>CM065804.1:110045500-112545500 GCA_033398695.1 Orobanche coerulescens | reverse complement strand
ATATATTTTTAATTTTGCAGGTAAATCCCATTGACGGAGTGTTGTTTTGTAATCATCAAAAGAGAGGAGATTGTTGGAACATTTTGTTCCATACATGCTTAATAGTATTTTGATGATTAAAGTTGTTACACAAAACAAAACAACAAAAAGACGAAGCAAAGCATCGAAGGAAACTGTAACACCCCCAGATTTAACCGGAAATATTACAGCGTCGTGGGCCCCGAGATGGAACCCACAAGGCTAAAGGAAATTTTCACAATCATTTACAAATGCCCAAGAGGCCAACGACAGTACTATCTTTAAAAAATGAATAAAGACATAAAATCCATTTACCAAAAACCATCGTAAAAACTCATTTGAAATCGCAAGGCCAAACGGCCAACACTCAAAAGTTTAGAAATCGATTTCCAAAGTAACCTCAGTTACCAGATACCAAAAGGTCATTTCAAAATACTCACGCAGCGGAAAAAGACCAACCATAAAGATACTCTAGCAGCGGAATACAAGAACCAATCAAGAAACTCAATGCACAGAACATGTCCTAGCCAGTATCCTCCGGGAAGCTCATCTCTTCACGACCGCTACAAGCTTGATACTCCAAGAACCTAAAAAGAAATCCCACGACAGGGTCAGCCATAATATCCAACAATGATAACCGTCACATCACATTAATAATTACATACCAATGAGAATGCAAAATAAGAATATGACCAACGTAATCTTACCGCCATAACTTTACTTACTCAAGTAATTCTTATCAGAATAACCATTATCACATTTCACATCGCGTACTCGATTAACCAATAAACTCGAACATAATATCTATATTGTACCTCAAACAATACTCAAGATTCTAAAACTATCATCACCAACTCACGATACGGAGATATACCATTACTGACCAATACGATCCATCGAATAACATCATCAAATCCCAAAACGATAACCGATTGTCCCTCAAAGACAAATACCAAAGGAAAATACGGAACATACCTCGAGATATGAAGTTCCACGACAATCATATCAGTCTAATCCGAGATCAGATCAATGCAATACGGACACGGTCCTAACACAAGACCTACAAAGGCATACTCATATGACCACGTCAATATGATCACAGCAATAACAATCATGTATACTCGATGGAAATCCGACGATCCAGTGCCCTCAGCATAGATCCCTTTGTTGATCCTATCAGATCAACATAAGGTGGATAACTAACAATACACATGTGAACAACAACACATGATAAAATCAATGATGCGAATTCACAAGATTCCATCAACACAATACTGGTAATCCAACGATCCAGCGCCCTCAGCATAGATCCCCATGATGATCCCTTCGAACCAACGCATGGTGGAAAACCTGTCCAATGATCCAGCGCCCTCAGCATAGATCCTCATGATGATCCCGTCGAACCAACGCATGATGGACATTCGATCCAAATACCAAGATAGATCCTCATAATCCCATCGGATTATTTACACAACATAAACAACACAATATGCATACACATATGCAAATCAACACATTCATCAACATGAACAACATAACATGCACGACAACATGACAATTTACTAGGACGACTTCATGTTCAACAACATGAAAGAAAATGTACGAGACCAAAATAAATAACATTAAACCATAATCAATATGGAATACTTGCCCCGAGTCCTTCGGGAGCAACCTCGATGTCCAATCATCACCGACGATTATCCTCAATGCTCGGTGATCCAAACGTACAATGAACTATAGATACTCATATCCTCGTCTTTACCATAATGTAACCTCGATACTCGAAGTTACCAATAACTGAGATAAAGCATATACATTATGATTTACCTCCCAGAATCGAAAGAACGATATGCGATCCGAATACCCAGAGTTCACAATAATAATCATCGCTATATGCATTATAAACGAAATGAAACTGAAACCATTCATTAAATATTATAACTGAGCAAGTAATAACTTGCCTTGATACCGATACGATGATGATGAAGCCGCTACCAGTCACAATGCCTTCGTCTACGAGCTCCTCAGCCCCGACCGAAGCAATTTACGAACATACTCGAACATGACCGCAACACACGGTTATAATCACCGATCAATAAACTTGACCTAGTACAATAATTGATTAAACAACAATCCGATAATAATCAACAACCGCTAAAACCACTTCACAAACTCAACGGCTCAATAATATCTCAGTTAACCACAAGTCTGATCAAACGAACTAAAACGATCACGAATTCATAACCGAAACAGAATATATTACTCTGCCTGTTGACTTAGCGCACATTAATCTTTTACCGTAGCGTGCGCTAAGTTGTTCCCGATAGCGTGCGCTAGCCAGTAGGCTTAGCGTGCGCTAATAACGTGCAGTTACATGCATTTCGGATACCGATCAACATCTGGCGATTATCAAAGACTCTAAGTGATTCTGAATCATGTTCATAGCTATCAAACAACGAAATCCAATATCCTTTAACATATAGGTAATCATCCGACTTTTAATTCAAGTCATATATTCATATTTCATCTTTCTTAATATCAACAACCTAAACACCAAGAACTCATAATCATGCCATGTTCATCATCAGATGAAGGAACCAACAACAACAACATCACAGATCCGAATTGAAGGAAGACATTATCCAACATATCTCTTTGAAGATAACAACTCATTCGAAACCATCTAATTCATATCAATATCTTCATATTAACAATAACATTATCATAATCCGGTAATCCAACTCATAATCATACTTATGAACTTGTTTATATGATAATCATCAGCTCAAGAACATCATATACAATCCAAAACGAAATCTCAAAGTGAAGAGTAATTACCTTTTTGAAGGAATGGATTGATTTCCAAGGTTGAATCCATTTACAAGAATCACCAATGATTTCAAGCTTCAAATGTTGTTATGGATGATTAACTCCATCTTAATCCAGTGTTTGGAACCTCAAATATATCCCAACTCTCTCTCTCTCTCTCGGCTGAAAGAAGAAAGAATGACGAAATGCTTAATAACACCCTTCTGTCCCTTTTTATAATATTCATTATTAGCGTGCGCTAACATCTCATGTTTAGCGTGCGCTACCGCCTTAGCGTGCGCTAACTGACTTTGTTAGCGTGCGCTATCGAAGCCCAGAGGCTACTGTCTTGCTTCGTAAACTAACTTACGTACGTAATGCCCATGCATTAACGTACGTAAATCATCCTGCTTAGCGTACGCAAGTCATTTACCTTAGCGTGCGCTAATACCAGTTGACTTGCTACAGTCTACACCTACCACGAAGATGCTCATGACCCCACAAGCCGAAATCAACCAATAAAGCCAAGATTCCCTGTTGACCGATATATAGTTAGCGTGCGCTAATCAACATGCATTATCGTGCGCTAACACTACATTACAACATCCGTTGACTTATCAGAACGTGCGCCGAAAGTGGCCTGGTCCACGCGTAGATTCCTTTTGATCTGACTGCATTGGCGTGCGCTACATTCTGCCTATAGCGTGCGCTAACCATGAACGATAGCGTGCGCTATACTTGACCATTAGCGCGCGCTAGTCAGGCTATACTTAGCCATTTCCAACTCTTCTCGTCCAACGTCTCAACATACAGAATACGAACATACGACATACTGAATACATATACTTCTTAAATGTAATTGTCAACTAAGTATGACAATTATACCAATACAGATGTCTCAGTCCTTTATTTATTTTATCCTCACTGCATGCATTCCACGCTGTACAATATAACTCGGATAAAATAATATCAAACAACAGTAGTAGAAATTCCGGATATTACATTCTACACCACTTAAAATAAGTTTCGTCCTCGAAACTTGCAATCCGTCATAAGACAAACAAACATACCGTTCAGCCAAACTATTTCGAAACCATCACGACAACGATCAATCATCATCACTATAGAATAACCACAACAGCATACTTACAAATACGCAGGTCGACGATCTCCTGAGGTACTAGCAAGCGATCTCACTGTACAGTCTCAATATGCTTACGATCACAATTCCCTGAGTCTCAACAAAATATATCATCTTCGGATGAAACAATCTGCCCGAATCAAATCCTGTCTGCCTGATTACATAATCAAGTCCCAATTTCGATCAGACGAATAATACACAATACATCTGCGAAACAACCACCCAAAACAATGACATGAATCCCGAAACATCAACACAAAATCCGAACGCTCAGATGATCACCAACAATGATCAACAATCAATCAAATTTATCATCGACATGATAATTTCCAATATGACCAACCAGAGGTCAAAACACAATCGAGAATATCATCAACGTGATAAACTCTAATATGACCAACCAGAGGTCAACGATAATCGAGAATACCTTCAAACGGTAAGCTCAAACACGATCAATACAGAACCATAGAAACAAATATACGAAAAAGCAAAATTCTCAAAACGACACACCAATCACATACAGTGATTCTCAACGAAACACAACCGACTGGTGAACATACCCCTCGGCATACGAACAACCAATCGCAAACCGACGAACATATCTAATCATACAGGGAGTGGGAACGACCAATCGATACTCAAAACAACCAGCATGAGGTCAACAACCCCAAATCCACAAAAGAAATCATTCAAAAATTACTATGGTAAAAATCGCGCTACTACCATACCAATGGAATTACATAGCACATATGCCCCGATTTCGCAAAATCCAAAGTTCCAAAATTACATCATGTGCATGAATCTACAACGCACGACATATTTCTCTTATCCGATAAATCAACCGATCATCCTTGCATAACCAAACGACCATACCAATGTCCGGATCCATATTCCTCGTTCCACATTGATATATTACCCAATTCGTGAGTCACACTCACAACTTCACCATGATATGTAATATACACCAAATGCGTATGTACATCAATCACATTTTCAAAACCAGTTTGAAATCATATATTCTTGTCAAAAGACAAATTTTCGAAAATTCTTTCAAGAGTTTGAAAACTCAAAACATAAATTTTCGTAAGACCGCGAAATCAATTTTAAAAATTAAATCGGCTCACTGGTGCCAAGTTCTCGATAAAAAGTCTTTTCGAATATACGCGATTAAATAAAATGGAATCATGCAAATGATTGACCACAACCATACTCCAGTATACCAATTCGGCTCGTCACAATCTACTGACATTCCAACGGAAACCACACGACCGAGTTCCAAAACCTCAATATATAGACTCCGATAAAAACTCCTTTCTATTTCAAAATCAATTGAGTCTCGGCCCAAAATCATTTTCCGTTAAACATCCGTAAAACGTTCATTTTGAAAAATATCATGTTCAAATGCTCAAAAATAGTTCATATACCTCAAATGAACTAACATGTCTACATGTTCTTCTAAACAATCCACAGTCCTACTCCCGAATACACAATTCCGTTCCAAAACTTAACCGACATATTGATTTCAGAATCATAACTTCCTAAGATCATCAATCCTGTCTCAACTCTGTCGTCTCATACCATGACACATAATATTCTGCTGAATCTCAAAACATATCAACTTAGAACGGCAATAAATCTCAATGAAATTCAAAAATCCAAATACTTACAGATCGTGAAGCCGACGATTCCCCGTGATACTAGCACATGTCTCGACTCTAGAAAATACTCGACATGGATATTTTCAAAACACATGTTTTCCAAATCAGTTCGACTCAAGAACACAATACATCTCATTCCAGAGAATCTCGTTAACATCATTTGGAAAAGTTATAACAAGCCCAGTACGATACTGGCAAATCCGATAACGCACAAGCCTGAGTGAACAACAAAGACTCACGGCTCTAATATTTGTCAATCGACAACTCGAATGACACAACAAAAACACGACCCAACTCGACCCAAATGCCTAGGTTTTCTCAACATAAGCTCCGATACCATATTCTGTAACACCCCCAGATTTAACCGGAAATATTACAGCGCCGTGGGCCCCAAGATGAAACCCACAAGGCTAAAGGAAATTTTCACAATCATTTACAAATGCCCAAGAGGCCAACGACGGTACTATCTTTAAAAAATGAATAAAGACATAAAATCCATTTACCAAAAACCATCGTAAAAACTCATTTGAAATCGCAAGGCCAAACGGCCAACACTCAAAAGTTTAGAAATCGATTTCCAAAGTAACCTCAGTTACCAGATACCAAAAGGTCATTTCAAAATACTCACGCAGCGGAAAAAGACCAACCATAAAGATACTCTAGCAGCGGAATACAAGAACCAATCAAGAAACTCAATGCACAGAACATGTCCTAGCCAGTATCCTCCGGGAAGCTCATCTCTTCACGACCGCTACAAGCTTGATACTCCAAGAACCTAAAAAGAAATCCCACGACAGGGTCAGCCATAATATCCAACAATGATAACCGTCACATCACATTAATAATTACATACTAATGAGAATGCAAAATAAGAATATGACCAACGTAATCTTACCGCCATAACTTTACTTACTCAAGTAATTCTTATCAGAATAACCATTATCACATTTCACATCTCGTACTCGATTAACCAATAAACTCGAACATAATATCTGTATTGTACCTCAAACAATACTCAAGATTCTCAAACTATCATCACCAACTCACGATACGGAGATATACCATTACTGACCAATACGATCCATCGAATAACATCATCAAATCCCAAAACGATAACCGATTATCCCTCAAAGACAAATACCAAAGGAAAATACGGAACATACCTCGAGATATGAAGTGCCACGACAATCATATCAGTCTAATCCGAGATCAGATCAATGCAATACGGACACGGTCCTAACACAAGACCTACAAATGCATACTCATATGACCACGTCAATATGATCACAGCAATAACAATCATGTATACTCGATGGAAATCCGACGATCCAGCGCCCTCAGCATAGATCCCTTTGTTGATCCTAACAGATCAACATAAGGTGGATAACTAACAATACACATGTGAACAACAACACATGATAAAATCAATGATGCGAATTCACAAGATTCCATCAACACAATACTGGTAATCCAACGATCCAGCTTCTCAAAGATAGATCCCCATGATGATCCCGTCGAACCAACGCATGGTGGAAAACTCCCCAATGATCCAGCTTCAAAGATAGATCCTCATGATGATCCCGTCGAACCAACGCATGATGGACATTCGATCCAGCGCCAAAGATAGATCCTCATAATCCCATCGGATTATTTACACAACATAAACAACACAATATGCATACACATATGCAAATCAACACATTCATCAACATGAACAACATAACATGCACGACAACATGACAATTTACTAGGACGACTTCATGTTCAACAACATGAAAGAAAATGTACGAGACCAAAATAAATAACATTAAACCATAATCAATATGGAATACTTGCCCCGAGTCCTTCGAAAGCAACCTCGATGTCCAATCATCACCGACGATTATCCTCAATGCTCGGTGATCCAAACGCATAATGAACTATAGATACTCATATCCTCGTCTTTAACATAATGTAACCTCGATACTGGTTACCAATAACTGAGATAAAGCATATACATTATGATTTACCTCCCAGAATCAAAAGAACGATATGCGATCCGAATACCCAGAGTTCACAATAATAATCATCGCTATATGCATTATAAACGAAATGAAACTGAAACCATTCATTAAATATTATAACTGAGCAAGTAATAACTTGCCTTGATACCGATACGATGATGATGAAGCCGCTACCAGTCACAATGCCTTCGTCTACGAGCTCCTCAGCCCCGACCGAAGCAATTTACGAACATACTCGAACATGACCGCAACACACGGTTATAATCACCGATCAATAAACTTGACCTAGTACAATAATTTATTAAACAACAATCCGATAATAATCAACAACCGCTAAAACCACTTCACAAACTCAACGGCTCAACAATATCTCAGTTAACCACAAGTCTGATCAAACCAACTAAAACGATCACGAATTCATAACCGAAACAGAATATATTACCCTGCCTTTGACTTAGCGCACATTAATCTTTTACCGTAGCGTGCGCTAAGTTGTTCCCGATAGCGTGCGCTAGCCAGTAGGCTTAGCGTGCGCTAATAACGTGCAGTTACATGCATTTCGGATACCGATCAACATCTGGCGATTATCAAAGACTCTAAGTGATTCTGAATCATGTTCATAGCTATCAAACAACGAAATCCAATATCCTTTAACATATAGGTAATCATCCGACTTTTAATTCAAGTCATATATTCATATTTCATCTTTCTTAATATCAACAACCTAAACACCAAGAACTCATAATCATGCCATGTTCATAATCAGATGAAGGAACCAACAACAACAACATCACAGATCCGAATTGAAGGAAGACATTATCCAACATATCTCTTTGAAGATAACAACTCATTCGAAACCATCTAATTCATATCAATATCTTCATATCAACAATAACATTATCATAATCCAAAGAATCCAACTCATAATCATACTTATGAACTTGTTTATATGATAATCATCACTCAAGAACATCATATACAATCCAAAACGAAATCTCAAAGTGAAGAGTAATTACCTTTTGAAGGAATGGATTGATTTCCAAGGTTGAATCCATTTACAAGAATCACCAATGATTTCAAGCTTCAAATGTTGTTATGGATGATTAACTCCATCTTAATCCAAAGGTTTGGAACCTCAAATATATCCCAACTCTCTCTCTCTCTCTCTCTCTCGAAAGAAGAAAGAATGACGAAATGCTTAATAACACCCTTCTGTCCCTTTTTATAATATTCATTATTAGCGTGCGCTAACATCTCATGTTTAGCGTGCGCTACCGCCTTAGCGTGCGCTAACTGACTTTGTTAGCGTGCGCTATCGAAACCTGAGGCTACCGCCTTGCTTCAGAACTAACTTACGTACGTAATGCCCATGCATTAACGTACGTAAATCATCCTGCTTAGCGTACGCAAGTCATTTACCTTAGCGTGCGCTAATACCAGTTGACTTGCTACAGTCTACACCTACCACGAAGATGCTCATGACCCCACAAGCCGAAATCAACCAATAAAGCCAAGATTCCCTGTTGACCGATATATAGTTAGCGTGCGCTAATCAACATGCATTAGCGTGCGCTAACGCTACATTACAACATCCGTTGACTTATCAGAACGTGCGCCGAAAGTGGCCTGGTCCACGCGTAGATTCCTTCTGATCTAACTGCATTAGCGTGCGCTACATTCTGCCTCCAGCGTGCGCTAACCATGAACGATAGCGTGCGCTATACTTGACCATTAGCGCGCGCTAGTCAGGCTATACTTAGCCATTTCCAACTCTTCTCGTCCAACGTCTCAACATACAGAATACGAACATACGGCATACTGAATACATATACTTCTTAAATGTAATTGTCAACTAAGTATGACAATTATACCAATACAGATGTCTCAGTCCTTTATTTATTTTATCCCTACTGTACAGATTCCACGCTGTACAATATAACTCGGATAAAATAATATCAAACAACAGTAGTAGAAATTCCGGATATTACAGAAACAAAGTACAAAAAGCTGGAAAATACATGCTTAACGTACGTAAGAATGATATCTTAACGTACGTAATGTTTCTAAGTTAACGTACGTATAACGTTAATGATAACGTACGTAACCAAGTGTTCAGAATTCAAACGAGAAGAACGTTGGATGAGTCAAAGTAAAAAAGGCGGCAACGGACATATGACGTCAACAATGACGTAAACTTAACGTACGTAATGGATTATTGACTAACGTACATAATGTTCAAGACAGAAGCCACTGACTATTTTATGAAGAAGCTAACATATGTAACCAGTGGAGGTTAACATACGTAATATTGCTAGCGTACGTAATATGATGGAGATAGCGTACGTAATCAAGGCACGGGATGCTAACGGCTAGTTTGATGAAGAAGTCTATAAATACCATCCCTATGGTAATGGTTCACCACAACAACTTCAAGCAAACGATTCATTCATCATATATTGATATACTTATATTATTGTTGTGATATTGAGCTTATATTGATAGTTTGAGTGTTTATACATTCAACAGATACGACTGAATTAGGTGTTATTAGGATCAAGGATTCGGCATTATTAGAATCGCAATCGATATCTTCTTAAGGTTTATCTAGTACCGATAGAAAGCTAGAGTGGTTGATTCCTTGTCCAATAGAAAAGGAAAACGGTTTAACTTGGACCGACACAAAGACAAGTACGAGTGGTTTATCACGGACCAATAGAAGACGTGATTGTAAACGGTTATCCCGCGACTGATAGAAGAGAGGTGCAGAGGTTTTTATCTTGAACCTATAAAAAAAGATATCGAGAGAGGACGTAGGCTCGTTTATAGCCGAACCTCTATAAATCTCTGTGTGCTTTTAATTTCCGCACTTTAAATTCGCTTCCGCAACATGGCGCATATTCCGATCTTGATCCAACACATTCAACACTCCAGCTCGGCCCACCACAAGGCGCCACATTTGGCTGGAAAACCGCCATGGTCAACTACCGGTCGAGCCATTGAAACCATCCCCGTCGGTCAACCCTCACCCCGAACTATGTATCGGTCTTTGGATCTAGAAGCGAAGGTCGCCGGAAATCTAAACCAAACTCCGACCACCTTACATAGGAAAACCCATCGGCCGGACATCAACTCTCCACCTACCTGAGCATCCTTAGCCACGTAAAAACGCCTGGCATGAAGAACTCATGTTTTCCGTCCGGTGCAAGAAGGAACGCAGCCGCGGATCGGTCGCCGCCAACTCATCCCCACCACACCTGCAATTTGCGCCGCCCAGGCGGGCAGTGATCTACCTGCCAACGGTCCGACTAAGATCGCGAGCCCAGGAGTGTCGTCCACCACCTCGAGCTTCCTCCGTCCGTCGCCCCTCTCCCGATCGCAGGTTGTCGCCGAAGAAGAAGAAGAAGGGAGAGTGTTGGGGTGGAGTTTTCTTGTCCGTGGGGTAGGAGGGAGAGAGAGAGAGAGAGAGAGAGAGAGAGAGAGAGAGAGAGAGAGAGAGAGAGAGAGAGAGAGAGAGATAGAGAGAGAGAGAGAGAGTTAACTTGAAGGAAAGAAGAGAGAAAAAATAGAGTTGAAATAAAACTCTTTGGTGTTTAATAATCAACTTAGTGATTATTTAAAATGGGTAGTGAGACATAATGTCAAATTATGTCATATTCAATTAAAAACGAATAAATTGCGGATCTGTTATTAAGTCTTCTGTAGGGCTGAGAATTTAGGGTCGGGAAATCCCGAGTCCCGGACCCGTCCCGAGTCCCGACGGGAAACGGGACCCCGAGTCCCAAATTTTACGGGATTGGGACCGGGACCGGGACCTGAGATTTTGGTAATTTCGGGACTATCCCGAAGTCCCGATTGAAATTTCTAATTTTAATCAAAAAAATTTCCTTTTCTGATTTCGGGATATTTCAGGACATTCAGGACATTCGGGACATTTCAGAAAATTATCCTCGGGATCGGGACCAGGACTTACATTTATCCCATTTCGGGAATCGGGACTCCCGAAGTCCCGGTTAACTCACCAATATTCTAGTCACCATTAACTCTTCTGACTCGATTAACCGATTAATTCATACTGCGTCCGATAAAACCATTAACTCACCAATATTCTAGTCTAATATCTCAAGAGTCCGCCCGACTTTTAATTAGTCAGCTAATAAAATAAAATAACTTTAAATTTAAATCACCAAAACTCCAATTAAAATTCCTGTATATTACACTTTTAAAATAAAATTTTAATATCTAATTAAGATATATATAATATTACTTAAAGTCAAATATATTCTTCTAAAAATTACAATACTAGTTGGTTGGATTTTTTTTTAAAATAAATGACAATAGACAATTTAAGAACGAATCATACATTCATTAGAATGACTAAAATAAAAAATTTATGCATTAACCAAGATATACTTTTCAAGTGGGGCGATAAGAGTATTATTTTAAAAATACCTCCTCTAGACTTTCGTAGAAGTCTATTTTTAACAATATATCAAGATTGATGTAAGATAGCTAAATGTGTAATAAGTTGTTTAAAAAAAAAAAAAATCTACTTTGTCCTTTAATATAATATACAAAGAGAGTATAGAGCGAGAGAAAGTAAATATATGTGAACCAACACATTATTTTTATATTTCTTTTAGAGGTAAAATAAATGATCTTTTTTTTCTTGTAAATGCTCTTAAATACTAGTACAACACTAGATAAAATGATTTATATTTGATAGACTTTCAACCTTTTAAAAAAGGACTTATAATAAGGAATGTTATATATTAAAGCAAATATAGCAAAATCAAATATTAAAACACTTATCAATGTATATTTATTGAATTAGTGATTAAAATCTTTAATCTTAAAAATTTAACAATATAATTAAAAATGGACTATTACGTTTTACCAATCACAGTGTACTGCGTAGGGTGGGCGTGAGTCCGTTTATGCGGTTTAGGACCCAAACTATATTTGCATCATATTAAGTGGTTTGAGATTTTTCAATATTGAAATGAATTTAATTTTGATCCAAACCACATTTACATTTTGAATTACAATTTTGATGCGGTTGAGTCCATTTTAAGTTGGGTTGGAATTCAACTTATCCTTTAAATTGACTAAGGGCTGTTTACCAACTCTGTCATTAAGATCTGAGGGGAATAAGTTATCTGTTTGGATTATGTTGTCTGTCTGGATAAAGATGAAATGTTGTTTACCTGGATTGCTGAATCAATTGTCTGAAACAGATATGACCATTTTACTCCCTCGATATATATAAAAATGTATTAAATATTTGTATTCAAAATAGTTCAACACCATACAATTATAAATTGCACAACATCATAATAATATAACACAATATCTAGTTATAATAGTCATTTGGTTCTATTAAGATGATAGCTTACCGAATAAGGAGTTGGGGGATCACTGTCCCAAACTGCTATCTTATTAATTAAGCTCCTGATAAACACATTATCCGTCCGAAAAAACTATAAGAAACCAATAAGTTTTCCCTAATTCATCAAGAAAATTAAAAATCTAAAAACTCAAAAACATTCATAATTGAAATTCGGTAGAGGGGTCGGGAAAAGTCAGAGAAAACAGAAAAGGGAGAAAGGATTTAGATTTAACAATGTATCACCAAAAACAGAGGAAAAGGAAAGCGATACAAGCAACAATAGGCAACAGCAGGAGGAAGGACAAAGGCAAAGTTCAGAGCAATATGACAGAGCAATGGAGGAAGGGATGCGCATCTGGAAGTTCGGGAAAACTTTGGGATTATCGAGCAGTATTCTGGACGAAAAGATGGCGGAACAAATTTAGGATCGACGAAGAGGAAGGAAGCAGGGCTGGGAGAGAAGAAATTGGTCAGTTATGAAGATTGTCTCCTATAATATAAGGGGTATGGGGAGCTTGGTGAAGAAGAGGGACGTGGGCGAACTTACTAAGAAAAACTCATTAGATTTTTGTCTCATTCAGGAGACGAAAAGAGAAAAAATGGGGGCCAACAAGGGTAGAGGCTTATGGGGATCAGATGCCTATGATTTGGCGGAAAGGGAGCGGATGGGCAGTCAGGGGGAATACTAACAATCTGGTATTGTACAAGATTTAATTGTTCGAGCAAATGGGATATTGCAGGCGCGGTGGTCGTCAATGGAGTGTGACTTTCAGGTAATATCAGATGTTGTATTGTTAATGTTTATGCTCCATTGGTGATTTCAGAAAAGGAAGCCCTGTCGGGCCTTATTGGGTATATTGTCGACAAAATAGGGACATCAGTGTATGCGTGGCGGGGGATTTCAACTCAATCAGAAATCCGATGGAAAGAGTGGGGAGAGGGGAGCAGATAAATAGCATATACCAATTTGGATTCGAAGCCTTGATCAGACAACATGGCTTGACGGATATTAGGCTCCAAGGTAGGAAATTCACTTGGTACAAACCAAATAGAACCTGCAAATCAAGACTGGATCGCATCCTCGTAAACGATAAGTGGCTCCAAGAGTGGCCGTCTTCTATGGTCCGAGGCCTACCTCGAAATGTCTCTGATCATTGCCCGATTATTCTTGATACAAAGATGGCGGACTGGGGACCTAAGCCTTTCAGATTCATTAATGCTTGGGTAAGTCACTCCCAATTCAGAGAGCTTATCCAAAACTCATGGCAACAGTTCGAAGTTACGAGTTGGGGAGGATTTGTGCTCAAAGAGAAGCTGAAAAACCTTAAAAAGGATATTAAGATCTGGAATAGAAGCACTTTCGGCCTTGTAGACGAAAATATTCACAGTCTTAAAAAGGATATTCTGGATTGGGATTTGCGCGACGAAGAGAACGACCTGGAAGAGCATGAAGTGATTAGCAGAAATGAGGCCAAGGCGAACCTTATCCTTCAACTGAAGAACAGAAACAACTTCTACGCTCAAAAGGCGAAAGTTAAATGGTTAAAGGATGGATATATGAATTCTAGTTTCTTCCATAAGGTGATTGTCCAAAGAAGGAAGAAAGTTGAAATGGTCGGGCTTCGCATTAATGAGTGGTGGACCGAAGTGCCGCAAGAGGTGAAAACGCAGTTAAACATCACTTCGAATCCCAATTCAAAAGGCTACATAGAGCTCTCCCAATCCTCCCAGAAGATTTCATCCGGAAAAAAAATACGAGAAGGGGAGAAGAAGTGGCTCATCAGACCTCTCTCGGAGGAGGAAATCAAAGAAGCAATTTGAAGCTGCGATAGCAATAAAAGCCCAGGACCTGACGGATTCAATTTATTTTTCTTGAAGACCTTTTGGGATGTTATTAAAGGCGACGTGGTTCGTGTTATGGAGGAGTTCCATGCTAATGGGAAGATTGCAAAGGGGTGCAATTCCTCCTTCATTGTGCTCATTCCCCAAAAGGAGGAGGTCGAGACCATCCACGACTATAGGCCGATCTCTTTACTTAGTTGCATGTACAAAATCATTGCAAAAGTGCTTGCCCGAAGGCTGAGTCAGGTTATGCGGTCAATAATTTCAGAGTACCAGAGTACGTTTGTAGAGGGAAGACATATCCTGGATGGAGTGATTGTGCTCATGAAATTATTGAGGATGCAAATAAGAAAAGAAGCGGAAGATTGTTGTTCAATATTGATTTTGCGAAAGCCTACGACTCGGTCGAGTGGGACTTCTTAGATGTAATGATGAGGAAAATGAACTTCGATCCGGTGTGGAGGAAATGGATTAGAGGATGTCTCAGCTCGGCGACGGCAAATATCCTCGTCAATAGAAGCCCCTCGGGAGAATTTTGCCTCGAAAGAGGCATTAGACAAGGTGATCCTTTATCCCCTTTCCTCTTCCTCATTGTTGCGCAATTAGGGGATAAGACTGTGGAGAAGGGGATGCTCGAACCTGTGAGTTTTGATGAGAACATCTCCATATCCCTTTTGCAATATGCTAATGACACAATTCTGGTATAAACAGTCAAGGATAAAAATGTATGGGCGTTCAAAATATATCTTGAAGTTGTTTGAGCTTCTCTCCAGCCTCTTAGTGAATTTTATAAAAAGCAACTTGATCGGTGTTGGCGTGGAAGAAGCATATCTTGAGGAAAAAGCAAGGTCCCTCAATTGCAAGGTGGGTTCGACCCCATTCAAATATCTCGGCATTAATGTTGGAGCAAAACTTTCAAGCGTGGTGGATTGGGCATACATGGTACAGGAAGTCAAGAAGAAGATCCGCGGGTGGGGCAACATGAAAATATTGTTTGGTGGTAGAGTCACATTGGTGAAATCGGTTCTTACTGCAATCCCGATATACCAGTTGTCCTTCTTCATTATACCCAACACTGTACTTAAAGAGATCAAATCCCTTTGTTGTAATTTCTTGTGGGGGGAAGGGGCGAGAGTGATAGAAGGATTGCGTGGATTCGATGGGAAGATCCATGTCTCTGTCTTCGGGAAGGGGGATTATGTTTTAAAGATTTAGGAGCTTTCAATAAAGCACTAATGGGCAAGTGGGTGTGGAGATTCTTGACTGATAAAGATAGTCTGTGGGCGAGAGTTGTGAGGGCAAGATTCGGGGATATTAGAGTTGAAAATGGGGAATTAAGATGGTATCGGTGAGGAGCTGTTAGAGCACGGTCGTGGAAAAAAGTGGTGCGGATTAGCATTGGGATCGAGTGAAGGTGGTTGGGCGAGAATTTGAGTGTCATGGTTGGAGGCGGGGCTGATGTTATGTTTTAGGAGCATACTTGGGTTGGGCAAAAATACTTGAAGGAAACCTTTCCGAGGCTCTTTCGGATTTCTACTAATCATACGGGAAGTGATAGGAGTATGGGAGACTGGGTAGAGGGAGTTTGGGAATGGAAATTGGGGTGGCGTAGAATCTTGTTTAAGTGGGAGCAGAATTTGGTTGCTGAATTATTAGCTTCGATATCAAATATTCCGATTTGTATAGGGTCCAGAGATAGATGGTTTTGTAGAGCGGCTGGCGATGGGGAGTACTCGATGAAGTCAGCATATGAGCGGATTGTAACACCCTCAGAAACTATCCGGGAATATCACACGCCGCAGACCCTCTCCGTGAGAATCTACGAGGCTAAATACTGAACAAGACATCACATATCCGACATGGCAAAATAACGGACCATGAGACCGATTTGGTCTTTCATCATTAACATACAACTCAAAGATACATAACTCTTTCAGGACTCATACCCATGCACGGGTCAAATACACTCACAAACAGAAAAATACGACAGCGGAACAGACCATACAATGAACTCCAACTAATTTCACCCAGAACTGGCCTTTATGGGATTAGTATCATTCGTCTTCCATCGTTATTCGTAATGATCCTGTGTTTAGCTCCCCAATAACCTGCATGTACTGGGATGCAATACAGATATCCAGCCCCCGATTACTCGGGGGTTATCAAAATTTCACTATTTTTGCTAGTGCAAGTATTCGAGTCATATCAAATATACCAAGCAATATCAGTCATATCAAACCAACAACAACAAGATTTGAGAGGATTTTCCGAGGGTTTTAATATATGTAAAATGCCTCACGTCTTTAAAATATGACTTATCACCTCGGTATTTTAAAGAAAAATCCGAAAAGTCCTTTAGGACCTCAAGTCCTTGAAAGTAATATATATCAATTCGGGAGTTTTAGAAAACGACAGAAATTTTTTGGGACTTCATGTCCAATATTATAAAACCCTTTTTCGAAAACAATAGGGTCTCGGCCCAAATCTCATTTATGTAACAAACATTTTTTTTTAAATAGGAAATCTTTCTGGACCTCCCGTCCTTAGTTATAAAACAATTTCAAATGGGTCTCGGCCAAGACATTTTCTGCAAAACAACCTTTACACAATCGTTAGGGTCTCACCTCAAACTTTATTCAAACCACAATGCACAATAACAAGGTCCATTTTCCGACACCAAAGCATTACAACCAAGGAACTAAACACATGCGACACATATTCTAGTGCCATTCTAGCCAAGCACCAAGACCTTATATATAATATATCTCAACTTCGAGGATAAACGTTGTGATATTCGGGACATATCACAATTACTGAAAACATCAACATCAACATCACGAAAACCACATTTGATAACCCATGGCCGTACCCATTAGTATCGACCCCCAGAGGCCCCGTCGGACCATTCCCGGGTGGAAAACTACTTCCGCTGCCGTACCCATTAGTATCGACCCCCAAAGGTCCCGTCGAACCATTCCCGGGTGGAAGAACAACTCACGCACACTAGCGTTCACAAATTTCACAAATTCCTAACATTGAATATAATGTATATAGTTATCGCACTTGCTAGAATGACCGCGACCGACACATGACTGTTGGTATATTCGGTATATGAGCTATTGTGCGGAAGCGTAAATAAAGTGTGGAATGTAAATGACACAAGATTTATAGAGGTTCGGCCAAATGTGCCTACGTCCTCTCTCCGTATCTTTTTCTATAGGTTAAAGATAAACTTCTGCGCCTTTCTTCTATCGGTCGAGGGATTACCGTTACAATCTCGTCTTCTATTGGTCCGAGATAAACTGTACACACTTGTCTTTTTATCGATCTAAGTTAACCCATTTTCCTCTTCTATTGGACAAGGAATCAACCTATCTAGCTTCCTATGGGTACTAGAAAAACCTCATGTGGATATAGATTGCGATTCTAATAATGCCGGATCCTTGATCCTAATAACACCAAATCCAATCTTATCCTTTCTTTTTCCTTTCGTGTATGTTTTCGTGTATAACACTCAAACACTTACCAATATCAGCTCAAATACAACAAGAATGTTTACAATGATATCACAAGTATAGATGATTTGCTTAGAGTTATTGTGTGTTGTTGTGTGGATTGATACTGAATGGTTTGGTATTTATAGGCAATTTCCTACAACTAGCCGTTAGCCTCTTTTGACTCTTTAGCGTAGGTTACACTTCTTCTGTAGCATACATTAAGTGTGTTACATACGTTAACAACATATTGTTATGTATGTTAAGCTCAATGCAGATCAGTCCCGTAGCTTATGTCTTCTTCTTTACGTACGTTGTCATCCCTCATTGCCTACGTTAAGTAGTCTCTTTAGCGTACGTTAACTACGTTCAGTAGCGTACGTTAATCACTTATATCCATTGCCCGTTTTAGTCAAAATGTCTGTTGTATACTTGAATTTGACCCGCAATCTTCCCAACGTTCATCTTGTTTGAATCTGAAACACCTCATTACGTACGTTAGTCATCGCCCATTGCGTACGTTAGCGTGCGCTATTCCTTGCATATAGCGTGCGTTTATTCCATCAGGTGATACTCTTGTCTGCCTTCAGGTGGCTTTTTACTACGTACGTTATGCCTTCCAATTACGTACGTTAAAAGCACTACGTTGCGTACATTAAACTGTATGGCTTGCATACGTTATACATGTTCTGTCCAGCTTTTTGCGTCTTCGACTTCTTCGTGATTTTGTTTCGCTTCATTGTTGTTTTGCTTTGTTTAACAACTAATCATCAAAGCTCGATAATGAATATTTGGAATAAAATATTCCAACAATCTCCCACTTTTTGATGATTACAAAACAACACTCTTGAATGGGATAAACCTGCAAAAATAAAGTATATATATACAGATCAAAATTTTCGACTTTGTCCGTTTCGTTAGTTTCCATCTCCCATCTTTCCTTTTTCTCCTTTTCAACTTCTTCTTTTCATTTTTCAACTCCTTTTGTTTTTCATCTTTTTCGACTTTCTCCTTTGACTTTTCCTGATCTGTAGTTCTTATTTTTGTCTCCTTATACCATTCTGCTTTTATATCATTCTTCCCCCCTTTTTGTTATCAGCAAAAAATGTATAAATGATTATAAAATAAAATCATGATATGCAAAAATGCAAAAAATTGGTAAACTCCCCCTGACAAATATATCTCCCCATTAAAAATATAACAACTCCCCTGAGTTTAATATCGATTTTGAAAATATCAAAGATAAAATTACCAATTGATGAAATATTTAATTTTGATTTTTGGGGATCGAACCGATAGTTGGTTTTTTCTTTTAAAACATAGACGATATTTGGAATTTTGGTTCCTTTAGGAATCCAAATTTTCTTAATTTTTATCTTCCGACGTGGGCTTTTGCAATTTGAAATATGATGCCCAATTTTTAAACATTTATTGCAATGGGGTATTTTCAAGTTTAAGGATTTGGTTTTATTATGCGGTTTGAATCCTAATCCCTGTTTGTTTAAAGAATATTTTTGAACGGAAAGCATTTCAAATTTGTCATTAATGCAAGAAAATTTCTTTGTTAAAATCTTGAGTTCATTTTGAACTTTCAAAAGATCATTATTTAATTTATTTTTAATTTCAAGACACTTCGAATGATCGGTTTCTAAAGATTTCCATTTTTCAAAAATTTTGGAAATTTCGGTTTCCAATAATATATTTTTAGCCTGAAGGGATTTTATTTCGGATAAAGTATTTTAAAAATCGGTATGCAGTAATTCGAATGCTTCAAATAAGTCATCGTAAGAATTACTTACTTGGCTTTCGACGTCACTTTCGTCGAATGAACTTCTGGCCATAAGTGCGAGATTATTTTGATTATAATCATTCTCATCATCTTCGTCACTCCATGTTGTGATTAATGCTTCCTTCTTAGAAGTTGATGCTTGGCAATTATTTGAAAAGTGGCCTGGTTTACATAGATTCGACAGTTGTTGTCGATTCTTAGATTCGCCCGATTGGATGTCCTTCTTTCTTCGGTTCAATAAGTTTTGAAACTTATTAATATTCTTGGCATAATATGCCGATTCTTCGTCACTTTCATCGACCGAGATTTCTTCTTTGCGAGACATCTTAGCTTACATAGCTATTGATCTTTCTTTCAGCTTCAGCTTTGCGTTCCGAAATTTTAAAACAATCTCGTAATTAATTAGCGAATCCACGAGGGCGCTAAAATCAAGATTATTCAAATCATTTGATTCCATAATCGCCGTCACTGTGCCGTCCCATTCCCAAGGTAGTGATTGTAGGATTTTCTTTACTTTTTCACTACTCGAAAGGGGTCTCCATAACAAGTAATCCATTCGTAATAACCGAAAATCGGTCGAGCATTATTGTAATGGATTCGTCGTCTTTCATTTGGAATAGCTTGTATTCGTGTAGGAGCATATTTATTTTCGTCTCCTGGACTTGAGACGTTCCTTCATGTGTTACTTCTAACATATTCCATATTTCTTTGGCACTTTCACATGAGGATATCCGATTGTGTTCTTCCGGATTCAAAGCATAATATAATAATTGGGTTGCTTTGCAATTATAGTGGTCTTTTTTCCAATCGGAATCATCATATTCTTCGAAAGTTTTAAGCGTACCTTTGAAATTCATGGGAATTTTCGGACTAAGACATATTACTTTCCATAGCTCGATGTCGTAGGCTCGAATGAATATCGACATCTTCTTTTTCCATGTCATGAAGATCGATCCATCAAAGAATGGCGGTCGATTTAAAGCAAGACCTTCGACCGGGGCAATTTGAAACGCCATAGGATCTTCTCTCCTTGGATGTTAAGCCTCTTTATATGGATATCCGCTCCGATACCAATTGTTGGTATATTCGGTATATGCGTTATTGTGCAGAATGTAAAATACACAAGATTTATAGAGGTTCGGCGAAATGTGGCTACGTCCCCTCTCAGTATCTTTTTCTATAGGTTAGAGATCAACCACTACACCTCTCTTCTATCGGTCGATGGATTACCGTTACAATCTCATCTTCTATCGGTCCGAGATAAACCGTACACACTTGTCTTTTTATTGGTCCAAGTGAAACCATTTTTCTTTTCTACCGGACAAGGAATCAACCTATCTAGCTTTCTAGGGGTACTAGACAAACCTCACGTGGATATAGATTGTGATTCTAACAATGCCGGATCCTTGAGCCTAATAACACCGAATCCAATCTTATCCTTTCTTTTTACTCTCGTGTATGTTTTCGTGTATATAACTCAAACTCTTACCAACATAAGCTCAAATACAACAACAAGAATGTTTACAATGATATCACAAGTATAGATAATTTGCTTAGAGTTATTGTGCGTTGTTGTGTGGATTGATACCAAATGGTTTGGTATTTATCGGCAATTTCCTCCAACTATCTGTTAGCCTCTTCTGACTCTTTAGCGTACGTTACGCTTCTTCTGTAGCGTACGTTAAGTGTGTTATGTACGTTAATAACATATTGTTACGTATGTTAAGCTCAATGCAGATCAGTCCAGTAGCTTCTGTCTTCTTATTTACGTACGTTGTCATCCCTCATTATGTAGGTTAAGTAGACTCTTTAGCGTTCGTTAACTACGTCCGTAGTGTACGTTAATCACGTATATACGTTGCCCGTTTTAGTTAAAATGTCCATTGTATACTTGACTTTGTCCCGGAATCTTCCCAACATTCATCTTGTTTGAATTCTGAAACACCGCATTACGTACGTATTGCCCATTACATACGTTATAGTCGTTGTATAGCGTGCGCTACTCCTGGCATATAGCGTGCGTTTATTCCATGAGGTGGTACTCTCGTCTGCGTTCAGGTGGCTTTCCATTTCGTACGTTATGCCTCCAATTACATACGTTATAAGCACTTCATTGCGTAGTTAAGTTGTATGGCTTGCGTACGTTATACATGTTCTCTCCACCTTTTTGCGTCTTCGACTTCATTGTTGTTTTCCTTTGTTTAACAACTAGTCATCAAAACTCCATAAAGAATATTTGGAATAAAATATTCCAACAATGACCACGACCAAATACTGACGCAACTACAAACCATTCCTAGAATACGTCAATACCACAAGGTATCCATGAGCAACACATTCAACACTCAATATATTCAAAGGTTAACGACACGACTACCCCAACAACTTAACCGTCCTAGACGCACCTCTACTGATCAGCAAATATACAAACCAATCAACTAATCTCAACAATTTCAACCCCATAATACACGATTAATAAATACGAGTAAACCATCACTCACACTTTGCATAACATCAATTCACATGATATAAGTCATATAGGCAAGAACACTTGCCTCGATAATTGATGTCGAAAGCTCCGACGAACACGACTCACCCGATCGATCCATTGAAATCCCAACCTTTATTAAAAATACATAATAGATAATTTAATATAAGGATCTAATTTAATATTTTATAAATTCAATGTAATTAGTCGGCTAATATATTACCTTAATTTCGCCCCACAATTAATTGATCGGATCAAACGACCAACGATAACCAACCTAGATCCACAACTCCGATTATTGCTCCAAACACGAACTCCGAACTCGGACCCATTTCGTGGGTCTAATTACACTAACCCGCATATTGACCAAATTATCACCATCTCAATCTATGTCTATGTCTTCCTCGTTCATAATTCCAACACGGACAAAAACACACAAGCACGATTACACACACACACACACACACATATATATATATATATATATATATATATATATATATATATATATATAGAGAGAGAGAGAGAGAGAGAGAGAGAGATTTAGGATCAAATAAGAATGATTTGTATCATGCGAATTGCGAATATGCATGAGTTTTGTACTAATTGTGCATGAAATATATGCATTTCGTGTATCAAAATTGCAATGCATTAAAATATGCATTATGTGCATCAAAATATCGATGCATTAAAATATTGCATTATAGGCATCAAACTTTCGTGAGAATAAATCTAGGTCATCCATTTATCAAGATCTATGAATGAAATTCATTCTATTTCTTAACTTAAATTGCATTCTCACTTGAACTCATATATATATATATATAGTCACAAACACATACATATATATAATATAAATATATAAACGTATATACATAACAGTATACACACAAACATATATATATATATATATATAACCTTACACATACAGACACCAATACACACACACAACACACACACTCTCTCTCTCACACACACACCCCTACACCTGCTGCACATTTCAGCACACACACATGAGAGCGCGCACACACACACACACTTATATATTATATATATATATATCATATATATACTCTACACACACACATTACAGTATACACATACACAAACATATATATATATATATATATATATATATTATACACTCACAAATACACCTACCTGGAAAACTCACACAGTATGCACACACACCTTCACCATAAATCCCACTGCCGGAGTGCCCATCCCGTCACCGGACAAATGCCCCAATCCAGCCGTCGTCTTCCATCCACTCCTATCTCACCGGAAAATCGACCACATGACTGACCCACACCATAATCTGATCGAGCCTCCAAGCTTGTATAGCCCCAGTCACTGTTCGTCGGAACCCCAGTCGGCCACCCCTATGGACAAACCTCGTCCAGTCGGTCCTCAATCGACAACCCTCAACATACCTAAAGTCCAACCACCGATCTGTAAATCCCCCTCGCCGACGGAAGACAGGTCCGACAGCCCCACTGCCGCGCTCCATCCGCCACGCCGGCGATTGCCACTGCTCCAAACCCGCAGCGATCCACCTACCACCAGTTCATCCGAGATCACGAGCCCAAGTCGTCCACCACCTCTAGCTTCCGCCGTGTCCCCTCACCCGTCGCTATTGAAGAAGAGGAAGAGGAGGAGGAGGAGGAAGGGTGGTGGTGTTTCGTCCGCGTGGGGCATGGGAGCAGGTGGGAAAGGAGAAAAGAAAAAGAAAAGTAAAAGGAAGAAAGAGGGTACGGGAGAAAGTGCACAGCACCATGCTGTGCACTGCTGTGCGTCAGATGGGACACGCACACACACACCCGTGCGGGTGTGTGAGTTGATGGCTGGCAATGCACAGCCCTCTGCAGCCACTGCAGAGGATCCTCCCTCTAAAAAAAAATCTCCTTACCTATATATATATATATAGTGTAACTTTATTTTCAGAACCCTGTTAAGTGCGAGAACTGCGAGAACCACTCTTTGTACTCCTAATAATACATAATGTATATCTTGTCAATGCATACAATCCCTACTGATCATAACCCCTACTATATAGTAGGGGTTATATATATAGTAGGGGTTATCATCAGTAGGGCTATTATAGTAAGAGTTATCATGAGTAGGGGTTATCAAAAATAATATAAAAATTGTATTTTACTATAATACCCTTTCGAATTAATAATATTTTTTAATATTTAAAAAATCTCATTGGTTAAGAGGAGTTCTCGCAGTTCTCGCACTTAAGAGAATTCTGAAAATAAAGACCCCATATATATATATATATATATATATATATATATATATATATATATATATATAAGAATTAGGGAGTTGGTTTATTTGACCCAAATTTCATCAAGTTATAGATATAATTATTCCATTAAAATGAATGAATCTCAAATTAGTTATTCAGTATCCTTGTTCGATTATCCGATTAAGTACACTGCGTCATATAACACCAACACTAACTCGCCAAAATATTAGTCTAATTTCTCCACTTCATACTTTAATTAGCTAGCTAATCGAAGTAAAATGATATAAATCAATTCAGAAAATTAATACCGTTAAAATTCCAATTTAAATTTCGGGTATTACATATTATCCCACTTAAAATAAGTCTCATCCCCCAAACTTGCCATGTCATCACCCAACTTACTGTAACGTCACTCCAATTATGCATACGAACCGTTCAGCAATATCGGTAATCTCATGATTCGATTGATTCATACGCACATAGTCCTCGATATATAAAACGGCATTCAGGAGAGATCACCTCGTATGTGACAGCCATCGGGCCGACTTGCCATTCATCATACCACCAAAAATAATTATCTGTCTCGTACAACACTATCCTCATCACGTAACTTTACTTAGGGACACCTATCCCATTTTAAATATTCATACATGCCAAATAAAAAATATCGAAATAATTTTTCATTATACTCAAAAATACTGAAAAGAATTTATCAAGAAACTCCATTATTAGTTTCAAAAATCTCAATATTCAACTCGTTTGATCAAATTTTAGGACATTTGCCCTCAGTAAACAACCAAAAAAATATTTTCTCTCGAAAATTTTCAAAACATCACTCTATAATATATATGTTCGCATCACGCTCCAAAAATATTTCAATAATTTAAATATTCTACAAATATCTATTTTCTGAGTGCCGTCATAAAAATCTCATTTGAAAATACAAAGCCCGAATTGCAAAAATCAACAATTTCAAAACATACGTTAAGCCACCGCTTACACGTACCAATAATATAGTTACGAAAATTTTCCAATTTAACTCAGATTGCAAAATACTAATAAGTCATTTAAAAAATACATGTGCATCGGATATAGCTAACGATGAGAGTACATTAAGGTAGCAAGAAACAATCATTCATCTCTCTTATTTGAAAATATACGCCCGGCTTCTCCAAAGTTTAAATATTTTCAAAATCCACACTAGTCCGTCGATTAATCGTACCGATAAAATGTTTTAGAAAATCTGATTTTTCACAACATACTCGAGTCTATGAAATCTTCAGAAATATTTTCAAATACACACGCAGCCAACACAGTTATAGCAATTAGCAACAATTAGTCAAACATATCCGGTTCCCAAACACGTGCACATCTAGCATTCCAATCGCCATACTAACCGATACTACTCATGAATATAATCTTAAATTCAAACATACATCGAAACCACCCATTTGTATTTCCAACAATCTTTGCCGTCAATACGCCTTATGGAACACATTAATGGCCAGAAACCTCCACAACATATTATACCAATCAAAACTTAACCCACCAATATAAATATATATATATATATATATATATATATCGGTTTCTATCTTACCACTTACTTGAAAGCAGGATTATGCAGCACAAAATATAGAATATAATACATAAAAGGGGAGACTTACACCCACAGGTCGCACGAAGATGATGGCTGCACCTTGATACTAATCACGACCGACATCACAGACGATGCGTCACGATATGACTCAGTCAGACACAATCTGACAAGACAAGACAAGACAATACACGACTGGACCCGACAACCTAGGTTTCCACAACCTAAGCTCTGATACCATCAATGTAACACCCTTAGAAACTATCTGAAAATATAACACACCGCAGACCCTCTCCGTGAGAATCTACCAGGCTAAATACTGAACAAGACATCATATATCCGAGATAGCGAAATAGCGGACCATGAGACCTATTTGGTCTTTCAACATTAACATAAAACTCAAAGATACATAACTCTTTGAGGACTCATACTCATGTACGGGTCAAATACACTCACAAACAGAAAAATACGACAGCGGAAAAGACCATACAATGAACTACAACTAACTGCACCCAGAACTGGCCTCCATATGATTAGTATAATTCGTCTTCCATCATCATTCGTAACGATCCTGTGTATAACTCCCCAAGAACCTGCATGTACCTGGACGCAATACAGACATCCACCCCCCGATTACTTGGGGGTTAGCAAAATTCCACTATTTTGCTAGTGCAAGTATTCGAGTCATATCAAATATACCACGCAATATCAGTCATATCAAACCAATGACAACAATATTTGAGAGGATTTTCCGAGGGTTTTAATATTTGTAAAATGCCTCACGTCTTTAAAATATGACTTATCACCTCGGCATTTTAAAGAAAAATCCGAAAAGTCCTTTACGACCTCAAGTCCTTGAAAGTAATATATATCAATTCGGGAGTTTTTGAGAATGACAGAAATCTTTTGGGACTTCAAGTCCAATATTATAAAACTCTTTTTCGAAAATAATAGGGTCTCGGCCCAAATCTCATTCATGTAACAAACATTTTTTTTAAATAGGAAAAATTTCTCGACCTCCCATCCTTAGTTATAAAACCATTCCAAATGTAATACCCGTATCATTTTTCACTTCTACATTTTCTCTTTCTAAATCCTATCGACCCACTCGAAAACTGTCTGAAGGCTAAGAGCATGTAATCGCTCTTTCCTTGTGGCAGTCCTTGGAGAGTCTGGCTGGGCGATATTTTCAACTCCATTCAACTGTCTCAAGTTCACATTGGGATGTGAATTGAGTTAGACATCCTCAGGTTATATACTATCATCGGATTCCAAAACAGTTGAGGTTTCGGGAGCATCAGAGGCAGGCTTAGCAACAGGGGTTGCTGTTTTCTCTTATTCGGCAGTGGGTTCTGAAGACAAAAGTACAGGAGGGACTGATTCCTCCTACCGTCTCTCAGCTTGCGCCTACTCCGGCAGAGGGACTAATTCCTCGTGCGGGATGGCGTTGGGTTCTTCTTCGGCTTAGGCAGCAATAGGCTCGGGTGCCTGTTGGGTACCTAGTTGTTCCTATGCTACAAGAGGGACCGAATCCTCGCTGTTGGGAACATAGTCTTGCTATTGCGAAGGGGACGGATTGTAACTTGATGTCCCTTCACCTTTTTGTTGTTGAAGCTGGGAGAATTCTTTTTCTCTAGCTTCCTCGCGACTCATTCTCAGACCTGCCTGAAAGGCGGTGTCGTCGTCTGAGTCATGGTCTGATTTTGGACTTTTGGGAGATTCCACGGACTTAGCTTTTCTTTTCTTTTGTGCTTCGGCTTTATCCAAAAAATGGCTCTCGATTAGCTCTCTACAACATAGGTTGTCCCATTGGATCAGGACTGCAATATCTTGAGCGTCCGTCACATCCAAAACAAATTTTTCTTCTTTGCTCCATTCTCTCCAGTTGTACAGGGTGTCGTACGGAGCAAGTCTGTAATTTTTCCATTAGACAAACCATACAAATGCTTGTTCAATTTGCACAGAAAGTATGGTTTTATTAATAATTGTGTTCGGGGAGGGGCTGCGTACAATGCCTGGGTTCGCTGTAGGCATGGGTACCTCTACAGGTGTGGGATCCTGTATCGGAGAGTGATCCCTTACAGGGATTGGTACCCTGATGGGAGATGGATCCTTAACGGGTGTGGAATCCCGAATAGGAGAAGTAGCTTTTGGCTCCAAAGTGGCAGCCGACTCGCCAGAGTCTTGTAAGTTGGCAGATGTCTGAGCATCCGTTATAGCCGCCAAAGGCGCGGGATCTACTGTCACGACAGTAGCAGTCATCTCTTCCACAGGGGTTACGCCCTGGGGTGTCGATACAGTTGGTTGAGCCGTTGAAGGAGCATCCTTGGAGATTTCTGTAGCTTTAGCTTTTGAAAGCCTTCTTAGCTCCCTTTTCAGCTTCCCAACAGCAACGGGAGTTTTGCTGTGAGATCTTTTTCTCTTCCTTGAAGTCTCCTCGCTCTGGGACTTCGAAAATACGTCTCTCGGATCGGCAGATAGGGATAATTTTCGAACGAAAGGTCTGTTTGCAAGCAGGGGTCCTTTCTTGAAAACGGTGGGTCTAATGCTTCCCATATAAATCCGAGAAGTGATCTTCTTTGCTCTTTCGTCTTGCGGAACACCGCATTTCGTAAGAATATAATTCAAGAGCAAACCAAAAGATTTCTTCTGTGAGGCAGGCTTATAAACTTCTTCCTGCAACCGTTTGAGAATCATTTGACACCAGTTGACCTTTTCACAGGTCATAATTGCAACCATCATTCTGAACCTGAGATTGGTGTACATCTTGAATGCACCTGTTATATTCTCAATAACACGGCAACAAAAATCGTGTAAATAGACAAAAGGTAAACAAAAGTTTTTCTTATGTCAAGAGGTGTGAACCATTTCAACCGATGCTGAACCGGTGAACAACCCATAATATTCGGTCAAGAGTTCTTGGGACCCAAAGGTCTTAAGATCTTCCATTGTCAGGCCATCAGCAGGTAGCCTGTAGATATTCTGAAGCAGCTCTTGGTCAACGCGGATCTCTACTCCGCAAATGACAGCAGTTATGTCAGCAACATGTCCTCCCTGAGCCAGTGAAAGGAAACGAACAGCAGCATTGAGGTAGAATTCCTCAACCAGGTGAACATCAAAGTGTTAAGCGGTGTGACTTCCAAGGCGATAGAGGCCTTGCTGACAAATCCTAGTAATGATGAATTCCATCGATTCGACATCATCACCTTTGGAATGAACACGTTCAAGAACAACAGACCTGGAAAAGATCCGTCCATCGATGATGTTGGAGGATTTCTTAAGAGAGATAGAAGAGGTCTGAGAAGATGCCATGATGATTATCGAATAAAATATAAAGAGATTTCAAGGAGAAATGCAGTAAGAAAATAAAGATTTGTAGGTTGTATGCTCAAGAACTCGTTCAATATGCAGAAGGCATAAAGAGTCTCAAATGGCATTTACAGTCGTTTTATAGTGGGCGGTGAAGAAGGGTTTTCAGAGGATGAACGGTCAGATTTAAGGGATGAGAACTGTTGTTTTAAAATGAACGACCACGATGGAGTGAGTATAACCGGTACAACTTATCCATCTAATTTTGAAATAAGAGCAGGTCCCACTTCTGACTTATCAAATTACTCTTGTTGCCCGAAGCGGCGCTGTAAAATTAATATAATAATATGAAACATTGTGGCTTTGAAGATACCAATGTCCAGATGTCGTGTAAAGCATTTAATGCAAAAACTTTTAATTATGACAGGGCACATGGACATAAAGATCATTTTAAAATAAATAACATGATAATTGATTTCCCATAGTATGTGCTGTATCCGCGATACGGGTTCCAATTCGATACAACAACTTAAAAGGTACATACGAGTTCCAATTCGATACAACAACTTTCGGATTAATGCTGTATTCTTAGGTCGTACTGTATTCCCCCTTAATTATTGCACAAGTCAGTTGTAGGATAATTCATGTCTCTTTGTTCCTACAGTGATGTTCTGATAGACAGAGTATACATATAACTAACGGTGGATACTGTATTCTTGGGTCTTACAGCATTCTCCCTCAATTTGCTGAGTAAAGGCATTAAAAACTTATAGGGAGTTAGGATGTAGCAATCCCAATTCATGTCGAAGCATGCAGAATCTTGCTGTGTCGAGAGGCTTGGTAAAGATGTCGGCTAACTGAATATCTGTATGAACTTTTTACAACCGAACATCCTTGTTCTCAACATGGTTCCTAATGAAGTGATGCTTCGTGTTGATATGCTTGGTGCCCGAGTGCAATACACGGTTGTGAGTGATAGCAATTGCACTCATGCTATCGCACATAATCGGCATTTCTTTAGCTTCAATTCCATAGTCTGACAGCTATTGTTGCATCCAAAGGATCTGCATACATCAACTACCAGCAGCATAGTATTCTGATTCAGTTGTTGAAGGCAAGTTTGCCAATTATTTCTTGCTAAACCAAGACACAAGTCTCGGTCCAAGAAAGTGACAAGTTCCACTTGTACTCTTTCTATCTAGCTTGCAACCTCCGAGATCCGAGTCGCTGTAGCCAACTAAATCGAATCCTCCTTCTTTAGGATACCACAGTCCTACATCGGCTGTTCCTTTGACGTATTTCAGGATTCGTTTAGCTGTTGTGAAGTGTGATTCTTTAGGTGCTACTTGATATTGCACACACACTCCTACAACAAACTAGATATCAGGCCTGCTAGCCGTTAGGTACAGGAGTGAGCCAATAAGCTTCCTGTAGAGTGATTGATCAACCAGCTTTCCAGCTTCATCAGCACTAATTTGCATGGAAGTGCTCATGGGGGTTGACGATGATTTGGAAGTATTCATTCCAAACTTGTTGAGAAGCTCCTTGCTGTATTTTTCCTGGTTGATGAAAATCCCTGTGGGCAACTATTTTACCTGCAATCCTAGGAAATAACTAAGTTCTCCCATCATACTCATTTCAAATTTACTTTGCCTGAGATGATAGAACCTTTGACATAAAGCAAGGTTAGTTGAACCAAATATTATATCGTCTACATATATTTGAACCATCAGAAGGTCATCACCTTCCTGTATTTTGAATAAGGTCTTGTCCACAGCACCTTTCTCGAATCCAGTATCGGTTAGATACTGGGACAAAGTCTCATACCATGCTTTAGGGGCTTGCTTAAGTCCATATAGTGCTTTCCTTAGCCTATATACTAGGTCTTCGCCTTCTGGATTGACAAACCCTGGTGGTTGTTCAACATATACTTCTTCAGCAAGGTCTCCATTCAGGAATGCACTTTTGACGTCCATTTGGTATACAATGAAGCTTTTATGGGCGGCAAAGGATAAAAATATCCTAATGGCTTCTAGTGTGGCTACAGGGGCAAATGTCTCATCATAGTCTATGCCTTCTTCCTGTCTGTAGCCTTGAGCGACTAGTCGGGATTTATTCTTGATAATGAGTCCATTTCTATACTTCTTGTTTCTAAATACCCATTTGGTTCCAATTACTGATTGATGCGGAGGTCTGGGTACAAGATACCATACGTTGTTTCTTTCGAAGCCGTTAAGCTCTTCTTCCATAGATGTGATCCAATGTGAGTTGTTGAGAGCTTCTTTGGTAAAGACAGGTTCGGATTGGGCTAAGAATATAGCAATAGTGCACATATTAAGTCATCTAAGCTCGGATAGAGATTTCCATTCAGGAAATGGAGATATCTCTGATTCGAGGTCTTCTTGCGCATATAGTACATTTCCTTGTGTACTCTGTATTCTTCTACGGGTAGAAACACCAGCATCAATATTTCCTATGATCAACTCTTGTGGGTGATCTCTCAACCATCTTCTGTCGGGTTCTAATTTGGGGTCCTGTACTGTATCTTGAGTTGCTGTAGTTTCGACTTCAGCTTGTACAACATCGTCTTCATCTACGTCAGTTCTTACAGCTTCGGGGTTTATTTCTCAGTTAATAACAGGTTCTAATGGAGTTGGTGGATCTATGATGGACAGTTGTTGGATGTTCTGAGAAATGTATTCTACTCCTGTAGGATCATGGTGAGGTTCATCGAACACTACATGAACTGATTCCTCAATTGTTAGCTTCCATTTATTGAAGATCCTGTAAGCTTTGCTAACAGAGGAATATCCAAAAAATATCCCTTCATCCGATTTCTCATTGAAGGTTCTAAGTTGATCCTTACCGTTGTTCAAAACGTAACATCTGCATCCAAAAATGTGAAAGTATGAAACTAACGGAGTTTTGTTGTTCCATACCTCGTATGCTGTTTTGTTATGATGCTTGTTGATGATATAGTGGTTTTGTGTATAGCACGCTGTATTGGTGGATTCGCCCCAGAAACGCTGTGGCAATTTGCTTGCGGCAATCATTGTCCTTGTTGCTTCTTTCAGCATCCTGTTCTTTCGCTCGGCAACACCATTTTGTTGAGGTGTACGGGCAGCTGAGTATTCGTTCTATATCCCCTTTTCCGAACAGTATTGCTCTATAAAGCGGTTAGTGAATTCTGTACCTCTGTTGAAATGAATGGACACGATACTCCACCCTTTTTCATTTTGAAGCTTTCTCAGGTGCTCGGGCAGCTTTGATGTTGTTTCCTTCTTCTTGCTTAGGAAAATTGTCCAAGCATACCTGGAATAATCATCAACAATAACGAGACAGTATTTCTTACCTCCCAAACTTACCGGGTCTACAGGACCATAGAGATCCATATGTAGCATTTCCAAAAGTCTGTGGGTGGAAAGGTAGGATTTGCTTTTCAGGGTGGTCTTGATTTGCTTGCCATTCTGACAGGGTCCACATACGCTGTATTTTTGGAATGAAACACTTGGCAATCCTCTATCCATTCCCTGTCTGGAGAGTTTGTTGATAGTTTTGAAGTTGACGTGTGAAATCCTCTTGTGCCATAGCCAGCTTAGATCTGCAGTGCCTTTGGCAACAAAACAAGGAATTGTGGAGCTCGTGGGCATCCAGTCATCAATATACATATTACCTAATCTGCTTCCTGTGAGCACAACTTCTTTGGTTAGGATGTTCTTGACTCTACAGTGATCTATATAGAACTTCACCAAGAACTGTTTGTCACAGAACTGGCTAATACTAAGTAGATTGTACTGTAAGCCTTCAACATAATCTACATCGGTGACTTTGAATTTTCCTACTAGTAGGGTTCCATTCCCTCTTGTTCTTCGTTTAGATTTATCACCAAAGCGCACTTTTGGACCGCCACCTTCTACATAATCTGACAGCTTGCTTTTATCTCCTGTCATGTGCCGGGAACATCCACTGTCGAAGTACCAGATGTCCTTCTCCAAAATGTCCTGTATGCAAATAAATTAGGTATATTTAAGTCCCCTTTGATTGTCGGGTCCATGGATGTTAGTGCCTTTAGGTATCCAGATTTTCCTGACGGCAATAGGTTTACTGTAGGATGGTTTAGGTTCATAGTTGCGATTTCTACGTGGGGCATGTACGTAGTTGCTATAACCATGATAATTATTATGCATGTAGAATTCAGGGTTATTGTTAGTCCAGTACAAATGCCCTCTTGGAGGTGGAGCCATTTTCTTCGGCCTTAGAGCTTGCCTTCTGGGTCTCCAGTTGGATTCCCAAAGCTGTTGTTGATACTGTGAGGATACTTGCTTTCATGAGGGATACCACGGCTCCTATATCCAATACCTAGGCGTGCTGTATTGAAAGTACTGTCGTGCGGGCCTTTGACATTTGGATACAACCTTCTTTCTGAATGGTTGTTGGTGCTGTTGATATGCTCGGGGAGCATGCTGTTGGGTACGCCTTACAGGTCTGAATGGATGGTGATTCCGCTGTCTGGAATATGACTGTGGTGGCGGAATGGCAGCTTTTGTTGTTCGCGGTGCAACGAGTTCTTTCACATGGCTCGAAACTTCTTCCGATACAGTAATGGGTTCCACACCCCTGATGAACACAGTACTAGATTTCCCTTTATTGGAAAATGAGCTGTATCCTAAGCCACTTTTATCATGAGCATGTTACCCAGTGCTTAAAATTTCTTCCATTTTTTAGATGATTTTTCGAAAGGTTTCAGAATGGTCTCAAGTTCTCCTTCTCGTTTTTCGAGAGTTTTTACTTTGGTTTGAAGCAGAACAAAATCATTTGTATTGCTTTCACTATGAGATTTCGTTTCACTTAGTTCATGAGCAAGTTGATGATTGCTCTCCATGAGTTTTTCATAGTCGACTTTGCTGTTTTCACAATCAACAGACATATTTTCGTAATTTACTTTCAGCAAGTCGTTTCCTTCTTGGAGCTGTATATTTTCATTTTTCAATATCTCATGGGCCATTTGAATGTTCTTAAACTCATTCATCATATTTGCAAAGTATGAGATGCATTGGAAGGAATAGTTGAGGTTAAGCTTACCTCATCATCGCTATCTTCATCTTCCGGAATGTCCTTAGCCATAAAACACATATAGGCTTTATCTTCGAAATCATTATCAGATGAATCACTGTCAGTGACTACCTGAAGACATTCTTCGGACTTTGATGGTGCGGGGTAGGCTTCTAATTCACCAATTAGGGCCTTGAGCTTGTTTTTCCAAGCACATCTTCTTTCATCCTTTTCTTGTTGCTCGGCTTCCGGAAACCTTTGAACTTTAGGATGAGGACATTTATTTGCATAATGCCCTGGTTTCCTGCAATTATAACACAGGTTAGCATCACCAGAGGAAGTTTCAGTACTTACCTTGTGTACAGGCTTGGGCCTGTATGGAGTCTTTCCCGACTGCTTGATAAACTTCTTGAACGTATGCATGAGGAATGCCATTTCGTCTTGTGACATGATGTCTTCGTCGCTGTCAGCATTCTTATGAATGGGCTTTGATGAACTCGCATGTTGTGTCTTCGTTTAGATACAGCGGCTAAGGGTGTAGTCCTGGTGGGAGATTCTTTAGCTTTCTCTCTCATGTCTATATCGTGCTCAAATGCTTTGAGGTCTGAAAAGAGATCAAAAGTAGATATTTCACTAAGATTGCACGACACACCCATAGCTGTGGTCTTAATGTCCCATTGGGCAGGGAGTGATCGGAAAATTTTTAGATTCAAATTCCACAATGCCAGTGAATCTGAGGTCAAGTTACTCAAGTGTTTCAGTTGGTTTCATTTCAAAAGATTCAAATTGCTGAGTTAATTTTGAAATCTTGTTTTCTTTTGAGAGCTCAGTTCCCTCACAAATTAACTTGAGTTTATCCCAGATATCCTTGGCTGATTTGCAGCTCTTTACCTTAGAGAACGTGCCTTTGTCAAGAGTGACAAATAGCACATTCTTCGCGACATTGTCGAGATTGGCGCGCTTTCTTTCGTCAGAAGTCCATTGTTCGCGCTCTTTCTCGAGCATCTCTGCATGAGCCTGGCCTTCAATTCTTGAGGCCGGATTTACCTTCATGATCTTTATGGGGACATCCTGTATCACAAAAATCATCTCTTCGTGCATTTCTGCAAGATGGGTCTCCATCCTAATTCTCCAATCATCAAATTCGTTAATAGAAAACATAGGAACTTTATTGATCAATGATGAATCCATATGAGAGTATAAGGAAGAAAAAGACTGTTTTTCAAAAATAAGTGATTTAAGGATCTGATTCAATCAAATATACAACTGATTCTTTTTAGAATCAACCGCTCCGATACCACTTGTTGGCCACGAAGTATACATGATACTGCTTGGAAAGTGTTTTAAAAAACAAGCTATATGGTTTTCAAATCTGAGTGCGTAGCGGAAGTCTTGTTAAAGTAAGTTGCTGTAAATACAGCAACTAGATATGAAGTGTATACTTAAAAATAATCACAAATATTAAAAGAGTAAATTTAGAAGGTAACTGACACGATAATTAAAATGGTTCAAGGTAAACCCCTCTACGTCCACTGGTCCTCCACACAGGAGTGAAAATGTTAATTATAAATACTACATATACAACTATGTATTTATAATATAACCTAATCGATATATCGTTCATACAGATTGATATAATGATCTTAGCCTTAAACCGTTCACACAGATTGGTTTAAGCTTTCACTTGACTGGCTTCTTCACACACAATTCCGAAGCTTCGTCTCTTCAGTGCAAGTCCGTCACACACTGTTCAGGAATAGCAAGGTTTCTCAGTCCACACAGGGCTAATGGGTTTTGCTCAAGGGTAGAACAATGTTTGAACAACAACTTTGACTTTTTGAGCTTTTTGGCTGATAATATGTTGTTCAAGGTTTGAGCACTTGTATATCTCTTCTTTCGGAATAGCAGTATGCTTTAGGTGATATGTTTTATAAGATGTATTTGATGATAACTTCATTTGATTTGATTTCCTGCATTGTCAGTATATTGGTGGTACTTGATCTTCAAACTCCGGAGATATATATATAGCCTTCTGAGATATATCCGTTGAGATAGATCCGTTGAGCAAAAGTCCGTTCCAACGGGATGATGTGTTTGACTAAAACCGGATCCGGATTTTGCGCTTGTTTGAAGATCTCTGACGGCTTAATATTTAAATACTTTATCCTTCAGTATTTAAATATATCTTCTTAAACGGGACTTTGACTTTAGCGAATAACAAAGATTCCTTCTTGTCCTGTTTGGAAACTGTATGGAATGATAACAGTATTATCGATTCGAGACAGCTTCCATACTTAGTCTTATGAGACTCCTTTATTGTATGATTGATTCACTGTATGCTGGTGTAATATCCGCAATTTTAGATTTTCGGTAAATTTCTTTTTTCGGACGGAGTCCGTTTTGACGACTCGCTCATGACCGTTTCGTCATTCTGAGAATGATTAATTCTACACTTTTTGACATCCGTCGTTTTGTTGAGTTCCGTGCTTTTTAGCGACTTTTCCGCGCTTGAGTTCGATTCTTGCGAATCTCGTTCGAAACTGCTGTTTCGAGTTTCCCGTAAGTCCGTTTAACTTTGTTAGACGTGTTGTGAACTTCGGTTTGGTTATTCGATCACGTATCGTGATTTCCGGGCATTTTGGGCCATTTTGTAATTTCTTGAAAGTTACGGGTATCCGTATCTGTAATGGTTGTCTCGACCCGTTTCTTGGTCGCGTATGACTAAATATGGTATTACGTTTTCATTTCGAGTCGTTTATGTCGTCCGCGAACTTTTCGTCGTGTTCGTTCCGTGCATTTTCGTGTCGGGTCGCCGAGCCACGGCAGTTGCGGGGCCGGCCGACAGTGGCGGGGCGGCCGGACGATTGCGGCACCGGCCGGACGGTGCGCGAGAACCGGCGTAAGCGCACGCTTCTGGCCGGAAGGCTGCCTTCTTAACGGCAGTGTAGCGCACGCCGGGTGGCCTAGCGACGTTATCGGGCAAAGGCGTGGGGTTTACGAGGTTACGGACTCGGTCGGGATCGGCAGTAGCGCGCATTGCCGGTCGTGGCGCACGCTAACCGGGAGGGGTAGCGACGCCACGGCCGACTAGCGACGTTACTGGTAAGTTTGTTAGTCCGGTGGCTCTTTGGGCCAGTCGGCTAGCGCGCAGCTTGGCCGTAGCGCACGCGCGCGGAGTCGGGTCGACAGGTTTGGTCGGCGGGGTTGGTCGGTGATGCCGGGTCGTGTGGGCCTGGCCGAGGTACTCGGCCGATCTGGCCGATAAGCGCACGCTAGTCCGGAAGGCTAGCGACGCGCTAATCTGCCCGATATAAATGTGGCTTAGCAGTCACATTTCACTTCGTTTTTCACTTCCTTCCTTCTCCGTCCTCGAGTGGGGATTCATGGGTGACGAAGCCATGTTGTTTAACAACAAATCCATGAAGTCCTTGAGTTCATAACATCAATCGATCGTCCGTTATCAACCTTTGATCCAGCGAATCAAGGTAATCTTCCTTAGAACCCTAATTTCGTGAATTTGGGGATTTTTGCATTTTCGTCCGATTTGTTCCGTGTTGTTGATTAATTCATGATGGGTATGATTAATCTTGGTAGTATTCTTGTGTTTAACATCGTTTAATCCATTGTTCTTCATCGAATCGAAGTATATTTCTTGATTTCCTTCGAATTGACTTTTTGGGGGATTTGTCCCCGATCTCGTTTTTCATCCATTTTCGATGGATCGATTATGGTTAAATGATGTTGTTAAACATATTATATGGATTGTATATCCATATTTCAACTTGGAATTCCGTTTTCGTGGTTTGACGGAACGAATCGTGTTCTTGGCCGTTTTGGGGGAAATCCGTGAACTTTCGTCATTCGTTCTTTGAATTCAACGGCTTTGAGTCGTGTTATGGAATTCATTTCATTGTTATTATTTGTCCTTCGTAGTTTATGAACGTGATTTGGCGTTCGGTGGAGTCGGCGGGTTCGTAGTCGGTTCGGGCCAACCTACTTCGGTCGATTCTCCGCGTTGTTCTTATTCGAGGCAAGTACCTTGCCCATACTTTTCTCGTTTTATGGATATGATGATCGGTGGTCGTCTTGATGTATTTGTTTGGTTGTTTGAAATGAAGTTTCAAAGGATTTCGATTTGGCCTCGTTAAAGGCTTTCTTTCAAAACGAGTGTGATTTGTGAACGGTGTTTTGAGAATTGATTATGATTTGGTTATTTTGAACGTTGAAGGATTTTATGATGATACTCCTATTGTTTAAGTTATGGAATCGTGTATTCCGTATTTAATCTTGTTATTGTATTTTTTGAAGAGTTTGGTAATGGTGTCGAGTTAATGGCCATCTCTAGTGAGTATTCTTAATGAACTTACATTCTTAGCATGTTAGTATTGCATCAGTAACGTGTGTGTGTGTATGCTCACTACGGGTTAGATCCGACGGGGTCTCGGTAGGGCTCCACGAAGCTGTGGAACCGCGAGCTTGCTTTTAACCACTGTGGGTTAGATCCGACGGGGTCTCGGCAGGGATCCACGAAGTTGTGGGTCCGCGGTTAATTGTGGTGCATTTTTACAAATGTGATTCGATATTGGCATTTCCGGAAATGAGTGCTTTTAAACGGTTTTTCATTTGCATGCATTGACTAAGTGTGTAAGAGGTAAGTTGTTCGTTTGGCTTACTTGGCTAGGATGGCACTAGAGTATTTCGTTGTTTGTTTTAAATCTTTTATTTGTGGATTTTGATGTTGGGAGACGAACCTTTTGGTCGTTCTTGTGTACTGTGAGTTGCTAAGATTTGGGGCTAAAATCCCAATGGTTTTATAAAAGTCGTTTTACGGATTTGGGGCTAAAATCCCAACGGTTTGGTAAATGTCATTTTTCGGAAAGTAAACCTTTGGGGCGGTGACCCCTTTTTGTCTTTTGGATTTTGAAAAGTAGGATTTGATAATCCTAAATTGTTTTCTATTAAAACTCTCGATGGCATTCTAAACCGTTTTATAAATTACTTCCATTGATTTATGATATTTCGATTTTGAAATGTTTTCTCAAACCCTTGCCTCGGGAAGTACTTTTCGTTTCGTTTGGATCTTTGAGGATCCTCGGTTATTGTTATTCGTGGAATGTGAATTGTATGGCTCGTATTTGCACTTTGTTCTTGCACTAGCAAAACAGTGGAGTTTTGCTAACCCCCGAGTATTCGGGGGGTGGATGTCTGTTTTTGCATTCAGGTTTTGGAGCATAACACAGGGTCGGCACGAAGGATGATGAAAGATGATCGATACTAATCGCATGAGGAACCGTACATCGTGTGTTGGTTCAGTTGTACATTATTTTCATTTGCTATATTGTTCCGTTATGCGGGTGTGGTTGTATTTTGTCCCTGCGTGGGCATGAGTTGTATTTGAGTTGTATGTATTTGTGGAAAGACCAAATCGGTCTCATCGAGTCATTTTAGCCTTGAAGGCATTGTCGAGATGTTAAATGTTGTTACCAGCCTGGTAGATCCTCGAGGAGAGGGTCTACGGCGTGTAATATCCCTGAGTGGATTGGGGGTGTTACATAAATGGTATCGGAGCTTAGGTTGAGGAAAACCTAGGCTGTCGGGTCAAGTCGTGTTGTTTGAGTCTTGTTTCGTCGGATTTTATCTGACTGAGTCGTGTCGCGACGCGTCGTTTGAGTTTGTTGGTCGTGATTAGTATCGTGGGGCGATCATCATCTTCGTGCGACCTGTGGAAGTAAGTCTCCCTTCTTTGTGTTGTGCCTCGTGTGATACGAGCTATTTTTTATTTGTTAAGTGGTGGAATCCTTATGTGAATTTTGATTTCACGATATGTATTTAGTCGACTTTCGTATTTGATTTATACGAGGAGTGTCGTCGCTTGTGATGTCTTCTTATTGTTGTTTTTCTCCGTTGTTGATGATTTTCGAATCGATTTGCACGTTTTACAAGTCTCTTGTGGAAGCTTTGTGCTTATACGCGTTCGACTTGTTCACTAGCCAGTGCGGGAGAGTATTTTATCAGTGGTTTTGTTCTGAATGTGGTATTTTATCGTTCATTTCCGTTTAAAGACACATATTGTCTTGATTTTAAACTTTTTGATGCGTGTGCTAGGAGTTGTTTTAGTGAACGTCGGTATGTGTGAGTTTTGGGCATTCTGGCCTATTGGATTTTTGAAAACCTTGAGTATCTTAGAAAAATAAATTTCGAGACATACTTTTCAAATGAGTTATTTTCTTGTGGTAAATCCTAGATGCCACAATATATTTCAAAAATTTTCTACCTCGAGGACCAAAATGCTTTGAGATATTTTCAATATTTTAGAAACACTTTTATTTAGACCCGAGGGTCGAATATTTTGAAAGTTTTCATTAAGAGAAAGTATCTTCATTCTTATCAAATGCGAAATGGTTCTCCAATGTCTCGATAACGATGTTTCACGTTTGTACTTTTTTGAAAGGTGATACTCAAGATCAATCGGTATTCTTCAAATTATTTTCAAAATGAGGTTTTCGTTTTTAAAACCTATCCATTCCCGTTTGAGGGCTGGGTATGAATGTATGATGTTCGCGTTGTCATTTTGATACCTTCTCCCGAGTATGATCGAATTGGCGGTGTGAGCGTTGAGTCGCTTTCCACACATTGGTTGTGCTAGCCCCCTGTGAAGAGGCGGGATGTTGGTGTTGAATGTTGTCGCCTCGTGGTGATTTCTGTGTTGTCGCGTATGTGCGAGCTGTTAGAGCTTGGTTTGGTATGACCGTGTGCATCGGTGATGGTCCCGTTATGCGTCGATTGTTTAATGTCTTGTTACCTTGCTCCCGTTTTTGTGAAATTCGTGGACGAGGTCGGAGGTAATGCCCGTACTATTTTGACTTCTGTATTTTCTCTTTCTCCAGTCTATCGATTCGCTCATGTTCGTTGATACTTTGTGAACTTGTTCTGTATTTCGGTTTCATCGTCCGAACGAACTGTGATCTTGTTGTGGGTCGATCTGGTTATCGGTGTGACTTTTTCGGGTTCAGTTCGATTCTTGTGAACCTTGTTCGAGAGTGACATCATCTGGTTCTATTAGTTCTTTTATTCGAAGTGGATCAGATTTGGAACTCTTATGTTTTCGACTCTGTCGACTCGTTTATGTTCGTTGACATTTCTGAGCTTGTCCTACCCCTTGTTTTGTTTATCGAACGAGTGTGGTATTGTTTCGGAATAACTCGTTTGTCGTTGTGACTTTTTAATCGCTATTCCCTTTCCTGTGGATCTTATGTGAATGCACATCCTGTTGTTTTCACCGGATCATATATTGTCTCGAGTCGAGATGTGAACCTTGGAGTTGTTGTTTGAAATTTTATTGTTCTTCGTGATTCGAACATGATTCTTCGATTTTTGTTGTCTCGATCGTTGTGGTTTGATCGTTTGATTGTTCGGTTTTTATTGACCTCGTTCCGTGATTGGTGAACATTCAGGCTCCTTCGTAATTCCCTTCAGTTCGGGAAATTAGTTTCGTTTTCGATCTTCCAGCCCTTAGGCGGTGGGATTCCGTGTTTGTTCAGCGTTTGGCTCGCGTTTTGATCAATATACCGTTAGGTTGGTCAATCGTATTGATTTTGTTCATTGTGTTTTGCGATTGTTCGGATAATTGACTTGATTGTATTATCCATTTGATGACGCTTGTCACTTGTTGGTTTTATTATATCCCTAACGGCGACGTTGTGTTGGTCGCCGTGGAGCGTGTTTTCACGCCGTATATTCCTTTGCGTTGTTTGTAACATTTCGCTGTTGGGCGCTAGTTACGCATTCTTGTGTATCTCATTGAGTTTTTCCTGGAGGAATATTTCTTCTCCCTACTTGTTTTAAGTTTCGGGACGAAACTTCTTTTAAGGAGGGTAGAATGTAATATCCACAATTTTCGATTTTCGGTAAATTTCTTTTTTCGGACGGAGTCCGTTTTGACGACTCGCTCATGACCGTTTCGTCATTCTGAGAATGATTAATTCTACACTTTTTGACATCCGAGTTCGTTTCGGTGTTGTTTTGTTGAGTTCCGTGCTTTTTAGCGACTTTTCCGCGCTTGAGTTCGATTCTTGCGAATCTCGTTGGCTATTGTTTCGAGTTTCCCGTAAGTCCGTTTAACTTTGTTAGACGTGTTGTGAACTTCGGTTTGGTTATTCGATCACGTATCGTGATTTCCGGGTATTTTGGGCCATTTTGTAATTTCTTGAAAGTTACGGGTGTCCGTATCTGTAATGGTTGTCTCGACCCGTTTCTTGGTCGCGTATGACTAAATATGGTATTACGTTTTCATTTCGAGTCGTTTATGTCGTCCGCGAACTTTTCGTCGTGTTCGTTCCGTGCGTTTTCGGTAATCGGGTCGTCGAGCCCTGACGATTGCGGGACTGGCCGGACGGTGGCGGGACTGGCCGGACGATTGCGGGCACCGGCCGGACGGGCCAGGTGCGCGAGAACCGGCGTAAGCGCACGCCACGGCCGGAAGGCTCTGTGCGCTAACCGAGTGTAGCGACTGTGCCGGGTGGCCTTAGTGTACGCCATCGGGCACGGGCGATGGGGTTTCGAGGTTCGGACTCGGCCAGATCGGCGGAGTAGCGCAGCTTGCCGGTCGTAAGCGCACGCTAACCGGCGAGGTAGCGCATCTGCCGGCCGACTAGCGACGTTACAGGTAAGTTTGTTAGTCCGGTGGCTCTTTGGGCAGTCGGCTAGCGCGCGCAGCTTCCGTGGCGCACGCTAGCGGGAGTCGGGTCGACAGGTTTGGTCGGCAGGTTGGTCGGTGATGCCGGTCGTGTGGGCCACTGGCCGGTACTCGGCGTCTGGCCGATAAGCGCGCACGCTAGTCCGGGAAGGCTAGCGCACGCTAGTCGGCCCGATATAAATGTGGTGAGCGATCACATTTCACTTCGTTTTCACTTCCATCCTTCTCCGTCCTCGAGTGGGGATTCATGGGTGAAGCCATGTTGTTTAACAACAAATCCATGAAGTCCTTGAGTTCATAACATCAATCGATCGTCTGTTATCAACCTTTGATCCAATGAATCAAGGTAATCTTCCTTAGAACCCTAATTTCGTGAATTTGGGGATTTTTGCATTTTCGTCCGATTCGTTCCGTGTTGTTGATTAATTCATGATGGGTATGATTAATCTTGGTAGTATTCTTGTGTTTAACATCATTTAATCCATTGTTCTTCGTCGAATCAAGTATATTTCTTGATTTCCTTGAATTGACTTTTTGGGGGATTTGTCCCGATCTCGTTTTCATCCATTTTCGATGGATCGGTTATGTTTAAATGATGATCTTAAACATATTCAATGTATTGTATATCCATATTTCAACTTGGAATTCGTTGCGTGGTTTGACGGAACGAATCGTGTTCTTGGCCGTTTTGGGGGAAATCCGTGAACTTTCGTCATTCGTTCTTTGAATTCAACGGCTTTGAGTCGTGTTATGGAATTCATTTCATTGTTATTATTTGTCCTTCGTAGTTTATGAACGTGATTTGGCGTTCGGTGGAGTCGGCGGGTTCGTAGTCGGTTCGGGCCAACCTACTTCGGTCGATTCTCCGCGTTGTTCTTATTCGAGGCAAGTACCTTGCCCATACTTTTCTCGTTTTATGGATATGATGATCGGTGGTCGTCTTGATGTATTTGTTTGGTTGTTTGAAATCAAGTTTCAAAGGATTTCGATTTGGCCTCGTTAAAGGCTTTCTTTCAAAACGAGTGTGATTTGTGAACGGTGTTTTGAGAATTGATTATGATTTGGTTATTTTGAACGTTGAAGGATTTTATGATGATACTCCTATTGTTTAAGTTATGGAATCGTGTATTCCGTATTTAATCTTGTTATTGTATTTTTTGAAGAGTTTGGTAATGGTGTCGAGTTAATGGCCATCTCTAGTGAGTATTCTTAATGAACTTACATTCTTAGCATGTTAGTATTGCATGAGTAACGTGTGTGTGTGTATGCTCACTATGGGTTAGATCCGACGGGGTCTCGGTAGGGCTCCACGAAGCTGTGGAACCGCGAGCTTGCTTTTAACCACCGTGGGTTAGATCCGACGGGGTCTCGGCAGAGATCCACGAAGCTGTGGGTCCGCGGTTAATTGTGGTGCATTTTTACAAATGTGATTCGATATTGGCATTTCCGGAAATGAGTTCTTTTGAACGGTTTTTCATTTGCATGCATTGACTAAGTGTGTAAGAGGTAAGTTGTTCGTTTGGCTTACTTGGCTAGGATGGCACTAGAGTATTTCGTTGTTTGTTTTAAATCTTTTATTTGTGGATTTTGATGTTGGGAGACGAACCTTGTGGTCGTTCTTGTGTACTGTGAGTTGCTAAGATTTGGGGCTAAAATCCCAATGGTTTTATAAAAGTCGTTTTACGGATTTGGGGCTAAAATCCCAACGGTTTGGTAAATGTCATTTTTCGGAAAGTAAACCTTTGGGGCGGTGACCCCTTTTGTCTTTTGGATTTTGAAAAGTAGGATTTGATAATCCTAAATTGTTTTCTATTAAAACTCTCGATGGCATTCTAAACCGTTTTATAAATTACTTCTATTGATTTATGATATTTCGATTTTGAAATGTTTTCTCAAACCCTTGCCTCGGGAAGTACTTTTCGTTTCGTTTGGATCTTTGAGGATCCTCGGTTATTGTTATTCGTGGAATGTGAATTGTATGGCTCGTATTTGCACTTTGTTCTTGCACTAGCAAAACAGTGGAGTTTTGCTAACCCCAGTATTCGGGGTGGATGTCTGTTTTGCATTCGGGTTTTGGAGCATAACACGAGTCGGCACGAAGGATGATGAAAGATGATCGATACTAATCGCATGAGGAACCGTACATCGTGTGTTGGTTCGATTGTACATTATTTTCATTGCTATATTGTTCCGTTATGCGTGTGGTTGTATTTTGTCCCCTGCGTGGGCATGAGTTGTATTTGAGTTGTATGTATTTGTGGAAAGACCAAATCGGTCTACTGAGTCATTTTAGCCTTGAAGGCATTGTCGAGATGTTAAATGTTGTTACCAGCCTGGTAGATCCTCGAGGAGAGGGTCTACGGCGTGTAATATCCCTGAGTGGATTGGGGGTGTTACAGCTGGGACTACGAGAAGTCTTCGATACAGGTTGACACCTTTGATCAGCTTTTCGATACGGCTTGTTTGCTGTATGCTAGATTGGCACATTGTCAAAACATTCTGTCAAAACTTTCGATACACGGATTGTTATCCCGATAATTTCGATACGGGGATTGTTATCCCAACAAAGGATAACTTAGTCATTTTGCCTTGAAGGTAAGATTCACAAGTTGGATATGTATCCGATCCCAATGGACCCGTAAGCCCATCTTTCTCCATTTTATGAACATTGGTATGAACAATATGACCAAGTCTGCAATGCCACTTAAGCGCTTGGTTTGTTTCATCGCTACCACACTTTCTAGCTATAGTATTCATAGTAGTTTTATTCTTTATACTTAAATAAACCAAACATAATGTAGCAATACTATCCAATTTATTTCTAAAATAAATGTGAGAAGACCCATGTCCAATAAAGAAATGAAATCCCTTTAGATCCATGGCCATAATTGATAAAATATTTTCTGCCTCTTGGGTAAAATAAGTACATCATCCAAAGTAATAATAAAACTGGATTCTAAATCCAATATAAGCGATTCGATGTCAGTAGCCTCGACACTATGCATATTGCCAACTGTCACCATCACTTTGTTGGAATATTTATTCCACATATTAATAAATTATGTTTTGATGATTAAGTTGCTAAACAAAACAAAACAACATAAAGGCGAAGTAAAACGACGAAGCAGACGAAGACGCAAAAAGTTGCCATCTGGACTGCATTAGCGTGCGCAAGTCATCACATGTTAGCGCACGCTAATGGGAAGTCATCTGCATATCATCCAAGTTCGAAGTTACCTGAAGTGAAGTTAGCTGATGAGGTAGCACACGCTACACATAGTCATTAACGCATGCTATCGAGCCAATATTACCGTTGTGAAGATATTCAAACACAAAATGACGTATGCAATGAAGTCAGTATTAGCGCACACAAGAGATGATATTTAGTGCACGCTAAATATCAGTTTGAATCAAGTCAATCAGAAAGTTGGAAAGATTCGGCGGAAAGTCAAGCATCAAACGGATAGTTTGACAAGTGAAGGCAATGGATATTTTACGTTAACGCACGCTACACAATCATGGTTAACGTATGCTAAGTGAGTCAGATAACGTACGTAACAAAAAAGGCATAACGTACGTAAGAGAAGAAACGAAGCTACTAGAATGAAACTGGAACAAACTAGCGCACGCTAAAGAGAAAGCCTAGCGCATGCTAATTAGTCAAAACAGACTAACGGCTAGTTTGGTGGATGAAGGCTATAAATACCACATCTTTGGTATTATTCCATACAACAACTCCAAGCAATCAAGACATTGATCTTATATTCATATACTTACATTGTTGTTGTGATATTGAGCTTATATTGTTAGTTTGAGTGTTTATACATTCAACATTATACACGAGAGGTATAGTGAGGTTTATATAGTACCAATAGAAAGCTAGAGTGGTTGATTTCTTATCCAATAGAAAAGGAAAAACGGTTTTGCTCGGACTGATAGAAGATGAGCTTGTAGCGGTAATCCCTCGACCGATAGAAGAGAGGCGTAGAGGTTTTGATCTTAATCCTAAAGAAAAAGATACATCGAGAGAGGACGTAGGCTTCGTTAATAGTCGAACCTCTATAAATCCTTATGTGATTTATTTTTCGCAATTTATTTATGCTTCCGCAGAAACGGTGCAAATACCGATTGTAACACCCCCGAGATATTCAAGGTGTATTACAGCGCCGTGGACCCCTACATGGGACCCACCAGGCTAACACAAGAAAACACCACTCGACTAACCATCTCGGTTAGCAAGGAAACAATTATTAACAACAAGAACATAAAACAACACGTCCGGTACAACCGGCATAATAAACATCAACCGACAAATACAGTAACTCCAACGAAGACCAATCACAATCCGAAAGGAAAAGCCTAAGTACTCGCGAGTACAATCTATAAGTTTACAATTTGGAAAACATCCACATCAAAAGAAACAGTAGGAAATAACAAGACTCAATTGCACATGTCAACAACCTTGGCCGACATCCTCGTACCATCCAGTAGCCGCCCGTCTGCATTTGAACATAACACGAAATCCATAACAAGAATTTCCCCGACAACGGGTCCCCAAAGGGGTTAGCAATTACGCTAGTACAAGTATTCAAGGCAAACCAATCGCTTACACATTTCATAGTACATGCACCAATATCAATTTCAAAAGCCAAAACTAGACATGTCTTTTCCGGAAACAAACAGTCACAATTAATTTGCCTAGGACCGGGACGAAGCCACGAATCCCACTCGAGGCCTCTAAGGACCCTCCCGAGCTGGCCACATTCATAAAACAAACCAAGCACCACACGTCACCTAGGACCGGGACGAAGCCACGAATCCCACTCGAGGCCTCTAAGGACCCTCCCGAGCTGGCTAGCGAAACAAACTCATGAATCCAGGACGAAGCCATGAATTCCCTCCGTGATCCCGTCGGACCCTCCCGAGGTGAGCAAATCACACACAATATACATTACCATTTCACGTTAAGCATAAAGGTTTCCAAAAATACTTGCATTGAATTATTGACGACGCAACGAACGGAAAGGAAAATCACCGACGAACGCTAGGAACCAATGAAACCGAACCTAACGATTCGAATAATACAATCACAACTATTTCTAAATGAATACGGAATTGGAATACACCCGAAAACCCGCCTACGATTCATGTATATTCGTATATAAACAACAACGAGGGCGGACCACAACCAACCCCTCTCGATTCCGTAAAAACCGCGAAATATACCATGAATCCGTAGGGAAACTAAGAATACCAACAAGATTAATCATATTCATAATGAATTAATCAACCAAACGGAACAAATCGGACAAAAACGCGAAATCCCCCAAATCTACCCAAAAGTACGGTTCTAAAGATCTAACCTTGATTCACTGGATCGAAGGATGTTATAGGATGATTGATCGGTGATATAAACTCAGAAACTTCATGGATTTGTTGTTTAACAACATGGCTTCATCTCCTCCAAAGCTCCAGCCGCGGACCGAAGAGAAGGGAAATGAAAAATGAAGGGAAAAGTGGCTGGTCTGTCATATATATACTGGGCCGGAACTAGCGTGCGCTAGCCTTCCCGGACTAGCGTGCGCTATCGGCCAGTATCGGCCGAGCACTCTCGGCCATGGCCCGCATGACCCGGCACCACCGACCAATTCTGCCGACCATGATCGCTTTGACTCCCGCTAGCGTGCGCTCTGGCCGGAAGCCTACGCGCTAGCCGACATCGATAGCCTCTGGACTAACAAACTCACCCAGGTAACGTACGCTAGTCGGCCGACAGCGTGCGCTACCCCTGCCGGTTAGTGTGCGCTACGACCGATAGTAGCGTGCGCTACCTGCCGATCCTGACCGAGTCCAGAACCTCAGAACCCCACTGCCCAGACCCGATAGCGTGCGTTAGGCCAGCCGATAGCGTACGCTACACCTGCCGGTTAGCGCGCGCAACCTTCCGGCCGTAGCGTGCGCTACGCCGGTTCCTGCCGCACCTGTCCGACCGGTGCCCGCAATCGTCCGGCCAGTCTATGGCCGTCAAACGATGCGACCACTGTGGCTCGGCGACCGATTTCGAAAACGTACGGAACGAACACGACGAAAAGTTCGCGGACAACATCAACGGCCCGAAATGAAAACATAATACCATAATTAATCATACGCGACCAAGAAACGGGTCGAGACAACAATTACAGATACGAATACCCGTAATTTTTAAGAAATTACAAAATGGCCCAAAACGCCCGAAAATCACGATACGCGATCGAATAACCAAACCGAAGTTCACAACACGTCTAACAAAGTTAAACAGACTTGCGGGAAACTCGAAACAGCAGTTTCAGACGAGATTCGCAAGAATCGAACTCAAGTGCGGAAAAGTCGCTAAAAAGCACGGAACTCAACAAAACAACACCGAAACGAACTCGGATGACAAAAAGTGTAGAATTAATCATTCTCAGAATGACGAAACGGTCATGAGCGAGTCGTCAAAACGGACTCCGGCCGAAAAAAAGAATTTTACCGAAAATCGAAAATTGCGGATATTACATTCTACCCTCCTTAAATGAAGTTTCGTCCCGAAACTTAAAACAAGTAGGGAGAAGCAATATCCCGCCAGGAAAACTCAACGAGATACACAAAACCCGAAAACTCGCGCCCGACGGCGAAACGCTGCAAGAAACGCAAAGAGACATACGGCGTGAAAATACGCTCCACGGCGACTAACACAACGCCACCGGTAGAGACATAATAAAATCAACGAGTGACAAGCGTCATCAAATAGACAATACAATCGAGTCGATTATCCGAACAATCATAAAACTCAATGAACAAAAATCAATATGATTGACCAACCCAACGGTTCATCAACCAAAACGCGAGTCAACGCTGAACAAATACGGAATTCCACCGCCCAAGGGTTGGAAGATCGAAAACGAGACTAATTTCCCGAACTTAAGGGAATTACGAAGGAGCCTGAACGCTCAACAATCAGGAAACGAGAACAAAAACCGAACAAACAAACGATTGAGACAACAAAAATCGAACAATCATGTCCGAAACACGTAGGATAATAAAATTCAAACAACAACTCCCAGGATGACCTGGTGAGAACAGCAAGATGTGCATTCCCATAAGATCCACAGGAAAGGGAATAGCGATTGAAAAGCCACAACGACAGACGAGTTATTCCGAAACAATACCACCCTCGTTCGATCAACAAAAGCAAGGGATAGGGAAAGTTCAGAAATGTTAACGAGCATAAACGAGTCGATAGAGCCAAAAAATACAGAAGTTCAAAATCCGATCCACTTCGAATAAAAGAACTATTAGAACCAAAAGATGTTACTTCCGAACAAGGTTCACAATAGTCGAACCGAATTCGGAAAGTCACAGCGATAACCAGATCGACTCAAATCCAGATTACAGCTCGTTCGAACGATGAAACCAAGGTACAGAACAAGTTCAGAAGGTATCAATGAACACGAGCGAATCGATAGACTGGAGAAAGAGAAAATATAGAAGTCAAAATAGTACGGGTATTACCTTTGACCTCGCCCCCGAAACTCACAACAACGGAACCAAGGTAACAATACAACAAGCAACCGACACAACGCGGAACAATCACCGATGCACACAATCATACCAACCTGATCTCTAACAGCTCGCATATATGTGATAACGCATAAACCGCTACGAGGCGATAACATCCAATACCAACATCACACCCCTCACAGAGGCTACCAAGACAACTGTGTGGCGAACGACTCAACGCTCATACCACCGATTCAGCCACAACTCGGGGGTTAACACCCTAACGAGAGTACGAACATTACACATATATTCTCGGACCGCAAATATGAATGATAGGTTTTGAAAATGAAAACCACCTTTTGAAAATAATTTGCAAGCACCAGTTGATCTTGAGTATCATATATCAAAAAGTAGTACAAACATCGTCATCGAGACTTTGAAAAAAATCATCTTGCGTTTGATAAAAAAAATAATGAAGACACCTTTCTTTAAATTAAAACTTTTCAGCAATATTCTACCTTTGGGTCTAAGCGAATGCGTTTCTAAATCATTAGAAATATCTCAAAATATTTTGATCCTCAAAGTAGAATAATTTTGAAACATAGCGTGGCGCTAGTAGGCATCTTGAGAACACTGTGAGAAAATAATTCATTTTAAAAGTACGTCTCGAGGTTTATTTTCTAAGATACCCAAGGTTTTTCGTATACAATAGGCCAAAATGCCCAAAATTAAATGCGTATCAACATTCACTTAAACACATCATATCACACGCATCAAATCGTTCAAAATCACGACAGTGATATACAATCCTTAGGATATGTTTAACAACATCGTTAAAACAACAATCGGTTTATCAAAACTGGATGGAAAACGATATCAAGAACAAAATTCCAAAAAGTCAACTCTAGGGATTCAAGAAAGTACCTAGATTCGGCAAAGAACAATGGATTAGATGATGTTAAAAATCATTTCGGATACTCCAAAGCACCTTTGGATGGAAGAAAAATCAGCCCGGATGCGAACCCTAGTCGCTACGTCTCAGACTCATGGAGGAAGAAGAAGAAATGAAGAAAAATACAACTTCTAGACTGGTGTCCACTATTTATACTGGACACAATTAGCGTGCGCTAATAATTAAGATTAGCGTGCGCTATCACGGCACCAAACAAAACTCCTGACCAAAAATACACTGTTAATGTGCGCTAACCCCAAGTGTTAGCGTGCGCTAACGAGAACTTCAGACCCAGTCCAGTAGCTTCTGGACTGCCCTGAACTACCAGGTAGCGTGCGCTATCCTCCCCTTAGCGTGCTACCAACGCACTCTCGCGCGTGCTAGCCGCAAAGCGTAGCGTGCGCTAACGACCCACAGAGACAACAACAGAACATATCAGAAAAATTACATGCCGTAAACCTTTCTCACACAGATTTACCAGGCTAAAGCACAATTTCCCATGTCATTTCGAAAATGCTAAAAAGACCAATGACGGTAATATTTTCCAAAACTCACAAACTCATTTGTCAAACCGTCATAAAATTTTCAAGGCCAAAATGCCAAAACTTGATTTAGGGAATCGGTTTTACGAAATAAAACTCAGTTTACAAAATACCGAAAGCCGTTTTGAAATAACTCACGCAGCGGATAAAATGCGATTCGAAATACGTCCGCAGCGACGACACTCCTCGTATAAACCAAATACGATAGTTGAATAAACACATATCGTGAAATCAAAATCCACAGAAGGATTCCCTCATTTAGCAACAAATCATACAAATAACTCGTGTCACACGAGGCACAACACAAGGAAGGGATTTTTACATTCATAGGTCGCACGTAAGTGACGACCGCCCCTCGATACTAATCACGACCAATGATCTCAAACGACGCGTCGCAATGTGACTAAGTCAGACAAAATCCGACGAGACAAAACTCAACAAACACAACTTGACTAGACAGCCTAGGTTTCCCCATGCTAATCTGATTTTAAAATCGTATACTCTAGTTATTCGAAAATAAAACCGATAAGTTTAAAATCGTTTTCAAGACCCTTTCAAACACGACAAGGGCTTAACAGCGGTAGCATTTTATAAAATGTCCTAAACACTTTTATACACGACCTTTAAATACCGACACAAGGTTTTATTTGAAAATACAAGGCTGGCTCGCCCAAATTCATGTCACTTTTCAAAAACCCACAATACGATCAAGTCTAAGACATTTTCAAGCATGCACGCCACATGTATTATTATTAATAGAAACACATTGGTTGTAAATATTAATAATTAGCCAAATACCGTCAATTCCCGAACACACGCATATACGGCATTCAAAAATCACCAGTTCAACAAGCGCAACTCGGAAATACTAATTCCAAGCATATGACAAACTATCTCTTCAAGTTTAATAGTATAACTAACGAACACCGATTCGAATACGCGTCGAAACCATCTATGTGAGTTTCTCAACAAACTCTGCCCTCGATACCTTTCCCGGAACATATCAATGTTCAAATCATTCACATCACACTGCACCCCTCGGTGTCCAAACCATCAGTACGTTCGGCTCAACATACATTTAGTATATCGCAATTACCAAACACAGATTCCATCATACAACAAAAGACTAGAGAGTCAATCCCTTTCACAATATACCACGGAGCAAATCTCGGATCTTTCGATCACCAACGATCCCACCAACGTTAGGAAGTTTAGCGATGGAAGGCTCGCAAAACGACAAACGGTCAAGCCCAGAACGGCGCACATACTCCAGAGAGATAAAGGACTACGCAATACTAGAATCAAAAGTACACGAACCGGATGGATCGAAAAACAACTCGACGATAAGTACGAGAGAGGCAATCACAGTTCAAGAAGTGGAATTTCAATACGAGAAAACAAGAGAATCGAGTAAGGAAAACTTACGAGCACTGGATGTACTGAGATGCCGGCATCGGTATGACAATGTGCAAAACAAAACACAACTAGACCCAAATAACCAACAAGCCTAGGTATCCATAAACCTAGAGCTCTGATACCATTTTCTGTAACACCCCCGAGATATTCAAGGTGTATTACAGTGCCGTGGACCCCTACATGGGACCCACCAGGCTAACACAAGAAAACACCACTCGACTAACCATCTCGGTTAGCAAGGAAACAATTATTAACAACAACAACATAAAACAACACGTCCGGTACAACCGGCATAATAAACATCAACCGACAAATACAGTAACTCCAACGAAGACCAATCACAATCCGAAAGGAAAAGCCTAAGTACTCGCGAGTACAATCTATAAGTTTACAATTTGGAAAAATATCCACATCAAAAGAAACAGTAGGAAATAACAATACTCAATTGCACATGTCAACAACCTTGGCCGACATCCTCGTACCATCCCAGCGACCGCTCGTCTGGCTGAACATAACCTGAAATCCATAACATGAATTTCCCCGACAACGGGTCCCCAAAGGGGTTAGCAATTACGCTAGTACAAGTATTCAAGGCAAACCAATCGCTTACACATTTCATAGTACATGCACCAATATCAATTTCAAAAGCCAAAACCAGACATGTCTTTTCAGGAAACAAACAGTCACAATTAATTTGCCTAGGACCGGGACGAAGCCACGAATCCCACTCGAGGCCTCTAAGGACCCTCCCGAGCTAGCCACATTCATAAAACAAACCAAGCACCACACGTCACCTAGGACCGGGACGAAGCCACGAATCCCACTCGAGGCCTCTAAGGACCCTCCCGAGCTGGCTAGCGAAACAAACTCCTGAATACAGGACGAAGCCATGAATTCCCTCCGTGATCCCGTAGGACCCTCCCGAGGTGAGCAAATCACACACAATATACATTACCATTTCACGTTAAGCATAAAGGTTTCCAAAAATACTTGCCTTGAATTATTGACGACGCAACGAACGGAAAGGAAAGTCACCGACGAACGCTAGGAACCAATGAAACCGAACCTAACGATTCGAAGAATACAATCACAACCATTTCTAAATGAATACGGAATTGGAATACACCCGAAAACCCGCTTACGATTCATGTATATTCGTATATAAACAACAACGAGGGCGGACCACAACCAACCCCTCTCGATTCCGTAAAAACCGCGAAATATACTATGAATCCGTAGGGAAACTAAGAATACCAACAAGATTAATCATATTCATCATGAATTAATCAACCAAACGGAACAAATCGGACAAAAACGCGAAAACCCCCAAATCTACCCAAAAGTAGGGTTCTAAAGATCTAACCTTGATTCACTGGATCGAAGGATGTTATAGGATGATTGATCGGTGATATAAACTCAGAAACTTCATGGATTTGTTGTTTAACAACATGGCTTCATCTCCTCCAAAGCTCCAGCCGCGGACCGAAGAGAAGGGAAATGAAAAATGAAGGGAAAAGTGGCTGGTCTGTCATATATATACTGGGCCGGAATTAGCGTGCGCTAGCCTTCCCGGACTAGCGTGCGCTATCGGCCAGTATCGGCCGAGCACTCTCAGCCATGGCCCGCATGACCCGGAACCACCGACCAATTCTGCCGACCATGGTGTCGCCCGACTCGCTGGCGTGCGCTACGGCCGGAAGCTGCGCGCGCTAGTCGACTGTCGATAGCCTGCGGACTAACAAACTCACCAGTAACGTCGCTAGTCGGCGGCAGTGTGTGCTACCCTGCCGGTTAGCGTGCGCTACGACCAAACGATGGCGTGCGCTACTGCCGATCTGGCCGAGTCGAGAACCTCGTAACCCCACCGCCCATACCCGATGGCGTGCGTTAGGCGGCCGATGGCGTAGGTACACTGCCGGTTAGCGCGCGCGCAACCTTCGGCCATAGCGTGCGCTACGCCGGTTCTGTCGCACTGTCCGACCGGTGCCCGCATAATCGTCGGCGGATCCCGCAACCGTCCGGCGATGCAGACCACGAGGGCTCGGCGACCGATTTCAAAAGCGTCACGGAACGAACACGACGAAAAGTTCGCGGACAACATCAGCGGCCCGAAATGAAAACATAATACCATAATTAATCATACGCGACCAAGAAACGGGTCGAGACAATAATTACAGATACGGATACCCGTAACTATCAAGAAATTACAAAATGGCCCAAAACGCCCGGAAATCACGATACGCGATCGAATAACAAAACCGAAGTTCACAACACGTCTAACAAAGTTAAATAGACTTGCGGGAAACTCGAAACAGCAGTTTCAGACGAGATTCGCAAGAATCGAACTCAAGTGCGGAAAAGTCGCTAAAAAGCACGGAACTCAACAAAACAACACCGAAACGAACTCGGATGACAAAAAGTGTAGAATTAATCATTCTCAGAATGACGAAACGGTCATGAGCGAGTCGTCAAAACGGACTCCGGCCGAAAAAAAGAAATTTACCGAAAATCGAAAATTGCGGATATTACACCGATTTTATACCAACAATTGGTATCGGAGCGGTTACTCCAATACGCGGCTTAACATCCAAGGAGAAGATCCAAAATGGTGTTTCAAATAGCTCCAGTCGAAGGCCTTGTTCTCAACCGACCACCATTTTTTGATGGATCGAATTTCATAACTTGGAAGAAGAAAATGTCTATTTTCATCCGAGCTTACGATAACGAATTATGGAAGGTGATATGCCTTGGTCCCAAAATTCTGACGAACTCAAACGGAACTCTCAAAACCTTTGAAGAGTATGATGATACATATTTGAAAAACGACCATTATAATTGCAAAGTCACAGAATTATTATACTATGCTTTAAATCCGGAAGAACACAACCGGATATCATCGTGTGATAGTGCCAAAGAAATCTGGAAAATGCTTGAGATAACACACGAAGGTACGTCTCAAGTCAAAGAGAAGAAGATAAACATGCTCCTTCACGATTATGAATTATTCCAAATGAAGGACGACGAATCCATCTCGATTATGCTCGACCGATTTTCGGTCATCACTAATGGATTAGCATGTTTCGGAAAACCTCTTTTGAGTAGTGAGAAAGTAAAGAAAATTCTCCGATCACTACCTCGAGAATGGGACGGTACGGTTACTGCAATAATGGAATCAAAAGATTTAAATACTCCCGATTTCAGTGCTCTCGTTGGTTCTCTTATCAACTACGAGATTGTTCTAAAATCTCGGAATGCCAAACCGAAATCGAAGGAAAGGTCGATAGCCATGAAGGCTAAGATGTCAAGAAAGAAAGAAGAAATCCCAGTGGACGAAAGCGATGAAGAATCGGCATACTATGCCAAGAATATTAATAAGTTCCAACACTTATTAAACCGGAGGAAGAAGGACATCCAAGCGGGCGAATCTAAGAAATTCGACAACACCTGTCGATTATGTGGTAAACCAGGCCACTTTGCTAAGAGCTGTCGAATAAAGCAAAAGGAAGTCTTAGTTGCAACATGGAGCGACGAAGATCCTGATGAAGATTTCATCGATTAAAATAACCTCGCGCTCATGGCCCGGAGTTCATTCGACGACAGCGACGTCGAAAGCCAAGTAAGTAATTCTTACGACGAACTTTTTGAAGCATTCGAATTATTACATACCAATTATCAAAATGCTTTAAAAGAAATTAAATCCCTTCAAACTAAATATAAATCTTTGAAAATTGAAAATTCCAAAATTCTTGAAAAGGAAAAATTTGTCGAGATCGATCATTCAAAATGCGTTGAAAACGAGAATATTTTAAAGAATGATCTTTTAGTTCAAACCGAGCTCAAAAATTTAACGAAGAAATATTCTCTTGGAAACGAGAAATTTGAAAATATGCTCTCGGTTCAAAAATACACATTAAATAAAGAGGGGTTAGGATTCAAACCACGTCTTAAAAACGAATCCGTAAATTTCAAAATACCCTGGTGTGAAAAATGTTTGAAAATCGGGCATCAAATTTCAAATTGCAAAAGCCCAAGACGGACGATTAAAGTCAAGAAAATTTGGGTTCGTGAAGGGACAATTGTTTCAAATATCATCTACGTCTCGAAAGAAAAACCGACTTTCGGTTGGATCCCCAAAAACTAATTTTTAATAATTGGTATTATACTCAGGGGGAGTAATATCTCAAAAAGGGGGAGATATTAATTTCAGGGGGAGTTTATACCCTTATTAATGCATATTCATTAATTGGTTTCATGCATATTTATATTTCATTGGTATCCTCTATATTTTTTTACTTTTTGCTGAATACATAAAGGGGGAGAAGAAGGTGAATCGGATAAAATGAAAGGAGGAGAAAAATAAAAATCGAAGAAGTCTAAAAGGAGAAGAAAACATACAAAAATGGGGAAAAATGACGGAGTTGAAAAATCAAGGAGAAGTCGAAAAAGAAAGGATTGGAGAAACTAACGAAATGATCAAAGCCGAAAACTTTTATTCGTATAAATATACATATAGATATATTTTTACCTTTCAGGTTTTATCCAATTCAAGAGTTGTTTTGTAATCATCAAAAAGGGGAAGATTGTTGGAATATTTATTCCACATATTAATAAATTATGTTTTGATGATTAAGTTGCTAAACAAAACAAAACAACATAAAGGAGAAGCAAAACGACGAAGCAGACGAAGACGCAAAAAGTTGCAATCTGGACTGCATTAGTGCACGCAAGTCATCACACGTTAGCGCGCGCTAATGGGAAGTCATCTGCATATCAGCCAAGTTCGAAGTTACCTGAAGTGAAGTTAGCTGATGAGGTAGCGCACGCTACACATAGTCATTAACGCACGCTATCAAGTCAATATTACCATTGTGAAGATATTCAAACACAGAATGACGTATGCGATGAAGTCAGTATTAGTGCACGCAAGAGATGATATTTAGCGCACACTAAATATGAGTTTGAATCAAGTCAATCAGAACGTTGGAAAGATTCAGTGGAAAGTCAAGCATCAAACGGATAGTTTGACAAGTGAAGGCAACAGATATATTACGTTAACGCACACTACACAATCGTGGTTAACTTACGCTAAGTGAGTCAGATAACGTATGTAACAAAGAAGGCATAACGTACTTAAGAGAAGAAACGAAGCTACTGGAATGAAACTGGAACAAACTAGCGCACGCTAAATAGAAATCCTAGGGCACGCTAATTAGTCAAAACAGACTAACGGCTAGTTTGGTGGATGAAGGCTATAAATACCACATCTTTGGTATTATTCCATACAACAACTCCAAGCAATCAAGACATTGATCTTATATTCATTTACTTACATTGTTGTTGTGATATTGAGCTTATATTGTTAGTTTGAGTGTTTATACATTCAACATTATACACGAGAGGTAAAAGAAAAGATACGATTGGATTCGGTGTTAATAGGATCAAGTATCCGGCATTGGTGGAATCACAATCGCTATCTTAGTGAGGTTTATCTAGTACCAATAGAAAGCTAGAGTGGTTGATTCCTTATCCAATAGAAAAGGAAAAACGGTTTTACTCGGACCGATAGAGGACGAGCTTGTAACGGTAATCCCTTGACCGATAGAAGAGAGGCGTAGAGGTTTTGATCTTAATCCTAAAGAAAAAGATACATCGATAGAGGACGTAGGCTTCGTTAATAGCCAAACCTCTATAAATCCTTGTGTGATTTATTTTTCGCAATTTATTTACGCTTCCGCACAAATGGCGCCAATACCGATTTTATACCAACAATTGGTATAGGAGCGGTTACTCCAATACGCGTCTTAACATCCGAGGAGAAGATCCATAATGGCGTTTCAAATAGCTCCAGTCGAAGGCCTTGCTCTCAACCGACCACCATTTTTTGATGGATCTAATTTCATGACTTGGAAGAAGAAAATGTCTATTTTCATCCGAGCTTACGATATCGAATTATGGAAGGTGACATGCCTTGGTCCCAAAATTCCGACGAACTCAAACGGAACTCTCAAAACCTTTGAAGAGTATGATGATGCGGATTGGAAAAACGACCATTATAATTGCAAAGCCACGCAATTATTATACTGTGCTTTAAATATGGAAGAACACAACCGGATATCATCGTGTGATACTGCCAAAGAAATCTGAAAAATGCTTGAGATAATACATCTCAAGTCAAAGAGACGAAGATAAACATGCTCCTTCACCTTTATGAATTATTCCAAATGAAGGACGACGAATCCATCTCGATTATGATCGACCGATTTTCGGTCATCACTAATTTAGCATGTTTCGGAAAACCTCTTTCGAGTAGTGAGAAAGTAAAGAAAATTCTCCGATCACTACCTCGACAATGGGACGGTACGGTTACGGCAACAATGGAATCGAAAGATTTAAATACCCTGATTTTAGTGCTCTCGTTGGTTCTCTTATCAACTACGAGATTGTTCTAAAATATCGGAATGCTAAACCGAAACCGAAGGAAAGGTCGATAGCCATGAAGGCTAATAACTTAGTGTTTGTAAGTGGGAGTAATACAAGATTATATGTTACACTTTTCATATTAATCCTTTTATAGGCGCGGTTTGTCGATTTGTTTGTCATCCAATATGAAAACATCCAGAATCAAGTATCTGTAACACCCCCGATATATTCAGGAATATTACAGCGCCGTAAATCCTTTACATAAGGATTTACAAGGCTGAAGAATTGAACAGACATTAAAAGGTACTAACGAATGGAAATAACGGAATTAAGATACAACGGTTCTGACCAAATACTGAAAGTATAGTTGTTCAGCAGGAACTTAATAATACATCACCAAATTCAAATTCAGCATAAATGACTTCGTACTCGAGTACTTATTGAAATAACCAATAAACAACAGACAAATGAACCCGGCCAAAACATCACTCTGCACCCTCGTCGTCATGCAGCTCCAGTGGTTGTTTTCCCGCTCTACTGGATCCTGAACATAAACAAAATGTTCACCCCCGAAGGGGTTAGCACAATGATGCTAGTACAAGTAACACAACATATTATTCATATCTCACGAAGAATAATAACGTAAATGACAAAATACCAACGAGTCTTCTCCTACGAGAAACTCATAAATGATATACGCAACTGATAATCACAACATGATATCATAACATACACATGGTAATTCCGTCAATCCAGCGTTCACTGCCTAGAACCCACGATGATCCCGTCAGACCAACCCGTGGTGGAAAAACCCATCCGATGATCCAGCGCACGCTAGCATAGATCCCCCGATGATCCCGTCGGACCAACACGAGGTGGACATACAATAATGACATACATGCACGACAATATGTATAACAACAATACATAAAACAATTAAGGTACTTGCCTCGATTTGAAGACAAGAACAATACTTCCACGAAAACGAACACTCGAAGGTCGTCCTCCTCAATCAATCACGCAACAAGATCAAACCTTAACAAAAGAAATGATATAGGATTTATCTCACGCTGCATTTAATGTTTAACAATTCGGTTTACGGCCAAAAGCTCATAAAATGCAATCTGCCTGAACTGCTTAGCGCACGCTAAGTACTCTGTGTAGCGTGCGTTAAGTCTTCTCGATAGCGCACGCAAACAACAAAGCCTAGCATACGCTAACTATACATGGTCAGTACTTCACTGATCAGTCGGCTGACTCATCTGATGTCTTAGCGTACGTTACGTACTAAACGTAGCGTACGCTAACTCGTGCTCGATAGCGCACGTTAATCTTCATAGCTTAGCGTGCGCTATCTATGCATGGCAGTTTACTGCTGGGTAGTAAACTGTTCTCATCATGATCAAAACAATGAAATCTTCCGTGATAACTCATGTTACCTCCATGAATATCATGTTCATACGATTATGAATGATCTTACGGATAGCAACAACTTCGGATTCGAGGACATGCATACCATTATAAAACCATATTCCATTTCGACTACAAATCTTCATATGACAATTCGAAAGGCTTAATGGTTGATATCAACACCTCTATATCAATCAATATTATCATGCTGAAGTTGTTAAACGTTCCATCTATACTAGATAAATCATTCCATGATCAATCCTTTAGATTTATCTAACAATAATGATGTTAAAGTCAAGTCCAAGATTGCTATGAAGTGATCTACTAGATTCGGATTACCAATGATAGAAGCTTCCTTTACATATTCAATGTAATAAGATTCGAATCATGATGATCATAATCAAGGTACTTAAGGCTTATTCATCTCAATATTCCAAACATGATGTACTTTGGATAAATCACTTATGAAAATCAATATCTCGTTACTATGATCATCCAATTCTTTAGAATCAAACTCTAAGTCTGTAGATAGGTTGAACATACCTTAATATGATGAAAATCACTAAACCGTAGGGTAGAATCCGACTCCGGTTGGTTGTATGCCACTCCAAGGTGTTATTCCACTTCAATGATTACTCCCAAGTGATAACCAATATATAAACACCAACAAGATGAGTTCTAAGTGTGTAGGAGGATTATTACAGCTCTCTGGCCTCTCAAGAATGCGGAATGGACGAGTAAAATGTAAGCCAAAACGGGTTGTTGTCCCATTTATAATATTCTTCATTTTAACAAGTTAGTGCACGCTACTTAGCTTTCCTTAGCGTGCGCTAATAATAGTTGACTTCAGAACTGTCCAGGTTCGTCCGCGGGAATCTTATCTGGACCCATGTCCCGGCTGGCGCATGTGCTAGCCGTCCCGCTCAATAATTGAGATCTTAGCACACGCAACTCCTATCTGCATAGCGTGCGCTAATAGTAGCCCGATAGCGCGCGTTAAGATACATTCTTAGCGTGCGCTATCACGAGTTTGCATGAGAAATTTTGCATGATTCTATACTTATGTACAATGATATCAATGCAAGAAATATCATACTCCATTAATCAAAACCACAAATCCGAATAATACAGGGTTCGAATACAGATTAAATACACCGTAATAAATCCGGATATTACATACTCTCCTACTAAAAAGGAGTTTTGTCCCGAAACTCAAGATGAAAATAATTCGGGATATCTAGACTTCATATCAGCTTCCGTTTCCCAGGTGGCTTCTTCCATTCCGTGACGTGACCATTGAACTTTGACCAAAACGATTGGTTTGTTCCTCAGTTGCTTAACTCGACTCTCGAGTATCTTAACCGGTCTTTCTTCAAACGTCCCATCCTGCTCGATTTCGATCTCGCCGAAATCAATGATATGACTGGGATCTGGTATATACCTCCGTAACTGGGATACGTGGAACACGTTATGAACATGGCACAATGACGGCGGCAATGCAAATTTGTATGCCAACTCCCCAACTCTCTCAAGGATCTCAAATGGTCCGATATATCTCGGACTCAGCTTTCCTTTCCTTCCGAAACGAAAGATTCCCCGAGTAGGAGAAACCTTCAAAAGTACATGGTCTCCAGTATTGAACTCCAATGGGCGACGGCGTACGTCCGCGTAGGATTTCGCGACTGGGCGTAAATGACCTTTCACGAATCAAGGCTATCTTCTCTCGAGTCCGTACGATCAACTCGGTCTGTTCCGATCAAGTCGGCGAATCGTCCCAAAGATAGGGGCGATCTGCATCTCCTTCCGTATAATGCCTCAAACGGGCCATCTTAATGGAAGCATGCCAACTATTGTTGTAGGTAAATTCAATCAACGGTAGATGAACTTCCCAATCGTTTGACCAATCTAAGGCACAAGCCCTCGGCATATCTTCCACCGTTTGAATGGTCCTCTCGGATTGTCCGTCGATCTGCGGTGATAAGTCATCGAAGTTCAATTCGGTCCCCAAGGCCTTATGAATCGCCTTCCAAAAGTGAGACACAAACGGCCGTCTCGATCGAAACAATGGTTTTCGGCGTACCATGCAATCGAACTATCTCCGAAATAAATACTCGCGCCAATTTCTCTCGGTCCCCATGTGTCCTTAATGCCTAGGAAATGAGCTGATTTGGTTAAACGATCAACTATCACCCAAATCATGTTCATTCCGTCTTGGTTCTCGGCATATTAGTGATAAAGTCCATCGATATGTCCTCCCACTTCCATTCAGAATTGGGAGCGGCTTCAACATCCTACAGCCGTTGATGCTCGATCTTAACTCGCCGACAAGTCAAGCATTTGAAACATAGTCCGCTACGTCTTTCTTCATGTTGCCCCACCATAAATTCTCGCTTCAAGTCCTTATACATTTCTTGGTGCCCGGTGGATAGAATAGGGCGAACTGTGAGCTTCCTTCATAATCGTCATTTGAACATCAACATCGGGAACGCAGAGTCGGTTCTGAAATCTCAAAACTCCATCATCATGAATTATGAATCCGGCCTTTCCTTTGATCACTTCATCACGTAACCGAATCATCAGAGGATCATCTGCTGTTTAGATTTGATTCCTTCGGTTAATGATGAAGTTATCTCCATCACGCACGATTGTCCTTGGACTCTTTGTAACCATACTTCAATTCCTTCACGAATCATTTCTTGAAGGCTAAGTTGGGAGGTCGCCTCCAAAGATCCGAATAGAAACAGGCTTGCGGCTAAGTGCATCGGCCACTACATTCGCTTTGCACGGATGATATAAAATCTCCAAGTCATAGTCCTTAATCGATTCTAACCATCTTCTTTGCCGCATGTTTAATTCTTTACGATGAATATGTACTTGAGACTCTTGTGATCCGTAAAGATCCGGCGGTGAGTCCCGCAGATAATGCCTCCGAGATCTTCAAAGCAAAACCACCTTGCTAGCTCCAAATCATGTGTTGGGTAATTTATTTCATAAGGTTTCAGCTGTCGTGACGCATAAGCGATCACCTTATCATTCTGCATCAATACGCACCCGAGTCCTTGGTTCGAAGCATCACTGTAAACTATAAATCCTCCAGTTCCCTGTGGAAGTGATAAAATCGGTGTCGTCGTCAATCTCTTCTTTAATTCATCAAAGCCAACCTGACACAACTCATTCCACTCAAACTTTTGAGTTTTCTGCAGGAGTCGAGTAAGTGGGCGGGAGATTTTAGAAAACCCTTCCACAAATCGACGATAATATCCAGCAAGTCCTAAGAAGCTTTAGACTTCTTTCACGTTCTTTGGAGGCTTCCAATCCATAATTGCTTCGATCTTCTGAGGATCTACTCGGACTCCTTTAGCTGACACCATATGGCCGAGGAACATTACTTCCTTTAGCCAGAATTCACACTTAGAAAGTTTGGCGTACAATTGCTCGTTTCTCAAAAGTTCCAATACAATCCGCAAATGCTGCGCATGTTCTACCGGGCTCTTAGAATACACGAATGTCATCAATGAACACGACCACAAATTTATCCAAAATTCAATGAACACACGGTTCATCAATTGCATAAATACAAGAAAGCGTTAGTGAGACCAAACGGCATTACTACAAACTCATAATGTCCGTAGCGAGTTACGAACGCCGATTTGAACATCGATTCCTTAATCCTCACCGATGATATCCCGATCTCGATCGATTTTAGAAAATCTGTTGCCCCTTGCGGTGGTCAAATGCATCATCAATCCATGGCAACGGATACTTGTTCTTAATCGTCATCTTGTTCAGCTCTTGATAGTCAATACACAGTCGGAGCGACCCATCCTTCTTTCGGACAAAAAGAATCGGCGCTCCTGTGGTGAAACGCTGAATATAGCCCTTGTCCAAGAACTCCACCACCGCTTCTTGATTCAGACATCTCAAGAGGTGCCATACGATATGGCGCCTTAGAAATTGGTGTAGCTCCGGTTCCACCAATGGTAAATTCCACATCCCTTCGTGGAGGTAGTCTAGGTAACTCGTCAGAAATACATCCGGAAATTCGCTCACAACAGAATGGATGAAAGTTCCACAATTTCGTCTTCTTTCTTCATGCATAACACCAAGATCCGATACACTGCTTTCAACAATTTGACACTTTCATCGCCGTGATCAATTTTCCCGAGCTTCCCGGTTTCCACCCTCCAACAATATTTGGAACCATCGTCGCCGATCGGCGAGATATTCCTCCTTCGGTAGTTCACAATTGCTCCATATCGATTAAGCCAATCGTCTCGAGTATCAGGTCGTCTCCTTGCATTTCTATCACGATCGATTTGAGAGCCACTCTCGCCTCCATATGATATAGGGAAATTTCTAGTTTCTAAGATTCCGACAATCCTCTCCCCACTCGGTAAACCAACAACATAAGGTTCACAAGTATGAAAACCGGAAATATTCAAACGATTTACACAAGACAAAGATATAAAAGAATGTGTAGCTCCTGTATCGAATAAAACGCTAATCGGCCGGGAAAGGATCTCGACAAGACTGATGCGGCAATGAAGATCACGATCGTCTGTCCTCCTCATCTCGCATGCACGTGGGGAGCAGATCCGGCACTCGATGTCCCCTTTCGGTCCCATTGTCCTCTGCCTCGTCCGCGGCCAAAATTCTGAGGCATCTGAACACTTTGCTGCGTCAGTTGGATACTGGCTTCCTTCTGGACAGGCTGTGGTGTACGGGCTCTAAAAGACTTTGCAGCCTCTTCGCAAAACACTGCCCGATGTCCCTCTCGTCCACAATCAAAACAAGTCACGGCAGGAAGGGGGCAATTCCCGAGCAAGGCCCGTCTGGGCGCAGTTAAAGCATTTCCTGGTAACATCAGTAATAGTTGATGTCGCTCCAAAGTTCTTTCCGCTCCTAACTGGGTGCGGAGGTTTCTTGAAAGAGTGAAAGGATGACTGGGCCTGATTAGAAGGCGATGCTTCCCTTTCAGCATTTCTTCGTCCGCGTCCACGACCGCGACCACGTCCACGTCCGCCTCTCAACATACTGTAAGCATAAGTACTCAATATACAGGAAACAACATCGTTCTAATATTCGAGTATAAAGAGACACAACATGTAAAGAACGAGATAGAGTTTAGGAGCTTACAACCACCATTCGCATGAAGACGTAGGCAGTGCAGTGATGTCATTCACGGCCGATTACCTCAAAAGACATAAATGACCCCTATTTTAACCCAACGGCCAACATATCCATAATCTTAGCTCTGATACCATATTCTGTAACACCCCCGATATATTCAGGAATATTACAGCGCCGTAAATCCTTTACATAAGGATTTATAAGGCTGAAGAATTGAACAGACATTAAAAGGTACTAACGAATGGAAATAACGGAATTAAGATACAACGGTTCTGACCAAATACTGAAAGTATAGTTGTTCAGCAGGAAATTAATAATACATCACCAAATTAAAATTCAGCATAAATGACTTCGTACTCGAGTACTTATTGAAATAACCAATAAACAACAGACAAATGAACCCGGCCAAAACATCACTCTGCACACTCGTCGTCATGCAGCTTCAGTGGTTGTTTTCCCGCTCTCCTGGATCCTAAACATAAACAAAATGTTTACCCCCAAAGGGGTTAGCACAACGGTGCTAGTACAAGTACCACAACATATTATTCATATCTCACGAAGAATAATAACGTAAATGACAAAATACCAACGAGTCTTCTCCTACGAGAAACTCATAAATGATATACACAACTGATAATCACAACATGATATCATAACATACACATGGTAATTCCGTCGATCCAGCGTTCACTGCCTAGAACCCACGATGATCCCGTCAGACCAACCCGTGGTGGAAAAACCCGTCCGATGATCCAGTAAGACGCTAGCATAGATCCCCCGATGATCCCGTCGGACCAACACGAGGTGGACATACAATAACGACATACATGCACGACAATATGTATAACAACAATACATAAAACAATTAAGGTACTTGCCTCGATTTAAAGACAAGAACAATACTTCCACGAAAACGAACACTCGAAGGTCGTCCTCCTCAATCAATCACGCAACAAGATCAAACCTTAACAAAAGAAATGATATAGGATTTATCTCACGTCGTACGAATGTTTAACAATTCGGTTTACGGCCAAAAGCTCATAAAATGCAATCTGCCTGAACTGCTTAGCGCACGCTAAGTACTCTGTGTAGCGTGCGTTAAGTCTGCTCGATAGCGTACGCAAACAACAAAGCCTAGCGTACGCTAACTATGCATGGTCAGTACTTCACTGATCAGTCGGCTAACTCGTCTGATGTCTTAGCGTGCGTTACGTACTAAATGTAGCGTACGCTAACTCGTGCTCGATAGCGCACGTTAATCTTCATAGCTTAGCGTGTGCTATCTATGCATGGCGCCATCTTTGGCAAAGCGTATTCTCATCATGATCAAAACAATGAAATCTTCCGTGATAACTCATGTTACCTCCATGAATATCATGTTCATACGATTATGAATGATCTTACGGATAGCAACAACTTCGGATTCGAGGACATGCATACCATTATAAAACCATATTCCATTTCGACTACAAATCTTCATACGACAATTCGAAAGGCTTAACGGTTTATTTCAACACCTCTATATCAATCAATATTATAATGCTGAAGTTGTTAAACGTTCCATCTATACTAGATAAATCCTTCCATGATCAATCCTTTAGATTTATCTAACAATAATGATGTTAAAGTCAAGTCCAAGATTGCTATGAAGTCATCTACTAGATTCGGATTACCAATGATAGAAGCTTCCTTTACATATTCAATGTAATAAGATTCGAATCATGATGATCATAATCAAGGTACTTAAGGCTTATTCATCTCAATATTCCAAACATGATGTACTTTGGATAAATCACTTATGAAAATCAATATCTCATTACTATGATCATCCAATTCTTTAGAATCCAACTCTAAGTCTGGAGATAGGTTGAACATACCTTAATATGATGAAAATCACTAAACCGTAGGGTAGAATCCGACTCCGGTTGGTTGTATGCCACTCCAAGGTGTTATTCCACTTCAATGATTACTCCCAAGTGATAACCAATATATAAACACCAACAAGATGAGTTCTAAGTGTGTAGGAGGATTATTACAACTCTCTGGCCTCTCAAGAATGCGGAATGGACGAGTAAAATGTAAGCCAAAACGGGTTGTTGTCCCATTTATAATATTCTGCATTTTAACAAGTTAGCGCACGCTACTAAGCTTTCCTTAGCGTGCGCTAATAATAGTTGACTTCAGAACTGTCCAGGTTCGTCCGCGGGAATCTTATCCGGACCCATGTCCCGGCTGGCGCATGTGCTAGCCGTCCCGCTCAATAATTGAGATCTTAGCACACGCAACTCCTATCTGTATAGCGTGCGCTAATAGTAGCCCGATAGCGCGCATTAAGATACATTCTTAGCGTGCGCTATCACGAGTTTGCATGAGAAATTTTGCATGATTCTATACTTATGCACAATGATATCAATGCAAGAAATATCATACTCCATTAATCAAAACCACAAATCCGAATAATACAGGGTTCGAATACAGATGAAATACACCGTAATAAATCCGGATATTACAGTATCTACTAACATGCAGTTCATGGACCGTTCTTAAGTACTGAGTCATCATCAACCCGTTAAAAATTACAAGCAATCAAATTACATATCTTGAATCTTCATCTTCGTGGTGGTTCATCCCCGGCTCTTTGTCATAGCTAATTTACTACATTAATAAAAATTGCATTCTATATAAATTTTTCTGATAAAAATTATTTGGCTCAAAACGTCCTTTACAACTCCGTCGAATAAATATTCAAAACTAAGTCCACCAACTACATCACCATCACATAAAAATGCAATAAACACATTAAAGTAATGGCATAAATACTTAATTTAATATATTGATTCATTAATATAAAAATAGTCCAATTATTAGAAATACTCCAATTAGTTCATACTATCGATAATTTTAATTTGTTCCCGACGAAAATTAATATTCAATTAATAATTTCTTAAAAACAAAAATACCATAGTTTTATTTAGTCAAATTTAAATTCAATTTAAATTGCATAAAATTAATATACCAAATATTAAATATAAAACACAGTCAGAAAAATAAGGCCTGTGCCAAGCCTACAGCCCGATAGGTATGGCTTGCCTTGGCCAAGAGGCCCAGCTCTCTTGGCTGCTGCCTGTCGAGAGCAAGCAGCTTGTTATCGGCTGCTGCCAGTAGGCTTTTGGCAGCCCCGAGCTGTCGGGTCCGACCACGTTTCTGACTCGTCTTTTTATCCCGAATTTAAAAATAATATTTTCTAACTTTTAAATTACACAGATAAATTAGTTTTTTAAAAGAAAGTAGATTTATGTTGTAACATAAAATCATGAAAGATAATTTTTTCAATGAACAATTAAACATTACAAATTAAAATAATTATGATTTCAAATCATAAAAATATTCAGTCAAGTATATTCCGAATGTGAATATCATTTATACGATCGCATATACCTCGTTTTGATACCACTATTGGGATCCAGGGCCTAAAATCGAAGGCTCAGCGGAATAATATAATTGATCCAATCAATAAACGGAACCCCTGAATAAGATCGATCAAGCATCGTATATACGAATATAATAATTCAAAATATAATAATTTAGAAATCATACCCTTGAAGACCTTTGATTTAATATTGATGAAAAATGATCGAAGCTTTCATAAAATTCCGAGCACTAAAAACACCATGCCTCTATGTATCACGCATCATAAGATGACCGGAATTATTCTATCGTCTTATTCTCTAAAAATATGTCTAGAAGTAAATAGAATTTGCTTTGTATTTATATTACAAATACTCTAAGTAATTTATAAATATTTTTCTCTCAATGTACACTTAGAACCAAGTTTCGAGACTTGAGAAAATATTTTGTCTTCTCCATGTAGCTCACAGCCAACCCCTCTAAATTATTGTCATGTTGTATATTTGTGGACGACAATAATGATGATATATAAATCAATCATCCATCACTACACACCAAAAGCCTTTAATAAACCAAGTATACATTATGATATTCCACTTAATCTCATCATGTCTCACCATGAGACAATAGAGATAAAACATCACCAGATGGTGGGGGAGGGTGGTCTTGTGTGGATTATTGAGGTTGGTTCGTTTTTGGTCCGTGAAACGGACCCTCGTATATCTAGTCCGAAATAAATCTTGGTACATGTCAATATCAATATAATTAATTAGTCTAATTAATTAATTATATTAAATATAAAACTTCTCAAAGAAATAACATGAATAAAATCAATTACCCAGTAATTTATTTAATTCACGAGACCGATTTAGTTTATCCAACATATTAAATTAGACATCTAATGTCCTATATTAACCAAGAGAGAATAAGATAAATTTAATCCCTCGCCAATTCTTGTGCTGGAACTCTTTAGATTCGTCTCATTAGCATTGAGAGGATCCAATGGGTGTTTTCACCACTTAGCCAATCTCGAGGCCTACACCGGAACCCAATTGAGAATGAATGATAGGGATCATTCCAAAATATTTACGTTATGAATATCATATACGTATAAACCCTTCAATGATATGTCCCGATCAAGTATTGGGGTCACGGCAATGTCAAACTCTATTGTAACTTTACTCCATGCTTTTGTTAGTATAAACCGAGATCACCGAGCTCTCGTGTATCAAATATAGCTAGCTCTAAATGCTTTGGCCAAAGACTTATGATCTCATTTGCCACTAACTGCATAGGATATCTATCTGTTCACTCATAGGAGAAAGAATCCCGTCATTGTATTTAGTAGAGACTATTACTTGCCAGTCAAGTCGAACTTTGAGATTGACCCCTCCAACCGGTGATTGGACCGAACTACTCTAGTGACTAACTTAATGTCACAAGCACATCTCCTACTGAATCCTCAAGTCAAAGGTTATGTATACCTATCACAACCTTTCTATTCAATCATTGGCTATCCCTGAATGAAATCCATGTGACTGAATTGAGGTGAGTTGTGTCTGAGTATAGAAATCCCATTAGCATACCTATAACGTGTGCTCCTACTAACTATTGGTGAAGAGAGTCACTCTACTTGTCAAAGTACTATATAAGTCTTGTCTAAAATTAATGCCTAGTTAAGTTTTATCGACTTGAGAACTCGTTATGCATTCGAGCCCAAAACATTTCCAGTGACTATCTATTATCTCATAAGAAGTGGACTGCGTCCTCCCAAATGAAGCGGCAATTATTCTATATACCAAATCATGATGCCAATTATATACAATAATATAGCAATAATAAATGCCTTATAAGATTGATGTTCATAATGACAGTACAATGCCCTCACTCTTTCATCATCTGAGTGGCATATGAAGGCATATTCCTAACAGTTTCATGGGCAGGCTGGGGTGCAAGTCAGATCATTGACGAAATCTCTCGATAGATATTGCCTACTTTTGAGGGTTCGCTCGAACCTACTAACATTGTTAATTGGATTGAACATTTTGATGAACTCTTTGACATGGTTCGGGCCGAAAGGGAGTAAGATGACAATAGAAGCTTACTACTTGGGTAAGGGCGCTTATTCTTGGTGGCAACCTGAGAATCCCACCGATCGTGATTATGTTTTGGACGAGTCCAAAACTCTCTTGTTAGAGAGGTATTGCCCGGCTCCACTTCGTGAAGCCAAGTTGCGAGAGGTTTTGAATCCCGAATCCATCGAGGACAAAAGTGTTGCTATCATTGTTGAGAAGTTTCATAGACTCCTTCATTTTGTTTCATTTGTTATCCGTACTGAGGCAGATAAGATCAAGTATTTTTGAAAGAGGAAAAACCCGCATTTGAGGATGAAGTTATTCAATCATAATTGTAACTCACTTGGTGAATTCATTGAGAAGGACAGAGCTTTTGATCAAAGAGCTTGCTCGTACGAACCTTTCCATTTGTTCTGCTAAGTGTCGATTATTTCAGAGGGACATGAGGCTCCAACATACAAGAGGTCATTTTCTAATCGCCTTCATTCTGGGAAAGAAACCATGGGAGCTAAACCGACATCATCTTTATCTCAGATGGTGAATTCGAATATTGTTTGCTTTAACTGTGATACAGTAGGACATCGCAGTACCTGATGCTCGATGCAGACTATTATTTGTTATTTGTGTGAAGGCTTGGACACCTCCAGAAATACTGCAGGAGTCCAGGTGCCAGTGGATCTCAAGAGAACTCTTGGGTATTTAGACATTTTGTTACTCCTGCCCCTATTTCATCTAAGGGATCCAATCAGGCTTCAGGGGCCAGAGGTTAGGATAGTCGGGAAGCAGCGAGTTCATGTTTGGGTCCATATAGGATCGATGAGACGGAGAACATTAATGATCTAGAGGATATTGATGTCATATACACTTGATATGTAGTCACGATTTGTGTATTACTTTCATTGATTTTCATATTGATGTGTAATTTAATTCGTGTTCTTGTACTGTGGTTGTGAACCATTCATTATTGATCTATCTTGTAATGAAAGTATTGGAGAATCTTGAGATTTGAGATTGTTTGATTCCATTTTTATCAACTTTTCTTTATTGGTGATAAACCCGAGATTTTGTAATAATCTGGGTTAATATTGGTTGTGGTTTTGAGACTGTTAGGCGTATTTTTATACGCTTATTTATCATTATTTTGTATTATTTTGGAGAGTGAATTTGCTTAAATGAGCCTTTAATGCCTTAATTTTGTATGTTTGTCAGGAGATTGGAGTCCGGAAGCTAAAACGAGGCGAAACGGGCGAAAACGGCAAATTTTGGCCATGATCCGCGGCACAAGGAAGCAGGGCCGCGGCACACGCAGAGGACCAGTGGGCATAAAGTAGACTGTACTCTGTGCCGCGGCACAGTCCAGGTGAGCCGCGACCCAGAAGAAAATCACAGCGCCCAGGTTTTAACCTGGACGCCATGTGCCGCGGCACAGATTAAGTGAGCCGCGGCACACTTAGCAGTTTTAGTATGCTCCGCGTGGATTTGGGCCGTTTTGAAGCCAGTTCTCGACCTACTCACACGGACGCGATTTGGAGACTGTGCAGAGCTATAAATAAGGGTTTAAGACCCTAATTAATTATCTTTGGATCTTGGAAAATCTTGGAATCGGAGAATCTTGGAGGAGACGGCAGAAGAGGAAGATAAGCAGAAGACTTCAAGAGCAGAGGGCGGAAGCCAAAAGAACGGAGGAATCCGAGCTTCATCTGCATTTGATTTTCATGCTTTTATCTATTAATTCTATATTTTTATTAATTAGGATGTCAGGCTAAAACCCTAATCTAGGATTTTGATGAAACCTACGTTTTGACGGATTTGCTTGAGATTATCTATTTAATTCCCTTTTTGTTGAGTTTTCCCAATCGTGTTTAATGCTTTCAATTATCTAGCCAATAGTTGTATTGTTTTAATCATTCAATTCAAATCGGGAGAGGAGAGTTGGTGAGGAACTATTGGTGAGGACCATTTTATTCTGTGAGATAGGAATATACTCATAGGAACTACGTGGCCTTTTTGGAGATTTTATGCTTTTTGCCTATTGACGAATTAATTCACCTAGGGATAGAGTGCGTTATTCGCCTTTAGAAAAATCTATTGACCTCGGGAGAGGCGGTAGAGTATATTAGCAATCTTCGCCTTCAATAAATTGGGAAAATCATTAACTTCAGATAATCGAGAGTAAATTCGGATAAACCGAGGTGGATTCAGAATCCTAGACTTATTTATCATTTGATTCTCTTTCTTCAAGCGATCATTTTTTACTGTCTAGTCTTTTATTAATTCTTTTAGTAATTAATTGCAAAACCAAAGTTCGATTGTTCAAATAAAACTAGAATACACAAAAATCGATAGTTAGTGATTCAGTCCTCGTGGGAACGATACTCACTCATCACTTTATTACTTGTATACGATAACGTGCACTTGCGTTAAAGAAAAATTGCAACTAGATTTTGGCGCCGTTGCCGGGGACTGAAATTTTTGCTAATATCGATTTCAGTATTTCTAGTCTTAGTTTGAACGTTTTATTTACTTATTTTCGTGCATTTAATTTTATTTATTTATTTGTTTTTCCTTTCAGGATCTTTCGCGTAGTGCATGAGAAAACTCGGTAACGAAGGCCTACTACCTTTGGATACCGAACTCGAGTGCACTCTTCGAAGGAACAAGAAGGAGAAACGAGAGTTACAGACGACGGTGACCATGGCCGAAAATTTCGAAATTCAAGGAGGAAATAATATTGTGCAGCAAGCTCAACCGGAAATGGCACTTCGAGATTATGCTATGTCGCAGATCAACGCAAATTTTTCAGGGATTCGGCGTCCCACTATCCAGGCGACCAATTTCGAAATTAAGCCTGCTATTATTCAGATGGTGCAGGCGAGCCAATTCTGTGGATTGCCGAATGATGATCCCAACGCACATATTGCTTCTTTTCTTGAGATTTGTGACACGTTCAAGAACAATGGTGTCACCGACGGTGCTATCCGATTACGGCTTTTCCCTTTTTCTCTGAAGGATAAAGCGAAATTTTGGCTGAATTCCTTACCGCCGGGGTCGATCACAACATGGGCAGAGTTAGCGCAAGCCTTCCTTGCTAAATTCTTCCCACCTTCTAAGACGGCGAGATTGAGAAACGAGATCACCACCTTTGGTTAGTATGACATGGAATCGCTTCACGAGGCATGGGAGCGATACAAATATTTGTTACGGAGATGCCCACATCACGGCCTTCCAGACTGGCTTCAAATTCAGACGTTCTACAATGGATTGAGTGCCTCTACACGCACTCTCGTGGATGCAGCCGCCGGTGGGGTTTTGATGGGAAAGACTATGGCCGAGGCACACTCGTTGTTGGAAGCTATGGATGCAAATGCATATCAATGGCCATCCGAACGAATAACACCGAAGCGAGTTTTGGAAATTTCGAGTAATGACCCGATATCTACATTGTCAGCCCAAGTCGCAGCATTAACGCAGCAGCTCCAAGCATTTTCGCATGCTCCTTCCCCCGTTACCATTGAGTCTTGCAATTGGTGTAACGGATCTAACCCTAGCGCGGAGTGTCAAGTCGGAAATCCGTTCGAGCAGCCCCAAATTGAACAAGCTCAGTTTGTAGGAAATGGAAACCGGCAAAATAATCCGTACTCCAACACGTATAATCCGGGGTGGCGTAATCATCCCAACTTTTCGTGGAGAAACGGACAGAACTCGAACCAGCCTCCGTTCACTCAAAACCAACAGCAGCCCCCTCCCGCTCCAAAAGTTTCTCTCGAGGAAGCAATTGCAAAATTGGCAGCGAATACGAGTCAGTTCATGACCCGTACTGAAGCGACATTGCAAAATCATTCCGTCTCCATTCGCAACTTGGAAGTCCAGTTGGGCCAGATTGCCAATGTGTTGACAGCCCACACGGAGGGAGCATTGCCAAGTACGACCGAGACAAATCCTAGAGAAAGTCTAAATGCAATCAGTTTGAGAAGCGTGAAGGAGGTATGTGACCAGCCCGAGAGGTGTGAAAAGAGGAGTGAAATTGAGGAGAAGAATAATTTAGCGACAGAGGAGTCACAAGATTGGAGACCTTCGATAACGTTTCCGGATAACCCGAAGGCATATGTGCCATCCGTCCCGTTTCCGCAGAGACTACAGCAGAAAAAGGCGGACAAGCAATTCTCTAAGTTCCTCGACGTGTTCAAGAAGCTTCATATTAACATCCCATTTGCCGACGCGTTGGAACAAATGCCAAGCTACGTTAAATTCATGGAAGAGATATTGTCAATGAAAAGAAAACTCGGGGATTTTGAAACAGTCGCCTTGACGGAGGAATGCAGCGCGATTCTTCAAAAGAAGCTTCCACCAAAATTGAAAGATCCGGGAAGTTTCAACATACCGTGCACCATGGGAAATCTTTCTTTTAATAAGGCATTGTGCGATCTCGGTGCGAGTATTAACCTCATGCCTCTGTCTATTTTCAAGAAGCTGGGAATTGGAGAAGCAAAGCCGACGACGGTCTCCTTACAATTGGCCGATCGGTCTATTAAGTATCCGAGAGGAGTGATTGAGGATGTGCTAGTAAAAGTGGATAAATTTATCTTTCCAGTGGATTTTATTGTTCTCGACATGGAGGAAGATGAAGATATCCCGATTATCTTGGGACGACCATTTTTAGCGACCGGCAGAACTCTTATAGATGTGGAAAAAGGAGAATTAACTCTGCGGGTTCAAGATGAGCATGTTACGTTCCAAGTATTCAAATCCTTTTCATGGCCCGGAGGCGTTGATAAGAGCTCACAAAGTGAAAGTGTGGAGGCCGTTGCAAAAGAAAAACACCGAAAACATCGTCGGTCGAAAGACTCATTTTCAGATGGTCCGACTTCTGAGAAAGATGTAGAAAGAGTCACATTTCTCAAGCATGTGAACATGAAATCATCGCCATATGACCAGCCACACTCGGAAAAGTCTGATGCGGTCTTAAGTGCGTTCGTGAAAGAGGGGAATAAGCCGGAAGCCAAACGGACGTCTAGTCATGAGAAAAATGGGTGTTTCGGAAAGTTGTTCTCGTCAAAACCTTTCCGCAAACAACATTGGGTGTCCGAACCGAAAATCAAATCGTTAATGACCGATGGTCAAAATTTTAAAAATCATATTAACGGTTCGATGAACGGGGCGGAGATCAAATGGAGTTTGCGAAAAGCAAACTGATTTTTTAAATAGGTCCGGCTAAAGACTATAAACTTACCTCTTCTCGGGAGGCAACCCGAGTTCGTAGTTGTAGATTTTTGCGTTTCTATATTTTTCTTGCATTCTTGAATTTTTATTTTTCATCATTTTGTGCTTTGATTTGTTTTTACCTCTCGCTCTTGACATGTTCTTCTTAAAATTATGTGCAGGAAAAGTTCCAGGGGAGAAATTCATTACTGAGCCGCGGCACAAGGCTTGTGAGCCGCGGCACAAGGCTTGTGAGCCGCGGCACACACAAATCGAAAGGGAGAGCTAAACAATCTGTACTCTGTGCCGCAGCACAACATTACTGAGCCGCGCCACACCTGAGCACTGAGCCGCGGCACACGGAAGCTGAGCCGCGGCTCACGACAAAACAAACGAGAAGGAAAAAAGGGACTGTACTCGGTGCCGCGGCTCACTTGAGCTATGCCGCGGCACACCATGCGGAATTTGAAAAGCCCAGGTATCTTATAACTCTCAGTCGGTCGACTAACCAGGTAACCTTCCCTTCCCTTTTCCTCTCCTTGCGCGAGCGTTCGGCCAAAGAAACCTCCTTCTTCTTCTCGTTTTTTTTTCTTGCATCTCTCAAAGCTAATCAAGGTAATTCTCAATCCTTGGTATTAATTGCTTCATGACTTGCGTAATAAGATGTTGTTATTCATGATATATTGATTATGTGGTTAGTTTTCAAAGTCTTATTAAGATTGGGAAATATGAACTTTTGATCGATTTTTGATGGTTATTTTTGATTATGAATGAGTTGAATATGTCGTTTTTGATGGTGAATGATTCTTGTTGTCGTTCTTGGGGATTTAATGGAACTATTGCCATATTTGTTCTTCAAGTGAACTCTTGCCCTTTAAGTGTTCGATGAAATGTCTAAATGAAAAATTTTCTTTGTTAAGGCAATATTTTGAATCTTTGTGCAACGTATTCGTTCTAAAATTACAGCAAGCCCAACCCTTACGTCTAGTTTAAACGTTAAAGTTCAATTTCATTTTTTTTTTCTCTCACGGATGTGCTATCTTGTTTAAATTCTTGATTTACGGCTGGATACCTTTAGCCGAGTGATCATTATTTTCATTATTGTCTGCGTAAATAAACTCTGGTGTTTAATTTTTTTTTTCAGGGATCGCTATGGCTAGGACTAAGAAGCCGAGCAAGAGGGAAAGGACTCAGTCATCCCCCACTCGAGGGGAAACCTCTCGTAGCCGCGCCGAGTCGGAGGGGCACCAGTTTTCTGACCCTGAGATCCATAAAATCTTCAATGAGAAGATTCGGCCGCGACCGCTTATCCCGGAGAGGGGATTTACTCCAGCCCCCCAAGATGGGGAACTGCTTATGATGATAGACGAGATGGGGTGGGCCCGATTTGCAGCACCCCCCGAGCCAGCGGTGATCTCGATAGTGCAGGAGTTCTATGCCAGCGCGCTATTGAAGCACATTCGAGCAGGCAAGATGTTGCAGCAGTCAGACACTCGGACTCAAGTCGATGTCCGAGGTACTACGGTTGATTTTTCCACAGCTGCTATTCGGAGGTTGTTTGGGCTTCCGGTGCTAGATGAGTCAGCTTATGACCGAGTTATGACTAGCCTCATGAAGGAGGCTCTGCTCGAGACTATTATGCAGCCCGACTCCGACTGGGAGCAGCGCGCACCGGGTTCTTCCACTTTCCATTTCAAGAGCTCGCGCCTCAGTCGGTTCGGGCGTGCCTGGCTATATTTTATTTGTGCTCGTATAGATCCCACATCTCAGATCGGCACTGTTTTTCTCTCCCGCGCCCGGACACTATATGCTATCACATCCGTGCTGCGATTAGATGTGGCCCCTCTCTTGGTCCGTTCTATATTCCAGTGCATTCAGGGAGGGGCCAAGACGGGGTTGAAGCACCCCTCTCTTATCTGCGCTCTGTGCCGGCAGTCGGGGCTGACGTGGTCGGACGACGAGCTGATGCTGGCTCCCCAGGCCCCGATCGACCACCGCATCATCTCACATTTTGACCAGTGGGGATGAGCGCCGGCACACGCTCGGGGGAGAGGATTTCTACTGGATGAGGCCCACGAGGGGTTCCCCGAGCCTCTTTTGCTGACACAGGGGCAGGCAGATTCCGGCCCGCCGCCCGACAGAGAGAGATTGCAGGCGATGTTCGATGGGCTGAGGGAGGATATGAGGAGAGAGAGAGAGGAGACGAGGAGAGAGAGAGAGAGAGGATATGAGAGGGGATATGAGGAGAGAGAGAGAGGATATGAGAGAGGATATGAGGAGAGAGAGAGAGAGAGGAGATGAGGAGAGAGAGGGAGAGTATGCTGGCTGCCATGCGAGAGGAGCAGCGGACGGAGCGAGAGAGCATTATTGCTGCCGTCACGGGTGAGATGCGAGAGCAGGCCCGCCAAGCCAATCGGCGTGGGGCGAAGCGTCTGGCAGCGAGGGACGCCTACCATCAGGAGCACCTTTCCGCATGGACGGCCCACATCATGCACCCAAACGGGCCATTTATTGCACCTGCTCGGCCAGCCACACCACCCTCCTCACCGGATGATGCCGGCACCAGCTCGTGAGAGGACTGGAGGGGAGTACTTGACGTTTCACTTTTTATTGCATATTATATTGTGTCCATTGAGGTCAATGTACGTCTTAAGTTTGGGGGGGATTTACTTTATGTCGCTACGTTTATTCCTGTACTTATTTCGTTGCACTTTTTGTTATTTTTTAGTTATCTTTTGTCGATAGCCTTGCTTGTCTTGATTTTACTCTATTCGTGAATTTTTCGTGCTTCTATTTATGTAATACTGATGTTATGACACTGTTTTTCTCTCTGAAGAAACGCTCGAGTTTTAGTCGAGTGTAGTCAGTGATTTCTGTTTCTGCTAAGTTCTCATTTAGGTCCGAAATTTTTTCGTAATTGTAGAGGTCTTGGAGGATAAGAGAGGATACATACGTGTTTTAAAATCACCGTCTATACGTTTGGTTACATTTTTCGGTTAGCTAGTTGTCCTGTAACATAAGTCGTGTTGGCACTTAGATTAAGTTTAGAGTCGGTCAGTTTTTCCCAAAAGTCGAGATATTTTCTTGTTCTATGATGGGAAGTCTAGTAACCGGGGGTATTCACGTGACCTGTTGTTTACTCTCGCGTAAAACGACGACCCTGATTAGACTAGTGATTTAGAAATTTCACATGTGCCGATGATAGGGAGCCTAGTAACCGGGGGTATTCGCGTGACCCGTTGTTTACTCTCGCGTAAAACGGCGACCTTAATTCGGACATGCAGGAATTAGCTATTCGAGTTGTTTCTCCGCTGTGGAGGGGAACTTAGTAACTAGAAGCATCCATGTGCCCCATGAGTGTCTTTTACGTCAAACGGTTTCCCAATACATGAGAATGGAAGTTCCACCCTAGGATTATCCCAATGAAACATCCCGAGATCTGAACCTAGTGGTCAACTCGAATCAATTTCTTGAGCATATATATAAGGGAATACTATCCGAGGATTATTTTTTTTATGAAACTCGTGAAAATTTTGCCATTAGACTGTGGAACGGGGCGAATTTAGCTCGTTTATTTTAACCTTTCATATTGACGGTCGATTAGATTCACGTTTTTTAATCTTTGAGCTGGATTTTCTTCATGAACGAGTAATTAGGACTGAACTTGGTTACTTTGAAGAATCAGTGTTCTGAGTGTAGCTCGCTATTACGATACTCGTATTTTTCAGAGAGAATTTCAGGATAGTATTGATAAGGTTGAGCACTATGAGTTGCACGATTATTCACGACACTCTTTTGTTGAAATTAATTCTTTTTGCTTGAGGACAAGCAAAGGCTTAAGTTTGGGGGTATTTGTTAGGCGTATTTTTATACGCTTATTTATCATTATTTTGTATTATTTTGGAGAGTGAATTTGCTTAAATGAGCTTTTAATGCCTTAATTTTGTATGTTTGTCAGGAGATTGGAGTCCGGAAGATAAAACGAGGCGAAACGGGCGAAAACGGCAAATTTTGGCCGTGAGCCGCGGCACAAGGAAGCAGGGCCGCAGCACACGCAGAGGACCAGTGGGCACAAAGTAGACTGTACTCTGTGCCGCGGCACAGTCCAGGTGAGCCGCGGCCCATAAGAAAATCACAGCGCCCAGGTTTTAACCTGGACGCCATGTGCCGCAGCACAGATTAAGTGAGCCGCGGCACACTTAGCGGTTTTGGTATGCTCCGCGTGGATTTGGGCCGTTTTGAAGCCAGTTCTCGACCTACTCACACGGACGCGATTTGGAGACAGTGCAGAGCTATAAATAAGGGTTTAAGACCCTAATTAATTATCTTTGGATCTTGGAAAATCTTGGAATCGGAGAATCTTGGAGGAGACGGCAGAAGAGGAAGATAAGCAGAAGACTTCAAGAGCAGAGGGCGGAAGCCAGAAGAACGGAGGAATCCGAGCTACATCTGCGTTTGATTTTCATGCTTTTATCTATTAATTCTGTATTTTCATTAATTAGAATGTCAGGCTAAAACCCTAATCTAGGATTTTGATGAAACCTACGTTTTGACGGATTTGCTTGAGATTATCTATTTAATTCCCTTTTTGTTGAGTTTTCCCAATCGTGTTTAATGCTTTCAATTATCTGGCCAATAGTTATATTGTTTTAATCATTCAATTGGAATCGGGAGAGGAGAGTTGGTGAGGAACTATTGGTGAGGACCATTTTATTCTGTGAGATAGGAATATACTCATAGGAACTACGTGGCCTTTTTGGAGATTTTATGTTTTTTGCCTATTGACGAATTAATTCACCTAGGGATAGAGTGCGTTATTCGCCTTTAGAAAAATCTATTGACCTCGGGAGAGGCGGTAGAGTATATTAGCAATCATCGCCTTCAATAAATTGGAAAAATCATTAACTTCAGATAATCGAGAGTAAATTCGGATAAACCGAGGTGGATTCAGAATCCTAGACTTATTTATCATTTGATTCTCTTTCTTCAAGCGATCATTTTTTACTGTGTAGTCTTTTATTAATTCTTTTAGTAATTAATTGCAAAACCAAAGTTTGATTGTTCAAATAAAACTAGAATACACAAAAATCGGTAGTTAGTGATTCAGTCCTCGTGGGAACGATACTCACTCATCACTTTATTACTTGTATACAATAACGTGCACTTGCATTAAAGAAAAATCACAACAGAGACGTCAAGTCGTTAGGACATGGGCATATGAAAGAAATGGTCCAGAGGACTATATATGCATTGTTGTTATCCTTGTGTTGCTTGAGTCAATGATTGCATGTGCATCCGATGCCGACAATGATGGATGAAGTTCACACGATGATTGTAGACATGTAAAATGAGCGGCTTCCTTGGGATGTGTATGCTGGTGTTACAATTCATGTGCATGTTATAGATTTCTAGATGGCCTCTGGCAGAGGAGTCATGATTCGACCGAGCTCGCACCTGGTTGAATATTTTATCACTTTATTTTGCCTTCTCCCGACAAAGGAGATGTGGGGACCCGAGGGGTTGGCCCAGTTTTTCAGGCGAAGTGGTTTGCGTTGAGGAGTATTTTTGGATATGTTGTTTTTAGATCCAGATGGACGTTTCATACTTCGAGTTGTGTACCCTTAGTTTTGGGGACGGAACTCTTTTTAAGGGGAGAGTATGTAATACTCGGGGGGTAAGTTTTTTAGTATACTATTTATGTTTGTCATTGGAATCATTTTTACTATTGGTCAAGTGAATGTATTGATGTATTCGATTATCATCTCTATCGTTGGTGACTAATTAAAGGCGCTTAGGCATATGTTATCATTATTGTTATCGATCTGCTGTTTTAAGACAATCGAGGTATTGAATTGGGACTGTCGAGGACAGTACACATCTGCCGTGATGTTATTTATTGGTCGTTTCAAGGCAATCGAGGTACTGAATTGGGACTGTCGATGACAGTTCCCATTCGTTGTGTCGTTGTTGTCGAATGTCCGTTTGAAGGCAATCGAGGTATTAAATTGGGATTATCGGGTATGCTGCCCATCTGTGGTGTTATTGTTAACGATTTGGAAGATTAATGGCAATCAAGGTATTTAAATTAGTATCGTTGACGATAGTGCCCATCCGTGGTTATTGTTGTTGTGTTGGCCAACTCAAGGCAAGCACACTATCATTCTTGTGAATTCGGTAATTTATGATCATTGTCGTTTGTGATTATTTGTGTTTGTAGGCTAACCTCAGCTAGTGCTTGATGGGTAAGCTTGGGGTTTAAACCTTCGTGGTTGGTTTCCCAACACCTACAGTTTAGTAGGTCGTGGTCATTTTGATAATCTCATTATGGGTAAGTTTGGGGCTTGAACCTTCGCGGTTGGTTTCCCAACGGCTACAACTCAATAAGTCACAGTCACTTGGTGATCTCTTTATGGGTAAGTTTGGGTCTGGAACCTTAGCGGTTATAATACCCCCAAAACCATTTGGGGATATTACAGCGCTGTGGGTCCCGCATCAGAACCCACCAGGCTAAAATTATTTTCACAACTATTTCAAACATGCCAAAACGGCAAAGACGGTAATATATTTCAAATACTTAAATGCTCTCCAAAATATATTTTTCAAATACCATCATAAAGTTCCATTTGAAAGTACAAGGCACAAATGCCAAATCTCAACAATTTCAAAACGTACGTTAAGTCATTACTTACACGCGCCGATAAGATATTTTAGGGAAAAGGTTTTATGAAATAAACCCAAGTTTTTAAAACACCAAAAGGCCATTTTAAAATACACACGCATTTGGTCTAAACATAGTTAAAAATATACATTTGCGGCAGAATATAATGAACAGTAAAATATTCGGTACCTAAAATATATGCCATAACCAATATCACCTGCGAAGCTCATCTCTTCACGACCGCAACTAGCTCGATCTTCGAGTACCTAAAAATAAAGCCCACGATGGGGTCAGCCACAATATTCAATAATGATAACGATCACATCATCATAAACAATTACATACCAATGAAATTACAAAGTAAGAATACTACCAATGTAATCTTACCGTCAAAACCTTACCAACTCGTGGAATCCATATCAAATCATCAATACCATAATTCATATCTCGCATTCTCAAATGACAAAATGAACTCAAATACAACCATCTGTACTGTATTCAAATAATACTAAGATCCTCAAAATATCATTATACCTCAAGTATGGAATAATCTATCTATGCCAAATCCTGTCCGCCGGATTACACAATCAAATCCCAATCCTGATAAAAACCAATAATACACAATACATCTGTAGATCAACTACCACAAAACAATGACAACAAGTCCCGCAATATCGACTCAAAGTCCGAATGTTCATACGATCAATAACAATGATCAACCAATAAATCAACTGTGAATATCATCGACATGATATACTCCAATACGACCAACCAAAGATCAAAACACAACCGAGATTATCATCAACATGATAAACTCCAATACTACCAATGAAGGATCAACAATAACTTAGAATACCATCACATGGTAAACTCCAATACGATCAACAAAGGACCAATAACGATCGAGAATACCATCAATATGGTAAACTCTGTTGTTGCCCAAAATATTTATCCGAAGATTAATACTGCTGGAAGACGGACAACAAACAACAATTGCGGGAGCACTTCCGAGAGAAGATAAATAATACAAGATTTGCCGGGTTTGTTAGGCCCGGGCTTGAATGCTCTCGCGAGATGTTATTAATACAAATATTCGTGGATACAAGTATTAATGAGAGAAATCTGAATACAATGAGTGTAAAAAGACTCTGTTAATCCGGCTCTTGAGCGAAGCTCGGTGTTCTTCGTCCCTGCCGATAGTCTGCTCGAGGAGAGAGGCCGGGAGAAGTAAGACCGAATGATAGCTGTTGCCAAGAGTTGGAGATAGCCAAGTGCTTGATGTTCTGTTTCTGTATAATGTGAAATCCGAAAGGAGTTGCAGTGTTTTGTGTGCCAAAATCTCGGTTCAGTGCAGAAGAGTTTAGGTCCTTGGACAAGTGCTGGGAGCCTTGTATTTATAGTGGCAGCCGGGTCCTGTCCTCTAGCAGGCGATCGCCTTCCGGGCATTATAATAATCTGCCGATCGTCTGCCGGCCAATATTATAATGGGGCGATCTCCTAGGCTGTCGGGCTAAAGTCCAAGGAAGAGGCTGGCGCCAGCTGGGCGGTCCAATAAGGAGCCAGCACGTGTCCGGAGACAGTCAATATGCGGCCCTACCGACAGCTTTCGGCGGAATCAATGGTCACATGCGGCCCTACTGATGCCTTTCGCGGCTTGCCTACCGGGTGGAGAGATTCTGCCAGGCTGTGGTCAATGGCCCGAGATTCGCGGATCTTGTCTCAGTCCTTGCACGTGGTGCCAGTCTTGAGGCTCGGCCTTTGCCTACTGGATGGCCATCGGCCCTAATCGACATGAGGCGATCGTCCCTAGCTGGTCATCGGAGGTCGCCATCGGCCAGTTGCTGAGGGTCAGCATTCGGTCGGTCACCAAGAGTCGGTCGGCAGGTGCCGAGAGAGGATCGTCCATAGGTCGGTCGCCAGGAGTCGGTCTCCGAGTACCGAGAGACGATCGCCTTGATGTCGATCGCTCGGCACCGGGACTTGTCCTGCGACCTTCGGTTGGCCGATTTAGCTCGTCCGCTGGGCTAAGGCTCGGTCGCCTGGTCGCTGGTCGGCAGATCTGTCTTGGCCGCTCGGCAGTGACTCGGTCGCCCGACCTCCGAGGCGATCGCCGGTCGGAAGGTGTTAATTCTTGACACAACAATTGCCCCCCAGCTTGCTCCTATGTTGAAGACATGGGGCGAGGTGGTTCTTGCTGGCGATCGTGTAAGGAAGAGGACGGGTGATCTTGCTGAGCTGACTTAGGATTTGGACTTGGGCTTATCATGGTCGATTGGCTAGCTATCTTTCGATCTTGTACCTGCAAAAACAACATTGGCCGATCCCCCTCGGAAACTTGGTGGTTTCGCTTTGTTTGAGGAATTGTGCACAGTCGCGGAGATCGATGGACCGACTCCATGACCGTGTCTTGATGCGCGAAGACATTGAGTGTCTCGTGACTCACTTTATTATGAGGGTCCTCTGTTAGGCTGCGCCTCGCCTCGTATTTAAATGAAGGGCGTGCGGTCTCGGTCTAGAGGAGTCCTTGCGCGGGGCAGCGTCGGATGAATCAACTCCACGCCCGCGGCTTGTTAGCTCTGCTTCCACCTCGGCCAGCCATGGAGATGGCCGACCTCGACGGTGTACGTTGAGACGGGGTTGTGGCATGTGTCCACCGACACGTTGGAGAGCCCTTAGACTACGCCGGCCTCGTATTCAAACGAAGGGCGTGCGATCTCGGCCGAAAGGGACCTTGATGGCCGGGTCAAGCCTGTTCCATCGATCGCCAGGGCCATGGCTTTATGATGTGTGGTGGAGGCGATCTTATGCCTTAGTCCGTCATGTTATATGCCGGATCAGAGATGGCGATCGCGTCCACCGGTTGCCGATGATGTAGCGCGATGATCGCGATCGCCAAGATCGCGATCGCCGCTCGGCAGCCGATCGCTTTATTCGTAGGTCGATATCGGCGATTGGGCGGGAGTTAGTCCCTCATTTAAAATGGTGGACTGTATGCGGTGAGCGAGTCCTCCGGCCCTGTTGGATAGTAGCGATCGGGCTGGTAGACTGGAGGTCGTCGAGCGGGCACCGATCTCTCTACTCCTAGGCCAAGAAGAAGCCTTTGCCTGGACAGGAAATCTGCGGCTCTAGCCCGGAAGGCTACGTAGGTCATCGGTAGGGTCTTCGTGAGATGCCTGAACATAGGCGAGAAGCCCTGAAAACCTCCTAGGACCGCGTAGAGGGCGGTCTCATCGCTTACGGGCTCGCCGTTGAGGATGATCACGTCTACCCGGTCGATGTAGTCCGAGTCGGACTCTTCTTCTCCCTGCTTGATTTGCATCATGCGAAGGCGACCTTCTGGCCGGACGACCCTGGTGGCGAAGTGTTCCGTGAAGACGTGCGCCAGCTCGTTAAAGGAGCCAATGGACCGAGGTGGCAATGAGGTGTACCACCGGTGGGCGAGGTCGTCCAGTGTCAGAGGGAACATTCGACACCTGGTCGTGTCAGATGCCCCACACCCGGTCATGTAGATGTTGAACTTGTGCAGGTGTGTTTGGGGGTCCGATCGCCCTTCGTACACGGGTGTCTGAGGAGGAACGATCTTGTGCTGCACGGGGGCGAGCTCGATGTCGATCGCGAGCGGCTCGCTCGGCTCGGCAATCGTCTTCATGGCGCCTGCCCTGGATTGCAGGAGCGCTTTCACGTCGTCGATCTAACGTTGCAATGCGGCAATCGCCGCGGCTCGGTTGCTTGCGGATCGGCCTTGGGAGCGGGAGCCGAGGCGATCGTGTACCGATCTCCGGACTCCACTGCTGCCGACCTCGGGAATTTGGCGAGCGGGAGCCAGGCGGCTGGATTGCCTTCTGGGAGCCGGGTAGGCCGAGCTCCTGGTCGTGGATTCAAACTCCGCTGCCTCGTAGCCGGGCCGGATCGCCGGCCGCTGTGTCGGGTCACCGCCTGTGCGATCAAGACAGACGTGCCCTGGCCGCGAGCGCCTCTTCTTGCGGGGCGAGCCTCTCGGCGATCGCCGCCGAATGCCTTGAGCTTCCGCTTGGACTTCCGACGGGATACCGAGGGGGTGATAGCAGGAGGCGCGTCAAGAGTACTCCGTCGCTCCTGAAGGACGGCTATGGCCTCTTCGATCTGTTCATTGGTTTGGAACTGATCGAGCGAGAGGCTCGGGCCGCCGTCCCGGGACGGGATCGAGCGTCTCTGACCGCGGCGGCTACCTTCCACCATCGGCTGCGGCTCGGACTGGGACGGAACAGGGGGTCTGGCCGGCCGGGCCGGCTTTCTTCGACGCGAGGCTAAGACATGATTTCTGAAGGATTTCTTTGAAGTGCAGTGAGTGTCACTTCAAGTATCTGCCCCGAGAACAGTGAGTGTTCTTCGGGACGGTAGGTATAAAAATTCGAGGGTTGGATCCCCTTCTTCTAGCGCCAATTGTTGTTGCCCAAAATATTTATCCGAAGATTAATACTGCTGGAAGACGGACAACAAACAACAATTGCGGGAGCACTTCCGAGAGAAGATAAATAATACAAGATTTGCCGGGTTTGTTAGGCCCGGGCTTGAATGCTCTCGCGAGATGTTATTAATACAAATATTCGTGGATACAAGTATTAATGAGAGAAATCTGAATACAATGAGTGTAAAAAGACTCTGTTAATCCGGCTCTTGAGCGAAGCTCGGTGTTCTTCGTCCCTGCCGATAGTCTGCTCGAGGAGAGAGGCCGGGAGAAGTAAGACCGAATGATAGCTGTTGCCAAGAGTTGGAGATAGCCAAGTGCTTGATGTTCTGTTTCTGTATAATGTGAAATCCGAAGGGAGTTGGAGTGTTTTGTGTGCCAAAATCTCGGTTCAGTGCAGAAGAGTTTCGGTCCTTGGACAAGTGCTGGGAGCCTTGTATTTATAGTGGCAGCCGGGTCCTGTCCTCTAGCGGGTGATCGCCTTCCGGGCATTATAATAATCTGCCGATCGTCTGCCGGCCAATATTATAATGCGGCAATCTCCTGGGCTGTCGGGCTAAAGTCCAAGGAAGAGGCTGGCGCCAGCTGGGCGGTCCAATAAGGAGCCAGCACGTGTCCGGAGACAGTCAATATGCGGCCCTACCGACAGCTTTCGGCGGAATCAATGGTCACATGCGGCCCTACTGAGATTCTGCCAGGCTGTGGTCAATGGCCCGAGATTCGCGGATCTTGTCTCGGTCCTTGCACGTGGTGCCAGTCTTGAGGCTCGGCCTTTGCCGACTGGATGGCCATCGGCCCTAATCGACATGAGGCGGTCGTCCCTAGCTGGTCATCAGAGGTCGCCATCGGCCAGTTGCTGAGGGTCGGCATTCGGTCGGTCACCAAGAGTCGGTCGGCAGGTGCCGAGAGAGGATCGTCCATAGGTCGCCGCCAGAGTTTGGCCGCCGAGTACCGAGAGACGATCGCCTTGATGTCGATCGCTCGGCACCGGGACTTGTCCTGGGACCTTCAGTTGGCCGATTTAGCTCGTCCGTTGGGCTAAGGCTCGGTCGCCTGGTCGCTGGTCGGCAGATCTATCTTGGCCGCTCGGCAGTGACTCGGTCGCCCGACCTCCGAGGCGATCGCCGGTCGGAAGGTGTTAATTCTTGACACAACAAACTCCAAACAAGATCAACAAAGAACCACATGGCCAGATATACGAAAAAATAAAATTCTCAAAACGTAATCCAAATCATATACAGTGGATCTCAAAGAAACAAACCATTGCAAACCGTCAAACATACCCAATCATACATAGAATATGAATGACCAATCAATATGGCTCAAGATGGACGTCACAGTATGCCCAATCCGGAAATGTGTCCATGCACAAGACACCAACGGGTATTGATCGAATACACTTGTGGTCTTGTACCTAATTATTCTCACGAAGTACATCTCGTATGGACAGCTCAATGTGAGGACAAAAACCAACACATGATGCCCGCCCTGAAAATCCTACACAACCAATCGACACGCAGATATGACTCCAGATATGTAACGATACAACATGACAACGAAACTCAAAGAATCACATAGCCAATAAGGATCAAAAGACTCACCAAAGTGAACAAAGACCCACTGATAATGAAAGATCGACACAACCAACAATATCCAAAGCAACGTCCTGGGATCACCATCCCCAACATATAATCAACACGATCAACAATCTCAACACAACAGTCCTGTAATCCTCATCCCCCAATGACCGATCAACACAACCATCAATACCAAACAATGGTCTTGGGATAAACATCCCTCAACGAACGGTCAATACGAATCTCATTATATGAAACATCAACATACAACCTATACAACAATTGAACAGAATAATTATCCTTATAACTGAACAATACTTAAATTACCTCAAAGCTGGAGACAATATCCTTTCCACAAACAAACATCCCTAAACAAATACACAGTTATTCGAATAATCTCGAATGAGGTACAATCCATTAATATCAATAAACCACCATCCCAAGATCAATGCCGACATGATAAACTATCCTCGATATCCAACATTCCATAGCACAGACAAAAGATAACTCACATATCTGTCTTCACCAAACACATCCAAATCATATACATTATGATTTAATCCTAACCAAAGCACAATATACAAACCATCATACCGCAATTTACATTTATAATATCATTGCTATATGAATTATAAATGAAATGAATTCGAAACCATTTATTAAACATTATGAACTGAATAAGTATAAACATGCCTCGATACTGATACGACAAATTCATTAGCAATTCCATTGACTTCATCTATGAGCCCCTTTGCCCCGAGCAAAGCAATTTTACCAACTCTTTAGTCTCAACCAGAACACAACGGTTATAATCAACGATCAATTATCACAACCTATTACAATAATCGATTAACATCAAGTTCGATAATAATCAACAACCGATATAACTAACCAACAAACTCAACGACTCAACAATACCTCAATCATATACAAAACCAAACAATTCAACTCAAATAATTACGAACTCATATCCACAATACAAGCCAAAATTCGATAATCATATCAACAATCAATTCAAACTAATAACAAGGGTCTTAACATTCTCGATTCCAACTTCAACCTTAAATACGAATTAACATGGTTCCTTTTTGTTCATACTCGTAAATTCATAGCAAGACAATAATACCGATATAATCATGAATCTGAAATATCCGAATAGTTCAATATTATGAATAATCATATTCCAAGATTAACCATAATATTTCCAAATTCAACCCCATTTCCAAATTAATGTACTCATCCCTTATTCATCATATTATGACATATATAATTCAAGAGTTCCTCAAGAATATGAATTAGTCCATAATCATATCCAATTAACATCACTTTATTCATAATCACCAAGACAACATAATCCAATATGTTATCTAGCCTATAAACTATCATATTTCACTCATACATACATATCATCATCTTCTCCAACATACACTTCAAATAACATCGAGAATCACAACTATACTACCATAACCATCAGCGTACGAAGTAAACAAAGACAACAATATCAAGAATCCGAAAGTAAGGTGTAGAGTTGATCAGCATACCTCAAGAATATGAACAACATAATCAAACACCTCAAGTATCGATAATATCTTCATATCTCAAGCTCTGAATCCATGCCATCAAGTTCCTAATCAATTTAGAAGAGCCAAAATCGGTCTGGTAGGGTTGAAGGGTGAAGAAACAAAGTTAAACTTCTCAAAATGCCAAAGAGATGGAGGTATCACATATTTATAGACTTTATACATTACGTATGCTACATGAACAACCTAACGTACATAACACTCCTTACGTACGTTGTCCGACCTTGATAGCGTACGTAACACTAATCCAGAGGCCACCGTCTCAATTCATTAAATGACTTGCGTACGCGACATGCAACACTTAACATACGCAAAAACGCCTTACGTATGCTATCTGATCTTGATAGCATATGTAAAGACAGTCCAGAGGCTACTTCCTCATTTCGTTCAATAACTTACATATGCAAAGCCCTTACCATAGCGTACGTAACTCATAGTTGACTTCCTACATCAATATATCTATTTAACGTACGTAATGTGTAATCCATAGCGTACGTTAACTTCTTCGTTGACTTTGTTGTCCACACCCACGCTGAAAGTTGCCAACCACAGGGCCCACTTGTTGGCCATAGCCTGGATCCTCTCAGATTCCCCTCACAATGTATGCAATGCATGTTATGTAGTGTACTCTACACTTAGCATCTTAACATATGTTAGCTCCTCGACTTAGCGTATGTTATGGCTTCTGTACTTGGCCAATTATAACTGCTCCTGCCTGCCGTCTCAACATACTGAATATGTATACTCATTCAAATAATATTCTCATATGATATACCTGATGTTAAAATTAAGACAATCTAAAACACGATATCCTCAAATATAATTGTAGACCAACTACTTCCATTATACAAATACATCCGTCTCAGTTCTTAAATTATTTTATCCATACTGTATAGATACCACGCTATCCAATATATCTCAGATAAAATAACACGAAAAATTTATACTGAAATCCAGGATATTACAGTGGTAGGTTTCCAACACCTACAACTCAGTAGGTCACTGTCATTTGGCGATCTCATTATGGGTAAGTTTAGGGCTTGAGCCTTCGCGGTTGGTTTCCCAACACCTACAACTCAGTAGGTGGTGATCTCATTATGGGTAAGTATGGGACTTGAACTTCTCGCAGTTGGTTTCTCAGCACCTGCAATTCAGCAGGTCATGGTCATTGGATGAGCTCATATTATAGCTTTGGTTGAGGGCTTTCATGTATTTTTTGCAGCTTCAGATGGGGGCTTTTATACCATTGTGATGTATTGCAGATTCGGTTGGGGGCTTTCAGGCCATTTTTGATGTATCGTGATTTTGATTGGAGCCTTCAGGCATCGCTGTTGTTATCTATTTTAGTTTTGACTGGGTTGCATCCGAGCAGTTCGTCGTTTCATGTTCAGTTCGATTATTCATCATTGGGAATTTGTCTTCTAACCTGTGAACAGATGTTGATCATATGCCATGGGCATAATGTCTTCGTGATTGTTCGGTATTTATTATTCTTGTGAGCATCTCGTATTATTTCTATATTGTTGATTTCCTTTGGATGCATATCATGTTATGCATGTATTTAGTAGGCATTATGTGGATGGCAGACCCCGTAGTGGTGAAACATGTATATGTTTCAGGTATTTCCGAGGAGGGGTTAGACGCAGGGGCACGAAGATGGTGACGAGGCATTCGAGCGATATTAGTCTCGAGTTGTTTCGAGGTTAATATTGGTTGGTCAGTGTTGTTGGAATATTTTCCAACTTATCAGTTGTTGTTATTTTATGTTTATCTGAGCAAAGCTCGTGGATGTTGTTTGTTGGAAAAAATAATATCCCAAGTATTTTTATAAATGCACCCTATAAACTGTTGGTACAGTGGAACTCATACAGCACCCAAGAGGCCGAAATCCTACAGAAGGCCAATCTCATGCAGAAATGCTTGAAAAGGAAAGTGAACAGTGGACAATGATCGCTAGCGTGTGAATCTAGACAACGTCGCCAAGAATGCTCAATTTGTCACTCTAGACAAAGGTAAATAGCTGCAAGACATCCAAAAAATCTGGGAAAAACTCAAGTTCATTTGCAAGGGAACTGAGCCCTCGAATAAAATTTTGAAAACTCATTCAGCAGTTTGAGTCTTGAAATGAAAACAACTGAAACACTCGAGGAACTTGATCTCAGATTTACTGATATTGTCGGTGAACTTGAAGCTTTGGGCAAAGTGTATATCTAAAAAGAGAATAATCTCAAAATATTTAGATCACTCCTTGCCTGATCGGATATTAACCACCGTTATGCATGTGTTGCAATTTAAATGACATATCTACTTTTGACCTCTTCTCTAACCTCAAAGCTTTTGCGTATGACATTGACATGAGAGAAAAGGCTGAAGAGTCCCCTGCAAAAACTACAGCACTAGCTGCTGTATCTGAAAGGAGACATCTCTGGCCCCAACACATCCAAAGTCACTGACAACGATCATGACATCCTCTCACAAGATGGAATGGCTCTGCTCATGCACAAATTTCAGAAATTTATTCAGAAATCCGGAAGGCTCCCTATAAGCTTAAACCCTTCAACAAGGTAAGCTTTGCATCACCATCGTCCAAAGACTCTAATCTATGCTATAACTGCAGGAAACCAGGACATTATGCAAATAAATGCCTCACCCTAAAGTAAAGAAGCTACCAGAGGCTGAGCAACAGGAGAAGGATTGGAAAAGACGTGTCTGGAGAAACAAGCTTAAGGCATTGGTCGGAGAATCCGAAGCCATGCCCACACCCATCAAAATAGAGGAATGCCTCACTGATAGTGACTCCTCCGATAATGAAATCGAAGATAAAGCCTATTGGTATTCGTTGCCTAAAACGAAGGTGCAACAGAAGCAATATACGAATCAAATTCGATTCGAATCCTTAAAAGGATCGATCAAGCTACGTATATACGAATAAATAACGAAACAAAGGAAGATTTGAAATCATACCCTCGAAGTCTGTTGATTAAATGGTGTTATTCACAAATGCAATTCCCCAAGCTTTAGGTGATCTTCCCTACGAATCCAATTTGTCAAGCTTTTGAAATCCCGAGCACCGAAACACCGTGCCTATACTTGCTACGTGCCGTAAGCCGACCGGAATAACAACCACCATATTATCCACCGAAGATACGGCTATAATAGGATGGTGAAGCTTATATTAATTGAAGTATATACTTCAAGTATATTTATCAATTTTTCTCAAAATTATCTCTCAATTTTTCTACAAAAAAATGAATAAGAAATATGAAGAAGATGGAGATGATGAAGACTTGAGAAAACTATTTTCTCTCTCTCTCTCTCTCACTTGTTAATGCCGTGAGTATCACCTTTCAATCAAAAAGTTGATATTCTTTTTCATCTTCAACCTACTTCAATGTATTATTCTTTCCAAAAGAATAATATCATATCAAATCAAAACAAATCCCTCATGTTTTGTCTTTGGTCTTCCACCAATTAAGGTAAAAGACTAAGACCAAGGCAAAACCAAGGGGTGGTTCGTCCATCTAGAAGGACCAGAGGAATCCTGTTCGTTTTTGGACTCTTGAGAGTACAAACAGATAAACTCCAATCCGTTTCGATGTATTTATATCAATTAATTAATCCAATTAATTAATTATATCAAGTACGAAATAGTATAATTAATTTCTCCAAGAAATAATTATATCTATGAATTAAATCAATCACCCAGTAATTTATTTAATTCATAAGGCCGTAAATTAATTTATCCATTAAATTAATTTAGACATCTAATGTCCCAACATTAATTAGATATCCAATGTTCAATAAATTAGATATCCAATATGTAATATTATAAAAGAGAGAACAAGCTCGATTTATTCCGTCGTCAATCCTATTACGCGACTCGGTAGGTCCGTCTCAGTTAGCAATGGGAGGAACCAAAGAGTAATAGCACATCCTAGCCAGCCTGGTGGCCTACACTGTAACCTAACTGAGAATGAATGATGGGGATCACTACAAAACCTTTCTGTCGTGAATACCAGTATACGTATAAACCTTTCTTTCAAATGTCCCGATCAAGTTATAGGGTCACACTCAGTCAAACCTATCTGTACTTGACACTATGCATACTCCTAATAATCTCTCACTTGCACTCAATGCTACACACTATGATATCTAATACCTATGTTCTCCAGATGACACTCCAAGCTCATCTGAGAAAGTGGCTTGGTCAGTGGATCAGTGATTTTGTCTACTGAGTCTACTCTACGCAGCACAATGTATCCTTTGTGAACAAATTCTCTCACGAGATGATACTTTCTCTCAATGTGTTTTGTACTGTTGTGAGACCTCGGCTCCTAGGCCTGTGCTACCGCTCCATTTTTATCGTATAAAAACGAAAACAGGCAGTGCAGCACATGGTGTCACTTGAAGTTCACCCAGTAACTTCTTAATCCAAAACCCTTCCTTTGGAGGCCTCCAAGGCCGCTTGATACTCAGCCTAACATGTGGAATCAGCAGTCGCGCTAAGCTTGGCTCTATGCCAAGACACTGCTCCTCCATTAAGAGTAAAATGTAGCTATAAGTGGACACAGAGTTGTCTTTCTGTCCAAGGAAGTTTGAGTCAGTGAAGTCCGTCATATTCAGTTCTCCACCACCATACATAAGAACCATATCTCTAGTCCTTCTAAAGTACTTGAGAACATTATTTACGGCGGTCCAATGTTCCCTACCTGGGTTTGCCTGAAACCTACTTACCACGCTCCCAGCATGCGTAATGTCGGGTCTCGTACACAATAAGGCATACACAAGGCTACCCACGGCCGAAGCATATGGTATATTACTCATTTCCTTTCGTTGTTCCTCACTATGAGGACACATCTTCGAGGTGAGTTTTATTCCATGTCGCATCGGTAGGAACCCTGTTTTAGAATCATCCATCTTAAATCGCTTTAAGATCTTATCTATATAGAGGGCTTGGGAAAGACCTATCATTCTCTTCGCTCGATCTTAGTAAAGTCGAATCTCATGAATATAGGTTTCTTCTTCTAAGTTTTTCATGGAGAACTTAATCGAAAGCCAAACTTTTACTGAACTGAGCATTCCCACATCATTTCTTATTAGTATAATGTCATCTACATATAGTATTAAGAATGCGTTAAGTTTATGTAAAAGACTTGTATGACGCGTTCTATGACTTGGAGAGTGCCTGTCATCACTAATGGTTAGTGGGATCACACGTTGTAGGTATGCTAATGGGATTAATATACTCGAACCGACTCACCCTCGATTTATACCATGGATTTCACTCTGGGACACTCAATGACGGAATCGAAAGGTTGTGATAGGTATTCGTGAACCTTCTACTTGAGGATTTACTAAGAATGTGATCTTGCTCCCACTAACCCTCTTGTATACACAAGGTTCCTCTTCATTTTGCACGAAGTCAAACTCTTTGACTGTCTCATCAAAATGAAGGTCCCAACTACGTGAAGCCTGCTACAGTCCATTTCACGGAGTTTACATCCATTCTTGATAGGTCATAGGTCGTGGGGTCGTTCTCTTGACTATCACCTGGAACCTCATGGAGACCCAGCTCCTCCAGGTGCACAAAGCCATACCTCTCAGGTATTTGAGACACCCTACTAGACCTACGAGGTGGCTGTACTTGTGTTTCAGAAGGTTCGGTTCCATCTTCTTGTACAGGTATCTCCTGGGGAGTTTCATTATATTCTTTCAAAGAAATACTTCTACCTGCTCCACCTTCTTGAATGAACTCATCTTCCAGGAAGTGTGCTTGCAAAGCAACAATGATCTTTCGATCTTCGGGCATGTAGAATAGATAACCCATCGTCCCAGATGGGAAACTAATCTTCCAATTTCTCCACCTTAGTCTTCTTGACATAGGCGGGACATCCCCAAATCCTAATATGATTAAGACTTGGCTTCCTGCCCTCCCACATCTCATGTGGAGTTTTAAGAATGGACTTGGAAGGACATATGTTCAAGGTATAAGCAACAGTCAGGAGCGCATAACCCCACAGGTAAATCGGTAAGTCGGTGTAGCTAAGCATGTAACAAACCATGTCCAACAAGGTTCGGTTCCTTCTTTCCGACACACCATTTAACTGAGGAGTTCAAGGAGGTGTAAGTTGTGACACTATTCCGTGCTCCTTTAGGAACTCATCAAACTCAGTGCTCATATACTTGCCACCTCGGTCCTACCGAAGTGCTTTGATATGATTTACCAGTTTGTTTTTCGACTAGGGCCTTAAATTCCTGGAATTTTTCAAAGGCCTTGGATTTATATTTCATTAAGTATACATAACCATACCTAGTATGATCATCCGTAAATGTAATGAAATACTAATATCCATTACGTGCTGCTTCTAAAGCACCACATACGTCAGCATGGACTAATCTAAGTTTATCAGCGGCTCTTCCAAAAGTCCCTATAAAGGGGGACTTAGTCATTTTTCCTTTAAGACAAGATTCACAAGTTGGAAAAGATCCGATCCCAATGGACCCATAAGTCCATCTCTTCCATTTTGTAAACCTTGGTCTGACCAATATGACCAAGTCTAAGATGCCATTTCAAAACTTGATTAGTTTCAGCCCTACCACGCTTCCTAGTCATAGTATTCCCAACAACTTTGTTATTTAGATTTAGATGATACAATCCATTTAACAATGTAGCAGTGCCCACTAGTTTATTTCGAAAATAAATTTTGCATGAACCACTACCAATGAAAAATGAAAAGCCTTTCCGATCCATGACCGGAATGGATACCATATTTTTATGCCCCTTGGGCAACACTTGTACACCATCTAAAGTTAAAACAAAGCCGGATTCCAAATCCAAAAGAAGTGATCCTATATCGGTTGTTGTGACCCTATGCCCGCTTCTGACAGTAATCACCACTTCCCCAGTTCCAAGCTTTCTACGCTGTTCCAGATCCTGATTCATGGTACAAATATGAGAACTATCACCTGAATCCAGTATCCCAAAAGTAGAAAATATGGTAGCATAATAATTAGTTTCCAAAACTAAAAGTTCCGTACCTGAAGCTCCATGAAGGATCGGATAGTCTCTTGCCCAGTGGCCCAGCTCACCGCATTTGAGGCATGTGTCTGTCTTCACCTTCTTGCTCTTGAGAACCATTTGGGACCTTGCCCTTACCTAAGTCCTTGTTTTGTGGGTCCATATGCTTCTTGGTCTTTTTCTTCTTGAACCTCCGAGATCCAGAAGAAATCACAAGGGCAGACTCATTCACCCGCTGAATCTTCATCTGAGACAGAGTGGTTACAAATTTGCTCATCAACCCTGCTAAATTGCAAGAAATCTCATTGCAGTTGAAGTTCAGAACAAACTGTGAGAAGGAATCAGGAAGAGATTGTAGGATAAGGTCGGTTCGGAGAGAAACATGCATCCTAAAATCAAGAGCCTCCAATCTCTCGATCATAGAGATCATTTTGAGGACAAGGTCCCCAACTTTCTCACATTTCTTCATCTTGGCACCGAAAAGCTCTTTAGATATCTCATATCTAGCAGTTCGACTGTGCTCACCATAAAGCTCGGTTAAGTGAGATAAAATCTGCCTAGCAGAAGTCATTTTCTCATGAGCTCTCTGAAGCTCATTAGACATAAAGGCCATCACATAGCCACGAATTCTAATTTCATCCTTAACCCACTTTTTGTGGTCTTCAACTTCTTCCTGATTGGCTCTGGTCCGCACCGGAGCCGCCGAAATGTTCGCCTCCAAAAGGAATCCCAGCGCCTCCATACTGAGGACTATCATCAGGTTGCGGAACCAGTTCACAAAATTAGGCCCAATTAAGGTGTTCTATCGAGTAGTATAGTGAGTGGGTTCATTGTCATTTTTGAGAATTTTAACTGCATAAAGTACAGTAGATTGATTAGGGACTCGTTCAATTATGGTCTGAGTTTAGAATTAAGGTCTTTTATATTCTTTTAACCCAACTCCCACTATTTTTTATCTGAATAACACACTCCCTTGTGAAATCCGGAAGTATTCGTTCGCATTACTTCAAAGTTTTGATCGATTTCATTATAAATTTCAATAGAGGGCAACCGAACAGGTTTCTAGTCTATTAATCTTCATAAAGTGGTGTCCAACACCAACCCATGTAATGGATGATTCGATCTTCTTTTTTCCCCTTGTTCACTCCCCTCAACCTATGCGGTTTCTATAGTTCGTGAACAAGTTAAGTTTACACCATCGACGCTGATCAGTTTTGCAATTGAATCTTATCCGGCAACCGAATAGGTTTCTAGCGATGAAATTTGCTCCAACCGAAGGCATCCAATGCACTCTTGGTAATTTATCGACCCTCCCCGAATGACTACCCTGATAACTCGGAAACATAGCACATCCGGTTTGGATTTCAATTTTCCGAAAGCTCGATGGAGGGAAGGAAAACCTTGAAACTTTTTAAACTTAATATTTTATCATGGGAGAATTTCGTGATTACTGTTACACTTTGCACATTAATTCATTTAAGCGCGTTTGTAGCATTCATACCTTATGAATAAAACATTCGCAGTTTAGTTGCTAAAGACATGCAGTTCATGGACCGTTCCTAGAACAAAAACATCGTATTCTAATTATATGTCTTCAGTCTTGAATCTTCATCTTCTCTAATGGATCTTCCTCCGATCTTCGTCATTACATATAAATTCTGCATTGAAAAATTGCATCCTATACAAATTTTTCTAGTAAAATAAATATGCTCAAAACGGCCCTTTACAACCCAATCGAATAAAACCGAATGATTCAAAACTAGGTCCACGAACTGCATCCCTATTCACAAGCATTAATCCAATAAATACTAAATAAATAGATTATATATGAAATATATTGATCCAACCAATATATAAAATCAACCATTAATAGAATTGATCCAATTAAATCACACAATCGGTAATGTAAAATCGTTCAAAGTAATTCACTCAATCATGCGTATTCCAATTAATCAATTTTCCCTCATAAAATGAAATATTATATATCATTTTAATCATATTAAATCCAATTTAAATACAGGAGATTAATTTTCTAGAATACACGGAGAAAACGAGCCCGAAACAGGCCCAGAAGGGGCCTGGATCGCAATCCGAACACACTGGACCGCGGTCCCTTGTGTCTAGGCCGCACGGCTTGGCCAGAAGCAGGGCCGGATCATGATACCAAGAGTCCAAATCGCGATCCACAACCCAGATCGCGGTCCATCAGTGCCAGAATGCACAACAGTCCCTTTCAGTCCATTTCCCGGGCCGTCCAACGACAATTCGGGGCTTGATTTTCGACCGAATATCCAATATCAATATTCAACTTTCATATCTTCAATATAAATCATATTTTGAATAAAATAGAGATTTATATTTAGATATAGATTTACGAAAAAATATAGCTACAACGAACGAACAAACATATACTACGATTACAACAATAAATGATTCCAAATCATTAACCATACAATCAAGCATTACAAATGCAATATATCGTATATACAATCGCAAGACCACTCTACGATACCACTGTTGGGATTTGTTGCCTAAAATGAAGGCACAGCGGAAACAATATACAAATCGAATTTGGTCCGAATCCCTAAGAGGATCGATCAAGCTACGTATATATGAATAAATAACGAAACAAAGGAAGATTCGAAATCATACCCTCGAAGTCCGTTGATTAAATGGCGTTCTTCACAAATGAGATTCCCCAAGCTTTAGGTGATCTTTCCCACGAATCCGATTCGTCAAGCTTTTGAAATCCCGACACTACTACACAAAAGGATTTAATGACGGCCATAAAACGTCATTAAAATATATCCATGACGTTTTTGAACCGTCATCAATTTCGCCGTCTATACCGGAGTCATGGTTTGAGCATGATACAATGACATTTCTAAAACGTCATCAAAATATTTTCTACGACAACTTATAAATGTCATAAGAAGAAAGCCATGACACATGATAATTGTCATGAAATACGTTTTACGACATGTCAGAAACGTCCTGAAAAGTACGGGATGATACTTCATAATTATCATGAAAATGTCATCAAAATATTTTCTACGACAACTTATAAACGTCATAAGCAGAAAGACATGACACATGATAATTGTCATGAAATACGTTTTATGACATGTAAAAACCGTCATGAAAAGGAATGGATGATACTTCATAATTGTCATGAAAACGTCATCAAAATATTTTGTATGACAACTTATAAACGTCATATGCAGAAAGCCATGACAGATGATAATTGTCATGAAATACGTTTTAGAACATGTAAGAAATATCATGAAAAGGAAGGGATGATACTTCATAATTGTCATGAAATAAATATAATTTTACAAAAAGAAATTACTGAATTCAATTATAAATCCATAATCAAATATATAGTAGTAGCAGAATTCAAAATAACTAGATTTCTATTTAGGCAACAACTAGTTTCATTGTTTATGCCTTACTGCTATCGGCATAAGCAAGCATATATAATATCTAAGATTTGTTCAACAATAGCTTAACCAACACAGAAGCAAAATCTAATGGTTCCAAATCTAAAATTTCCCAACAAAACACATCAACCTCTCTCAAAGTAACCCAACCTAGTAGTTAAGTACTACTAATGTGCTAATCTGTCTAAAAAGAAATCAAAAGCTAAAGTATGCAAAGGAACCATGCCCACGAGTGCTTAATGGTCAAGAACAATGTACTTGATTGACCAAGCAATTGTATTCCCAACTGCATCTTCCATAATAGAAAACTCAGGATGGTAACGATAGAATTCAGCTCCAGGCTTGATAGCTTCAACAACCTCAATTCTATAGCAATCAAGTCCAAGCTTGTAGCCATGCACCTTTGTTGTAGGGTCAACTGCAAATATTCTCCCTGTAGCCATAATTTCTTCTATTCCCTCCCAATCAAGCAACTTGCAGCAGTCATTAACACAAAGTGTGGGTGCTTTAATTGCCTATACAACCAAACACAAAATTAAATAATTACCACCAGCAGTTGAACATATAAAACACAACCTACCAAAGATGCATAAATATAACTTATCTTAGAATTCCTAGTTGAAGGACTGAGGGCCACTCTTTCTTCATTGTTTTCAGGTTCCTCCTTGTAAACATATAACCAAATCAACAACATAATATTTGACAGAACATTATGAAAATAACACTGAAACACTACAAGTATAGTACAACATAAAATCAGCAACATTCTAAGTAAAGTACTTCTGAAAGCAACACTGAAAATAGGTAGATAATTCTAAAGCCTATTAAAGGACATGCGGCAATAGAGTGATAAATTGTAAATATTTTAAGTCACAGAATTCACACAAGTGAAATGAAGGTCAATGGATAATATGGAGAGTCATCGGATGTGAATAGAGAAGCTATCAATGGATGTTTAATGACATTATCAACGGATGTAGAAGTCGATGGATAAAATTAACAGCTATATATCCATTGACAGCAACTAGTCATTAAGGGTAAAAGACTAATTCACAGAGAATCTTTCTACAGAGATCACATATAGCTTGGAAGCTAAGTTAAACCAAGCTGACATGCTCATTACTTGAAGATTAGATCATGACACATTCTAAAGAGCATTTCAAAATATTCACCAATGAAAACCTGTCACAAAACAAATATTTCTTGAAACGCAACAACAAAAAGAATATGCATGTGAACAAGACCTACTATCTTTGTAATTATTTCATTCTGTAATAGATAGGCCTTGTAGAGGCTCTTGTATAAATGTTAGAGAGTATCAGTGTAGTAAGTATAGAAAAACCAAGTATGTTTGCTCAGAATTGGATAGGAAATCTTATAAATCAAATTGCAATGAAAACACTTGCAGTTGTGTTATTTTTCAACCCAAAAAATCTTCAAGAAATATATAAATCTCTCAGGTGGACAATCAAACTCACCTGGAATTTTAAAATACTGTTTTTGAGAATTATTAATTTCACTATCTATATTTTACTTATCCCACACTTAGCTTAAAAGTTATAAAAGGTTGAAAAAGGAAGAGATTGTATTAAACCCTCCTTCTACAATCATATAGTTGATATTGAGAAATGACAATTGGTATCAGAGAAAGCTTCTAACATAAAAGAAGTTTAAAGATCCAAATCAACCATGGGAAAGAAGGATACTGGAGTTAAGATAACTGTTCTTGAAAAAAAAAAGATTACTTTCACTGTAAAGTAAAAATATATCTGCATTTGCTTTCACTTGATTATTCTTATGTCAAGTGCATTGAAAAAGGTCTCATGTTCCTATGAAGGTTTTCACAGGTGTGAATCTAGATAGAAGCATTGCACCTAACATGTTTGTTCCTAAACCAGTTTCAAAATACACAGAAGAATATGGAAAGGAGGTGCACAAGGACAAGAAAGTCGTGTGAAGCTTTGGACTATAAAAAAAGTACTTTGAGCTTCCTAGACAAAAGAAAATGGCATTTATTACATAAATAAAGGATTGGGATGCAGATAGAGAGGACTCAGATGAAGAGGAATTCATCAACCTAACACTTTTGGTAGTTAACTTATTTATACACAGCTCTTATCCAGCACAGGTCATAATACAAATTGTGAATCAAAATGTTTATAGTCTCAAATCAGAACCATACAACAGAAACTTAAAACATCAAAATTAGGTTAGTAACTTACTCGTGGAGATGGAGTCGCAACAGCAGGGTGCTGCTGTGTGCTCTTGCTTTTACCATCACTAGTACCATGACAAGAACAACCACTTTGGCCCTATCAAACAGAAAGCACAATCCACTTTAATTCCCTCTCTCTCTCTCTATCTCTCTCTATCTTTATATATATATATATATACTTTACAGTACATAGCAACATTAGAGCATAAAACTTACAACTTCTAAAATAATATCCTCGAGAATTGTCATACGCTTGCTCCCCGCCTCAAGTTTAGCCTCTAGATTTGCTTTCCAGCTGGTATTTTGTATTTGGGCATCTACTTTTGAAGGTGTAACACCTGCTCCCATACCTCTAACACGACTAGGTTTCTCCTTACCAAGAACTTGACTCAATACATCCCACTTTACAGGAACAGGCTATTGACTAAGCGGCTGATCATTCAGTTTCTCTTGAATCTCAGCCTTTAAAGAAAGTAACAATTAAGTTCCTTACATGTAAAATGAAACTGCATCTTAAATAAGCAACAATTGGTCATGGAGAATACTTACAATTTTTTTGGCCACGTACTCATTTTTTGGCTTTCTTTGGTTTATGGCCTTTAATAAACGACTCAATCCTACTCAATGTTTTTCCAGGATTATTTAGTTCCTAATTGAATAGAAACAAAAAATTCAGTCCTACTCGATGCAAATTCCCATTATGGTCTAAGATGGTCATAGAAAACAGAACATGATTAATACACAAATATTTTATCAGATATTCTCCCACAACTGACTTACATATTCATATTGCATCCTTGCATACCCTTGTCGGCTTAGTGTGTGTGGAAGATGCTGTAAACCTCTTATTTTCTTCATTTTCTCACTCTTTTCCTGCATATCATATAAACATAATATGGTTACATATGCACCTAAAACCTAATTTCAGATTACAAAGCAAAATATATCCTCAACTCCTTAATGTTATTATTACTACTATTGTTGGTATTAATATTACTGGTTATTGATCTCACAGCCACTTACTTTCCATTGATCTGAACGAGGTATTGCAACAAATTCATCCCACTCATTTTGCGGCACATCTGTGGGTCTTAACATGTTAAGCTGTCTTGTAGTTTCTGCCTTGTTGCGCCGAGACTCTAAAATCTTGGTAATGCTAATAGACAATTCAGATTAATAAGCCCTCCACAGGCTTCCACATTGTTGTAAGATAACTGTCTTATGAGTAAGCTCCACACAAATTTTGCTACAAAATAAGATATTAAAATGTTATCTATTTCCACAGTAAAAACATGTTTGTCTATATGCCAATAGAACACAAGTAGATACACAAATGGGAAAACACATTACCATCAAAAGTTTCGAGATTTCATCTTTTGCAAGAGGTGCCGCTGTGTCCACCTTGTGCCAAGTATCTATGTTGATTGGCACTTGCTCTCGTACTAAACAACAAATAGTAGAGCTAAATCTCACTGAAAGTTGTCCAGCAGGTTGTCCATTTTCATTCCACACAACCTCTTGCTTTGTTGTCTCTCCCGTTGAAATGAGTTGTAAGGTAGTTTTACCTCTTACACGCTTCTTTCATGTGTTACCACTAGGAGTAAGTTCAGATTCAAGCTCAGTTTCATGGTGATCTTCACGTTCAGCTTCAGGATCATATAGTGCACCTGATTCAGCCCCTATTGTTGGACCTCTCTTCCTCCCTGTTTTCATAGTCTATGTATATGTAACAGAAGACAACAATGTTATATGATGATAATAATAATAATAATAATAATAATAATAATAATAATAATAATAATAATAATAATGATAATAATAGGATCAGATACACATGGTATGTTCACAATGTACCAATGTTCTAAGCAAATGATAATTTTATATAATATATCAGTCACCAAAAATACAGATGAATAACATCAAAACTGATTACAAAACATTGATCCACAATCATATGCATAGTACAAAGAGCATAAAGTCTCACATTATACAGAGTCAAACATACAATAAATTACATATCCTCGTGGTCTTTATCAAGTGCATATGACTCTTGAGCAACAAAAGTTGTAAAAGCACTCTCATCGAATAGTTCCAGGTTATAAAAGCCTCTTGGTGGTGCCTTTAACACTACATACCAACTTGATTTTTCATTATCTCTCGAGTAAAATACTTGCTCAGCATGTGATGCTAAAATAAAGGGATCTTTTTTAGTTAAACCTTCATGAAGATTAACTAAAGTGAATCCATCTGCTTTCTTCACACCAGAGGTCATGTTGACCCAATCACAAAGAAATACAGTTAAACGGAAAGTGTAGAAATCCAAAACCAGAATATCTTGAGCAATTCCATAATAATTTAATGAATCTGCTTCCAAATGTACACCATAGTCTTGTGTGGAAACAGTAGCTTTCTTGGTATGAAAGCGCTTCCCATTGATAACAAATCCAGAATAGGACATTGCATAACGCCTTGGTCCTTTCACAAGGTAAGTGAGTGTTTCATCATGCTTAATATGCTCATTACCAGCTTCACGTTTAATCTGAATACAATGATTAAAAAAATATATACTTAAATTTCTATCTATACCAATCAAGACCTTGTAATAGATGAACTACATACTAGTAAAAACAAACCTTATTCTGTATCCACTTAACAAATGTCTCTAAATGCTTTTTATCTAGCATTTTGGAATCATTCATCAAACGTTCATCAGAGCACTTTAACTCATCTTTATGAACCATATAATACAACATGCAAGCACTTTAATCTTGATTTGCAGAAGCAAAGTTTTAGAAGTTAAGGATATTTTTACTTACTCAATGTAAGGTACAACTTCTTGACTATTAAGAAGCACACAAAGATGCACAGCCTTGTGCATTTCATCAGCTAATTGAACAGACAAGCCTTTTTGAAGTGTCGACCCCTCAATCATCGTGTCGTTGAAAACGACATCATTCTTTTTTCGCTTATTACTAAAGACAGATGGATCATTCATGTATCGACTACAAAACCTAACACACTCATCAGCCAAGTACTTTTCAGTAATGCTTCCTTCCGGATTTGCACGAGTTTTGACATAGTCCTTAAGAACCTTCATGTATCTAAACATAAATTAAATAAAGACAAAGTTACAGAAAACTAAAATATGAGGAAACAACAGATAAACTAGGTAGGGCTAAAGTATTTATGTACCTCTCAAAAGGGTACACCCAGCGAAAGTGCACTGGACCACATAATTTAGCTTCTCTTGCTATGTGAATGGTTAAGTGAATCATAATATCAAAAAATGACGGAGGGAAGTACCGCTCCAACAAACAAGCAGACTCAATAATCTCATCTTCAAGCTCTTCCAGTATTCTTTTATCTAGGACTCTTTGACATAGCTCATGAAAAAACGAAGAGAGACGAAATATTGCTGTTCTAAGTCCTCTAGGTAAAAGCCCCTTCACAGCAACAGACAAAAGTTGTTGCATCAAGACATGATGATCATGAGACTTAAGTCCCAGAATTTTTTATTTTTTCATGTTGATACAGTTTCCTATATTAGAGCAGTATCCATCGGGAAAAGTTTGCATGAACAACCTCCAAAGAAATTTTAATTTCTCATCTTTTGTTAAAGTGTAAGGTTATGAACTATTAATCTTGTCCTTTCTTTGTGCTATTGGAACTTCTCCCAAAAGCTCTTGTAACTCTAGATCTCTACGAGACTCTCCCCCAATTTCAGATCTACCCTTCATATCTAAGATTTCATCTAAGAGTTTTTTAGATACATTCTTTTCAATATGCATTACGTCCTGATTCTCACGCAAAACCAGTTCCTATTGTAAACCAGCAAACGATGCAAATACCATGTCAAACATATAATCAACCAACAAAAAACATTCATGTTACAAGTTTAATTATGGACAAAGACTAAAATAAAGATACTGACCTCCCAATAAGGCAACTCATAGAGAAGGGACTTCTTCTTTAATAACTTAGCAGGGTCACCTTTTTTAAGTGTCTTTGTTTTCCCCTATTTTTCCCCCACTCATTTGTGAACCCGGCTAAAGCAAGAACTCTACGTCCCCCTGTGAATAATTTTGGCCGCATCCACTTCTCTTTTCTTCCATTAAACCACTTATGTTTAGAGCGAAAGACATGGTTTGATGGAAGAAATCGTCTATGATCCATCTAAACAGTTTTTTTGCAAGTGGTAGCCATTGTGAACAAGTTTCAGGACCACATATAGGACAAGCAAATTCTCCTTTTGTGGTTAACCCGGCTAAATTTCCATAAGCTGGAAAATCATTAATGTTCCAAAGCAAGATAGCTCTAAGAATGAAACAGGATTTTGTATAGGCATCATACATAGAAACACCACCCCATAATTTTTTTAAGTCACCAATAAGTGGATGCAAATATATGTCAATGTCATTACCGGGTTGGTAAGGGCCTGGAATTAGTTAGCTTAAGAGCAAATTTTCAGAAGACATACACACACTTGGTGGAAGATTATAGATGACGATAATTACTGGCCATGTACTGTGTGTAGAGCTTAGATTGCTAAACGGATTAAACCCATCCGTTGCAAGTCCAAGCCTAAGGTTTCTTGGATCAGCTGCAAATGAAGGCCACTTTCTGTCTACTGTACTCCAAGCAATTGAGTCAACTGGATGACACATTTTGTCATCTTGACTGTGATGAGTAGAGTGCCATGTAAGCTGCTCACTCATGTCTACTCGGAGAAACATCCGTTGATGTCTTGGAAGTATAGGAAAGTAGCAAAACTTTCGCTGAAACTACTACTTTTATTTTTTTAGTACGAGGGTTGACTTTCCACCTAGAAGAGTGACATTTTGGGCATTTATCAAGATCCTTCTAATCAACTCCCCTAAACAGAATACAATCATTGATGCATGCATCAATCTTCTCATACCCTAAATCAAACTCTTTTAGTGTTTTTTTACTACATGTAATGACTCGGGAAAACTATTTCCATCCGGCAGCATATTCTTGAATTCTTTCAAGATGCTATCAAAGCCACTGTTGGACAGACCATATGAAGCTTTAAACTTGTACAAATTTAAGGTGGCTGATAGTTTTGTGTACTTAGTGCAACCAGGGTATAGTGGAACTTCATCTTCTTCAATCTTCTTTTGGTACTTATCATCTAAGCTGCTTAAACTAGGGGTTTGACCTTCATTACATGACTGAAAAAAAAGCATCTTCATACCTCTGAAGTACTTCTAACATTTCAGAATCCCCATCCCCATCCTCATCCTCATCAATATGAGGTGACATTGGGCAGTGATCGATCCTTGAAGATATTTCTACTGTACTATGCTCACCATGAGCAACCCAGATATTGTACATAGGATCAAAGCCATACTTAGTCAAATGTAATAACAGAACATCATCACATTGTGGACTACAATTTCCACAAATAACATAAAGGCATCTAATCATGTCAGGATTCCTTGCATATCTCTTAGAGTTCATAATAAATTCTCTCACTTTATCTTGGTACTCTGGACTGTTTCTATCCCAATCAATCCAGCTTTTGTTCACAATAAACTGTAAAGCAATACATCTAGAAATTATTAAATAACTTTATTAGAACTAAAAAATTCAAAAACAGACCCAACAAGATACTTTCGACAAATAATATAATTATAAATTCATAAGTATCTAATTAGTATCCACTATTTGTATAAATCAAAAACCAATCAGCAACACCATTGACTATATACAACTTAAGAAAAAGCAGTAGCATCAAAATTATAAAAATATAACAAGTTCCCATAACAAAGCAACAACAAGAAAAAGAGATAAGAGTAATACCACTTCAATCAGCAAGTTCTTAGAGCAATACCACTTCTTACTCCTTACGCGTAAATTGGCAGATTAATATCAATCCTCTCATAAAATTTGGAATTTCAGTTTCTGTAAGTTGCACAAAATATCATAAACCAGAACAACAATATCAATAAACCAAATATTATTGAAAGCTATGATCAAGTCAATTGAACTTCCCAAATAAAACCAATTTGTTAGGTGTTATAGTTTTATTTATAAGTGGTTCAATACATAGAATAGGCTGGTTCAATTCAATACTTAGTATAGATAGTAAGGCTAATTTAATACTTAGTATTGATAGTATGTGCTGGTTCGATAATACTTAGTATATGTAGATATGGTTTCATACTTAATATAAATAGAGTTATATATATAGCATAAGCTGGTTCAATACTTAGTATATTCAGTTAGTTTGTATATGGTTCAATACTAAGTATAGTACGTTTATTGTGTTCCAGCTTTGAACACTAGAACATTGGTTCCACGTTCAAGTGGATTAAACACTAGAGTATAAGGTGGATTTGAGGAGTAAGGTGTATTGAACAATCGATTTAAACAATTTCAAACATTCAGCAAAAAATTTTAAACCATTTCAAGAAAGCAATATGAAAGGTTTCAATCTAATTTGTGAGTTCTGAAAGTTTTTCCAATTCTTTATTAAAGACTTTTCACGGTCTTTTTTTAATAGACTCTTTACAGCCTTTTTTCTCCAAAGTCTTTATTAAAGACTCTTCACATCCTTTTTTTTAATAAAGATAGCTGGGGAGTTCGTCCTACGGACTCCCGCCTTCTATACTCTCCCCTCCTCCTTACAGGATGTCAGTGAGTGTTCGGCTACGGTCTCGAGAGAGCACTTTGTAATATCCGGTATTCTCGTTTTCTGTTATCTTGAATTGTTTGTGTTTTGACGTCGGACATTTTCTTGTTGATGAGAATTGGAGTGATTTCTATCGTGATATTCTATTTGTTTCTTTCGCATAGCCATTTTAGTCGGGTGCGGCTTGTTGTCGCGTGCATTTCTTTGATTAAATGTGTGCATGTGATGTGACGTTAATTGCTCATTATTCTTTTGAATCTTAGTCGGTGGTGTTGTGTTGGTCGTCGTGGGCGTGTTTTCACGCCGTATATTCCTTTGCGTTGCTGGTAATGTTTCGCCGATGGGCGAAAGTTACGCGCTTCTTGTGTATCTCGTTGAGTTCTCCTATCGGGATATTGCTTCTCCCTACTTGTTTTAAGTTTCGGGACGAAACTTCTTTTAAGGAGGGTAGTATGTAATATCCGCAATTTCGATTTTCGGTAAATTTCTCTTTTGGCGGAAGTCCACCTTAACGACTCTTTTATGACCATTTCGTTGTTCCGAGAATATTAATTCTGCACTTTTCGTCATCCGAGTTCGTTTCAGTATCATTTTGTTGAGTTCCGTGTTCTTAAACGACTTTCTGCACTTGAGTTCGATTCTTGCGAATCTCGTCCGAAACTATTGTTTCGAGTTTCTCTTAAGTTCATTTAATGTTATTATTCATGTTTCAAGCTTTGGTTTGGTATTTCGATCATGTATCGTGTATTCCGAACGTTTTGGGCCGTTTTCGTAATTTCCCAAAGATTGGGGTAATTACTTCCGTTGTCGAATTTCGAGCCCTCGGGTGGTCGGAATCGTGTGTTCTCTTAGTGCTTAGATTCGTATTTGCGAGTACTTCGTAACCGTATCTTTGGTTTATATTCAGGTCTGAGTCTCGGGATTTTTCGGACAGTCGGATCGACCGAGTCCCGGCTGGCAAGACCTGGCCGAGTAACGGCCGCTATGGGCCGGCAGTTACGGCCGTAAGGCGCATTATGTATGTAAGGCCTATCTGGTAACGTACATAACGATGCCGGCAGAATTGGGCAGAAAGTTCGGCCATGGCCGGTTACGACCGTAAGCCATGGCCGATTACGTACGTAAGTGCCCGGCAGGTCTCGGCCTATTTAAGGCTTGGACCGAGTCACTTGGCCATTTCACCTATTTTCTTCATTCCTTTCGCGATTTTTCATCAGAGATGGATGGATTTGGATGGAAACATCATAGAGCAACAACGTGTTGTTTTGCAAATAGCTTCAATCAAAACAGTTTTGATAATGAGATACATGGTTTTGATTAAACGACCGAGGTATTAAAAGTGTTTTCAAAAATTTCATTTCACCAAATTTTTTCAAACTTGAGAATTTTAAAATTTTATCATTTGAATAATACCCCAGAAATATTTTATTTTTGTTGCAAGTGTTTGGTCCCTACGATACGTGTGTGGTTTTGACCGTGTTTGATTTGGTAAAATCCAAACATCTCTGTTGATGTGACTGTGTGATTTATTTTTGAATGAATTTCTAAAATTATAGTGTTAGTTCGTGCACTTGTGTGATGACTTGGAGTTGATGTTTTATCGTGTTGCTATTTATCGTCCTATGTTGATGTTGTGATGTTTGTTTGGTTTGCATTATTCTGATTGGTCGTCCGTTCAGTATGCCGAGAGGTCGAGGCTGAGGACATGGTCATAGTCGTGGTCGTGATCAGGAGCGTGAGAGGGTGACTCGCTCATTGCCGAATGCCAATCAGCTCAGTGCGGACGGTCATGATGACCCATCAGGTGATCAGCAGCAATCATCCAGAGGTAATGTTGACATTGGCGCCGCCACGATCCTTTGTCAAGTGGCTGACCAGTTAGTGCATATGAATCAGACCGTACACCGAGATGGGATTCCGAACGAGGATAACGGAGCTAGTAAGTGGTTACGAGTTGTGATGAGAATGCACCTGCCCCGTTTCGTAGGTTCTTCGGACTCGTTAGGCTGGGAGAACTGGCTCTTCCAGTTAGACAGAACATTTGATGCTGTAGCTTGCCCCGATGAGAGAAGAGTACCCATCGCCCAATACCTGCTTGACAGGGAAGATGCACACTGGTGGGAGGCCGTAGCGCCTAGTGATCGTACAGCTACTTGGGCCGAATTCAAGATTTTCATGAAGTTTCTTGATGTTTTGGCCGATTTGATTCGTTTCAGTTCAGATTATTGATAGAACTTTGTTGTAATCTCGAAATCATTCATTACTTTTGAAGTTTTGTGGAACAAATTCGAGTATTTCTCCGTTAATCGATTAAATTGGACTATGCCCTCAAATTGTCCGATAAAATGCTTCAATGGGTAGAACTTGGGAAGTTCTATACGTTTTCGTAAAATTGTGATTGAATTCATATCGTTGTGACTTAGGAACGAAATTCTTGTGAAGAACTCGAGTCGGAACCCTTTCGTTCGTTGCCTTATTTGGGGTCTAAGCTTCCCGGTCGAACCTTGTTCTTCAGAGTATTCGGTAGCGGTTATTAATTCAAGTATTTTACTATACGAATTGTGTCTTGTGAATAGGGACGTCGTGTTATGATTATGATGAATTGATTTATCTTAGTGAATATGCTTCGTATGAATTGATTATTATGAACGATTGATGGTAACGATAATACCTTCACTTAGTTAACATTGTGGAATTATGTTGGATGTGTAAATCATCTAAGTTTGTGCCGGGCATGGTTGGTCATTGTTGACTTGTTGTGATGATTATGATATTTGTGTTGTATTGGTTTACATACTTGATTATGCATTTCAGTGTAATGTGGAATGGCTTGACATTTGATGATTATGAGTTGTGTCGTGTCAATGTGTCTGTGTGATCCAGGTAGGGTCTGACGAGGCCTCTGGAGTTCGGTACATGATGTATACGAACAAGGTGTGTGATCCAGGTAGGGTCTGACGAGGCCTCTGTAGTTCGGTAGATGATGTGTACGAACGATGTTTGTGGCCGGGTAGGGTCCGTCGAGGCCTCCGGAATTCGGTACATGATGTGTACAAACAGTGCGTGTGGTCCGGGTATGGTCCGTCGAGGCCTCCGGAGTTCGGTACATGATGTGTACGAACAATAATCGTATAACAGTGATTGCTTGGATAACATTTTATATATGAGTCTCGGACTCATAATGATATCTTATCTAGTGTGTTTTAAAATGAGAATCGGGCTGAGGCCCTAACGACTACGAAAAGGTTTTGTAAATTGGGACTCGAGGTCCAAAAGAATTTCTACTTCAAAGATCCCCGAGATGATGAGTTCCTTTTCAAATATCTCTTGCTTGAGTTCGAAATTCTAAAACTTCTCGGGAACATTTGATAATTGATTTCCGTATTAAATTCATAGTTGCTATTTACTTGTTGCATTTCGTATCGTATTATACTTGCACTAGTAAAACAGTGGAGTTTTACTAACCCCCGAGTAATCGGGGGGTGGATGTCTGTTCTGCGTCCAGGTACATGCAGGTTTGGGAGAGCAGTCACATGATTGGCACAAGTGGATGACAAGCAGCGATACTAATCAAGAGTTGAGAGTTGTTTTGATTCTTGTAGTGTTGTCAGAGTTGATTCCAGTCTTCCGTTGTATTGTGTTTCGACCCCGGTGTGGGTAATGTTATTTTAGTCAGTTCTATTGTTGGAGTTGTGTGACCTCAACGGTCTGTGTATTCATGTGTAAGTGACCTTAACGGTCTGTATTATTATATTGTTTGACCCTGGCCGGGCAAGCATTTGGTTGTTTATGGATGTTTAGCCTGGTAGATCCTTGTGGAAAGGTCTACGGTGTGTAATATTCCCATACGGTTTTGGGGGTGTTACATTTATGGCATCGGAGCTTAGGTTGCGGAAACCTAGGTTGTCGGGTCAAGTCGAGTCGTGATTTGTCGAGTATTATGTGGTTTTGTCATTCGAGATGTCGGGTGACAAGTTGAGTTGTGCGTAGTCACAACGTATCGGATATGTTGTCGGATGAGATTAGTATCGTGGGCGACCGTCATCTCCGTACGGCCTGTGGACGTAAGACTCCTCTTTTATGCGAGGTAACCGTGTATCATGATTTTATCTTAGTGAGTTAATTGCGGTGCATAATTTTATTTGCACGGTGTGGTGAATATAGTTTTATTTAATACTTGTGACACATAGTATATGTATAAAACTGGGCCTATTGTTGTTTTACCTTTGAACCACTGTGCGGGATGGTATGGTGTGAAAATTGAGAACCTTGATGGGTTCTGAATAAGGTATCGACGATTGAGTTCGTGAGAAACTCCGAAGAATGGTTTTGTTGTATGTTTAAACTTGATGCTGTGAGATGTATTCAATTGGATTGGCGATCCTGTTTGCCGTTTAGGCATGTGATTTTTAGTTTGATTATTTTTAGATTGTTATATTTATGCCGCTACAGGTAGGTTTTAGAATGTTTTCCTGGAGGACTTTACGAGTTTGAACATTTTTGTGGAAATCGATTGCTATTGTTTAAATATTCTGATGGTGCGGTTAAAACCACGGTTTATATGGATTTTAAAATCAGTTAAATTTTGACAAATTGGTCGTGTATTTTCAAAAGACACCATCAGACGGTATCTGGAAAATATGTTTTGAAGTACTTCGGACATTGTAAAATATTACCGTCATTTTTGTTATGAACGAAAGGATTTTGAAAAAAAAAATATTTTGCAAAACGATTTTTGGTTTTCGGAATTTTAAACTTCATATGTTCACGTGTTGGGGCTAAGTGGTTGCGATAAGTTTGTGGTGTTGTTGTGCTCGCCGAAGAATGTTTCAGTGCTTTCTAAATGTTGGGATACGTTGTTAGGCATCGTTCCCTAACTCTCGGAGCCCTGTTGGGGGCTGCTGTGACAATTCTGCAGTCCTGCTACTAGTTATTACGGCCGTAAGATATTTTCCATTACGGCCATAAGATCAGAGTTGTTACGGCCGTAAACTGCATGTTGTTACGACCGTAAACTTTTGACTGACTCAGTAGTAATTTGTTGTTACAGTTATATATGTGCCCCTTTTACTGATTATTTAATCCCTGTAAATATATTCGTGATGGATGGTGTGGTAACATGTTGTTACCCTGTATAACGCTATTAAAGATAATGATATAGTGATAAGGTCATTTTGACGATATCGTCTAGCGAAAAGATTGAAGCCTCCACATGTTGTTTTGCAAATAGCTTCAATCAAAACAGTTTTGATAATGAGATATATGGGTTTGATTAAACGACCGAGGAATTATTCAAAACTTCATTTCACCAAATTTTTTCAAACTTGAGAATTTTAAAATTTTATCATTTGAATAATAACCCGAAAATATTTTATTTTTGTTGCAAGTGTTTGGTCCCTACGATACGTGTTTGGTTTTGACCGTGTTTGATTTGGTAAAATCCAAACATCTCTGTTGATGTGACTGTGTGAATTATTTTTGAATGAAGTTCTAAAATTACAGTGTTAGTTCGAGCACTTGTGTGATGACTTGGAGTTGATGTTTTATCGTGTTGCTATTTATCGTCCTATGTTGACGTTGTGATGTTTGTTTGGTTGCATTATTCTGATTGGTCGTCCGTTCAGTATGCCGAGAGGTCGAGGCCGAGGACATGGTCATAGTCGTGGTCGTGATCAGGAGCGTGAGAGGGTGACTCGCTCATTGCCGAATGCCAATCAGCTCAGTACGGACGGTCATGATGACCCATCAGGTGATCAGCATCAATCATCCAGGGGTAATGTTGACATTGGCGCCGCCACGATCCTTCGTCAGGTGTCTGACCAGTTAGCGCATATGAATCAGACCGGATTCCGAATGAGGATAACGGAGCTAGTAAGTGGTTACGAGTTGTGATGAGAATGCACCCGCCCCGTTTCGTAGGTTCTTCGGACTCGTTAGGCTGGGAGAATTGGCTCTTCCAAATGGATGAGAACATTTGATCCGTAGCTTGCCCCGATGAGAGAAGAGTACCCATCGCCCAATACCTTCTTGACAGGGAAGCTGCACACTGGTGGGAGGCCGTAGCGCCTAGTGATCGTACAGCTACTTGGGCCGAATTCAAGATTTTCATGAAGTTTCTTGATGTTTTGGCCGATTTGATTCGTTTTAGTTCAGATTATTGATAGAACATTGTTTTAATCTCGAAATTATTCATTACCCTTGAAGTTTTGTGGAACAAATTCGAGTATTTCTCCATTAATCGATTAAATTGGACTATGCCCTCAAAGTGTCCCATAAAATACTTCAATGGGTAGAACTTGGGAAGTTCTATACGTTTTCGTAGAATTGTGATTGAATTGATATCGTTGTGACATAGGAACGAAATTCTTGTGAAGAACTCGAGTCGGAACCCTTCCGTTCGTTGCCTTCTTTGGGGTCCGAGCTTCCCGGTCGAACCATGTTCTTCGGAGTATTCGGTAGCGGTTATTAAGGCAAGTATTTTACTATACGAATTGTGTCTTGTGAATAGGGACGTCGTGTTATGGTTATGATGAATTGATTTATCTTAGTGAATATGCTTCGTATGAATTGATTATTACGAACGATTGATGGTAACGATAATACCTTCACTTAGTTAACATTGTGGAATTATGTTGGATGTGTAAATCATCTAAGTTTGTGCCGGGCGTGGTTGGTCATTGTTGAGTTGTTGTGATGATTATGATATTTGTGTTGTATTGGTTTACATACTTGATTATACATTTCGGTGTAATGTGGAATGGCTTGACATTTGATGATTATGAGTTGTGTCGTGTCAATGTGTCTGTGTGATCCAGGTAGGGTCTGACGAGGCCTCTGGAGTTCGGTACATGATGTGTAACTCTCGGAGCCCTGTTGGGGGCTGTTGTGACAATTCTGCAGTCCTGCAGCTAGTTGTTACGGCCGTAAGATGTTTTCCATTACGGCCGTAAGCTCAGAGTTGTTACGGCCATAAACTGCATGTTGTTACGGCCGTAAACTTTTGACTGACTCAGTAGTAATTTGTTGTTACAGTTATATCTGTGCCCCTTTTACTGATTATTTAATCCCTGTTAATATATTCGTGATGGATGGGGTAATATGTTGTTACCCTGTATAATGCTATTAAATATAATGATATATTGATAAGGTCATTTTGACGATATCGTCTAGCGAAAAGATTGAAGCCTCAACGTGTTGTTTTGCAAATAGCTTCAATCAAAATAGTTTTGATAATGAGATACATGGTTTTGATTAAACGACCGAGGTATTAAAAGTGTTTTCAAAAATTTATTTCACCAAATTTTTTCAAACTTGAGAATTTTAGAATTTTATCATTTGAATAATAACCCGAAAATATTTTATTTTTGTTGCAAGTGTTTGGTCCCTACGATACGTGTTTGGTTTTGACCGTGTTTGATTTGGTAAAATCCAAACATCTCTGTTGATGTGACTGTGTGAATTATTTTTGAATGAAGTTCTAAAATTACAGTGTTAGTTCGTGCACTTGTGTGATGACTTGGAGTTGATGTTTTATCGTGTTGCTATTTATCGTCCTATGTTGACGTTGTGATGTTTGTTTGGTTGCATTATTCTGATTGGTCGTCCGTTCAGTATGCCGAGAGGTCGAGGCCGAGGACATGGTCATAGTTGTGGTCGTGATCAGGAGCGTGAGAGGGTGACTCGCTCATTGCCGAATGCCAATCAGCTCAGTACGGACGGTCATGATGACCCATCAGGTGATCAGCATCAATCATCCAGGGGTAATGTTGACATTGGCGCCGCCACGATCCTTCGTCAGGTGTCTGACCAGTTAGCGCATATGAATCAGACCGGATTCCGAATGAGGATAACGGAGCTAGTAAGTGGTTACGAGTTGTGATGAGAATGCACCCGCCCCGTTTCGTAGGTTCTTCGGACTCGTTAGGCTGGGAGAATTGGCTCTTCCAGTTGGACAGAACATTTGATGCTGTAGCTTGCCCCGATGAGAGAAGAGTACCCATCGCCCAATACCTTCTTGACAGGGAAGCTGCACACTGGTGGGAGGCCGTAGCGCCTAGTGATCGTACAGCTACTTGGGCCGAATTCAAGAATTTCATGAAGTTTCTTGATGTTTTGGCCGATTTGATTCGTTTTAGTTCAGATTATTGATAGAACATTGTTTAAATCTCGAAATTATTCATTACCCTTGAAGTTTTGTGGAACAAATTCGAGTATTTCTCCATTAATCGATTAAATTGGACTATGCCCTCAAAGTGTCCGATAAAATGCTTCAATGGGTAGAACTTGGGAAGTTCTATACGTTTTCGTAGAATTGTGATTGAATTGATATCGTTGTGACATAGGAACGAAATTCTTGTGAAGAACTCGAGTCGGAACCCTTCCGTTCGTTGCCTTCTTTGGGGTCCGAGCTTCCCAGTCGAACCATGTTCTTCGGAGTATTCGGTAGCGGTTATTAAGGCAAGTATTTTACTATACGAATTGTGTCTTGTGAATAGGGACGTCGTGTTATGGTTATGATGAATTGATTTATCTTAGTGAATATGCTTCGTATGAATTGATTATTACGAACGATTGATGGTAACGATAATACCTTCACTTAGTTAACATTGTGGAATTATGTTGGATATGTAAATCATCTAAGTTTGTGCCGGGCGTGGTTGGTCATTGTTGAGTTGTTGTGATGATTATGATATTTGTGTTGTATTGGTTTACATACTTGATTATACATTTCGGTGTAATGTGGAATGGCTTGACATTTGATGATTATGAGTTGTGTCGTGTCAATGTGTCTGTGTGATCCGGTAGGGTCAGCGAGGCCTGCGGAGTTCGGTACATGATGTGTAACTCTCGGAGCCCCGTTGGGAAATTTGTGACAATTCTGTGATCCTGCTGACTAGTTATTACGGCCGTAAGATGTTTTCCATTACGGCCGTAAGCTCGAGTTATTCTGGCCATAAGCGCATGTTGTTACGGCCGTAAACTTTTGACTGACTCAGTAGTAATTTGTTGTTACAGTTATATCTGTGCCCCTTTTACTGATTATTTAATCCCTGTTAATATATTCGTGATGGATGGGGTAATATGTTGTTACCCTGTATAATGCTATTAAATATAATGATATATTGATAAGGTCATTTTGACGATATCGTCTAGCGAAAAGATTGAAGCCTCAACGTGTTGTTTTGCAAATAGCTTCAATCAAAATAGTTTTGATAATGAGATACATGGTTTTGATTAAACGACCGAGGTATTAAAAGTGTTTTCAAAAATTTCATTTCACCAAATTTTTTCAAACTTGAGAATTTTAAAATTTTATCATTTGAATAATAACCCGAAAATATTTTATTTTTGTTGCAAGTGTTTGGTCCCTACGATACGTGTTTGGTTTTGACCGTGTTTGATTTGGTAAAATCCAAACATCTCTGTTGATGTGACTGTGTGAATTATTTTTGAATGAAGTTCTAAAATTACAGTGTTAGTTCGTGCACTTGTGTGATGACTTGGAGTTGATGTTTTATCGTGTTGCTATTTATCGTCCTATGTTGACGTTGTGATGTTTGTTTGGTTGCATTATTCTGATTGGTCGTCCGTTCAGTATGCCGAGAGGTCGAGGCCGAGGACATGGTCATAGTTGTGGTCGTGATCAGGAGCGTGAGAGGGTGACTCGCTCATTGCCGAATGCCAATCAGCTCAGTACGGACGGTCATGATGACCCATCAGGTGATCAGCATCAATCATCCAGGGGTAATGTTGACATTGGCGCCGCCACGATCCTTCGTCAGGTGTCTGACCAGTTAGCGCATATGAATCAGACCGGATTCCGAATGAGGATAACGGAGCTAGTAAGTGGTTACGAGTTGTGATGAGAATGCACCCGCCCCGTTTCGTAGGTTCTTCGGACTCGTTAGGCTGGGAGAATTGGCTCTTCCAGTTGGACAGAACATTTGATGCTGTAGCTTGCCCCGATGAGAGAAGAGTACCCATCGCCCAATACCTTCTTGACAGGGAAGCTGCACACTGGTGGGAGGCCGTAGCGCCTAGTGATCGTACAGCTACTTGGGCCGAATTCAAGATTTTCATGAAGTTTCTTGATGTTTTGGCCGATTTGATTCGTTTTAGTTCAGATTATTGATAGAACATTGTTTAAACCTCGAAATTATTCATTACCCTTGAAGTTTTGTGGAACAAATTCGAGTATTTCTCCATTAATCGATTAAATTGGACTATGCCCTCAAAGTGTCCGATAAAATGCTTCAATGGGTAGAACTTGGGAAGTTCTATACGTTTTCGTAGAATTGTGATTGAATTGATATCGTTGTGACATAGGAACGAAATTCTTGTGAAGAACTCGAGTCGGAACCCTTCCGTTCGTTGCCTTCTTTGGGGTCCGAGCTTCCCGGTCGAACCATGTTCCTCGGAGTATTCGGTAGCGGTTATTAAGGCAAGTATTTTACTATACGAATTGTGTCTTGTGAATAGGGACGTCGTGTTATGGTTATGATGAATTGATTTATCTTAGTGAATATGCTTCGTATGAATTGATTATTACGAACGATTGATGGTAACGATAATACCTTCACTTAGTTAACATTGTGGAATTATGTTGGATGTGTAAATCATCTAAGTTTGTGCCGGGCGTGGTTGGTCATTGTTGAGTTGTTGTGATGATTATGATATTTGTGTTGTATTGGTTTACATACTTGATTATACATTTCGGTGTAATGTGGAATGGCTTGACATTTGATGATTATGAGTTGTGTCGTGTCAATGTGTCTGTGTGATCCAGGTAGGGTCTGACGAGGCCTCTGGAGTTCGGTACATGATGTGTACGAACAAGGTGTGTGATCCAGGTAGGGTCTGACGAGGCCTCTGGAGTTCGGTACATGATGTGTACGAACGATGTTTGTGGCCGGGTAGGGTCCGTCGAGGCTTCCGGAATTCGGTACATGATGTGTACGAACAGTGCGTGTGGTCCGGGTAAGGTCCCTCGAGGCCTCCGGAGTTCGGTACATGATGTGTACGAACAATGATCGTATAACAGTGATTGTTTGGATAACATTTTATATATGAGTCTCGGACTCATAATGATATCTTATCTAGTGTGTTTTAAAATGAGAATCGGGCTGAGGCCCTAACGACTACGAAATGGTTTTGTAAATTGGGACTCGAGGTCCAAAAGAATTTCTACTTCAAAGATCCCCGAGATGATGAGTTCCTTTTCAAATATCTCTTGCTTGAGTTCGAAATTCTAAAACTTCTCGGGAACATTTGATAATTGATTTCCGTATTAAATTCATAGTTGCTATTTACTTGTTGCATTTCGTATCGTATTATACTTGCACTAGTAAAATAGTGGAGTTTTACTAACCCCCGAGTAATCGGGGGGTGGATGTCTGTTCTGCGTCCAGGTACATGCAGGTTTGGGAGAGCAGTCACATGATTGGCACAAGTGGATGACAAGCAGCGATACTAATCAAGAGTTGAGAGTTGTTTTGATTTTTGTAGTGTTGTCAGAGTTGATTCCAGTCTTCCGTTCTATTGTGTTTCGACCCCGGTATGGGTAATGTTATTTTAGTCAGTTCTATTGTTGGAGTTGTGTGACCTCAACGGTCTGTGTATTCATGTGTAAGTGACCTTAACGGTCTGTATTATTATATTGTTTGACCCTGGCCGGGCAAGCATTTGGTTGTTTATGGATGTTTAGCCTGGTAGATCCTTGTGGAAAGGTCTACGGTGTGTAATATTCCCATACGGTTTTGGGGGTGTTACATTTATGGCATCGGAGCTTAGGTTGCAGAAACCTAGGTTGTCGGGTCAAGTCGAGTCGTGATTTGTCGAGTATTATGTGGTTTTGTCATTTGAGATGTCGGGTGACAAGTTGAGTTGTGCGTAGTCACAACGTATCGGATATGTTGTCGGATGAGATTAGTATCGTGGGCGACCGTCATCTCCGTACGGCCTGTGGATGTAAGACTCCTCTTTTATGCGAGGTAACCGTGTATCATGATTTTATCTTAGTGAATTAATTGCGGTGCATAATTTTATTTGCACGGTGTGGTGAATATAGTTGTATTTAATACTTGTGACACATAGTATATGTATAAAACTAGGCCTATTGTTGTTTTACCTTTGAACCACTATGAGGGATGGTATGGTGTGAAAATTGAGAACCTTGATGGGTTCTGAATAAGATATCGACGATTGAGTTTGTGAGAAACTCCGAAGAATGGTTTTGTTGTATGTTTAAACTTGATGTTGTGAGATGTATTCAATTGGATTGGCGATCCTGTTTGCCGTTTAGGCATGTGATTTTTAGTTTGATTATTTTTAGATTGTTATGTTTATGCCGCTACAGGTAGGTTTTGGAATGTTTTCCTGGAGGACTTTACGAGTTTGAACATTTTTGTGGAAATCGTTTGCTATTGTTTAAATATTCTGATGGTGCGGTTAAAACCACGGTTTATATGGATTTTAAAATCGGTTAAATTTTGACAAATTAGTCGTGTATTTTCAAAAGACACCATCAGACGGTATCTAGAAAATATGTTTTGAAGTACTTCGGACATTGTAAAATATTACCGTCATTTTTGTTATGAACGAAAGGATTTTGGAAAAAAAAATTTATTTTGCAAAACGATTTTTGGTTTTTGGAATTTTAAACTTCATATGTTCACGTGTTGGGGCTAAGTGGTTGCGATAAGTTTGTGGTGTTGTTGTGCTCACCGGAGAATGTTTAAGTGCTTTCTAAATGTTGGGATACGTTGTTAGGCATCGTTCCGTAACTCTCGGAGCCCTGTTGGGGGCTGTTGTGACAATTCTGCAGTCCTGCAGCTAGTTGTTACGGCCGTAAGATGTTTTCCATTACGGCCGTAAGCTCAGAGTTGTTACGGCCATAAACTGCATGTTGTTACGGCCGTAAACTTTTGACTGACTCAGTAGTAATTTGTTGTTACAGTTATATCTGTGCCCCTTTTACTGATTATTTAATCCCTGTTAATATATTCGTGATGGATGGGGTAATATGTTGTTACCCTGTATAACGCTATTAAATATAATGATATATTGATAAGGTCATTTTGACGATATCCTCTAGCGAAAAGATTGAAGCCTCAACGTGTTGTTTTGCAAATAGCTTCAATCAAAATAGTTTTGATAATGAGATACATGGTTTTGATTAAACGACCGAGGTATTAAAAGTGTTTTCAAAAATTTCATTTCACCAAATTTTTTCAAACTTGAGAATTTTAAAATTTTATCATTTGAATAATAACCCGAAAATATTTTATTTTTGTTGCAAGTGTTTGGTCCCTACGATACGTGTTTGGTTTTGACCGTGTTTGATTTGGTAAAATCCAAACATCTCTGTTGATGTGACTGTGTGACTTATTTTTGAATGAAGTTCTAAAATTACAGTGTTAGTTCGTGCACTTGTGTGATGACTTGGAGTTGATGTTTTATTGTGTTGCTATTTATCGTCCTATGTTGACGTTGTGATGTTTGTTTGGTTGCATTATTCTGATTGGTCGTCCGTTCAGTATGCCGAGAGGTCGAGGCCAAGGACATTGTCATAGTCGTGGTCGTGATCAGGAGCGTGAGAGGGTGACTCGCTCATTGCCGAATGCCAATCAGCTCAGTACGGACGGTCATGATGACCCATCAGGTGATCAACAGCAATCATCCAGAGGTAATGTTGACATTGGCGCCACCACGATCCGTCTTCAGGTGGCTGACCAGTTAGCGCATATAAATCAGACCGTACACCGAGATGGGATTCCGGATGAGGATAACGGAGCTAGTAAGTGGTTATGAGTTGTGATGAGAATTCACCCGCCCCGTTTCATAGGTTCTTCGGACTGGTTAGGCTGGGAGAACTGGCTCTTCTAGTTGGACAGAACATTTGATGCTGTAGCTTGCCCCGGTGAGAGAAGAGTACCCATCGCCCAATACCTGCTTGACAGGGAAGCTGCACACTGGTGGGAGGCCGTAGCGCCTAGTGATCGTACAGCTACTTGGGCCGAATTCAAGATTTTCATGAAGGCCGAGTATTGTCCGCCCCCTGTTAAAGAGCGCGGGATTGTTGAGTTTTTCTCGGCTACGCCCCGAGACATGTCGGTGTCTCAAGCAATAGTCGATTACAATCGACAGCTGTGTTATGTTCGGGATCAAGTGAAAAGTGAGGCAGATAAGGTTCGTTATTTCGATATGCGTATGAAACCTCAGATTCGGCAGTGTATGGCTCCTTTTATGTGTACAACCTTGAAGAGCTATCAGGATCGAGCCTTGGCTTTTGAGATGGCTATAATGTCTACCGAGTCCGTATCGGTAGCGAAGAAGCAGAAGATCTCTGATGACGCATCGGGAAGTAAGGGAATTGGGATTCCCACACCTCAACCCTCGTATCAGTCGAGTATGGGACCTTCTCGGTCAGCTAGGGAATCCAAAAGACCCAAGCTGGTTTCTTTGAGTTCTGGTAATGCTCCTAGGTGTTTTAACTGTAACGTTCTAGGCCATGAACGCGCGCATTGTAAGGAACTGCCAGTGACTTGTTATAATTGTGGACACGAGGAGCATCAAGTTCAGTACTGCGAGATTGTTGCCGAGATGATAAGGGACCGGAGTTCCATTCCTACTTCCGAAGGGCCCAGTGATGTCCAGTGATAGTGTTTTTGGTACTCGTTGCGTGGATTGTTTCTCGTGTAGAGATGTATTTTGTGACGTTTTTACGTTTGGAACTTGTTAAATGATATTTTGTTTTGAATAAGTTCCCGTATAGTTGTTGAACCTACGGAGGCGTGACAGCGGACTGCGGGGTCATGATCATGGTATTTTATTATGTGTCGTTATATTTTGTTTCGTATCACTGTGATAACCTTAGTTTAAGTTTCGGGACGAAACTTATTTTTAGTATGATAGAATATAATATCCGGTATTCTCGTTTTCTGTTATCTTGAATTATTTGTGTTTTGACGTCAGATATTTTCTTGTTGATGAGAATCGGAGTGATTTCTATCACGATATTCTATTTGTTTCTTTCTCATAGCCGTTTTAGTCGGGTGTGGCCTGTTGTCGCGTGCGTTTCTTTGATTAAATGTGTGCATGTGATGTGACGTTAATTGCTCGTTATTGTTTTGAATCTTAGTCGGTGGTGTTGTGTTGGTCGTCGTGGGGTGTGTTTTCACGCATTATATTCCTTTGCGTTGCTGGTAACATTTCGCCGATGGGCGAAAGTTACGCGCTTCTTGTGTATCTCATTGAGTTCTCCTGTCGGGATATTTCTTCTCCCTACTTGTTTTAAGTTTCGGGACGAAACTTCTTTTAAGGAGGGTAGTATGTAATATCCGCAATTTCGATTTCCGGTAAATTTCTCTTTTGGCGGAAGTCCACCTTAACGACTCTGTTATGACCGTTAAGTCGTTCCTAGAATGATTAATTCTGCACTTTTTGTCATCTGAGTTCGTTTCGGTATCGTTTTGTTGAGTTTCATGTTCTTAAACGACTTTCCGCACTTGAGTTCGATTCTTGCAAATCTCATCCAAAAATGTTGTTTCGAGTTTCTCGTAAGTTCATTTAATGTTATTATTCATGTTGCAAGCTTTGGTTTGGTGTTTCGATCATGCATCGTGTATTCCGGACGTTTTGTGCCATTTTCGTACTTTCCCAAAGTTTGGGGTAATTACTTCCGTTGTCGAATTTCGAGCCCTTGGGTAGTCGCAATCATATGTTCTCTTAGTGCTTAGATTCGTCTTTGTGAGTACTTCGTAACCGTATCTTCAGTTTATATTCAGGTCTGAGTTTTGGGATTTTTCGGACCGTCGGATCGACTGACTCCCGGCTCGCAAGACCTGGCCGAGTAACGGCTGCTATAGGCCGGCATTTACGGCCGTAAGGCGCGTTACGTATGTAAGGCCTGGCCGGTAACGTACGTAACGATGCCGACAGAACTGGGTAGAAAGTTCGGACATGGCCGATTACGGCCGTAATCCATGGCCGATTACGTACGTAAGTGACAGGCAGGTCTCGGCCTATTTAAGGCCTGGACCAAGTCACTTCTCCATTTCACCTATTTTCTTCGTTCCTTTCGCGATTTTTCATCAGATATGGATGGAATTGGATGGAAACATTATAGAGCAACATGTTTTGGAAGTTTGATTCATGGATAACATCATCTTCCGCCCGGATCGAAGGTAAGAACACCTAAACTCTTGGTTTTGGGAAATTTTGAAGTTTCTTGATGTTTTGGCCGGTTTGATTCGTTTTAGTTCAGATTATTGATACAACTTTATTGTAATCTCAAAATCATTCATTACCCTTGAAGTTTTGTGGAACAAATTCGAGTATTTCTCTGTTAATCGATTAAATTGGACTATGCCCTCAAAGTGTCCGATAAAATGCTTCAATGGGTAGAACTTGGGAAGATCTATACGTTTTCGTAGAATTGTGATTGAATTGATATCATTGTGACTTAGGAACGAAATTCTTGTGAAGAACTCGAGTTGGAACCCTTCCGTTCGTTGCCTTCTTTGGGGTCCGAGCTTCCCGGTCGAACCGTGTTCTTCGGAGTATTCGGTAGCGGTTATTAAGGCAAGTATTTTGCTATACGAATTGTGTCTTGTGAATAGGGACGTCGTGTTATGGTTATGATGAATTGATTTATCTTAGTGAATATGCTTCGTATGAATTGATTATTATGAACGATTTATGGTAACGATAATACCTTCACTTAGTTAACATTGTTGAATTGTGTTGGATGTGTAAATCATCTAAGTTTGTGCCGGGCGTGGTTGGTCATTGTTGAGTTGTTGTGATGATTATGATATTTGTGTTGTATTAGTTTACATACTTGATTATACATTTCGGTGTAATGTGGAATGGCTTGACATTTGATGATTATGAGTTGTGTCATGTCAATGTGTGTGTGTGATCCAGGTAGGGTCTGACGAGGCCTCTGGAGTTCGGTACATGATGTGTACGAACAAGGTGTGTGATCTAGGTAGGGTCTGACGAGGCCTCTGGAGTTCGGTACATGATGTGTACGGACCATGTTTGTGGCCGGGTAGGGTCCGTCGAGGCCTCTGGAGTTCGGTACATGATGTGTACGAACAGTGTGTGTGGTCTGAGTAAGGTCCGTCGAGGCCTACAGAGTTCGGTACATGATGCGTACGAACAATGATCGTATAACAGTAATTATTTGGATAACATTTTATATATGGGTCTCGTACTCATAATGATATCTTATCTAGTGTGTTTTAAAATTAGAATCGGGCTGAGGCCCTAACGATTACGAAAAGGTTTTGTAAATTGGGACTCGAGGTCCAAAAGAATTTCTACTTCAAAAATCCCCGAGATGATGAGTTCCTTTTCAAATATCTCTTGCTTGAGTTCGAAATTCTAAAACTTCTCAGGAACATTTGATAATTGATTTTCGTATTAAATTCGTAGTTGCCATTTACTTGTTGCATTTTGTATCGTATTATACTTGAACTAGTAAAACAATGGAGTTTTACTAACCCCCGAGTAATCGAGGGGTGGATGTCTGTTCTGCGTCCAGGTACATGCAGGTTCAGGAGAGTAGTCACAGGATTGGCACAAGTAGATGACGAGCTACGATACTAATAAAGAGTTGAGAGTTCTTTTGATTCTTGTTGTGTTGTCAGAGTTGATTCCAGTCTTCCGCTGTATTGTGTTTCGACCCCGGTGTGGGTAATGTTATTTTAGTCAGTTCTATTGTTGGAGTTGTGTGACCTCATCGGTGTGTGTATTCATGTGTAAGTGACCTTAACGGTCTGTATTATTATACTGTTTGACCCTGACCGGGGAAGCATTTGGTTGTTTATGGATGTTTAGCCTAGTAGATCCTTGTGGAAAGGGTCTACGGCATGTAATATTCCCATACAGTTTTGGGGGTGTTACACACTTGTCCCCTGAGCGTTAGTAATTATATCGCTCTCTACACTCGAGTGAAGCGAGCCTGTTAGTATTATAACGAACAAGCTGAGTCAACGAAGTGAACAAGAGTAGCCAGAAAACTGGTTGTTATATATGTAAATACCAGTCGAGAATGACAGTGTTAAATCAACTAAAATGATAGTGTTAACCCAAATAAGCATGAAAAATGACAGTAGTAAATCTGGTATTGTCAGGAATACAGCTGGCAAGTGCAGTCCTGTTAGAACCAGAGCTAGACCAGAAAAGTAGGAAAGAAAAAATAGAGCTAAAACAAGCGAAGCAATTAATTCCACCAATTAATTACTAATAGAAATAATTATGTATTGCTGTTAAAACTATATAACAGCAATATATAATCAATTATTTTCCACTTAATCATATTAGGAATCAATTATAGGGTCTAATGATTAACCATTAATGAATTAACCGGGTTTCTGACTGACCTGAACTAACTCTGAAAGTTAGTTGGGTTCGTTTTCGCAACAATTTGAAAGTTAGAGATCACGAGAGCAACACGGAGCGACTAAAACAGATAACCTCACGAAACAATTAGTACTGCTAATTTTTAAAATACTTTTTTTCTTTTTCAGCATACATACAATGATACAACATAGTTTTTCATTTTTAGGTTTATATTAGAAAGGGAAAAAAAGACAAAAATTTGTATCAAGCCGCCCGACAACAATAATATTTTTCAGCATAAAATTTATTTTTTGGAAATGCCACAATTATGTGCAACTTATAAAGTATCATTTGTAATACTGATTTGTATCCTTATCGGACAGTCCGATCGGATACGATCAGTTTGGTCTCACCGAATACAATAGTTAACCTCCATTTCTGCATTTTTTGTGGAACCAAACACAGCTTGAAGGCACAAACATTTGATTGGTTGTCATAAATAGTCAATAGTATTGGTTGGTGAAAATGCAAAGTCTTTTTCCATTAGCCGACACAAGTTTATTTAAGGAGAAGGAATTAAGGTTGTCGATAATGGACATTATAGTAGATGGAAATAGCTTATTGCCAATAATTCGCCTGCCAAAACCAACTTAAGTTTCTACACTATAGTCTGAAAATGGTCTGCTTATTTATTACGACTCTTACAGCTGATTATTGTCTTGCACATATTCCTTTTCTTCGAAAAGAAAAAAAAAATAAACTCCTCAATTCTAGGGTGAGGAATCGGACCGATTCCTCATCAACCCATTGCATGCATGGATGAAGTCGAATGAGCCAGACTTCAAAACTTGGGGGACAGAGCGGATTTCGTCTAGTACTTGTAACAGATCTAAAACAAGCGAAGCAATTAATTCCACCAATTAATTACTAATAGAAATAATTATGTATTGCTGTTAAAACTATATAACAGCAATATATAATAAATTATTTTCCACTTAATCATATTTGGAATCAATTATAGGGTCAAACGATTACTGATTAATGAATTAACCGGATTTCTGACTGACCTGAACTAACTCTGAAAGTTAGTTGGGTTCGTTTTAGCAACAATTTGAAAGTTAGAGATCACGAGAGCAACACAGAGCGACTAAAACAGATAACCTCACACGTAGCAATTACTGAATCTTTGGGGACCGATTAGTACTGGTTCGAAAATATGCGAAACCAAACTAGGACTGGTCTGACCGAATTAGTCGAAACCAGATCGGTTCGACCGTCTTCTTCAACCCAGGGCGTTCCAAAAATGTGGGAAAATTCCCAGAAAACAGCGCAACTTTCCTTTATTCTTGGGACGACACCCAACAACAGTTATCTATCGCAAAAAGATTCCTTACCTTGCAAATGCGATTTGGGGTAGATGAGAATGAAAGGAACTGGCTGGGAATCCAAATCGATGAAACAGACAGGACATTGGAACCGAAGCCTTCCGTGCTTCCTGACAATATGAGTCATATTTAGATGTTGCAGATACTAAATATTACACTGGTCACTGAATGAAGTAAAAGATCAGTGCAAGAAACTCAAACCAAACTCGACATGTTCGTGTTTTTCTTGAATATGAGAAACTTAGATTTTCTTTCTACAAGAAACTCTGCCACGAGAAATTATGCATTGTGGGTGGATTGCATAGGGTTCATGTGGAAATTTGATAATTAGGGTTCATGTGAAAAATTGATTATAAATATAAGATGGAAATGTTTCACATGAAAAATAAATAATTTATAAACATTTCAATCAAACATACACGAGGCAGACTTAGGCATGGGTAATCAGATTATAAACCATAATCTAATTGCACAGATACACTTGAAATGACAAATAAAGAAAGTTGGATAACTCACGGTGGATGTTGCGGCGACAATATGAATCTGACGTGCAAAGTCGGATGCTGATTTGAACCGATGTCTATGGTCGCGGCTCTGAAGCAAACGTCTATGGATGTTGGTGAGACCATGAAATTGGGAGACAATGACGAGGAGAAGTGAGAGAGAGAGAGAGAGAGAGAGAGAGAGAAGTGAGAAATTGGGAGAGAGGAAAAGAAAGGACTGAGACCGTGCAATTGGGAGACGGCGATGAGGAGAAGTGAGAGAGAGGGAGAGAGCAACTAGGGTTTCAGAAGGGGAGTGATAAGGAAAACAAAATGAGAGGGAGGGAGGAGAGGAAGTCATACGGGAAATTTTAAAGGGATTAATTTGGGATCAAACTTTTGATGATAGTAATAAATTGTCATTAGCAATAAACTATTTCATGACACTTTAAAACTATCATCGAAAACTATTACATGATATTTTTTAAAATGTCATGCTACATGTAAATCATGACATTTTAAAAGTCTTATTGATAAACAAATATGACAGGAAAAAAACATCATGAATCTCGAAGAAACCATGATGTTCACAAAATGTCATATGGTTGTTCCATATTTTACATCCATGACGTTTGCCGCTAGAAACGTCATGTAAAGACGTTACAATGACGTTTTTGGCAAAATGTCATAAAATTTCTGTCATTAAAGGTCATATTTGCATTAGTGCGAGAACCAAAATACCGTACCTCTACTTGCCACGCACCGGAAGCCGGCTGGAACAACAACCACCCTATTATCCTCCGAGGATACGTCTAAAATAGGATGGTGAAGCTTATCTTAATTGAAGTATATACTCCAAGTATATTTATCAATTTTCTTTCAATCTTCTCTCAATTTTTCTCCAAGAAAAATAAATAAGAATGATGAAGAAGATGAAGATAATGAATACTTGAGAAAACTATTTTCTCTCTCTCTCTCACTCACTTGTTAATGCCGTGAGTGTCACCTCTCAATCAAAGAGTTGATATTGTTTTTCATCTTCAACCTACGTCAATATATTTTTCTTTCCAAAAGAATAATATCATATCAAATCAAACAAATCCCTCATGTTTTGTCTTTGGTCTTCCACTAATTAAGGTAGAAGACTAAGACTATGGAAAAACCAAGGGGTGACTCGTCCATCTAGAAGGACTGGAGGAATCCAGTTCGTTTCGGACTCTAAAGAGTCTAAACAGATAAAATCCAATCCGTTTCGATGTATTTATATCAATTAATTAATCCAATTAATTAATTATATCAAATACGAAACAATATAATTAATTTCTCCAAGAAATAATTAAATTTACGAATTAAATCAATCACCCAGTAATTTATTTAATTCATAAAGCCGTAAATTAATTTATCCAATAAATTAATTTAGACATCCAATCTCCCAACATTAATTAGACATCCAATATTCAATAAATTAGATATCCAATATATAATATTATTAAAGAGAGAACAAGTTCGATTTATTCCGTCGTCAATCCTATTGCGCGACTCGGTAGGCCCGTCTCAGTTAGCAATGGAAGGAACCAAAGAGTAATAGCACCACCTAGCCAGCTTGGCGGCCTACACTGTAACCTAACTGACAACGAATGATGGGGATCATTCCAAAACCTTTCTATCGTGAATACCAATATACATATAAACCCTTCTTTCAAATGTCCCGATCAAGTTATAGGGTCACGATCAGTCAAACCTTATCTGTACTTGACGCTATGCATGAGTTAATGAAAATTGAGATCATCGAGCTCTTATGTATCTAATAAAACTATCTCCAATGCTTTGAACAAAGACTTATGATCTCATTTTCTAATAACCGCATAGGACATATACTCGTTCACTAACAAGAGAAAGAATCCTATCTTGGAATTTAGTAGAACCCACTACTTGCCCATCAAGATGCACATCGAGGTTGACCGTCCCAGAGTGAAATCCATGTGACGAATCGGGGGTGAGTTGGTTCGAGTATACTAATCCCATTAGCATACCTATAACATGTGCTCCCAATAACCATTAGTGATCGACATGCACTCTCCAAGTCAAAGAACACGTCATACATTTCTTCGCGTAAACTTAACACCCAGTCAGGTTTCATCAACTTGCGAACGATTAAGTATTTGAGCCATAAACCTTTCCAGTGCCGATCTTTTATCCAATAAGGAGTGGAATGTTTTGTTCTCAAATACACGGACTAGTTTCTATATATATATTTACGAGTAAGGAATGCCAGTGACTACCAGTAAATAAATAGATATACAATTGCCTTCTGATAATGATTTACATAATAACAAGTACAATGCCCTCACTCTAACATCCTATGAGTGGCATTCGAGGGCATACTCCTAACAAAGCCTACATATACTTTATGACAAAAGGTATAAGATGATGATGACAGTGATGATGTGGCAAGCTCGATCTTAGTTAACCCTTTAAATGTATCACATACCTTTGAAAGCATGATGAATAAGTTTTGGACCATTTAAAAAACCCATGAGATGCTTAAACCAGAAAACCTACACCTCTCTCTTTTAAATCTAAAGATCAAGGATGAAAATGACCTGTTGCAAAACAATTCTGGAAGTATGTCTTTAGATTGAGAATAAAACAAGGCCACTCATGAAAAACTCATGGAAAGCAATCATCAAATTGAAACTGAGCAAAATGAGATAAAATCCCATAATCAATGCAAGACAAATTATTATGCTCTACTAGAAGCTAAGATGCAGCTTCTCAAGAAAAGAGAAGGGGAACTTGAGACCATCCCCAAATTATTTGTGAAATCATCTAGGAGTATAGAAGACATCCTAAGCACTAGACAACATGTCCATGACAAATGTGGCTTCGGATACGACTCGTTCTCCAACAGAGGCAAAACTAGTATGGTGTTTGTCAACTGAGTGGAACCCATTCCTAAAACCAAGAAAGCTCCGAAGGTTGCACCTATAGATAAAGGAAAGGCTATAGATGTCCCTTCTCAGAAATCAAAGGCTGCCATTGTAACATCTGCGTACTTTATTAATAATATATTTTATTAATGATCGTAATCTATTGAGAGTTGATTTGGGAAAGTTTCATATCATACTGTTTGGTGCCTAGAACTGTGTGTATATCGGAGTTGGAATTGGTATGTTGGTGGTTATTGATTGTCGAATTGTGTGCTTGTCGAGATGTGTTCATTCTGACTAAGTCCATGGTTGTGATATTGATAATGTAACACCCCCAAAACCGTATGGGAATATTACACGCCGTAAACCCTTTCCGCAAGGATCTACCAGGCTAAACGTCCATAAACAACCAAATGCTTGCCCGGCCAGGGTCAAACAATATAATAATACAGACCGTTAAGGTAACTTACACATAAACACACAGACCGATGAGGTCACACAACTCTATCAACAGGACTGACTAACAACATTACCCACACAGGGGTCGAAATACAATACAGCGGAAGACTGAATCAACTCTAACAATACAACTAAACTCTACCAACTTCCAACTCTTGATTAGTATCGCAGCTCGTCATCCCCTTGTGCTAATCCATGTTGCTCCCGAACTGCATGTACACAGGCCTTAAGCAGACATCCACCCCGAATACTCGGGGTTAGTAAACTCCTTTGTTTTACTAGTGCAAATATCAAACCATACGAAATGTAACAAGCAAATAGCAACTACGAATTTAATACGTAAATCAATTATCAAAATGTTCTAGAAGTTTTAGAATTTGAACTCAAGTAAGAGATATTTGAAAAGGAACACATCATCTCAGGGATTTTAAAGCAGAAATTCTTTTGGACCTCGAGTCCCAATTTACAAAACCTTTTCGTAAACATTAGGGCCTTAGCCCGATTCTCGTTTCAAAGCATACTAAATAATATATCATTATGAGTCCGAGATCCATATTTAAAATGTTACCCGAACAATCACTGCTACACGATCATTGTTCGTACACATCATGTACCGAACTCCGGAGGCCTCGACGGACCTTACCCGGACCACACACACTGTTCGTACACATCATGTACCGAACTCCGGAGGCCTCAACGGACCCTACCCGGCCACACACTGTTCGTACACATCATGTACCGAACTCCGGAGGCCTCAACGGACCCTACCCGGCCACACACACTGTTCGTACACATCATGTACCGAACTCCAGTGGCCTCAATGGACCCTACCCGGCTACAACATCGTTCGTACACATCATGTACCGAACTCCAGAGGCCTCGTCAGACCCTACCTGGATCACACACCTTGTCCGTACACGTCATGTACCGGACTCCAGAGGCCTCGTCAGACCCTACCTGGATCACACACTTTGTTCGTACACATCATGTACCGAACTCCAGAGGCCTCGTCAGACCCTACCTGGAACACACACACATCGACACGACACAATTCATAATCATTAAATGTCAAGCCATTCCACAATACACCGAAATGTACAATCAAGTATGTAAACCAAATCAACACAAAAAACATCATCATCACAACGACTCTAAACCAACAAAACACACATTCGGTCAGAATACATTGAACAACCACGTGTACAACCATCTCATATGTACATCGCAATCCCACAAATGGCACAACGCCTAACACGGATACCAACACATCACTATTATCACAAAGCCTTCAAATTTCGGAAAACACAACCAACTCAACCGGAACATATTTACGGAGGCAAGCAAAATCGTCATACATATCATACGTAATTACTAGTCACAAGATACAAGTCGTATAATAAGATACTTGCCTCGATAACCGCCACCGAACGCTCCAAAGAACACGGTTCGACCGGAAAGCTCGGACCGAAGAAGACAACGAGCGGAAGGGTTCCGACTCGCGTTCTTCACAAGAATTCGACCCTAACAACATATAATCAATAAATCATCGATCATACGAGGAAGAATAATCGTAGAACGCTCGAATCCTCTTTGTGACATTTTATCGAACACCTACAAGGCGACGATAAGATACTCAATAAAGCAGCGAATCCTCGGAGATTCAACCGAGAACAGCAAGGAATTCGACATAATATTGTTTAATAATCATAAATACATCACTATTACGAGTTAAAACGAATTAAACGGACAAAACGAACAAAAACCCCAAAACAAGATTTTAAGAAAACTAGCCTTGAATCACTGGATTGAAGGATGTTACGAGATGATCAATTGATGTTATGAAACTCAAAACTTCATGGATTCATTTTATAACAACATGCCTCCATGATTGAGCAAGTTCGGCCGCGGAAGGGAAGAAAACGAGTGATAAAATGGGTGAAAAACCCGTCTATTACGCCATATTTATAGGCTGCCGGACACGGCGCGCAAGAAACGGCCCGCATAGCCGTGTGTCTCGGCCGTGTCTCGCGAGCTGCGATCTGGCCGACCAGCGAGACACGGTGCACTGTGAGGCCATTTCGGGGCCGTGTTGCAGTGCAGGCGAGCCCCGACTCGGTCGATCCGACGGTCAGAAAAATCCGAAACTCGGACCTTAACGTAAACCGAAAGCACGGTTACGAAGTACTCGTAAATACGAATCCGAACACCGAGAGAAAACATGATTCCGACCACGAAGGCTCGAAATTCGACAACGGAAAGTAATTACCCCAAACTTTGGGAAATTACGAAAATGGCCCAAAGCGTCCGAAAATCACGATACGTGATCGAATAACCAAATCAAAGCTTACAACATGAATAATAACATTAAATGGACTTGAGAAACTCGAAACAACAGTTTCGGAAGAGATTCGAGAATCGAACTCATGTGCGAAAAGTCATTTAAGAACACGAAACTCAACAAAACGATACGAAACGAACTCGGATGAGAAAAAGTGTAGAATTAAATATTCTCGGAATGACGAAGCGGTCAAAAGCGAGTCGTCAAACGGACCTCCGCGAAAAATGAAAATTACCGAAATCGAAATTGCGGATATTACATTCTACCCTCCTTAAAAGAAGTTTCGTCCCGAAACTTAAAACAAGTAGGGAGAAGCAATATCCCGACAGGAAAACTCAACAAGATACACAAGAAACGCATAACTTTCGTCCATTAGCGAAACGTTACAAGCGACGCGAAAGAATATACAGCGTGACAACACGCCACATGACAACCATAACAACGCCACCGGCAATGATTCAAAACAATAACGATCAATTAACGACGCATCACATACCACATCATATGCACACATTTAATCAAGGAAATGTACGCGACAACAAGTCGCACCCGACTAAAACGGCTATGCGATAGAAACAAATAGAGTATTACAATAGAAATCATTCCGATTCTCATCAACAAGAAAATGTCCGACGTCAAAACACAAACAATTCAAGATAACAGAAAATGAGAATACCGGATATTACATTCTATCATACAAAAAAAATAAGTTTCGTCCCGAAACTTAAACTAAGGTTATCACAGTGATACGAAACAAAATATAGCGACACATAATAAAATACCATACTCATGACCTCGTGGTCCACTGACACGCCTCCGTAGGTTCAACAACTAAACGAGAACTTACACAAAACAAAATATCATTCAACAAGTTCCAAATGTAAAAGCGTCATAAAAAAACATCTCTACACGCGAAACAATTCGTGTAGCGAGTACCAAAAACACCATCATTAGACATCACTGGGCCCTCCGGAAGTAGGAATGGAATTCCGGTCCCTTATCATCTCGGCAACAATCTCGCAGTACTGAACTCGATGCCCCTCGTGTCCACAATTATAACAAGTCACTGGCGGTTTCTTACAATGCGCGCGTTCATGGCCTAGAACGTTACAGTTGAAACACCTAGGAGCATTACCAGAACTCAAAGACACCGACTTGGGTCTTTTGGGTTCTCTAACTGACCGAGAAGGTCCCATACTCGGCTGATACGAGGGTTGAGGTGTGGGAATCCCAATTCCCTTACTTCTCGATGCGTCATCGGAAATCTTACCTTTTTCGCTACCGTCTGGACTCGGTAGACATTATAGCCATCTCAAACGCCAAGGCTCGATCCCGATAGTCCTTCAAGGTTGTACACATAAAAGGAGCCATACACTGCCAAATCCGAGGTTTCATACGCATATCGAAATAACGAACCTTATCTGTCTCACTTTTCACCCGATCCGAACATAACACAGTGTCGATTATAATCGACTATCGCTGGGATATCGACATGTCTCGGGCGTAGCCGAGAAAAACTCGACAATCCTACGCTGTTTAACAGCGGCGGACAATACTCGGCCTCCATGGCGCTTTGAATTCATCCAAGTAGCGATACGATCACTGGCGCTACGGCCTCCCACCGATCTGCGGCTTCCTGTCGAGTAGGTATTGAGCAATAGGCACTCTTCTCTCATCGGGGCAAGCTACAACATCAAATGTTGCATCCCAGTGGAAGAGCCAATTCTCGACCTAACGAGTCAGAAGAACCTACAAAGCGGGCGGGTGCATTCTCATCACATCTCGTAACCACTTACTAGCTCCGTTATTCTCATCCGAATCCCGTCTCGGTGTACGGTCCCGATTCATATGCGCCAACCGGTCACCACCGACGAAGGATGGTGGCGGCGCCAATATCAACATTACCTCTCGATGATTGCTGCTGACCACGACCACGACTACGACCACGTCCTCGGCCACGGCCTCTCGGCATACTGGATGGACGACCAATAAGAATAACACATCCAAACAAATATCACAACGTCAAGATAAGACAATAAATAGCAGCACGTTAAAACATCAACTCCAAGTCATCACACAAGTGCACGAACTAACACTGTAATTTTAGAACTTCATTCAAAAATAATCCACACAGTCACATCAACAGAGATTTTTGGATTTTACCAAATCAAACACGGTCAAAACCACACACGTATCGCAGGGATCAAACACTAACAACAAAAATAAAATGCTTCTGGGGTATTATTCAAATGATAAAATTTTAAAATTCTCAAGTTTGAGAAAAAAAATTGGTGAAATGAAATTTTTGAAAACACTTATAATACCTCGGTCGTTTAATCAAAACTATGTATCTCATTATCAAAACTGTTTTGATTGAAGCTATTTGCAAAACAACACGTTGAGGCTTCAATCTTTTCGCTAGACGATATCATCAAAATGACCTAATCAATATATCATTATCTTTACTAGCGTTATACGGTGTAACAACATGTTACCACGCCATCCATCACTAATATATCAACAGAGATTAAATAATCAAGGGGCATGGGTACAACTGTAATAACAAATTTCTACCGGGTCAGTCAAAAGTTTACGGCCGTAACAACATGTAGTTTACGGCCGTAACAACTCTGAGCTTACGGCCGTAATGGAAAACATCTTACGGCCGTACCATCTAGTCAAATGAATTGCACTGTATCAGTAGCCCCCAACACACAAATACATAACATTTAAATTCCGAAAATTAAGGTCGTTTTGCAAAACAAGATTTTTTCAAAAATTTTGATTTCCACAAAAATGCTCAAATCAGTAGTCTTTAAGGAAAAACGTTTTCAAAGCTACCCGTAGCGGGTATAATTACAACAATCCAAAATAGTCGATATTAAAACCACATGCCCAAATGGCAAACAGGGTCGTCAATTCAATCCCATACATCTCATGGCATCACGTTTAAATATGCAACAAAACCATTTATCGGAGTCTCTCGCGAACTCTACCGTGAAACCCATCAAGGTTCACAACATTCACACCATACCAACCCACATGGTGGTTCAAGGGCCAAACATCAATACATTCAGTTCTATACACATACAGCGCATCTAAGTATCAAATACAACTTCATTACGCAACACTGTGTAAATAAAATTATGCACCACAAATATCACACATAAATGAAATCATGAACACAAATATTACGCATAAAAGAGGAGACTTACGTCCACAGGCCGCACGGAGACGACGGTCGCCCACGATACTAATCTCATCTGACAACATATCCAACGCGTTGTGACTACGCACAACTCAACTTGTCACCTGACGACTCGAACGACAAGACAACACATTACTCGACAAATCACAACTCGACTCGACCAGAAAGCCTAGGTTTCCGCAACCTAAGCTCCGATACCATAAATGTAACACCCCCAAAACCGTATGGGAATATTACACGCCGTAAACCCTTTCCGCAAGGATATACCAGGCTAAACGTCCATAAACAACCAAGTGCTTGCCCGGCCAGGGTCAAACAATATAATAATACAGACCGTTAAGGTCACTTACACATAAACACACAGACCGATGAGGTCACACAACTCTATCAACAGGACTGACTAACAACATTACCCACACAGGGGTCGAAATACAATACAGCGGAAGACTCAATCAACTCTAACAATACAACTAAACTCTACCAACTTCCAACTCTGGATTAGTATCGCAGCTCGTCATCCCCTTGTGCTAATCCTGTGACTGCTCCCCTGAACCTGCATGTACATGGACGCAAAACAGACATCCACCCCCCGAATACTCGGGGGTTAGTAAAACTCCACTGTTTTACTAGTGCAAATATCAAACCATACGAAATGTAACAAGCAAATAGCAACTACGAATTTAATACGTAAATCAATTATCAAAATGTTCCCGAGAAGTTTTAGAATTTCGAACTCAAGTAAGAGATATTTGAAAAGGAACACATCATCTCAGGGATTTTAAAGCAGAAATTCTTTTGGACCTCGAGTCCCAATTTACAAAACCTTTTCGTAAACATTAGGGCCTTAGCCCGATTCTCGTTTCAAAGCATACTAAATAATATATCATTATGAGTCCGAGATCCATATTTAAAATGTTACCCAAACAATCACTGCTACACGATCATTGTTCATACACATCATGTACCGAACTCCGGAGGCCTCGACGGACCTTACCCGGACCACACACACTGTTCGTACACATCATGTACCTAACTCCGGAGGCATCAAGGGACCCTAACCGTCCACACACTGTTCGTACACATCATGTACCGAACTCCGGAGGCCTCAACGGACCCTACCCGGCCACACACACTGTTCGTACACATCATGTACCGAACTCCGGAGGCCTCAACGGACCCTACCCGGCTACAACATCGTTCGTACACATCATGTACCGAACTCCAGAGGCCTCGTCAGACCCTACCTGGATCACACACCTTGTCCGTACACGTCATGTACCGGACTCCGGAGGCCTCGTCGGACCCTACGGATCACACACTTTGTTCGTACACATCATGTACCGAACTCCGAGGCCTCGTCGGACCTACGGAACACACACACATCGACACGACACAATTCATAATCATTAAATGTCAAGCCATTCCACATTACACCGAAATGTACAATCAAGTATGTAAACCAAAACAACACAAATATCATGATCATCACAACGACTCTTAACCAACATAACACACATTCGCAGAATACATTGAACAACCACGTGTACAACCATCTCATATGTACATCGCAATCCCGCACAAATGGCACAACGCCTAACACGGATACCAACACATCACTATTATCACAAAGCCTTCAAATTTGGAAAACACAACCAACTCAAGCGGAACATATTTACGGAGGCAAGCAAAATCGTCATACATATCATACGTAATTACTAGTCACAAGATACAAGTCGTATAATAAGATACTTGCCTCGATAACCGCTAGAATGCTCAGAAGAACACGGTTCGACCGAAAGCTTGGACCGAAGAAGACAACGAGCGGAAGGGTTCCGACTCGCGTTCTTCACAAGAATTCGACCCTAACAACATATAATCAATAAATCATCGATCATACGAGGAAGAATAATCGTAGAACGCTCGAATCCTCTTTGTGACATTTTATCGAACACCTTCAAGGCGTCGATAAGATACTCAATAAAGCAGCGAATCCTCGGAGATTCAACCAAGGAACAGCAAGGAATTCGACATAATATTGTTTAATAATCATAAATACATCACTATTACGAGTTAAAGCGAATTAAACGGACAAATCGAACAAAAACCCCAAAACTAGATTTTAAGAAAACTTGCCTTGATTATTTGGATTGAAGGATGTTACGTGATGATCAATTGATGTTATGAACCTCAAAACTTCATGGATTCATTGTATAACAACATGCCTCCATGATTGAGCAAGTTCCATCCGCGGAAGGAAGAAAACGAGTGATAAAATGGGTGAAAAACCCGTCTGCTCGCCATATTTATAGGCACGGACACGGCGCAGCAAACGCCCAGGCAGCGCCGTGTGTCTCGGCCGTGTCTCGGCAGTCGCCCGATCTGGCCGACCGGCGCAGACACGGCGCCTGGCAGGCCGTTTTCGGGGCCGTGTTGCATGTGCAGGCGAGCCCGACTCGGTCGATCCGACGGTCAGAAAATCCCGAAACTCGACACGAGCGTGGCAAAGCACGGTTACGAAGTACTCATAAATACGAATCCGAACACTGAGAGAAAACATGATTCCGACCACCCGAAGGCTCGAAATTCGACAACGGAAAGTAATTACCCCAAACTTTGGGAAATTACGAAAATGGCCCAAAACGTCCGAAAATCACGATACGTGATCGAATAACTGTAATATCCGGAAATTTTACTACTGTTGTTTGATATTATTTTATCCGAGTTATATTGTACAGCGTGGAATCTGTACAGTAGGGATAAAATAAATAAAGGACTGAGACATCTGTATTGGTATAATTGTCATATTTGGTTGACAATTACATTTAAGAAGCATATGTATTCAGTATGCCGTATGTTCGTAGTCTGTATGTTGAGATGTTGGACGAGAAGAGTTGGAAATGGCTAAGTATAGCCTGACTAGCGCGCGCTAATGGTCAAGTATAGCGCACACTATCGTTCATGGTTAGCGCACGCTAGAGGCAGAATGTAGCGCACGCTAATGCAGTCAGATCAGAAAAAATCTACGCGTGGGCCAGGCCACTTTCGGCGCACGTTCTGATAAGTCAACGGATGTTGTAATGTAGTGTTAGCGCACGCTAATGCATGTTGATTAGCGCATGCTAACTATATATCGGTCAACAGGGAATCTTGGCTTTATTGGTCGATTTCGGCTTGTGGGGTCGTGAGCATCTTCGTGGTAGGTGTAGACTGTATCAAGTCAACTTCGGATAGCGCACGCTAAGATAAATGACTTGCGTAGGCTAAGCAGGATGTTTTACGTACGTTAATGCATGGGGATTACGTACGTAAGTTAGTTTACGAAGCAAGGCAGTAGCCTTTGGGCTTCGATAGCGCACGCTAACAAAGTCATTTAGCGCACGCTAAGGCGGTAGCGCACGCTAAACATGAGATGTTAGCGCACGCTAATAATGAATATTATAAAAAGGGACAGAAGGGTGTTATGAAGCATTTCGTCCATTCCTTCCTTGTAACCGAGAGAGAGAGTTTTTAGAGAGAGGTTTGAGGTCCCAAACAATGAGAGATGATGATCTTTAACAAGATTAAGATGGAGAGCATGGATTCAAGCCTCGTTCTTCAAGTTATTCATGATTCTTGGAATGGAGTCTAGTGTTCTTATTCTTGGTTCATCCAATCCAGGTAATTTTCGTATCCTCTTGATGATGGTTCGTTTTTCTTGGATGATTTCATGTAAGGAGCATGTTGGATAATCATATGATGATGTTATATGAGATTCAATGGAATTTTGATAAGAGTTTCGGATGTTAGTTAAGATTCTTCTTACTATAAGGATGGTGATTCGTTTAACCCGATCTAAGATGGATTTCTGAATCTTGTTAATTATATTGATCGATTTAGAGGAGTTAAATCATGATACGAGGTTGAATTCGGATTGAATATGATATGATCCTTGTTATCGAGTCGGTTTGATTGTTGATGTTATTATTGATATATGGACATTGATATTATCCTTGTGATAGTATGGTGTCGTTTATCTTCAAGAGATATGGAGATTTATGTCTCCTTCATTCGGATTCGTAGTTGCAAGATGCTAGTCGATGCTTGGAATGCATGCCATCAGACAAGATTAGCGCACGCTAAGCTTACCGCTAGCGCACGCTAACGGAGCAACTTAGCGCACGCTACGTTAGGTGATTAACGTGCGCTAAGTAGGCGACGATGCGATATTTTTGTGTTTTGATTAGGAATTCGTGATGGTTTGACTTGGTTGGTTATTGTGTTTATTCGAGGTTGTGTTGAACCGTTGAGTTCGATTGGTTAGTATTGCCGTTGTTGATTGTTATCGGATATGTGTTATTTGATTTCTTCGATAGGTTGAGATTGCTGATCGGTGATTATAACCGGATATTGCGGTCGTGTTCGAGTATGTCCATTGTATTGCTTTTGATCGAAATTTGAGGAGCTCGTAGACAAAGGCAATGTGTTCGGCAAGACTTCGTGGTATCGGTATCGAGGCAAGTTATTACTTGCTCGATTATAATATTTAATGAATGGTTTTGATTTCATTTCGTTTATAATGCATATAGCGATGTTTATTATTGTGAACTCGGATATTCGGATCGCATATCGTTCTTTCGATTCTGGGAGGTAAACCATAATGTATATGCTTTATCTCGATTATTGGTATGTTCGAATATCTAGGTTACATTATGGTAAAGACGAAGATATGAGTATCTATAGTTCATCAGACGCGTTTGGATCGCCGAGCATTGAGGATAATCGTCGGTGATGATTGGACATCGAGGTTGCTCCCGAAGGACTCGGGGCAAGTATTCCATATTGATTATGGTTTAGTGTTATTTATTTTGGTCTCGTACATTTTCTTTCATGTTGTTGAACATGAAGTAGTCCTAGTATATTGTCATGTTGTCGTGCATGTTATGTTGTTCATGTGGATGAACGTGTTGATTTGCATATGTGTATGCATATTGTGTTGTTTTTGTTGTGTAAATAATCCGATGGGATTATGAGGATCTATCTTGAGGGCGCTGGATCGAATGTCCACCATGCGTTGGTTCGACGGGATCATCATGGGGATCTATCTTGAGGGCCTTTGGATCGTTGGGCGGAGTTTTCCACCATGCGTTGGTTCGACGGGATCATCATGGGGATCTATCTTTGAGGGCTGGATCGTTGGATTACCGGTATTGTGTTGATGGAATCAGTGAATTCGCATCATTGATTTTATCATGTGTTGTTGTTCACATGTGTATTGTTAGTTATCCACCTTATGTTGATCCGATAGGATCAACAAAGGGATCTATCCGAGGGCGTTGGATCGTCGGATTTCCATTGAGTATACATGATTGTTATTGTTGTGATCATATTGACGTGGTCATATGAGTATGCATTTGTAGGTCTTGTGTTAGGACCTTGTCCGTATTGCATTGATCGATCTCGGATTAGACCGGTATGATTGTCGTGGCACTTCATATCTCGAGGTATGTTCCGTATTTTCCTTTGGTATTTGTCTTGATGGACGATCGGTTATCCTCTTGGGATTTGATGATGTTATTCGATGGATCGTATTGGTCGAAATGGTATATTTCCGTATCGTGAGTTGGTTATGACAGTTTGAGAACCTTGAGTATTGTTTGAGGTACAAGATTTATATTATGTTCGAGTTTATTGGTAAATCGAGTACATGATGTGAAATGTGATAATGGCTACTCGATGAGAATCACTTGAGTAAGCAAAGTTATGGCGGTAAGATTACATTGGTCGTATTCTTATGTTGTATTCTCATTGGTATGTTATTATTAATGTGATGTGATTATCATTGTTGGATATTATGGTGACCCCGTCATGGGATTTCTTTTAGGTTCTCGGAGTATCGAGCTTGTAGCGGTCGTGAAGAGATGAGCTTCCGGAGGATCTTGGCTAGGACATGTTACGTACATTGAGTTTCTTGATTGGTTCTTGTTTTCATTGCTAGAGTATCGTTTTGGTTGGTCTTTTTCCTGCGTGAGTATTTTGAGACGCTCTTTTGGTATCAGTAACGAGGTTACTTTGGAAATCGTTTTCTAAACTTTTGAGTATCAATTTGGCCTTGCGATTTCAAATGAGTTTCTGACGGTTTTTGATAAATGGATTTTATAAGTCTTTGTGAATTTTTAAAGTTAGTACCGTCGTTGGCCTCTTGGGCATTTGTAAATGTTTGTGAAAATTTCTTTTTAGCCTTGTGGGTTCCATCTCGGGGCCCACGGCGCTGTAATATTTCCGGTTAAATCTGGGGGTGTTACAATAACCAAATCAAAGCTTACAAAATGAATAATAACATTAAATGGACTTCCGAGAAACTCGAAACAACAGTTTCGGAAGAGATTCGCGAGAATCAAACTCATGTGCGAAAAGTCATTTAAGAACACGAAACTCAACAAAACGATACCGAAACGAACTCGGATGACAAAAAGTGTAGAATTAAATATTCTCAGAATGACGAAACAGTCAAAAGCGAGTCGTCGAAACGGACCTCCGCCGAAAAATGAAAATTACCAGAAATCCGAAATTGCGGATATTACAGATAAATGGCAGTTAGTGCATGCTAGACTGTGTTGCTAGTGCACGCTAATCATGTATTGGTAATTGGCCATGGTAGCGCATGCCATTATGGTCGGTCGGTACATGCAGAGAGTTCTGGACTTAACTCGGAAAACTAGCAGGTAGTGCATGCCAACCCTTACGGGTAGCGCAAGCTAGCGCGGCCAGTGCAGAGAGTTCTGCACCACCTTTCAAAGGTGGTGGGCTGCCTTTTTAATCCCGATAGCGCACACTACGCCTTACCAGTAGCGCGCGCTAATCGCATCTAGTATAAATAGGATAGCGCAGTTCATTTATGCCATTTCGTTCTTTCTTCTTCCTCCTCCCGCGGCTGAGCGTCTCGGACGTGGGGAAGGGCAGGTTTTGGCCAGTTTTCACTACCCAACAACGTTATAGAGTTCATGGAACAAAGTTAACAAGATCTCACTAGCTTTTATCGTCCGGATCAAGGTATATCCTTCGAAACCCGAGTTCTTCATACCTTAGGGTTTTCTTGAGGTTTTATGCTCTAAAGTCCAGACCTAGCCGTGGTTGTGTTGGATTATGATGCTGTAACTATAATCCTTTGCTTTTCGCTGAAATTTACGGATTAAGTTTCGAGTTTTCTTCAGTAAATATATATGATCCGAGTTGACCCTATAGTGTCCGTTTGATTATCGCTAAGGGCAGAACTTAGGGTAAACCTTTCCGTTTTTGTCATACTATGTTTGATATAGTGCTGTGTTGTGCTAGGACCTAATCTTTTAGGAATGTTCGAGCAGCAGGTCCTTTCGTTCACCGTCCCCTGTACCATTGTAACTGAGGCAAGTACTTTGATTGTGTTTGATGTACGTCGTGTGAATATGTGAAAAATGTGATTTTGTAAAAAGTGGTAATTTCAGAAAATGTGGTTTGTTCCATGTGGTTGAGTGTGTGTGAACCGAGTTAAAACTAGTGTGGGTCCCCTGAGATATGTTAGACTGCAAGCGCTGCGGATCACTCGGTGTTTTTGTACAACCAGGAAGGGCCTGATGAGGACTTTCTAGGGTGTGTATCTCGCGTGAGGTACAGGGCCAGTACAACTCGAGAGATTGTTTTGTGATGATGATTATGGTATGGTATTCCGGAATACATGATGGTACAGTGATTTGATTATTTATTCATTTGTTTTACATATTCATAAGTCGCTGTACTTGCACCAGCTGTTTGTTGACCCATTTCGGGGTGGATATACTGGTTATGTATTCAGGTACAGATCTTAGTGGCAAGCTGGCGCAGGAAGGGCATGAGGATGACGAGCAACACTGATATCACGTGTTATTGTGAGTTGGTGGTTGTTTTGGCATGGTCAGAGTCATGTTTTGGTTTTGTACTCGTGCGGGTACTATCATATGTGTTTTTATGGCCGAAGTCGATGAGGGCAGGAGTGTTGCTGGGCCTGGTTACACTGCAATGTGCAGCTTCTGTCTGGAAGTGCACGTCCGATGCCACCACTCAGGCGTGGGTGCGTGGTGGGCATGTTCAAGGGACGGCTTCTGGCAGGGAGTGAACGCCGGTTTCACGGTGACCAAGAGAGCTGCTTCGGCAAGCCCCTCGACTGAGGATACTTGTGGTTTAATGTATTGATGTTGGTTATGGTTGATGTGTTGGATCAGTTATTAGCTGTTGTTTTTGCTGTGATCCAACAGAATCTTGTGTTGGTATGTTTTGGTGATGTATGTCATTGTGAAAGTTGATGTTGGTTTTATGTGTGTGAATGTCTCATTATTATTGATGGTTATTGTCTTTTATGTTGGTCCAGCCTGGTAGGTTCTCGAAAAAGAATCTATGGTGCTGTAATACTTCTGTAAATCACGGGGGTGTTACAGAATTTGGTATCAGAGCCTAGGTTTATGGATACCTAGGCTGCTAGTGTTTTTGGTCTGTCAAAGTTGAGTTGGTCGTTTGTTTGTGATATCACTGGGTTGCTGTCATCTCGTGCGACCTGCGCTGTAAGTCTCTCTGAACTCTAATTTCTTCTGCCCAGATTGTTTTGGTCTGTTTTGAACAGGCTTAGATTTTGAGTACCCCTTGTGAATTGTGTTCCATTGAGGTTATGTTTATTGTTTTCCTCCTTATACGTTTAAGGAACTGGTGCATATTGATGTAGGGAGAAGGTAAGTCTTTCGATTGTAAGCTCCCTCCTATTTGTGTGATGGTTGTGTTGTGTACTCGATTATCCCTAGGTTGAAGGGTTGGAATTTGTTGATGGTATTAGGATTGTTGGGATGTGCATGAGTATACTATATGGTCCAGGTGGAGATGGTTACATAATGTATGTTGGAAAACCAGGAATGTTATTGATTCCCACATTCCATGAGATTTTTAAGTATCAATTTTATCCGCTGCGTGAGTATTTTGAAACGGCTTTTGGTATTTTGCAAACAGAGTTTTATTTCATAAAATCGATTCCCTAAACCGAGTTTTGGCATTTTGGCTTGAACGTTTTGACGATATTTTTATGAAGATATTTGGTGTTTTATAAATGACTTTGTAAGTATTGGAAAGATATTACCATCATCGGCCTTTTGGGCATTTTTTTTTTGAATGTTTTTGGAAAATAGTTTTTAGCCTGGTCGGTTCCGGCACGGGGTCCACGGTGCTGTAATATCCCAGGCGGTTTTGGGGATATTACAGATTATGGTGAAACAATTATAATGTCTTTTGAAACCCTTTTAAATGGTGACAAATATGCGATTTAAAATCGGTATATCAGATGAGTAGGTATTCGGTAGAAAATCTTTCTTTTCAATCAAACAACTAGTATAAGGGGAAGAACTTTCATTTATCCAAATTTGAGGTAGATTTTTGAAATAATTTCGGATTATAGACATTTCTGAAAATTTAAAAGTGTAAAGTGTTTTGTGCATTATTTAAAAATGATTTCAAAATTGGAGTGTAAAATAAAACTTCCTCTTCTAAGGTATTCACGAGTTTTAATTAGTGCTCTCCAAAATCTACCCATGTTTGAGGCATTCAATACGAAATTGGGCGAAATGTGACTCGCCCCTTATTTGCAAAGGATTATGTCTCGGACATGATATTGTTACTCGTGTCAGCATATCGAAAGTTGATTTTAAGCGTAATACGTATATGTATGTATTCTCACCCTTGTATATAGTATATGTGCCTCCCAAAATTCGATTTTCTAGTGTTGCCTACTCTGAGTACTCGGAGATGTTGATTGTGTTCGGTGGCCTTACTGTATGAAAGAATATTACAAGTTCGGGTATATCGAATCTTGATGAAAGTGAGTATGTTGGCGATTATAGGGGGCAATGATGTGATCCAAATGAAAACGATTTATGCTGCGGTGGAGGAGTACTAAGGTCGATCGATGCCCTACGAAGCCTCCTCAGCAATTGAGTTGACAAGTGGGGCAAGCAGATAGAAGACATCTGGAAGATTCTGGGCAATAGTGATCAGAATTGCGTTTGAGGTGATGGTATGAACGTTCGTGTTAATGGCCTTTCGAAGATTCCTCGTGTGACGCTGTATACTTACAAACCGAAGTGTTCGGATTTGCACGCTGTCGCTTATTAGTAACCTTCGGTTCTGGTGCTATTTAAGAGGTGTTCATGACTGTTTTGCTGAATCAAGACAGTTAGCGCACGCTACCTTGTGGATAGCGCACGCTAACGCGAGATGCAGAAACTACCGCATTCAGGTGAGAATTCAGTAGTGCATGTTATGCGGTTATGTAGCATACGCTAAGGTGCATCAATGAGCGCACGCCACCAAGAGAGTAACGCGCGTTAACTAGTAGTTCAAGTGCGGTGCAAGGGATATGAGATTGAGACTGAAGGTCAAGATAGCGCACGCTAACGCTTGTAGTTAGGGCACGCTAATCTGTCTGGCATATAAACGGGACAGCAATCGCGATTCCTCATTTCCGCTCTTTTCCTTTTCTCCGTGGGTGACATCACGATGTGAATCGAAGGTGACGATGGTTTGTGATCTTGACCGATTTTATTTCGTTCAAATATGTTTTGGGGTATAACATTTTCTAACCCAATGTCCTTTGTCGGATTGAGGCAATTCCTTGATTTTCCCTTGAGTTGACATTTTGTGAATTTTGTTCTTGATCTCATTTCCAACCCGATTCTGATGAATCAATTGATATTATACTGAGAAACAGTGAACAATTAACGTTGATCAAATGTCCGTAAACTCTTGGGGAGCAAAACAAGTGATCAAGGGACATTTCGTACGCCATATGATGGCAAGTGATGCTTTCTTAATACGTCCAAATTGTGGATGCTCCCGACAATTGTGGTTTCTGTCATGTGCTGGTTCCAAAATTTTGTAATATAGCCCCATTGTTATTGAATATTGGGTCATATTTCCTTTGGTAACTCATGATCCTATCCGAGCAAACCGTATCTATTGTGTTGTGCTTCATTTTTATTTCAACCTGTGCCATTAACTGGATCGCGTCACTGCCGAAAAACCCTCGCGATATTAGCAGTCATTTCGCATTCGTCGGGATGCCTAAAGATTTGGTTATCCGACCTTATGAAATTGCCTGTTACGTGGATCGTGACACCCGAGTTTTGACTCCTTTTTCCACCCTAACTCGCTTATGTTCGATGATATCTTCTGAAATTGTTCTGTTCTTTGATTTTTGTCGTTCGGACGGGTTGTCACGTTGTTTCAGATAAATTCATCTGTGACATCAAATAAACTTGCAAGGATTACAATTAATTTAGCACAAGACTCACAAGAATTGAACTGAACTTGGGAAAAGTCATAATTGTGAACTTTGGAGTTGTTGTTCGATTATTATGTCCCATTGTTATTATTTAATCAATATTGTTCGATCGTTGTAATTCAATTGATGTTGCTCGATCTTGCATCGTGGTTATCGAGCATCTCATTTTTTTAAGGTTTAGGTATCTATTCCAATCTGTGATTTTTCCAAACCTTTGAAGTTGTCGGAATTATATATTTGTTCAGCGTTAAACCCGCATTTTGATTGTTGTACTATTCGGATTATTAACCATAGTGGTTCATGATCATTGCACTTCGTAAACGTTCTTGCGTATTGAATCAGACTGCAGCGGCTTTATAAGACATAGAGTTTCGTATCCGCTGTTGGCAACAGATAACGTGCGTTACCTAAAGTGTGTTGCCTTGATTGTTTCATAATCTATGTTTTTGGGACGAAACTTATTTCGAAAGAAGTGCGGGTAATAATTTTATTTCCCCATTAGCTTCTTTTCTTTCTGATCCAGTTTTCATTTTTTTCGGTTCGCTAGTCTCGACGACCGATACCTGAGAGATGGTCATCGTGCCTTGACATCAAGTGGGAATACCGAGAGTCCGTGATTGTATCTTTTAGTTGACCAATATTTTGGTTGTATTCGTACCATCGATTTAACTCGATCCATATCGGGAGCCTTTATGAATTTATCATCAAGAGTTTCATCACGATTATTATTGTTTTGGGCAGCGAGGGATAATGGACACTAAATGACGGCACTGCTATAATAGCGGCTACTATAAATAACTGTAGCACCGCTAGGACCGCGACTTAAAATCGGTCTGGTGTGTATATAAGACCTTGAGAGGAATTCTCATAGTAGATGTTAACCGAGAGGGAACAGTTGAATAACTGTGTGAGTATGGATCCTACTAAGCATACTCGTTGCTTAGAGCATATTAACTATCTCGAAGCCATAGAGCAATTTCATCGAGATGCAAGTCAGGCTGCGCAGGAAGCATCTACCCGAGAACGCGAGCATGCTGCACAGCTAGAAGCTCAGTTAGCTGCATCACAACATACTCTTCGAGAGAGGGAGGCCCAATACACTCAGGCAAGAGAGGCCCTCTAGGACCAGGTGCAGCAAGAGAGGGCAATGATACGGGCTAACGCTGAGGAGATCCTTGCTATCCTCCCAGCAGCCCCAATTCTGGTAGTGGGACAAGAAGTCGCAGAGGACGAAGAAGATCCTAAGTAAGATCCCGAATAGGACCTGGAAGAAGAGGTCGAAGATAACTCTGTTGTCGTTAACCCATGAGTTGTGTTCAATGTGGGCATGCTGTGTATCGATGTTTTTATAAATGTGTATTGGTTTACGGTTTGAGAGTAAATTGGGTATGGATACAATTGGTGACGCAGACGTATATTTTGACGACCCCCTTTCCTATTTCAAGTTTCAAGGACGAAACTTCTTTTAAGAGGGTAAGGATGTAACAGATGCGTGCTTTATTAATAATATATTTTATTAATGATCGTATTCTGTTTAGAGTTGGTTTGGGAAAGTTCCATATCATACTATTTTGTGCCTGGAACTGTGTGTATATCGGAGTTGGAATTGGTATGTTGGTGGTTAGTAATTGTCGAGTTGTGTGCTTGTCGAGATGTGTTCGTTCTGACCAACTCCATGGTGGTGGTATTGAGAAATGGCAGTTAGCGCACGCTAGACTGTGTTGCTTGCGTGTGCTAATCATGTATTGGTAGCGCACGTCAATTGGCCATGGTAGCGCATGCCATTATGGCCGGTCGGTGCATGAAGAGGATTCTGGACTTATCTCGAAAAACTAGCAGGTAGCGCATGCTAACCCTTACGGGTAGTGCACGCTAGCGCGGCCAGTGTAGAGAGTTCTGCACCGCCTTTCAAAGGCAGTGGGCTGCCTTTTTAAGCCCGATAGTGCACGCTACGCCCTACCAGTAGCGCGTCATAATTGCATCTAGTATAAATAGGACAGCGCAGTTCATTTATGCCATTTCGTTCCTTCTTCTTACTCCTCCCGCGCTGAGCATTCCGGAAGTGGGGAAGGGCAGGTTTTAGCCAGTTTTCACTACCCAACAACGTTTTAGAGTTCATGGAACAAAGTTAACAAGATATCAACATCTTTTATCATCCGGATCAAGGTAAATCCTTCGAAACCCGAGTTCTTCATACCTTAGGGTTTTCTTGAGGTTTTATGCTCTAAAGTCCAGATATAGCCGTGGTTGTTTTGGATTATGATGCTGTAATTATAATCCTTTGCTCTTCGCTGAAGTTTACGGATTAAGTTTCGAGTTTTCTCCCGTAAACATGTATGATCCGAGCTGACCCTGTAGTGTCCGTTTGATTGTCCCTAAGGGCAGAACTTAGGGTAAACCTTTCCGTTTTTGTCGTATTGTGTTTGATATAGTGCTGTGTTGTGCTAGGACCTAATCTTTGAGGAAAGTTCGAGCAGGAGGTCCTTTCGTTCACCATCCCCTGTACCATTGTAATTGAGGCAAGTACTTTGATTGTGTTTGATGTACTTCATGTGAATATGTGAAAAATGTGATTTTGTGTAAAGTGGTAATTTCGGAAAATGTGGTTTGTGCCATGTGGTTGAGTGTGTGTGAACCGAGTTAAAACCAGTGTGGGTCCCCTGGGATCCGTTAGACTGCGAGTGCTGCGGATCACTCGGTGGGGTTGTACAACCAGGGAGGGCCTGACGAGGACTTTCTAGGGTGTGTATCTCGCATGAGGTACAGGGCCAGTAAAGCTCGGGAGATTGTTTTGTGATGATGATTATGGTATGGTATTCCGGAATACATGATGGCACAGTGATTTGATTATTTATTCATTTGATGTACATATTCATAAGTCGTTGTACTTGCACCAGCTGTTTGCTGACCCCTTTAGGGGTGGATATACTTGTTGTGTATTCAGGTACAGATCTTAGTGGCAAGTTGGCACAGGAAGGGCACGAGGATGATGAGCAACACTGATATAACGTGTTATTGGGAGTTGGTGGTTGTTTTGGCATGGTCAGAGTCGTGTTTTGGTTTTGTACTCGCGCGGGTACTGTCATATGTGTTTTTGTGGTAGTGTCTGAAGTCAATGAGGGCAGGAGTGTTGCCAGGCCATGTTATGCTGCAATGTGCAGCTTCTGTCGGGAAGTGCACGTCCGTTTCCACCATTCAGGCGTGGGTGCGCAGTGGGCATGTTTAAGGGACGGCTTCTGGCAGGGAGTGAACGCCGGTTTCACGGTGAGCAAGAGAGCTGGTTCGGCTAGCCCCTCGACGGAGGATACTTGTGGTTTAATGTATTGATGTAGGTTATGGTTGATATGTTGGATCAGTTATGAGCTGTTGTTTTTGCTGTGATCCAACAGAATCTTGTGTTGGTATGTTTTGGTGATGTATGTTGTCGTGAAATTTGACGTTGGTCTTAAGTGTGTGAATGTCTCAGTATTATTGATGGTTATTGTCTTTTAAGTTGGTCCAGCCTGGTAGGTTCTCCAAAAAGAATCTACGACGCTGTAATACTTATGTAAATCACGGGGGTGTTACAGCCATTCCGCCATATAGCTATTATCATAGTATCCACTCAGTCCGACAGAGGCACATAATTCACAAATTGCGTCGTAGAGCAATACTGTGTGGACAATGACATACAGCATGAATACTCAGCAGCCTGAACTCCTCAACAAAATAGTGTTGGCGAGCAAAAGAATAGGACGATGAAAGAGGCAACACGAATAATGATTGCTGCAAGCAAGTTGCCACAATATTTCTAGGGAGAAGCAATAAATAGAGCTTGATATCCACAAAACCGCTGTATCATCAACAAGCACCACAATAAAACCGCATATGAGGTATGGAATAATAGAACTCGTATGGTAGAGTATCTTCATATTTCTAGATGCAGGTGTTGCGTGACAAAGAGGGTATTATCTACATGTCTTCTAATACACCGGTTAGAATAAAGAAAAGTACTTAGCCTTTTATATCATGATCTCGGTCCTTGTTTTAATTCGTAGAGAGATTTATGGAGCTTGTATGCGTATTCTGGATTATCATAATCTTCAAAGCCTGATATTTGATTGACATAGACTTATTCTTGCATAACTTCGTTCAGAAATGAGCTTTTCACATCTATTTGGTGAAGTTTGGTCTTTTTTATGAGACGCAAATGCACATAGAAGATGAATTGCCCCAAGACGAGCAACCGGCGCAAAAGCCTCCTCGTAGTCTAGTCCTTCCTCTTGGTTGTATCCTTGACTGACTAGTCTTGATTTATTTTTGACCAGAAGACCTCATCATATATCTTCACTTTGTGAACCCATTTAGTTCTGGTGATGGTTTTGTCAGCAGGTGCCGGAACCAATTCACATACTTTATTTCTTTCGAATTGGTTAAGCTCTTTTTGCATATTAATGACTCAATTTTTGTCATTTATTGCTTCGTCGAGATTATTAATGCATAAGAAGTAAGGTTTTCTGGGTCAGTCTTGTAATACCCGAGATTTTGATGTGTATTTGAACCTTGTGATATTGTATTTGTTGCATTTTAATCTGAGTATTATTATCCGTATTTCATGATCAGGTGTTGTTGAGCGCACGATTGCATGAATGTGTTCTAAGTGGTGATTTTTGCACATGTAGCGCACGCTATCGGCTTAGCGTAGCGTACGCTAAATTGGGTTCGTAGCGCACGCTATGTATGAACCTTAGCGCACTCTATACATAGTCAACATGATTAAGACAGGGTGGTAGGTGAGATCAGCCGCGGATCTTGGTCGGATCATGTCGGGATGAACTTGGATGGCTTTAGGGAAAAGCCAAGTCAATGCTGTAGCGCACGCTACTGGTATAGGGATAGCGCACGCTAAATGCTGAGTACAGTGAAGTCAGTAAAGCTTCGTATGGCCGTTAGCGCACGCTATGGATATGGACTAGCGCGTGTTAATAACCATTTTCTATATATAGGACAGTATCCTTTTTCATTTTTTTCAAACTTTTCACTTCCCAAATCCGAATTCTTAGACTTAGAGAGTTACTTCTTCCATCCTCAACCTCTCATATCATCATCCTAGCACGAGTTGGAAGATTGTATATCATTGGAGATTGGTGTTCAAGCCCTCGGCGTTGGATTTCTTCAAGTTCCTCCTTGTTCTTCACTACTTTGAGGTAGGTGATTCTTCACCAATATTAAGTAATATTCTGAAGAACATTTTGATCATGATTTATGATTATCTAGTCAGTTAAATTTGTACGTAGTCTAACATCATGTTGTTAGAAGGATATTTTCGATGTTTCGGTACTTCTTCATCGTATAAACCACTGAACCTTTTAGTGTTTGAACTCCTAGCATATTCATGAAGCTTCAAAACCGATTATGACCAGTTTATGGATATTATCAAGTTCTTATGTTTTTACATAATGGAATTATACGTTTTGGACATAGAATGGATGGAACTTAGGATACTTTCTTGAAGATCAAGATGAATTATGGTGTTGTGATGATTATACATATCCTTGTATCTCGAAGTCGTTTAATCCGTAAAGATCTTTCACAAACCGTATGAGCATGATATGCATGGAGATGACATGTATTAACACTGAAGATTTCATGAGTTTCATCACTATAAGATCAAGTCTACTGCCCAGTAGTAAACTGCCATGCACGGTTACTGCACGCTAAGATATGTATATTAACGTGCGCTATCGAGAACGAGTAACGTACGCTACGTTTGGTACGTAACGTACGTTATGTCATCAGACGAATCAGTTGGCTGATCAGAGAGGACTGTCAGTACATAGTTAGCGCACACTAGACTTCATCATTTACCTACGCTAATAGGCAGGCTTAGCGCACGTTACGTACAGTACTTAGCGTATGCTAAGTAGTTCAGGCAAATTACATTTTTTAGAGCTTTCGGCCATAGACCGGATTGTTAGACATTCGTACGACATGAGATGAATTCTATATTATTTCTTTTGTTAAGGTTCGAGCTTGCTACGTTGATCGAAGGAGGTGGCCCTCGAGTGTGTTGAGATCATTGGAGTGATTAGTTCTTCCCATCTTTGAGGCAAGTATCGTAATTTGTTAATATTGGTATTTTGAGCATACATGTGGTTTATTCATGTTGTTGAACATGGGATTTATTTCGTTGAATTGTCATGATATTCGTTATCTAGTGTCTATATGTTCATGTTGATGGACATAGCGATTTCGCATTTATGTATGCATGATTTGTGTTTGTGTATGTTGCACAATCTATGCTGAGGGCGCTGGATCGGATGTCCACCTCGTGTTGGTCCGACGGGATCATCTTGGGATCTAGGCTGAGGGCGCTGGATCATTGGACGGGTTTTTCCACCTCGTGTAGGTCTGATGGGATCATCTTGGGATCTATGCTGAGGGCGCTGGATCATTGGAATACCCATACTGTGTTAATGGAATCTTGTGGATTCGCATTGTCGGACTCCGGTAGCGGAAGTCCGTGTGGTGTATCTTGTTATGTATTGTTGATGCATATTCGATTTGTTTAATATGATACTTGTACTAGCATCGTTTTGCTAACCCCTTCGGGGGTGGACATTTGTTTTGATGTTCAGGTAGCCGAGGATTGGGGAAACAGCCACAGTACCGACGTGACGACGAAGGGGCTCAGTGATGTTTGTTGTTTTTGTGATTTGTCTTCTTGGTTCATTTTCAGTACTTGAGTACGCGTGTCTTATTAACATCATTTCGATATGGTTGTATTAATTAACTCAATGGATCAGTTGGAACCGGTTTTGTAATTTGAATTTCTGTGGTATTGTGTGATTATATTCACATTTCTTTTAATTAGCCTTGTAAATCCTTACTTAAAGGGTTTACAGTGCTGTAATTATTCCGAATATCTCGGGGTGTTACAGAATATGGTATCAGAGCTAAGATTCATGGATATCTTGGCAGTCGGGTTTTAGTTGGGTCTATTTACGTTATTTGATTTACGGGTCATTCGTAACATCACTGTTCAGCCAAAGTCGTCATGTGGACCGTGGTTGTAAGTCTCCTAATCTCTTATACTACCATTTTACTTGATTTCTGTTTTGTGAGTATTGACGGGCTTTATTTTGAAAATTTTGTCCTGGATATTGAAAAATTGTGTTTACAGTATGTTGAGAGGAGGACGTGGATGCGGACGCGGTCGTGGACGCGGACGTGGTAACATGAGACAAGAGGATTCCGCAACTACCCCAGAATTATCGGCTAGTCGAACCGATTCCGATTCTGGAGGACAGCAGGGATCAGCGAATGACAACGCGAATCCTAACATGCCGGGAGTGCTTCAACAGGTGGTGGCTCAGATAAACTAGTTCGCTCAGGTAGTTGACCGCATGCAGACGGCAATGGGACAGCAGCACCACGAGGATAACCGGGGAGACAGATGGCTTGCTGAGGTGGTCAAATTGCACCCGCCAAAATTTGACGGATATGCTGAGGCACTTACTTGGGATCATTGGCTAAAGGAATTGGAGAAGATATTCGTGGGTATTAACTGTCCCGAGGACCGGAAAGTTCCTATTGCCCAGTATTTTCTGACTGGGGAGGCTTTTGACTGGTGGGAAGCTATTCGACCTGAGAATCATAATGCTGACTGGACAGAATTCAAACAAATGATGGAAGCACAATATTGTCCTCGTCCAGTTAGAGAGGCAAAAATCCGAGAGTTTTTCTCACCACAGAATTCGGAAGCATCTGTGACAGACTCAATCAAAATTTTTAATCATCAGCTGACTTGTGTGCGACACTTGGTCAGAACAGACGCAGAAAAGATTTTTCATTTGGATATGCGGATGAAGCCGGAGATTCAACAGTACATGTCCGGATTCGAGTGCACTACGTTGCGGCAGTATCAAGACAAATCACTGGCCTACGACATAAAAGAGGCGGCGGTGGAGAAATCGATGGAGGCAAAGAAGCAGAAAGTGACCGGCAACTTCTCGGAAAACAAGAGTGGTGGGCCCCGCAAGGGCCAGTCTTCATTTTATTCATCTAGGAAACCTCCACATCCTTCTAGAGGTGGAAAGAAGTTCTGGACAACATCAGCAGTTTCGGACGCATCGAAGAAATGCTATAATTGCGGTCGAGCAGGGCATATTCGACGTGATTGCCCCGCATCTTCTGTGACTTGTTCCGATTGTGGGCAAGAAGGGCACCGTGTGGCTTTTTGTGGAGTTGCGACTAGATCATTTGGTACTCGCACTCCAGCGCCAGTTCCAAAAGAGATAAGTGTGAACCAGACGCAGCAGAGTGGATTTCAGCAGTAGAATGTTGGGAGAAAGAGACATCCAGTGCTGGGTCCATTCCTCCGCACCTGTACGAGATGAGGAAATCCGACGATCAGAACACTGCTGTATCAGGTACGATTCAGATCCTTTTGCAACCAGTTAGTGTCTTATTCGATTCCGGAGCTACACATTCTTTCATATCATTGAACTGTGTTAATCGTTTGAAAATCTCGTGTTTATTTGATTGTGAACCATATGTTGTGGGTTTGCCGAGCGGAGAGAGAATTGTGGAAACCCTAGAAACTAGAGATTTTCCAGTGTCTATAGGAGGGAGAGATTGGCCATCGAATCTTACTGTAGTTGACATCCATTGTGACGATTTAATTCTCGGAGACGATTGGCTCAACCGTTATGGAGCTATTCTGAATTACCGGAAGAGAGTCATTTCTATCATTGCTGATGACAGATCTGAACACTTATTCAGAGGATGGAGACAGGGAAGCTCGGGAAAATTGATCAAAGCGATAAAAGCAGTAAAATTACTGAAGCAGGGTTGTCACGGGTTTTGGTGGTACGCCATGAAGAAAGAAGAAGGAGTAGAGCTCTCATCTATTCCAGTTGTGAATGAATTCTCAGATGTATTCCCTGATGAACTACCTGGGTTACCTCCGCAGAGAGAAGTGGAGTTCACTATCGAATTAGATCCTGGAGCCGCTCCTATTTCCAGAGCACCATACCGCATGGCGCCAAATGAGATGTATGAACTAAAGAAGCAACTGGAGGAATTATTGCAGAAGGGTTACATCTAACCTAGCGTTTCTCCTTGGCGAGCACCCGTTCTCTTTGTCCGGAAGAAATATGGATCCCTCCGATTATGTATTGATTACATGGAGATAAGCAAGGTGACGATCAAGAAAAAGTATCCTATACCTCGGATTGACGACTTGTTTGATCAACTGCAAGGGGCAAGGGTATTCTCGAAGATTGACTTGCGATCAGGATATCATCAGTTGAGAATTAAGGAACTGGATATACCGAGATCTGCTTTCAGATCCCGGTACGGGCACTATGAATTCATGGTGATGCCATTCGGACTTACCAATGCTCCTGCGGTATTTATGCAATTGATGAATCGGGTATTCTTAGAATACCTAGATAAGTTTGTGGTCATTTTCATTGACGACATCTTGATCTATTCGAAAGACACAGAGGAGCTTGCCGAGCATTTGCGTGTGGGTTTGAGCACCTTGAGGAATGAACAGCTTTATGCGAAGCTTTCCAAATGCGAGTTCTGGCTTAGGGAAGTAACCTTCCTTGGGCATGTGATATCAGCTGACAGAGTTCAGGTGGACCCGAAGAAAGTCGAAGCAATCTTGGAATGGGAAGCTCTTAATAACGTGAAAGAAGTCCGAAGCTTCTTAGGACTTGCTGGATATTATCGCCGTTTTGTAGAGGGATTTTCCAAAATTCCTCGTCCATTCACTCAGCTGTTATAGAAAACTCAAAAGTTCATGTGGGATGAGAAATGCCAGGCTGGTTTTGATGAACTTAAGAAGAGACTGACGACAACACCTATATTAGCATTACCAGATGGAACTGATGGATTCATGGTATACAGCGATGCTTCAAATCAGGGTCTGGGATGTGTGTTGATGCAAAAGGATAAGGTGATTGCCTATGCTTCTCGGAAGTTGAAACCGTACGAAGTTAATTACCCGACTCATGATCTGGAGTTAGCAGTTGTGGTCTTTGCCTTGAAAATTTGGCGACATTATTTATACGGCACTCATTGTCAGATCTTTACAGATCATAAAAGCCTCAAGTACATTTTCAGTCAGAAAGAATTAAACATGAGGCAGAGAAGGTGGCTAGAATTGATCAAAGATTACGATTTGGAAATTCTCTATCATCCGGGTAAAGCAAACGTAGTAGCCGATGCATTAAGTCGTAAACCTGTTTCTCTTCGAGTGTTGGAAGCACTTATGTCCCAAACCAGCATTCAACGAGAACTGATCCGCGAAGGGATTGAAGTATGGGCACCAGGAATCCAAGGGCAACTATATGTGATGGAACTGACTTCGTCACTAGTCGAGGATATCAAATCTAAACAGTTGAACGATTCTCTGATCCTTCGGTTATGTGACGAAGTAAAGAAAGGAAAGGCCCCAGGATTCGTGATACAAGATGATGGAGTTCTGAGATTTCAGAGTCGACTTTGCGTTCCCGATGATAATGATTTGAGACGGACAATTCTGAAGGAAGCTCACAGCGCGCCCTATTCTATTCACTCGGGCAGCAGTAAGATGTATAAGGATATAAAACAAAACTTTTGGTGGGGAAATATGAAGAAGGACGTAGCAGAGTACGTTTCGAAGTGTTTGACTTGTCAGCAGGTTAAGATTGAACATCAGCGACTTGCCAGAATGTTAAAGCCGCTTCCGATCCCTGAGTGGAAGTAGGAGGATATCTCGATGGATTTCATCACCAATATGCCAAGGACCAAGACGGGAATGAACATGATTTGGGTTATAGTTGATCGACTAACCAAGTCGGCTCATTTCCTAGGAATTAAAGACACATGGGGACCCGAGAAATTGGCACGAGTATTTATCGCAGAGATAGTAAGATTGCATGGGACACCGAAGACTATTATTTCAGATCGAGATGATCGCTTCGTGTCGCACTTCTGGAGGGCAGTTCACAGGGCTTTGGGGACCGAGCTAAACTTTAGCATGGCTTATCATCCTCAAACAGACGGTCAGTCCAAAAGGACTATACAAACAGTAGAAGACATGCTTAGAGCTTGTGCTTTGGATTGGTCAACTGATTGGGAAGTTCACTTGCCGTTGATTGAATTCACCTACAACAATAGTTGGCATACTTCTATTAAGATGGCACCATTTGAAGCTTTGTACGGGAGAAGATGCCGATCACCCCTGTGCTGGGATGATTCTTCGGACTTGATCGGGACGGAACCAGAATTGATAGTTCAGACTCAAGAGAAGATAGCCTTGATTCGGGAAAGACTGTTGACTGCCCAGAGTCGACAGAAGTCTTATGCATACGTGTGTCGTCGCCCGCTAGAGTTCGACATTGGGGACCACGTGCTATTAAAGGTGTCTCCTACACGAGGAATTTTCCGTTTTGGGAGGAAATGTAAGCTAAGTCCGAGATATATCGGACCATTTGAGATCCTCGAGAGAGTTGGGGATTTAGCATACAGGTTGGCCTTACCGCCATCGCTGAGTCACGTTCACAATGTGTTTCACGTATCCCAATTGCGGAAGTATGTACCAGATCCCAGTCATATCATTGAGTTCGATGAGATCGAGATAGCTAATGACGGCACCTTCGAAGAGAGACCAATCAAGATACTTGAGATTCGGATTAAACAATTGAGGAATAAACCAATACCTTTGGTTAAATTACAATGGTGACGGCACGGAGTTGAAGAGGCCACTTGGGAAATGGAGGACAATATCAAGACTAGATATCCGGAGTTATTTTCATCTTAAGTTTCGGGACGAAACTTCTTTTTAGGGAGAGAGGATGAAATACCCGAGATTTTGATGTGTATTTGAACCTTGTGATATTGTATTTGTTGCATTTTAATCTGAGTATTATTCTCCGTATTTCATGATCAGGTGTTGTTGAGCGCACGATTGCATGAATGTGTTCTAAGTGGTGATTTTTGCACATGTAGCGCACGCTATCAGCTTAGCGTAGCGTACGCTAAATTGGGTTCGTAGCGCACGCTATGTATGAACCTTAGCGCATGCTATACATAGTCAACATGATTAAGACAGGGTGGTAGGTGAGATCAGCCGCGGATCTTGGTCGGATCATGTCGGGATGAACCTGGATGGCTTTCGGGAAAAGCCAAGTCAACGCTGTAGCACACGCTACTGGTATAGGGATAGCGCACGCTAAATGCTGAGTACAGTGAAGTCAGTAAAGCTTCGTATGGCCGTCAGCGCATGCTATGGATATGGACTAGCGCGCGCTAATAACCATTTTCTATATATAGGACAGCATCCTTTTTCATTTTTTTCAGACTTTTCACTTCCCAAATCCGAATTCTTAGACTTAGAGAGTTACTTCTTCCATCCTCAACCTCTCATATCATCATCCTAGCACGAGTTGGGAGATTATAGATCATTGGAGATTGGTGTTCAAGCCTTCGGCGTTGGATTTCTTCAAGCTCCTCCTTGTTCTTCACTACTTTGAGGTAGGTGATTCTTCACCAATATTAAGTAATATTCTGAAGGACGTTTTGATCATGATTTGGGATTATCTAGTCAGTTAAATTCATACATAGTCGAACATCATGTTGTTAGAAGGATATTTTCGATGTTTTGGTACTTCTTCATCGTATAAACCATTGAACCTTTTAGTGTTTGAACTCCTAGCATATTCATGAAGCTTCAAAACCGATTATGACCAGTTTATGGAGATTATCAAGTTCTTATGTTTTTACATAATGGAATTATACATTATGGACATAGAATGGATGGAACTTAGGATACTTTCTTGAAGATCAAGATGAATTATGGTGTTGTGATGATTATATGTATCCTTGTATCTCGAAGTTGTTTAATCCGTAAAGATCTTTCACAAACCGTATGAGCATGATATGCATGGAGATGACATGTATTAACACTGAAGATTTCATGAGTTTCATCACTATAAGATCAAGTCTACTGCCCAGTAGTAAACTGCCATGCACGGTTAGCTCACGCTAAGATATGTATATTAACGTGCGCTATCGAGAACGAGTAACGTACGCTACGTTTGGTACGTAACGTATGTTATGTCATCAGACGAATCAGTCGGCTGATCAGAGAGGACTGTCAGTACATAGTTAGCGCACGCTAGACTTCATCATTTACGTACGCTAATAGGCAGGCTTATCGCACGTTACGTAGAGTACTTAGCGTACGCTAAGTAGTTCAGGCAGATTACATTTTTTAGAGCTTTCGACCGTAGACCGGATTGTTAGACATTCGTACGACATGAGATGAATTCTATATTATTTCTTTTGTTAAGGTTCAAGCTTGCTACGTTGATCGAAGGAGGCGGCCCTCGAGTGTGTTGAGATCATTGGAGTGATTAGTTCTTGCCATCTTTGAGGCAAGTATCGTAATTTGTTAATATTGGTATTTTGAGCATACATGTAGTTTATTCATGTTGTTGAACATGGGATTTATTTCGTTGAATTGTCAATATTCGTTATCTAGTGTCAGTATGTTCATGTTGATGGACATAGCGATTTGGCATATATGTATGCATGAGTTGTGTTTGTGTATGTTGCACGATCTTTGCTGAGGGCGCTGGATCGGATGTCCACCTCGTGTTGGTCCGACGGGATCATCTTGGGATCTAGGCTGAGGGCACTGGATCATTTTTTTCACCTCGTGTTGGTCCGACGGGATCATCTTGGGATCTATTCTGAGGGCGCTGGATCATTGGAATACCCATACTGTGTTAATGGAATCTTGTGGATTCGCATTGTCGGATTCCGGTAGCAGAAGTCCATGTGGTGTATCTTTTTATGTATTGTTGATGCATATTCGATTTGTTTAATATGATACTTGTACTAGCATCGTTTTGCTAACCCCTTCGGGGGTAGACATTTGTTTTGATGTTCAGGTAGCCGAGGATCGGGAAAACATCCACAGTACCGACGTGACGACGAAGGGGCTCAGTGATGTTTCTTGTTTTTGTGATTTGTCTTCTTGGTTCATTTTCAGTACTCGAGTACGCGTGTCTTATTAATATCATTTCGATATGGTTTTATTAATTAACTCAATGGATCAGTTGGAACCGGTTTTGTAATTTGAATTTCTGTGGTATTGTTGGATTATATTCACATTTCTTTTAATTGGCCTTGTAAATCCTTACTTAAAGGGTTTACGGCGCTGTAATTATTCCGAATATCTCGGGGTGTTACAAGTATCAAGCTGGCTGTAGTATCATTTATCCTTGACAAGTGGAATATGGTGGTGCTTGCAGTAGTTTAAAAAATCATTTATATTTATCCTTGTTCGCATACCTTCAGCAGTATAACCGATAACTTGTTCTTTTGGAGGATCTTCCACATTTTCCCACTCTTTAGGAAGATATAGGGAGTTTCTTCCATTTTCTCAATATTTATGTCTTTCTCCAATTCTTTTGATGCTTTGGAAACTTCATTTGCAGGAATCATACATGAATCATCATCAAACACAACCTTTCTCGGGGTGAAACCATATCATCGAATTTTACATAAATATACTCTTTTAGTTCACCTCTCTTACAGTTAAAAACTTGATAAGCTTTACCATTCAACGAATATTCAAGAAATATTCCAGCATCAGATTTAGAATCAAATTTACCCAAATTATCTTCACCATTATTGTGAATAAAAACTTTGCGACCAAAATGATGAAAATAAGATAGATTAGGCTTTTTACATTTAAATATTTCACAAATTTTATCATCTTATTTATCCGAAGGTGAACCCGATTTATAATATAACATGCGGTGTTGATGGCTTCGACCCAAAAGTATTTTAGAAGCCCACATTCAGTAAGCATTGTACTGCTCATTTCTTCCAAGGTGTGATTTTTTTACTCGACAACTCCATTTGTTTGAGGTGTACGAGGTGCCAAAAAATTATGCCCAGTGCCATATTTGTTACACCATCATTTGAATTCACTTGAATCGAATTCTCAACCATGATCAGTTTTAATGGCGAAAATTAGCAAATTCTTTTTTTTCTGTGTTAGTTTGCACCACTTAAAAAATTCGTTAAATGCATAACTTTTATTTGCTAAAAGTTCCACCCATATGAATTTGGAAAATTCATCAACAACGACTAAGTTATAGAGTTTTCCACTTCAACTTGTTAGGAATATGCCCTCGAATGCCAATCAACGGATGAGAGAGTGAGAACATTGTATTGTAATTATGAACACAAATTGAATAAGATATTTTTTATTTCTATATTATTATATATCATTAGCATCATATTTGGTATGTAGAATAATAGTCCTTGCATTGAGAGCAAAAATTCACTCCTGATGAAGATAAGGAGATAGGCATTGGAAGTGCTTAGGACTTGAATGCTTAAATCAGTTCCCAAGTTGATAAAACTTAACTGGACATTAAATTTAGACAAGACCTGTATAACGTATACGTTAACATGGAGAGTGCCTGTCTTCACAAAGGGTTAGTGGGAACACATGGTGTAGGTGTACTAATGGGATTAGTATACTCGGACTCTACTCACCTAGATTCAGTCATGTGGATTTCACTCTGGGATAGTCAATGACTGACGTTAACGCGCACTAACGATAAGATTAGTGTGCGTTAACTGGTTCAATACAGAAAATTTTTCCAATCCGAAATTAAGGTTTAAGTCGAGTAAGATTTTTCATCTTTCACTATTTATTTTTTTGAAAGTAAAGATCAAGTTTTTATTTTGGAATATAAAAAATTTATGGTGCGAAAGAATTTTAAAATAAGAACGATACGTTTAAATATCATTTCCGAAAATCTTTCCAACGCGACAAAAAAAATCAACGACGATAACGATTTACAAAACGTCCAAAATACATCAAAACATATTTTTCGAATACCATCGTAAGGTTTGATTCGAGAATACAAGACCGGCTCGCCAAATCCAATCAATTTTAAAAATCCACAAGAAACCGCCGCTTGACCACGTCGTCAAAACTTTTTGAACTTTTTATTTTCCACAAACATATTCAAGTCTATGAAATTTTCAGAAAAGCGCTTTCAAATACGCACGCAGCAGACATGATTACCAACGAAAACACATTTGTAGCAAATCACAACAATTTATCAAACACAACTGGTTCTCAAACATATGCATATACAACATTCAAGATTATCAGTTCATCAAACACAACCGATGAGTACCAAATTCAAATACATGTCAACACCATCTATATGAGTTTCTCAACAAACTCTACTGTTGATATATATCCTCGAACATATCAATGTTCAAGGTTTCATATCACTCTACACCACTTGGAGTCCAATCCATCAATATCCAGTCCATTACACACTTAATATGCCACAAGTATCAAATACGAATTCCATCTCCATGACACGCATGTAAACAGAGTCGTGAAACAAAGATAATACACATAAAAGAGAAGACTTACATCCACAGCTTGGACGAAAATGATGGCTGCACCACGATACTTATCACGACCGACAACTCAGACGATGCATCGCGACATGATTTAGTCAGACAAAATACGACAAGACAAGACTCAACAATACTCGACTTGACCCGACAGCCTAGGTTTCCACAACCTAAGATCTGATACCATATTCTGTAACACCCCCAACACGTTTGGGTATATTACAGTGGCACAAACCCTCTTTAAAAGGATATTCTAGGCTAGATACCAAAACAAGATATCACATCTCATGTCAGCATGGCGAAATACTGAATCAGTAGACCGATTTGGTCTTTCATTGATAACATACAACTAAAACTTCATGTACATCTCTATTACAAAACTTGCACCCGCACAGGGGTCAAAATAGATATGTACCGGTGTAATATTTATGATTTAAGAATCATTATTAAGAATGTATTGATGTTTTCTCATAGATATGTACCGGTGTAATATTTACGATATAAGAATAAAATTATTCATGGATGTGATCTAAATTTCAACAATCTTCTTACCAATTCAAGTTTCGTGGACGAAAGTTCTTTTTAGAGGGTAAGGGTGTAATATCCGTGTACTTTATTATTAATGTACTTTATTTTTAGTCGTATTCTGTTGGAATTGGTTTGTGAAATTTCCATGTTGTATTGTTTAGTATCTGGAACCGTATGTATATTGGAGTTGGAACTGATGTGTCGATTGTTAGTAATTATCTAGTTCTGTATCTATCGGGATGTGTTCGTTCTGACCGGACTTCATGAGTGTAATGCTGAAAAGAAGCAGTAGCGCATGCTAAATTGATAGCGAGTGCGCTCTAATGCTACATGAGTAGTGCACGTTATAGACCATGGTAGTGCACGCTAATATGACCGGTCAATAGATGCAGAAAGTTTCTGTATTCTGGGGACGAACAGGTAGCGCGTGCTAACCCTTATGGTAGCGCACGCTAACACAGCTAATACAGAAGATTCTGGACCGCCTTTCAAAGGCGGTGGACTACCTTTCAGCCCGATAGTGCATGCTACACTTGCCCGTAGCGCTTGCTAATCACGACCAGTATATATAGGCTTGCATGGTTCAAATTTCATCATTTCTTCCTCTCATCCCTTCTTCTCCGGCAGTTAGGCGAACCTGAGCATATGGAAGTGTAGTTTTTGGCCAAATATCACCACCCATCCACGTTTTTGAGTTCCTATACAAAATTAACGGCATCTCAACAACTTTTACCGTCCGGATCAAGGTAAATCATTTGAAACCCTAGTTTTTCGGGAGTTTAGGGTTTTGTAGGATTTCATCCTTTAAGCTCGTTTTTAGATTCGATTTGTGCTGGATTATGATGTAATCCTAAACCCTCGTTTTTCTTGAAGTTTATGGATCAGATTCTGAGTTTTATTCCGTAGTTTGAGTATGGTCCATGTTGACTCCATAGTGTTCGATTGATTATCCCTAAGGGTAAAACTTATGGTGTTTCCTCCCATTTCTATCATATTGTGTTTGATATAGTATTATGTTGTGCTTAGGATGAATCTTTAAAGAGAGTTCGAACCGCAGGTCCTCCCGTTCGTCGTTTCCTCTATTGTTCTAATTGAGGCAAGTACTTTGATTACGTTTGATGTACTTCGTGTGAATGAATATATGGAAAATGTGATCTCTGTGAAATGTGGTAATTTCAGAAAATGTGATTTCAGAAAGTGGTAATTTCAGAAAGTGTGACATGTGGACACTGAGTGTGTGTGAGCTAAGTAAAACCAGCAAGGGTCCCCTGTGGTCCGCTAGACTGCGATTTCTACGGATCACTTTGTTGGGCTATACAACTAGAGAGGGCCTGACAAGGACTCCTAGGGTGTGTATCTCGCGTGAGGTACAGGGCCAGTATAGCTCGGGAGGTTGTTTCATGTTGGTTGTTGTACTATATTACGGAATAAAAGTGATGATGTTATAGTTTTGTTATTTTATTCACTTGTAGTACATATTCAGGAATCGTTGTACTTGCACCGCCGGTTTGCTGACCCCTTAGGGGGTGAATATACTTATTGTGTATTCAGGTACAGGTCTTAGTGGTGAGCTGGCGTAGGAAGGGCACGAGGATGACGAGCAACACTGATATCATGTACTATTTTGAGTCTGTGGTCGTCCCGTTATGAACAGAGTTGTGTTTTGTTTTGTACTCGCGCGAGTACCATCGGGTAATGTGTATTGTTTGTGATTCAGTCGTTTTGGTGATGTTGTTGTACCAGTTGTGGTTCCACGGGACAGTGTGTCGTTGAGTGTTGTGATGTATATGGTTAAAAGTTGATTATCGTTAAAGTATATGGATGTCTTGGTTTTGGTTTGTCAATGTGGATTTATGTCGGTTTAAGCCTGGTAGGTCGTCCAAAAAGGATCTACGGCGTTGTAAAATCTCCGTATATCATGTGTATGTTACACTAGGAGAGAACAGAAATAGGAAAATACGACTATATGTCCACAAGGACTAGTCTATGATAAGGGGAACAATTCCGAAGAATGATAATTCTCCTACCCTACTCCTCACCACTACCGATCTCAATGATCTCCATATCTTCTTCAGGGTCTTCCACCGGATCTTCTTCAGATTCTTCAGCTTCTTCAGGGTCCTCCTAAAAATCATCATCTTCCATGGGTATGTCTCATGCATGCTGCTCCCCCACCTTTATGGACTATAGTGCAATGTTTTCCTCTATTATTAATACTTCTAGGAAGATATATCTACATTTCTCGATGTATGTAGTCATGTACGCTTTGAAGAGTTGATGTGGGGGATCGGGGACGGTCACTCTAAGCCTCCCGTAGATGTGGGTGGCTATCCCTACAAGATCTAATGGCGCCGTACAGAGAACACCCGCCGCAGCCTCATTAGCAGAGACAGGCGTCACATGCACACCAGTCTTGCGTCGCAGGTCTCTCCAAGCAGCTAGGTTATCTTATGCTCACCTCCTAAGGTCCCATTGCTTGTGCCAAATTGCACGAGGGCATATGCTTGCAGATAATGCGGATGGATGATCTCATAATCCATATGACTTATGCCCGAAAATAAGAAGTGAAATATAATATTACACGAATGAGTCCTAATAGAATAATTTGCACCTTAAACATGGACCGCTGAGTTCGGAACCTTACTTTACTTTCTTCAAATTTTCCATTCATTTGATCACTAGTCTCAAATTAACTAACGTTCCTCATTTTTATTAAAATATCCCAACAGTGAACCGCGACGTGCGCACCGCCAAATTCCCCCATAGTTACAGCTAAATTCTTCAAAGGTACTATTAACAAGTGAAATAAAATTTAAAACAAACATTTTAATTTATTTCCTATATATAATATAAACAAAGCTTTGTAATTTATTTCCTATATGTGTTTGTTGTTGACTCTTAGCACCACCCGAGACCCCCAAGCTGCTCCAAGCTCACTGACTGAAAATATTTTAAAAAATATGGGTGTGTACTCTTAAAACATACTCAGTGGTGGGAACTTGAGCTTCTTTTGTGTATCAGGCCAAACATGTAATATCGAATAAAAATAGATAATAAGCGCAATCCCATCCACACAAGACTCTTTAGGCTTCAATGCTGGTATGTGATGCAACTTTTCTATCCTAGATTAATAAGGCTCTTTATGCATCAAGACAATCGTTGAGTTCGCCTTTTTCTGTCTGCACAAGACACATTTGGTGTCAAGGCTAGATTGAAATACATTTTCTCTAGTCTAGGTTCACAAGACTCTTAAAGTATCAAGGAATCCATAGACTTTTTTTCTTATCATTGTGCAGAGGACATAATTCTTTCGATCAGAAAAGACTCTTTAGCCGTCAAGACTGGTGGGTATCACATCAAACATATTACACATCATCACATTTCATAAACGATAATCAAGTTGGACATCATAAAGTAATTCAAATGTTTCACAACAAAATTTATTTCTATGCAATTTAATTCACATAGTACAAATAAAACTGCATTTTCAATAAAAAAATTGCCACGTGGCATAAAATATATTTTGAGTTGAATTTTTTCACCGACCTTGATAAATGCAGTCTGGATTCTCAAATGTACAGAATGAATCGGCCATCCTCCTCAAATTACGCTTTATTATCTCGAGATAAATTTAGTAATTATTAGAACATAATTTAAATACTAAAATTTGTTGTAATTAATGTATTTATTGATGAATTATTTTTATATCCCTTAAACTGTAGATGTGTATCTATAAATAAAGATATTTATCCCTTATAAGAAATACACACATTATTATTCTTCTCTCTCATTTTCTCTTCTTTTCTCTCAAGTTTATAACACGTTATCAGCACGTTTCTCAAAAAAAATACTCATGTATCCTATTTTCAAAGAAAGGTAATTACTTTATAGTCGTCGACCGTCGTGTGTCTCCTATGGTCTTGTGAAGTTAGGGAATGACAGTTTTGATTTTTTATTTGAATTCACATTTCTGTCAATGAATTCATCATCAGGATTCATTATTTTGGCTTGTTATTCCAGATATTATATACTGTTATTCTAGATTAATATTTAACATGGTGACTGCCAACATCCTTTGATTAAAGAAAACTCTAACTTATATTCTTTTTCTTTTAGTGTTGTTTCAGATTTGCGTAATATATTATTTGGTGTCTATTATCATCATATATAAACAATATATATGACGAAAATTTACTAATAAATCGATTCATTGTTGTCTCCTGAATAAACATGATCAAACAATTATAATTTAATTTTCCGCCCAGCAAGTTTCTATGACAAAATTACCAAATAAAATTACAACTCGAAATCCAAAAATTACAGAACTTGAGACATAATTGAAAATACAAAAAAATGGAAATAAAATCTGAACTAACCAGAACCAAATTAGAAATACAAGGAAATAATCGAAACAACAAAAACTAGAAATGAAACCAGATTGTTGTAGAAGTCGCCTGAAGATGCCTTCTGCCCGCAAGACGAGAAACGCCACGGTAGTGTTCACGGATTGGTGGCTCGTCCCCAAAGGTCAACGACTTTACGTCTCTACAGTAGCAATACCGCAAACTGGAGAGCTCCGACAAACTAAAATGAGGCGAGGACAGAGCTCTGACTTATGAAATGTATGCAGAAAACAGTGAGTATGCTCAGTTCGAAAATTGCATGTACTGATGCAGAGGGATGCATGTCTATTTATAGGCCATCTCACCTGCAGGGGATTTAAACACAGCACTAATGGCTGTCATAATGCAGGCATTCATGCCTGCATTGAACACTGGAGTTACACAATTCAAATGCAGTGGTTACTGCCCATTTTGAATTTGAACAGACAGCCTTAACTCCTCCTCATAACACCTGGGAGGTTACTGCCCGTTTTTTGCTGAATTTGAATAGTCAGGAAGCACCTGGACTGTAATCAGCTCCTTAACCGCTTGAGGGATGTACCTGGACATCCTTATATGCACATACGAGTTCAACTACATTGTTGAGCTAGTCAAAAAAATTCTTTAGGCAATCCAAGGCCTAACCCAAGACCAGGCGCAAAGACCACCCAAAGACCAATTGCCAAGATCCAAGATCCAAGATCAATATCAAGGCCAAGGTCCACGGCCCGTGGCCCGCGGCCGCGGCCGAGGCCAAGGCGAGACGGGCGGGCGGCGGCGCGCGCGTGTGGACTTTAAGCCCATACACATGTGTCATTAATTATTACATGAATACAGGTAACTTCTTATATACTTGAATAATGATAGCTCATTATTCAATGTGGGATATCATCCCCTATTAATTCACAATTAAGTGACAAACTTTAATATACTATTTTTCACTCACCGGGAATCGGTTTAGAGAAAGTGAATATACCACGATCATCTACTCGGAACGTAGATAGATCTTATAATATTTAATTTTACAAAATAAAATAAAAATCATTAACGATTCCAACAATCCCCCACATGAGTGGAAATAGCCCAAATGCAATATGCAGACTCAAGCTCAGTCCTCAAGAGGCGTTAAAGTATAAGGATAGGTAGTTTGTGAATTTGAACCTTCCATAGTTCACATCATTGGGTACACAGGCGGATTAGTGGCTTGATGCTTTGAACTATTCCCCCACGGCATGCACTAAGACAATGGTGCTAACACTTGAACACCTCAACCTCATCCGTTCTCATGTTTTGTGTCCTTTGCGGGCCTTGGACACCCTTTTGGATTCATAAGTGTATTTCATGAAGCGGCCCCCATTTCTCACTTATATAGGTGATTCTTTACCGAGTATCTTGCCATACTCAACCTCCTCGAGGTCTTTAGGAATGCTTAAAAGTCATAGGCTTAACCTCACCACTAGGCAAGCTTTCAACACTCAATTGCTCTATAGGGAATAAACTTAGATGAGTGTTTCACACGAACTCTCATAGCTTAGTTCTCCTATTGAACCATGGGTCCTCCAGTCATCTTGGTTGGGTTACCACTATGATAATTCTCAATTTGTGGATTTTAAACACATTCCCTCTAGCAATTTATTCATTTGATCATGATTTAACCCTTTGGTTAGCGGATCCGCTAGATTATCCAATGGCCTCACATAGTCAATAGGGATAACCCCACTTTTGATCAAATGTCTCACGATATTATGGCGTTGACGAATATATCGAGACTTTCCATTATACACGTTACTTCTTGCCCTAGCAATAGCAGCTTGCCTATCACAGTGAATCATCACTGCAGGCACTGACTTTGACCAACATGGAATATCTTCTAGAAAGTTTCTGAGCCACTCGGCTTCTTCACCAGCTTTGTCCAAAGCTATTAATTCCGATTCCATGGTGGATCGGGCTATACACGTTTGTTTCGCGGACTTCCACGAGACAGTTCCACCCCCAATGGTAAACACGTAACCACTTGTAGAAAATGAACTTTTCGTATCAGATATCCAATTCGCACCACAGTACCCTTCAAGTACCGGGGGTATCTCGAATAGTGTAACCCAAGATTTTGAGTATACTTTAAGTACCTCAAAACTCTAACGAGACCTTTCCAATGCTCTTTGCTTGGATTGCTCGTGTAACGACTCAATTTGTTCACAGCGAAAGCTAAATCGGGTCGAGTGCAATTTGTAAGATACATTAAACACCCAATGACTCGTGCATATTCTTCTTGTGAAACGGGCTCCCCTTGATTTTTGCTCAAGTGATCATTTAAATCTATTTGGGTCTTAGCCAGCAAGCTATCAAAAGCATTAAACTTCTTGAGAATTTTCTCGGCATAGTGAGATTGTGTCAAGATGATTCCATCTGATTTCTCAAAATTTTCATTCCAAGAATCACATCGGCTAGCCCCATGTCTTTCATGTCGAAATTTCTTTTTAACATGTTCTTAGTGTCATTAATCACTTGTATACTGCTACCCATGATTAACATGTCATCTATATAAAGACACACATTAACATAGCCGTTATTAGTGTTCTTAATATACACACATTTATCACACTCGTTTATTTTAAAACCATTTGATAATATTACATTATCAAATTTCAAGTGCCACTGTAGTGGATCTTGTTTCAATCCATATAGAGACTTAACCAGTTTGCAAACTTTTTTCTCTTGTCCAGGTACTACAGACCCTTCAGGTTGTTTCATATAAATTTCTTCATCCAGATCACCGTTCAGAAAAGCAGTCTTAACATCCATTTGGTGAATCTCAAGATCGTGCAAAGCAGCAATCGCGAGAAGCACTCGAATAGATGTAATTCTCGTTACATGTGAATAGGTATCGAAAAAATCGTACCCTTCCTTTTGTTTGAAACCTTTGACTACTAAACGAGCTTTATACTTATTAATTGACCCATGAGACTTGTACTTTCTTTTAAGGATCCATTTTCATCCTAAAGGCTTACAACCTTCAGGTAAATCAACCAAAACCCAAGTTTGGTTTTGTAAAATTGAGTCAGTTTCACTCTGAACAGCTTCTTTCTAGAGCAACCCGTCTGGTCTAGCATAAGCTACTTTGATCGATGTTGGTTCTTCATCCAACATGAATGCTATGTAGTCAGGTCCAAATGTATTTGGTGTCCTAACCCTACTACCACATCTCGGTTCTACATCTTCCATATTAGATCTTGATCGCTTATGTGACTTTGGATCTACATCCATAGGTTTTGAACTTGTTTCTTCATTTTCAACTCTACTGCTAGAATTGTTCTCAATTTTATCATTGTCCTTAAAAGGATATATGTTTTCAAAGAATACAACATTCCTTGATTCAATTGTTGTTCCCACAGTCATTTTAGGTACTTCTGACTTGTGGATAACAATCCGATAGGCACTACTGTTCAGTGCATACCCAATAAAGATACAATCGACCATTTTAGGACCGATTTTAACTTGCTTAGGTAGAGGTACCTCAACCTTCGCCAAACACCCCCACATTTTGAGATATTTGTATGAAGGTTTTCTACCTTTCCACAACTCATAAGGAGTAACATCCTTACATTTGCGTGGAATCTTATTCAATATGTAGTTGGCCGTCAAGACAGCTTCCCCTCACATGTTCTGGGGCAACCCTGAACTAATCAATAAGGCATTCATCATATCTTTAAGTGTTCGATTCTTACATTCAGCAACGCCATTAGATTATGGTGCATATGGAGCTGTTGTTTGATGAATTATACCACTTCCGTTGCATAATTCCTCAAACGGGGGTACATATTCACCACCTCTATCGCTTCGAACCATCTAATACGACAGTCTAATTGATTTTCGGCTTCATTCTTGAAGTTCTTAAAAGCTTCAATAGCCTCATCTTTACTTATCAAAAGATAAAGATAACAATATCTTGTGCAGTCATCGATGAAAGTGATAATGTACTTCTTACCCCCTCTAGTTTGCACAAACTTTAAATTGCACACATCTGTGTGAATTAATTCAAGGGGTTTTGTGTTCTGTTTTACCGAATGAAATGGAAGTTTCGTCATTTTTGCTTCAACACAAATCTCACATTTGCTTTGAGTATTGACTTCATTTAATTTTAGTAAATCTAAGTTTACTAATCTTTTTATAGCATTTAGATTCACATAACCTAATCTACAATGCCATAAATTAGAACACTCAGTCAAATAAGAGGAAGCAGTAGCATTTTCATTAGCAGACTTGGTTACATGGCGCTTAGCTGAAGCATTAAGTTTAAAGAGTCCCTCCGTGAGGTAACCCTTACCAAGAAACCTATCAAACTTTTTGATGATAATTCTATCTGACTCAAACACTAGTTTAAACCCCTTTTTAACTGGTATAGAGCCTGAGATCAAGTTCTTCCTCATATCCAAAACATGAAGCACATTCTTCAAGGTGAGTGTTTGTCCGGACGTAAGTTTGAGGTCCACTTCTCCAACTCTGATAATTTCAGATGAAGCTGGATTCTCCATGTTGAGCCTCCTCCCCTCAACAGCTTGATAGATCTTAAACTGGCTCCTATCGGCACCAACGTGGGTGGTCACACTGGTGTCGACGTACCAACCACCTTGGTTCTCAACGTGGTTGACCTCCTCAGTGACCACAGCAACAATGTCATCCTCTTTCCATTCACCATTAATCTCGGCGATGTTGGCAACATGTTTCTTCTTTTTGTTGGCCTTCGGCTTCCGACAGTCCTTCACTCCGTGCCCATGTTTGCCACAGTTGAAGCAATCGCCATCAAACTTCTTGATTGGTTGCTTTCCTTTGTTCTTGTTTTGGACACTTGGTCGAGCTCTTTTATTGGAGGGACTGCCATGCTCCAACAAATTGACCTTAGCATCAATCAGGCCTTTTGGTTTATGATCATTCTTGCACATGTCAGACTCGATGCGTAATTTCACAATCAAGTCTTCAAGAGTCATCTCCTTTCGCTTGTGCTTGAGGTAGCTCTTGAATTCTTTCCAACTGGGGGGCAACTTCTCGATCACAGTTGCAACAGTAAAAGCGTCCGGAAGGACCATTCCCTCGGCATTGACATCATGAATGATGAGTTGGAACTATTGCACTTGTTCCCTGATTGGTTTTGAGTCAACCATCTTGTAGTCCAAATATTTGGCGACTACAAACTTCTTTCTACCTGCATCATCACTATGGTACTTCTTTTCAAGTGCATCCCACATATCTTTTGATGTATTTACAACAGAGTATACATTGTACAAACAATCTTCTAAAGAATTCAGAATAAAGTTTTTACAAAGATAGTCTCCATTGTGCCAGTTGTCATAATAAGCTCGGACTGTGAAACTAGTCTCTTGTGCACTTGGCGCCGGTGGCGTATCTTCCTTAAGGAAGTTCGCAAAGCCCAATGTTGTCAAATAGAACAACATCTTTTGTTGCCACCTTTTAAAGTCGGCTCCACCAAACTTTGGCGTCTTCTCGGCGGTAGGCATCATCCTTGGCCCCGAGGTTGTTCCAAAAACAGAACCACTCGTGTTGAACCCATAGGCTCCAACACTAGATCCTAACATGGATCCAACGGTACCACTAAAAGTGGAACCTACGGTTCCACTCGAGGTGGATCCACCGGTAGTCAGAAAAGGGTTCGAAAAAACCCATGGAGTTGTTGATGAGGTAGTTGAGCTCATCATGCTGGACATGGTTGCAGTAATGGTGTTTGCCACGGTCGAAGCAGCGGTCGCGGAGGCAGAGGCAGTGCTGGTGTTAGAGTCGGTGGAAGCAGCGGTCGTCATCTCCAGTTGTAAGATTTAGCAAGAGTTTTCTCGTCTTGCTTGTTGGTAATTCGGTCGTAGAAACGTGCTGGGCGGAAAATTAAATTGCAACTGGAAAATAAAATTACAACTCGAAATCCAAAAATTACAGAACTGGAGACATAATTGAAAATACAAAAAAATAGAAATAGAATCTGAACTAACCAGAACCAAATTAGAAATACAAGGAAATAATCGAAACAACAAAAACTAGAAACGAAACCAGATTGTCGTAGAACTCGCCCGAAGATGCCTTCTGCCCGCAAGATGAGAAACGCCCCAGCAGTGTTCACGGATTGGCAGCTCGTCCCCAAAAGTCAATGACTTTATATCTCTACAGTAGCAACACCGCAAACTGGAGAGCTCCGACAAACTAAAATGAGGCGAGGACAGAGCTCAGACTTATAAAATGTATGCAGAAAACTGTGAGTATGCTCAGTTCGAAAATGGCATGTACTGATGCAGAGGAATGCATGACTATTTATAGGCCATGTCACCTGCAGGGGATTTAAACACAGCACTAATGGCTGTCATAATGCAGGCATTCATGCCTGCATTGAACACTGGAGTTACACAATTCAAATGCAGTGGTTACTGCCCGTTTTGAATTTGAACAGGCAGCCTTAACTCCTCTGCATAACACCTGGGAGGTTACAGCCCGTTTTTGGCTGAATTTGAACAGTCATGATGTACCTGGAGTGTAATCATCTCCAACTGCTTGAGGGATGTACCTGGACATCCTTATGTGCACATACGAGCCCAACTACATTGTTGAGCTAGTCCAAAAAATTCTTTAGGCAAGCCAAGGCATAGCCCAAGACCAAGCCCACGACCAAGCCCAAAGAACAACCCAAAGACCACCCAAAGACCAATTACCAAGATCTAAGATCCAAGATCCAAGTCTAACATCAAGATCTAGATCAAGGTCAAGGCCAAGGCCAAGGTACACGGTCCACGGCACGCGGCGCGCGCGTGTGGGCTTTAAACCCGTACACATGTGCCATTAATTATTACATGAATAAAGGTAACTCCTTATATACTTGAATAATGATAGCTCATTATTCAATGTGGGATACCATCCCTTATTAATTCACAATTAAGTGACAAACTTTAATTCACTATTTCTCACTTACTGGGAATCGGTTTAGAGAAAGTGAATATACCACGATCATATACTCGGAACGTAGATCGATCCTATGATATTTAATTTTACAAAATAAAATTAAAATCATTAACGATTCCAACACCAACAATTCTTAATAGTCTAGAAAATTATTAAGAAAAAAATGTGTTGCAGTTTTGATTAAACAAAATATTATCTCGTCATATTCTAATTGAATATGGTGTTCCTAAATAACGTTATCACATCTAAAAATATTTGTAAATTCCTGATGAAGAGCATAAAATAATATTTCTGAAAAAATATTATAATGGCTCTGAAGTAGCACTTCCTTTTTTGATTCATTCTATTTTGTACTATTTTATTTTTCTATCGTGTATTTTTTCTCAAAATTATTGCTCCTAAATTAATTTCAATACTATTGACAAATATACTTGTTCTAAGAGAACAAATCATATTTGTATTAGATATCCCATGATAATACAATATTCCTGAAGAATATTGATATAGGATAATATCATAAATTAAATTATTATGCTCTTGAAGTAGCATAAAGATTAAATACAAAAGTGATATATGGCACAATGTTTATCCCTGAAGGAAAATGTATTTTTTTGTAATATTGAAATGACTTATTTTATTTTTACTATGTAGATTTACACATGGTCAATATCACCAAACTTGAGTTTTTTGCACTTGATATATCTGACAAGAACTATTTATCATGGACTTTTGATGCAGATATACATCTGATCTCAAAGGGTCTAGGTGAGACAATAAAGGAAGAAAATAAAGAATCCCAACAGGATTGTGCTAAGGCACTAATTTTCCTTCATTATCATCTCCACTATAATTTGAAAGCTGAGTATCTCACCGCCAAAGGTCCAGGTGATCTATGGAAAATTTTAAAGGAGATGTTTGACCATCAAAGCGTGGGCGCTTACAATAGTCCTCCTTAGAGCCCGAAACGAATTGTCATGTCTTCACTTGCAAGATTTTAAAAGCGTAGGTGCTTACAATTCAGTATTGTTCAAAGTCAGCTCTACACTGAAACTTTGTGGAAAAATAACTGATGAAGATATGCTTGCGAAAATATTATCCACGTTTAATGCTCTTGCAACAATAGTATCGATAGTGTGGTTTCAAAAGATACTCTAAACTCTTATCTTCTTTGTTGGTCGTTGAGCAAAATAATGAGTTGTTCATGCGAAACCCCGAATTACAACCCACTGGTTCTACAGCATTGCCTGAAGTCAATGCTACATCCAATCATTGAAATGGGTGTGGGCTGGGCGCAAACACAAGCATGGACATGGGAGTGGATATGGATTTGGTCGTGGTTTTGGACATGGCACAACTCATAGTGAAATATCCAACAAAAAAAGGCACAAAGCATCCAATGATAATAACCCATCCAAAAAAAGAAGATAAATTCAATAGGTGTGGCATGACTGGGCATTGGTCACATACCTGTCGTATGGAAAAACACCTCTTCGGTCTTTATTATAAATCAATCAAGGGAAAAGAAAAGACTGAGACTAATGTCCTTGATTATGACGGTTCACTTGATACGACTCACTTTAATGTCTCTACTTTCTTTGCTGATCCAAAAGGGGATATTGATCACTTTATTCGGGATGGTGTGTTAGACGACGTTGATTAGTTTGAGAATTACTACTTTTCTATATTCTTTATTTGGGAGTTTCTAGATATATTGCTTCAATATGATGATTTGATTTGGAACTATTTTCAAATTTCTCGAATGGTTATTTCATAAAATTAGTTTACCTCTAAAAGTTTCCTTAAATTATTACAGAAATTTCATTAGATAATTGTGATATTTGTCTAGCCAATAGTGCAACTACGCACACCATTTAGAAGATAAGGAATACTTTCTCAAATTAACATTAACATAAGATGATGTTAATACTATATCAGGTGCATCAAACATCATTGAAGGCTCCGAAAAAGTAACAAATAATACTAATTAGCTATAGATTATGCACTTTACTCTAGTAAATCGAGAAGGAGTTTATTACATTTTAAGGATATTTGCTGTAGTGAGTACCACATCAAGACGATGCAATAGGGTAAACTGTGATGTCCATCTTGAGCCATACTGATGTGTCGTTGATACACCATGAGTGATTGGTATGTTCGACGGTTTGCGACTAGTTGTTAATACTCCTGGGGGTATTTTCAACAGTCGGGGTTGATTCATTGATATATATAGTATGTGATTGGTATAATATTTCATCAATTTATTATCATTTATATCTGACCCTGCATTTGGGTGAAATACTCGTTGTTTGTATTTTAGGTTGAGGGAAGGCTAAGGCACGGGAAGAACATGGTGACAGTGAAGGGTTTGAAGGATACTACTTTAGGGCCCCCGAGTGTTCTTTTCTCCAGTTATGATTGAACCGTGTATTTTCATTTCCGCTTTGTAGTACTTCTATTCAGTTGTATTATTATTTGGGTTTATACTCCATATTCATATGGTTTATACTTGTATCTGAACCCTTTGTGTCGTGGCGATTATAGCCGTATGATGTATAAACTCCTCGTCGGAGTGATGGTTAATGTTTTTTGGTTCGGTACTACAATTATATTACTGTGATTTGTGTATTTGTATTGCCTGCTGGGTCACAGTGTGGGATCCACATTACTGTAGTAGCCGTCATTTTTGAGGTGTTATAGATATGGTACCTCAGGACCAGGTATCGTTTCTCCATCGCCAAGTGGTCGAAATGGATCTTTAGGTACATCAAGCTTCCTAACGATCATGGGTGATGTAAGTGAATGTGCTTTATCCATGTAAAAATGCTTTAACACATTTCCAGTATAAGAAGATTGGTGAACAAATAGTCATCTACGGACATGTACGATTTGAAAACCCAAATAGAAGTTTGTTTTGTAACACCCCCAGAATACGTCCGGGAATGTCACACGCCGTAGACCCTTCTCACAAGGATCTACCAGGCTACACTCCAATAGACTACTTAATTGATTAACCGACCGGGGTTAATCTAATTACAAAGCAGACCGACAAGGTCATTAAACAATTCAGAACTAAAGAAACTCACCTCACAATGACAAGAATAAACTGCAATACAGAAAGAAATGACAACTCAATTTAATAAATGAAAACTACACCCATGCAAGGGTGAATACTCGACCAAAAAAGGGGGATGCCGACCAAAGCGAAAACAAAAGGAAAGACTCTGACTCTTGTGTGATTAGCATCGTCGTCTTCCATCTTCTTCCAAGCCAATCCCGTGACTGCTCCCGAGCTGCCAAAACCTGAGCGCATAACAGGCACCCACCCCCCGAAAACTCGAAGGTTAGCAAACAGGAATTTTGCTAGTGCAAGTACATAATATACAAGATATACGAACAATAACAACACAAAATTCAACCATCGTGAAGTCTTAACACAAACCATACATTCCCAAAGTCTACACAAGGTGAAAAATAATCACATAGTCATATTCTCTATATGGAACATAACACCAATTAAACTTTAAACGAGCCCAAGGAGTTAAAAGATTTACTTTGTAAATCTATTCTTATAAAGGAAAAGCATTTTGATAAGATAGTTTGAAAACATTATTAATGACTCGGTCGTCTTGGGGTTTTAAACAAAAATCGAATGGGAATGCTATTAGAAAATAATTTCAAGAGCTCTCGGGTTCTCGACCCAAGATATGGAAAATGATTGCACGAAAATATGTCACATTATTTAGGATCCTCAATCCAATTCATAGAACACTGTCACAAACGAAATCATTACAACATCTCACGGGGTTCTCAACCCAATCCAATTAACATCATCACGAGATCAATCATCTCAACGTTTCACAGGGCCCTCGACCCAATACACGGAATAGCACCACAATATAATCAAAGGCACAATCTCTCATTCGACATATTCTGCTCAAGACCCCCGATTAATTAACCCTCGGAGATTTCGTCAAACCTCCTTGGTTAATTAACCCTGATACCAACGCTTTAAAAAAAACAAGTTGAAACAAACTTTTCAAAAACACGAATCGCGGTCTATATCAAGACAAACGTTTAAGAGAGAGTTTGAAAGATTTTAGGTACGAACATCGTTCGGTAACGGGGTCTTAGCTATCACTCAAATACCCGAAACCAATAAGCCTGCCAGGCGCCTCCCTTGCGCACCTGTGTACCGGCGTTCACTTCCATCATGTTGGCCGCTCATTGAACATGTCACCGCACCGGCGTCACTCCCTCAAGAGCCGCCCCTTGCGCGCGCATTAGGTAACACCGGCGTTCACCACCCATATGGAGCCTCACATTGCAGCATACACCAGGCCGGAGTGCACGCCCCGCCCTCAGAGGTTCCCGGATACGACGTTGCTCACAACAAGTATCCACATTATTTCAATCATCAAGCACACAGACAAACATCACAACAATTATCAACTCAGTACATCATGTCACACAATTTCTCCGCCAGTCCATAACCACACAAATAAACAATAACACGCACGTTATCAATCAAACTCAATCACAATAAGCCTTCAAGCATAACCAACCAACACCGCACATATATCCCTATATTGCGACTCAACCGAATATATATATATATATATCTATATAACCTTACTATATTATAAGAATAAATATAGTTTACCCATCAATCCAAGTCGAGTACGTCATCGAGTGTTAGTATTCATCACTCGTCATTCACCAATATAGGCGCTTATATCAATATATGTATATACATACATATATTTAACATATAAATATATATACATATATAAAACTAGATATATATATATATACATACACATATATATATATATACACACATTTATACATCCGTATAAATTCATACACTTCGACAACAATGATTTCACGCAGTTACAATTCGTATATCAAGGTACTTGCCTTGGTAATCTCTCACAAATACTTCGGTAAATGCGGTTGATTGGAGAAATATGGAACTCCAATGAAAACGGCGATCGGAAAGGCTCAACACTAGATTTTTGTAGGGAATTCGTCTCTAGTATCCTATCATCAAATAAACAACAAATCACACGAGGAAAAACATCGCAAAATGACCAATTTTCTCTCTGCGGCATTTTCCCGGACACCTTGAAGGCGTCAAACGAAAGTTCATATAAACGACGAATCGGAAATGGTAAAACCGTGGAAAGATGATGAAAATGATAGAATACTACTTAATCTACAATTATCCATCAGAAATATGAGTTAAAACGATCAAATCGGACAAAATCAACTAAAACCCCCAAAACTAGATTTTAGGAAATCATACCTTGATTCGATCGATCGGAGCAAGTTATGGAAGGATTAATTGATGATATGGACTCACTAATCTCGTGGATTTATAGTGGAACAACATGCCCTCATGTTCTCCAAGCTCCAGCCGCGGAAAGAGGGGAAAAAGGAGTAGAACAATGGGTGTAAACCCGTCTGTCTGGCCATATTTATATCGGTGCAGACACGGCGCAACAAACGGCTCGGCCATGGGCCGTGTTTACCGCCGTGTTGGTCGGGCCACAGCGACTGACCGACACGGTGCAACAAATGGCCTAGTCCAGCGCCGTGTCTACCGCCGTGTTGTGGGTCAAGACGCGACTCGACCGACACGGCGCAACACCCGGCGCAAGACACTTGCGCGTGTGTCTCGGCCGTGTCCGACACGGCGCAACACCCGGCGCAAATCTTGCGCGGGTTCTCGGCCGTTTATCGGCAGTTCGCTAGTCTGGCCGACCCGGCAGACACGGCGCTCGGCAGCCGTTGCCACCGTCGTTTAACAGTGTCCGGCCGGTAAGCTCCGGTTGAAAAATGATTCCGCACAATCCGAAAATTACAATAGGACCACAACGACGATCCTAAGGAGACGGAAAATAATAAACAGACATACGATTAGCTCGACTCCACACGGTGATAAGTCGTACCCGACGAATATCACAACACGGTACATCACGCCGTACCAAGAAGTCGTCCAGAACAAAATGACCGTGCAACCGCAAAATTCAAAATAACCTAATGTAAATCTCGAGTATTGCAACTATAACGCACGGTTATGATCCAAAACGATAACAAGCAAACTACAAAGCATGAAATGTCCCAAGCACGGAACGAACACGACGAAAAGCTCGTGGACCGCATCAATGCTCCGAAATGAAAATAATGATATACAACAATTCACCACATATGGCCATAAATACAAAATCGGTCTTCGAGAGGGAGAAATAATTAAATGCTGACACTCGACAGTTGAGAAATTTCCGTTCTACAAAGGGAATTTCAAGTTAAACCGGAAATGAAAAATCTCGGGTATTACATTCTACCCCCCTTAAAATAAGTTTCGTCCCGAAACTTAAAGTAAGGAGTGATGGAAAAATCAAGGAAAAGTAATTAAGTGCTCAGCCCCAAAACATCACGAGCAAAGCGTGAACGTAAGGTTCCAGAAGTATGATGAACTGACCTAGCAAGTACAAGGCAATTTAAAATGATCGAAAGGTTCACAGATGAATTACCAACAATGAAAGTCATCCCATACCGAAACTACTAAGAAGAGTACGGGTAATACATTCCCCCGTCTAAGAGGACATTCAATCCCGAAACTTAGAACAACAAAAGATGGAAATGCAAAGCAACGAAACGAAAAACGATCGAAGTTATGATTGTTGGAATCAGCAACAATTAGGACATATTACAAAATATTCATTCTCCCATGTTAGGCTCCTCAGAAGGAGACATAGGGTTTCGGGACATTCTCCGGTCACTTACTCTGTTCGCCAACAGGGTAGCATTCATTTCCAGTTAGGAAATTATCTCACAATATTTCTCCCGATGACCTTCACACCCGCACCGGTAACAAGTCAAGAGTGGAGAGGGACAATTTGCACGTACGTGTCCCTGACCGTTACAGTTGAAGCATCTTCTCTTCTTACCGCGAGTCACCGATGCTGGTTTGGGATTTCCAGCGTTCACTCCCCACCGTGAAGATGACGCTATCGAACGACGTGAGGGTTTGGAAGCCTTAGACTCTTCACCGACCAAAAATTTCTCAGATCTCGGTCTCTTGGCTTCGCTCGTGGGCTTGACTACAGAGGAGATTTCATAGGATATCGCTTGATTTTAATACTCCTTCACTGTAGCATGAATCGTTGTCGTACGAACCAGCTCGCCGCTTCCATTCCCATCATCACGTCTACGTCTGCCGAGGCTCGACATACTAATACAGATAATACTGTTCAACAATATTAATTTATCATTCGTACAATATACCACAATTATCACCCGACTATTAGTTAGCATCCTTAGAATAATGGTAATATCGTAAAGCATAAAGTTTTATGAAGTCAATTTTGAGTCCTTCGACGAGGACGATCATTATATGTATGCGCTTAACGAAAACAAATTTTTGAAAAAGGGGGCTAGTCACGTTGCGCCCAAAACTTGTAAATATTGTCTTTTGTTTCGGAAGAGGAAGTTGATATAACGATTCTAAAAATTATTTTCGAGTGATGTATAAAAGGAAATTGAAAATTGAATTGTAACTAATTTGAAGTGTTTCAAAAGTGTTGAGTCCCAAATACCATAATTTTGAAAATATTTCCTCTTTTACCAAAACGTTTATTCGAAAGAATTTTCCGCCGAGATACGTGACCATTTGACATGACGACATTAAATCATGGCTTTTCACAATGTTAGAAAATTTCAAAGTACCACTTTAAAATATTCATGATACTATAGCGCCGTGGGCCCCGTGCCGGAAGCCACCTGGCTAAAAATCATTTTCAACAAAATGTTCAAAAAGCCAAAAAGGTCGATGTCGGTAATATTCTCAAATACTCCCAAAAGTCATTTAGAAGATAACAAATACCGTCATAAGAATACTATCAAAACGTGTAAGACCAAAATATCAAAAATCGGTTTGCAAGATACCAAAAGCCATCTCAAAATATTCACGCAGCGGATAAAATTAACATTCATAAGTTTATTTTAATAAGGTGCAGGAACAGACAAATATGCTCGACTTCCGAAGCATACTACATAACCATTTTTACTCGGACCGCATACGCATGCTATATCTTAAAACAATAATATCACTAACAAGTTTCAAATCCTTAGTTCACATTAAGTATATTAGTACAATATAATCAACTACGTATATAAAGGGACTTACGATTGGGAGACTTACCATCACGGATCGCTTGAAGATGATGTCAGAACCACGATACTAATCACAACTCTGATGCGCGCGACTTACACCGGACATGGACTTCACCCAACGGCCTAGGTTTTTCGCAAACCTAGGCTCCGATACCATAAATGTAACACCCCCAGAATACGTCCGGGAATGTCACACGCCGTAGACCCTTCTCACAAGGATCTACCAGGCTACACTCCAATAGACTACTTAATTGATTAACCGACCGGGGTTAATCTAATTACAAAGCATCCGACAAGGTCATTAAACAATTCAGAACTAAAGAAACTCACCTCACAATGACAAGAATAAACTGCAATACAGAAAGAAATGACAACTCAATTTAATAAATGAAAACTACACCCATGCAAGGGTGAATACTCGACCAAAAAAGGGGGATGCCGACCAAAGCGAAAACAAAAGGAAAGACTCTGACTCTTGTGTGATTAGCATCGTCGTCTTCCATCTTCTTCCAAGCCAATCCCGTGACTGCTCCCGAGCTGCCAAAACCTGAGCGCATAACAGGCACCCACCCCCCGAAAACTCGAAGGTTAGCAAACAGGAATTTTGCTAGTGCAAGTACATAATATACAAGATATACGAACAATAACAACACAAAATTCAACCATCGTGAAGTCTTAACACAAACCATACATTCCCAAAGTCTACACAAGGTGAAAAATAATCACATAGTCATATTCTCTATATGGAACATAACACCAATTAAACTTTAAACGAGCCCAAGGAGTTAAAAGATTTACTTTGTAAATCTATTCTTATAAAGGGAAAAGCATTTTGATAAGATAGTTTGAAAACATTATTAATGACTCGGGTCGTCTTGGGGTTTTAAACAAAAATCGAATGGGAATGCTATTAGAAAATAATTTCAAGAGCTCTCGGGTTCTCGACCCAAGATATGGAAAATGATTGCACGAAAATATGTCACATTATTTAGGATCCTCAATCCAATTCATAGAACACTGTCACAAACGAAATCAATACAACATCTCACGGGGTTCTCAACCCAATCCAATTAACATCATCACGAGATCAATCATCTCAACGTTTCACAGGGCCCTCGACCCAATACACGGAATAGCACCACAATATAATCAAAGGCACAATCTCTCATTCGACATATTCTGCTCAAGACCCCCGATTAATTAACCCTCGGAGATTTCGTCAAACCTCCTTGGTTAATTAACCCTGATACCAACGCTTTAAAAAAAACAAGTTGAAACAAACTTTTCAAAAACACGAATCGCGGTCTATATCAAGACAAACGTTTAAGAGAGAGTTTGAAAGATTTTAGGTACGAACATCGTTCGAGAACGGTCTTAGCTATCACTCAAATACCCGAAACCAATAAGCCTGCCAGGCGCCTCCCTTGCGCACCTGTGTACCGGCGTTCACTTCCATCATGTTGGCCGCTCATTGAACATGTCACCGCACCGGCGTCACTCCCTCAAGAGCCGCCCCTTGCGCGCGCATTAGGTAACACCGGCGTTCACCACCCATATGGAGCCGCACATTGCAGCATACACCAGGCCGGAGTGCACGCCCCGCCCTCAGAGGTTCCCGGATACGACGTTGCTCACAACAAGTATCCACATTATTTCAATCATCAAGCACACAGACAAACATCACAACAATTATCAACTCAGTACATCATGTCACACAATTTCTCCGCCAGTCCATAACCACACAAATAAACAATAACACGCACGTTATCAATCAAACTCAATCACAATAAGCCTTCAAGCATAACCAACCAACACCGCACATATATCCCTATATTGCGACTCAACCGAATATATATATATATATCTATATAACCTTACTATATTATAAGAATAAATATAGTTTACCCATCAATCCAAGTCGAGTACGTCATCGAGTGTTAGTATTCATCACTCGTCATTCACCAATATAGGCGCTTATATCAATATATGTATATACATACATATATTTAACATATAAATATATATACATATATAAAACTAGATATATATATATACATACACATATATATATATATACACACATTTATACATCCGTATAAATTCATACACTTCGACAACAATGATTTCACGCAGTTACAATTCGTATATCAAGGTACTTGCCTTGGTAATCTCTCACAAATACTTCGGTAAATGCGGTTGATTGGAGAAATATGGAACTCCAATGAAAACGGCGATCGGAAAGGCTCAACACTAGATTTTTGTAGGGAATTCGTCCCTAGTATCCTATCATCAAATAAACAACAAATCACACGAGGAAAAACATCGCAAAATGACCAATTTTCTCTCTGCGGCATTTTCCCGGACACATTGAAGGCGTCAAACGAAAGTTCATATAAACGACGAATCGGAAATGGTAAAACCGTGGAAAGATGATGAAAATGATAGAATACTACTTAATCTACAATTATCCATCAGAAATATGAGTTAAAACGATCAAATCGGACAAAATCAACTAAAACCCCCAAAACTAGATTTTAGGAAATCATACCTTGATTCGATCGATCGGAGCAAGTTATGGAAGGATTAATTGATGATATGGACTCACTAATCTCGTGGATTTATAGTGGAACAACATGCCCTCATGTTCTCCAAGCTCCACCGCGGAAAGAGGGGAAAAAGGAGTAGAACAATGGGTGTAAACCCGTCTCCCTGGCCATATTTATATCGGGTGTGACACGGCGCAACAAACGGCTCGGCCAGTAGCCGTGTTTACCGCCGTGTTGCGGGTCAGCGCGCGACCTGACCGACACGGTGCAACAAATGGCCTAGTCCAGCGCCGTGTCTACCGCCGTGTTGTGGGTCAGTACGCGACCTGACCGACACGGCGCAACACCCGGCGCAAGACACTTGCGCGTGTGTCTCGGCCGTGTCCGACACGGCGCAACACCCGGCGCAAATCTTGCGCGGGTTCTCGGCCGTTTATCGGCAGGCCTGCTAGTCCTGGCCGACCCGGCGCAGGACACGGCGCTCGGCAGCGCCGTTTTCACCGTCGTTTCGTACAGGTCCGGCCAGCGAAGCTCCGGTTGAAAAATGATTCCGGCACAATCCGAAAATTACAATAGGACCACAACGACGATCCGGAAGGAGACGGAAAATAATAAAACAGGACATACGATTAGCTCGACTCCCACAGTGATAAGTCGTACCCGACGAATATCACAACACGGTACATCATGCCGTACCAAGAAGTCGTCCGCAGAACAAAATGACCGGTGCAACCGGCAAAATTCGAAAATAACCGGAACAGAAATCTCGAGTATTGCAACTATAACGTACCGGTTATGATCCAAAACGATAACAAGCAAACTACAAAGCATGAAATGTCCCAAGCACGGAACGAACACGACGAAAAGCTCGTGGACCGCATCAATGCTCCGAAATGAAAATAATGATATACAACAATTCACCACATATGGCCATAAATACAAAATCGGTCTTCGAGAGGGAGAAATAATTAAATGCTGACACTCGACAGTTGAGAAATTTCCGTTCTACAAAGGGAATTTCAAGTTAAACCGGAAATGAAAAATCTCGGGTATTACATTCTACCCCCCTTAAAATAAGTTTCGTCCCGAAACTTAAAGTAAGGAGTGATGGAAAAATCAAGGAAAAGTAATTAAGTGCTCAGCCCCAAAACATCACGAGCAAAGCGTGAACGTAAGGTTCCAGAAGTATGATGAACTGACCTAGCAAGTACAAGGCAATTTAAAATGATCGAAAGGTTCACAGATGAATTACCAACAATGAAAGTCATCCCATACCGAAACTACTAAGAAGAGTACGGGTAATACATTCCCCCGTCTAAGAGGACATTCAATCCCGAAACTTAGAACAACAAAAGATGGAAATGCAAAGCAACGAAACGAAAAACGATCGAAGTTATGATTGTTGGAATCAGCAACAATTAGGACATATTACAAAATATTCATTCTCCCATGTTAGGCTCCTCAGAAGGAGACATAGGGTTTCGGGACATTCTCCGGTCACTTACTCTGTTCGCCAACAGGGTAGCATTCATTTCCAGTTAGGAAATTATCTCACAATATTTCTCCCGATGACCTTCACACCCGCACCGGTAACAAGTCAAGAGTGGAGAGGGACAATTTGCACGTACGTGTCCCTGACCGTTACAGTTGAAGCATCTTCTCTTCTTACCGCGAGTCACCGATGCTGGTTTGGGATTTCCAGCGTTCACTCCCCACCGTGAAGATGACGCTATCGAACGACGTGAGGGTTTGGAAGCCTTAGACTCTTCACCGACCAAAAATTTCTCAGATCTCGGTCTCTTGGCTTCGCTCGTGGGCTTGACTACAGAGGAGATTTCATAGGATATCGCTTGATTTTAATACTCCTTCACTGTAGCATGAATCGTTGTCGCATTTAACCACTCGCGCTTCCATTCCCATCATCACGTCTACGTCTGCCGAGGCTCGACATACTAATACAGATAATACTGTTCAACAATATTAATTTATCATTCGTACAATATACCACAATTATCACCCGACTATTAGTTAGCATCCTTAGAATAATGGTAATATCGTAAAGCATAAAGTTTTATGAAGTCAATTTCGAGTCCTTCGACGAGGACGATCATTATATGTATGCGCTTAACGAAAACAAATTTTTGAAAAAGGGGGCTAGTCACGTTGCGCCCAAAACTTGTAAATATTGTCTTTTGTTTCGGAAGAGGAAGTTGATATAACGATTCTAAAAATTATTTTCGAGTGATGTATAAAAGGAAATTGAAAATTGAATTGTAACTAATTTGAAGTGTTTCAAAAGTGTTGAGTCCCAAATACCATAATTTTGAAAATATTTCCTCTTCTACCAAAACGTTTATTCGAAAGAATTTTCCGCCGAGATACGTGACCATTTGACATGACGACATTAAATCATGGCTTTTCACAATGTTAGAAAATTTCAAAGTACCACTTTAAAATATTCAAGATACTATAGCGCCGTGGGCACCGTGCCGTAAGCCACCAGGCTAAAAATAATTTTAAACAACATGTTCAAAAAGCCAAAAAGGTCGATGTCGGTAATATTCTCAAATACTCCCAAAAGTCATTTAGAAGATAACAAATACCGTCATAAGAATACTATCAAAACGTGTAAGACCAAAATATCAAAAATCGGTTTGCAAGATACCAAAAGCCATCTCAAAATATTCACGCAGCGGATAAAATTAACATTCATAAGTTTATTTTAATAAGGTGCAGAATGCACAAATATGCTCGACTTCCGAAGCATACTACATAACCATTTTTACTCGGACCGCATACGCATGCTATATCTTAAAACAATAATATCACTAACAAGTTTCAAATCCTTAGTTCACATTAAGTATATTAGTACAATATAATCAACTACGTATATAAAGGGACTTACGATTGGGAGACTTACCATCACGGATCGCTTGAAGATGATGTCAGAACCACGATACTAATCACAACTCTGATGCGCGCGACTTACACCGGACATGGACTTCACCCAACGGCCTAGGTTTTTCGCAAACCTAGGCTCCGATACCATAAATGTAACACCCCCAGAATACGTCCGGGAATGTCACACGCCGTAGACCCTTCTCACAAGGATCTACCAGGCTACACTCCAATAGACTACTTAATTGATTAACCGACCGGGGTTAATCTAATTACAAAGCAGACCGACAAGGTCATTAAACAATTCAGAACTAAAGAAACTCACCTCACAATGACAAGAATAAACTGCAATACAGAAAGAAATGACAACTCAATTTAATAAATGAAAACTACACCCATGCAAGGGTGAATACTCGACCAAAAAAGGGGGATGCCGACCAAAGCGAAAACAAAAGGAAAGACTCTGACTCTTGTGTGATTAGCATCGTCGTCTTCCATCTTCTTCCAAGCCAATCCCGTGACTGCTCCCGAGCTGCCAAAACCTGAGCGCATAACAGGCACCCACCCCCCGAAAACTCGGGGGTTAGCAAACTGGAATTTTGCTAGTGCAAGTACATAATATACAAGATATACGAAAAATAACAACACAAAATTCAACCATCGTGAAGTCTTAACACAAACCATACATTCCCAAAGTCTACACACTATAGCACTCGTATACACAAGGTGAAAAATAATCACATAGTCATATTCTCTATATGGAACATAACACCAATTAAACTTTAAACGAGCCCAAGGAGTTAAAAGATTTACTTTGTAAATCTATTCTTATAAAGGGAAAAGCATTTTGATACGATAGTTTGAAAACATTATTAATGACTCGGGTCGTCTTGGGGTTTTAAACAAAAATCGAATGGGAATGCTATTAGAAAATAATTTCAAGAGCTCTCGGGTTCTCGACCCAAGATATGGAAAATGATTGCACGAAAATATGTCACATTATTTAGGATCCTCAATCCAATTTATAGAACACTGTCACAAACGAAATCATTACAACATCTCACGGGGTTCTCAACCCAATCCAATTAACATCATCACGAGATCAATCATCTCAACGTTTCACAGGGCCCTTGACCCAATACACGGAATAGCACCACAATACAATCAAAGGCACAATCTCTCATTCGACATATCCTGCTCAAGACCCCCGATTAATTAACCCTCGGAGATTTCGTCAAACCTCCTTGGTTAATTAACCCTGATACCAACTCTTTAAAAAAAACAAGTTGAAACAAACTTTTCAAAAACACGAATCGCGGTCTATATCAAGACAAACGTTTAAGATAGAGTTTGAAAGATTTTAGGTATGAACATCGTTCGGTAACGGGGTCTTAGCTATCACTCAAATACCCGAAACCAATAAGCCTGCCAGGCGCCTCCCTTGCGCACCTGTGTACCGGCGTTCACTTCCATCATGTTGGCCGCTCATTGAACATGTCACCGCACCGGCGTCACTCCCGCAAGAGCCGCCCCTTGCGCGCGCATTAGGTAACACCAGCGTTCACCACCCATATGGAGCCGCACATTGCAAAGATACACTGTGCCGAGTGCACGCCCCGCCCTCAGAGGTTCCCGGATACGACGTTTCTCACAACAAGTATCCACATTATTTCAATCATCAAGCACACAGACAAACATCACAACAATTATCAACTCAGTACATCATGTCACACAATTTCTCCGCCAGTCCATAACCACACAAATAAACAATAACACGCACGTTATCAATCAAACTCAATCACAATAAGCCTTCAAGCATACCCAACCAACACCGCACATATATCCCTATATTGCGACTCAACCGAATATATATATATCTATATAACCTTACTATATTATAAGAATAAATATAGTTTACCCATCAATCCAAGTCGAGTACGTCATCGAGTGTTAGTATTCATCACTCGTCATTCACCAATATAGGCGCTTATATTAATATATGTATATACATACATATATTTAACATATAAATATATATATACATATATAAAACTAGATATATATATATATATACATACATACACATATATATATATATATACATTTATACATCCGTATAAATTCATACACTTCGACAACAATGATTTCACGCAGTTACAATTCGTATATCAAGGTACTTGCCTTGGTAATCTCTCACAAATACTTCGGTAAATGCGGTTGATTGGAGAAATCCGGAACTCCAATGAAAACGGCGATCGGAAAGGCTCAACACTAGATTTTTGTAGGGAATTTGTCCCTAGTATCCTATCATCAAATAAACAACAAATCACACGAGGAAAAACATCGCAAAATGACCAATTTTCTCTCTGCGGCATTTTCCCGGACACCTTGAAGGCGTCAAACGAAAGTTCATATAAACGACGAATCGGAAATGGTAAAACCATGGAAAGATGATGAAAATGATAGAATACTACTTAATCTACAATTATCCATCAGATATATGAGTTAAAACGATCAAATCGGACAAAATCAACTAAAACCCCCAAAACTAGATTTTAGGAAATCATACCTTGATTCGATCGATCGGAGCAAGTTATGGAAGGATTAATTGATGATATGGACTCACTAATCTCGTGGATTTATAGTGGAACAACATGCCCTCATGTTCTCCAAGCTCCAGCCGCGGAAAGAGGGGAAAAAGGAGTAGAACAATGGGTGTAAACCCGTCTGTCCCGTCATATTTATACTGGTGCAGGACACGGCGCAACAAACGGCTCAGCCCAGCGCCGTGTTTACCGCCGTGTTGCGGGTCAGCGCGCGACCTGACCGACACGGTGCAACAAATGGCCTAGTCCAGCGCCGTGTCTACCGCCGTGTTGTGGGTCAGTACGCGACCTGACCGACACGGCGCAACACCCGGCGCAAGACACTTGCGCGTGTGTCTCGGCCGTGTCCGACACGGCGCAACACCCGGCGCAAATCTTGCGCGGGTTCTCGGCCGTTTATCGGCAGGCCTGCTAGTCCTGGCCGACCCGGCGCAGGACACTGCGCTCGGCAGCGCCGTTTTCACCGCCATTTCGTACAGGTCCGGCCAGCGAAGCTCCGGTTGAAAAATGATTCCGGCACAATCCGAAAATTACAATAGGACCACAACGACGATCCGGAAGGAGACGGAAAATAATAAAACAGGACATACGATTAGCTCGACTCCCACAGTGATAAGTCGTACGATTTAATATCACAACACGGTACATCATGCCGTACCAAGAAGTCGTCCGCAGAACAAAATGACCGGTGCAACCGGCAAAATTCGAAAATAACCGGAACAGAAATCTCGAGTATTGCAACTATAACGTACCGGTTATGATCCAAAACGATAACAAGCAAACTACAAAGCATGAAATGTCCCAAGCACGGAACGAACACGACGAAAAGCTCGTGGACCGCATCAATGCTCCGAAATGAAAATAATGATATACAACAATTCACCACATATGGCCCTAAATACAAAATCGGTCGTCGATAGGGAGAAATAATTAAATGCTGACACTCGACAGTTGAGAAATTTCCGTTCTACAAAGGGAATTTCAAGTTAAACCGGAAATGAAAAATCTCGGGTATACATGTTTTACCTAAATATTTCATCTCGAATTCATGTTTTAAGTATTCAACAGTTTATTGAGCTTTTCCGGAGTCCCGATTAAGTTTAAGTCATCAACATAAACTGCAATTATTGCAAATCAATTATAAGTTTTCTTTATAAAAATACAAGGGCAGACGACGTCATTTTTTTACCCTTCTTTCAATAGATATTCGCTAAGTCTATTATGCCACACTCGTCAAGATTGTTTTACCCCGTACAACGATCTTTGGAGCTTAGTTGAGAACATATTTTTGGGATATGAATTACTTGCTCGTGGTAATTTAATCCTTCAAGGACTTTCATGTATATCTCACTATAAAGTGAACCATATAGGTATGTAGTTACTACATCTATGAGGCGCATATCAAGCCTTTGTGATACAACTAGACAAATAAAAAATCTAAAAGTAATTGTGTCCATTACTGAGAGTACGTTTCCTCATAATCAATTCCTGATCTTTGAGAAAAACCTTGCGCTACGAGTCTTGCCTTGTATCTGGTAATTTCCTGATGTTCATTTTTCTTTCTAGCAAAAACCCATTTGTGTCCTACCGAGATAACATTTTTGGAGTTTGAACTATAGGTCCAAACACCTTTCGCTTTTCCAAGGAATTTAATTCAACCTATATGGCTTCTTTTCATTTTGTCCAGTCATTTCTATTTCGACAATCTCCAACAGACTTCAGTGCATGATCCTCATTTGAAACTTCACGAGCAATATTAAAGGCAAATATATCATCTATGATATGGCATTTTCCCACTCCAATAATTTACTAGAAGATGAATAATTTATTGAGATCTCATTATTTTCAGACAGCATTAGTTCTTCAGGAACTATATTACTTTCATTTTATTGATCAATCATCATTCCTATTTGGTTCTTATCTAGCACCTTCATTTCTCTAGGTACAGAATCTTTTGAATCAATTGGTCGACCATAGTTTTAGCGTACATTGGATTCATTTGGTGTTGCTACTTGTCCTTCAGCGACATCAATTCTGGCTGGTACATTTACAACATGTATATAGGATTTTGTCACTCTAGTTGATTTGTAACCTTTTGTAAGTGAATGATCTTCTCAACCTCTTGCTCAAATTGAATATTCCACGAATCAAAATGTGATAGAGTTTTTTCATTGCAAGAGATATCATTTTGCTTTTATGGATGTAGTTTTGTCCCTCTTAATATTGGGTATGTCATTTCATCAAAATGACAGTGTGAAAAATATGCAGTAAATATACCAACTGTCAAAGGTTCAAGATACCTTATAATTGTAGGTGAATGAAACCCAGCGTATATACCAAGACTTTGTTGAGGACCCACTTTTATGAGTTGTGGGGGTGCAATTGGGACTTGAACAGCACAACCAAAAAGACGTAAATGAGAAACATCAGGTTCTTGACAAGAGACAAGTTGCATGGGAGAATATTGGTGATAAGTTGTTGGCTTAATACGAACTAATTGTTGCATGTAATATGGCATTACCCCAGGCAGAAGTTGGGAGTTTTGATTTCATAGGTAATGGTTTTGGAAGACGTTTAATAAGTGACACTAACATGAGCAACTAAATGTTCGACCTCAATTCCAATTGCCATGCAATAGTCGTCAAATGCTTGAGATCTAACTCACTAGCATTATCAAAATGAATTGCCATGATTGAATTATCATGGAATTGAACTTGTTGTTTTTTAATTTGAGCAAGCAATCTAGCAAATGACACATTTCTAGTTGAAAATAAGATCACATCGGACCATCTAGTAGAAGCATCAACCAGTACCATAAAGTATCGAAATGGCCTACATGGCGGGTCTATTGGTCCACAAATATCTCCTTGAATTCAATATAGGATGGTTGGAGATTCAATACTAACTTTCGTACTTGAAGGCTTAGTTATGAATTTGCCTTGTACACAAGCATCACATGAGATTTCATTTGCTAAAAGAATCTTCCGGTTGTTTATATTATGACCATATGATGTATTGATTATACGACGCATCACAGTTGCTCCCGGGTGTCCAAATATATCATGAAGCATAAAACTATTTGGGTTATTAAACTTCAAATTCATGACATGATTTACCTCAATTGCTTTTATGAATGTATAGTACATTCCAGGCGGTGATGTCGAGAACTTTTCTTTTGTTTGCTTCTGGTCAAATACAAAAGAATTTATACTAAGCCACTTTCTCAGATAAGCTTGGAGCGTCATCTGGAGAATAAGGGTATTAGATACCATAGCGTGTGACATTGAGAGAAAGTGGGAGATTGTTATGAATATGCCCTCGAATGCCACTCAGACGATGTATGAGAGAGGGCATTGTACTTGTTATTATGTAAACTCTTATCAGAAGGCAATTGGTTGTTTCTTTATTTACTGGAAGTCATTGGCATTCCTGACTCGTAAATATATATAGAAAAACTAGTCCATATATTTGAGAGAAAATATTACACTCCTTATTAGATAAGGGGATAGGCACTGGTAAAGTTTATGGCTCAAATACTTAATCGTTCGCAAGTCGATGAAACTTGACTGGGCATTACGTTTATGTGAAGACTTGTATTACGTGTTCTTTGACTTGGAGAGTGCCTGTCATCACTAATTGTTTGTGGGAGTATACATTGTAGGTACGCTAATGGGATTAGTATACTCGAACCAACTCATCCTCGATTCGTCAAACGAATTTCACTCCGGGACAGTCAATGACGGAACAGAAAGGTTGTGATAGGTACTTGTGAACCTTCGACTTGAGAATTTACTATTTAGTAGGGATGTGCTTTTGTGACATTAAGATTTTCACTAGAGTAGTTCTACCTAGAAAGCCGAGAGGTGGGGGTCAACCTCGACGTGCATCTTGACGGACAAGTAGCAGGTTCTACTAAATACCAAGATAGGATTCTTTCTCCTATAAGTGAACAGGAATATGTCCTATGTGATTATTGGCAGATGAGATCATAAGTCTTTGGCCAAAGTATTGGAGCTAGTTGTATTGGATACACGAGAGCTCGGTGATCTCAATTTGCATTAACTGAAACATAGAATCTAGTACAGTTAGGGCTTGACTGATCGTGACCCTATAACTTGATCTGGACATTTGAAAGAAGGGTTTATATGTTTACTAGTATTCACGACTGAATGGTTCTTGAATGATCTTTATCATTCGTTCTCAGTAAGGTTACAGTATAGGCCGCAGGAATGGCTAGGTGGTGCTATAACTCTTTGGTTCCTCCCATTGCTTAGTGAGACGGACCTACCGAGTCGTGCATTAGGGAGACAACAGAATAATATGAAGTGGATCTCTTATTCTGAATTTTAGACATTGGATGTCTTATTTAATTTATTGGATAAATTAAATCGGTCTGGTGAATTAATTAAATCACTAGGTGATTAATTTAATTCATGAATAATTAATTCTTAGAGAAATAATATTTTAATGTAATTAATTAATTAGATTAATTAATAATATTAATTTTATTTGAGACGAACCAAGGTGTATCAGTCAGACTGGACACACGATGGTCCGTTTCTGTAACACCCCCAAATCTCATTTGGTTATTACAGTGTCGTGGACCCCACACCTGTAGATCCACCAGGCGAAAACAACTGAAATACAATAAATTCACCAATAACAGAAAATCATCGTCCCTACAATGATATCCGACACAATATTCCGATGAGGAATTCTAAAGACAAAAGTGGGCCTACATGGCCAAAATGAAATACAATGACATCCACGAGCCTTGCTCGGATAATACAGCATGACAACAACTGACACGACTGAAGTAAACTCCCACTGACTGACCAGCATGAACAACTCGGACTAGTATCGCTCGAATGCCTCATCGCCAACATCATGCCCCTGTGTCTCAACTCTCTCCTCGCAAGCATCTAAAACATGAAAACATGTTCCGCCCCCACGGGGTCAGTCATCCAGATAATGAACATCAAATACATGTATAACATGATATGCATCCACAGGCAGAATGAAACGGTACAATGACAATAATACGAGATGCTCACAAACCAAGGTAAGAATCGAGCATTCGTGAAACACTATGCACACGGCATATGATCAATACCTGCTCAATAGGTTAAAGTATACGTGCCCAATGGCAAATCAGCGATACAGAACACCACAATGAATTATACGAAGATGAACCAAACCAGAACTGAATTAATTATGAATCACAATGCCCGAAGGCTCCAATGAAATTACCAAGACATCACAAAGGCCTGAAAGCCACTCAGCCGAAGCTGTCAAATATCACAATCATCTGAAGTTAAAACATCCCGAAACTGTATCAATGAGGGACGAAGCCACGACACGAAGCCGTATCACCATTAGGGCCGAAGCCACAACACGAAACCGTATCACAATTAGGGCCGAAGCCACGGCACGAAGCTGTATCACAATTAGGGCCGAAGCCATGGCATGAAGCCGTATCATAATTAGGTCCGAAGCCACGGCACGAAGCCGTATCACAATTAGGGCCGAAGCCACGGTACGAAGCCATATCACAATTAGGGCCGAAGCCACGACACAAAGTCGTACACAATTAAACCATCCAATGGCCATGACCTACTGAGTTGTAGGTGTTGGGAACCAACCGCAAAGGTTCAAGCCCCAAAATTACCCATAATTAAATCACAACGGCAACAATCCAAAGATTACCGAATTCACAGAATGATAGTGTGCTGCCTTGAGTCGGCCAACACGACGACAGTAACTCACGGATGGGAACTATCCTCGATAATCCCAATTCGATACCTAGATTGCCTTAGAATGGCCAACCGATAACAATGATGCAGCGGATGATTCAACAATTCGATTGCCTTAGAATGGAAAAACCGATACAATGATACAAGGAATGCCTCGGCACCTTTAATCGGTTACCGACGACGAAGATGAGAACGAATACGCCAATACCTTAAATCGGCCAATACAACATGAATGACAGGACGCCAACATTAATAACGATGATTAGAATAATGTCTTAGATCGACATCAATATTGACACCAACAATCGATACATCGATACCGCGAACTGGCTATCGACAATAACATTAACAATGAGTATCCCAATGCCTTGAACCGGCCATTAATGAACAATAATAAACATTTGGTATAGTTTCCGAAGAGTATCGTATCGAACAATCTCCTAATATCAATGAATTCATGAAGAGACTAAGTCTCGGAATGATACAACACATTCATACACATATATGATAACATTAATCTCATTGACTAGTACAAGTATAAAACTTGCCTCAAACCGAAGGCGAGAAAGTCCTTCCACGATCAACATCCTTAATGGAAATGCCGACTGCTCGAACAACCTTGAATAACACAAATACCAACAATACGCTTAATATACGAATCAAGCCTGATCACAACCAACTCAAAAGTCGATATAACACTACCCGAAACTCATTAGGGCATTCTAACAACCACGTTGTAAACAATCTTCAATTGTTTACAACCCAAACTTGATTATACCGACAACCAACTTCCAATGAATGATTTAATCCAACAAAATCTCACTAATATCATCAATAATCCCATAGGAATACTTAAATTGGGATTTCAACAACATCTAGTCGAAACCCCCAAAAATTCCAAAGTCAACACCAAGATTTTCTTGAAAAATTCTAAATGATTCACAAATTCCAAAAATTACACCAATGAACCCGTAAGAATACAAGTATCCAAGATAGATAATCCATATCTAACATATTCCAACATAATATCAAGCTTACACGAAGAGATCGGAAGGAAAAACCCAAAAATCCAAAATTCTAGATCCAAGAAGTTATTACCCTGATTTGGAGTGATGAAACTGATTAAATGATGATTAATCCGACTAAGGAGCTTGAAGATGATGATAGATGGATTCAGATCGAAGAAGTCTCTCCAAAACGTCCGGCATAGCTCAAAACCGATGAAGGAATGAATGAAATGAAAAAATGACGAATCTGAAATGCACTGGCCAATATATACTGGTCCTAGCTTAGCGCACGCCATGACCTGATATGTAGCGTGCGCTAATGGGTTAACCGGACAGTCCAGTGAGCTCTGACTGCCTCGTTAACGTGCGTTAACCCAAAAAGTTAGCGTACGCTAACTGATATCTGATGCCCGATGTCTGGAGTACAGAACCTCCTGTTCTCTGATCTGTTCGCGATAGCGTACGCTACACCCAAACTCAGCGTGCGCTACTACATCATTAGCGTACGCTAATATCCATTCATAGCGTACGCTATGAATTATTCCAAATCAGTCCAGTACCCATTGGACTCTGCCTGATCGACCTTAGCGCCCGCTATACTGCTAGCATAGCGTGCGCTATCCGAACTCACTAGCGCGTGCTACTTACCATTCGTAGCGTGCACTACTGCAACTCAACTGCATTCTAGTACCTTCTGGACTGTCTGCCTGAACCACACTAGCGTGCGCTACTTCTGATTACCTAGCGTGCGCTACCTGTACTTGATTAGCGTGCGCTAACTAAGGTACGTACCGTGCGCTACCTCACACACAATTTACCAAAACATAATGATGATGATACTCCCATCTCAGTCTCGAAAAATGATGAATGATGAATAACAACTGATATGCGATTCCAAAGTACGCCTAACGGTGAACACAGTTGAATGAATATGAATGATGAATGATTATTACTGAGTAAAAAATTTCTGAGTGAAAATTACTGAATAGAAATAATGAATTCACATCCGGGTATTACATACTCCCCCCTTAAAAAGAGTTTCATCCCCGAAACTAAGGGTAAACATCTCGGGGTATGAACCACCCATCATGATCTGAAAACAGCACTGTACAATTATTACTCGGAACCATATCAACCGCATGTCCTAGTCCCCATGACTAGACGTCTCCGAACTCAATGAACGATTACCCAGATAATCACGAAATCTCGGTTGCAATACCAAAGTAACGCAACAAATGATCCCAAAATCTCATGATTTTCAAATACGATCCTAAAAAAAATAGATCAACCATAAGTGATTCACAACAACAATACACTATTACGTATTGAGTTACCGAGTCATTCGAAAAACAAGGCCACATCTAAAATGTACCCCATATCGATATCTTCCATATCATCGATCCCATCGATTCAAGGGTGACCCCATTCTGAACTCATCGCTTAATCATGATCCCGGAAGGTCACAAGAATATCTTAATGAATGATAATGAATCGAAATCTAACAAGGATCAAGAATGACTCACCGAGGTGAAATAATAACGCAATCACATAAAAGGATATTCATTCCTTAAGTTGTTGAACAGTATACAACAATCACATAAATGAATTAATGAATTAAGTTGAATGATGAGCATCAATGTAGGCCCGAATGAACTGAGTAAGAGCATAAATAGCCGAGTGTCCGGAGTCCCGCATATACACCCGCTATTGGCCTAATTAGTCTCACGGTTCAATGTGTCCGGAGTCCCGCGTATACACATTACCATGCCCACAGTCCAATGTGTCCGGAGTCCCACATATACACATGACCATAATGTGCCCGACTAAAATTCCACACATGCGCCACCCGGCCATGCAATATAATTCCGGAAGATCACCAGAACAAAAATGACCAAGGTGAGGAGTAATGAATAGAATCCGATAAGGATCAAGAACGACTCACCGAGATGAAATAATGATACAACGAGTGATAGCTTCAATGAAATGATTTTGGAACCATCGTTCCCCGTGAGTTACATGATGAGTTGATAAATACAAGTCTCGACATGAACAATATATTATGAGTGAATTACATGTATGAATGAACAACAACAAATGGAATGAATGATTATACTATTACCGAGCAAGAATTAACTTGTTTAAAACCGGTGATGAAGGTCCTTACCTCTGTCTCTCGAAGCCTGATAGGACCCCTTGGATGATGCACGGGCTGGAGTAACAAAATCTCTCGAGGTTTGCGAGCTCACTCGAGATCTATTGGCACTAGAACTCCTGCAGTATTTCTGCCGGTGTCCCTGCCTCCCGCACAGAAAACAAACAATAGGTGGCACCGTACACCAAGTATTAACGTGCCCTGCTGAATCAGAGTTAAAGCAGACAACAGTCGAACTCGTCGTCTGAGATGAAGATGATTTCCCAGCATGAAGACGACTAGAAAACGACCTCTTAGATCGGGGCCCGATGTCCTTCAGAACGAACCGACATCCCAGTCCTCTCACCAGAAGAAATTGAAGGGTGTTTCTGAGTAAGCTCCTTGATCAAAAACTCTGCTCCAAGAGCCTTCTCGGTGAACTCACCGAGTGAATTACAATTGTGATTGAACAACTGCATCCTCAACTGCGGATTTATCCTCTTGCTAAAATACTTGATCTTATCTGCCTCAGTACGGATAACTGACGAAGCAAACTGAAGTAGTCCATGAAACTTCTCAGCAATGACAATAACACCCTCGTCCTCGATGGGTTCGGGGTTCAAAACCTCTGATAACTTGGCTTCACGAAGTGGGGCTAGATAATACCTCTCTAACATGAGAGTCTTGAACTCACTCCAAACACAATCACGATCAGTGGGTTTCACAGAAAGCCACCAAGAATAAGCACCCTTACTCAAGTAGTAAGCAGCTACTACCACTTTACTCTCTTCCGGACACTGAACCATGTCGAAGAGTTTATCAAAATGCTCAATCCAATGAACAATATCAGCTGGTTCCGACGAACCCTCAAAAGTAGGCGGTCTCTGACGAGAAATATCGCCGATAATCTGACTCACTCCTCTAGTCCGTCCATGAAACGGCGCCTGGAAGCCCTGCTGCGGTGGACCATGAACCATCGAGGTCTGCATGGTCTCCATCAGACGTGTCATCTGAGTCATCTGGGCCATCATGCCCTGCATACATATGAATGGGTCCACCCGAACACCTTATGATTGAGTTGCATCTCGGGTACGACTCCCTGACAGTGAATGATTATCTGACAGTGAATAAGTAGCATAGCTAACTGATGAACGCCTGATATCCCTCGCATCCGCGTGGGTGTTCACAAGAGATTCCGGGTTTCGGCCCGCACGGCCTCTTCCCCTGCATCCTCTGACAGCTCTGTCCATACTGAAGCAGGAAAGTCGCATGATGATTACAGATCCCACATGAAGATCGTATTATGATTACGTTATGGAATGATAATAATGAGTATGCACGCTTATCATAATGAATGCATTAATAATGCAATAAAATGATCGTCGACATTATGCCGGAATACGATAGGATCGCATGAATGATCAAGTGAGGTAACATGATTATATGACGAAATTCCTGAAATGATTATCTTGAACAAGTTAACAAGGTTGATTATTCGATCCACAGGATCACAACTGAGCAATGAGATTGACTGAGTGATTAATGAATTGACATGATCGATAAGATCAAAATGATGATTGAGGATTATTTACTGGTGAATGAGTTTATCCTTAGCACTTACACAAGTCACATGTGCTCCAACACAATTAGTCATGAATCAATCGTAACACAAATGTCACATATAGTTTTCAACAAAGCATGTATAATTATTGACATGATGAATGTATGAACATAAAGAGAATCGAGTCCTTACACAGGTCATATGAAGCTTCGAGGTCTCGCGATACTAGTCTTTACTGACGACGACTCGGTGAATGAATGACTTGTGCAGTCGTACAAATTTCACGACTCACAAAACCCGACTGTCCAGATTGTCATAACCTGACAGTCCCACTACTACCGCGTCGGTAGAACCACATAACTCACATATCAGGGATGGTTATGGCAATTATGTAATCTAAAGATCTCAATACTCTTGATTTTAGCGCCCTTGTTGGTTGGATAATAAATTACGAGATTGTACTTAAATTTGGAATACGAAGCCGAAACCGAAGAAAAAATCAATAGCTTTAAAAGCTAAGAAGATGTTAAGAAATGAAAAAGCTATCCCGGTTGATGACGATGATGAAGAATCGGCATTTTATGCCAATAACATCAATAAGTATCAAAACTTGTTAAATTGGAGAAGAAGAGACTTCAACTCGCAGGTCCGGAATGACTCAAATTGGTTCGACAATAATTGTCGAAATTGTGGAAAATCCGGCCACTTTGCGAAGAATTATCGTGGCTCGACTTCTAACAAGAAAGTGTTAATAGGCACCTGGAGTGACGAGGACGAAGAAGAAGATAATATTCAAAATAATCTCGCACTCATGGAAAGAAGCTCGTTTGACGATAGTGATGATGAAAGTTAGGTAACTACCTCGTCTCACTAGAAACTTTTTAGTGCTTAGGAACAACTACATACGGATTCTCAAATTTCGCTAAGAGATATAAATCCCTTAAAATTAAAAATAACTTTTTGGAAGACGAAATCTCCAAATTACAAGAAAAAGGAAACTTCATTGAAATTGATCATTCTCTATGCCTTGAAAATTAAAATAATAATGATTCATTAAAAGTTCAAAACGAACTAAAAGATTTAACGAACAAATTTTCTCTCGGAAATGAGAAATTTGAAAAATTTCTCAGTATTCAAAAATTTTCGTTAAATAAACAAGTATTAGGATTCAAACAAGATGATAAAAATGAATCCTTAAATTTTAAAATACCCTAATGTGGTAAATGTTTAAAAATCGGACATCACATTTCAAACTGTAAAATCCCAAGACGAACAATCAAAATAAAGAAATATGGATTCCGAAAGTAACCATAATATCAAAAATCTTATATTTACCAAATAAAAAATGATCGAGAGTCGGTTGGATCCCCAAAATTCAAAATTAATTATTTGAAAATAATTGGTATTTAACTCAGGAGGGGTTATTTTTTAAAGGGGAGATATTTTTCAGGGGGAGTTTAACCCATTTCTTTTCATATTTAATTTTTTATTGATTTTTTATTTTCATGCACTTTTTACTAATGACAAAAAGGGGGGAGAAGAATGAAGAGAAGAATGAGGAGAACAAAAATATAATGGAGGAAAAGAGAAAAAGGAATGGAGGAGAGGAAAACTAACAAAATAGACAAAGCCGAAAATTTTGATGTGTATATTTTGTATTTTTGCAGGTATAAATTCTATCGAAGTATTGTTGTTTTGTCATCATCAAAAAGGGGGAGATTGTTGAAATATTTTATTCCACATATTCAAATTAAGGTTTTGATGATAAGTTGCTAAACAATAAAAAACAACAATTAATCAACAAGGAGTCGAAGACGCTCGAGACGGACTGAAAAGCAAAGAAGTAAACAATAGTGAAGCTAACGTACACTATCAACAAGACATAATGTACGCAATGTATCAAGGCAGTGAATACTGCATTCTGCATCAAAGCAGATGACGCACGCTATGGTGCAAGGTTAACGCACGCTATACATGGATCTTAACGTGCGTAATAAGGAACACTTAACGTATGCTATGCAAGGTGAATTTCAAATTCAAATGAAATCAATACGTTGGATTGATTCTAGAAGGTCAAAAAGCATGCAATATATCTATGGGAGTTAACGTACGCGACATGATGATATAGCGCATGCTATGATACAGTCAGAAGCTACTGGACTGAATGAATAGCAGATAACGTACACTACAGGTGTAATATCCGCAATTTTCGATTTTCGGTAAATTTCTTTTGTCGGCCGAAGTCCGTTTTGACGACTCTCTCGTGACCGTTTCGTCATTCTGAGAATGATTAATTCTACACTTTTTGACGTCCGAGTTCGTTTCGGTGTCGTTTTGTTGAGTTCCGTGCTTTTTAGCGACTTTTCCGCACTTGAGTTCGATTCTTGCGAATCTCGTTCGAAACTGCTGTTTCAAGTTTCCCGTAAGTCCGTTTAACTTTGTTAGACGTGTTGTGAACTTCGGTTTGTGTATTCGATCACGTATCGTGATTTCCGGGCGTTTGGGCCGTTTTGTAATTTCCCAAAGATTTGGGTACTTGTGTTCGTATTCGCTTTACCCTACTCAGGAGTGTCAGGATCATGTATTTGTTTTAAACTTGAGCTCGTGCTTTTATTATTGTACTACTTGTCTTGTTCGACGGTAGTGATTCGTGTCTGCGCGCCCGCGATCCTTTGATTCGATCTCCGCACTGCCTGCATCGCCGGATGATTAGCACACGCTATTCTTCATAGATAGCGTACGCTATCGATGCCCGCATTACGTACGTAACACAACGATGGTTACGTACGTTACCTAGTTCAGGATTCAGTCCAGTAGGTACTGGAGTACCTCGTTAGCGCACGCTATTCCTCATCAGTAGCGTACGCTATCCGTGCCTTCCTTACGTACGTAACACAGCACTTGTTACATACGTTACGTTGTTCAGGTCTTCGGACAGTTGAGTTTGGATTAACTCTTACATACGTAATAACTTGTCCATTACGTACGTAACATCACTAGCGTACGTTAAAGCTTATGGCTTACGTACGTTAGCTTCGCGCAGGTTTATATATCTGAGGGTTGACCGATTTCGGGTCATTTCTTCCTCTCCTCCTCCCTGCTGCGTTTTGGGCGATTTGGGGTAGATTTTGGACGAGCCTTCGTCGATCTTTGACGGTAGTAATCACTCCGGTGGGTCTTCTTCGTGTTCATCAACATCTAGCCTTCATTCTTCTTCGAATCAAGGTAAGGTTTAGAACCCTAGTTGAGATATTTTCGGGGTTTGTTTCGATTTCGTGATTTCAATCCGAGATTGTTAGTTCTATTGTCGTTATCTATTCGCTTTGATCATATCCCACGGATTGAAATTCCGTTTTCATATTTTTGTCGGGTCGATTCGTGTTCTTGGCCATTTTGGGGGAAAACCTTGAACCTTCGTCATTTGTTCTTTGAACTTAGCGGCTTTGGGTCGTACTTTGGAATTCATTTTCGTTGTTATTGTTTTCGTTCGTAGTTCCTTGTTGTGGATTGTCGTTCGGTGGAGTCCGCGAGTTCGTAGTCGGTTCGTGCCAACCTACTTTGGTCGATTTTCCGCGTTGCTCTTATTCGAGGCAAGTACCTTGTCCATACTTTTCTTGTTTCATGGATATGATGATTGGTGATCGTCTTGGTTTGTTTGTTTGTTTGAAATGAGTTTTCAAAAGATTTGGTTAGCCTCGTTAAAGGCCTCTTTCAAAACCGTGTGTGTTTTGTGATTGGTGTGGTTCGGGAATAACTATGTGAATTCTATGTATATGCTTGGTGTTCATGTTGCACTTGGTATTGTGTGTGGACGTATATTATTTCATTTCGGTGCGTTGTGGATTGACGTGGTGTTTTGCTAAGTGTTTGATGCCTCTAGGCGAATTGTTTGAATATCCTTGATGTGATATGTTATTTGTGTGAATGTGTGGATATGGTTGAAGGTCTACGGTGGCACATGGCATGTGATCATGTGGCCAGGATGCAACAAGTGATTGATCCAACCGTGAGAGCCTGAGATAATCTACGGTGGCACATGGCATGTGATCATGTGGCCAGGATGCAACAAGCGATTGATCCAACCGTGAGATGTGTGTGATTTGTTTCGCTAGCCAGCTCGGGAGGGTCCTTCGAGGCCTCGGGTGGGATGTCGGTGGTATCGTCCCGGTCCTAGGCGAGGCGCGTGCGTGATTATGTTTCGTTGATTTTTCGTCCGTTGAGGACACGTGATGTTGGGCTTTGACCCTGTGAGTGGTTGTCTGTTTTCTATTTGCGAAAAACAAAACCTTTGGGCTGTGACCCCTGTTGATTTTTGGAAAGAGAAGGATTTGGAAATCCTAAATTGTTTTCTATCAAAACTCTCGATGGCATTTTAAATTGTTTTATAAATTGTTTTCCCTTGAATTGTGATCTTTCGGTTTTGGAATATTTTACCAAACTCATACCTCGGGAAGTGCTTTTCATTACGTTTGGAACTTTGAGGATTCCTGATTATTATTGTTCTTGGAACTTGTATTGTATGGCTCGTATTTTTGCACTTGTACTTGCACTAGCAAAACAGTGGAGATTTGCTAATCCCCGAGTATTCGGGGGGTGGATGTCTATTTTTGCATTCAGGTTTTGGAGCATAGCACAAGGTCGGCACGGAGGATGATGAAAGATGAACGATACTAATCACACGAGGACCCGTTGATGGCGTATTGGTCTTGTTGTATTTTCTTTTCCGCTGCAGTATCTTTTCCCCGTTGTACGGGAGTTTATTGTATTTTGACCCCTGCGTGGGTATGCGCTTGTAATTGAGTTGTATAATTTATTGAAACACCAAATCGGTCTACTGAGTCGTTTTAGCCTTGAAGGCATTGTCGAGATGTTAAATGTTGTTACCAGCCTGGTAGATCCTTAAGGAGAGGGTCTACGGCGTGTAATATCCCTGAGTGGATTGGGGGTGTTACATAAATGGTATCAGAGCTTAGGTTGTGGAAACCTAGGCTGTCGGGTCAGTGGTGTCTATCGAGTTTTTGTCTCGTCGGATTTTATCTGACTGAGTCGTGTCGCGACGCGTCGTCTGAGTTGGTTGGTCGTGATTAGTATCGTGGGCAATCATCATCTTCGTGCGACCTGTGGCTGTAAGTCTCCCTTCTTTGTGTTGTGCCTCGTGTGACACGAGCTATATTTTTTTATGATTATTTATTAAGTGACGGAATCCTTTTATGGATTTTGATTTCTTGATACGTGACTATTTGACTCTCATATTTCTTTCATGTGAGGAGTAGTTGCTGGATTGTGCATGTTGGACTGTATTTCTTTTTTTCCGCTGCGTGAGTTCCTTTGTAATAGCTTTCGGTATTTTACCGACTGAATTTTATTTCGAAAATCGATTCCTTTAACCGAGTTGTTGGCCTTGACCGTTTTGACGGTAGTTGGGTGTTTTCAAATGATTTTGTGAGTTTTGATAAGTACTACCGTCATCGACCTTTTTGGGCATTCTTGTAATTGGTTTTTAGCCTGGTGGGTTCCGGTGCGGACCCACGGCGCTATAATGTTCCGTGTATTTACCTGAAATTTTTGGGCATTGTAGCCCATTGAATTATCTTTGAAAACCTTGAGTATATTAGAAAATAAAATTCGAGACGTACTTTAAATGGATTGTATTTTCAAGGCGCCTACTAGCGCAACTATCTGTTTCAAAATTTTTCTACCTCGAGGACCAAAATGTTTTGAGATATTTTCGATGTTTAGAAACATTTATACTTAGACCCGAGGGTCGGATATTCTGAAAGTTTTTCACTAAAAGAAAAGTGTCCTCATTTTAGTCCGAACGCAAGATGAATTTCAAAGTCTCGAAAATGATGTTTGTTTAACTTTTTGTAAAATGATACTCAAGATCAACTGGTGTTTCCAAACTATTTTCAAAAGGTGGTTTTTGTTTTTAAAACCCATCACTTCCTGCTTGTGGTCGGAGAAGGTGTGTAAGATGTTGATATTGAATGTTGTCGCCTTGTGATGAATTATGTATTATCGCACTTGTGCGAGCTATTGGAACTGGAGTTTGTATGATTGTGTATATACGTGGTTGTTCCTTGATGTTTTGTAATTGTGCACTGGTCATCATTCGAGTCGTTGATGTCGCCGGACGATGCCGTCGTTATTGTGATATTCATGTGTGTATTGCCTTACGATGGTAATCGTTGTATGTGTTATGTGTTATGATTTTATGTTGTGCTGAGTGGTTACTTATTCAGTATGCCGAGGGGCCGAGGTCGTGGTCGTGGTGATCGGACGCGTGGTCGAGAGCATGCTTCCGGTGATAGTATTGGTATTGGTGTTGCTACTATTTTACAGCAGGTAGCCACTCAGATGACTCAGTTGACTCAGGCAGTTCAGCGTGTTACAGATGTGACCCAAAGACACTGGTGCAAATCGGTGGCTTCGAGAAGTGGTTCGTATGAATCCCCCTCGTTTACCGGTGCCGCAGATGCTTTAGCCGGATGGTTGGCTTTTCCAGTTGGAAAAGATTTTCGAGATAGTTGATTGTCCGTAAGAACGTAAGGTTCCTAGCTCAAGATCTTTCGACAAAGATGCCGCTAGTGGTGGGAGGCTACTAAGCCTCGAGATCGCGTTGTCACGTGGGCGAGTTCCGTAAATTCATGAGAGATTAGTTTTGTCCTAACCGATCAGAAATCGAGGATTAATGAATTCTTTTTGGCGAAACCGCAGGATGTACCGCTGTCTCAAGCTATTATTGATTTTAGCAAACAAATTTGCTATGTGCAAAATCAAGTAAGGACAGAGGAGGACAAGATTTGTCATTTTAGTAGGCGGATGAAGCCGAGATTCGCCAAGACATTGCAGTCTCGCTTGTACTTCCTTGAGAGATTATCAAAATAGGGCGTTAGCCTATGAGCTATCCAGATTATCGACCGAGAGTATGTCCGACTCAAGAAACAAAACCGTTGGGAACTTTTCAGGAAATCAGGGGAGTGGGCCCCTTGAGGTTGGGACTTCGTCTCGTCATCCCAAAATGATTCCTAGATCGCGTGATCAGAGGAGTAGTACCCCTGCAGTGAGTAATGTGAGCACTTCGAAGATATGTTATAACTGTAGTCGAGCGGGCCATACTGCGAAGAATTGTCGTTCACCGTTAGTCAGCTGTTTCGAGTGTGGCCAGGTGGGTCACCGATCCGTGCATTGCGAGACGGTAGCTGAGAGATTTGGGGATCGAGGTTGCGTCTCTGCTCCGAAAGGACACGGAGATGCCTAGGGTGGTTTTGAGGATTTCGGCGTAGTCCGAATTATTTATAATTACCCTTGTGGATCGTTTTATGTTTATTCTCTGTTTTCTCGACTGTGCGTGTTTTCTTGTAACAAGTACTTTGTGTTTTGTGATTGTTTGGATAATTGACTTGATTGTATTATCCATTTGATTACGCTTGTTATTTGTTGGTTTTATTATGTCTCTACCGGCGACGTTGTGTTGGTCGTCGTGGAGCGTGTTTTCACACCGTATATCCCGTTGCGTTGTGTGTAACATTTCGCCGTTGGGCGTTAGTTACGCGTTTCTTGCGTATCTCGTTGAGTTTTCCTGGCGGAATATTTCTTCCCCCTACTTGTTTTAAGTTTCGGGACGAAACTTCTTTTAAGGAGGGTAGAATGTAATATCCGCAATTTTCAATTTTCGGTAAATTTCTTTTTTCGGCCGAAGTCCTTTTTGACGACTCTCTCGTGACCGTTTCGTCATTCTGAGAATGATTAATTCTACACTTTTTGACGTCCGAGTTCGTTTCGGTGTCGTTTTGTTGAGTTCCGTGCTTTTTAGCGACTTTTCCGCACTTGAGTTCGATTCTTGCGAATCTCGTTCGAAACTGCTGTTTCGAGTTTCCTGTAAGTCCGTTTAACTTTGTTAGACGTGTTGTGAACTTCGGTTTGTGTATTCGATCACGTATCGTGATTTCCGGGCGTTTGGGCCATTTTGTAATTTCCCAAAGATTTGGGTACTTGTGTTCGTATTCGCTTTACCCTACTCAGGAGTGTCAGGATCATGTATTTGTTTTAAACTTGAGCTCGTGTTTTTATTATTGTACTACTTGTCTTGTTCGACGGTAGTGATTCGTGTTCGCGCGCCCGCGATCCTTTGATTCGATCTCCGGCACTGCTATGTACCGCCAGATGATTAGCGACGCTATTCTTCATAGATAGCGACGCTATCGATGCCAATTACGACGTAACACAACGATGGTTACGACGTTACCTAGTTCAGATTCACCCAAAGAGGTACCGGAGTACCTCGTTAGCGCACGCTATTCCTCATCGAGCGACGCTATCCGTGTTTTCCTTACGCACGTAACACAAAGACTTGTTACGACGTTACGTTGTTCAGTCTTCGGACGGTTGAGTTTGGATTAACTCTTACATACGTAATAACTTGTCCATTACGTACGTAACATCACTAGCGTACGTTAAAGCTTATGGCTTACGACGTTAGCTTCGCGGCAGTTTATATATCCGAGGTTGACCGATTTCGGTCATTTCTTCCTCTCCTCCTCCTCGCCGCATTTTGGGCGATTTGGGGTAGATTTTGGACGAGCCTTCGTCGATCTTTGACGGTAGTAATCACTCCGGTGGGTCTTCTTCGTGTTCATCAACATCTAGCCTTCATTCTTCTTCGAATCAAGGTAAGGTTTAGAACCCTAGTTGAGATATTTTCGGGGTTTGTTTCGATTTCGTGATTTCAATCCGAGATTGTTAGTTCTATTGTCGTTATCTATTCGCTTTGATCATATCCCACGGATTGAAATTCCGTTTTCATATTTTTGTCGGGTCGATTCGTGTTCTTGGCCATTTTGGGGGAAAACCTTGAACCTTCGTCATTTGTTCTTTGAACTTAGCGGCTTTGGGTCGTACTTTGGAATTCATTTTCGTTGTTATTGTTTTCGTTCGTAGTTCCTTGTTGTGGATTGTCGTTCGGTGGAGTCCGCGAGTTCGTAGTCGGTTCGTGCCAACCTACTTTGGTCGATTTTCCGCGTTGCTCTTATTCGAGGCAAGTACCTTGTCCATACTTTTATTGTTTCGCGGATATGATGATTGGTGATCGTCTTGGTTTGTTTGTTTGTTTGAAATGAGTTTTCAAAAGATTTGGTTAGCCTCGTTAAAGGCCTCTTTCAAAACCGTGTGTGTTTTGTGATTGGTGTGGTTCGGGAATAACTATGTGAATTCTATGTATATGCTTGGTGTTCATGTTGCACTTGGTATTGTGTGTGGACGTATATTATTTCATTTCGGTGCGTTGTGGATTGACGTGGTGTTTTGCTAAGTGTTTGATGCCTCTGGGCGAATTGTTTGAATATCCTTGATGTGATATGTTATTTGTGTGAATGTGTGGATATGGTTGAAGGTCTACGGTGGCACATGGCATGTGATCATGTGGCCAGGATGCAACAAGTGATTGATCCAACCGTGAGAGCCTGAGATAATCTACGGTGGCACATGGCATGTGATCATGTGGCCAGGATGCAACAAGCGATTGATCCAACCGTGAGATGTGTGTGATTTGTTTCGCTAGCCAGCTCGGGAGGGTCCTTCGAGGCCTCGTGTGGGATGTCGGTGGTATCGTCCCGGTCCTAGGCGAGGCGCGTGCGTGATTATGTTTCGTTGATTTTTCGTCCGTTGAGGACACGTGATGTTGGGCTTTGACCCTGTGAGTGGTTGTCTGTTTTCTATTTGCGAAAAACAAAACCTTTGGGTGTGACCTGTTGATTTTTGGAAAGAGAAGGATTTGGAAATCCTAAATTGTTTTCTATCAAAACTCTCGATGGCATTTTAAATTGTTTTATAAATTGTTTTCCCTTGAATTGTGATCTTTCGGTTTTGGAATATTTTACCAAACTCATACCTCGGGAAGTGCTTTTCATTACGTTTGGAACTTTGAGGATTCCTGATTATTATTGTTCTTGGAACTTGTATTGTATGGCTCGTATTTTTGCACTTGTACTTGCACTAGCAAAAAATTGGAGTTTTGCTAATCCCCGAGTATTCGGGGGGTGGATGTCTATATTTGCATTCTGGTTTTGTGTCATAGCACAAGGTCGGCACTGAGGATGATGAAAGATGAAAGATAATAATCACACGAGGACCCGTAGATGGCGTATTGGTCTTGTTGTATTTTCTTTTCCGCTGCAGTATCTTTTCCCCGTTGTACGGGATTTTATTGTATTTTGACCCCTGCGTGGGTATGCGCTTGTAATTGAGTTGTATAATTTATTGAAAGACCAAATCGGTCTACTGAGTCGTTTTAGCCTTGAAGGCATTGTCGAGATGTTAAATGTTGTTACCAGCCTGGTAGATCCTCGAGGAGAGGGTCTACGGCGTGTAATATCCCTGAGTGGATTGGGGGTGTTACAACAGGGAAGTGCTATGTATGCTAAGAGCATTACGTACGCTATGGAGGAAGCATAACGTACGCTAAAGCAGAACATGGAGCAATGGCTAGTTTGGCTCTCTAGCCTATAAATACAAAAGCATTTGGTATTATTTAGTACAACAACCTCAAGCAAAGTATTCATACATCAGATATTGTTATATTCATTATTGTTGTTGTAATCAAGGTTAATTGATAAGATTTCGAGAGTTTAATTCACTCAACCAAACACGAGAGAAAAGAAAGGTTTATAAGATTTGATTTGGTGTTATTAAAATTGTGGATCCAGCATTGTTAGAATCATAATCTAAATCCAAGTGAGGTTTTTCTAGTACCGATAGAAAGCTAGAGGGGTTGATTCCTCATCCATTAGAAAAGAAAAATGGTTTATTTTGGACTGACACAAAGACAAGATTATAATCGTTTATCTTGGACCGATAGAAGACAAGATTGTAACGGTTTCCCTCGGACCAGTAGAAGACAAGGCAGAAAGGTTTATCTTAAGCCTATAGAAAAAGATACAAAGAGAGGACGTATGCACATTGCCGAACCTCTATATATTGCTGTGTCATTATTTTCCGCACTTAAGCACTTCCGCAATCACAAAAGAATTCTGTATTCTTAACCGCACTATTTAAACCCCTCTTTTAGTGGCGGTACAAACCCAACAATGTCTTCTTTCCTTAGTAGATTTGCTCAATAGTACAATCCTTCTAGCAAAAAAAATTGTTTGTTGTACTGTTTATCACTATTATTCGTTACGATCTAGCAATCCGGCTTGTGCAAATTGTTCGTGTGTGGATCCCCGAAAGAGGAAGACAATTTTCATAATCTTATGGTCTGGATTTAGATCTATTCTTTGGATTAAGGTAATTCGACAAACTCTTTATTAAATCAGTTAAATTACCACATGAAGATCCTAATATGGGTTTTTTGATAATTATTCCGCTACGTTTTTACTCAAATTCGTTGTATTAGATACACGAAAAAACCAACATTTGCCACGCGTCAACATGTGGAATGTCGAGGTTAACCTAGCAGTTGGGGTTGCCAACCAATGTAGTCCCTTGCTTAGGATATAAATAGGCGCATTGTGCATATTTTTAGGCAGAAATTAAAGTGAGGATCTTTGAGAGTCGTACAGCGAGGCCTTATCCTTGTATATTGATTTATGCAATAATATTCAAGGTTGGGGAATTATCCCCGTAAATTGTGTATGTGTTACGTGCTTTTCATTATATTCCGCTGCATACTTCCAAGTATGAAAAGCTGCCTTGGGTTGCAGCTCGGTGTAACACCCCCAAATCCTATTGGGTTATTACAGTGCCGTGGACCCCACACCAGGAGATCCACCAGGCTAACACGACCAAAAATACAACTAACTGACCAAAAGGGGAATCACAATCCCTACACTGACATCCAACATAATATTCCGATATGGAATTTCAATGACAACAGTGGGCCTACATGGCCCAAATACAATACAACGACATCCACGAGCCTTGCTCGGATAATACAAAATGACAATAACTGACAAAACTGGAGTACTCCAACTGCCTGACTGACATGAAAACCAAAACATCTCGGACTAGTATCGCTTGAATGCCTCATCGCCACCGTCATGCCCCTGTGTCTCAACTCTCTCCTCGCAAACACCTAAAACATGAAAACATGTTCCGCCCCCACGGGGTCAGTCATCCAAATAATGATTATCAAATACATGTACAACATGATATGCATCCAAAGGGCAGAATGAATAGTATAGTAATGGTAATACGAGATGCTCACAAACCAAAGTAAGAATCGAGCATTCATGGAATACTATGCCAACGGCATCCGATCAATACCTGCTCAACAGGTTAGAACACAAGTGCCCAACGAAGAATCATCAATACAGAACACAACAATACATCACCCGAAGGTAACCCAAGCCAAACACTGAAATAGATACGAATCACAATGCCCGAAGGCTCCGACAGGAATACCGATACATCACAATGGCCTTAACAGCCGAACAGCCTGAAGCTGTTTATCATCATAATACCCTGAATGTCACTCAGCCGAAGCTGTCAAGCACCACAATGGCCCGAAGCCAAAACAGCCCGAAGTTGTACCAATGAGGGCCGAAGCCACGGCACGAAGCCGTATCACAATGAAATCATCCAATGACCGTGACCTGCTGAATTGCAGGTGCTGGGAAACCAACCGCGAGGGTTCAAGCCCCAGACTTACCCATAATGAGATCACCCAGTGACCGTGACCTACTGATCTGTAGGTGTTGGGAAACCAACCGCGAAGGTTCAAGCCCCAAGCTTACCCATAATGAGATCATTAACATGACCGTGACTCATCGAATTGTAGGTGTTGGGAAACCAACCGCGAAGGTTCAAGCCCCAAGCTTACCCATAGTGAGATCATTAACATGACCGTGACTCATCAATTGTAGGTGTTGGGAAACCAACCACGAAGGTTCAAGCCCCAAGCTTACCCATAATGAGATCATTAACATGACCGTGACTCATCAATTGTAGGTGTTGGGAAACCAACCGCGAAGGTTCAAGCCCCAAGCTTACCCATCGAGCACTAGCCGAGACTAGTCTCCAAAACATAATTAATCACAACAGTAACAATCCCAAGATTACCAAACTCACAAGAATAACAGCATGCTGCCTTGAGTCGGCCAACACGACAACAATAACTCACGGATGGACTTCGTCCACGGCGGTCCCAATTCAAATACCTCGACTGCCTTGGAATGGCCAGTCGATCACAACAACTCAACGGATGGAAACTATCCTTGACAGTCCCAATTCAATACATCGATTACCTTTAGAACGGTCAATCGATAAAGATGACACAACGGATGGGAATTATCTTCGATAATCCCAATTAAATATGTCGATTGCCTTAGAACGGTTAATCGATAACCAATGATACAACGGATGGGAATTATCTTCGATAATCCCAATTAAATACATCGATTACCTTAGAACGATTAATCGATAACCAATGATATGGTAGAATAGATATCCCGGCGTTCTAAACCGACCACCGAAACAGATATGATAACGAATATATCAAACGCCTTCAATCGGCCAATGCAACATCATAGTAATAGTTCCAATTCGATAATAACGATTCAACGATGCCTCAGAACGACATTAGCGTCAACAATAATAATCGATACATCGATACCGCGAACCGGCTATCGACAACAAGAATCTCAATGCCTTAAACATGCCGTTAACGAATAACAATCACAACTGGTAAAATCACCGAAGGGTATTGTATCAAACAATCCCCAAATATCAATAAATCATGAAGAGACTATGTCTCAAAATGATACTACACATTCATACACATATATGATAACATTAATCTCATTGACCAGTACAAGTATAAAACTTGCCTCAAACCGAAGGCGAGAAAGTCCTTCCACGATCTACGTCCTGGCACGAAACGACGAACGGCGCCTCCCGTCGATCACAAACACTCGAACAACCTTGAATGAAAACGATTCATTCAAAAACACAAAATCAATAGAAAACAACGACAAGGACAAAGCCCGATTCAAACACGAATCGATCACACCGCACGAACGAATATCATAGTCCTCAACTATGAATTCTAACATTCTCCAACACCTCGATGATCAATTAACATGATCATTACGTTCTTAACACTTGTGAAATCCATTCAACAAGATTCATTTAAGAACAATCATCAAAACAAACATCTCAAAGTGATAATATCACCAATATCATCAAATTGATCCTCCTACAATGATAATATTATCAATATTATCATGATCACCCCAAGAACATCATCAACTCAATAACCATGATGTTTGAAATAAAAATCCTTCATCATAACCTCATGAATTCGGATTAAACCACAAGATTCACTCAACCATTTCCAAATTATGATAATCATCTCCTAAATCATCATAAATCCTTACTAAAATGGTTAAAATCTTTCAAGAACACCACCACCAACAATAATCATCTCAAGACTTATGTTAATCATATAACAATCTTAACATAATCCTTCCTAGACATGATTAAAAACCTCCCAACAATCTAAAACATCAAGAACATAATCATACTCAAGCTATACCAACATGTTCTTCATCAAAAGTTTATCAAAACCATGAAGAATCATGATATACTCCATGAATCAAACAATACCCGAAGAAAACAACAACAACAACTCGAAAATCACTTGAAGAACAAGAGATTGAGGGAACTTACCAAAGAAGAACAAGAAGAAGCCTCCAAACACCAAAGGGGCACCAACAAGCTTCCAACTTCAAGCTTCAATCCAAGCTAGGATGATCAAGATCGAGTTGGAAGAGGCTAAACATCAAGAACAAGTCCAAACGGACGGTTCTAGGGAGAGAAAAAGTGTTTTGGTTCGTGAGGAAATGAAAGACGAAACCAAGATAAATAGACTGACCAATTCATTACGTACGTTATACACTATGGTTAACGTACGTAAGAGGCATTACGTACGCTATACTAAGACATTAACGTACGTAATGAAAAATCCAGAACTAACTGGACTAAAATACGAAGGCCTTAACGTACGTAAACAAGAACTTATTACGTACGTTAACAAGACCTACATTACGTACGTAGAGCTCACCTCTTAACGTACGTAAGGGTCCGTTGACTGCAATAGTGAGATCCGATTGGAAGATGCTCGGGACCCACCGGCCGAAAGTGACTACGAGGAAGGTTCCCGTCACCTACCAAGCATTACGTACGTAACCTTATAGGCATAACGTACGTAATACTCAGCCCATAACGTACGTAAGTCTACCCATGTAGCGTACGTTAAGGCTAGTGTACTTAGCCAAAAATCCAAACTCTCCAACCATCATTCAAACGACGAAACTAACCCGACAACAAGTATAATATTTCGATCCCGAAATATTCCAATACAATATACATTGTATCAGTCCAAAACAACAACACTTGTACAATTCCAAATGAATATGTACAACTCAACAAGAATAACGAAAAAAATTATCCGGATATTACATACTCCCCCCCTTAAAAAGAGTTTCGTCCCCGAAACTCAGGGTGCAAAAACACGGGGTACGAACTATCCATCAGGATAAGAAAACAACATCTCCAGGAATACTCCTCACTGCGAACCACTTCGCCTGAGTAAACGGGCCAACCCCACGGGTTCCCGCGTCTCCTCTGCCTGAACACGTCGAAAAACAAGGGATAAAATACTCAATCAAGTGCGAGATCAATCGAATCATAACTCCTCCGTCAGAGACCAGCCAGGAAGTCGCACCACCCGCAAGACTCGTAACACCGGCGTACACACCCCGCGGGTGCCGCCGATTATACATGTCTACAATCATCGGTGTACACTCCCCAGTTTTCATCGGCATTAAACGCTCAAGCAAACACTGACTCATGCCACAAAAGGAAAATAACAACGCATATGTGGTCCTCGGGACCATATCAACTGCACATCCAAGTCCTCACGACTCGGCGTCTCGGATTGAAATGAACAATTACCCAGATTATTACAAAATCTCGGGTATAACAACAAAAAGGAAGGAAAAACACATCACACGACCTCAAATCTCAAGATTCTCAGATACAATCATTACAAGATAGATCAACCATAAATGGTTCGCAACCACAAGATTTCAAAGTACAGACCGAGTCAAACATCAATCCGAAAAATAAAGAAAGAAATTAAGGCTACATCTCAAATGTATCCAAAATCAACATCCTCCAGGTCATCGAACTCCTCGATCTGATCGACTCGAGGAAGATCCAAATCTGAGCTCGCCGCTCCTCCTCGGGTGTCCATACTTCTGGCTCCCGAAGCCCGATACGACCCCTTGGATGGAGTACGGACTGAAGCAGCAAAATCTCTCGAGGCCCGTGAGCTTCCTTGAGATCTACTGGCATTAGAACCCCTGCAGTATTTCTGAAGGTGTCCCTGCCTCCCACACAGAAAACAAGCAATAGATCGCATCGAGCACCGAGTACTGCGATGTCCTATTGTATCACAGTTAAAGCAAACAACGGTCGAACCCGTCGCCTGAGAAGAAGATGCTCTCCCAGTACGAGGACGACTAGAAAACGACCTCCTAGACGTCGGAGCCCGATGTCCCTCTGAATGAACCGGCATCCTAGTCCTCTCTCCGGAAGAAACTGAAGGGTTCTTCCGAGCAAGCTCCTTGATCAAAAGCTCTGCTCCAAGAGCCTTCTCGATGAATTCACCAAGTGAATTGCAATTATGGTTGAACAACTGCATCCTCAACTGCGGGTTCAGCCTCTTGCTAAAATACTTGATCTTATCCGCCTCAGTACGGATAACAGATGAAGCAAACTGAAGGAGTCCCTGAAACTTCTCCGCAATAACAATAACACCCTCGTCCTCGACGGATTCGGGGTTCAAAACCTCTGACAACTTGGCTTCACGGAGTGGAGCCGGATAATACCTCTCTAACATGAGAGTCTTAAACTCACTCCAAGCACAATCACGATCGGTGGGTTTTACAGAGAGCCACCAAGAATAAGCGCCTTTACTCAAATAATAAGCCGCTACTGCCACCTTACTCTCTTCCGAACACTGAACCATGTCGAAGAGTTTATCAAAATGTTCAAGCCAATGAACAATATCAGCTGGTTCCGACGAACCCTCAAAAATAGGTGGCCTCTGACGAGAGATGTCGCCGATAATTTGACTCACTCTCCTGGCCTGTCCATAGAACGGCACCTGGAGTCCCTGCTGCTGTGTACCACGAACCATCGAGGTCTGCATGGTTTCCATTATCTGTGTCATCTGAGTCATCTGGGTCATCATGCCCTTCATAAGCAAGAAAGGGTCGATGTCAGTCTGATCGACTCCTCGATTATGACGTTCCGAAGGGGAACCGGTCGCATAAGTCACATCTCCGGCTGAATTCTGATCCATATCGGCACCCATACGCGTATAAACATGAGGTTCTGGGTTTCGGACTGCTCTGCAGCCTTTACCCCCTCTGCTACGTCCTCGGATTCCTCTTTCCATACTGAAAGAATAACGTTCGATCATGAACAAAGCTCAAATATGCCTCAACGGCCAATCCACAATGCTAAGTCATTAGCCAAACATGAATATACATACTCAACAAATAAACAATCACTTCATATATGCTAATTATAGCCAATACTGGGCCGACACGCTCCAAAGCAATTAATCATGAATGGGTCGTAACACAATGTTCACTACGCCATAAATGGCATTCGGCAACCACATAACTGTGTTACCTTAGAGCCAATTTTCTGTTGCCACAGACCCAAAATGGGCAAAGGTAACATTTTAGCTATGTTGCTCTGTGAGCAGTAACCTTTGGACTCAAAGGCATCATGTGGATCATCCTAAGCTAACATAGAATTATTGGTTACCTAAGTACCCTACAACAACATCCTAAGGACCCTACAACAACATCATATTCGTGTTGCAATAGACTTTATAATTTTATAAAATATATAGCTAATTTAGTGGGTTCCACATGTGGGGCCCATTTTGCGGGTCCCACAGGCCGGGCTCACCGATAGGACCCACGTAGTGGGGTCAGCTGGTGGGGCCCATATGTGGGACCCACTTTTCTTGGGCCTGTTAGTGGGCCTACTTTGTGGTCCCACAAGTGGGGCCACAATTGTGCAGCAATTTTTAGTCTATTCTATATTACCAATTGCAACACACTAGATATTACAAATGAAAGACATTTGGAACATATATATAGTACCGAAGGTAACACCTTCATTTTAACAAAATAAAAACGTAAATTTTAAATTTAGCATTTCCCATTAAAAAATCAACAAACCAATTCACAGAAACCAACTACATCATCCAACTACATAATCCCATCATAAAAAACAACTATATTCAATCACAAAACCAACCAACTACATATGTACAAGTACTAGAAGAAAATAACTTGGTTATTTTTAACCAATTACATCAGTGGGCGTCTAAAACTAATATACAAAAAGACTCTAAGAAACTATTATGTGGAACACTTATTCAAGTAGACCACTAGAAATAACAACAACTGGATGACCTGTTGCAATGGTAAACAACATTGTATTCACACAAAGCAACAGCAAAAGTATATAGCTCAACTGCTTCTGCGTAACGTTTAGACTGCATAGCCTTGTTACCTGTAAAAGGACATATCGAACAAGCATAAATAAACATTTCGACATAACAAGAGTGAGGCTAAACTGCCTCAATAAGTTCAGGGACAGTACATGACTACATTCTCTTTCTTTATTTTCAATTTAAGAATCACATATTAGATATCAGATTCTACAACACAAAAATTCTCCATAATCAATATGCTGGCAAATCATTGTTCTTTTGGATGACATTCAAGATCATGGCAAGTATACAAATACAGTGGATGAAGATATATATAGATCAAATAAACATTCACCTGGAAGCAAAAGGTTTTTCCTTCTTCACCACAATATGCAACCATGCCTAAGTCAATGGAGAGTAGAAAGACTAAAAGACCATAGACTTTAACATTTTTGATAATAATTTGTCACATCAGATGATGGCGTAGACCTGTCAGCCGTGAAGCATGAGAAATGCAACTTGTCGGTGATTTTTATCAGCAGCAAGTTGTGCAGGTGTCAGGCCAGTATTATCTGTTATCATCAAATCTTCCTTCTTCCCTGCCTGCACCAGAACAGTGCATGCTTCTAAATTACCCTTAATCGCTGCCCAATGCAGAGGTGTACAACCTAAATGAGGAATTATAACTATTACGCTTCTGGAGCAGAAAATGGGACATACTCTCAAAATAACCAAAAATGCATATGACACAAGAAAGGAGCATTTAAACTAACCTTCTTTGTCCTGCCGTCCCCTGTAAGCATTTAGATATAGCAAAAGACGTATGCAGTCCGCAAATCCCTTATAAGCAGCCCTAAATTAACAAACTAAAAAATCGTCAGTACACATTTTGTACCAACCAAATCAGGTGAACAAGAATGAAATGACAACTAGCAACTCTAGAATTTCTAATTATGTAACAAAATAAAATTAGTGTCATGTTCCATGATGTACACGTTTATTTACAATATCAATCACGTAACTTGACATGACTATAGCAATTATCTCGACTCCTCACCATCTCATGATATTTTCTATATAACTAGAAAAACCTATAATACTAATAGTTTTTAATTTCATCTCATTTCTCCTTCATATGAAGGTTGCGACAGGAAGGGCATCCGGCGTAAAATGTTGCCCCTTTATCTTTTGCATGAATTAGTGTTAACTAATTTTAAACAATTAATTGGCACTATGATTTTCATGCCACCGACCCCAACATAGTTGGGATTAAAGTGTAGTTGATGATGATAATGATGTAACAAAATTAAATTGCTGCACAACTGGTATTGATGCAAACAACATATAATGTAGAATTATAAAACAACCTTCAGACTATCATTACGAGCGACTATTTAATCGATCAATGGTGCATTGCGTACAATATATTATACGAGGAAGAAAATAGTATTAAAATGGTGCATTGCTAACAATATGTTATATAGGGAAGAAAATAGTAATAGAAAAAAGTACAAAGAGGAACTAGGAGCCTTTATAGAATCGGTACAAGCGACTACAATATCGATATATTCTATTAACATATAGCAAGCAAAGAACGATGCAATATACTAATACATTCTATTAACATATAGCAAGCAAAGAGCAATGCAATATATTTATCAAATGCTGGTTGCAGATAATAAGCAAATAAACAATCCAGTAAAGCAATAGAATGGATGTTTAAGTTGACAAGACGAATGAAATCATAAAAGTGTTGTCAAAGACTATATATGACTTGAAGTTCCATTCCATAATTATGCTTTAAGTTAAGTGAACTCAATCAATGTGATCCCACTAAAATTTTCATGAACAACATGGGCCACCTTTTGAATACAACTGAATAGTAACCAAAGCATAAAGAGTAAGGAAATGGAGACATATGCTACAACAAACTTATATCATTAATATGCTACAGCATTACAACCAGTGACAAGTTTTTCCATTAAAGATAAATGTTGTGTCCCTAAATATATAAACTCCACAATGAAAATGAAGAACAGTCAAAATTGTTTAAACCCGTCTTTGTCGTGGCAAGACGTTTTCTGGTGACTGAGATATCATGTGATACTTTCTCTAAGTTGAGTAGCCATAGTGTTCCGTCATCAAGGACTCCAAAGACGCATCTACAAGAACAATGACGAGTAAAGTCGGACAGTTGATAATCAAATAGAATACAAAAGCCATTTCCAATAATGATTTAATCTATACCTCAGATGCGGCAGCCAATTCACACCAAAAATAGTGCCCTGGAAATCATATCTTTCTCTAAAACTAAAACGGAAAACTGGAAAAAATAAAGCAATAGAGAAAATTAGGTAGAAGCTCTAAAGGGAAGGAGCCAGTGGTTCCAAACTTGATATATCACAGCTATGCTCTAAATTCAATTCATGCATTTATCTTCGTTTCAAACTTATGAATAGTTTCATTTCCTTAATTAAGCATCTTCATACGCAGCTTTACAAACTGGTACCTCAACAAAGTTACACCACTCATTAAGCAGCTGAAACCTTCCAGCTAGAACCAGTCTCTAAGCCGTAACTGCTCTGAGCCTGAATATTTATGGAGAACAGCAATGTAAAAGATCCATATGCCAAAGATGTACAAGAAAGTAGGATGAAAGTGCAGTTTAAATTAAGTAAAGTATCATAGCTGCCTTACTTATACTCTTTTGACCATTTTCCAGGCAAATGAAGGACACGAAACCATAGAACCGCAAGAATTCAGAATAGTCAACCTACAACAATGTATGTAAACTCTTTAACAATTAGAAATATCAAACAAACTGATCCTTTGTACAAGTGTTATCCAGTCGGGACCTGAACAGTGTAAATTGATTTACACAGGAGGACAAAGGCGGCGGCATCAGGAGGTGAAAGCAAATCTGGTCAGAGCAGGGCGACGACTTAGGTCTCGACAAACAGACTGGCGAAAGTGGTAGCGGCAAGGCGCTGGTTGTTGAGGAGGCTAACAGACGTCGGCGGCACTGTATGGATGACGGCGATGCGGCTAAGATGTGATCTTCCCGCTCGCGGTGGAGGACGGCAGAATGAGACAGGGCGGAGCTCTCGGGCGATCAAGGCGGCGGCATCGATGGTGAAACATTTTTCCAGCGGGGGAAATCGATCTGAGCGGGGGGTAATCGTCGGGGTTTCAGGATGGAGGACCGCGAGGGTTTTCCCATTTTCTACTCGCGGAATTGCCCGAAAGTGGTGACAACATGGCATTTTAAATTCATCACATCAATCGGGCTTAATATAATGCAATTGTTGGGCTTTGAAAAAAAAACTCCAATTTTGTAACTTTTTCTATATTGGGCCAAATTATAACTTATTTTAACACTTTTAACACCAACTTAAAATAATTACACAATGAACGACATAAACTGAATTGATTACATGGATCTGGAGAGCTCGAGTATAAAGCTCAGGAAGGCTCATAAATCGAGACCCTACAAAGCCTAGGAATAAACTTATTAGCTCGGCATAGTCGAGACCGACCTGAAAACCAGGACCACATTCGGTGTGCCTCAGCTCAGGCTCAAGCCAAGACTTGGTTCAGGCAACTATATTGTTGCGCCGACTCGGCTCAGTGACAAAATAAGCCGAGATCAGTAAACTTCTCAACCCTGCGTAATGACATCAGGAAAATCTTGATTAGAAATATTAATTTATAAATTTATTTCCGCCGTAATTATTACCTCTTATCTATGTCATGTCGTTGCCTTAATTAATGGGCATTTATTTTAGTCAGCGTAGCGACTCGACATTATTTTTATTAAAATATGTAGACATTAAATTTGTTATTTTAATTATTTTGTAATTATTCATAGTTATTACAAGCTTTAATTTTTTTAATTATTTAAATCAAAATTTATTAATTTTCAAATAGTATTTTATTTCAAAACCTTTTTCAATTTAAATTTATTAAAAATATTTTATTATTTATAAAAAACATATATAATTCATTATTTGTTGGAATAATTTTTTATAAAAATAGATTCAATGTTTTATTAAAATTAATTATTTTTAAAGTTAAAAAATTATTAAATCATTAATTTTATATAAAATTCAAAATTTTGTTTATTAATACTCTAAGGTAACACATCTCATGGTGTTACTGAGAGTTACACCTTTTATAGCTAGAGTAACATATATTTCAGGATTTGGTAACACCATAACCCGAACGTTGTGGTAGGTCCAAAATTTCATAGCTATGGTAACATCCAAGAAGGTAACACCCCCCCCCCCTTAAGTGTTGTAGAAAGCCATCTATGGCGTAGTGGTTACATACAGATTTCAACAAAACATGCATAATCAATGGCATATTGAATGTATGAACATACAAGAGAATCGAGTCCTTACACAGGTCATACGAAGCTTCGAGGTCTTGCGATACTAGTCTTCATCGACGACGACTCGATGAAAGAATGACTCATCTGATCGTTCAACTACCACGACTCACAATGCTCGATTGTCAGCATTGTCATAACCTCGACAGTCCACTACTACCGCGTCGGTAGAACCACATAACTCACATATCGGGGTATATCACAACCCAATTCTACGATACCATCTTACGTAACACCCCAAATCCTATTAGGTTATTACGGTGCCGTGGACCCCACACCGGAGATCCACCAAAGCTAACACGACCAAAAATACAACTAACTGACCAAAAGGGGAATCACAATCCCTACACTGACATCCAACATAATATTCCGATATGGAATTTCAATGACAACAGTGGGCCTACATGGCCCAAATACAATACAACGACATCCACGAGCCTTGCTCGGATAATATAAAATGACAATAACTGACAAAACTGGAGTACTCCAACTGCCTGACTGACATGAACACCAAAACATCTCGGACTAGTATCGCTTGAATGCCTCGTCTCCACCGTCATGCCCCTGTGTCTCAACTCTCTCCTCGCAAACACCTAAAACATGAAAACATGTTCCGCCCCCACGGGTCGGGCCATCCGTATAATGATTATCAAATACATGTACAACATGATATGCATCCAAAGGGCAGAATGAATAGTATAGTAATGGTAATACGAGATGCTCACAAACCAAAGTAAGAATCGAGCATTCGTGGAATACTATGCCCACGGCATCCGATCAATACCTGCTCAATAGGTTAGAACACAAGTGCCCAACGACGAATCATCAATACAGAACACAACAATACATCACCCGAAGGTAACCCAAGCCAAACACTGAAATAGATACGAATCACAATGCCCGAAGGCTCCGACAGGAATACCGATACATCACAATGGCCTTAACAACAATGTACCAAGTTGTTTATCATCATAATACCGAATGTCACTCACCAAGTCATCAATCACCACAATGGCCCGAAGCCAAACAGCGAAGCTGTACCAATGAGGGCCGAAGCCACGGCACGAAGCCGTATCACAATGAGATCATCCAATGACCGTGACCTGCTGAATTGCAGGTGCTGGGAAACCAACCGCGAGGGTTCAAGCCCCAGACTTACCCATAATGAGATCACCCAATGACCGTGACCTACTCATCTGTAGGTGTTGGGAAACCAACCGCGAAGGTTCAAGCCCCAAGCTTACCCATAATGAGATCATTAACATGACCGTTGTTGTGTCACGATTTATTCATCCCGACAGGCGATCGACTATAAGGCCGAGCGACCAAGTCAACATCAGTCAAACTATGGCTAGCTCGCCATGTCGAAGATATCAGACCACTATCAGATGCCTAGCGATCGACTCCCAAGGCGATCGCCCTTTGGCAGCTGGCGATCTACTCTAGTGATCGGCTAAGGGCAATCGACCTACGCCCCGAGCAGAGACGATCACCCGTCAAAGTCATCAAGGACTGGATCTCAGAAAAGCACCCACATGCAGATCCACCAAAGGCGCTGACAAGATCTTCTGCTGACAGACAAGACCTTTGACCACAGCCTGTCACCTACCTCACCTACCAGCATGCGCGCCGAAAGTTGTCAGTAGGACCACCCCGTGTCAGCAACTCAGGACGCGTGTAAGCTCCCCATTGGACCGCACAGTTGACTGCCAGCAACTCCTGCAGACTTTGAGGGGACAGGCCCATGTGCTGAAAGACGATCGCCAGATTATTATATTGCAGAAAAGGCGATCGCCCGGCGTATCCAAGCCCTATAAATAGAGAACTTCCTCCTACTGGAAAAAGGTTGGGAATTCATTTGACTTACGTCCGAAATACATTCCACCAAAGGTTCACATTCTCTCACATTCCGATACATTCACGGAAACACTGAAGAACATACATATCATCAAGCTCCAGGCTTTCTCACCGGAATCAATCTGAGGACTTCTCTATCCAAATCTCTCGTCCGTAAGACGATCGGAAGAAACAAGTCTCCACTAGACAGATTCCAAGGGATTCATAAGCCCGAAGCCCAAACATCCAGCTAAATACTCGCCGTGAGAGGCGGTCGATCTCTCACCGCCGCGACTGTTCATCACCTTTGTTACAAGAACTCACAGAGCATCAAATCTGGTTCTTCCGGCAATCTACACGCTCACTAGCTAAGATAACAAGAAACTTTACACTCATTGTAATTGTATTCTTACATTAGTACTTGTATCCCCGAATATCGGTATTAATAATATCTCGCGAGAGCATTCAAGCCCGGGACTAACAACCCCGGCAAATCTTGTGTTATTTATCTTTCTCACGGAAGTGCTCTTGCATTTGTTTGCTATCCCATCCATTCCAGCAATATCTATCTCCGGATAATATTTTGGGTAGCAACAACCGTGACCTACTGAATTGTAGGTGTTGGGAAACCAACCGCGAAGGTTCAAGCCCCAAGCTTACCCATAATGAGATCATTAACATGACCGTGACCTACTGAATTGTAGGTGTTGGGAAACCAACCGCGAAGGTTCAAGCCCCAAGCTTACCCATAATGAGATCATTAACATGACCGTGACCTACTGAATTGTAGGTGTTGGGAAACCAACCGCGAAGGTTCAAGCCCCAAGCTTACCCATCGAGCACTAGCCGAGACTAGTCTCCAAAACATAATTAATCACAACAGTAACAATCCCAAGATTACCAAACTCACAAGAATAACAGCATGCTGCCTTGAGTCGGCCAACACGACAACAATAACTCACGGATGGACTCCGTACACGGCGGTCCCAATTCAAATACCTCGACTGCCTTGGAATGCCCAATCGATCACAACAACTCAATGGATGGAAACTATCCTTGACAGTCCCAATTCAATACATCGATTACCTTTAGAACGGTCAATCGATAACGATGACACAACGGATGGGAATTATCTTCGATAATCCCAATTAAATATGTCGATTGCCTTAGAACGGTTAATCGATAACCAATGATACAACGGATGGGAATTATCTTCGATAATCCCAATTAAATACATCGATTACCTTAGAACGGTTAATCGATAACCAATGATACGGTAGAATAGATATCCCGGCGTTCTAAACCGACCACCGAAACAGATATGATAACGAATATATCAAACGCCTTCAATCGGCCAATGCAACATCATAGTAATAGTTCCAATTCGATAATAACGATTCAACGATGCCTCAGAACGACATTAGCGTCAACAATAATAATCGATACATCGATACCGCGAACCGGCTATCGACAACAAGAATCTCAATGCCTTAAACCGGCCGTTAACGAATAACAATCACAACTGGTAAAATCACCGAAGGGTATTGTATCAAACAATCCCCAAATATCAATAAATCATGAAGAGACTATGTCTCGAAATGATTCAACACATTCATACACATATATGATAACATTAATCTCATTTACCAGTACAAGTATAAAACTTGCCTCAAACCGAAGGCGAGAAAGTCCTTCCACGATCTACGCCCTGGCACGAAACGACGAACGGCGCCTCCCGACGATCACAAACACTCGAACAACCTTGAATGAAAACGATTCATTCAAAAACACAAAATCAATAGAAAACAACGACAAGGACAAAGCCCGATTCAAACACGAATCGATCACACCGCACGAACGAATATGATAGTCCTCAACTATGAATTCTAACATTCTCCAACACCTCGATGATCAATTAACATGATCATTACGTTCTTAACACTTGTGAAATCCATTCAACAAGATTCATTTAAGAACAATCATCAAAACAAACATCTCAAAGTGATAATATCACCAATATCATCAAATTGATCCTCCTACAATGATAATATTATCAATATTATCATTATCACCCCAAGAACATCATCAACTCAATAACCATGATGTTTGAAATAAATATCCTTCATCATAACCTCATGAATTCGGATTAAACCACAAGATTCACTCAACCATTTCCAAATTATGATAATCATCTCCTAAATCATCATAAATCCTTACTAAAATGGTTAAAATCTTTCAAGAACACCACCAACAACAATAATCATCTCAAGACTTATGTTAATCATATAAGAATCTTAACATAATCCTTCCTAGACATGATTAAAAACCTCCCAACAATCTAAAACATCAAGAACATAATCATACTCAAGCTATACCAACATGTTCTTCATCAAAAGTTTATCAAAACCATGAAGAATCATGATATACTCCATGAATCAAACAATACCCGAAGAAAACAACAACAACAACTCGAAAATCACTTGAAGAACAAGAGATTGAGGGAACTTACCAAAGAAGAACAAGAAGAAGCCTCCAAACACCAAAGGGGCACCAACAAGCTTCCAACTTCAAGCTTCAATCCAAGCTAGGATGATCAAGATCGAGTTGGAAGAGGCTAAACATCAAGAACAAGTCCAAACGGACGGTTCTAGGGAGAGAAAAAGTGTTTTGGTTCGTGAGGAAATGAAAGACGAAACCAAGATAAATAGACTGAACAATTCATTACGTACGTTATACACTATGGTTAACGTACGTAAGAGGCATTACGTACGCTATACTAAGACATTAACGTACGTAATGAAAAATCCAGAACTAACTGGACTAAAATACGAAGGCCTTAACATACGTAAACAAGAACTTATTATGTACGTTAACAAGACCTACATTACGTACGTAGAGCTCACCTCTTAACGTACGTAAGGGTCCGTTGACTGCAATAGTGAGATCCGATCGGAAGATGCTCGGGACCCACCGGCCGAAAGTGACTACGAGGAAGGTTCCCGTCACCTACCAAGCATTACGTACGTAAACTTACAGGCATAACGTACGTAATACTCAGCCCATAACGTACATAAGTCTACCCATGTAGCGTACGTTAAGGCTAGTGTACTTAGCCAAAAATCCAAACTCTCCAACCATCATTCAAACGACGAAACTAACCCGACGACAAGTATAATATTTCGATCCCGAAATATTCCAATACAATATACATTGTATCAGTCCAAAACAACACTTGTACAATTCCAAATGAATATGTACAACTCAACAGTAACACGAAAAAAAAATTATCCCCGGATATTACACTCGGATCATACTAAACACGAGTGTTGTGAGGAAAAATACGAGTGTTTGATGAGGATCGAAGGCTGACTAGTTGTTGTGTGGACAATCAGTACCGGCACGGGGGTGCATTTCGGCAAAAAATTTTAGCACAATTTATAATCCGTGACATCGTATATGGTAGAGTTACAGCCATAACTTGAAGAAATATATAAGACTGTATGTAGAGCTCCTTGCTCAGTTTGCACTTCCTTCATTTTTCGAGAGAGAGAGAGAGAGAGAGAGAGAGAGAGAGCTCCAAGAGTGAGTTTTTATCATCCAAACACATGGTTGTTCGTGGAATTTATAGTCTAATATGATTGTAGAGCTTTGGAAGTGACTCCAAGCGAATTCAACCACAGGAAATCATCCCAATCTTCAAGAGGTGATTGCTTTTGAACTTGGAATTTATTTTGGAAAGAAGTATGATGTTCTTGGAGCTATAATCAACATATATAAGGGTTTATACATATGATTATTAAATGTGTATGTTAATTCATTGAGTTTTTGGAATTAGTTTGGAAGAACACTTTGGTAATAGATTCTTAACCACGGGAATTCAATTTGAGTTGTTAATAGCCTTGGATTATGATGTTGATTTCGATTTATGATGATAATGTGAATAATCTCTAGATTTATATCATTGTTTGGAGTATTATACAATTATTTGTTGAGTTGTATTTGTAAACCTTTAAAGATTGCTTACAAAGAGCTTGACTAATTATTCTAAAGAATTGGGACAGGTTAATTTAGATTTTTGGGTTGCCTTGTTGAAGGTAACGGGTAGCTGTAGTCGTTGAGACTTGGTTGTGAGTATTGTTATTGATTAATTGTGTTTTATTCAAGGTTGATCATGGGATTTTTTTTAGTTTGTTCCATCGTTTGTTCTTTCATTAGAAGACGTCTTGTTTGTGTTAGGATATTCTCGTCTTCGGTATTGGTGCAAGTTAATTCCTACCTGGTTATTAGGATAGTGATGATTTTGTATGTTTGCATATGGTGTACGTTGTTTATGATTTAAGAATTTTGATTCATATTGAGATGATATAGTTGATTATTTTGATTGTTAGTTTCATGAGGAATAGTGATTCCGGGTCCTTTCTATTACATACATATCACTTTAGTGAGTTATCTTGTTCCTTGTTAGATTTGTGTTTCAGTCCAATGTATTGTTTTGATGCTTGATTGAATTCATTGGTTCTTACTGAGTTTTGTTGTCACTTTTGTTATCCTGTCATTATGAAGTTATACCGGCGCGCCGGCTAGTATTGTGTAGGATTTACAGTCGGGAATATATAGTCGTGTAGTAGTTTACATTAGACTTTCACATAGGAGTAGATATTCCATGAGACTAAGGTACATGATCACATGTGGATGTAGGTCACAAATACGTATGGCAAAAGTCTAGGTGGGTGAATAGACATTTATAAACTTTTCTAAAAACAATTGTTTTTGAAACTCAGCTGTGATGAGCAGCAGCTAGGTAAACTTAGCTAGTTTTGAAACTTGGCATAAAACTAAGCTATGAACAGTTCAAATGTCAGTTGAATATATGCGGAAGACTTAGTTGACTTAGTTTATTAATGAAACAGTTAAGATGGATGTAGCAGTTAAGTATGATGTTTAAAAGCAGTAAATAACAGAGCACTTATAGTGGTTTCAGAGGTGGGGTAACCCTACTAGTCCACCTTTCTCCAATCCACTAGGAGGTAAATTCACTATAAATTTTGATGGTTACAATGAATTAGTTACAGCATCTTTCAACCAGTAAAAATCAATGGTCGCGGTAACTCCTTCCTTTTGGTCACTTGTCACCTCCTGATTGAAAACCCGTGGATGCCTCACAACTTTCAAGTTGCTTATCACCTTCCAATCAAGAGTCCGTGGACATCGCACAACACGACTTTCAAGAACCTCGTTCACGAAAGTTCCCCTACTGAAATCTTAATGACAAGAGTGTTTATTTTCTCCAACTTCTTAGAGCTTCTTATGCTTTGAATCTTATGATCTTAGCTCTTCACGATCCTTGGAGCGTAGAGTATATTACTTTTACTTGCTTTGTTTGCTTGTAAGTGTTAATCGCATCGTGCTTCTCCTCAAGAGTTCTTCAGATATTTATAGTAAGTTCTTTGAGCTCTTCATCGCCGTTGCATCCATTGAACAAATCGATCCATTTTAGTGTGACTTCTTTGTTTAACATTTTATCTCTTTGCATGGCTTGTCGCTTTCTTCAAATTCGGCCCGTTTGAAGATATTTGTCCTCACCATTTCTTTAATTTCTATAATGGGGAATATCTTATGAGCGCAAATCTCGAGGAATATTTTATTCCTCAACTTGCGGGAATCATTCAAATTGTCTCCTTTGTTTATTCACGTTAGCATATGATTTTCCATCTTTGTTAACTTTTCCATGTTTGCTGACGTGGACATGGTTGATTGACACATGTGGAATTTTGTCCAAGTATCGAGTGTTCCTTGTTGTCCAAACTTGGCTGACTTGAATTGTCTTAGTCATACTCGGATGGTATTTTGACTTGACTATACCCGGCTGATATTTTGTCTTGGCCATACTTGACTGATACACTTAACTGTCTTCTGAGCTTATCTGAACGAACTTAGATGATTACAACTTAGCTATAAGAACTGTAACACCCCCATATACCACCGGGAATATTACACGTTGTAGACCCTTTTCTAGAAGGATCTACCAGGCTAACAACCATGATACGACAACGTTTGACCGGCCGAGATCAAATGGCTTACCAACACAGACCGATAAGGTCAAATATTAATTACAATGACCAATGAGGTCTCAAGATCAAATCAACCCAAAAATAAATTCATTATTGTACATACCTACGCAGGGGTCAAAATACAATACAACGGAAGACTGAAAATAACTCAACAATACAACAACATCAAACTGGACTCTTAACTCTTGATTAGTATCGCGGCTCGTCTTCTCCCATGCAGTCCCTATGGTTGCTCCAACGAACTAAGCACATCTGAAATGCATGATACGCATTTCCCCCATTTAAGGGGTTAGCATTGGAATAGCTGGTACAAGTATTCAGTCAATACAGAATATATCACGCCAACGACAGTCGTGAAAGAAGTTCTCGAGAGGTTTTCAATATTTAAGGTACAGCTCAAGTCTTTGAAAATAATATATATAAACTCGGGAGTTTTAGAAAACGACAGAAAGTCTTTTGGGACTTCAAGTTCAAGATTATAAAACCTTATTCAAAAATAATGAGGTCTCGGCCCAAATCTCGTTCATGTAACAAATATTTTTATAAATAAAATTCTATATGGACCTCGAATCCTTAGTTGCAAAACCATTACAAGACAAATGGGTCTCGACCCAAAGTCATTTTCCATAAAACAACCTTTACACAACCATTGGGATCTCAACCCATAATTTCATCAAACCACAGTACATGAAAACAATAACAAGTTCGTTTTCCAACACCAAATCCTCACAATCAATGAGTTAAACACTTACAACACATATCCTACTGCCATTCTAGCCAAGTACCAAAATTCAATATATAATGTACATCAACATATAGAACCAAAATGTTGTGATATTCCGGACATATCACAATTATTGAAAATATCAACATCAACCTCAAGATGAAAACCACACCTGGTAACCCGCGATCGTACCCCTTAGTATCGGCCCCCAGACGCCCCGTCGAACGCTCCGGGTGGAAAACCACTTCCGCGGACGTACGCCTTAGTATCGCCCCCCAGACGCCCCGTAGAATGCTCCGGGTGGAAGAACAACAACACACACACACATTCCACAATTCACAATTGAAAACCACAAGCCTCGAAAGTCAATCACAATATATATAATCAAGGCACTTGCTAGAAATGGCCAATTATCCGACGCATAGCTACGACCGACCTAGCTATACTACAACATAACAATCCTAAATGCATCTCCACACATCAAACGGCATAACAACCGATCAACCATTACGACTAACCCAACTCATAACACACAACTTAACCCACACAACCCGGTGATCGCGAAAACATTATAGCACAAGCCTAAGTGTACTATCTACCCGGCACTACATCTCTATTGACATATCTCTATGACGAGCAATGAACCAACACTAGAAACGCATAACAACTACGGTAACTCACATAAGGCACAATCAACAAAAATGCATAAACCAACACAATTACATAAGCAACCTCAATTCACACGATATAAATCGTATAGACAAGAGTACTTGCCTCGATGATCGTTACCGAAACCTCCGACGAACACGGCTCAACCGGAAAACCTCGAACACCTAAAATCCTCCGGCAAAAACAACGAAAACATGATCACTACAAGTATAACGGTTAACAACAACGAGAAACGCACCCAAGAAACCAAGGGAAAACACTTAGAGGCATTTAATCGGACATTAAATGCTCAAGGATCCCTACGAACATAAAAACCAAGATTGGACTCAAATGAATTCAAGATACGGATATACAATCCGTAAATCATGATCCACGATGCCCAACAACATCATCCTTTCCATCAGAATCAGATGAAACAACAAAATCGAGAAAGAACTTCCGTAAAATCAATTCTAGGAAATTACAAGGGATTACCTTCGATCCGGACGACAAGAAATTGGAATATGATGATAATAGACACCAAGCAAGCTTCCCAAATGATCCTAAAAGATGTGCCAGTCAAAACCCTCGAATCTTGTCGAAGGATCGCGAAAGAAATGAAGAAATGAGGAAAAATGCCGACTACACCCGTGCCTAGGCCTTATATACTTATTATGCCGAGCCATTACGGCCGAAATCAGTAGTGCATTACCTTCGTAATCGGCCTCCCCGAACCTTCTGCCCAATTTGTGCAGCATCTTTATAGCCGTAACCGGCCAACCCATTGTGGCCGTAACTTGTAACACCCCCGATATATTCGGGAATATTACAGCGCCGTAAATCCTTTACATAAGGATTTACAAGGCTGAAGAATTGAACAAGTATAAAAGGGTACTGACGAATGGAAATAACGGAATTACAGTACATCAGTTCTGACCAAATACAGAAATAGTATAATTGTTCAACAGAACTCAATAATACATCACCAAATTTAAATCATCACAAACGACTTCGTACTCGAGTACTTATTGAAATAACGAATAAACAACAAATAAATAAACCCGGTCGGGACATCACTCTGCACCCTCGTCGTCATACAGTTCCAGTGGTTGTTTCCCCGCTCTCCTGGATCCTGAACACAAACAAAATGTTCACCCCCGAAGGGGTTAGCACAACGATGCTAGTACAAGTACCACAACATATTATTCATGTCTCACGAAGAATAATAATAACGTAAACGACAAAATACAAACGAGTCTTCTCCTACGAGAAACTCAAACATAACATACACAACTGATAATCACAACATGATATCAATACATACACATGGTAATTCCATCGATCCAGCGTTCACTGCCTAGAACCCACGATGATCCCGTCAGACCAACCCGTGGTGGAAAAACCCGACCGATGATCCAGTAAGACGCTAGCATAGATCCCCCGATGATCCCGTCGGACCAACACGAGGTGGACATACAATAACGACATACATGTACTACAATATGTATAACAACAATACATAAAACAATTAAGGTACTTGCCTCGATTTGAAGACAATAACAACACTTCCACGGAAATGAACACTCGACGGTCGTCCTCCTCAATCAATCACGTAACGAGACCAAACCTTAACAAAAGAAATAATATAGGATTTATCTCACGTCGTATGGATGTTTAACAATTCGATTTACGGCCAAAAGTTCATAAAATACAACCTGCCTGAACTGCTTAGCGCACGCTAAGTACTCTGTGTAGCGTGCGTTAAGTCTGCCCGATAGCGCAAGCAAACAAAAAAGCCTAGCGCACGCTAACGATGCATGGTCGATTTCACCGAATGTACCAATCGACTTGCTCGATGGTCTAGCGACGTTACGTACCAAACGTAGCGCACGCTAACTAGTGCTCGATAAGCGCACGTTAAATCGCATAGCATAGCGTGCGCTATTTACGCATGGCGCTTTCGCCGAGCAAGAACTGTTCTTGCCATGAACGAAACAATGAAATCCTTCGTGATAATTCATGTTACTTCCATGAATACCAAGTTCATACTCTTATGAATGATTTTACGGATAAAGACAATTTCGGATTCAAGGATATGCATACCAATATAAAACCATATTCCATTCCGACTTCAAATCTTCATACGACAATTCGAAAAGCTTAACGGTTGATATCAACACCTCTATATCAATCCATATTATCATACTGAAGTTGATAAACGTCCTATATATACTAGATAAATCCTTCCATGATCAAACCTTTAGATTTATCTAACAATAAAGATGTTAACGTCTAGTCCAAGATTACTATGAAATCATCTATTAGATTCGGTTTACCAATGATAGAAGCTTCTCTTCACATATTCAGTGTAATAAGATTCGAATCATGATGATTATAATCAAGGTATTTAAGGCTTATTCATCTCACTATTCCAAACATGATATACTTGGATAATTCATCCATGAAAATCCATATCTTGTTAACATGATCATCCAAATCGTTAGAATCCAATTCTAAGTCTTGAGATAGATTGAACATACCTTAAAATGACGAAAATCACTGAACCGTAAGGTAGAATCCCACTCCGGTTGGTTGTATGCCCCTCCAAGGTGCTATTCCACTTCCATGAACATTTCCAAGTGATAACCAATGTATAAACACCAACAATATGTGTTCTAAGTGTATAGAAGTGTCACTACAGCTCTCTGAACTCTCAAGGATGAAGAAAGGGCGAAAGAAATGAAAGCCAAAACGGTTGATGTCCTATTTATAATATTCTGCATTATTGACAAGTTAGCGCACGCTACTAAGCATCCCTTAGCGTGCGCTAATAATGGTTGACTTCAGAATTTGTCTGGGTGCGTCAGCGGGAATCTTATCCGGACCCATGTCCCGGCTGGCGTATGTGTTAGCCGTCCCGCTCAATAATTGAGTTCTTAGCGCACGCAACTCCTATCTTCATAGCGTGCGCTAATAATGGCCCGATAGCGCGCGTTAAGATACATTCTTAGCGTGCGCTATCACGAGGTTGCTTGAGCAATTTTGCAAGTTTCTATACTTATGTATAATGATATTAATGCATGAAATATCATACTCCAATAATCAAAATCACCAATCCGAATAATACATGGTTTGAATACAGATGAAATACACTGTAATAAATCCGGATATTACATACTCTCCTACTAAAAAGGAGTTTCATCCCGAAACTCAAGACGAAAATAACTCGGGATATCTAGACTTCATATCAGCTTCCGTTTCCCAGGTGGCTTCTTCCATTCCGTGACGTGACCACTGAACTTTGATCAAAACGATTGGTTTGTTCCTCAGTTGCTTAACTCGACTCTCGAGTATCTTGACCGGTCTTTCTTCAAACGTCCCATCCTGTGCGACTTCGATCTCACCGAAATCAATGATATGACTGGGATCTGGTATATATCTCCGCAACTGGGATACGTGGAACACGTTATGAACATGGCACAATGATGGCGGCAATGCTAATCTGTATGCCAACTCCCCAACTCTCTCGAGGATCTCAAATGGTCCGATATATCTCGGACTCAGTTTCCTTTCCTTCCGAAACGAAAGATTCCCCGAGTAGGAGAAACCTTCAAAAGTACGTGATCTCCAAGATCTTGAACTCCAATGGGCGCGCGTACGTCCCGCATAGGATTTCGCGACTGAGCGATCCACGCCTCTCACGAATTAAGGCTATCTTCTCTCGAGTCTGCTCGATCAACTCTGGTTCTGTTCCGATCAAGTCCGATGAATCGTCCCAGCATAGGGGCGATCTGCATCTCCTTCCGTATAATGCCTCAAACGGTGCCATCTTAATGGAAGCATGCCAACTATTGTTGTGAGTAAATTCAATCAACGGTAGATGAACTTCCCAATCGTTTAACCAATCTAAGGCACAGGCCCTTAGCATGTCTTCCACCGTTTGTATAGTTCTCTCAGACTGTCCGTCAGACTGCGGGTGATAAGATGTACTGAAGTTCAATTCGGTCCCCAAGGCCTTATGAACTGCTTTCCAAAAGTGAGACACAAAACGACCGTCTCGATCAGAAACAATGGTTTTCGGAGTACCATGCAATCGAACTATCTCCGAAATAAAGACTCGTGCCAACCTCTCTGGTCCCCACGTATCCTTAATGCCTAGAAAATGAGCCGATTTGGTTAAACGATCAACTATCACCCAAATCATGTTCATTCCTGTCCTGGTTTTCGGCATATTAGTGATAAAGTCCATTGATATGTCCTCCCACTTCCATTCAGGAGTCGGGAGCGGCTTCAACATTCCAACAGGCCGTTGATGCTCGATCTTAACCTGCTGACAAGTCAAGCATTTCGAAACATAGTCCGCTACGTCTTGCTTCATGTTGCCCCACCAGAAATTCTGCTTCAAGTCCTTATACATTTCTTGGTGCCGGGTGGATAGAATAGGGCGAACTATGAGCTTCCTTCATAATCGTCTGCTTTAACATCAACATCGGGAACGCAGAGTCGGTTCTCAAATCTCAAAACTCCATCGTCATGAATTATGAATCCGGGGCCTTTCCTTTGATCACTTCATCATGTAACCGAACCATCGAGGATCATCTACTGTCTAGATTTGATTTCTTCGATTAAAGATGAAGTTATATCCATCACGCACGCTTGTCCTTGGACTCTTTGTAACCATACCTCAATTCCTTCACGAATCATCTCTCATTGAAGGCTAAGTTGGGATGTCGGCGTCTAAAGATCTCGAATAGAGACAGCTTGCGGCTAAGTGCATCGGCCACTACATTCGCTTTGCTGGATGATATAAAATCTCCAAGTCATAGTCCTTAATCGCCCAACCATCTTCTTTGCCGCATATTCAACTCTTTCGACTAAATATGTACTTGAGACTCTTATGATCCGTAAAGATCCGACGGTGAGTCCCGCATGCATAATGCCTCCAAATCTTCAAGGCAAAACCACCGCCGCTAGCTCCAAATCATGTGTCGGGTAATTCACTTCATAAGGTTTCGGTTGTCGCGACGCATAAGCGATCACCTTTTCATTCTCGCATCAACACGCACCCAAGTCCTTGGTTCAAGCATCATCAGAAACTATGAATCCTCCGGTTCCTGCGGAAGTGATAGAATCGGTGCCGTCGTCAACCTCTTCTTTAACTCATCAAAACTAGTCTGACACGACTCGTTCCACTCAAACTTTTGAGTTTTCTGAAGGAGTCGAGTAAGTGGGCGGGAGATTTTAGAAAACCCTTCCACGAATCGACGATAGTATCCAGCAAGTCCTAAGAAGCTTCGGACCTCTTTCACGTTCTTTGGAGGCTTCCAATCCAATATTGCTTCGATCTTTTGAGGATCTACTCGGACTCCTCTAGCTGACACCACATGGCCGAGGAACATTACTTCCTTTAGCCAGAATTCACACTTAGAAAGTTTGGCGTACAATTGCTCGTTTCTCAAAAGCTCCAATACAATCCGCAAATGTTGCGCATGTTCTTCCGGACTCTTAGAATACACCAGAATGTCATCAATAAATACGACCACAAATTTGTCCAAAAATTCAATGAACACTCTGTTCATCAATTGCATAAATACAGCAGGTGCGTTAGTGAGACCAAACGGCATCACTACAAACTCATAATGCCCGTAGCGAGTTCTGAATGCTGATTTCGGAACATCAGACTCCTTAATCCTCAGCTGATGATATCCTGATCTCAGCTCGATTTTAGAAAATACCGTTGCCCCTTGTAACTGGTCAAACAAATCATCAATCCGTGGCAACGGATACTTGTTCTTAATCGTCATCTTGTTCAGCTCTCGATAGTCAATACACAATGAGCGATCCATCCTTCTTTCGGACGAAAAGAATCGGCGCTCCCAGGGTGAAACGCTTTGAATATAGCCCTTGTCCAAGAACTCCTCCACCGTGCTTCTTCGCCAGACATCTCAGTAGGTGCCATACGATACGGCGCCTTAGAAATTGGTGTCGCTCCAGGTTCCAGCTCAATAGTAAATTCTACATCCCTTCGTGGAGGTAGCCCAGGTAATTCATCAGGAAATACATCTGGAAATTCGTTCACAACAGGAATAGATGAAAGTTCCACAATTTCTTCTTCTTTCTTCATTGCGTAACACCAGTACCCGGTACAGCCTTGTTTCAACAATTTGACAGCCTTCATCGCCTTAATCAATTTTCCTGAGCTTCCCGGTTTCCATCCCTCAAACAGAATCTCGGAACCATCGTCAGCGATCAGCGAGATATTCCTCCTTCGGTAGTTTACAATTGCTCCATACCGATTAAGCCAATCGTCTCCGAGTATCAGGTCATCTCCTTGCATTTCTATCATGATCAGATTTGAGAGCCACTCTCTGCCTCTAAATGATACAGGGAAATTTCTAGTTTCTAAATTTCCGATAATCCTCTCTCCACTCGGTAAACCAACAACATAAGGTTCACAAGCATGAAAACCGGAAATATTCAAACGATTTACACAAGACAAGGATATGAAAGAATGTGTAGCTCCTGTATCGAATAAAACGCTAACTGGCTGGGAAAGGATGCGGACAAGCACGATGCGACAAAGAAGATCCCGATCGTCTGTCCTCCTCATCTCGTACAGACGTGGGGGAGCAGATCCGGCACTCGATGTCCCCTTTCGGTCCCATTGTCCTCTGCCTCGCCCGCGGCCAAAATTCTGAGGCATCTGAACACTTTGCTGCGTCTGTGGAATACTGGCCTCCTTCTGGACTGGCTGTGGTGTACGGGCTCTAAAAGACTTTGCAGCCTCTTCACAAAACACCGTCCGATGTCCCTCTCATCCACAATCAAAACAAATCACGGCAGGAAGGGGGCAATTCCGTCGATAGTGCCCCGTCTGGGCGCAGTTAAAGCATTTCCTGGTAACATCAGTAATAGTTGATGTCGCCCCGAAGTTCTTTCCGCTCCTAGCTGGGTGCGGAGGTTTCTTGAAAGAGTGAAAGGATGACTGGGCCTTACGGGCCCCACTGTTCTTGTGCTCTGTAAAAGTACCAGAGACTTTCTGTTTCTTGGTTTCCACAAATTTCTCCATGGCTGCTTCCTTGATCTCATATGCCAACGCCTTATCCTGGTATTGGCGGAGTGTGGTACATTCGAATCCGGACATGTACCTCTGAACTTCTGGTTTCATCCTCATATCGAAATGGATCATCATTTCTGCATCCGCTCGACCGGATGTCGAACAAATGCCACCTTGGTTAAACGTCTTGATCGCACGGGATACTGGCACATCAGAAGGCCGAGCGGAGAAAAACTCCCGAACTTTGGCTTCCCTCACAGACGAGGGCAATCGAGCTTCCATCATCAATCTAAACTCTGTCCAATCGGCATCATGGTCTACAGGCCGGATGGCTTCCCACCATTCGGACGCTTCCCTATCGTAAAATATTGAGCGATAGAGGCTCTCCTATTGTCTGGGCGCTTGATTCCGCAAAGATTTTCTCCAGCTCCTTTAACCAATGATCCTGTGTGGGAGTCTCGAAATACCGTCGAATTTGGGTGGTTGCATCTTCGCCACTTCTTGCGACCACCGGTCACCTCGATTTCCCATATATGGGATCCCTTGCCGTCTCTCTCCCTCGCCGTAGTCCCACCGCCACTTGCATTCGGTCCACGACTCCGGGCGAACCGAGTCATCCGGTTCACCACTTGACGAAGGATCTCTGCACAGCAGATCTCGGTTCATTATTAATAGATTGCTGCGGCTCACGTGAGCTATGATCGCCTCGGTTAGAAGGCGACGCCTCCTTTCGGCATTTCTTCGTCCGCGTCCACGACCGCGACCACGTCCACGTCCGCCTCTCAACATACCGTAAGCATAAATACTCAATATACAGAAACAACATCGTTCTAATATTCGAGTATAAAGAGATACAATATGTAAAGAACGAGATAGAGTTTAGGAACTTACAACCACCGCTCGCATGAAGACGTAGGCGGTGCGGTGATGTCATTCACGGCCGGTTACCCCAAAAGACATAAATGACCCCTATTTTAACCCAACGGCCAAGATATCCATAATCTTAGCTCCGATACCATATTCTCGTAACACCCCGATATATTCGGGAATATTATGGCCGTAAATCCTTTACATAAGGATTTACAAGGTCAAGAATTGAACAAGTATAAAAGGGTACTAACGAATGGAAATAACGGAATTACAGACATCGATTCGACCAAATACGTAAATAGTACAATTGTTCAATGTAACTCAATAATACATCACCAAATTCAAATCATCACAAACGACTTCGTACTCGAGTACTTATTGAAATAACGAATAAACAACAGATAAATAAACCCTGGGACATCACTGCACCCTCGTCGTCATACAGCCTGGTGGTTGTTTCCCCGCTCTCCTGGATCCTGAACACAAACAAAATGTTCACCCCCGAAGCGGTTAGCACAACGATGCTAGTACAATTACCACAACATATTATTCATGTCTCACGAAGAATAATAATAACGTAAACGACAAAATACAAACGAGTCTTCTCCTACGAGAAACTCAAACATAACATACACAACTGATAATCACAACATGATATCAATACATACACATGGTAATTCCATCGATCCAGCGTTCACTGCCTAGAACCCACGATGATCCCGTCAGACCAACCCGTGGTGGAAAAACCCGTCCGATGATCCAGCGCACGCTAGCATAGATCCCCCGATGATCCCGTCGGACCAACACGAGGTGGACATACAATAACGACATACATGTACTACAATATGTATAACAACAATACATAAAACAATTAAGGTACTTGCCTCGATTTGAAGACAATAACAACACTTCCACGGAAATGAACACTCGACGGTCGTCCTCCTCAATCAATCACGTAACGAGACCAAACCTTAACAAAAGAAATAATATAGGATTTATCTCACGTCGTATGGATGTTTAACAATTCGATTTACGGCCAAAAGTTCATAAAATACAACCTGCCTGAACTGCTTAGCGCACGCTAAGTACTCTGTGTAGCGTGCATTAAGTCTGCCCGATAGCGCACGCAAACAACAAAGCCTAGCGCACGCTAACGATGCATGGTCGATTTCACCGACCACCAATCGACTGCTCGATGGTCTAGCGACGTTACGTACCAAACGTAGCGCACGCTAACTAGTGCTCGATAGCGCACGTTAAATCGCATAGCATAGCGTGCGCTATTTACGCATGGCGCTTTCTGCCGAGCAAGAATCTGTTCTTGCCATGAACGAAACAATGAAATCCTTCGTGATAATTCATGTTACTTCCATGAATACCAAGTTCATACTCTTATGAATGATTTTACGGATAAAGACAATTTCGGATTCAAGGATATGCATACCAATATAAAACCATATTCCATTCCGACTTCAAATCTTCATACGACAATTCGAAAAGCTTAACGGTTGATATCAACACCTCTATATCAATCCATATTATCATACTGAAGTTGATAAACGTCCTATATATACTAGATAAATCCTTCCATGATCAAACCTTTAGATTTATCTAACAATAAGGATGTTAACGTCTAGTCCAAGATTACTATGAAATCATCTATTAGATTCGGTTTACCAATGATAGAAGCTTCTCTTCACATATTCAGTGTAATAAGATTCGAATCATGATGATTATAATCAAGGTATTTAAGGCTTATTCATCTCACTATTCCAAACATGATATACTTGGATAATTCATCCATGAAAATCCATATCTTGTTAACATGATCATCCAAATCGTTAGAATCCAATTCTAAGTCTTGAGATAGATTGAACATACCTTAAAATGACGAAAATCACTGAACCGTAAGGTAGAATCCCACTCCGGTTGGTTGTATGCCCCTCCAAGGTGCTATTCCACTTCCATGAACATTCCCAAGTGATAACCAATGTATAAACACCAACAATATGTGTTCTAAGTGTATAGAAGTGTCACTACAGCTCTCTGAACTCTCAAGGATGAAGAAAGGGCGAAAGAAATGAAAGCCAAAACGGTTGATGTCCTATTTATAATATTCTGCATTATTGACAAGTTAGCGCACGCTACTAAGCATCCCTTAGCGTGCGCTAATAATGGTTGACTTCAGAATTTGTCCAAAAGGCCGGGAATCTTATCCGAACCCATGTCCCGGCTGGCGCATGTGTTAGCCGTCCCGCTCAATAATTGAGTTCTTAGCGCACGCAACTCCTATCTTCATAGCGTGCGCTAATAATGGCCCGATAGTGCGCGTTAAGATACATTCTTAGCGTGCGCTATCACGAGGTTGCTTGAGCAATTTTGCAAGTTTCTATACTTATGTATAATGATATTAATGCATGAAATATCATACTCCAATAATCAAAATCACCAATCCGAATAATACATGGTTTGAATACAGATGAAATATACTGTAATAAATCCGGATATTACATAACTGACCACCTCATTACGGTCGTAACCGAGCACCCATTACAGCCGTAACCGGCAGGCACCTTACAGCCGTAACCGACAGGTCCCTTACGGCCGTAACTCGGCCAGGCAAGTCTCTGCCCCAAAACGTGCGGTCGTGACTCAGCCATGGCCAACTCCGACAGCCCGATTTAGTCGTTCGACATCTCGGTTACACCAATACACTAGCTATGATTCAAAACAATAACGGGCATATTACAAAACACGAAATCCAGTAGATTACACGAAGCAAATAACCGGCACCAATGACAATTAATTCGAGGCGACCAAAAATGAAAAATCTTGGGTATTATAGATACGAGATCGAACAACAATTCCGAAGTTCACAACACGACCACAAATTATAATCGAACTAGTAAGAATGACAAAACAACAGTTCTGAGCAAGATTTGCGAGAATCGGACCCGAATGCGGAAAAGTCGCAATAATATACCGATTAACCCGAAATAATATCAAAACTCGCTCAAATATCAAAAGGTGTAGAACAAAACATGTCCAAAATGTGTCAATGAACACAAGCAAGTTGCTAGAATCGAAAAAAAATACAGGAATGGAAAATGCGGTTATTACATTCTACCCCACTAAAAATAAGTTTCGTCCCGAAACTTAAAAATAACAAGGTAGAACACCAACTAAGAAAGAATTCGCACAACGAATATCAATCCTCACACAGGACAAAACCCACAATACAACACGTAATAACATCACTGAGCCCCACCGGTCCCTCCATGGACAGGAGCGGGTCTACGGTTCCCGAACATCTTAACGAAGGTCTCGCAGTGCACCGCTTGGTGTCCCAAATGACCACACTTGAAACAGTTAACCTGCAGTGAGCGACAATTCTGCCGAGTATGGCCCACACGGCTACAGTTGAATCACATCTTCACACCGCTCACCTTACTCACCTCCGGAGTAAGATTCTTATACTGACCAAACGAACGAGGAGTGCTCCCAAAAGGACAATGCAAAGTAGCAGGCTCACGAAACTCACTTCTCTAACCTCTGGAAAAGTTACCCGAGGTCTTCTGCCTCTTACTTTCTGGACCCACCTCCATCATAGGAACGACTCTCTCAGTGGTCATGATTGATCAAAATTTGAAAGATAAAGAACTTAGTTGGGACAAAAAAAAGATAAAGGACTAAATCATAAATTAAGTTAAGGGACGTCAGGAGCATTTTAGCCAATTAAAAATTATCACTTGCAAAATAAAATCAACACACAGTATTTAGTCTTATGCATATAAAAAAATATCAAACTACATGACTTAAAAATCCAAATAGCCTATAGCTTATTGGCTTTATGCATCCATTTGTGCCCAAGTGATCCAATCAAGTCTTTGGTCTGGATTCATCTTCAAGAAGGTGTCTTGCTTTGTTCTAGTGTTAAGAAAATTAATCGCAAAAAATTGAGCACCATTATTCAATCCTATGGTCTCTTGAATAGCAATCCAACATTCGTTGTTTGTTGATTCTCTCTTCTCCACTATGCCACAAATTGTTTTAAAATTGGTGACAATTTCACCAAAGCCACTTGATAAGTTTTCCAGAACTGCAGCTTGAGTAGCTACCCCTTTTGAGTTGCTACTTTCTTCATAATCAGCTCTACTTCTTTGTCATGCGCTCTGCTTAGTGGTGAACCATTTGCATTTTCAGTTTGCACAAATGCATTGATGTCTTGATCAAAGACCAAGTCATCCATGCCACCAAATTCCCAAGATTCATTTCCTTCTTCATCATATGTTGTGGCGTCTGTATCATCACCTAGACCTATTGACCCCATCCCAGTTGCAGTCCCATTACCAACTGCAATCTTCAAATCCTCATAGTCCGCAAAGTTTCTAACCGAAAGTGCACATGAGCTGGATGTGACGGAAACAAAGATTCAAAATATAAAGAAAGTTAATATGTTAAAGAGTCAAAAAAATTAAGCTGTAAAATAGAACAAAAGTTCAAGATATTTAAACCCACCTTCAAATAGTCTGCCCATACTTCATCGGCGCAGTGAATCTCTTTGTGATCGAGTCCCATCCAAACCCAGAATTGTGCCGCATAAGCTAAAAGTAATTGTTGTATTACTTTTAAAACTATTTCACTTGGCTTTGATACTGGCTATAAGTTATCTCCTTACTAATTTTTTCCTTAAGTTTTGGAAGTAACTTTGCCTCTATGGTTGTTTTACTTGTAACACCATTAATATCCCTGAACCCAAGCATGGCGCCTTCAACCATGAGCTGGAGCAAAGCATTGCTCTCTTCCGCAGTCCAAGTTTTATAATCTTTTCGTTTACCGTTACCTTATGAATCTCCCATCTATATATTACAAGTATTTTATGAAGCAAATATATGCTACGGTATCAGACACAACTCGAAAGTAGTTTCATTCCTCAATATGATCACTACATGCATGAAGCTAATGTATCATACATGAAGCATGTATGGTTATGCCTATATGCTATATATCATATCTAATTAGAATTGGATGAACGTTTTATGAGTATTGTTTAACCTCTAATGAATTCATATATATGACTATTGTTCAATCTCTAATGAAGACATGCTGGGTTTAAAAGCTTTTTTCTTGGCTTTTAACCTTTTAGAATAATTCGACATCAAGGCAGGAATTTATGAAAGTGTTCCGGGAATTATTATTCCCGTGATGTGTCTTACCTAATACTGATTGTAGATACATAGATGGAAGGTTCCAGATCCTTCTAGAGGTAGTAGGATCCTATTAGATGTCTTACCTTATCTAGGAATCCTATGTATGGAAGGACTCTCATTGTAATGCCTATATAAAGGCCCCTCTTTCATTGTTATGAATACAATTGATTTGCTGTCTTTTACTTTCTCCTCAAACACGTTATCAGCACGTAGTATCTCAACTGAGTAGGAAAAATTCGTTCGAAATTCAGAAATTCCGAAAAAAAAAGAAAAAAAAAATCAAAAAATCGGAAACCCTAACTCTGGGCCGCCGCCGCCGCTGGAGCAAGAAAACACTCCCAGAAAGGTAACGGTCGAGTTCGGCGAGCCTGGAACTAGCGACCTGAAGGTGATTTTGCTCGGGAAACAGGGACTGGCTGTGAAATTAATTGTCCAGAGGAGGGAAAATACGTCACTCATGATGATGTGCACGCTATGGAGAAAAAAGCCATATTTATCCCGTTCAAGGATCAAAGTAAATATAGAACGGAGTACCCACGGAAATATGTTGCTCATATGGAGAGAATCTCCCGTTCAAGGATCAAAGCATATATGGAACCAAGTACCCGTAAGACTTTATTAAAGTTCTCGTTTTTCAATTCCTCTCTTTTGGGAAATTTTTTTTGGGGGAATTGGATATTTGGGTTCTTTATCTCCCACGCTACTTTGCGGTGGATGAGACAATGAGAGGTGGTATCACTCTCGGATGTTGAAGTAAATTGTGTGACGGTCCTGGGGGAGTCACGGATAATTGTTGAAAGCCGATAGTTGTGGTTGTTGCATACACCACGTTTTGGGTGCGATTTGATGTCGCCGTTTTGTCGATTTTAAACCAACAATTAAATAAAACGAACATTGTCGGTAACGGTAAAGTTATGACTCGTTCATGATTAGTCACGGATTTGTGACATACAAATGGGACAAACATCGATTGCGACGGATATGTCGTGGTTAAAATCGATTTGTGACGGATTTGTCACGTTGAATTGAGCGACCACCACGTTGGTCTTGACCCAATCCCATACTTGGAAAACTCCATCTTTCATCCTATTAAAATAAAATATTGCATGTGGGTGTAGACATGCACCGTCTCCTTGCAACATGATATATGAAAGAATGTACGAGTAATTCTTATGAATTTTAACATGTAAAGCAATGGCATATTGCGTTAAGTACATGAATTCGTTGACCTCGATTATAGTTCGTATGACTATAGGTCCGAATATTTTTCCGAGTATTTGTAAAGGCATGTGCCTTATACATTTGACTTTGTTTAGTCGATCTCATTGGATGGTCAAGACAAGTTGGTTATGGTATATTCATTATGTCTCATGGTTCAAAATGTTTAATTATGATGCACCGCGTTGTATCTATATAACATGGCTATTATGACGAATACTTGCAAATTGAGAATTAAAATATTTGGTTGATTTGATGCACTTTGGTGGATTTTGTCTACACTTTGATCATGACTAGGCGCATCCTCCTTGGTATTTGTTTATGCTTTGAAAGTTCAAACGGAATCAGTGGTTTTTAAACAGCCTTAGCTGTACCGACATTCCTACTTTCTCCGCAAGTCTACCAAGTTGGAGTTACCGAAAGGATCATTAGTCGAGATAAGAAATCGAACACCCCACTGCGTTTAAACGCACATATGGCTGTCATTGCCATGTTTTTGCATCAACACTTATGCCATTGGATATGGTCTCAACCTTGTTTTCTCACTAAACTTGGGAAATACTAAACAGCCCATTAAAACATGCACTGTGATCTGAGTTTAATGATCCGTGTGGTGCACAATATATGGATAGAAAGATACGGAAGTCAAGTTTCCAGAACATCTGACCGTTCGTCCATAGCCTTCCTAACAAGGGAGTTATCGCTGTTTTAGTGAATAAAGGTCAAGCTGCGCGGAATTTTATTTCCAGCGATTGTGCTAACTTTTGTCCCAACCAACTTGGTTCCCATCTTGAATTTGCAAGTGGTCTTATGACACACGTTTTTCAACCTCTTTTTGGCCGAATTTGCCATAGATGATGCAGTTTTTGGTATGCGTTGTACGCTAAACTATCATCTTTCAAATGTTGAAAAACAGTTTCCTTGGGAAAGCCCAAAACACGCACTCTTATAAGAAGATCGAGCGTGTGCATGGTAGTATTACACCATGCTTGTGTCGTAATTTTGCCCCTTAGGCATATAATCTTGTCATGTTATGCACTCAATATGATAGATCATTTTGATCGTATCTGGTATAAAATCTCTATGTCGTTAGAGTGTTCGCTATGCTCATATTTGTAAAATTTTGCAAGCGAAATTGAGTGCGTATTAAGCTATTTTCGAGGAACACGATATTTTTTGGATTTCGGTTTATAAATCCATTGTGACTATGATGACTAGGTCATCACAATCAATGAGTGGAATAATGCTCAAGTTGTTGAATGCCGAATGGCGTTTCTCTAGTCACATATGTTCCGTAACAATTGAACCATGTTATGACTCGATGACATATATGCCAAAGTGTATCACTCATAGCATCTCATTGTGATTTGTGAGAAATAAAATCTTATGCATCACTTGTATTGGATATGTGAAAAGGAAAAATATTCATGAGTCAATATGGTCCAGCTTGCATCGATTTGTGTAACCAGAAGATGTATTGGGACATTGACACATTTAGGCTTTAATAGTCCGGAATTTGGACAGTTTGATGATCCATATACCACGGTATTGTCATGGACATCATTTTCTTTGAACAAATAAACCAGTTGGATCAAAGACACCAAAGTACGTTGGTGGAGTCGTGAGCAAGGCTCATGACCGATGATGATATTTATGTCATTCGCGTCTTGTTTTAATAAACATGTGTGACGCCAAAGACCCCCCCAATGATCCTTCTTAGCCATGTTCATTGATTTAAGCCTATTCTTTGGCACGATTAGGAGACGACACCCTCCTATGCTAAAGAGAATAATGTAGCGACTCGCATAAGCATGGTGGTGAGTCCTCCCTTTTCATCGAGTCCTTATACATACATGATCATAAGTATTAGCCTGGGTGGCTTATGATGCTATGATGGTGTTCACAAATGGTCGTACTCAAGTAATAACATTTATATGTTATGTTGTTCCTTTGACAATGATTGATAAGTTGATGAAACCTGAGTTATGGTTGTCCAACTTGCGGACCAGTCATTGTAAAGGTCGGTTCACCCACTTTTAGACCAAGTCTTAAAGTGAAATTTTAACGAGTACTTCCTAACATCCAAGGCTACCTTCTCACAAATTTTGGTGCCATTTGGAGACTTGGAAGGAGGTGAACCACTTAAATGAAGTTTTCACATACCACCAGCCGTCCTATCAACTAGTTCGATGTCATTTCGACCGATTTTTGACCACAAGGTTGATGGTTTTGGAATCCTAAACACCCGTTTATACATGCTCACGAAATTTTGAGGTGTTTGGGGCTGGTGAAGGGAGTGAATTCTTCAAGAAAGCATTAGAGGTTCGATAAAACCAACGGCCTATCATCGGTTCAATCGTTTCTTTATGTTCGATCCGGTGGTGCATGGTGGTGGTTTTGTTGAATTCTCAAGACCAGAGCTACGGCTATGTAGCATAGGTCAACATGTCATCTTCACCTATACCTATCATCATTCAAATGCTTAGTTACGAGTGTAACCATATGCATTTTGTTAACTGGATTGTGTTAACACTGAAAACCTTTATCGTCCACATGTTCATGTGCCAAAGTGCGTCACCACAACGCATTATGACGGGTTATAAATGATGAATATGACATGCGCTTTCACTCATAGTCCGCTTAAAATGTACCTTGGACAATCTCGTAAGTCACTTTGATGAGCCGTCTTCCGTCGTTAGGGGAGATGCGAACGATCATGTTCGAGTAGAACGACTTGGAATTGTCGTAGTTTGTCCCTACTGTGTCTCACCAAGTTCCCTAAAGTGACGATATTAAATACATGCTGCAAACATGTCTGCAAGGATTGTGTCCGGTCATGGACGTTCGTCACCTATAAATGGTGATATGGTAACACCACAAATTGTGGTAGATGGTGTTACTAGGCCGTGGATCTCATAGAGTATTGGGATGCCACTTGGTTCGATAAATACTCTCGCTAAGAATGTATGCGAGCTTGGTACATGAAACTTGATCATATGATCAAATGAACTCATCCGTCTCATGTGATTACGGATTATAGTCATTATTGGGGACGCCTCAATGAATGCCAATCCATAAAGAGTACTCTATGAATAAAGCGGTTCATGAGGACGTGGAATGTGAGTTTAATCGAACCATACTTCGTTGAAAATCTACAACGTTGTAGCCTTGGCCTAAAATGGAAACATATGCGACTCTAGTATAAACAAAGTGATAGCCCTTTGTTGAAGTGGTACCGACACTCCAAAGATAAGATCTATCCGTAAACTTTGTTAAAGCGAGTGAGAGAAGGAGTTAAACTCACCTCATGGCGCGAGGTTTCTCATGAGCATTTGGAATCGACTACGATGACACGAAACTTAGTTGTCTATCGTAATGGATGTTATAGCATCCACTATCTTTTCGATTAGATAGTTTCCCAAAAGCGACGTGCGGCTTGTGGTTAAATCTTATCTTAGTGGGAACTAAGTTAAGTGATTAAAGGATCTCGTGGTGGATCAGACTCAAATCAAGTGGCTCCTGACCACGGAGCGCGTCGACAAGTGATTGTCGGGAACGCATACTAAGTATATACTTGATTTGGAAGAGATATGAAGCTTTTGCGTGTAAAACTAAGGGTTTATAGTGATGTACTCTTATGAGACTAAGAGATTCCGCTAAATCCAAAGTTAAGAATGAAAGGATCTTGGGACACTTGATGATGCGTATTAATCAATCGGTTTAAGGCAATCTAAGGGACGGTTTCCCTAAGAGACGATAAAGTAATGCCTATATGATTCCCAATGACTAGTCGAAGTCATCATAAGACTTGGCTCACTTAAGTGATGATGCAGTCTTAAGAGAAAAGTACGGTATTATGTACTCATGTTTGACTCGATGTACTCATTCATAATAATCCGGTAAAGCCACTGTGATGATGGCCTAGGATGCGCTCACGCAATGTCTGTGATTGACAAGAAGCTTGAAGCTCGCTCTATCTCGATAAAAGGACACTTGAAAGCGATCCGCCCGAATGTGTTGGTCTATCTCCCATATGACCTACAGGGCAGCTCACTTGATGAAAAATGGTGAAATTGGTGCCATTGGAAAGGTTTGTGTCTACTTTCCAAGGAAACCAACCATTTGATCACATCCATCATGTTGAGTGACATATGACTATTGTTGCAAAGTAGGACGGGATATGTCCGGTAATTTGCTGAGTCAACTTCGATAGAGCTTTGTGATCTGCTCAAGTCGATCTAGGTTACGTACTATATGTGAATGAAAAGTTATGGGTGTCTAGTTTTCATAAGTCCTTACAGTTTCGTTGATACCTATTGAATCGAAGAAGTTATGACTGATTTAGTGCATGGAGGTCAAGACTTTGGAAAACTTGATAAGTCTTTAGCGACTCTGCACTTTGGATGTGTCGCGCTCTTTTTGTCCTTAGACCAAGGTTTGTTTTTTCCCATTGGGTTTTCACTTGGTAAGGTTTTTAACGAGGCGACCTATGAGAACATCCATACAAATGATGCGTTGTATACATTCAACTTAAACCAAGAGGTATTTTTCCCATTTGGGTTTTTTCTTGGTATAGTTGTGAGGGCAACTTGGCATCCGACTCCTATGATTTGAGGTACTCATCGGGAGTCGTTATGTATACATCGGGGAGTATACATGACATGTTATGTTGGTGCGTTGCAATCTTTTCCTCATCAAGCCTTTGTTTTCCCATGGGGTTTGTTTTGGCTTGGAATAGGTTTTTGAAGGCAACATCTTACGCACCATTGTTGTATTAGTGCTCGACACGAAGTGTTAGGAATTATTATTCCGTGATGTGTCTTACCTAATACCGATTGTAGATACATAGATGGAAGGTTGAGATCCTTCAGAGGTAGTAGGATCCTATTAGATGTCTTACCTTATCTAGGAATCACATGTATGGAAGGACTCTCGTTGTAATCTATATAAAGGCCTCTATCATTAAGTTATGAATACAATTGATTTCTTTGCCTTTTACTTTCTCCTCAAACGAAAGCTATATACTACCTCCGTTCTTTTATAAGCAATATCCTGACTTTCACTTGCCAATGCACAACTTTGATTATTAATATCTTCAATTCTTTATTTTTAAAAATTATAAGACGTTGATATTTTGAAAGTATATTTCGAGATGAATCTAACAAGATCTCACATGACTATTTTTTTTCATATGTATAAATCACAAAAGATGGTCAAAAGAGAGTATGTGAACAGTGTAATAGTCAACACGTTGCGATAATAAAGTAACGGAGAAAGTATCTAACATAAGCTATATATACTGGTACAACCTGTACATATTGGAAAGTAATTTGAACAAAATCTGTTTTATGAAATATTTCAAATCATGATAAATCAAAGAATCCCTTAACCATACAGCAAAAAGATGTTGCCAATTATGATAGCATACGCTTTTTAATTTAATCCAAATCCAAACACAACTTATAAACCCTAATAATTTAATGTTAAATTGCCAATTTGCACTTTAAAACTAGGACTCTGGATCTGGAAGAAGAAATTCGTCCCAAAAAATAAATGAATAAATAACACAATGTCAGATCATGGATTCTTCTAGCTTCGAAAGGAGAAAGAAGCAAACTCAAAACCCCTACGTCAACCTCCAGTGCAGAAACTCCTATTCCAGCCTTTGATGACACTGGAAGAGGAAAACATAGTATGGGCGTAATTAAATTAAATTTTCCTAATGGGTTGCAATTTATGTAATTATACAGCATGACAGCTGTATGAACCTCAGTCGCTTCTTCATGATACACTTTTGTCTGGTAGTAACATGTCATTATTGACTTCTAAATACTTTATTATACAACAATTTGAGAGGAGAGACCAAGACATATTCCAATCATCATTTTTATCACGGATATAGGAGTAGTCTCAAATTCAGAAAAGAAAAACAAATGCAAGTTGAAATTTCACTACTACCATCATCATAAATTATGTCTTTAAACTAAACTAATTCATCCCAGAAGGCCACTGCCCTGGAAATGAAGGCTAACTCTTAACCAGACCAGATTCATCAATCATGAAAAAAGCTTGTCGGATTTGTTTCCGATCGGACTGATGTTCGCTACCGACGCCAGAAAACGCGAAACTGGTGAAACTCAAAGGCTGGAATAGGAAATCCTCAGCGTTGGCCGCCGGTTTTGTAATCCAATCGTATCACCACCATGAACAACTGACAATATCGTGGTTTGGAGCCACCAGAAGAGGGTCAACCATCATCGCTTTTCAGACATACGGGAAATCAGTCGCGGGTTCCGCCCTCGAAATCGAACTTGCTTGAACATTGCGAACATCAACTGGAGTCTGGTTCGGCCATCGTTCATATGCACCTGAAAATTGAAACTCGACCTCCACCGCCGCCTGTCACCGAAAATGCAGGACGATGAGTTCCTATCCGGTGTGTAGTTCCATCGTTATCCGACTGGTATAATCGGAAACATGGCCTGGAAATTGCTGAGCTTGAATCCAGGTTTGTGATCAGAATAGATCCGGTATCCCTTGCCTTCCAGAAACACCAATCCTCAACCACTGCCGCTGCTGTTTGTGGAACAAAACTGAACTAGACCAGAAAGCTAAGCCCCACCGCCATCTCTCTTCATCACACTTGATGTCCGCGACATGTCCGGCTTTGTGTGTGTGTTCGATTAAAAATGAAGGGCGGGGGAGGTCCTGAACAGTGGGTGAAGTAGGCGTGGCGAACCAGGAGGATTGTGTGCGTGTTGTGTGGAAGAGGAGAAGATGAAGGGAAGAGAAATCAATCGGGGTAGGTTGGAATGGAGAAAAGAACAAAAGAAAAGGGGCGGCATGATGTAAAGGGAATAGGGGGGCAACGAGTAGGGTTGGGTTATTTGGTACAATAATTAGGGGGGTTTATTTTGGATCAGATTTATTTAATTGGTTTAGATTTTTATTAGCGGATTCAGTCGATTAGTTGGATTTTAATTGGAGGAGAATTGGATATTTATCATTTAATTTGAGCTGGGATTTTGATTTTTTTTTTTTTTTTTTTTTGATAACTAGGTGATCCCAGCTTAGTCGGACTAATCCTAGTCCCTCAATGAACTCACTCCTAACCCATTGAGAGAAGTAAATCGCGAGTCGCTCGAGCAATTCCAGGGTTCCCAATGCCTTTCGTACACTCTGCGCTTGAGAAGCCCTTAAGCGGTCTGTGCGCCTCGAGTTCCCTGATTCTGGAGAAGCTGATTAGTCGGCACCTCCGGTTCCAAAGAAGGAAATACTCCACACTGCTGACGCGAGATTAAACATTGATTAGCGGTTCTTGAAATTTCTGCGAGCTAGAGGATCATAAAGAGAAAAACTTCCTCTTTCACCTCCTTTGGTGGGGTTAGAACCCAAGACCTCTCCAAAGGAGTGTCTTGGGAGTAGGCGTCCTACCACCGGACCACCAACCCTTCCCCAAGCTGGGATTTTGATCGATTGGAGAACACATTGATTTTCTAGATGACGAATTTTGATAAATTCAATTACCTTTAATTTTGACCCAATTCAAGGTATGACATATCATTAAATTATTATTTGGATAATTAATCGGGTTATAAAATTCAAATAAATTGCCAATAGTGTTTTGATCAATTAATTATATTTTAAGGTGTGATCATTGGTTGTATTTTGAAGATCATTGAGTTCGTGAGATATCCCGTGATTGGAAATTGCGTTCGTTGGACCTAAGAATTTTCGTTTGATTGATTGGTGTTGTTCATTCGATCGTCATTCGTTCATTTCGTGGAGGACGTTTTGATCATACAGAAGCATCTTACGTCTTCGGTATTGAGGCAAGTGAATTCTTGCTTGGTTATGATCATAATATGACTTATATATGTTATATATATTTATGCTCATTTATGCTTTATGAATTTCAATTCATTGTGATGTAATTATTGATCTTGTCGATCATCCATTGAGGAACATTGGTTCCGAGTCTTATTTATACCCTCGTTGCGTTTCGGTGAGTTGATTTGATTTTCGTTGGATTCGTATTTTCTTCGTTAAGTCATTTGGTCCCTTGTTGGGAATTATTAAGTCATTATTAAATTTTGATGTCACTTTTGTTATCTCGTGGCATTCCGGGTCATACTGGCGCGCCGGTTAGTATGTGTAGGATTTTCATGTCGAGCACATATAAGGTCATGTGTCGGTAGTTGACCTCACATCGGACTATGCACACGAGACGGTTACTTCGTGAGCTGATTAGGTACAAGACCACACGTGTATTCGATCGATACCCGTTGATGGCTTGTGCACGGACACGTTTCCATCCTGAGCATAGTGTGGCGCCATCCTTTGAGACATAACTGTTAGTCGATTCATACGGCATGTTTGATTGCGTATGTTTTCAATGGAATTGGGTTATAATCTGGCCGATTCACATTTGATCGCATGTGTTCGACGATTTGAGATTACGATCGAACTTGTGGTTTATATAGCATGTGTGATTGCGTATATTCCGGTTTTGGATGATGATTTGTTAATTCATAACATGTGTGATTATGTTTGTTCGACATATTAAGATTTATTATCTTGTGTATCTGACCCTGTGGTTTTGGGTGAAATATATTGTTTTATCATATTTTAGGTCGCGGGAAGGCTAAGACACAGGAAAGACAAGGTGACGACGAAGAGTCTCAATGATACTAGTCAAGGGCCCGAGTCTTCTTGTTTCTGGATGTATTTATTTTCAGTTCTGCTGCATTTTTATTCTCCTATATTTGTATTGTATTGGTATATCTATCTTTATATAGAGTATACCTGTATTATGTTGATCCTGGTCTATTTGGCGCATGTTAGCCAGAATATCTATATACACTCCTCAACATAATGTGGTTTGGTACTGCAGTTATGTTATGCCAATTATTGTAGTGTGTTTCGCCTGGTGGGTGCTATTTGGGGATTCACGGCACTATAATAACCCCCGGGTTTGGGGTGTTAAAGAAGATGGTATTGGAGCATGGTTTTTGAATACTACGCATCCGAATCGTTTCTCCTTATAAAGTTGTCTTTGATCGGACTAGTATCAAGAGATCATCACGTCACGTGTGACCTGTGCCAGTGCCGAGCCCCACCTATAAAGTACGGTATGTGATTTTGTGCCATAATTTAATTACTGACAAGATGAATTGATAATTTGTTGATATCGTCTGTTGATTTTGTTCGAGTTATCATAATATTGATATTCTCGGTTGACTTTGTTGGAGTTTATCATAATGATATTCTCGATTGATTTTTTTTGGAGTTTATCATTTTGTTGATGTTCTCGGATTTTATTTTGGAGTTTATCATTTTATTGGAGTTTATCATTTTATTGATATTCTCGGATTTTATTTTGGAGTTTATAAATTTATCGATATTTCTAGATTTTATTAGAGTTTATGTTTTGATATTCTCGGATCTTGTTATTGAAGTTTATCGTTTTATTGATATTCTCTTAATTAAACTTTTGACTTTATATTCGTTCTGACTTTATGTCGAGATACAAGACATTAAATTGGTGTTGAGAATACTGAATCACATTGACTTTATAATGATAGAAATAATATGGAAAAAAAATGCAATGAAGATACAAACTTATAATGATAGATTCACGAATAAACCTCATAGAGAGAGTGCTAGATCCAAATGCGAATTGCAATTGGATCAGGTTCAGGAGTATATGCGAGGAATTTATCGATCAATTCTCCATGTGTTGTTGCACAAAGAAGGAGTCTTCGTGATGGTGGAGATGCAAAACCTTTTTCCACTAGAGAATCCATAAAAGCGAGGAGGCCATCGAAGAATCTATCGACGATGAGTATCCCCACCAGTTTTTGGTGGATGTTCAGCTGTGCCCACGAGAGCATCTAGAATAGATCCTCCAGCGTATCGAAACCTCCTGGAAGGACGAAGAACGCATCAGCATTATTACCCATGCTCATAATTCGGTCATGCATGAATAACACTCTTAGCTCATTCCCATAAGTCAGGCCAACAAGTGGTGAATCTGCCAAGGGTTTCAATATTACCCCTAAGATTTTTGCATCGCCCATCGAAGCAGAGGCTGCCACACGACCCTTTAAACCTGTATTTCTTCCTCTATATATTATGCTGATTTTCATACGGCCAACACTTCTCCGAAATTGTCAGTTGCTTTTCGGAGGCGGACATCTTTCCCAATAGTGGCTCCGGCAAAGACACAGATGGACTGGATGTTATATAAAGGTGATGATGCCATTGGCTTCTCGATGGAAGTTATATTTAGGGAAGGTATGTGATAAATGAAAATGAGAATAGAGAAAGAACTTGAATGAGTTGAATACAATTAATGCCTCACCGATGCGACTATTTATAGTGGAAATACAACGTGAATCAAGACAAGTGGAATTATGAATTACGAGAGAAGATTATAAAAACATACAGAATGACAATAGCCCCAGTAGTCACAGTAAAATGTCATTATCAGTGACACATATCGATTTTGGCACGGTACGGAACAGGCGAACTACCTTTTCCTATACTTTTTAAAAATTCATAGGGGGGATGAATTATTTATGCAGAGTATACGACGTCCAAAGTTGACAGTAATATGAACATAGCTAGTGCGATATGATATTCTTATATTAGTTCGTATTTAATTTCAGAAATGAGAATTTTTGTATTTTGATTAAGCAAGGTGTTGAAATTTTGAACTAAAAGGTGTCACTGGTCTTTCATATAAAAGAAGAAAATTTGATATTTCAAAGGAAGGATTAATGATTGGTGTTTTAATAAATATATACATATATATATATATATATACATATTGAGTACTTTTATTTTGAGAAAAGCTAAAGTCCGCAACATAATATTTTAAAGCAAATGATTGAGGTATTAAAATTCTTGTATCGTACTACGATCAGAAATATATTTGAAGACAAACATATTTTGAACATTCTATTTTTCAAGAAAGTATTTATAATAATTTAAAGGAAATTCTTTCTGAAAGGTGATGCCAGTGCAGTTGAAAAATAAGTGATATCATAGTTCTTATGGTGTGATTTTGAAACCATGGAAAAATAAGGATTTTTAATGAATATTTTTCTTCTGGAGATAATCTTCAAAATTCTTTTTGGACGACCTATAATTTTTGAGCCATAGGCTATAAATATTTTATGACATCTATGCCGATATCTTAATCAGGTTATTTTGTTTTAAGGCGTTCATACTTATTGATTAAGAACCTTAATAATTGAGAATTTATGATTTAACAGGTACTACTGAGAACCAAGAAAAGTATATATAGATATTACATGTTCGTTGTATGAGTTACGAATTATTTCGAGCACGACAATATTGTCATGATTATATGAAATGATATATTTAAATTACCTAGCAATATCCATATTGACATATTATTCTTGTATTGAGTCGGCTATTGGATCAGGCGATGAGATTATTTGTTATTGATTAGGTTACGGATCAAAGTTACACCTCTGGTGATTAGGGGATAATTGTAAAAGTGCAGAAAGATTACGTGGTAAATAGAGTCAGATATTTGAAATCAGTACTTCGAATCTTTTATCTTAAGTTTCGAGATGAAACTTATTTTAAGGGGGTAGTATGTAATACCTCTGGAATTTATTTTATATTTTATCTGTATTTTGATTCATATTTTTATTAGGCTAAAATGCTACTGAGGTCCCTTAACTTAATTTCAGATAACGATTTAGTCCTTTATCTTTTTTTTGTCCCAACTAAGTCCTTTATCTTTCCAATTTTAAGCAAAATTAGCCTTTTCCGTTGGTCTCCGTTAACTGTTGTCCAGGTGGCCGTTAAGTTGCTGACTATCACCTACATAGCTATAAACATTCTTACGTGTCAAATCTCTAACCTATGTGTCAAATCCCTAACCAAGAGTATTTTTAATTCAGAATTAAATTAGGATTTTTATAATATTATATTTACTTTTTAATTATAATTTTCATTTAAATAAAAATATTTAATGAGAAATTAATTTTTTTAATAATTAAATATAACTTTTAACAAATAATTTTTTTTTCTTTCAAACACTCCATGCTGCAAACACTCCAGGTGGTCGAATTATTTTTTAATAATTCGACCAAAATTCTGGGGAAAAAAAAAATTCGTCCAAATTTTTTGTAAATTTTGAAAAAAAAAATCGGAATTTTTTCTGCACATAAACCCTAAGCCCCTCGTCACACAGCCGCCGCCGCACCGATTTGCAACCCGCGACCAACTTGCAACCAGTCTGCACTTTCGGACTGGTGACTAGAAGTTGGTTCCCCAACCGCAGACTAGCGAGGCTTGCCGCTCAAACGCGAACCGTCAGACTCCTGCCTAGTTCGGACCCTTCTCCCCGTGACGTACCACCGCCGCGCAACAACCCACCGCGTGTCATCTTCCTTGATTGAAAACTCAAGATAGACCAGACGTCTTCTTCACTCACTCTCCGCCGCACTTCAACTGTTCTATCTCCTTTTGTTTTGATGTTCGATTCTGCGAGTGACTATAATTTATGGTCTTTTTACCAGGAGTGTTTGAAAGAAAAAAAAATTATTTGTTAAAAGTTATATTTAATTATTAAAAAAATTAATTTCTCATTAAGTATTTTTATTTAAATGAAAATTATAATTAAAAAGTAAATATAATATTATAAAAATCCTAATTTAATTCTGAATTAAAAATACTCTTGGTTAGGGATTTGACACATAGGTTAGAGATTTGACACGTAGGAATGTTTATAGCCATGTAGGTGGTAGTCAAGAACTTAACTACCACCCTGACAATGATTAACGAGCCAATCGGAAAAGGCTAACTTTGCTTAAAATTGAAAAGATAAAGAACTTAGATGGGACAAAAAAAGATAAAGGACTAAATCGTTATCTGAAATTAAGTTAAGGGACCCCAGGAGCATTTTAGCCTTTTTATTAAATACTAAATTCCTAATTATTTTCACGATGAAATAAAACTACCAATGGAGTATATTGACAATCATTTGATCTAATTTTGGATATATGTCTACACTCATAACCTATTTTCACATCATTATATTTTTAGTGGTATTTTAAAAATCTTTACTCATCATTTGATTAAGTGAATCAAAACAAAAATTTTCTTTTCTTTTTAATCATAATTGTCTTTAAGATGATTTATTGAAACTTTTATCTAATATCGTTCCATCCTTACACAGGATTAATGTTAAATTATTAAGAATATTAATTTCATATCTAAGCCACTTAGTGATAGATGCAATTCAATTCAAAAGCTACCTCATTAGCTATGATTCATTTATAATAATATTAATTCTCCTACTCAACTCTGAGGTTCATAATACACTTTTGTCTTTCTCCAACTCACCCCTAATCATACAGCATGATACTGCTCTTTGCACCCCAGCCGCTTCTTCATGATACACTTTTGTCTGGTAGTAACATATCATTATTGACTTCTGAATGATTTATTATACAACAATTTGCGAGGAGAAACCAAAACATATTCCAACCATCATTTTTATCATGGATCCGGGAGTAGTCTCAAATTCAGAAAAGAAAAACAAATACAAGTTAAAATTTCACGACTATCATCATCATAAATTTTGTCTTTAAACTAAACTCATGCGTCGCAGAAGGCCACTGCCCTGGAAATGAAAGTTTAACTCTTAACCGGATCAGACTCAGCAATCATGAAAGAAGCTTGCCGGATTTGTTTCCGATCGGATCGACGTTTTCTACCGATGCTAAAAAACGTGAAACTGGTAAAACTCAAAGGCTGTAATAGGAAATCCTCAGCCTTGGCCGTCGGGACTATAATCCAAATCATATCACCACCATGACCAACCGCCAATATCATGGTATGGAGCCACCAGAAGAGGGTCAACCATCATCACTTTTAAGACATAAGAAAAATAAGCCGCGGGTTTCGCCGTCGAAATCGAACCTGCATGAACATTGCAAACATCATATGGAGTCTGGTTCGGCCACCGTTCATATGCACCTAAAAATTTAAACTCGACCGCGACCGCCGCCTATGGCCAAAAAATGCAGGACGATGAGTTCCTAGCCGGTGTGTTGTTCCGTCGCTATCCGACTGGTATAATCGAAAGCATGGCCTGGAAATTGTTGAGCCTGAATCCAGATTTGAGATCAGAATAGATCTGGTATCCCTTGCCGGCCAAAAACACCAATCCTCCTCCGCCGCCGCTGCTGTTCGTGGAACAAACCGAACAAGACCAGAAAGCTATGCCCCACCGGCATCTCACACTTGCTGTCCACGACAGGTCCGAGGTGTGTGTGTGTTCGATTAAAGAAGGAAGAGCGGGGGAGGGGCTGGACAGTGGGTGAAGTGGGGGTGGCGAACCAGAAGGATTTTGTGCGTGTTGTGTGGAAGAGGAGGAGAAGAAGAGGGGAAGAGAAATTAATCGGGGTAGGTGGGAGTGGAGAAAAGAACAGAAGAAAAGGGGGGCAGCGTGATGTGAGGGGAATATGGTTTGACCAACGAGTAGGGTTGGGTTATTTGGGAAATAATTAGGGTATGGGTTTTATTTTGGATCAGATTTATTTAATTGGGCTGGATTTTTATTAGTGGATTCAGTCTACGTGGATTTGAATTAGAGGATAATTGGATATTTATCATTTAACTTGAGCTGGAATTTTGATCAATTGGAGAGCTCATTGATCTTTTGGATTATCAGACGAATTTTGATAAATCCAATTACTTTCAATTTTGACCCGATCCAAGGTATGACATATAATTAAATTATTATTTGGATAATTAATCGCGTTATTGAATTCAAATAAATTGCCGATAGTGTTTTGATCAATTAATTATATTTTAAGGTGTGATCATTGGTCGTATTTTGGAGATAATTGAGTTCGTGAGCTCTATCGTGATTGGAAATTGTGTTCGTTGGACCTAAGGTTGTTCATTTGATTGATTGGTGTTGTTCATTCGATCGTCGTTCGTTCATTTCGTGGAGGATGTTTTGATCGTACAGAAGCATCTTATGTAACACCCCAAACTAGGCGGCTATTACAGTGCCGTGGAACCCCGACTGGGACCCACCAGGCGAATGAAAAATAATAAATTAAATAATAAAACTGTAGTACCGAACCACATTATATTACCAATTACTCCGATGAGGAGTTTCAAGTACAACACACCCAAGAGAATACAGAATACATGTATATTTTATATGAAGATAAAATATAAAACACTGAATAAAAATGAGTATCCAAACGGAAATATGCAGCGGAACTAAAATGAAGAAACATGAATGACACAAAAGGACTGGGGCCCCTCTACTAGTATCATTGGGACTCCTCGCCGTCAACGTTCTCTTCCCGTGCTTTAGCCTTGCCATGACCTGAAAACAACATCCCCCAACGGGGTCAGTTACATAGAACAACAATCCTCAAGAGTTGAATAAACACAATCGTGATATATCTTAATTCCTGCACTGACCGGGTTACGACCCTAACCAAAACTACCTTACGGCCGTAACACAACACTTATGGCCGTATCCTGCCGAACTTACGGCCGTAAGCTGCCTTCGTCAAAAACACCCTCCTGCCCAACGAATGCATGTTACGGCCGTAGTCTCCCAAAACATACGGTCGTACCCACGTGCTTACGGCCGTAACTAGAATGACTTACGGACGTAAGTTGTCTTCGTCCAGAAAGACACCCATTTCCACGAATGCATGTTAGACCGTAATGATGATCTGTTATGGCCGTAACTCACTGCTGGAAGTGACAAAATCCGACAAGTCCGTCTTCTCGTTACCAATGATGAATGATCCGACATATGATACTTGTATGAATGCAATTGAGTCCAATAATATGAAATAGGTGATACTTCCAACACAATACTACCCATTACGATGATTATGAAAATACTCTCATCTCAATACTCAGACGGAATTGAATAACGATCGGTAACTGATACACGGCTCCAAGTACGCGAACAATGAATACAATGAATGAACGTGGATGATGAATGGTTATTAATGAGTGAAAATTACTGAGTGACAATTACTGAATGATAATACTGAATGACAACCAGGTATTACATCTTACATCTTCGGTATTGAGGCAAGTGAATTCTTGCCTGGTTATGATGATAATATGTCTTATATACGTTATATATATTTACGCTCATTTATGCTTTATGAATTTCGATTCATAGTGATGTTATTATTAATCTTGTCGATCATCCATTGGGGAACATTCGTTCCGAGTCTTATTTATACCCTCGTTGCATTTCGGTGAGTTTATTTGATCTTCGTTGGATTCGTGTTTTCTTTGTTGAGTCATTTGGTCCCTTGTTGGGAATTATTAAGTCATTATTAAATTTTGATATCATTTTTGTTATCTCGTGGCATTCCGGGTCATACTGGCATGCATGTTGGTACTTGTAGGATTTTCATGTCGGACATATATAAGGTCATTTTTTGGTAGTTGACATCACAACGGACTGTGCACACGAGATGGTTACTTTATGAGACTGATTAGGTACAAGACCACATATGTATTTGATCGATACCCGTTGGTGGTTTGTGTACGGACACATTTCCATCCCAGGCGTCGTGTGGTGCCATCTTTTGAGCCCTAACTGCTAGTTGATTCATACGGCATGTTTGATTCGTATGTTTTCAACGGGATTGGGTTATAATCTGACCGATTCACATCTGATCGTATGTGTTCGACGATTTGAGATTACGATCGAACTTGTGGTTTATACAGCATGTGTGATGGCGTATATTCTGATTTTGGATGATGATTTGTTAATTCGTAGCATGTATGATTATGTATGTTCGACATATTGAGATTTATTATCTTGTGTAACTGACCCTGTAGTTTTGGGTGAAATATATTATTTTATCACATTTTAGGTCGCGGAAAGGCTAAGACACAGGAAAGACAAGGTGACGATGATGAGTCTCAATGATACTAGTCAAGGGCCCGTGTCTTCTTGTTTCTGGATGTATTTCTTTTCAGTTCCGCTGCATTTTTATTCTCCTGTATTTGTATTGTATTGGTATATCTATCTTTATATAGAGTATACCTTTATTATGTTGATCCTGGTCTTTTTGGCGCATGTTAGCCAGAATATCTATATAAACTCCTCATCGAAGTATTTGGTAAACATAATGTGGTTCGGTACTGCAGTTATGTTATGCCATTATTATAGTGTGTTTCGCTTGGTGGGTGCTAGTTGGGGATTCACGGCACTGTAATAACCACCAGGTTTGGGGTGTTACATTCGCAACACTCGAACCTTAATTATCAAGTTAACACCATAATAACTATCGGTTTCGGATAATTGACTTATAACACTACTTATCACAATCCAATACAAATCATGAACACTATCACTAAAGTTCTTACAATACGTATCCAATTCGACTGCTCTGTATCACCGATTAACTCCACGAACAACGTCTAATCGACCATGATTTAGGCTATTCGATTCCATTTAAAGATTAATCGTGACTTTAGTAAAACTTCAATTCTTCATTAAGCAGTTCCTCTTACAAGAGTTCTAACAATTCAACATGTTTACCATCATATTCTTCTCTTAACAACTATCAATATAGGAAGGATAGTCAATCTATTAATTTCTACAAAGGTAAGGATTATACTTTTGATAAATGCTTCTATATTTCTCATTATCCTTCACCTATTATGACTAATTTCAACTTCAAGTCACCTAATCCTCATGTAATTCGAAATCATCAGTAAGAAGACATGAATATCATTGAAAACTTCATCATAATATTCAACATAATTATAGGCCAACATATAAATACGTTAATCATCTCGAGCCTCCTAAATCATGATTTTAAGTTCATTAGGTCATCAATGAAGTCTAATAATCTCAGAAATATGTTCATAACAATCCTAGAAACATGAACTCAAGGCTGGAGTAGCATCAACATACCTTATATGTAGACAAAAGACGAAATGATCCGTAAAACTCAATACCGAAAGGTTGAACACTAATCCAAGATGCATACGATCTTCGAAACCAAGTTGATGGGATGATATAAGGGTTTTATAAGGCTGGAAGGACTATCAAAGTGGCATAGCTCGGACAAGACAAATGAAAGAAATGAAAGGGGTTGGTGTCTCTAAATAGAAAATTATACCTTGCGTACGCTATTGGCCGGAGTCAACATGTGTTAGGTACATAATGCATGCTTATGCACAAACATTTCGCATGCTAGCGATCTTCGTAGCTCACTGTCTCATTCTGTCCTTGTCTTTGCGTATGTCGCCAACCCAAGTTACATACACTACATGTTGATTTAGCGCACTTTATTTACATCATGTAACGCATGTTAACAGTCGTTGACTTATCTTTTTCAAAAGTTGTCCAGGTGTATGCAAGAAAGTCCGACATGATCCGACATCCGGCTCCACCCGCCTACCTTGCCTTATCTGATCCTGACTACATCATGCATACGTTAGATAGCTGTCTTAATGTACATTAGTTCTGACCATTAATGTACGCCATATACATCAGCTAGCGTACGCTAGTATCATGCAAGTACATGTATGAAATATGCAATCATGAATACTGGAATACGGATAAGGGAAATCGTACTTTAATTACTTATATGACATAATCATGCACCACATGATTCAAATACAAATAGAAATACACAACAAATATTCAGGTATTACATTTGTCATCATCTGATAAAGAAGTCAGGCCTATGAGGATATGACTTCTATTTTTTTTATTATTCGTTTGTACAATCCTTGATCTGCGATACCCGAAATTCTCGGTTCCAGTTGTTTTTGAATTGTGCCGGTTGTGCCGTTCATTTTGTTCTGTGGACAATTTCTTGGTCCGGCATGATAGACTGGGTCGTGATATTCGTCGGGTACGACTTTTCATTTCGTAAGTCGAGCTAATCGTATGTCCTGTTTTGTTATTATTCGTCTTCTTCCGGATCGTTGTTATGGTCCTAACGTAATTTTCGGTTCGTATCAGAGTCGTTTTGCAACCGGAGGTTTTCTGGCTGGACTTGTACGAAACGGCGGTGAAAACGGCGCTGCCGAGCGCCGTGTCCTGCGCCGGGTCGGCCAGGACTAGCAGTCTGTCGAGACACGGCCGAGTCATACGTGCGGGCACCTTGCGCCGGGTGTTGCGCCGTGTCGGTCAGGTCGCACACTGACCCGCAACCCGGCGGCAGACACCGCGCTGGTGTGGGCCGTTTGCTGCGCCGTGTTCGACAGGAGTATATATATGGCAGGACAGTCGGGTTTACACCCACTTTTCCCATTTCTTCACTTCCTTTCCGCGGCTGGGACTTGGGGGGCACGAGGAGATGTTCCACTGTAAATCTATGAAGTTCCTGAGTCCATAATATCGATAGTCATTCCATAACTTGCTCCGATCGGCCGAATCAGGGTAAGTTTTCTTAAAATCTAGTTTTGGGGATTTTGTTCGATTTGTCTGTTTAATCCGTTTTAACTCAGAATAGTGATGGATTGAGGATTGTTAAGCTATATTATGTCGAATTCCATGTTGTTCCACGGTTGGATTGCCGTGGATTTGTCGTTTTATTGAGTATCTTATCGACGCCTTGAAGGTGTTCGATAAAATGTCACAAAGAGGATTCGAGCATTCTATGATTATTCTTCCTCGTTCGTTCATTAATTTATTGATGGTATGATATTAGGGTCAGATTCCTCGCAAAGAACTCGAGTCGGAACCCTTCCATTCGTCATTTTCTTCAAGCTTTCCGATCGTGGGTGTATTCTTTGTCTTCGCCGGAGAATTGTAGGTGTTCGAGGTTTCCGGTTGAGCCGTGTTCTTCGGAGTGTCTGGTATCAATTATCGAGGCAAGTATATTGCCCATACATTACGTGTTTTGTGGATATAATGGTTGTTAATCGCCGATATGTGCTAAATAAATATTTATAACCATTGTTTCAAAAGAATCGGTATATTTACTATCATGTTTTTCTTAAAGGTGACCCGTGTGTTTCGGGAATTAATATGCTTAATTGAATATGTGTGATAGTGTTGAGTATAGGATCGTCTTACTTCCGTATGATGTCATTATGTAGGATTATGTCGTCGGTAAATGTAAAGTTAAATTCTTTGTTAAGATGTGTGCGTGGAGTCATGTGGTTATCGACGAATATGTGAGTTTGTGTGACATTGGTTGCGTCGTTTCGGTGCTGTTGAGATATTGTGTTTCTGTGCAGATTGTTATAGTTCTGGGTCCTGAATATGTGTTGGATAATTTGGCCATTCTAGCAGTACCTCAACTATATATATTCTGTTTAACTCTCGTGGTTTGTGTTTTTGGATTTTGATCTAATGAGAGTTGTAAGGTTGTTCCCGGGGTACTCTCACCTGGGGTCGCTCGACGGGGCGCACAAGGACTTGACCGTGTGGTCTTGCGCGAGAGTTACTTTCGAGTGGGCATTCTCACCTGGGTCGCCCGACGGGGCACACAGGGACTTGGCCGAGTGGTCTTGCGCGAGAATTGCCAGAGTGTTTGTACTGTTGATTAATTGTGATATGCCCAGAGTATCACAATGTCTTGTGCTTGGAGTCGTGAGACATTATATTAAGTCTTGGTGTTTGTCTAGAATGGCATAAGTGTAATGTGTGGTGTGTAATTGTCTGTGGTAATGATTCGAATCGAGCCGGTTGGGTCGTGGATCCTGTGTTTTGTTATCAGATTTGTATTTTGGGAAAATAAGCTCCGGGCTGTGACCCTAAGTGGTTTTCGATAAGTTGAGAATTATTCAATTACTTATGTTTTTCAAAACTCCCGAGGTCTTGAATTGATTTTCAAAATGGCTACTCATTTCATTTATATGTTACGGTTTGAACTATTTTACTTAAATGAGAAATCTCGGGAAGTCTTTTGTCTTGGCTGAGTTACAGTTTATTCAAATTATTGTATTCTCGGAATGCGTTGTGTATGGCTCGTTTTTGCACTTTATACTTGCACTAGCGAAACAGTGGAGTTTTGCTAACCCCCGAGTAATCGGGGGGTGGATATCTGTATTGTGTCCAGGTACATGCAGGTTTTCGGGAGCATGTCATAGGATCGGTACGAGGGATGATGAAAGACGAATGATACTAATCACAAGAAGGCCAAGTTTTGGGTTCAGTTAGTCGAAGTCCATTGTATTGTCCTTTCCGCTGTCTTATTGTTTGTTGTTTATAAGTATTTTACCCTTGCGTGGGTATGAGTCTGGATGAGTTTATGTATTTTGATTTGTAAGTCAGTGACGAAAGACCTAATCGGTCTAATGATTCGTGATTTTGTCACGTCGGTATGTAATGTAATGTGTTGTTTCGATGTCTAGCCTGTGGATCCTCACATAGAGGGTCTGCGGCGTGTAATATTCCCGGTCTGTTTCTGGGGGTGTTACATTTATGGTATCAGAGTTTAGGTTGCGGAAACCTAGGTTATCGGGTCCACTCGTATATTGTTGGGTCTTGTCTTTTCAGATTGAGTCTGACTGATGTCGTGTCGCGACGCGTCGTTTGGGATGTCGGCCGTGATTAGTATCAGGATGCAGCCATCATCTTCGTGCGATCTGTGGATGTAAGTCTCCCTACTACATGTTGTACCACGAGCTATACGAGCCTGTGTGATTCTGTGTTATGTAGTAGTATTTGAAGGTGCATCGTGAGTAAGTGACATATATTTGTTGATTCCCGTTTTGTGCTAGAATGAAGTATGATATTGCTAAATATATCCGTGTATGAACTGTTTTTCTTGCAAGAGTAACAATCTTGGAATTTTAAGTTTTCGAAAGGCTTTCGAGGAGTCGAAATTTTTTAAAATATCCTCCAAGGGAGAAATTTTTTTGATTTTCATATGATGACCTCAAGGTCGAAATTTTTGAGACTCCAAACTATCGATATTTCATTTTCATCTCATATTATAAGTTTTCCAAACATGATGATGCTTTCGTTGTTGGGTGGTGCCAGTTTTATGATTAAAATAGTGATGTGAATGTTGAGTCGATCAGTATGTATATGTTGAGATAGTCCTCTTTATTGAGAGGTGAAATTTCGGTTTTTGAATGACATTTGTCTTTTGATGGTTGCTTGTGAGATGATGTAATTATGTGAATCGATGGCCTTCAGACTCATATGTATTGCTTGTTTGTAACCTTCGATTCTAGTATTGCTTTGTATATGTTTGCAATTGTGTTGTTGATTAGAACAGCTAGCGCACGCCAAGTTTGAGGCTAGCGCACGCTAACGTTGTCTGAGTAGCGCATGCTTATCTTTGTTGTAGCGCTCGCTAATCAGCCTGGTCAGAGGCTATTGAACCGCATTTTAATCGTCAGGTTTATCTTTGGTAGACAACCTTTCTGCGATTGTATTCTGTGTGTGTTGTCTAGTAATGACAACTGTTGTGTGGGAATATATGTTAGGACCTTTTGTAGTGCTAGATGACAATCGATTATGTTTAAATTATGTCTGTTGTGTGTGTTCGAGAACGCTTTCCTGAAAATTTCATAAAGTTTTGACAGTTTGATTAAGCGGCGACTCCGTGTGTACATTGAAAATTATTTAGAATTGGCGAGCCAGCCTCGGACTCTCAAATAAAACCTAGACGGTATTTGAATGTGTTGTTTTAAAATACATTTAGACATTTTGTAAAATGTTACCGTCATTGATTTTCATGTAGTGTTGGGAGAATTTTCGAAAATGATTTTGACGTGTTGTTGTATTTCCAAATAATTCGAGTACGTGATTTTCAAAAATCTTTCACACAATAAAAATATTTTATTTCAAAAATCAATACGATTTTTATATTAAAAAATATATAGTGAAAGAGGAAAAATCTCACTCTATGTAAACTTCAAACTTGGATTTGGGAAAGTTTCCTGTATTGATTTAAGTATGTACGAATGGTTTGATGACCTTGCGTGGTTACCTTGTTGTTGTTAACGTAATGTTGGTGTGTAGTGGCTTGGTAATTTTGACAATGTCGGTTGCATAGAAAATATTGTTTTGCCAATGATTTCAAAATGAGACGGTTAAAGTCTATTGTTTAAAAGTTTCGAGGAAGCAACTCGAGGTACAAAAATACTTTTAAAGTTTTATTTGGATAGCATACAAATCCAAGGATGTTCAAATGATATCATTTAAAAGAATACCTCGTGGATTTTATTATCGAGTTCTTATTAGTTACCTTATGTGATATTGTCGTACTGAGTTGATACTTTAGCATGTTATTTTTGTGAAGTTGTGGCATCGTATCGAGTGAGAATCCGCATAGTATGACGAGGGACAGAGGACGCGGTCGTGACCGCGGTACAGTTGGTCATGGAGATCAGATGCGGGACCAAGAGGATATGGCCGGGAAGGTTGTTATTCCAGCACTTCGTTCTCGTTGTTTAGGTTTCGGGGATGAAACCTCTTTTAAATGTGATATGATGTAATACCCATATTTTGTTTCGCTTCCGTTTCGTTTGACTGTATCGACTCAGATCGATTTCCTGTGAACCGTGTGCGAAATTAACGCCTGTGGTCCCTACAGGTTTGTTAATGTCTTAATTTAAGGTGTGAACTTCAGAGTTGATCGTTGTTGTTTGATCATTGCTATTCATTCGTCGTTGACCAATCATTATTGTTTGATCTCGTAATCATGATTATTGAACATCTGGGCCACTTCGTAATTTCCATAAGTGCTGGGAAATTGTCTTCGTGTTTGATCTTCCAAGAATTTGAGGTTATTGGGATTACATTCTTGTTCAATGTTGGACTTGTGTTCTGATTGTTGTATTGCTCGAATTTATCAACCGTTGTGATTCATGTTCGTTGCTTTTCGTAAATGCTCTTGCGTATTGAATCGGACCGCAATAGCTCTGTACTACATGGAGCTCTTGTGCATTGTCAGTATCAGATAACGTGTGTTATCTAGAGTCGCCTTGCTTTTGTTTTAAGTTTCGGGACGAAACTTGTTTTTAGTAGGGTAGAATGTGATACCCGAGATTCTCGGTTCCGGTTATTTTTGAATTGTGCCGGTTGTGCCGGTCATTTTGTTCTATGGACGATTTCTTGGTGCGGCATGATAGACCGGGTCGTGATATTCGTCGGGTACGACTTTTCATTTCGTAAGTCGAGCTAATCGTATGTCCTGTTTTGTTATTATTCATCTTCTTCCGGATCGTTGTTGTGGTCCTAACGTAATTTTCGGTTCGTATCAGAGTCGTTTTGCAACCGGAGGTTTTCTGGCCAGACTTGTACGAAACGGCGGTGAAAACGACGCTGCCGAGCGCCGTGTCCTGTGCTGGGTCGGCCAGGACTAGCAGTCTGCCGAGACACGGCCGAGAACCCGTGCAAGTTTTGTGCCGGGTGATGCGCCGTGTCGGACACGGCCGAGTCATACGCGCGGGCACCTTGCGCCGGGTGTTGCGCCATGTCGGTTAGGTCGCGCACTGACCCGCAACTCGGCGGTAGACACGGTGCTGGTGTGGGCCGTTTGCTGCACCGTGTTCGGCAGGAGTATATATATGGCAGGACAGTCGGGTTTACACCCACTTTTCCCATTTCTTCACTTCCTTTCCGTGGCTGGGACTTGGGGGGCACGAGGAGATGTTGTTCCACTGTAAATCCATGAAGTTCCTGAGTCCATAACATCGATTAATCATTCCATAACTTGCTCCGATCGGACGAATCAGGGTGAGCTTTCTTAAAATCTAGTTTTGGGGATTTTGTTCGATTTGTCCATTTAATCCGTTTTAACTCAGAATAGTGATGGATTGAGGATTTTTAAGCTATATTATGTCGAATTCCATGTTGTTCCACGGTTGGATTGCCGTGGATTTGTCGTTTTATTGAGTATCTTATCGACGCCTTGAAGGTGTTCGATAAAATATCACAAAGAGGATTCGAGCATTCTACGATTATTCTTCCACGTTCGTTCGTTAATTTATTGATGGTATGATGTTAGGGTCAGATTCCTCGCAAAGAACTCGAGTCGGAACCCTTACGTTCATCGTTTTCTTCAAGCTTTCCGATCGTGGGTGTATTCTTTGTCTTCGCCGGAGAATTATAGGTGTTCGAGGTTTCCGGTTGAGCCGTGTTCTTAGGAGTGTCTGGTATCAATTATCGAGGCAAGTATCTTGCCCATACATTACGTGTTTTGTGGATATAATGGTTGTTAATCTCCGATATGTGCTAAATAAATATTTATAACCATTTATTCAAAAGAATCGGTATATTTACTATCATGGTTTTCTTAAAGGTGACCCATGTGTTTCGGGAATTAATATGCTTAATTGAATATGTGTGCTAGTGTTGAGTATAGGATCGTCTTACTTCCGTATGATGTCATTATGTAGGATTATGTCGTCGGTAAATGTAAAGTTAAATTCTTTGTTAAGATGTGTGCGTGGAGTCACGTGGTTATCGACGAATATGTGAGTTTGTGTGACATTGGTTGCGTCGTTTCGGTGCTGTTGAGATATTGTGTTTCTGTGCAGATTGTTATAGTTCTGGGTCGTGAATATGTGTTGGATAATTTGGCCATTCTAGCAGTACCTCGACTATATATATTGTGTTTGACTCTCGTGGTTTGTGTTTTTGGATTTTGATCTGATGAGAGTTGTAAGGTTGTTCTCGGGGTACTCTCACCTGGGGTCTCTCGACGGGGCGCATAGGGACTTGACCATTTGGTCTTGCGCGAGAGTTACTTTCGAGTGGGCATTCTCACCTGGGGTCGCCCGACGGGGCACACAGGGACTTGGCCGAGTGGTCTTGCGCGAGAATTGCCAAAGTGTTTGTACTGTTGATTAATTGTGATATGTCCGGAGTATCACAATGCCTTGTGGTTGGAGTCGTGGGACATTATATTAAGTCTTGGTGTTTGGCTAGAATGGCATAACTGTAATATGTGGTGTGTAATTGTCTGTGGTAATGATTCGAATCGAGCCGGTTGGGTCGTGGATCCTGTGTTTTGTTATCGGATTTGTATTTTGGGAAAATAAGCTCCGGGCTGTGACCCTAAGTGGTTTTCGATAAGTTGAGAATTATTCAATTACTTATGTTTTGCAAAACTCCCGAGGTCTTGAATTGATTTTCAAAATGACTACTCATTTTATTTATACGTTACGGTTTGAACTATTTTACTTAAATGATAAATCTCGGGAAGTCTTTTGTCTTGGCTGAGTTGCAGTTTATTCAAATTATTGTATTCTCGGAATGCGTTGTGTATGGCTCGTTTTTGCACTTTATACTTACACTAGCGAAACAATGGAGTTTTGCTAACCCCCGAGTAATCGGGGGGTGGATATTTGTATTGTGTCCAGGTACATGCAGGTTTTCGGGAGCAAGTCACAGGATCGGTACGAGGGATGATGAAAGACGAATGATACTAATCACAAGAAGGCCAAGTTTTGGGTTCAGTTAGTCGAAGTCCATTACATTGTCCTTTCCGCTGTCTTATTGTTTGTTGTTTACAAGTATTTTACCCTTGCGTGGGTATGAGTGTGGATGAGTTTATGTATTTTGATTTGTAAGTAAGTGACGAAAGACCTAATCGGTCTAATGATTCGTGATTTTGTCACGTCGGTATGTAATGTAATGTGTTGTTTCGATGTCTAGCGTGGTGGATACTCACATAGAGGGTCTGCGGCGTGTAATATTCCCGGTCTGTTTCTGGGGGTGTTACATGATCGATCCTCTTTAGGAGTTCGGATGAGCACAGATAGGACGACAAATGTAGACCTCCTAAAATCCCGGTCTAAAGAAGCTCAAAATGAACCAACATACTGACCTCCGGGTAAAAAGGAGAGGCCCGAGCAGAGTTAGTCCGACCCGACTGACCTATCCCTAGGTCAGTAAACTAGAATAACCGAAAATATTGACAAACTTGCCGACCTCTTTGTGGGATACTGGCGTGATCCGACCTAGGAGGCTACTCATAGAATAGGCCGACCTACGGAATCCCGACCAGAGGTCGGGAGCATCCGGGCTCATGAAGATCAGGCTTCTGAAAAGTTAGGTTTTGACCTATCTCACAAAATCCCGGAAATCTAGGGACGGAGAAGCCGCAGCCTAAATTCCGGATATCCAGGCCGCAGCCTAAATCCCTGAATATCTGGGATCTTCCCTAAAATTAGGAAAAGGCCTCACAAGAAAGGCGACTTCTCCCTTATATAAATAAAGGAGAAGCCTCTCTTTCTAAAGGCAGGCTATCAGAGATACATTAAGAGACATTCTTAGAAAGAGAAAAAATATTAGAGAGAGAGAAACACTTTATGTACTTGGGGTTTTTTAGATAAACTTCTGAGATTGACCCGATTCTTGGGGACCGATCAGTCCAGGCTCATCAAGTGGCACCGTCTGTGGGAATGAGTGACATCGAGTCATTCATTGAGTTGGAACGTGAGATTAATAAAGGCGGAAGAGATAGTCCAGCAGAAAATTGGGGAGCTGATACCCCGAAATTTGGAGGAGCAACTAGCAGCTGCGGGTGGAGAATCAACTTTGGAAAAACACCCATCACCCCTGGAGAAGAAGCTACACCCAGCACAATCACCTTGACAAAAGAAGCCTTAGCCGACATAATTGCTAGTGCGAGGTTGAAAAGCAAAAAATACCGCGAAAAATAATACCCATCCTCTTGTTAGGAATATGGCCTCGAATGCCACTCATAGGATGAGAAAGTGAGAGCATTGTATTGTTATTATGAATATTAAATGAGGTATTTATTATTTCTATATTATTGTATATCACAGGCATTGCGATTTGGTATATAAAATAATAGTCATTGCATTTGAGAGCAAACATTTCACTCCTTATGGAGATAAGGAGATAAGCACTGGAAGTGTTTAGGGCTCGAATGCTTAAAGGGTTCGCAAGTCGATAAAACTGAATTGGGCAGTAAGTTCAGACAAGACTTGTATAACGTGTACATTGACATGTAGAGTGCCTGTCTTCACTAAGGGTTAGGGGGAGCACATATTATAGGTATGCTAATGGGATTAGTATACTCGAATACGACTCAACTCGATTCGGTCACATGGATATCACTCTAGGATTGTAAATGACTGAATCGGAAGATGGTGATAGGTATACGTGGACCTTTGACTTGAGGTTTTAGTAGGAGATATGCTTGTGACATTAAGTTAGTGATTAGAGTAGTTTGATCCAATCGCCGGTTGGTGGGGTCAACCTCGAAATGCAACTTAGTGGGCAAGTATCAGCATCAACTGAATACCAAGATAGGATTCTTTCTCCTGTTAGTGAGCAGGTAAATGTCCTATGCGGTTAATGGCAAATGAGATCATAAGTCTTTGGCCAAAGCAGTTAGAGCTAGTTGTATTTACAACACAAGAGCTCGATGATCTCGGATTGTATTAAAAAATGCATAGAGTCGAGATACAATAGGGTTTGACTTTATCGTGACCCTAATACTTGACCGGGACATATGATTGAAGGGTTTATACGTATACGGTATTCACGACATAATGGTTTTGTAATGATCCTATCATTCGTTCTCAGTTAGGTTACGATGTAGGCCACGAGACTGGCTAAGTGGTGCTAACACTCATTGGATCCTCCCAATGCTAATTGAGACGAACCTACAGAGTCGCGGCATAGGAATTGACGACGAATTATATTTAGCTTATTCTCTCTTGGTTAATATTGGACATTGGATGTCTAATTTAATTTATTGGATAAATTAAATCTGTTTCGTGAATTAAATAAATTACTTGGTAATTAATTTATTCATATTATTTCTTAGGGAATTACTTTTTAATATAATTAATTTATTGGATTAATTAATTATATTAATATTGAAACGTACCAAGTTTTATCTATCGGACTAGATACACGATGGTTCATTTCAAGAACCGAAACGAACCAACTTTAAAAATCTCATGTAGGTCGCCCCCTCCCATTGTCACTTGGTGACTTATCATGTCATTTTGTCATGGCATGAGATATGGTTTGATGTGTGGGGACTTATTTTATACATGGTGTATAAAATATCATAAAGGTCTTATTTGATAAGATTTGAAGTGAGGTATTTTTATGTTATAAAAACAACATCATCCTCACTGGATTTAGTAGGTGTTGGCCGTGAGTTTACAAGAAGGAGAGAGAGAATTTTTCTTATTTCACTTATATTTTCAGTGTATTATTGAGAGAAAAATAATTTTTATAAATACTTAGAGTATTTGTAAAATATATATAAGCTAATTCTATCAACTTTTAGCTGTATACTTAGAGTACAAGTTGATAGAAATATTTTCCGGTCATCTTCCGATGCGTGATACGTAGAGGCATGGTGCTTTCGGTGCTCGGGAATTTTTAAAAGCTCGTTTGATTGGATTCGTATTGTGCTCGGAATCAAGAAGATATTATCAAAGATCTACGAGGGTATGATCTCTTAATTTTTATCTTCGTCATTTATATTTGTTTATACGATGCTTGATCGATTCATTTTTGGGGTTTGGTTTTATCCAGTTGGACCAGTTTATTTTCCACTGTGTATCTCATTTTTAATCACCAAAATCCAACATGTAATACCCGTAATTTCGATTTCCTGTAATTTCTTTTTTTTTTTCGGAAAAAGTCCGTTTTGACGAATCGCTAATGACCGTTTCGTCATTCTGAGAATGATTAATTCTACACTTTTTGACATCCGAGTTCGTTTCGGTGTCGTTTTGTTGAGTTCCGTGCTTTTTAGCGACTTTTCCGCACTTGAGTTTGATTCTTGCGAATCTCCTTCGAAACTGCTATTTCGAGTTTCCCGTAAGTCCGTTTAACTTTTTTAGACGTGTTGTGAACTTTGGTTTGGTTATTTGATCACATATGGTGATTTTCGGGCGTTTTGGGCCATTTTGTAATTTACCCAAAATTGTGGGTATCCGCATTCGTAATTGTTGTCTTGACCCTTTTTCTTGATCACGTGCGATTAATTGTTGCATGGTATTTCATTTCGGGTCGTTGATGCTGTCCGCGAGCATTTCGTCGTGTTCGTTCCGTACGTTTTCGGAAATCGAGTCGTCGGGTCATGGCGGCTGAGCAGCTGGCCGGACAGGTGCGGCACTGTCGGAAGTGCTGGGCACTGGCCGAGCAGGCACGGCAGGAACCGGCGTAGCGCATGCTACGGCCGGAAGGCTGCGCGCGCTAACTCGGCAGGTGTAGCGCATGCTGCCGACCGGCTAGCGTACGCTATCGGGCTGGCAGAGGGGTTACTGGAGTACTGGACTCGGGGAGGATCAGCAGGTAGCGCACGCTACTGTCGGTCGTGGCCGCACTAATCGGCATGTGTAGCGCACGCTTCCGGTCGACTAGCGTACATTACCTGGACAAGCTGTTTAGTCCAGAGGTTCCTGGACAGGTCCGCTAGCGCGCGCTAGCGTCCGCGCAGCGCACGCTATCGGGGTCGGGCGGGCAGGTCGCGGTCGGAAGGTTTGGTTGGCAGTGCCGGGTTGTGCGGGCCCTGGTCGAGGGTTCTGGGCCGATAGCACACGCTAGTCCCGGAAGGCTAGCGCACGCTAGTTCCGGCCCAGTATATATATGACAGAGCAGCCTCATTTTCACTCGTTTTCCATTTCCTTTCTTTTCCTTCCGCGGCTGGAGTTTCGGAGGAGGTGAAGCCATGTTGTTGAACAACAAATCCATGAAGTTCTTGAGTTGATATCATTGATTGATCATCTTATATCATCCTTTGATCCAGCGAATCAAGGTAATCTCTTCCTAGAACCCTAGTTTCTTGAATTTTGGGGTTTTTCAGTTTTTGTCCGATTCGTTCCAAATTGATGATTAATCCATGATGAGTATGATTAATCTTAGTAGTATTCTAGTGTTTAACATCATTTAATCCATTGTTCTTCGTCGAATCAAAGTATATTTCTTGATTTACTTCGAATCGACTTTTTGGGGGATTTGTTCTTGATCTCGTTTTCCATCCGTTTTTGATGGATCGATTGTTGTTAAATGATGTTGTTAAACATATCCTATGGATTGCATATCCATATTTCGATTTGGAATTCCGTTTTCATGTTTTGACGGGACGAATCGTGTTCTTGGCCGTTTTTGGGGAAACACTTAAACTTTCGTCATTTGTTCTTTGAATTCAGCAGCTTTAAGTCGTCCTATGGATTTCATTTCATTGTTGTTATTATCCCTCATAGTTTTTGATCGCGAGTTGGCGTTTGGTGGAGTCGGCGGGTTCGTAGTCAGTTTGTGCCAACCTACTTTGGTCGATTCTCCGTGTTGTTCTTATTCGAGACAAGTACCTTGTCCATACATTTCTTGTTTCGTGGATACGATGATTTGTGATCGTCTTGGTGTGTTTGTTTGTTTGTTTGTTTGAAATGAGTTTTCAAAAGATTCGGCTAGCCTCGTTAAAGGCTCACTTTCAAAATGCGTGTGTTTTGTAAATTGTGTGGGTTGTAAGTGACTACGTGAATCTTTTAGATGTGTTTAATATTGATGTTGCGCTTGGTAATGCGTGTATACATATATTATCTCTTTTCGGTGCGTTATGGTTTGACGTGGTGTTTTGCTAAGTGTTTGATACCTCTTGGCGAGTTGTTTGGATATCCTTGGTGTGATATGTTACTTGTGCTTGATTATTTCGCGGCCAGCTCGGGAGGGTCCGACGGGGCCTCGAGTGGGATTCGTGGCTTCGTCCCGATCCTAGGTGACGTGTGGTGCTCGATTATTTCGCTAGCTAGCTCGTGAGGGTCCGACGGGGCCTCGAGTGGGATTTGTGGCTTCGTCCCGGTCCTAGGCGATGCGAGTACGTGTGTATGTTTAGTGAATGTATTTTGCTCACCTCGGGAGGGTTCGACGGGGCCACGGAGGGAATCCAATGGTTTTGCCCAGGATTCACGAGTCAAAACTTCACAGGTTGGTGTATATATTTTATGAATGTGTTTGCTCACCTCGGGAGGGTTCGACGGGGCCATGGAGGGAGTCCAATGGTTTCGCCCTGGATTCACGAGTGAAACTTAACCGGTGCATGTGTATATTTTGTGAATGTGTTTGCTCACCTTGGGAGGGTTCGACGGGGCCACGGAGGGAGTCCAATGGTTTCGCCCTGGATTCATGAGTGAAACTTCACCGCTGCGTGTGTATATTTTGTGAATGTGTTTGCTCACCTCGGGAGGGTTCGACGGGGCCACGGAGGGAGTCCAATGGTATAGCCCTGGATTTACGAGTGAAACTTCACGAGTGCGTGTGTATTTTATGTCCGTCGAGGACACATGACGTGGGTTTTTAACCTTGTGTATTGTTGTTGGTTTCAACTGTGAAAACAAAACCTTTGGGCTGTGACCCCTATTGATTTTGGAAAGTTAAGGATTCGGTAATCCTAAATAGTTTTCTATTAAAACTCTCGATGGCATTTTTAAACGGTTTTTATAAATTGTTTTCCCTTGATTTGTGACCTTTCGGTTTTAGAATGTTTTACCAAACTCTTGCCTCGGGACGTACTTTTCGTTACGTTTAGATCTTCGAGGATTCCAGGTTATTATTGTGCTTGGAACTTGTATTGTATGGCTCGTATTTGCACTTTGTTCTTGCACTAGCAAAACAATGGAGTTTTGCTAACCCTCGAGTATTCGGGGGGTGGATGTCTGTTTTTGCATTCAGGTTTGGGAGCATAACACAGGGTCGGCACGAAGGATGATGAAAGATGAACGATACAAATCACACGAGGATCTGTATGATGTCATTGGTTTAGTTGTATTTTATTTCCACTGTAATATTCTTTCCCGTTGTACGGGAGTGTGTTGTATTCGACCCCTGCATGGGCATGTAATGTGTTTGAGTTGTATGTATTTATTGAAAGACCAAATCAGTCTACTGAGCCATTTTAGCCTTAAAGGCATTTTTGAGATGTTCGATGTTGTTACCAGCCTGGTAGATCCTTGAGGAGAGGGTCTACGACATGTAATATCCCTGAGCGGATTGGGGGTGTTACAGAAATGGTATCAGAGCTTAGGTTGTGGAAACCTAGGCTGTCGGGTTTAGTGGTGTCTGTTGAGTTTTTGTCTCGTCAGAATTTTATCTGACTGAGTCGTGTTGCGATGCGTCGTCTGAGTTTGTTGGTCGTGATTAGTATCGTGGGGCGATCATCATCTTCGTGCGACCTGTGGCTGTAAGTCTCCCTTCTTTGTGTTTGTGCCTCGTCTGATGCGAGTTACAGGTATGATTATGAGTTAATTGACGGAATCCTCTCATGAATTTCGATTTAGTGATATGTGGTTATTTAACTCTCATATTTCGTTCATATGAGGTGTAGTGTTGCTAGATTGTGCATGTTGGACGGTATTTCTTTTATCCGCTGCGTGAGTTCTTTTGTAATTTTACCGACTGAGTTTTATTTCAAAAACCGATTCCCTTAACCGAGTTTTTGGCATTATGGCCCTGATCGTTTTGGCAAAATTATTATGATGGTATTTAGCATTTTGTAAATGGCTTTTGTGAGTTTTTGAAATATTACCGTCATCGGCCTTTTTGGCATTTTTGTAAATGGTTTTTAGTCTGGTGGGTTCCGGCGCGGGACCCACGGCGCTATAATGTTCCGTGTAATTACCTGAAATTTTTGGGCATTCTAGCCCATTGAATCATCTTTGAAAACCTTGAGTATCTTAGAAAATAAATTTTGAGACGTACTTTTAAAATGAATTATTTTCTCGTGGTACATCCAAGGTGCCACATGTTTCAAAATTCTTCTACCTCGAGGACCAAAATGTTTTGAGATATTTTCAATGTTTTAGAAACACTTTTACTTAGACCCGAGGGTCGAATATTCTGAAAGTTTTCACTAAGAGAAGGTGTCCTCATTTTTATCAAATGCGAAATGGTTCTCCAAAGTCTCGATAACGGTTTCACGCTTGTACTTTTTTTTTGAAAGGTGATACTCAAGATCAACCGGTGTTTTTCTAAATTATTTTCAAAAGGAGGTTTTCGTTTAAAACCTATCCATTCCCGTTTGAGGGCTGGGTATGTATGTATGATGTTCGCGTTGTCGTTATGATGTTTGCTCCCGAGTATGATCCAATTGGTGGCATGAACGTCGAGGCGTTGTCACACATTTGTTGTACTAGCCCTCTGTGACAGGTGTGAACTGGTGTTTACTATTTATCGCCTCGTGGTGATTTGCGTGTTGTCGCACGAGTGTGAGCTTTAGAATCTTGGGTTTGTACGTTTGTGTACATGTGTGATTGCTTCATGATGGTTGTAATTATATGCTGGTTATCGTTCGGGCCGTTGAGGTCGCCGAACGATACCGTCGTTGCTGTAGTGTTTGTGTGTGTATTACTTTACAATGGTAATCGTTGTATAAGATATGTGTTATGATTCTTTGTTGTGCTGAGTTGGAATCTCCGCTATGTTGTTTTGCGACGTTATGCCCCATTGTATCTAGCATTTGTATATTCGATACGCCGAACAGAGGTGTTTCAACCGTGGTGTGCCGGGGGCATGCATGTACCAATTGTCCTTCTCGTCAGTAACGCATTTCAAGTGTGGACCTTGGAGTCATTGTTCGACCGTTGTCATTCGATCGTTTTTACTCGATCATCGTTTTTCGATCGTTGTTGTTCGATCGGGGTTGTCCTTGTGTATCGTTTGTGTGTTTATTTCTGTTTTCTTGATTGTGTGTGTTTCCTTGTAATGGGTGCTTTGTGTTTTGTGATTGTTCGGATAATCGACTTGGTTGTATTATCTATTGATGACGCTTGACACATGTTGGTTTTATTATATCCCTAACAGCGACGTTGTGTTGGTCGTCGTGGAGCGTGTTTTCACACCGTATATTCCTTTGCGTTGTTTGTAACGTTTCGCCGTTGGGCATTAGTTATGCATTCTTGTGTATCTCATTGAATTATTCTTGGTGGTATATCGCTTCTCCCTATTTGTTTTAAGTTTCGGGACGAAACTTCTTTTAAGGAGGGTAGACTGTAATACCCATAATTTCGATTTCCTATAATTTCTTTTTTTTTCAGCGAAAGTCCGTTTTGACGACTCGCTCATGACCGTTTCGTCATTCTGAGAATGATTAATTCTACACTTTTTGACATCCGAGTTCGTTTCGGTGTCGTTTTGTTGAGTTCTGTGCTTTTTAGCGACTTTTCCGCACTTGAGTTCGATTCTTGTGAATCTCGTTCAAAACTGCTGTTTCGAGTTTCCCGTAAATCCGTTTAACTTTGCTAGACGTGTTGTGAACTTCGGTTTGGTTATTCGATCACATATTGTGATTTTCGGGCATTTTGGGCCATTTTGTAATTTACCCAAAGTTGTGGGTATCTGCATTCGTAATTGTTGTCTTGACCCTTTTTCTTGATCACGTGCGATTAATTGTTGCATGGCATTTCATTTTGGGTCGTTGATGCTGTCCGCGAGCGTTCGTCGTGTTCGTTCCGTACGTTTTCGGAAATTGAGTCGTCGGGTCATGGCGGCCGAGCACTGGCCGGACAGGTGCGGTACTGTCGGAAGTGCTGGGCACTGGCAGGCACGGCAGGAACCGGCGTAGCGCACGCTACGGCCGAAAGGCTGCGCGCGCTAACTCGGCAGGTGTAGCGCACGCTGCCGAACGGCTAGCGTACGCTATCGGGCTGGCAGAGGGGTTACTGGAGTACTGGACTTAGGGAGCATCGGCAGGTAGCGCACGCTACTGTCGGTCGTGGCGCGGGCTAATCGGCATGTGTAGCTCACTCTGCCGGCCGACTAGCGTACGTTACCTGGACGAGCTGTTTAGTCCAGAGGTTCCTGGATAGGTTCGCTAGCGCGCGCTAGCGTCCGCGCGATGCTGCTTCTCGGGGTCGGGCGGGCGGTGTCGCGGTCGCGAGTTTGGTCGGCGATCTTTGGGTCGTGCGGGCCCTGGCCGAGGGTTCTGGGCCGATATTGGCCGATAGCGAACGCTAGTCCCGGAAGGCTAGCGCACGCTAGTTCCGGCCCAGTATATATATGACAGAGCAGCCTCATTTTCACTCGTTTTTCATTTCCTTTCTTTTCCTTCCGCGGCTGGAGTTTCGGAGGAGGTGAAGCCATGTTGTTGAACTACAAATCCATGAAGTTATTTAGTTCATACCATTGATTGATCATCCTATATCATCCTTTGATCCAGCGAATCATGGTAATCTCTTCCTAGAACCCTAGTTTCTTGAATTTTGGGGTTTTTGAGTTTTTGTCCGATTCGTTCCGAATTGTTGATTAATCCATGATGGGTATGATTAATATTAGTATTATTCTTGTGTTTAACATCATTTAATCCATTGTTCTTCGTCGAATCAAAGTATATTTCTTGATTTCCTTCGAATCGACTTTTTGGGGGATTTGTTCTAGATCTCGTTTTCCATCCGTTTTTGGTGGATCTATTGTTGTTAAATGATGTTGTTAAACATATCCTATGGATTTTATATCCATATTTCGATTTGGAATTCCGTTTTCATGTTTTGACGGGACGAATCGTGTTCTTGGCCGTTTTGGGGGAAACACTTAAACTTTCATCATTTGTTCTTTGAATTCAGCGGCTTTAAGTCGTGCTATGGAATTCATTTCATTGTTGTTATTATCCCTCGTAGTTTTTTATTGCGAGTTGGCATTCGGTGGAGTCGGCGGGTTCGTAGTCGGTTCATGCCAACCTACTTCGGTCGATTCTCCACGTTGTTCTTATTCGAGGCAAGTACCTTGTCCATACATTTCTTGTTTCGTGGATATGATGATTGGTGATCGTCTTGGTGTGTTTGTTTGTTTGTTTGAAATGAGTTTTCAAAAGATTCGGCTAGCCTCGTTAAAGGCTCACTTTCAAAACGCGTGTGTTTTGTAAATTGTGTGGGTTGTAATTGACTACGTGAATCCTTTGGATGTGTTTAATGTTGATGTTGTGCTTGGTAATGCGTGTGTATATATTATCTCTTTTTAGTGCGTTATGGTTTGAAGTGGTGTTTTTCTAAGTGTTTGATGCCTCTTGGCGAGTTGTTTGGATATCCTTGGTGTGATATGTTAGTTGTGCTTGATTATTTCGCGGCCAGCTCGGGAGGGTCCTACGGGGCCTCGAGTGGGATTCATGGCTTCGTCCCTATCCTAGGTGACGTGTGGTGCTTGATTATTTCGCTAGCCAGCTCGGGAGGGTCCGACGGGGCCTCGAGGGGGATTTGTGGCTTCGTCCCGGTCCTAGGCGATGCGGGTACGTGTGTATGTTTAGTGAATGTATTGTGCTCACCCCGGGAGGGTTCGATGGGGCCACGGAGGGAGTCCAATGGTTTTGCCCTGGATTCACGAGTAAAAACTTCACAGGTTGGTGTATATGTTTTGTGAATGTGTTTGCTCACCTCGGGAGGGTTCGACGGGGCCACGGAGGGAGTCCAATGGTTTCGCCCTGGATTCACGAGTGAAACTTCACCGCTGCGTGTGTATATTTTGTGAATGTGTTTGCTCACCTCGGGAGGGTTTGACGGGGCCACGGAGGGAGTCCAATGGTATAGCCGTGGATTCACGAGTGAAAGTTCACGGGTGCGTGTGTATTTTATGTCCGTCGAGGACACGTGACGTGGGTTTTTAACCTTGTGTATTGTTGTTGGTTTCAATTGTGAAAACCAGACCTTTGGGCTGTGACCCCTATTGATTTTAGAAAGTTAAGGATTCGGTAATCCTAAATGGTTTTCTATTAAAACTCTCGATGGCATTTTTAAACGGTTTTTATAAATTGTTTTCCCTTGATTTGTGACCTTTTGGTTTTAGAATGTTTTACCAAACTCTTGCCTCGGGAAGTACTTTTCGTTACGTTTGGATCTTCGAGGATTCCTGGTTATTATTGTTCTTGGAACTTGTATTGTATGGCTCGTATTTGCACTTTGTTCTTGCACTAGCAAAACAATGGAGTTTTGCTAACCCCCGAGTATTCGGGGGGTGGATGTCTGTTTTTGCATTCAGGTTTGGGAGCATAACACAGGGTCGGCACGAAGGATGATGAAAGATGAATGATACTAATCACACGAAGATCTGTATGATGTCATTGGTTTAGTTGTATTTTATTTCTGCTGTAGTATTCTTTTCCCGTTTTACGGGAGTGTGTTGTATTCGACCCCTGCGTGGGCATGTAATGTGTTTGAGTTGTATGTATTTATTGAAAGACCAATCGGTCTACTGAGTCATTTTAGCCTTAAAGGCATTGTTGAGATGTTCGATGTTGTTACCAGCCTGGTAGATCCTTGAGGAGAGAGTCTACGGCATTTAATATCCCTGAGCGGATTGGGGGTGTTACACAACAGTGGTATCGGAGCGAGGTCTTGCGATCGTATATTCGATATTAGCATTTAGAATGCTTGGTTATTTTTTTTTTTTATGATTTGCAATCATGATTGTTTAATTGTTAATGTTTAATTGTTCATCTAAAAATTATTTTTCATGATTTTATGTTACAATATAAATCTATTTTTCCTTTGAAAAACTGATTTAAATGTGTAATGTAAAAATTAGAAAAATATTATTTTTGGTTTCGGGACAAAAAACGAGCCGGAAAAATGGCTGGACCCGGCCGCTCGGGGCTGCCGGGACTGCCCGACAGCAAGCTGCCTGCCGAGAGGAGCAAGCAGCGCCCAGCCTTCAATTACATTGGGTGGCGGACTGCCGGGCATGAGGTTGGCCCGAGCCTTGTGTTTTCCGACTCCTTTTTTATATTTCGTTCGGTAAATTAATTTCTGGCAAATTAAATTGGATTTGATTTGACTAAAATATAATTATGGTAATTTTATTTTTAAGGAAATTAATGTAATGAAATATTTATTTGTCCGAAACAAATTAAAATTAAGGATTACGTGATTTAATTGGATTAATTCTAATTGTTGGATTAATTTTTGTTGATTAGATCAATATTTAGATTAATCATTATTACCATTTAATTAATGTGATTGCTGCATTAATTTTGGATGGGGATGTAGTTTATGGACCTAGTTTTGAATCGTTTGTTTTGGTCGATTTGGTTGTAAAGGTCGTTTTGAGCCTATTTATTTTACTAGAAAATTTGTATAGGATGTAATATTCAAAATGTAAAATTTATATGTAATGACGAAGACCGTAGGAAGATCCGTTCGAGAAGACGGAGATTCAAGACCGAAGACATGTAATTAGATTACGATGTTTTTGTTCTAGGAATGGTCCATGAACTGCATGTTGTTAGTTTTAGATTGTGTATGTTTTCATATTGTATAACAAACAAACAAACCGACAAACCGCGCTTATAAACGGATTAATGTGCAAAGTATAACATATAATCGCGTTAATACTCCCACTTATAAACACCAAGTTATAAAGGTTACGAGGTTTCCTATCCTCTGTCAAAGTCATGGAAAATTGAAATCTAAACCGGAATATTATTCTTCCGAGTATGTTGAGGTAATATTTTGGGGAAGGTTGATAAATTCCTAGAGTGCATTAGATGCCTTCGGTTGTGACAAATCAAACCCCTAGAAACCGTATGGGTTGTCGGGTAAGATTCAATTGTCAGACTAATAGGAGTTGACGGTTTAAATTAGATAGTTCAGCGAGCCATAGAAACCGAATGGGTTGAGGGCAAGTGAACTAGGGGTAAAAGAAGATCGAATGATCCATTAGATGTGTTGGTGTTAGACACCACTTTATAAATAATGATAGAGTAGAAACCGTATGGGTTTCCCTCTATTAAACTTTGTAAAGAACTCGATCACCACTATAAAGTCAACCGTGACTTCCGGATTTCACATGGGAGTGTGTAAATACCGATAAAAATAGTGGGAGCCGAGTTATGAATAAAGAAAGTCCTCAAGTTCTTTACTCAGATTATAATTAAACAATCACTAAGAAATCTTAAATTATTCTCTGCAGTTAACAAAATTCTCAATATGTAAATGAACCCACTCGCTATACTACTTGAAAAAACATCCTGACTGGTCCGAACTATGTGGACTGGCTTCGGAACTTGAGGATTGTCCTCACTATGGAAATGCTGGGATACATCTTGGAGGCGGACATCCCAGTGGCTCCTGCAAGAACCCGAGCCAATCAGGAATATGTCAATGCCCATGATAAATGGGTGAAAGACGACGTAAGAGTGCGCGGGTACATGCTAGGCTCAATGACTAATGAGCTTCAACGTGCTTATGAAAAGATGACATATTCGAGATCCATCTTAGCGCACCTCGCTAAGCTCTACGGAGAGCATAGTCGAACTGCTAGATATGAGATATCAAAGCAATTATTCAGCATCAGGATGAAGGAAGGAGAAAAGGTTAGGGACCATGTCCTCGAGATGGTCTCGATGATTGGGAGATTGGTAGCTCTTGATTTTCAGATGCATGCATCTCTCCAAACTGACCTTATCCTGCAGTCACTTCCTGACTCCTTTTCTCAATTTGTCATGAACTTCAACTGCAATGAGGTTGCATGTAACTTAGTTGGGCGAATGAACAAACTGACGACTGCCCAGTCTCAGATGAAGACAAAGGGAAATGAAGATGCACTTGTGATTTCTTCTAGGACTTGGAAGTCCAAGAATAAGAAGAAAAAGAACAAAAGCAGTTAGGTCCAATAGCCAAGATCGATAAGGCAAAGGGCAAGGCCCCAATGGTTCAAAAGAGCAAGGGGCCAAGAAAATGGATGTATGACTCAATTGCGGTGAGCTAGGCCACTGGAAGAGGTACTGTCTAAAGCTTGACCGCAATGCGCCTTCAGGTACGGGACTGCTGGTTTTGGAAATAAATTGTTCTATAACTGTATATTCTACTTCTCGGATGCTTGATTCCAGTGCGAGTTCTCACATTTGCAAAATGAATCAGGATCTGGAATGAAGTAGGAAGCTGGATTCAGGGGAGGTGATGGTCACCGTCGGAAGTGGACATAGTGTCTAGGCTTCTGATGTTGGATCCCTTATGTTGAATTTAGAATCTGGTTTTATTCTTACTTTAGATGATGTACTTGTTTTGCCAAAGGTGCACACGAATATTGTATCAATTCCAATCATGGACCGAAAGGGATTTCAGTTCTTTATTGGAGACGGGTCCTGTCGTACTTATTTTAGAAATAAATTGGTTGGTACTTCTACATTATTAAATGGTTCATACCATTTGAATCTAAAGAATAAAACAACTATGAAAGTTATAACTAGGAAGCGTGGTAGGAATGAAACAAACCAAGCACTTAAGTGGCATTTTAGACTTGGTCATATTGGTCAGACCAAGGTTCATAAAATGGAGAAAGATAGGCTTACGGGTCCATTGGGATCAGATTCCTGTCCAAATTGTTAATCTTTCCTTCAAGGCAAAATGAATAAGTTACCCTTCACAAGAACTTTTGAAAGAGCTGCTGAAAAGCTTTTGATAAAATTCAAAGAACTTAAAGCCCTAGTTAAAAATCAAACAGGTAACCGTGTTAAGACTCTTCGGTCAGACTGAGGTGGTGAGTACATGAGTACCGAGTTTGATGAGTTCTTAAAAGAACTAAGAATAGTATCACAATTCATTCCTCTAGCTACTCCACAATTAAATGGTGTATCGGAAAGAAGGAACCAAACCTTGTTGGACATGGTTCGCTCCATGCTTAACTACACTGATCTACCAATTCATCTGTGGGGACACGTGCTCCTTACTTCTGCACATATCTTGAACAGATGTCCTTCTAAATCCGTTCCTAAGACTCCACATGAGATGTGGAGAGTTAGGAAACCAAGTCTTAATCACATTAGGATTTAGAGATTGCCTGTTTATGTCAAGAAGACTAAAGTAGAGAAATTGGAAGCTAGGTCTGTGAAAAGTCGTTCCATAGGATATCCAGGGGATTCCATGGGATATCTATTCTACATGCACAAATATTATAGGATCATCGTTGCTATACAAGCACACTTCCTGGAAGATCAGTTTATTCAGGAAGGAGGCGCAGGTAGAAATATTTCTTTGGAAGAAATTAAAGAAACACCAAAAGAGACACATGTGCAAGATATTATAACCGAACCTTATGAAATACAAACACAACCTCGCAAGTGTAGTAGAATTTCTCATTTACCTGAGAGGTATGGCTATCTGCATCAAGAGGAACTGGGTGTCCATGAGATGATAAAAAGTAGTCAAGAGAATGATCCTTCTGCATACGACCAAGCGATGGTAGATGTGCATGCTAATCAGGTCTGGACTTTAGTAGATCATCCTAAAGGCATAGTTCCTATTGGAAATAAATGGATCTATAAAAGAAAGACTGATGGAGATGGCAAGGTTGATACCTATAAGTCCAGGCTTGTGGCAAAGGGTTATTCCCAAAGAGAAGGAATCGATTACTTCGAGACCTTCTCACCTGTAGCTATGATTAAGTCTATTCGCATGATGCTTGCCATAGCAGCTCACTTAGATTATGAAATATGGCAAATGGATGTGAAAACGGTATTCTAAATGGATTTCTCGAGGAGGAGATTTACATGTAACAGCCTAAGGGATTCATATCTGAAACCAATATTCATAAAGTGTGCAAACTTTAGCGTGTCAAAGAGTTTGATTTTGACCAAAACAAAGAGGAACCCAATGTTTACAAGAAGGTTAGTGGGAGAAAAATTGCATGCTTAATACTATATGTAGATGACATTCTACTTATAGGAAATGACGTAAGAATGCTCAGTTCTGTAAAAGTTTGGCTTTCTAAAGAGTTTTCAATGAAAGAGTTAGGAGAAGCAACCTATATTCTGGGTATTCGCCTCTACCAGTATAAAGCGAAAAGAATGTTAGGTATTTCCCAAGCCCTATATATAGAAAAGATCCTAAAGCAATTTAGGATGGAGGATTCTAAAAGAGGGTTCCTTCCTATGCAACATGGTGCGAAACTTTCCTTAAGAGATGTGTCCTCAAAGTGAGGAAGACAGAAAGGAAATGAGTAAGGTGCCCTATGCTTCGGCAGTAGGTAGAATCATGTACGCTATGATTTGCACTAGATTAGACATTGCCTATGCTGTGAACATAGTAAGTCAGTTTCAGTCAAATCCAGGGCAGGAACATTGGACTGCTGTAAAGAATATTCTTAAGTATCTTAGGAGGACTAAAAACTTGGTTCTTACATACGGCGGTGGAGAATTCAGAGTGATGGGTTATACAGACTCAGATTTTTCAGGGGACATGGATGCTCAAATGTCCACATCAGGGTATATCTTTACTGTGAATGGTGGGGTAGTTTCTTGGAGAAGTGCCAAGCAAAGTTCGACTGCTATCTCTACATGTCAAGCCGAATATCAGGCAGCCACATAGGCTGCTAAAGAAACATTTTTGATTAAGTTCACTGAAGAACTTCAAGTGGTTCTTAATACGGAGAAGCCTGTGATGCTGTTTTGTGATAATGACGGAGTTGTTGCACAAGCTAAGGATCCTAGGGCTCACCACAATACCAAACATATTGCGAGAAAATATCATTTTTTAGAGAAATGGTTCAGGAAGGGAATATTATAATGCAGAGAGTAGACACAACAAATAATGTTGCTGATTCGCTTACCAAGCCACTATCTAAGAAGGTCTTAGAGAGACAACTAAAGAGTATGGGTATTATATACCATAGTTTGTGGTATTGAGTGCAAGTGAGAGATTGTTAGGAATATGCCCTAGAATGCCACTCAGAGAATGAGAGAGTGGAGAATTGTATTTTTATTATGAATAATAAATTAGGCATTTATTATTTATATATTATTGTATATCACAGGCATTGTGATTTAGTATATAAAATAATAATCATTGCATTTGAGAGCAAACATTCCACTCCTTATGGAGATAAGGAGATAGGCACTGGAAGTGTTTAGGGCTCGAATGCTTAAATGGTTCACAAGTCGATAAAACTTAACTGGCCAGTAAGTTTAGACAAGACTTGTATAACGTGTACTTTGACATGTAGACTGCCTATCTTGAATAAGGGTTAGTGGGAGCACACGCTATAGGTATGCTAATGGTATTAGTATATTCGAACACGACTCAACTCGATTCGGTCACATGGATATCACTCTAGGATTGTCAATGACTGAATCGAAAGATTGTGATTGGTATACGGGGATCTTTGACTTGAGATTTTAGTTGGAGATATGCTTGTGATATTAAATTATTCATTAGAGTAGTTCGATCCAATTGTCGGTTGGTGTGGTCAACCTCGAGATGCAACTTAGTGGGCAAGTAGCAGTCTCTACTGAATACCAAGATATGATTCTTTCTCCTGTTAGTGAGCAGGTAAATGTCATATGCGGTTAATGGCAAATGAGATCATAAGTCTTTGGCCAAAGCAGTTAGAGCTAGTTGTATTTGATACACAAGAGCTCGATGATCTCAGTTTGTATTAACAAATGCATAGATCCAAGAGACTGCAGGGAAGGGTTTATACCTATACGATATTCATGAGAAATGGTTTTGGAATGACCCTATCATTCGTTCTCAGTTAGGTTACGGTGTGGGCCACGAGACTGGCTAAGTGGTGCTAACACTCATTGGATCCTCCCAATGCTAATTGAGACGAACCTACAGAGTCGCGGTACAGGACTTGACGACGGATTATATTTAGCTTATTCTCTCTTGGTTAATATTGGATATTGGATGTCTAATTTAATTTATTGGATAAATTAAATCTGTTTCATAAATTAAATAAATTACTGGGTAATTAATCTATTCATATTATTTCTTAGAGAATTAATTTTTACTATAATTAATTAATTGGATTAATTAATTGTATTAATATTGAAACATACCAAATTTTATCTATCAGACTAGATACACAATGGCTCGTTTCAAGGACCGAAACGAACCAACTTTAAAAATCTCATGTAGGCCTCCCCCTCCTATTGTCACTTGGTGACTTATCATCTCATTTTGTCATGGCATGAGATATGGTTTTATGTGTGGGGTCTTATTCTATACATGGTGTATAAAATATCATAAAAGTCTTATTTGATAAGATTTGCAGTGAGGTGTTTTTATGTTATAAAAACAACATCATCCTCACTTCATTTAGTAGGTGTTGACCGTGAGTTTACAAGAAGGAGAGAGAGAATTTTTCTTATTTCATACACTTGTATTTTAAGTGTATTATTGAGAGAAAAATAATTTCTATAAATACTTAGAGTATTTATAAAATATATATAAGCTAATTCTATCAACTTCTAGTCGTATACCTAGAGTATAAGTTGATAGAAATATTTTCCGATTATCTTCCAACGCATGATACGTAGAGGCACGATGCTTTCTATACTCGGGAATTTCCAAAAGTTCGTTCGATTGGAGTTGTATTATGCTCGAAATCAAGACGATATTATCAAAGGTCTACAAGGGTATGATCTCTTAATTTTTATATTCGTCATTTAAATTCGTTTATACGATGCTTGATCGATCCGCTTTTGGGGCTTGGTTTTATCCGGTTGGACCGGTTTATTTTTCGCTGCGTATCTCGTTTTTAATCACTAAAACCCAACACCTCTCAGATGGGCTGGAGGAAATCAATCAGCAGGAAGAACATGGGGAGAGCCATCCAAGGACGTGGGAACGTTCTAAATAGGAAAGAACGCTGGATCCCTTGATATCCAGTATGTAAGACGAGCTAGAAGAATTACGACAAAAGATTGCAGGGAAGGGCGCAGAAAGCCATCCAGGCCACCGCTTCTGGGAGGACATACTATAGGCTGAACTCCTGTACGGGTTTAGGGCGATCACTTTCACCTACGATGGGCTCTCGGATCCTACCTGACATTTATATCGATTAAAAAAAAAATGGCAGTATTACACCGATATTGTAATATCCGTGTTTTCTATTTTCGGTAATTTCTATTTTTGGTGTATGTTCGTTTCGGACAGCTCGCTTAGCACCGTTTTGGGATTCTGAATCTATTTTGTTCTTGGAGTTTTTCCGTCTGGTCGAGTTTCGAGGATGTTTTTGCATAATTTCATCTTGAATTATATCTTGCCGCATGTACGTTCGATTCTCGTAAAACTTGTTCGTTCTCGTTGTTTCTCGATTCGTATAAGTTTGTATGGTTGAGTTGGTCGTGTTGAAACTTTCGGTTTGTTAATCCGACGTTGTATCGCGATTTTTCAGGCACTTGGGCCGTTCTTGTAATTTTCATAAGTTTGGGGAATTTCGCTTTATTTGCTTCGTTTCAGACTCTCTAGTGATCGAGATTGTATTCTCTTTCAACGCTCAACTTGGTCATCTTGATTTTTACGTGTTTATGTTTCCGGATTCTGGCCTTGCTTCGTATTTCGGCACTTTTATCTTTGTTGGCGTGAGATACTCTGCGATCTTGAGCTGCTCGAGTAGCGCACGCTACTCCGGACTTACTTGCGTGCGCTATCACTGTGTGGTTAGCGTACGCTAACCAGGAGTTCGTAGCGTGCGCTAACGATTTCAGCGGTCTGGACAGTAGGATCAGTGTTTCCGCACTGGACCAGGTAGCGCACGCTAATTCAGCGCTAACGCACGCTAATTCCTAATATTAGCGCACGCTAACCATGTCAGCTTGCGCATGCTAGCGGGAGGACAGTAGGCAGACTGTTCTTCCACGCCCCGTTAGCGCACGCTAATGCTTGTGCGTAGCGTGCGCTAAGTCTGTTAAATATAAATAGACAATGACGATCAACCGTCATTTTTCCTTCATTTCTTATCCTTCTCGGCTTTGAGCGATTCCAGGCGGGGGTTAGGGCCGATTCCGACTGTAGATCATCATTCACTACCACCGTGCATTCCTTGCGTGAATTCTTCAGTTCCTAATCACTTTCCACCATCCGAATCAAGGTAAATATTCCCAAAACCCTTGTTTTGAGATTTTGGGGGAATTTTGGGGATTTCTTGGGATTTGACTCTTTTAGTCCGAATTATTACTGGGTTATCGCTAGACTTCGATCGTGTACTTGTAATCCTTCATTTTATTGATGATTTGTGGTTTTAAACTCCAAGTTCTCCATTGTTCGTCACTTATAGTCGACGATACCCAAGTTATGTTCGACTAAGGGTTGCATCGGGTAGAACTAGGATGTATTCCATCATTTACGTAGTTTTAAGATTGTTGTTCGTCGTTATTGTGTTAAGATCGGATTTGTGAAGGTTATTCGGGCCAAAACCTTTCCGTTCGCCGTTTTCCTTCACGCCGTATTAATCAGGCAAGTACATATATTATACTTCATTATGTGTGTATGGATTGATGTGAATGATGTAAACTGTATTATTGAAGAAATGTGATGGTTACTCTTCCACCTGGGGATGGCATGTGGCCTCTGGGGGCCGATACTAATGGGTACGGCCATGGAAGTGGGCTTGGGTGCGTGTGTTGATGTTCTTCCACCTGGGGACGGTTCGACGGGACCTCTGGGGGCCGATACTAATGGGTACGGCCGCGGAAGTGGTTTCTCACCTGGGGACGGTCCGACGGGGCCTCTGGGGACCGATACTAATGGGTACGGTCGCGAGTTACCAAGCGTGGATAATTGTGATGTGAAAAAACTTGTTGATATACTATTTTGGTGTTGATGTGATATTCCGGAATATTGATTTTCAAAAATGATTTTTCTAACGATTTGTTTGCATTGAATCGTGTATATATTTAATGCTGTGTAATTGTGTACTTGCATTAGCCATTCGAATGCTAACCCCTTAAATGGGGGAAATGCGTCTTATGCATTTCAGGTACCGGGAGAGCTGAGGAGCAGGCACGGGACACGCATGCAAAGGATGCGATGGCTTGATGATGTGGCTCGAGTCTGTATTTTTATGTTTTGTCATTGCATGTGTCGAGTACTGGAGTTAGACTGTTTACTTTGAAACTTGGTTTAAGTCCCCTGCGTGGGCAATGAATTGGTATTTATCTTATGTTCATATACTCCGTTAAAATGTTTTGGCCGAGGCCACGACCTTACTTCTTAAAAATTTGGAGTGCATCATTTGGGATTATATTGTGGTTTACGTGTCATGTGTTAGCCTGGTAGACCTCACGAGGGTTCTACGGCGTGTAATGTCCCATTTGTGAATTGGGGTGTTACATTTATGGTATCAGAGCCTCGGTTTTGAATACCTGGGCTGTCGGTGAATTTTGGGTCTGTCAGTTGCGTCATTATAGTCAGTCATTGAGCCTAATATCATCATGCTACCATCTTTTCGTGCGACCCGTGGCTGTAAGTCTCCTCGAACTCTTATATTTCTGTAATTCGTTTTCTTGCGTTGTTTGGAATTGTGACTTGTGTTACCAACCTTGTGAATTGTGAATCTTTCTGATCTTGTTCTTTTCTTATTTTTCCTTCAGTATGTTGAGAGGTCGTGGTAGACCGGCTAGGGGACGCGGCCGAGGCCGTGGTCGTGGTGCTGATAATGAGGAGGGCTTACTTTCTCAGTCCTCTGCGGACTCAACCTCTCACTCAGTGCCGTCGGGTAATAATGCCGACGCCGGAGCTACTGCCGTACTTCAGCAGTTGGTAGCCCAACTTACTCAGATAGCTCAGGGTGGACGCCAGAATCCGCCCCCGACACCGGAAGAGGAAGCTAGTAAGTGGCTTCAGACGGTGACTAAGATGCACCCACCTCGTTTCTCCGGATCTTCTAACCCTCTCGGTTGGGAGAATTGGCTCTTTCAGTTGTCCAGGACCTTTGATGCCGTAGCTTGTCCTGAAGACAGGAGGGTACATATTGCCCAGTACCTCCTGGATAAGGAAGCTGCGGAATGGTGGGAGGCTGTTGCGCCCAGAGACCGTCGGGCCACTTGGGATGAGTTCAGGGCTGCTATGGAAGCAGAATATTGTCCGCCGCCAGTCAAGGAGCGCAGAATTGTGGAGTTCTTCACCGCTACACCTCAGGATGTGCCTATTTCTCAGGCCATCATTTCTTACAATCAGCAGTTGGGTTTCGTGAGAGAACGGAGGCTGATAAAATCCGTTACTTCAATATGCGCATGAAGCCGCATATTAGGCAGAGTATGGCGCCGCTCATGTGTGCCACTTAGAAGGAATACCAGGATCGCGCTCTGGCGATCGAGATGGCTGTCCCGGAATCAGAGTCGGTTTCGGAAGCTAAGAAGCAGAAGATTATTGGTGGGTTCTCGGCCGGAAAAGGTGGTCAGTTTTTGAGGTCTCGTTCTGCTCCTACACCTGGGAAGAGGCCGTTTCATCAGGCCGGTGAATCTCAGGGTAACCATTCAGTCCAATCTGTTGCACCTGGCGGGAGAGTTTGTTTTAATTGCAGTCAGCCCGAGCACGTTGTGAAGGATTGCCCATTTCCGTTAGTTGCTTGCTTTACTTACGGACAGACCGGGCATCGAGCAGCTCATTGTGAGAGGGCCACCAGGGCCGCTAGATTTACGACTACCACTGCCGATCAGAGGGATCACAGCTCACCAGCTACTCATGTTCCGTAGGGTTCGAGTCGTGGTAGAGGTCGGAGTCAGCCGGATCGCCGCGCAGCGTCGAGTTTGGGCTCAGTCCATCCCCGATTATATCAGATGAGGCGCACGGAGGAGGCAAACATTCCGGTGGCGTCAGGTACCACTCAGATCCTTTCTCATCCAGTTTCAGTGCTTTTTGATTCGGGTGCGACCCATTCCTTTATAGCTTCGGATTGTGTGAGTCGTATTGGTTTTGACTGCTTGTTTGAGTGTGAGCCGTTTGTAGTGGGTACGCCCAGCGGGGATCGTATGGTTGGGGACCAGGAAGTTAGGGATTGCCCAGTGAGGATCGGGAGCCGGGATTGGCCCTCGAATCTCATTGTTATAGACCTTAAGGGTGAGGATTTGATCCTCGGGGACGATTGGTTGGATCGTCATGGTGCTATCATGAACTATCGGACTCGTACCATCTCGATAGTTGCCGAGGACGGCACCGAGCATACTCTCGTCGGCTGTAAGCCGGGTAGATCGGGGAGTGTGATTAGCGCCTTGAAGGCGATGAAACTTTTGAACCAGGGTTGTGTCGGCTACTGGTGTTTTGCTCTGCAGGCGGAAGATGGTGGGGTTGATATATCGTCGATTCCAGTCGTTAGCGAGTATCCCGATGTATTTCCGGATGACTTGCCGGGATTACCACCACATCGAGAGGTGGAGTTTCCTATTGATCTTGAGCCGAATGCGGCCCCTATTTCTCGAGCACCGTATCGTATGGCACCGTCGGAGATGCTAGAGTTGAAGAATCAGTTGGGAGAGTTGTTAGATAAAGGGTATATTCGACCGAGCGCATCGCCTTGGGGTGCGCCTGTACTTTTTGTTAAGAAGAAGGATGGATCGCTTCGTTTATGCATCGATTATCGAGAATTAAACAAGCTAACCATCAAAATAAATACCCTTTGCCCAGGATTGACGATTTGTTTGATCAGCTTCAGGGGGCGACAGTCTTTTCGAAGATTGACTTGCGATCGGGTTACTACCAGTTGAGGATTCGGGACAGCGATATACCGAAAGCTGCCTTTCGGACGAGATATGGCCATTACGAGTTTGTGGTTATGCCTTTCGGGCTAACCAATGCCCCAACAGTGTTCATGCAGTTGATGAACAAAGTTTTTATTGAGTATCTGGACAAATTCGTAGTCGTTTTTATCGACGATATAATTATCTATTCACGGAGTCGGGAGGAGCACGCCTTACATCTCCGGATTGTATTAGACACTTTGAGGGCTGAGCAGTTGTACTCGAAGTTCTCTAAGTGTGAGTTTTGGCTCGAGGAAGTGACGTTCCTCGGGCATGTGATTTCAGCAGAGGGAGTTCGGGTAGATCCGCAGAAGATAGAGGCAGTGATGGATTGGGAGCCGCCTAAGAATGTGAAGGAGGTGAGGAGTTTTCTGGGTCTTGCCGGCTATTACCGTAGATTCGTTGAGGGATTTTCTAAGATCGCTAGACCACTCACTCAGTTTCTCCAGAAAACTCAGAAGTTCGAGTGGACTGCAGACAGGCAGGACAGTTTTGATGAGTTAAAGAGACGTTTGACTACCACACCCGTGTTAGCGTTGCCTCAGGGGAACGAAGACTTCGTGGTATATAGTGATGCTTCGGGCCACGGGCTCGGATGTGTTTTGATGCAGAGAGATCGGGTCATTGCGTATGCGTCCCGCCAGTTGAAACCTTATGAGGTAAATTATCCCACGCACGATTTGGAGTTAGCTGCGGTCGTTTTCGCCTTAAAAATCTGGAGGCATTATCTCTATGGGTCATCGTGTAAGATTTTTACGGATCACAAGAGTCTGAAGTACATCTTCAGCCAGAAAGAGTTGAATATGAGGCAACGTAGGTGGTTAGAGCTAATTAAAGATTACGACCTCGAGATACTTTACCATCCGGGTAAGGCCAACGTAGTGGCTGATGCGTTGACCCGAAAACTGATGGATTTACAGATGTTAGAGGTACTTACACCGCATAGTAGGATCCAGCGAGATTTCATCTGTCAGAATATTGAGGTTTGGGTTCAGAGTGTTCAGGGCCAGTTATGTGCGTTAGAGATCACTTCATCCTTGACTGATGATATCAAGGCGAAGCAGTATGACGATCCGTTTTTGGTCCAGTTGAGGGAGGATGTGAGGAAGGGGAAAGCCCCTGGATTTGTGGTCCAGGATGATGGCGTTCTGAGATTTCGAGGCAGGTTATGTGTACCGAATGTTAATGAGCTGAGACAGAAGATCTTGAGCGAAGCTCATACCACGCCTTACTCAGTACATCCTGGTACGAGTAAAATGTACAAGGACGTGAGGAGTAACTACTGGTGGAGTAATTTGAAGACAGACGTCAGCGAGTTTGTGTCGAGATGTTTGACCTGTCAGCAGGTTAAGATCGAGCATCAGCGACCCGCGGGGTTTTTGCGACCACTTCCTATCCCAGAGTGGAAATGGGAGGATATTTCTATGGATTTCATTACCAGTATTCCTAGGACTCGGACTGGAATGAACATGATTTGGGTTATTGTCGATCGACTGACCAAATCAGCTCATTTCCTGGGTATTAAGGACACTTGGGGTCCAGAGAGACTGGCACGAGTGTTTATTGCAGAGATCGTGAGATTGCATGGGACTCCTAAGAGTATTGTTTCGGATCGTGATGGCCGGTTTGTGTCACATTTTTGGCAGGCTGTTCATCGAGCTTTGGGGACTGAGTTGAGACTCAGTACATCTTACCACCCTTAGACTGACGGGCAGTCAGAGCGGACGATCCAGACGTTAGAGGATATGTTGAGAGCCTGTGCCCTAGAATGGAAGGATGATTGGGAGTCGGACTTGCCGTTGATCGAGTTCACGTACAACAATAGTTGGCACGCCTCGATCAAAATGGCACCATTTGAGGCGTTGTATGGGAGGAGGTGTAGATCGCCGTTTTGTTTGGACGATGCGTCCGAGCTGATTGGTACCGAGCCCGATATGGTAGTTGAGACGAGAGAGAATATTACTCTGATTCGTGATAGATTGTTGACGGCCCAGAGTCGGCAGAAGTCTTATGCCGACACGCGTCGCCGGCCGTTGGAGTTCGAAGTGGGAGATCACATTTTACTTAAGGTGTTGCCGACACGGGGAGTTTACCGCTTCGGCCGGAAGGGTAAACTTAGTCCGAGATATATTGGGCCGTTTGAGATTTTAGAGAGAGTGGGAGAGCTTGCCTATCGGTTAGGCTTGCCGCCGTCCCTGAGCCACGTTCATAACGTATTTCATGTTTCCCAGATTAGGAGGTACGTATCGGACCCTAGCCATATTATCGACTTTGGAGAGATCGAGTTGGGACCCGACATTACCATCGAGGAGAGGCTGATTCAGATTTTAGAGCGTCGGGTGAAGCAGCTTCGTCATAAAACCATTCCTCTGGTTAAAGTTCAATGGTCGAGACATGGGTCCGAGGAAGCCACATGGGAGACGGAAGAGAGTATGCGGTCGAGATACCCCGAGTTGTTCGCGTTGTAAGTTTCGGGACGAAACTTATTTTTAGGGGGAGATAATGTAATATCCGTGTTTTCTATTTTCGGTAATTTCTATTTTTGGTGTATGTTCGTTTCGGACAGCTCGCTTAGCACCATTTTGGGATTCTGAATCTATTTTGTTCTTGGAGTTTTTCCGTCTGGTCGAGTTTCGAGGATGTTTTTGCATAATTTCATCTTAAATTATATCTTGCCGCATGTACGTTCGATTCTCGTAAAACTTGTTCGTTCTCGTTGTTTCTCGATTCGTATAAGTTTGTATGGTTGAGTTGGTCGTGTTGAAACTTTCGGTTTGTTAATCCGACGTTGTATCGCGATTTTTCGGGCACTTGGGTCGTTCTTGTAATTTTCATAAGTTTGGGGAATTTCGCTTTATTTGCTTCGTTTCAGACTCTCTAGTGATCGAGATTGTATTCTCTTTCAACGCTCAACTTGGTCATCTTGATTTTTACGTGTTTATGTTTCCGGATTCTGGCCTTGCTTCGTATTTCGGCACTTTTATCTTTGTTAGCGTGATATCATGCAAGATCTTGACTGCTTTGCTGAGTAGCGCACGCTACTCCGGACTTACTTGCGTGCGCTATCACTGTGTGGTGAGCGTACGCTAACCTGGGGTTCGTAGCGTGCGCTAACGATTTCAGCGGTCTGGACAGTAGGCTCAGTGTTTCCGCACTGGACCAGGTAGCGCACGCTAATTCAGCGCTAACGCACGCTAATTCCTAATATTAGCGCACGCTAACCATGTCAGCTTGCGCATGCTAGCGGGAGGACAGTAGGCAGACTGTTCTTCCACGCCCCGTTAGCGCACGCTAATGCTTGTGCGTAGCGTGCGCTAAGTCTGTTAAATATAAATAGGACAGCAGCAGTCAACTTCGTCATTTTTCCTTCATTTCTTATCCTTCTCGGCTTTGAGCGATTCCAGGCGGGGGTTAGGGCCGATTCCGACTGTAGATCATCATTCACTACCACCGTGCATTCCTTGCGTGAATTCTTCAGTTCCTAATCACTTTCCACCATCCGAATCAAGGTAAATATTCCCAAAACCCTTGTTTTGAGATTTTGGGGGAATTTTGGGGATTTCTTGGGATTTGACTCTTTTAGTCCGAATTATTACTGGGTTATCGCTAGACTTCGATCGTGTACTTGTAATCCTTCATTTTATTGATGATTTGTGGTTTTAAACTCCAAGTTCTCCATTGTTCGTCACTTATAGTCGACGATACCCAAGTTATGTTCGACTAAGGGTTGCGTGGTAGAACTAGGATGTATTCCATCATTTACGTAGTTTTAAGATTGTTGTTCGTTATTGTGTTAGGATCGGATTTGTGAAGGTTATTCGGGCCAAAACCTTTCCGTTCGCCGTTTTCCTTCACGCCGTATTAATCAGGCAAGTACATATATTATACTTCATTATGTGTGTATGGATTGATGTGAATGATGTAAACTGTATTATTGAAGAAATGTGATGGTTACTCTTCCACCTGGGGATGGCATGTGGCCTCTGGGGGCCGATACTAATGGGTACGGCCATGGAAGTGGGCTTGGGTGCGTGTGTTGATGTTCTTCCACCTGGGGACGATTCGACGGGACCTCTGGGGGCCGATACTAATGGGTACGGCCGCGGAAGTGGTTTCTCACCTGGGGACGGTCCGACGGGGCCTCTGGGGACCGATACTAATGGGTACGGTCATGAGTTACCAAGCGTGGATAATTGTGATGTGGAAAAACTTGTTGATATACTATTTTGGTGTTGATGTGATATTCCGGAATATTGATTTTCAAAAATAATTTTTCTAACGATTTGTTTGCATTGAATCGTGTATATATATAATGCTGTGTAATTGTGTACTTGCACTAGCCATTCGAATGCTAACCCCTTAAATGGGGGAAATGCGTCTTATGCATTTCAGGTACCGGGAGAGCTGAGGAGCAGGCACGGGACACGCATGCAAAGGATGGGATGGCTTGATGATGTGGCTCGAGTCTGTATTTTTATGTTTTGTCATTGCATGTGTCGAGTACTGGAGTTAGACTGTTTACTTTGAAACTTGGTTTAAGTCCCCTGCGTGGGCAATGAATTGGTATTTATCTTATGTTCATATACTCCGTTAAAATGTTTTGGCCGAGGCCACGACCTTACTTCTTAAAAATTTGGAGTGCATCATTTGGGATTATATTGTGGTTTACGTGTCATGTGTTAGCCTGGTAGACCTCACGAGGGTTCTACGGCGTGTAATGTCCCATTTGTGAATTGGGGTGTTACAGATATTCGGATCCAGTGAGAAGCAGAGCATTTCTGGCCATGCTGGCGGAATCAGCTCAGGACTGGTTCCACCAGATACCCCCGGGATGATTAGTAACTTCAAGACTTTCAGCTCGGCGTTACTAACTCACTTCGCAAGCGCTAGGGCACACCAGAAGACATTCATGTCCTTGTCCAGTATCAAGCAATACTCCGGAGAGGCACTGAGAACTTATGTAACTCGGTTTACAAACCATGTCTGGAAGTACCCTCGTCATCTGAAGAAGTGAAAACAAGTGCTCTGATGCAGGGATTAAAGACAGGGCTACTACGTACACATTGGCTAAACAGCCGGCCCGAACGTATGATGAGGTCCTAGACCGATGTTCTAAACACATCAATGTTGAAGAAGCCGAGAAAAACATGGAAGAATTACAAAAAAAAATCCGAGGAACGGGATGGAGGAACTAGCAGGGTGGTACAGCACGAGGTGCATACCTTTCGAGGAAATCTACCCCAGGAGAAAGTGCTCCGTAGAAAGACAGATCGAAACACGAACCGAATGAAGAACAAGACCAACCTAAAATGACCGACATTTGACCAATACAGCCCATTAACAATGAGAAGAGCGCAGGTCCTGGAAGCGGTCGAGGGCAAGATGAGTAGGGTTATTGATTGGCCTACATCTCATTTTAATGGACCTACTCAACCAAAGTCAAAACTTTATTATCGATCCCACAATGATTATGGACATAAAACGGACAATTACAAACACCTCAAATATGAGATCGAAAGGTTGGTCCGAGCAGGGCATCTAATGGAGTTGACATATCAGCAAAGGAATGTAGGTCGGAAGAAACTACCCGTACCCCAAGGGGGTATGGGGATGAAAAGAGAAGCTCCTCGGGGACCCGCTGCCCCCCTAACTAAGAAAGGAGTGACTCACATGATATCAGGAGGACCGAACAACGGAAGTAATCAGGCCAGAAAAGCTCACACGCGAAAGGCTAGGTATCACCACTTTAAAGAGAACGCCTCTGTGAGTAGCGGGCCTATCATCCAATTTAGAGCTACGGACTATAGCGGGATACACGCGCCCCATAATGACGCACTGGTCATCACAGTAGAAATTGCTAGTTATGTGTACAAAGCATCTTTATCGATACAGGAAGCTCGGTGGATATATATTATTTTATGACTGTTTCAAACGAATGAACCTCGAGGTGGAATTAACAAAGGTAGATACGAAACTTTATGGGTTCTTCATGACCGAGGTGCAACCAGTAGGGGAGGTGGTAATCCCTGTAAAGTTGGGCCGGATACCTCACCGGAAGGTTAAGACACTCAGGTTTTAGTAGTGGACTCTAAATAGGCCTATAACGCTATTTTAGGGTGGCCCGAGCTCAACAAGTTTGAGGAGGTGGCATCCACCTCGAACATAAAAGTGAAATTCCCCGTAGGAAGCGAGGTAGGGGAGGTAGCTGGAGATCAATTTGTTTCCCGGTCTTGCTACCAGACAACAGTGAGACAGGGAGTGCAAGGTAGTAAGAGGACGCCCGAGCTGAAAGGCCCGGATCCGGAGTTTAAGAAGAATAAGAAATTAAAAATGCCAGAGGAAGCTCAGGAAGAAGGTGTAAAGCCTAATGAGCAGCTGATGGAGATAGAATTAGTTCCAGGAAAGCCAGAAACAAAAACTCGCGCGGGAAGTCGGTTGGATGATAGGATAAGGGAAAGTCTGATTCACTTGCTAAGAAAATTTGTGGATATCTTCCCATTCGCGGCGAAGATCTGGTCGGAATAAGCCCAATAGTAGCTGAACACAGATTAAACATCAACCCAACCGTAAGGCTGACAAAGTAGAAGAGGAGGCACTTTGGGCCGAAGATGGATGGAATCACTGGGGAAGAAGTTGACAAGCTCCTCCGAGCTGGGCACATAACGGAAATCCAGTTTCCGGAGTGGCTATCCTGTTGGGATTCAGTGCCTAAAACGAAGGCCCATCGGAAGCGGTAAAATGAAAATTAATTCAATCTAAATCCCTATAAGGATCGATCGAGCTACGTATATACAAATATAAAATTAAACAAAAGGAAGATTCGAAATCATACCCTTGTAGTCCGTTGATTATATGGTGTTCTTCTCTTGAGCTATTCCCCAAGCTACGATCCAAAGATCTCCAAGCCCTTGGATGATCCAACGCCGAAATTACCACGTCTCTACTTGCCATGCACCGGAGAAACGAACGGGGTGACAATCACCTTGCTATCCTCTAAGGATACGGCTAGAGCTTGATGATGAAGCTTTTGATTATAACACTCCAAGTGTATAATCTATATCTCTCAATTAATCCTCACAATTTTACTCAAAGAAAAATATGAAGATGCAGGACACTTTTAAGACTCCTGGAAACTTTTCTTCTTTTCTTACTTAACACAAATCCGTGAGATAAGCATGTTTGGATAAAGTGTCCCAAGTCTATATTTATTCTCCCAACACAATCACCCAAAATCTACTTTTACCATAAAAAAAGACATGATATCTCACATGGTCATCAGTCGTCCATTATTAAAATGAAGACAAAGACCATGGAGAGTAGGTAAGGGAGGGGCGACCGTTCTAGAAGGAGTCGGACGAGTCCGGTCCATTTCGGACTCTCGTGAGTCCAAACAGATAAACTCCGATTCCGTTCCAATGTAATTTTTATCATTTAATTAATCCAATTAATTAAACATATCAAATACAAAATAACATAATTAATTTCTCCAAGAAATAATTATATTCATGAATTAAATTAATCACCCAGTGATATATTTAATTCATTAGGCCGTAAATCAATTTAACCAATAAATCGATTTAGACATCTAATGTCCCAAATTTAGATATCCAATATATAATATTCATTATGAGAGAATTAGCTTGATTCATTCCATCGTCAATCCTATTGCACAACTCGGTAGGTCCGTCTCAGCCAGCAATGGGACAAACCAAAGAGTAGTAGCACCACGTAGCCAGCCTGGCGGCCTACACTGTACCCCAACTGAGAACGAATGATGGGATCATTTAAGAACCATTCTGTCGTGAATACCAGTATACGTATAAACCCTTCTTTCAAATGTCCCGATCAAGTTATAGGGTCACAGTTAGTCAAACCCTATCTGTACTTGATGCTATGCATGCGTTAATGCAAATTGAGATCCTCGAGCTCTCGTGTATCCAATACAACTAGCTCCAATGCTTTGGTCAAAGACTTTTGATCTCATCTGCCAATAACCGCATATGATATATAACTCGCTCACTGACGGGAGAAAGAATTCTATCTTGGTATTCAGTAGGACTTTCTACTTGCCCGTCAAGATGCACGTCGAGGTTGACCCCTGCCTCCCGGTTTACAGGGTCGAACTACTCTAATGAAAATCTTGACGTCATAAGCACATCCCTACTAAATTCTCAAGTCGAAGGTTCACGAATACCTAGCATGAGAGAGAGTCACCCTGAGTTATTTTCTCAGTTTCGGGACGAAACTATTTTAAGGGGGATGATATGTAATACCACGAGTATTCCATGCTGTTTAAAACCTTGTACCTCATTTTAATAATTAAATTATGCGCCCCATCGTGATGCTTTTACTTTTATGCGTATTATGTTTAGACCGTGTTGTGGCATGTAAATCCTTGAAAGTACTTAATCGTGTGGTGATGTGATTTCCTGATGTTGATGATATGTCGATGACTTACCTTGATGTCGTTGAGCAATTATCGGTGCGAATATGACGGTGGCCAACGTCTTGTTCCGCGAGAAATTGTTGGATGAGTCTAAAGGGAAGTTGTGTTATAAGGATTAAACGTAATATTATAACTTAATGTATTGAACGAACATTACGTACATTACTCGAGCAGTACTACGTATGCAATTTTTATATCATTACGTATGCTAAGCTAGGCTTTACGTACGTAATGCCATCTTCAGACCAGATTCTCGATCCCGCGTGGTCAGGGTAACTTTCGGCGCGACAACGACTGCTAGTCAACTGATCATTACGTACGTAATTCAGCCACACATTACGTACGTAATGGACCATGATATTTAGGGCAGTAGCTTCTAAGAAACACTTACATATGTTAGCCCTTAGGCGGTAGCGTACATATGCTTACGTACGTAAAACTTTAGGCATTACGTACGTAATGCTGGCCTGATGTTTTATAATGACATTTCCTCTTCCATTTCCTCCGACCCTTGTACACTTATTCTTATCCGAAAATCGTCCTCCAACCCCCCAAAACGAATTTTGATCCTTCCTAGCCGTGTATTATCATAGTAGAGTAGACTGATCAAGCTCCGGAGAAGGTTTTGAAGGTGTTGTCCTCATGTTCTTCATCATCCTTCGTCGTTCTTCTTCGTTTCTTGTCATGCAAGGTAAGTTTATCGAATCTTGAAATTCATCTCAGTGTTGTTAGATGAGTCGTACTAGATTTCGGATGCCTTGGGTAGTTTAGAACTTTCGATAATGATCGGACCGGTAAAAACTAATCACAATTGTTAATCGAAACCTATCAAGCTAGTATTTTGAATGAATTGTAGGAGTACTCGTAGTTGGATCGTAAGACTCATAATCGAACTTGTAAATCACTAACACCATAAAATCGACTTTTTATGTATTGCGATTATAATCCGATTATCATATTGTAAACCCGTTGGTAATTCCTTAATGAGTTAATTAATGATTATCAAATCGGATAGGTTATCGAATACGTTAGGATTTCGGGAGATTTGTGCTTAGTCGTTCTGTTTTAGAATTTCAAATTTGAGTAAGTAATGAAATTACGGTAGCTATAAGTCGTAGTCGTAACGTAGAAATGTTGTAGTAGAACATTATTGTTTAACGAGATGATAAATTGTAAATTGGCGGACTAAGGAATTTAGTAATTCGCATTGTGGTTAAAACATGAAATTTTAGTTTCGATGTCATAAACAAACTAGGTTTAGAATCCTAACAGGATGGGGAAATTGTCGCTAATCGTCATTATCATCGTAAGGTATTAATCGACGAATATGTAATAGGTTGAGCTCTCGGGTGTGGCCGTTCGAGCCATTGTGTTATCAACGGAGTAACTATCGTCGGACTTCAGGCAAGTGAACCCTTGCTCGGACTATGTTATATTAAATTCCAAAATTTAATGTGCGTCCCTATCTGTGGAATTATACTCGTTTTACTTATCTTGTCCTGAGTATTCCTGAGTAGATACTTCCGTGACCCTTGGTTGTGACCTTGGGAGTTTATATGTTGATATACCATATGGAACTGTGTTGTGGGATAAAGCCTGAATGGTATCCACGTCCGGAATATTCCTGTGTAGATGCTTCCGTGACCCTTGGTTGTGACATTGGGAGTTTATATGCTGATAGATGAGATAATGTTGAGTATTCTGTAATATGTTGCCTTACCAAGTAATAACATTGTACTGCGGATTTATCTGATTCTATCAATGAGTTCTGTTCGTATTGTCTGACCTAGGTTGGCTGGCACGATTCGTCGTGTCAGGAAAATTTGTTGAATATGTGCAGAACATTCCCAAAGGTTCCGGTCAGGCTTCAGCAGTGTTAGGGAGAAGCCTTGTTTTTCTGTTTCTTAAATTGAATTCTGAAAACATTACACGTTATGTAATAACCGCGTACGCGGACTTATTTTTCTTTAAAGTATTTCGTATCTACTTACGCTATCGTGGGGATACTTTCCGCAAATTATTTCATGAATAATTTTTAAACTCTTTAAAAACTTGCCTTGTGGGTCCCACACGGGATTCATGGCACTGTAGCATCCCGGAAAATTTTGGGGGCGTTACAGCGCGCTAAGCCGCCTTGAGTATAAATAGGACATTTCAGCCCCATTTTGTCATTTTCCACTTCTCCTCCTCCCTTGGGCGATTTTGGGCGAATTTTGGCGATTTGTGAAGATCTGCTCGAGCTACTATCATTCATCAACATCTTCAAGTTCCTAATTCGGATTATTCAACGTTTAATCCTCTCCACCACTCCAAATCAAGGTAAACTTTGTATTGTTATTTGTGGGTGTTGGGAATAATGGAATTTTATAAATACAAGGAGAACAAATAATGGAAATGAAAACTTATGACGTAAATGCCGAGGCAAGAATTGGATTCTCTCTCTGTAAGATAAAATTGCTCCGCACTTGTGCACACGGTCTATAGCAAATGTCCCCAAGATACAATGACAAACTTTGAATACGAAATACTGCACCGCGGGTCGTAGTACCAGTCGAACAATATAGATACTCGGGACTGAGTATATATTCTTAGACTTCCACTAGGATGATGAATGAACCGAGTAGTCTAATATGAATGTAATGCTCGAATTTGTAGACGAATCTATGTTCGAATGAGTGTGTTCGAATTAATGTTTAACCATCAACTGTAGGGGCCTATTTATAGTCATAAGTGACTTTTCGCGAACTGGTGTGACCTTTTATCCCACCTTTAATTATGAACTAATGCGTTTGTTCATGAAAAGGTGTGATCCTTCATCCACCATTAAACATGAATCAGTGCGACTTTTCATAAAAAGGTATGATTCATTTTCCATAATTAACTACCAAATGTGGCTATTCGCAAATGGCTGTGACCTAGTAACCACCAAACATTATCTTATTTCAAGTATTATTCCTTGTAATTTAATTGCTCATTCATCCGAATTTGGATATGAATAAATAAATACGTATAATATATCTACTCGAAATAAACACCATGTCGAATTATGGTTTTACTAGGATTTTTCATATCAAAATTTCCAACAATCCCCCACATGAATGACGATTAATGCAAATGCAATGAACTTAGTCCCGACGACCTGTTATTGCATCAGGATAGGTGACAGTTAGCCTTGAACCTTCCTTACTATAGTGTTATCGGATTGACTCGTTGCTCGGTGAACGCGATGTCTTGAACCGGTTAGCTTTTATGTGTAAACCTAGACAATAACACACATACAATAACAGATCTAATATCTCTTGTTCTTATGTTGTCTGGCCTTGGACCATTCTTAGATTCATAAGTATTTTGCGTATTGTAACGTTTAGAAGCGGCCACACTTCTTACTTATATAGGTGATCTCCTATAAAGAGTATTCTGCCATACTCCACCTTCAAGGCTATAGGAATCATTAAAAGCTTTTTAGGCTTATCTTTTACCACACGCTGCAGGTTTACACTTGAAAAGCTACGAGAATGGATTTCAAATTTGAAATGCACAACTTGAACATTCATAACTCAGTTGTCTCATTGAACTAAGTTATTGGGGATCTCTAGTCATCATGGTTGAGTGTCATTTATGAACATCCATTTGATTGTGGTTTTCAATCCATTCTCCTTACTGCATATTTGACCACATTTTATCTCAAGTAATGGCCGTATTATTGTATTTGACCTTTCTTAGTCAATATACACATGTGATCAAATATATTATCCGAAGATAAATATTTACTTTTTCAATCATTACTATACAACTTTTCGTTCTTTAGTCATCTTAGTAAATTTTCAAGTGTGAAGTGTTTACAAGACAAATTTCTTTATTGTCCTTGTCACACTTTTCAACACATGATGCTACTAAACGACATAAACTTTGTCGTAATATTGAATTTCTTTCTTTAGGGGAATTTTTCTTATTAATTGTATTTTGACCTTTCCGTCAAGATACCCCCACATTTCCTTGTATTACGTATCTTGTCTAGATACTTGTGGTCTTGGATTATACAAATAATTAAATGTCATTTCCAAACCAATTTAGTCGTTTGACTAGCTCTCAGCTTGATTTGTAAGTACAATTGAAATTTTCAACGACGTTATCGTCACCAAAAGCATGATTATTTCCTTGAAATAAATCATCTATCATTTAATTTGCTTGACAATTAAACATTTGGATTTATAGTGAAATATTTTATATTTACTTACAAAATACTTACTCCTCTTCCCCCATATTGATTATCTATTTAATATAGACTAATCAACCATTATAATTAACACGGGTCAACTTGATCATTAACTTTTCAAATGATATTCGTATTTTCTACCGTGATTATCTACTTCAAAGTAGACTAATCAATTTCCTCTATCACTTTAAATAGAGTAATTAACACATTCATTATCATAAATAAATGAGCATTAATTTTATATATATTTATTTAATATTAAAATGAAATGATCAATGTCTTTATTTAATTCTTAAAATTAAATGTGCATTTTCATATATTCTTATAATAGAGTGATTAATGCCTCTATTTAATTCTTAAAATTAAATATGCATTAATATTACATGTCTAAGGTAATTAATATCTTCATTTAATTTTTAAAATTAAATGAGCATTAATTCCACATGCCTTTTGATTATCTACTTTATTGTAGACTAATCAAGATAACCATTTTCATTTAATTTCAATGAATTAAATCAATTATTTCTCTACTTGAATGTAGACGAAGCAATTTTATTCATTTAATTGTATCCAATTAAATGAACATGCATCAAATACTAAATATTTGATTCATTTATTTATTTATATATATATATATATATATATATACACACACACATACATACAAGAAAGGCTTTATTTATTTACAAGCCTTTATTATAGATAGTCCTACACGACTTTCTATATACAAGTTTAGGACAAGTCACACGGGACTTTCCTTGAGTCGGAAGCGTGAGTGTAACACCCCCAAAATCTCCCGAGGTATTACAGTGCCGTGAATCCCGTGCGGGACCCACAAGGCTAGTTTAGGAAATAGACATTTTAAAGCAATTGCAATAAAACGACAAGTCCATGGTTACCTATCATGAGCTGAAAAGTTTTAAGAAGAAACATAATTCAAAGTTCGATTATTACATAACGGAGGTTTTAAAGATCAAATTTAATTTATGCAGCGGCAAGAGTTTATTCCAACACCGTTCAAGTCTGACCGGGCTCCTCAGGAATGTCCTGCATATAATCAACAAATTTACCTAGCACGACAATTCATGCCAGGTAACCAGGGTCAGAGAATGCATACCAATAACAATTATTAGCAACGATATACACAATTTTACCAAAAAAGTGCCACATAACCAACAGAAAATAATTCACCACATGACCGACGTTGTCTTTCTCTTTTTATCACATAAACCCCAAGGTCGCAACCAAGAGTCACGAAAGTATCCACACAGGAATACCCCGGAATGTAGGTGCCTAATTTGGGTCTTATCCCCTAACACATTTCCATACGGGTACCGTATAGGTTTTATCCCCAACACATCGGCCCATTTATAACACATTTCTAGAGAAAGACAACCGTCGACATTCGTCAACAATGGCACATTCATGAATATGAACATTTCAATAATATTAACATTTCTCGAGCAAGATTTCACTTGCCTTTGATCCGAAGGTAGGTGCCTTATGATAACTGGGATCTCCACGCCCGATCGAGCTTAACCTAGTCACGTAATATTCGATTAACACCTCGTACGGATCATGATGACTAAAACTAGTCTCCATTCCCTTCCCTAACCGTATTCCTAACGTAGTCTTAATTGCCAACACTAGTATCGTGCTTCTAAGTTCACAAGCAATACGTACCACTATGCTGTTCAATTCTACGGTTAACGTTAGCTATATCGATTTGTTCAACAAGATTATCTCGATCATCATACGGTTAGCAACAAACGACTATAGCATAATCGAATACCATAACTTCTAATTCAATTCTCTATTCCGAGTACTTCAATCGGTGGATTACCATTTTACACAATGATTTTGGTGGTTTGATCTTTAATGACGATAATACTATCGAATTGTTTCCCCTGGTTCACTTCGTATCAATAATCGTAAGGTAAGAGTGGCTACGACTAATCAAACATACAGTGACGGATTCCTACGAATTCTCCTACAATTGTTTCGTCAAATTTTATATTTCTAATGTCGATTGAAATGAAATTTTTGCATGTGATTGATATGAGTTATATGAAAACGAAACATAAGAGCAATGATAACTCCGGTTACTACAAATCCGTCCGATTAGATTGTCTACGAGAGTTGGAAAAATCTACCCAAATACCCATAATCTAACAAGTATAATCAACAACATCGATGAGATTACTTCAGGGATTGATAGGCTTACCTTAGTAGATGAAGAACAATGAAGAGAGATGACGAATCAACAAGAATTACGAGGAGGAACGAAAAGTGTCTTGAATGACTTGGATAATCTTCACCGGAGTTCAAGAAATCACCTTCTCTATGTTAAATTCAAGTGTATGAGAGACCAAGAATCGAGTATAAGGTAGGGGAAATGCTTCAAGAGTGTTTTCTTGCAGGGTTGAGATCGAGCAAATGAAGAGGGGAAGTGTTATTTTAAAACACTCGGTCTCGTTACCGTATGTTAAGGCTCTAAACCTTATGTACGTAAAGGTCATTACGTACATAATGTTCTGATACTAACGTGTGTAAAGCCCGTCCAGAGGTCACTTACTGAAATGTGCCCATATTTTACATACGTAAGTCGTTATACGTACGTAAGGCTCCAGACTATAGCATACGCTAAGCTTGGCGGATAGCGTACGTTATGAGGAGTTGACTCGTTTGTCTCTTAGACCACCGAAAGTGCCCCGGTCTTTGTCAAAGGAAGTTTCTGGTCGGGAGACCAATCTTAGCATTACGTACGTAACAAAGAGGGGTTAATGTACATTATGTTACCGTTTTAGCGTACGTTATGTACATCATATAGCGCATGTTAGACACTCAGTCTTTAAGTCATTCATCATATTTTAATCATATCGGGGTGACCATCCTCTCCACTTGTCAACAATTCATCGGGGAACAAGAAGCTGGCCACCATCATATTCGCACCGACGATTGTCCAACGACGTCGAGGTACGTCACCTCCGTCCCATTCACATCACACAATCGTATCGCAAAGGCATTTAATGAAATCACATAATATAAAAAGGCAACATCCCACTACAAGAGATCACACAGTACAAGGTATTTAAGCATGAAATACCGATGGTATTACATATTACCCCCCTTAAAAATAGTTTTGTCCCGAAACTAAGAAAATTACTCGGGATGACTCTCCTTCATGCTCGACTCGGTCTCCCAAGTTGCTTCTTCCATTCCATGGTGTAACCACTGAACCTTCACGAGGGGTATGTCTTTATTTCGTAATATCTTCATACGCCGATCCAAGATGGCAATCGGTACCTCTCTAAAGGTAGTGTCGTCGGAAATTTCCACTTCTTCGAAATTGAGTTTGTTACTCGGATCATAGACATACTTCCTTAACTGGGAGACGTGTAAGACATTATGCACTCCATCCAGATGCGGCGGAAGAGCTAATTGATACGCAAGCTTCCCTACCCGGTCTAATATCTCAAACGGGCCTATAAACCTCGGGTTTAACTTGCCCTTTTTGACGAAATGCCGGATACCCCGCATGGGTGATACTTTGACGAAAACATGATCCTCAACTGCAAATTCTAACGATCGCTGTCGGTTTTTGGCGTAAGATTTATGCCAGCTCTGTGCTGCTTGCATGTGATTTCGAACAATAGAGATCTTCTTAATGGACTCCTGGATCAGATCTAACTCGGTAATCGCGGTGTCGGAAGCATCATCCCAGCATAACGGCGTCTTGCATTTTCGCCCATACAGGGCCTAAAATGGTGCCATGCCTATGCTTGCATGCCAGCTGTTGTTGTACGAAAACTCTACCAATCCCAGATGCCTAGCCCAATCCTTACCCCAATCGAGCACACATGCCCTCAACATATCTTCTAAGGTTTGAATTGTACGTTCGGTCTGTCCATCCGTCTGAGGGTGATAAGTCGTGCTAAAATGTATTTGGGTCCCCATATCTTTATGGACGACTTTCCAAAAACGAGACACGTATCTGGTGTCCCTATCCGAAATGATGGATGAGGGAACTTCGTGCAGCCTCACTATCTCCCTGATGAAAATAGCGGCCAATTGCTCTGTCCCGGTTGTTTCTTGAATAGAATGAAATGTGCCGATTTCGTTAATCGATCAACAATAACCCAAATTGTATCCTTTCCTCCCACCGCCATTGGTAACTTAGTGACAAAATCCATCGATATGCTCTCCCATTTCCACTCCGGGATGGGTAGGGGTTGCATGATTCTGGCTGGTCTGCGGTGTTCAATATTCACTTGTTGGCACGTCATACATCGGGCGACGAACCTAGCAACTTCCCATTTCATATTTTTCCACCAAAAACTCTGTCGCAGATCTTTGTACATTTTGCTCGCTCCTGGGTGAATAGAATAGGGAGTGGAGTGCGCCTCCCTTAGTATAGTTTGCTTCAGCTCGTCATTCGGTGGAATACAGGTCCTATTCTTGAACCTCACCAAGTCACCCTGGATCTTATAGTCGGAAACATCTCCTCCCCCGATTCTTGCACCAATCGCACATAATTCGGGATCCTCCATCTGTGCTAGACGTATCTCGTCTAGTAAGGACGAATGTATATTGATTGAGCACAATTGTCCTTGCCTACGTTGTATCCATACTTCGGTACTGCTTCTCCTGATGTCTTGCTGCAGTTCAGGCTGAACTGTTATGCTGGATACCATCACTTCTTGTGTAGTTTTCCGACTAAGAGCATCAGCTACCACATTGACCTTCCCGGGGTGATATGAGATTTCCACATCGTAGTTCTTGATTAGCTCCAACCAGCGCCTCTGTCTCATTTTTAATTCTCTCTGAGTGAAGATATACTTCAAACTCTTATGATCCGTGAAAATCTTGCAAGTAACTCCGTAAAGATAGTGCCTCCAAATCTTGAGGGCATGCACCACTGCGGCTAGCTCCATGTCATGCGTCGGGTAATTCATTTTGTACGGCCTCAGTTGTCGGGATGCATAGGCAATGACTCTATCATTCTGCATGAAGACACACCCCAGCCTATGCTTAGATGCATCCGTGTATATAATGAATCCTTCCGTTCCCTATGGTAGCACTAACACTGGAGCAGTAGTCAGCCTCCTCTTGAGCTCATTAAAAATCTTATGACAGTTTGTAGTCCATACAAATTTGGTGCTCTTTCTAAGTAGATTCGTTAATGGTCGAGCGATATAGGAAAAAGCCTCGACGAATCTTCGATAGCAACCCGCCAATCCTAGGAAACTCCTTACCTCCTTGACATTCTTCGGCGGTTCCCAACTCATTATTGTCTTGATCTTTTGTGGATCGACCTTGATGCCTTCTGCCGAGACAACATGTCCAATAAAAATTACCTCCGGCATCCAAAATTCACACTTAGAAAGTTTCGCATAAAGTTGGTGTTGCCTCAACACGCTCAGCACTTTCCTCAAATGTTCCTCGTGTTCCTGTCGGCTTTGAGAATAGATCAGGATGCCGTCAATAAAAACCACCACGCACTTATCGAGGATATCAATCAGAACTCTGTTCATCAGTTCCATGAAAACGGATGGGGAATTAGTCAACCCGAATGATACCACGATATACTCGTAATGTCCATACCTCGATCGAAATGCAGTCTTGGGTATATCTTCCTCCCGAATCCTCAATTGGTGATATCCGGACCGTAGATTGATCTTTGAAAACACAACTGCCCTCTGTAATTGATCTAAGAGGTCATCGATTCTTGGAAGTGGATAACGATTCTTGATAGTAACCTTATTTAGTTCCCTATAGACAATGCACAAGCGTAAAGAGTTGTCTTTCTTCTTAACAAAAAGTACCGGTGTGCCCCACGGCGAGGTGCTCGGGCGGATCAATCCTTTTCCAGCAGATTTTTGAGCTTTGGAAATAGGTCTCGTACCCAGCTCGAGTTCAATGGAGAGGTAAACTTCTTGGTGCGGTGGAAGCCCTGGTAGTTCATCGGGAAAGACGTCTGGAAATTCATTTACCACCGGAATGTTTGCAACCGTAAGTTGTGAAGTATCCTCGTGAAATACATAACACCAATAGTACTTGCTTCGAGAGTTGCAGGAGACTTTCGATGCAAGAAGGCTGAGAGACCCTTTCGTACTGAAGTGTTCTTGTCCTCTGATAACATCTGTGGTACCCTCATGAGCCGTGATGTAGATAGTCAAGTGGTAGGTATTCAAGATCGTCCTGTGCAATGGCATCCAGTTCATACCTAATATGATATCTTCATTCTGAAGCGGGAAGACCATAAGATTAGTGGTCCAACTATGATCATTGATGCAGATCTGACAGTCTCGAACCTTTAGATCGCCGCCTACTCTACTACCCTCGGGTAGCTTAACAGTAAAGGATTCATAAGGCACACAAGCAAGATTTAAACGTTCAACACATTCCACAGATATAAACGAATGTGTGGCTCCGGTATCAAATAGTTCATGCACTGGCTGAGAGTTAACAAGAAGGGTACCTGAGATAGCTGGCGCGGACTGACCATCCGTATCCCTCAGTTCAAATACACGGGATGGAACTGACTCCAAAAAGGATGAAGTACCGTGTGGCGGTGGTTGAGTCTGATGGGATGGAGCTCGGTAGTTGGAAACGGCAGGCGTCGTGGAGGATTGCACAGAGCCTTGTTGACTGGGTTGGGAAGCTGAGTTCTGAGTGGGATTGGCCCTCCAGCAGTAACGAGACATGTGTCCACTCTTTCCACAAGTGAAACATTTGGTAGCCGACTTCTGGCACCGATCCTTAGTATGTCCGGACACGCCACAATTGAAGCAGTCCCTACGGTAAGGCCGATCAGATGCACCCTTCTGTTGGTACGAAACTGCTGACTTAAAAGAAGATGCAGGCCCCGAGTTAGTTTTGTTTCTGCTCCCTAGCTGAGTCAATGTCTTCTGCTTATTCAAATTATATACGGTGTCAGAGTTAACAGCAGTACCGGCATATGCTGTGACCACGTGTTCGTACGCCCTCAGAGTCGTGCAGTGGAATCCGGCGGCATAGTGTTGTACATCTTCCGGTAACCTCTATGTAAGGTGGCAGATTTGTTGATCTTCTGGTGGAACCATATGTGATATATAACTTAGCTCGGTACGGTACGCCCCGATGATCTCCGGTACTGGCATATTCTGTGGTCTGGCACTAAAAAAGTCTCGTGCACGAGCAGTCTGCGCTGATATAGGACAGTACTCACTCCGTAGTAGCCGGGCAAATTCGGCCCACCCGACCGCTCAGTTCTCTGGACTGTAAGTTCTCCACCAGCGGGCAGCCGCGGAGCTGATTAATCCCAAGCGGCACCTTCCAGTTCTCTGGACATCCGATCACTTTCAAAGCAGTCTCCATTTCAAAATACATTTTTTCCCACGCCACGTCAAACAATGGAGGCCTGGCCTTCAGCATCTCTCCCAACCATCAATCTCTCCCTGTGTTCTCCTCCACATTGATGACCGGTATCCGTTCTACCTGGTTAACCTGAGCGATTCCCATGGCGATAGCTTGGGCAAGAGCCTGAACGAAGGCCGGGTCCATGCCTCCCGGGTTGTAGTTCTGGTGTTCTGCCTCCTGATCGTTTTGATTAATCGGTGGCGCCTGGTCCCCAGCAGGATGGGTCTCGACAGTGTTTCTGTCCACGTCGTGGTCCGCGGCGGAACCCTGAGCCTCATTCACCACCCTCCTAGCTCCACGGCGTGCCATTACAGACTATAGTAATCTAAGGCCGCTTCAACACATAGTTTGCAATTAAATATAGTATTCGGATAGAAACACACATATTCCTTACTTGCATTCCCATGAGGAGTTACGGTCGCTTGGGGTGTTGGACTGGGATAACTTCGAAAATTAGGAGGAATTTTATTTAAATATTTTTAATAGGAGCCGTACGCTCCGATACCATTTTCTGTAACACCCCCAAAATCTCTCGAGGTATTACAGTGCCGTGAATCCCGTGTGGGTCCCACACAGGATTCACGGCACTATAGTGAGCCTAGCAGACTCGCCTTGAATCCGATGACTGTTCCGTCGTCAATCCTCTTCTTGCGTATGCGCCACTTGTAGCCTAGCGGGGTTGTGCCTGGAACGTTCTCAAGTAGGTCCCATTGGAACTTCCAAATGATCCCCTCCATTTCTTCCATGAGGAGATTCATCTCATTGCGGATTTCTTCCCTCCATAAGGGAGCATCCTTGCCTGTCAAGGCTTCCTCGGTCGTACGAGGATCATCTTTCGTGTCTTCAAAGTGTGGGCCATCAACCTTTGCCTTATTGGCTTGGTGGGAGCGGTCGATGCCTCCAACGTTGAACGTTATCTCCAAGGCCTCCCAGAGCTCCTTCTAGGTGTGGCAACCTATAAACATGACGTAAATAGGAAAATGAAGGTGATAAAGAATTTGATTACGACATTCAAAATCACCGTTACTCCATAGGGTCATTCTAGCGAAGTTGAGGTCGTCAAATGCCTCCGGTTGCGCAGCAAGTGGGTATTCCATTAGGAATCGAGCCATGTCGAACGTTGTGATAAACAGCAGCATTTCGTCCATTCAACGACGGAAATCAGTTCCGCAGAATTTCGGCAACCTCCTTGTATAAATAGTAGACTCCATCTTCCAGCATAAATGAATCCAGAAAAAGCCTCATTACAGCCCCTTTAACACGAATCGATGGACCTCCAAATCTGATCTCCACCGTTCAGAATTTAGAAAGAGACCTTATGAAGTTATCATCCAAAATTCAAGACTATCCAACGGTTGAAACTCTAGAAAACGTCAAAATAAGATGGCTGACCTGACCAGAAAAATACCTACAAATTTTCTGTTATGTTTTCTATTTAATTTCGAATTTTGTCTTACGATTGTTATTTATGGGTGTTGGGAATAATGGAATTATATAACTACAAGGAGAACAAATAATGGAAATGAAAACTTATGACGTAAATGCCGAGGCGAGAATTGGATTCTCTCTCCGTAAGATAATTGCTCTGCACTTGTGCACACGGTCTATAGCAAATGTCCCCAAGATACAACGACAAACTTTGAATACAAAATGCTGCACCATGGGTTGTAGTACCAATCGAATAATATAGATACTCGGGACTGAGTATAGACTCCTAGACTTCCACTAGGATGATGAATGAACTGAGTAGTCTAATATGAATGTAATGCTCGAATTTGTAGACGAATCTATGTTCGAATGAGTGTGTTCGAATTAATATTTAACCATCAACTATAGGGGGCTATTTATAGTCATAACTGACTTTTCGCGAAGTGGTGTGACCTTTCATCTCACTTTTAATCATGAACTAATGTGTTTGTTCATGAAAATGTGTGATCCATTTTCCATAATTAACCACCAAATGTGGATATTCGCAAATGGTTGTGACATAGTAACCACCAAATATTATCTTATTTTAAGTATTATTCCTTGTAATTTAATTGCTCATTCATCCGAATTTGGATATGAATAAATAAATACGTACAATATATCTACTCGAAATAAACACCATGTCGAATTATGGCTTTACTAGGATTTTTCATATCAAAATTTCCAACATGTATAACCCTAGAATTTTGGGATTTAGGGGTTTTCGTTCCGATCTCTTCGAGTTAGCTTGCTAATGTGTTGGAATATGTTGAGTATAAATTATCTACCTTGGATACATGTGTTCCTACGGATTTATTGGTGTATTTTCTAGAATTGTTGAGTATTTGGGATGGTTGAGTGTGATTCACCATCTAGAGGTTTTCTTATCGGAATACATGTATCGTGGGTAGTGTTTTCGGGTGGATTCCAACTTATTTTCCTACCGATGGGTTATTGATAGTTGATTACGAACTTGTCTAGGTTCGGAGTTGTCGATTCCTTCAACCGTGGTACCTCGTCGTTCGTACCCTTTCCTCTCATTCTAGGCAAGTTAATTCTTGCTTAGTTAAAAGGATAATCATTCCTTTTATTGTTGTTCATCCATACATATAATTCATTCATAGTATATCAATCATGTTGAGACTTGTAATTATCAAACTAATCATCTAATTCACGAGGAACGACAGTTCCAATCATTTCATTTGAGCTGTCACTCATTGCGTTATTAATTCACCACGGTGAGTCATTCTTGGCCCTTGTCGGATTTCTATTCATTATTATTCATTAAGGTCGCTTTTGTTCTTGTGACCTTCCGGGATCGTATTACGTTGCCGGATGGTATATGTGTGGAATTTTTATTCGGGCACACGATGGTCATGTGTTATGTGGGTAATCCGACACATTGGACTGTGGACACAGTAACGTGCCTTTGTGAGACTAATTAGGCACAAGTGCGTGTTTTTATGTGGGTTTTCCGAACATTCGGTGACTTGTGTACTTGCACATCCCATCTCGAGCGTACTATGATGCCCCTATTTCAGACTTGATTTCATAACTAAGACATGTGATTATTGTATTTGTTCAACTCTTGAGGATTGTTGTTTTGTGTAACTGACCCCGTTGGGGATGTTGTTTTTATGTCATGGCAAGGCAAAGGCACAAGAAGAGCACGGTGACGGCGAGGAGTCCCATTGATACTAGTAGGGGCCCCCAGTCCTTTCAGCTATTCATGTTTCCTTCTTGTGTGTTTTTCGCTCCATTTCTGTTTGGATTTTCATTTTAACCTGGTGTTGTATATTTCATCTTCATATGAAATATATATGTATTCTATAATCCTGGGTGTATTGTACTTGAAACTCCTCATCGGACAATTTGGTAATATAATGTGGTTTCGTACTACAATTATATTATTTAAATCATTGTATTTCATTCGCCCGGTGGGTCCCAGTTGGGGTCCACGACACTGTGATAACCGCCTGGTTTGGGATGTTACAGAGAAGCCGCAGCCCAAATCCCGGATATCCAGGGATGGAAGCCGCGGCCTAAATCCCTAAATATATGTGATCTTCCCTAAAATCAGAAAAAGGCCTCACAGGAAAGGCGGCTCCTCCCTTCTATAAATAAAGGAGAAGCCCATCTTCCTAAAGGCAATCTATCAGAGATACATTAAGAGACATTCTTCGAAAGAGAAAGAAACATTAGAGAGAGAGAAACACTTTACATACCTGGGGTTTTTCAGATAAACTTCTGAGATCAACCCAATTCTTAGTGACCGATCAGTTCGGGCTCATCAAGCACAGTTTATGCGATTTTTCTTTCCATCGCATATTCGATTTGTGGTATGAATTCAAATAGTGGTATCAGTGCGAGGTCAATACGATCATATAGACGATATTATTTGCATATTGAATGCATGTTGGTAGTGATTTGACGATTTAGAATCATAAGATAATCGTAGTAGTTTAATTGTTTATCGTACTAACGTTTTTTGTGATTTTATATTATAATATAAATTTAGATTATTTTTGTAAATGATTTCTATAAATAACATGAAGATCAGAAATAACAAAACTTTATAAATCTGACCGAAAACGAGTCGCGTGCCATCGTTTTACGAGACAGTACGTGGCTGCCGGGCACTGTGCCTACATCTATCGGGCACTGCCGGGCGCTGTGCCTACCATGCCGGCGCTCTGCCTACAGCTGCCAGGCGTTGTGCCTACATCTACCGAGCGCTGTCGGGCGCTGCCAGGCATTGTGCCTACAGCTGTCGGGCACTGCCAGGCATTGTGCCTATAGCTACCGAGCATTGTGCCCACAGCTGCCGAGCAGGACTCGCTGCTGCCTGGCGGCATCATGACTGTCGGGCACTAAGTCTTGTTTTTCAGTATATTTTCTGAAATTAATTTCTCCCAATATTAAATTAATGTTAAATTTAATTAAGTCAATAAATTTGGAATTTTTGGTGATGGAAAAATTTAAAGGAAGATATTTGATGGGTTTACTACGAACAAATTAAATTGTCGATTATTGTTGAATCAATTGGATTAATTCAAACCATTCCTTGTGTAACACCCCCAATCCACTCGGGGATATTACAGCGCCACAGACCCTCTCCGTGAGGATCTAATAGGCTAGATACCAAAGACAAGACATCGCAATCTTATGCCCCGGGGCTAATTATGAATCAATAGACCGATTTGGTCATTTGTCAATACATACAACGTAAACATCAAATACAACTCTGTCAAGAAACTCATACCCGCACATGGGTCATAAAACAAATACACTCCCATAGGACGGGGGAATAAATATAGCAGAATGCATAATACAATACGACCATGACTAAAACCCAATACTGGCCCTCGTGTGATTAGTATCATTTGTCTTCCATCATCTTTCGTACCGATCCTGTATCTTGCTCCCCTAGAACCTGCAAGTACCTGGATGCAATACATGTAATACTCGAGATCTTCATTCCGGTTTTGTTGAATTTTTTTCTTCGGTCGAGCGGATTGTTGTCGTCCGTGTCTTTGAAATCGTATGCTTGTACTGTGGTACGTTGAGTTTCGTAGCCTGTTCGTTATTGTTTTGGATCATAGTCGGTGCGTTTTGCGTGATCAAGACATCATCGAGTATCGAGCTAGGCAGTCGGAGTGCTGGATGGGTCGAGCTACGGCCGTAAGGCCTGGCTGATTACGATCGGAAGACACCCGCACTCTCTGGCCTGGGATGTAATACCCGTGATTTTCTCTTTCGGTAATTTTTTGTTTTTGGCATTTTTCTGGTTTCCAGAACTTACTTGTGAGCGTTCTACATTTTGATAATGTTTTGTTTTTCGTGTTTGGTCATCCGAGTTTGTTCCGGGGCTGTTTTACCTGAATCCGTGTCTTGAGTGACTTTTTCTGCTATTTGCTTCATTTCGTGTGATGGTGGTTCGAAAATACGGTTTCGTGTTTCATATAAGTCCGTTGAGCTTTGTTATGCATGTTTTGAGCTTCGGTTTGGTTGTTTGATATCATATTGTGATTTGCGGACGTTTTGGGCCGTTTTGTAATTTCCCAAAGTTTGGGGGTAATTACTTTCGTAGTTGTTATTCCGAACCTTCGGGTAGTCAGAATTGTACTTTCTTTTAACGTTTGAGTTCGTCGTTGTGCACTCTTCGTATGCATGTCTTCGTCTTGTGTTGTTGTCGTCGTTTAGCAGTTTCGTCGCGCTCATACTCGATGAGCTGAACTTAGCAGTTTTGGAACTGCTAAGTGACTTACGTACGCTATGCTATAAGCATAACGTACGTTATCATCATGTAGCTTACGTACGTTAAGCCTTTTCATTACGTACGTAAGGGTATTCCAGTTCAGACAGTGAGTTCTGGCCGTCGATAGCGCACGCTATGTGTTGGCCCTAGCGTGCGTTAACTGTGCGCATTACGTACGTTAACCCCTTGTCGTAACGTACGTAATGGTCTTCGTTTTTTCGAACAGGAGGTTCTGGGCATCGATTACATACGTAATTTTTCGTGTCTTATGTACGTAATACCTTTAACGTACGTTATCCTTTGTGTATAACGTACGTAATGCATGTGCGGGTTTATATACCCAGGGGTTGACCGTGTTCGTCATTTTTCATTCTTCCTTCCTTCCTCCGCAGCTGTGGCGACTTGTAATCGTAGGGCGATTTTGGAGTCTTGTAACTCCAAGTTTACATCTTCCTTGAGTTCTTGGTATCGATTAACATCATCAATCCGTGTTCTTCGTCTTCGATTCGAGGTAACTCTCTTGAAACCCTCCTTGATGTATTTCGTGAATCTTCAAGATTGGGGTTGTTCTTCATGAATCATGTTGTTGTATATCATCAACAGGTTGTATTGATTCTCTCCCTATGATTTGATTCGTGACTCTTGTCGTATCCAGGTTTCGAGTGATGTTCTTTGGGAATATTGAACCCCAAGTGTTCGATCTTTTGATTCTAAGAATTCTTGTTGGAAATTTCATGTATTTCCACCCTCCTTATGATCGACTTCGTAGTAATCATGTTGTTCTGGTGTTTTCACCTAGTTGGAGGATTCGAGGGTTTCCAATCGAGCTCTCCCGTTGCTTCGCATGCTTTGGACTTGAGGCGAGTGTCTCGTCTATATTCTTTATACTTTGAGAATGTGATGTGTCGTGAATTTGACGCGGACTTGTTAGTGACGGTATATTTAACCGTACTTTTAAATGAAGATGTGATTTTACAGAAGTAATTACGCACGTAAACTTGAGTTTTGTGAAGAATGATAACAACCATTTCATGTTATTTTGTGTTTAAAACGGATACTAAAAATGAGTAGTTATCCGAGGAATTGTGGAATCGCGTAATGCTTGTATTGTTCGCTCTTTAGTCTTTTTCCTGAATGATGGTGTGCTGTGAATGTTGTGCTTTTGTGGAAGTTATGATGCGTTAACTTATGTGTTACGTGTTTGCGGTTGTGGTGAATATTATACCTTTGTTGTTATGTATCTTAGCGAATTGAGATGTTATCCGGGTAGGGGTTCCGTCGAGGTCTCCGGAGGCGCATGCTTGCGAGCACGGCCAGACGTTACGTTGTGACCATAAGGTTATCAATTCAGGTAGGTCTGGAGAGGGCTACGAGAATCGGAACTTGCGAGTGCGATGTCATGATAACTTATGTGCGTGCTTGAATGATGTTATCCTGGTAGGGTCCGTCGAGGCCTCTGGAGGCGTGTGCTTGCGAGTACGGCCAGACGTTGCGATTTAACCATAAGGTTATCAGTTCGGGTAGGTCTGGAGAGGGATCCGAGAATCGTCACTTGCGAGTGCGATATCAAGATAACTTATGGGTGTGTTTGGGTTTATTTTCGATGAGCTAATCTGGATGGGACCCTTCGGGGCCTCAGAGACGATTTGACTATTGATTTGATATCTCTGAATTATTTATGTTTGAATCTTGAACCCCAGTTATATTGGTGAATATGGTTTTGTCTTTGAGATTTGGGCTGAAAATAAAATCATTTATATGATTTTGAAAGAAACCCCTTTTGAACAGAAGAATTATAAATCTTTTCATGATTTTTCACTGAGACCCCCGAAGTCTCTAATTAATCTCTTACAGTGATTTCTGGAGTAATTCACATGTTTTGTTTTAAAGGAAATAATTTTCAAAAGACTTTAGACTCGGGATCGTGTTACTACCTTGTCGAAATGTTATTTTCTTAACGGTTGTATTCTTGATGTATAATTGTATAGCTTGGTTACTTGCTAGCGATTTCCATCGCTAACCCCTCGTTGGGGGATTATGCTATGTTTTTCAGGTATTCCGATTTGAGAGAGAGCAACCACAGGAGCGGCATGGAGGATGATATAAAACAGCGATACTATTCATAATTGTAGCCGGTTGCCCGTCAGTGATCTGTCGGACCAAGTATTTATTTCCAGTTCTTTGTCATTCTTAAGATGATGGACATGTTGCGTAAATTGTGATCGGGTTTATCAGTTGCACTGCTATGTTGTATTTTGGGAGACCTAATCGGTCTATGATTTTATGTTTTGGTTGAACCGACCACGTGTGGATTTGTTTTGTGGTTTCTTGCGTGGTAGATCCTTGCGGAAAGGTGCTCATTACGTATGTAAGGCGTCGGTTGCTACGTACGTTATAGGCATTAACTTAGTTACGGCCGTAAGGCACTGCTAGTTATGGCTGTAACACTGTCGGCCATATATAGTCTTGGGCTCGACCAGACTTCATTTCACCTCGTTTTTTATCTGGTGGTGGTTGTAGATGGGAGTATTCGGGAAGTGGAGTTTTTGGTCGATTCCACTTGATTTCTAGGCATTTTGGAAGATTCTTGTTGATTATATCATCCTTGTATCCTTGTTCTTCGTCGAATCAAGGTATTTTCTTCCCTATAATCCTAGTTGTATAATTTTTGGGGGTTTCTTCCTGATTCTTCGATTTAATCCGTGGTTGATGAACTGTTTATGGTATTCTTGTTGTCTTGGTCATGATCTTCATATTTTGTAACTTGTTTATCGATTTTATCACCCAGGACTTGATTCCCGATTCACTCGAAGAAAACCTCGGATTCTTGCTGTTTTTCGGGTTGATTCGAATTCCGTTTAGCGTTATTGATTCGTGGTGATATTATTTTCGTAGTTTTCGTGGAGTTGTCGAGTTCTTGGTCGTTCTTGAAAGTTCGAGGGCTACCCGACAGTGTCCGTTCGTTGTTCCATTGCTCGTGGTATCGAGGCAAGTATCTTGCCCATATATTTCGTGTTTCGTAGACGTATTAGTTGGTAATGGAACCTAATTGCAATTTGAATGTTTTTAATGAAAAAGGAGCGGTATATTCTCGATAAAGGTTTTCCTTCGAAGATAACTCATATGCCTTGTGAATAAATGTGTTTTCTGAATATGTGTATCGGTGTTGTATGATAGAAGGTGTTGTGATTGCATTACGTGATTATAGTAGACTCTTTTCCACCGGTCGAGGATTGTGTATTAATATGTGTACTCATTCGGTGAATATGTGATGTTGTGTGACATTAGTTGTGTGTATATGTCGGATGAAGTGGCCATTATAGCAAGTAGTTTACATTTGTTTGCATATTCTGGTATTTGGATTATGGCTTCCCGTGTATGTTGTGGATGAGAATGTGTATGTTCACCTAGGGAAGGTCCGACGGGTCTCTGGGATACGTATTGCCGTGTGTGTGGGTATCGCAAACTGGGGTTAACCACCCAGGGATGGTCCGACGAGGCCTCTGCAGGGTGCGGTGGCCGTGAGTCTCGTGCCAACGGTTAACCTTTGAAATGTTTTGTTGGAGAACTATGGTTTTGGTGCATAATTCATCTGATTAGAACGGCAGTTCAAATGGTATTGTACTTGGTTGGAATGGCACTAGAAAATGTGTTATGTATGATTCGTCTCTTGGTTGCGATATTTTGGTATGGGTACGCGAGTCCTATGTTTGCTCCGTGCATTGTAGCTTTGTGGTGTGTCGAGTTCGACTATATGGTTAAGTTGCAGAGTTGTGCTCTCTGATGTCGTTCTGTGAGACTGTTGTCTTGGTAATGTTTGACAGTTTCCATCGGGTTATTCTTTCGAGTATGTGATGTGGATGAATTGGGTCATGGACCCCGTGTTTGTGATTGAAATGTATGGTTGGGTCTTAGACCCGTGTGTTGTTATCGGAATTATATTTTGAAAAAATGATTTTTGGGCCGTATCCTTTAGTTGTTTCGAAAAGCTTGAGAATTCTTAAATCCCAAATGTTTTCAAAACTCCCGAGATCGTAAAATGTATTGTAAGATGTATAATGGTTTTCTTCCTACTTTTCATAATTCAAACTGTTTTGATCAAGTGATTTATCTCGGGAAGTATATTCGCGATTATTACGTTCTTGGAGTATGTTGTGTATGGCTTGTATTTGTGTTTTATACTTGCACTAGCAAAACATTGGAGTTTTGCGAACCCCCCGAGTATTCAGGAGGTGGATGTCTGTATTGCATCCAGGTACTTGCAGGTGGCTGGGGAGCAATTCACAGGATCGTTACGAAGGATGATGGAAGATGACGATATTAATCACATGAAGACCAGTGTTGAGTATTTAGTGTAACCTTGTTGTTTTGTCTTTCCGTTGTGGTATTTTCCGTTTTATGGAAATATTTATGCATTCTAACCCCTGTGTGGGGTTTGAGTTCTGAGAAAGAGTAATGTATGTTTGATGTGTATGTTGTGGTAAAAGACCAAATCAGTCTAATGGTTCGTCATTTAGCCATGTCGGCATGTCTTGTATTGTTGTGTTTTCTGTATCTAGTCTGGTAGATCCTCACGGAGAGGGTCTACGGCGCTGTAATATTCCCAAGTGGTTTGGGGGTGTTACAATACAGACATCCACCCCCCGTTTACTCGGGGTTAGCAAAACTCCACTATTTTGCTAGTGCAAGTATAAAGTGCAAATACGAGCCATACATCACATATTCTGAGAACATGGCAATCAAGAACGGCAAACCAATGAAATGTAACAAAAGACTTCTCGAGATACTTCAGTGGATTGAAAACCATATGAACTTTGAAAAGCAGGAGTAAAATCAAAGTACCTATCAAAACAATTTAAAGTCTCGGGAGTTTTGAAACCCATTGAGTTTAAGAATTCTCACATATCGAAACCAATTAGGGGCGCACCCCAAAGATCATTCTCCAAAGTACAAGTCCAGTAACAAAACACGGGGTCCACGACCCAGTCATACCGTTCCGATCATAAACACGGGGTCCACGACCCAATCATTCATATCAACATGTTCTTAAGGATTATTCGTGTCCCGTGCTAGCAAGACACGAACCTCAAAGCCTCCTCGAGACATACCCGAGTGAATAACCCAATGGGAAACCACACAATATCACAAATCACCGTAAAAACAGTCACAATACCCACAACCATGACATACGTTCATAGTTATCCCGGCATTGGGCTAGCAAGCCACGAACCTCGGAGCCTCCACGAGACATACCCGATTGGACAACCCATGACACGTACGTCACACAACCAAACCACAACCATAAGTTATCCTGGAATCCCACTAACAAGCGACGAACCTCGGAGTCTCCGCATCGACATACCCAGTTTGGATAACCCCACAAGTTATCCCGGCATCGGGCTAGCAAGCCACGAACCTGCAACACCCCAAATCACATAAGGGACATTACACGCCGTAGAACATTCACAAGGTCTACCAGGCTAACACATGACACATAATTAAAAAAAAATACCATAGGACACATTAATAATAATAAGTAGGGCCGTGGCCTCGGCCAAAACATTTAGTTCAATACTAGTAAAATAGAGAGTGAGATATATTCAATGCCCATGCAGGGGACTTCAGCGACATCATTAACCAATAACACGATCACTCGACTACTTTAAAAAACAACCGAATAAACATAATAAAATAAGTAACACCGACTCGAGCCTCATCATCATGCTGGGCCATCCTTTGTATGCGTATCCCGTGCTGTCTCCTCAGCCTGCCCGATACCTGAAATGCATGCATTTCCCCCATTTAAAGGGTTAGCATTCGAATAGCTAATGCAAGTACACAATTACACTACATTATATACTGATAAAATTCAACACAATCATTTTTTTTTGGAAAACATTTGCAATCAATATTTCAGAATATCGCATTTACATCAAAATAGTATATCAACATGTTTCAACATCACAAATATCCACATTTGATAACCCGCAGCCGTACCCATTAGTATCGGCTGTCAGAGGCCCCGTCGGACCGTTCCCGAGTGGGAAACCACATCTGCGGCTGTACCCATTAGTATTGGCCCCCAGATGTCCCGTCGAACCATCACCGGGTTGAAGAACAACAACACACACAAACACGATATCACAATTCATCATTCGTATCAAAACCGTAACGCACACAACGGAATGTAATACATGTACTTGCCTTGAACAATACGACACGAAGGAAATGGTGAATGGAAAGGGTTTCGGTCCGAATAATCTTCACAATCTCGCTCCTATCACAATAATGATATACAATCCACCACAATATTGCAGAAATGAAAGAATTCGCCCTAAGTTCTACCCGTTGAACAATTCATCAAACACTACGAGGGCATTATCCGGATATAATCGAATAATGGAAGGGTTTATGAATTCTATTCCACAAAACCATAACAATTGCAAGGATTTCGAATATACAACACTAATCCAACAATAGGGGCCGAATCGGAAAATACGATGAAGTTACAAGAAAATCCCCCCAAATCCCCAAAACTAGGGTTCAAGGTGATTTACCTTGATTCGAAGATGAACAACGGATGATTTGATGTTATAGTAGTGTTATGATGCTCGAATATACTTCTCCAATGGAGTTTGGGTGGAAATCGGATGATCCCTAGACTGAAGAATCGCTCTCGTCGTGTAAAAGGAGGAGAAAAGGGCAAAATGAGGAAGTGCAAAATCGGGCGATACCGTTTTGTTGAGGTGTACGGGCAGCTGAGTATTCATGTTGTATTCTATTTTTCGAAGAGTATTGCTCTATAAAGCGGTTAGTAAATTCAGTACCTCTGTCGGAATGAATGGACACGATACTCAACCCTTTATCATTTTGAAGCTTTTTCAGGTGCTCAAGCAGCTTTGATGTTGTTTCCTTCTTCTTGCTTAGGAAGATTGTCCAAGCATACCTGGAATAATCATCAACAATAACGAGACAGTATTTCTTACCTCCCAAATTTACCGAGTCTACAGGACCGTAGAGATCTATGTGTAGCATTTCCAAAACTCTATGAGTGGAAAGGTAGGATTTGATCTTCAACGTAGTCTTGATTTGCTTGCCTTTCTGACAGGGTCCACAGACGCTGTCTTTTTGGAAAGACACATTGGGCAAACTTCTGACCAATTCTTGTCTAGCGAGCTTGTTGATCGTCTTGAAATTGACGTGAGACACCCTCTGGTGCCATAGCCAGCTTATATCTGCAGTGCCTTTGGCAACAAAACAAGGAATTGTGGAGCTCGTCGGTATCGAGTCAGCAATATACATATTACATGATCTGCTTCCTGTGAGCACAACTTCTTTGGTTAGGATGTTCTTGACTCTACAGTGATCTATATAGAATTTCACTGAGAACTGTTTGTCACAGAACTAGCTAATACTAAGTAGATTGTACTATAAGCCTTCAACATAAGCTACATCAGCGACTTCAAATTTTCCTACAAGCAGGGTTCACTTCCCTCTTGTTCTTCCTTTTGATTTATCACCAAAGCGCACTTTTAGACTGCGACCTTCTATAAAATCTGACAGCTTGCTTTTGTCTCCTGTCATGTGCCGAGAACATTCGCTGTCGAAGTATCAGATGTCCTTCTTTAAGATGTCCTGTAGGCAAAGGAATTAAGTAGATTTAGGTCCCCTTTGAATATTGGGTCTATGGGGCTTAGTGCCTTTAGGTACCCAGATTTTCCTGACAGCAATTGGTTTGCTGCAGGTTACTTTAGGTACATTCTTGTGGTATCTACGTGGGGCAGGTACGTAGTCGCTGTAACCATGATAATTATTATGCATGAAAAATTCAGGGTTATTATTATTAATCCAGTACGTATGCCGTCTTGGAGATGGAGCCATTTTCTTTGGTCTAACAGCTTGCCTTCTGGGTCTCCAATTGGATTCCCAAAGCCGTTGCTGATACTGTTCGGCGACCTGCTTTTGCGATGGATAACGAGGCTCCTGTATCCAATATCTAGGCGCACTTTACTATTAGAAGTACTGTTGTGCGAGCCTTTGATATTTGGGTACAACCTTCTTTATGAATGGCTGCTGGCGCTTTTGATATGCTCGGGGAGCATGATGTTAGTTATGCCTTACAGGTCTGAATGGCTGATGATTCTCCTATCTGGAATATGACTGTGGTGGCGGAATGGCAGCCTTTGCTGTTCGCAGTGCAGCAGGTGCCTTCACAGGACTCGGGATTTCTTCTGATACAGTAATGGGTTCCACACCTCTGATGAACACAGTACTAGTTTTCCCTTTACTGGAACATGAGCTGTATCCTAAGCCACTTTTATCATGAGCATGTTGCCCGGTGCTTAGAATTTCTTCCATCCTTTTAGATGATTTCTCGAAAGATTTCAAGATGGTCTCAAGTTCTCCTTCTCATTTTTCGAGAGTTTTTATTTTGTCTTAGAGCAGAACAAAATCATTTGTCTTTATTTCACTGTGAGACTTAGCCTCATTTAGTTCGTGAGCATGTTGATGATTACTCTCCATGAGTTTGTCGTGATCGACTTTGCTGTTTTCACAATCTACAGACATATTTTCGTAATTTACTTTCAGCAAGTTGTTTTCTTCTTTCAGCTCTAGGTTAGAAATTTGGTGCTGTATGTTTTCATTTTTAATGTCTCATGGGCCTTTTTAATGTTTTTGAATTCATTCATCATGTTTTCAAAGGTATGAGATGCATTTGCAGGAGTAATTGAGGTTGAGCGTACCTCATCATCGCTATCTTCATCTTCCGGTATGTCTTTGGCTATAAAGCACATATATGCTTTATCTTCGAATTTTTCATCTGACGAGTCACTGTCAGTGACTGCCTGTAGACATTCTTTGGACTTTTTTGGTGTGAGGGAGGCTTCTGATTCGCCAATCAGGGCCTTGAGCTTGTTTTTCCAAGCACGTATTCTTTCATCTTTTTCCTATTGCTCGGCTTCCGGCAACCTTTGAACTTTAGGATGAGGACATTTAGTTGCATAATGTCCTGGTTTCCTACAATTATAACACATGTTAACATCACCAGAGGAAGTTTCGGTACTTACCCTGTGAACAAGCTTGGGCCTGTATGGAGTTTTTCCAGACTGCTTGATAAATTTCTTGAATTTATGCATAAGGAGCGCCATTCCATCTTGTGACAGGATATTGTCATCACTGTCAGTATTCTTGTGGGTAGACTTTGATGTGCCGGGCATGCTATGCCTTCTGTTGGATACAACAGCTAGTGCTGTAGTCCTCGCAGGCGATTCTTCAGCTTTATCTCTCCTGTCAATATCATACTCAAATGCCTTGAGGTCAGAAAAGAGGTCAAAAGTAGATATGTCATTAAGATTGCATGACAAACGCATAGCTGTTGTCTAAATGTCTCATCGGGTAGGAAGAGATCTGAAATTTTTTAGATTCTTCTCCTTTTGGGTGTAAATTTTGTCCAACGCTTCAAGTTCACTGACAATGCCAGTGAATCTAAGGTCAAGTTTCTCAAGAGTTTCATTTGGTTTCCTTTAAAAAGATTCGAATTACTGAGTTAGTTTTGAATTTTTTTTTCTTTTGAGAGCTCAGTACCCTCGCAAATCATCTTGAATTTTTCCCAGATTTCTTTGGCTGTATTACAGCTCTTTACCTTCGAGAATGTGCCTTTGTCAAGAGTGATAAATAGGGAGTTCTTAGCAAAATGTTCACGAAATATGATAGGAAATACCAATAAACTGACATATTATATTGAAGGTCGTGGCACAAAAGTTTGATTCGATGACAAATCCAAATGAAGAACAAGATGGAAAAGAACACTGCTTGTAGGAAAATTCAAAGTCACTAATGTAGCCTATACAAGAATCACATGCAGTAGATAAATGATAAATACATTAAGTAAAGACACGGGTCTAATGTGGTTCGAGACAACATCCTTTACGTCAACAGGTCCTCCACACAGGAGTAATGTTTATTAAAATAAAGAAATACACAAATATATGATTTTAACTAGAGCAGCCACTGTATCGTTCACACGGATTGATACACTAAACTGTAGCTTTAAGTCGTTCACATAGATTGGCTGTAGGCTTCTTTAAACTAACTTCATTTCACATAGATTGAAGCTTCATCCTGAACTCTCTCCATCCCACACAGTTCATAAATGTTCCGATTAGTCCACACAACATACTCAACGTATAAGGTTTGTTATTGAAAGTATCCCAAACATCATCTGTAGGCTTTAATAACCTGGCTGTAGTGTATTGTTCTCAATTGAGGACGGAATATTTATTCTACCGAGATAGGCATCGTATGCTTGAAGAAATTGATTGCTCGTGAAGATAATAAGTGCTTCAGATTTCAGTTATTTAGTTGATCAGTGATGAGCAAGTCCTCTAGATTGGGCTATTTATAACCTTGGAGATAGATCCATTGTAAATGTAGCTGTTGGCCAGTTGGCGAGATGCGGACACTTCAAATTGGCAGCTTGATGAATGTTTGAATTAAAGTGCTTCCTTATTTAATGTTTCAGACATTCTCTATCCTTGATTAAATGTTCTTCAATCCACAGTCTTTCAGGCTGCATTAAATACTCCTGTCAGTATTAACTGCACCTTTTAAAACATGAATACTTTGTGAATAAAGAATAGATTATTTCACAAAAGTTTAAAGGTCTAAGTATAGACTTATTAAATTTGTATTTTACTTTTTCTAAGTAAAATACCTATAGCGACTTTGTTGTAGCCAACAGTCTCTTTTGCTGTAAGCCGTATCTGCATATACTGTAGGTAAGCGACCTTTTAGATATGTATGAATATTGTTGTAGGATCAGCCTATAAGATGCATTTATCAAAAAACTTAGAGTATTTTCATCCCAAAAATTTCCCCCTTTTTTATAATGCCAAACTCCTTCAAAATAAGCCAGCTTCCAGTCTTCTATTGGATGATCTGATCATCGAGACTTAAACTATAATTTAGACAGCTCGCATGCATGTTCTAAGTTTTCAATCGTACAAGGCTAAGTGTAGTACAACTTAATTTATGATTGGATCGTAGGCATAATTTAGAGCAAGTAGTTTTATTGAATACAAACTAATCTATGAACTGTTTGTAGATAAGTTCTTACAACTGTAGACTTAGTAGATTTTATACATAGATATTAATCAATATCAAGGAATCATAGTGTAAGAAGAGATTACGAGCTGTAATCCTTTCAAAAGAACTAAATATTTTTATTGATAAGAAAAGAGATTACAGTGCTTGTTCTGAAATTAAACTACATCGGGGAACATAAAGAAAAAAGTACATCATAAAGGATTTATCTACAATAATATTTCTATCTGGATGATCTTATGATGGGATCATACTCGGTTTCTTTCCACCCCTTGACTAAGAGGTCTTGCCTCAATCCTTGTAATTACCCATTGCTTTTGGAGTCACATCATATCTTAGGATCCAGTCTTCTGGGTGAGTAGGTCGAGCACCCTTCATCTATCTCCCTTTTAACATTATTTTCATTGGAATTCATTTGTTGCAGCATCCAATGTCTTGCAGTGATTATAAGGTGATGATTCCATGATGAGTATCGCAACAGTTTATTTCTCATCCAAGCTTTTAGTTCATCTATTGCCTATTTATAGGCAAGAAAATCTCAGCTAGTTTCTTTATAGTGCTCTTCCAAGGGAACTTAGGGTCCTGGAACTTAGGTATAGAACCAACTACCCTGTAGCCCGTTGCTCCTTGTCCTGGCCCTGGTCCGGCCAGTCTCCCGATGGCTTATGTAACACTATCCTCAAATATTGCCTCCATCTCTTTCTCCTTCTCCTGCTTCCACATCATGTCAGCTTCCCAGGCCTCTTCCACTTTCTTGGAAGTATTAAGCTATGCTACCTTGTCATGGATTTCCCAGATAGCACCCATTGGCTCGGTTTGCCTGTGTTAGATATCATTCACTAAGGTGACAAGATTTGTGACTTTTGTACTAAGATAATCGATCTTATAATATACTTGGTGTATTAATTATAAGGGCTTTTGTCTTGTGGTCTAAAGATGGGTTTATTTGTATCATCTTAACAACACATCACTACTATAGCTTCATCATATTTTTGGTGTTTGGTCCTCAGCACATAGAGGAGGAGAAAAAAAATTCAAGTTTTAAACTTATAGTTTAAGAGTATACTTGAAGAAGAAATATTCATCATACACTTATAGTGTGTGAAATAAATATAGTAAGCTATTTCTGTCTACTTCTAGCCATGTTCTTCAAGACAAGAATATAGAAATATTTCTAGATCATCATTCCGAAGCGCGATACATAGAGGCACGAAGTTTTTGGTGCTCGATATTTTACAAAATCTTCGATCGTGTTTATCAACATTTAATCAAAGGCCTTCAAGGGTATAAGTTCTAAATTCATATTTTGAATTATTTTATTCATATATACGATGCTTAATCGATCTTGTTGCGGGATTCAGTTTATTGATTGGATCAATTTTATCATTCCACTATGGATTCGATTTTAGGACCCAGATCCTAACACTCCTAATAGGGGTGGGTTCCTGTTAGGAGAGGTGGCTGTCGGATCTGAAGGGCAGTCGATTCACCAACTTCCTCATTGCAAAACACTTGGGCATCAGTCATAGCATCAACTGGCTTGGGAACTACTATGGGAACAGTCGGTGTCTCTTTCACGGGAATATCTCCCGATGGGATATCCCTAGTGAGGGCAGATACAGTTGGTGGAACCATAGAGGCCGCTGTAGCTATATGAGGTTTTGTAAAGATAGCTTCAGACTTTTCAAACTTCTTCTTAGTCTTAGGCTTCTTTCTTCTTCTCGACAGCTGTAGGCGAGCTGGAGTCAGGAACTGCTCTCTTTTTACTAGCATGCTTCTTATTTTTCTCACTTTCTCGAGCCTTGACCTTAGTGGAATGACCACTTACATCATGTGGGTCATTGTCATAGGCATGGAGTTGGGATCCGGCCTCTGTGCAATCGGCATGGATTTATCATACAGGGTGGCCTTCAAGCCACCCGAAAACTTCCATCCAAGGATCTTCTTAGGGTCAGATGATTGCAGGATTTCACAGCTCGTGAGAATAAAATTGAGTATGATTACAAAGGATTTTGGTAGTATCTGGCTTCACGACCTCCTCCTGTAGGCATTTCAGCACAATTTGGCACCAGTTAACCTTCTGAAGGATCATGATGGCTATCATCCGAAAGCAAGGTTTGTGCATATTTCAAAAGCTCAAGTTCGATTTTCGACAACCCGACAGCAAAAATCATGCAAGTAGAAGCAAGGGTGAAGTTTCCAGTAAATAGCTTCCACTATGACTCAATAATTTTTTAATCCCCAAGCGTCTCCAGATCCTCCAGAGTGAGGCCATCAGATAAAAGCTTGTATATTTTCTCCAGAAGTTCCCTGCTAATAGAGATCTCCTTATCTTGCACAGTACTAACAATAGCAGTTAAAAGAGCACCTTTCTCCGCAAATGCATATTGGAAGACATAATCCATATAGAATTCCTCAACAACATCTTCTTCATAGTTCTCAAGGTGAAGGCTTCCAAGCCTGTACAACCCCTGCTGTTTGACTTGAGTAATTGTTAGGCGTATTTTTATACGCTTATTTATCATTATTTTGTAGTGTTTTGGAGTGTGAAATCATCTAAATGAGCTTTTAATGCCTTGATTTTGTATGATTGACAGGAAATTGAAGTCCGGAAGCTAAAACGAGGCAAAACGGGCGAAGACGACAAAACTGGACTCTGAGCCGCGGCACAAGGAATCTGAGCCGCGGCACAGGAAGACATCACCAAGGGCGAGTAAGTACTGCGTGCGCGGCCTGACCCAAGTGAGCCGCGGCACGGAAGAATTATTTAACGCCTGGGCATTCAGCTTTTTGTGATGTGCGGCACGAGTTGATGAGCCGCGGCACACTTAGCGGGTTTTATATGTCTCAGCGGATTTTTGGGCCGTTTCAAAGCCGATTTCGACCGATTGAGACGGACGCGTTTCTTGATGTCTGAGCTATAAATAGGGTTTAAGACCCTAATTTAATTATCTTGGAATCATTGAATCTAATACCTTGGAGAACTTAAGCTTGGAGACGGCGGAAGAGGAGGAAGCGAGAAGAATTCAAGGGCGGAAGGCGGGAGTCAAGAACGGAGGAATCCGAACTTCATCTGCGTTTGAATTTTATGCTTTCGTTTATTTATTCTGTATTTTCGCTTTTAGTATGTCGTGCTAAAGCCCTAATCTAGGGTTTTGATGAAACCTTTGTTTTGGAATTGATTGAGATTATCCAATTTATTACCTTTTTATTGAGTTTTCCCAATTATGTTTAATGCTTGCAATTATCGGCCAATAGTTGTATTGATTTAATCATTCACTTGAATCGGAGAGGAGATTTGGTGAGGAACTATTGGTGAGGACCGTTTTATTCTGTGAGATAGGAATATACTCATAGGAACTACGTGGCCTTTAGGAGATTTCATGCTTTTGCCTATCGACGAGATAATTCACCTAGGGATAGAGTGCGTTCGTCGCCGTTAGATAAATCTATTGACCTCGGGAGAGGCGGTAAAATATATTAGCAATCTCCGCCTTCAATAAATTGGGAAAATCATTTATTACGGATAATCGAGAGTAAATTCGGATAAACTAAGGTGGATTCAGAACCCTAGACTTATTCATCATTTGATTCCTTTTATTCAAGCTATCGTTTTCTGCTTAGTCTTTTATAAATTCTTTTAGTTATTAATCACAAAACCAAAATTCGATTGTTCAGATAAAATTGGAATACGAAAACATCGGTAGTTAGAGATTCAATCCTCGTGGGAACGATACTCTACTTATCACTTTATTACTTGTAAACGATGACGTGCACTTGCGTGTAGGAAATATCGCAACAAGTTTTTGGCGCCGTTGCCGGGGATTGAAATTTTTCTAATATCGATTGAAGTATTTCCAGTCTTAATTTGAACGTTTTTTTTTTTTTTTTATTTTTTTTATTTTTGTGTATTTAATTTCGTTTATTTGTTTTTCCTTTCAGGACCTTTTGTGTAGTGCATGAGAAGACTCGGTAACGAAGGCCTACTACCTTTGGACACCGAGCTCGAGCGCACTCTAAGAAGGAACAAAAAGGAGAAAAGAGAGTTGCAGACGACGGTCAACATGGCCGAGAATATTGAAATCCAAGGAGGAGACAACCAAGTGCGGCAAGTTCAACCGGAACTCGCTCTTCGAGATTATGCCATGCCGCAGGTCAACGCTAATTTTTCGGGAATTCGGCGTCCCACTATCCAAGCAAATAATTTTGAGATCAAGCCCGCCATTATTCAGATGGTGCAAGCGAGCCCATTCTGTGGACTGCCGAAGGACGACCCGAATGCCCATATTGCTTCGTTCCTTGAGATATGCGACACTTTCAAAACTAATGGTGTCACCGACGATGCCATCCGATTGAGGCTTTTCCCTTTCTCTTTGAGGGATAAAGCAAAGTTTTGGTTAAATTCCCTACCGCCGGGGTCGATTACAACGTGGGAGAGGTTAGCGCAAGCCTTCCTTGCCAAATTTTTTCCACCAGCTAAGACGGCGAGGTTGAGAAACGAGATAACCACTTTTGCCCAGTACGATATGGAAACGCTCCACGAGGCGTGGGAGCGATATAAAGAATTGCTACGAAGATGCCCTCATCACGGCATTCCTGATTGGCTTCAGCTTCATACATTTTATAATGGTTTGAGTGCTTCTACACGCACTCTTGTCGATGCGGCCTCCGGTGGGACATTCATGGGAAAATCTATGGCCGAGGCTCACGTGCTTTTGGAAGATATGGCTGAAAACGCATACCAATGGCCAGCAGAAAGATTGACACCGAAGAGAGTCATGGAAGTTTCAAGCAATGACCCGATTTCCACCTTGTCAGCTCAAGTCGCCGCTTTGACACATGACTCAGGACATTTTCGCACGCACCAGCCCCCGTTACCATAGAGACATGCAATTGGTGTAACGGATCACACCCGAGTGCGGAATGTCAATTTGGAAATCCGTTCGAGCAAAATCAGATGGAGCAGGCTCAATTTGTGGGAAGTGGGAATCGATCGAATAACCCGTACTCCAATACTTATAATCCGGGGTGGCGCAATCATCCCAACTTTTCATGGAGAAACGGACAGAACGCACACCAGCCCCCGTTCGCCCAGAATCAACAGCAGCCCTCTTCCGCTCCCAAAGTATCTCTCGAGGAAGCACTTGCAAAATTAGCGGCAAATACGAGTCAATTTATGACCCGTACGGAAGCTACATTACAAAATCATTCTGCTTCAATTCGGAATTTGGAGGTCCAGCTGGGCCAAATTGCTAATGTGTTGATAGCTCGTCTGGAGGGAGCACTGCCGAGTACAACAGAGACAAATCCTAGAGAGAGCCTAAACGCAATTAGCTTGAGAAGCGGGAGAGATGTGCTAGATCAGCCCGAGCGGGGTAAAGAGAAGGAGGAGATTGAAGAAGAGAAGGATTTAAATCTAGAGGAGTCGAAGGAATTGAATCCGGATAACTCGAAGACATGTGTCCCCGTTCCGTCTCCGCAGAGACTACAGCAAAGAAGGGCGGACAAACAATTTTCCAAGTTCCTCGATGTGTTCAAAAAGCTTCACATCAATATTCCGTTCGCCGACGCATTGGAGCAGATGCCGAGTTATGTCAAGTTCATGAAAGAGATATTATCGAAGAAGAGAAAGCTTGAGGAGTTCGAAACGGTCACCTTGACAGAGGAGTGCAGTGCTATTCTTCAATAGAAGCTCCCACCTAAATTGAAAGATCCGGGAAGCTTCAACATACCGTGCACCATGGGGAATCTTTCATTCAATAAGGCACTATGCGATCTTGGTGCGAGTATCAACCTCATGCCTCTGTTAATTTTCAAAAAGCTGAATATTGGGGAAGCTAAGCCAACCACAGTCTCATTACAATTGGCAGATCGATCGATAAAGTATCCGAGGGGAGTGATCGAGGATGTTTTAGTTAAAGTCGATAAGTTCATCTTTCCGGCCGATTTCATCGTACTAGACATGGAGGAAGATGAAAATATTTCGATCATCTTGGGACGACCATTTCTAGCGACGGGCCGAACCCTTATAGACGTGGAAAAGGGGGAGTTAACTCTGAGGGTCCAAGACGAGCAAGTTACTTTTCGAGTATTCAAATCGTTCCCATGTCCAGGAAGTGCTGATAAAGGATCACAAATTGAAGGTGTGGATGTTGTTGAAGGGGGAAAGCACCGAAAACATCGTCGTTGGGAAAATTCAGATTTTGTGTTGAATGGCCCAAGTTTTAAGAAGGATGTGGAACGAGTGGCGTTCCTCGAGCATGAAAAAAAATCTACTGCAATCGTGAGTTCGTTTGTGAAGGAGGAGAGTGAGCCGAAAGCCAAGTGGAAAATTAGTCATGGAGAAACCGGGTGTTTCGGAAAGTTATTCAAGTCGAAACCTTTTCAAAAACAACATTTGATGACCGAACCGAAACTCGAACCACTGATGACCAATGGTCATAATTTTAACCAAAATATAAACGGTTCGATGAACGGGGCGGAAGCCAAATGGAGTTTGCGAAAAGCGAACTAACGTTGTCCAATAGGTCCGACTGAAGACTATAAACTTAGCGCTTCTCGGGAGGCAACCCGAGTTCGTAGTTGTAGATTTTTGCATTTCTTTATTTTTCTTTTATTCGTGATTCTTATTTTTCTTCATTTTTGTGCTTCTATTTGCTTCTGCCTCTCGTTTTTAACGTCTTCTTCTCAAAATTCTGTGCAGGAAAGTCCTAGGGAAGAAACTGGAGTATGAGCAGCGGCACAGGTATTGTGAGCCGCGGCACACATCGATCGCAAGGGAACGCAAAACCGACTGTACTTTGTGCCGCGGCACGGCATAAATGAGCCGCGGCACACTTGAGCAATGAGCCGCGGCACACGGAATTTGAGCCGCGGCACACAACAAAACAAGAACACAGGCAAAAGGGACTGTACCCTGTGCCGCGGCTCACTTCAGCTGAGCCGCGGCACACTATGCGGAATTTGAAAGGCCAAGGTAACATATAACACGCGAGCGGCCGGAATTTCAGTACGCTTTCTACTTTCTTTCTTCCTCCCGGTAGCACCGGCCGAAGCAATTCTTCCATTTTTCCTGCGATTTTTCTTGCAATCTTCAAAAGGTACGCTTCAATCTTTAATGTTTATTTGCTTATGGGTTATATCTGGAAGTTGTTTATGCTTTGAATGATTGGAACATGCTTATTTTCCTTCAAATAGTGTTATGATTGTTAGAGAATAACAGGGTAGTTTCATCGAATTTTCTTGATTAAATTGGAACATAAATGAGTTGAATGTGTTAAGTTGTTACTGATTGAATTGTATTTCTGTTTTTGGGGGGTTGAATCGAGCTATAACTATGCTTATTCTTCAAGTAAAAGTGTGCCCTCAAGGTGTCCGATAAATTGCCCAAATGAAAAATTTTCTTTGAAAAGGCCATCGTTTTGAATTTTCGTGCAACGTATATGTTTTGAATTTACAGCAAGCCCGCCCCTTACATCCAGGTTACATGATTAAGTCCAATTTCATCTTTCTCTCGCGTATGCTTTATTCTCTTAAATTCGGAATTTCTGGCTGGACATCCTTAGCCGAGCATTGATCATTGTTATCATTTTTGCGTGAATTAACCCTCGTGTTTCACTTTTCAGGATTTATTATGGCGCGCACAAAGAAGCTGACCAAGCGTGCTAGGACCGAGTCATCCCCTACTCGAGGGGAGACCTCTCGGGGTCGGGCCGAGGCGGAGGGGCACCAATTTTCGGACCCCGTAATTCACAAAATATTCAACGAAAAGATCCGCCCACGACCACTTATTCCCTTGAGGGGTTTTACTCCAGCTCCTCAGGACGGGGAGTTGCTCACGATGATTGACGAGATGGGATGGGCCAGATTTACCGCACCTCCCGAGCCAGCGGTTATTTCGATCGTCCAGGAGTTTTACGCCAGCGCTCTGCTGAAGCATATCCGGGCAGGGCATACGTTGCCGTCTTTAGAGTCTCGGACTCAGGTTGACGTCCGAGGGGTCACAGTTGATTTCTCCCGATCGCTATTCGGAGGCTTTTTGGGTTTCCGGCGGTTGTGAGACAAAGATATGACCGCGTGATGACCGGCCTCACTAAGGAGGCCACCTTGAGACGATTGCACGGCCAGTGCCGGCCCGGGAGCGGCGAGCCTGAGCTCATCCACTTTTCACTTCAGGAGCTCGCGCCTCGGCCCGGCTCGGGCGAGCACAGCTTTACTTTATCTGCGCACGCATTGACCCCACCTCCCGGATCCGTCAGTTTTCTCTCCGCGCCGGATACTTTTGCTATCACTTCCGGGCTGCGTTTCGATGTGGCCCCCATTCTGGTCCGATCTATCTTCCAGAGTATCCAGGGGGGGCCAAGACGGGGTTGAAGCACCCCTCCCTCATCTGCGCTTTATGCCGTGCAAGGCGGCGTGGTCAGACGACCAGCCGATGCTAGCCCCACAGGCCCCGATCGACCACCGCATCATATCACACTTCGACCAGTGGGGCGGAGCGCCGGCACACGCTCGGGGGCGAGGATTTTTGCTCGAGGAGGCTCACGAGGGATCCCCCGAGCCGCTTTTGTTGACGCACGGAGATGCCGGCCCGCAGCCCGATAGAGCGAGGTTGGAGGAGCTGTTTGATGGGCTGCGGGAGGATTTGAGGAGACAGAGAGAAGAGCATAGAGAGGAGATGAGGAGAGAGAGAGAGAGCTGGATGGCTGCTATGCGGGAGGAGCAGCGGGCGGAGCGGGAGAGTGTTATTTCTACCGTCCGTGCCGAGTTGCGAGAGCAGGCCCGCCGGGCCAGCCGACGAGCGGCGAGGCGTCTTGCTGCGAGGGATGCTTATCATCAGGAGCACCTCGCCGCATGGACGGCCCACATCATGCATCCCGACGGGCCATTTATTGCGCCCGCCCGGCCAGCCACACCACCCTCCTCACCGGACGATGCCAGCACCAGCTCCTGAGCAGACTGGAGGGGAGTACTTGACCTTTTACTTTTCTTGCATTTCATTTTTGTCCATTGAGGTCAATGTACGTCCTAAGTTTGGGGGGGATTTACTTTCAGTGCTACATTCATTGCTGTACTCTATTTTCTTGCTGTACATTATTTCGTTGCACTTTTCATTTCTTTGCGTAATTTTTTTTTAGATAGCCTTGCTTGTCTTAGTTTTTCCTTATTCGTGAATTTTCGTGCTTCTATTTGTGTGATACTGATGTTACGACACTGTCTTTCTCTCTGAAGAAGTGGGCGAGTTCTAGTCGAGTTGTAGTCAGTTATTTCATTGCGCTTAGTATTCAATTAGGTCCGAAATTTTTCGTGATTGTAGAGGTCTTGGCAGATAAGAGACGATACATACTTGTTTTTAAATCCCCATCAATACGTTTGGCTACATTTTCCGGATAGTGAGTCGATCTTGTTTCTTTAGTCGTGTTGGCACTTAGATGGAGTTTAGAGTCGGTCGCTTTTCCCTAAAAAGTCGAGATAATGTGTTCTATGAAGGGAAGTTTAGTAACAGGGGCATTCGCGTGACACATTGTTTACTCTCGCGTAAAGCAGCGACCCCGATTAGACTAGTGATTTAGTTATTTCACATGTGCCAATGATAGGGAGCCTAGTAACCGGGGGTATTCGCGTGACCATTGTTTACTCTCGCGTAAAACGGCAACCTTGATTCGGACATGCGGATATTATGTATTCGAGTTGTTTCTCCACTGTAGACGGGAACTTAGTAACTAGAAGCATCCATGTGCCCCATGAGTGTCTTTTACGTCAAACGGTTTCCTAATACATGAGAATGGAAGTTCCACCCTAGGATTATCCCGATGAAACATCCCGAGATCCTAACCTAGTGGTCGACTCGAATCAAATTCTTGAGCATATTTATATAAGGGGATACTGTCCGAGGTTTATTTGTTATGAGACTCGTGAAAATTGTGCCTTTAGACTGTGGAACGCGACGAACTAGCTTGTTTATGTTAGCCTTTCATATTGACGGTCGATTTGACTCATGTTTTGTTAATCTTTGAGCTGAAATTTTCTTCATGAACGAGTGATTAGGACTGAATTTGATTACTTTGCGGAATCATTATTCTGAGTGCAGCTCGCTTTTATGACACTCGTATTATTTAGAGAGAATTACAGGATAGTATTGACTAGGTTGAACGCTATGAGTTGCACGATTATTCACGACATTCTTTTATTGACTTTAATTCTTTTTGCTTGAGGACAAGCAAAGGCTTAAGTTTGGGGGTATTTGTTAGGCATATTTTTATACGCTTATTTATCATTATTTTGTAGTGTTTTGGAGTGTGAAATCATCTAAATGAGCTTTTAATGCCTTGATTTTGTATGATTGACAGGAAATTGAAGTTCGGAAGCTAAAACGAGGCAAAACGGGCGAAGACGGCAAAACTGGACTCTGAGCCGCGGCACAAGGAATCTGAGCCGCGGCACAGGAAGACATCAGCCGAAGGGCGAGTAAAGTCAGTACTGCGTGCGCGGCCTGGCCAAGTGAGCCGCGGCACGTAAGAATTATTTAACGCCTGGCATTCACTTTTTGTGATGTGCCGCGGCACGAGTTGATGAGCCGCGGCACACTTAGCGGGTTTTATACGTCTGCGGATTTTGGGCCGTTTCAAAGCCGATTTTCGACCGATTGAGACGGACGCGTTTCTTGATGTCTTGAGCTATAAATAGGGTTTAAGACCCTAATTTAATTATCTTGGAATCATTGAATCTAATACCTTGGAGAACTTAAGCTTGGAGACGGCGAAGAGGAGGAAGCGGAAGAATTCAAGGCGGAAGGCGGGAGTCGAAGAACGGAGGAATCGAACTTCATCTGCGTTTGAATTTTATGCTTTCGTTTATTTATTCTGTATTTTCGCTTTTAGTATGTCGGGCTAAAGCCCTAATCTAGGGTTTTGATGAAACCTTTGTTTTGACGAATTGATTGAGATTATCCAATTTATTACCTTTTATTGAGTTTTCCCAATTATGTTTAATGCTTGCAATTATCGGCCAATAGTTGTATTGATTTAATCATTCACTTGAATCGGGAGAGGAGATTTGGTGAGGAACTATTGGTGAGGACCGTTTTATTCTGTGAGATAGGAATATACTCATAGGAACTACGTGGCCTTTAGGAGATTTCATGCTTTTTGCCTATCGACGAGATAATTCACCTAGGGATAGAGTGCGTTCGTCGCCGTTAGATAAATCTATTGACCTCGGGAGAGGCGGTAGAATATATTAGCAATCTCCGCCTTCAATAAATTGGGAAAATCATTTATTACGGATAATCGAGAGTAAATTCGGATAAACTAAGGTGGATTCAGAACCCTAGACTTATTCATCATTTGATTCCTTTTATTCAAGCTATCGTTTTCTGCTTAGTCTTTTATAAATTCTTTTAGTTATTAATCACAAAACCAAAATTCGATTGTTCAGATAAAATTGGAATACGAAAACATCGGTAGTTAGAGATTCAATCCTCGTGGGAACGATACTCTACTTATCACTTTATTACTTGTAAACGATGACGTGCACTTGCGTGTAGGAAATATCGCAACAGTAATAATGATGTTCCTACCGGTCATGTCTTCGTCTTCTGGTAAAATATGCTTCGGAGCATAGTTCTAACAAAAATTCTACCATCAACAATGGTTTCTTTCTTCTTAAAAGAGTGAGAGAAGATGTTTGAGAGGAAGTCATTTTCAGAGATAGATATTGAGAACGAGAGAAAGAGATTTACTGAAAAAGCTCTAAGTAATTAGGCTGTATGTTGTACGCTCGTAATATTGAAAATGCAATAAAGAGTCATTAGGTCAGCATACTGGCCCTTTTATAGGTGCTGAGAGACTATATTACAATGAACGATCAGATTTAAAGGATGAGAATGAATCCAGATGTAACTGGTACATCTTATCCATCAATTTTTAATTTAATGTCGGTCCCGCCTCTAACATGTTACAACCACCATTAATGCACGTTCAGGCAGCTTGAATAATTTTAAATTGGGGGTTTCATGGCATTGAATTCCATTTGTCTTGTCAATGTGAAATGAGAAATCGTTTTAAATTCAGACAAAGCACATGGACTTAATAAGGTTTGGAAAAGTTTAAGTGTGTGGACTTACATATGCTTAAAATATTAATTAAAATCCTCCAATAAAAATGATGTATCTGTGAAAATACAACGTTCCCCTTAGTTGGGACATACAAGATTCAATTCCGACAACAATTGGTGATTAATAATGTATTCAAGAGTCTTACTCTGTCCCCCCTTGATTAATGCACACTACAACTGTAGGAAGGTAACTGTACCATATGCTTCCTACAGTAAGAATATGGCATGTAGGTCTGTATGTACAACTAACAAGTCTGGACACTGTATTCATGGGTCTTACAGTATTCCCTCAATTCATGAGTATAATAATAAAAACTTATAGGGGTTCTAATCGAGCTGTAGCATTCGTAATTCCTGACGGAGTATGAAGAACCTTGTTGTGATGAGAGACTTCATCTTTATCCTGCACATGATTTTGGATGAAATGATGTTTTGATATGCACATCTTTATTCTGCACATGATTGTGATGGAGCATCTGAATGTCTGTATGGACCTTTTCAATATGCACATCTTTATTCTACACATGATTTCGGATGAAATGATATTTCATGTTAATATGTTTGGTCCTTTAGTGCAATGCATGATTGTGTGTGATTGCGATTGCACTCGTGTTGTCACACATGATTGGAGTTTCTTTAGGCTTGATGTCATAGTCTTGTTGTTGTTGCCGCATCCATAGGATCTGCATACAGCAGATTCCAGCAGCATAATATTCTAACTTAGCTGTAGAAAGAGAGTTGGCCAATTGCTTCTTACTGAACCATGAAACAAGTCTTCGTCCAATGAAGTGAAAAGTTCCACTTGTACTCTTCCTATCCAGCTTGCATGCTCTTAGATCCGAGTCGATGTTGCATACCAAATCGAATCCCCCTTCATTAGAATACCATAATCCTCCATTAATTTTTCCTCTGACGTACTTAAGAATTCGTTTGGCTGTAGTGGAGTGTGACTCTTTAGGTACAACCTGATATTGAGCACACTCCTATAGCAAATTGGATATTGGACCTGCTAACTATTAGGTAAAGAGTGAGCCTATTAGCTCCCTGTAGAGTGATTGGTCCACTAGCTTCCAGCTTCCTCAGCACTTATTTGTGTAGAAGTGCTCATGGGGGGCAATGAGGACTTTGAGATGTTCATTCCAAATTTGTTGAGCAGCTCCCATATGTATTTCGATTGATCAATGAATATACTTGTAGGCAATTGTTTGACCTGCAACCCTAATAAATAACTAACTTCTCCCACCATACTTATTTCAAATTTAATTTACATGAGATGAGATAACTTCCTAGACATATTTAGGTTAGTTGAACCAAAAATAATATCATCCACATAAATTTGAACCATAAGAAAGCATCACCTTCCTGGATTTTGAAGTGTATCTTGTGGACAACACCTTTCCCAAATCCAATGTTGATAAGATAAAGCGACAAGGTTTCGTACCAGGCTCTAGGTGCTTGCTTAAGTCCATACAACACTTCTCTTAGCCTGTAGACTAGATCATATTTCTCCATGTTGGAATACCCTGGAGGTTGTTTGACATAAACTTCTTCAGATAGGTCACCATTCAGGAATGCACTCTTAACGTCCATTTGATATACGATAAAGTTCTTGCGAGCTGCAAATGCTAGAAATATCCTCATGGATTCTGATCTGGCTACAGGGGAAGAAATTTCATTGTAGTCAATGCCATCTTCCTGTCTGTAGCCTTGGGTAACCAATGTGGACTTGTTTCTTATAACTAGACCCTTTTCACCCTTCTTGTTTCGAAATACCCATTTTGTTCAAATTACAGCCTGATGGGTTGGTCTGGGAACTAAGTATCAAACATTGTTCTTTCTCCATAGATGGAATCCAATGAGAATTGTTAAGATCTTCATTAGTTGAGGTAGGTTCCAATTGAGCTAAGAATACAGCTAATGTGCACATGTTACTCGATAGATTTCGGCTTTTTACTTCAATACAGGGAATTGGGACGTGTCACATCCAGATTTTGTTTCCTCTTGTACACATAGTGCAATTTCTTGTGTAATTTGTACTTTTCTTTTGTTGGAAACACGACACTAATATCATCGATTATTAACTCATATGGGTGATCTTTTAACCACCTTCTATCGAGTTCTAATCTCGCATCCCTAGTTGTGTCCTATTGTTCTGTAGGTTCAGCTCCAACTTCCGCAACATCAACTTCAACTACATCATTTGTTCTTACAACTGCGGGATTTTTACTAGAGAGGTGACATGATCCACCTAAGGCAGTGGGATTTCCCCAAGGGTTAAGGTCTGGACTACTTGGGTTAGACTTTCGCTCGGAAACACCATTTTGCTGTAGGGTTCGGGATGTTGAATATTAATGTTATATGTCATTTTCTGCACAGTATTCTTCAGGTGCTCCGGTAGTTTTGTGGTTGTCTCCTTCTTTTTTCTCAAGAATATGGTCCAGGTGTACCTGTAGAAATCATCAACAATAACAAGACAGTATTTCTTACTACCATGCTGACAGGGTCTGCAGAGCTATATAAACCCATATTAATTAAATCCAAGACCCTGTGGGTTGAGAGATATTATTTGGTCTTCAGGGATATCTTGACTTGCTTTACTTTCTGACAGGGTCCACAAAATCTAGCAAGCCTCTAACAATTCACATTCGGGCCAATTTGTTGATGGTCTTAAAGTTGATATAACAAATCCCTTTGTGCCATAGTGAGCTTTGATCTACAGTGCCTTTGGCAACAAAATAAGGAATTACATCACTAATAGCACTAGTACAAATATCCCCTTTACTGACACTAAAATAGTGTCAGTAATTATTTTTACTGACACTAAAATAGTGTCGGTAATTATTTTTACTGACACTAAACATTAGTGTCAGTATGTTCTAGCTTTAGAATTACTGACACTAATATAAAGTGTCAGTAAAAATAATTACTGACACTATTTTAGTGTCAGTATATGTTCAAATTTGTGAAAAAAAATCTATTTTTATCTCAATTCTATTTTTATCTTAACTTTTTTGTTTAATTAGATGAAAAAAATTACCATAAATTAAAATTGTCAAACAGAAACATACACTTGAACACAAATAAACAACACAAGCAATTAAACTGTTATTACATTACAGCGCTTGAAAAGTGTATATAAATTTGTTATACAATTACGTATCCTTCATCATTGTTATCTTAACCATGTCATACATTTCATGTCAAGCATGTTTAAAAAAAATCAAAAGAACAAATTATGTGCTTCAAGTGGATGACAATCGATTTTCACGCTGAAGTCTAACAAGATGAGTAAAATGAACCTTTTTCGGTTATGATTCCAGCCTGCATTGCCAAAGCATTACAATAACCTGTAGAAAAGGTAAAATCATCAATAATGGGTTTTCATAAAAACTATTAACTAATATAACGACAACAAATTTATTACCATATTTTAAACTCGTCTAATTTATTACAATTGATATCCTATAATAAGATTTTATAACTAGTACTATGAATTATAACTGACAATATCAAGTTTACATACCGAATTAAGTGAGTGAAGCAGATAGAACTGTAAAAGGAATATCCTGTTACTACTTTCCCCATCTGTGTGTATTTTTTTCAAGATGTAAACATCCATCTTTCTGCAGGAAAATAGATCAATAACTGCATAAGACAAGTATGCATATACAATAATACACATGCGATCTGAACTTGGTCGCTAAAACTGATGAAAAAAAATAAAACTACATCAGATGAAGGGTATGTTTGGCAGTTTAGCTTATAAGCTAGCTTATAGCTTATAAGCTAGCTTATTGAAACGCTACTTTGAGTAGCGTTTCAATAAGCTAGCTTATAATTTGGCTTATAAGCTATTTTTAGGTGTTCCAAACAGAATTTCTTAAATAAGCTCAACTTATAAGCTAGCTTAATTTTACCAAACATACCCGAAGTTTATACATAAATTGTCAACTACCTGATAGATGGATTCCTTCCAGAATTCATACCAAGCATTTCCACTAAAGTCACGCCCTGATTTCTCGGAACCAAGTTCCCTATAGTCAAAATCATCAGCGGCCTGATTTCTCCAAATATGTCTCTTCCCACTCTACAGCTTTATCAGCACTAACACCTCTATTTACAATGCATCTGCACACCACACCATCAGGCCTTGCCTCAATTCTGATCTCCTTTCACCACATTGATCCATCTGGATAAATTCCCCCAGGTGATTCAATTTTAATTTTAATAAAAGGAGTAGCTGCTTCTACTGCATTTTCTGAAAATAAATGATCAAATTTACAAACATATCAGTGTGATGTTCCGAATCTATTTAAGTTGTCTATGGAGTTGAGCTCGACATTTCTACTTTTTCAATAAGTAAAAGTGACTGAGAGGGATCAGGGGAGGGTTGTGCCATTTTCAAGTTTAGTCAAAAAATAGCATCAAAAACATAATACACGATGAGTATTGGGTTCTATTAACGCATATACAGGTCCCAGAGGCAACGACAAACAAAGTAGCCTCCGAGTTCACCCCTTAATGAAAATCAAAAGTACAGAAGAACAAGGTAATATAGCTCAAAAGAAGAAAAAGAGCAACCATGTTGTAGACTATGTTCCACTACGATTAACTATAGTTGCAGCAGTGATTGTCCGGGATCAAATTGGAGAAAGGTTTGCTGAGGGACTAGAAGATCACATATATGGTTCCCGAGCAGTACATGACTGAAAATTACAATGATAAATAGCTATGTTTCATCTTCATCAAAATTGGTTTTGGAAGGCAAGTGTCGAGAGATTATGGACAGAAGATAGATTTACCTGTTTAACAACTTCCCAGTTTGAAAGACGAGAAAGGACATCCTGATGCCTGTAAAATTCGACATTATATCATCAAAATGTTTTTACACAGAGCGGACGACACTCTCAAGAGAAGTGAAAACGAACATACAAAGACGCATATTTTTTCATGTCGTCGGTCAAAGCTTTGCTGTATAAACCTTGCACAAGTCCACGTCTTAAGAACCCGTTAACTAGCTGGAAAGACGAAGAGGATAATACAATTAATACTTGAAACTTGACCAATTGCAGCAACTTTAGAAAGCAAGAAGAAGCACATGCAAACATGAAATTAAAGATGGAAGATTAATGAAAAATAAATAATTAAGTACTAACCAATAACTCCCAAGGAGAACATATTGCTGCAGCTCCAATTAGAGGTACTTCAATTCCAACCTCACCAAGATATTTCACCTGAAGAAAAAAAATCATTTCAAATCATGACCACATGCATTATGTAAGACTTCGTTGAAGAGCCTGACATATGCAAAAATCTCTAACACAGTGTCCACATGTATTATGTAAGACTTATTTGAAGAGCTTGACATACACATGCAAAAATCTCTAACACAGTACTGTGTTCCAAGACAAGTTGACGAAAAGTTGGTGTTAAGATATTTAGGAAAACAGAAGCCGTGTAAATTGTAAAGTAGTTGATGACATCGGCAAATTCTGTCAGGTGTAACTAACAATTCAGGCAAAATGTAGGATGGATCAAACCATAGGGGTGTTTTTTTTTTTTTTTTTTGTAAATTTTCAAGTTAACTTTGCTTTTCTGTAACTACCCCAAACCTCAGGGCTAGTTTTTGTAATTATCCCTTGTTCAGTTTTAATAACAAAGTGCTCCCACTTACAACAGCAACTATTCCTGAGTGGTTAAACTTCTGAAGGGCCTCAAGATGATTATCCCCGATAGAGTTGATTGTTTCGTCCAATGCCACTGGTAAGCCCGTTTCCTCGCTGAATTTGACTATATCGTCCTCATTAGTAACAGGCTCCTGATTATCACATAAAATGTAAAGGAAAAGAAAATCATTACGAAAGAAATAATTTATTTGAGAAGCAACAAAGTTCCTAATACCATATGAGTGCGGAAATAGGAGGTATTTGCAAATAGAAGCTAAACTTTTAATAAGTTGGAGCAATTGGTGAATAAGTTGCTAAAGCGCTTATTTTTGTAAAGTCAAAACCGTAGGCAGAATCACGAAAATTAAAATCAGATTTTGGCATTCGAAAATACTAAGCCCTCGTTTGGCATTTCTTTGCAAACCCCTAAAAGTAGCTTTCCGAGTCAAAAGAGCAATATTTGGTAAATGCAAAACTGCTTTCCTTTGCTTTCAGAAAAGCTAAATTTTGTAGCTTTGCATAAAAGCAGCTGTAAACTAGTCCTAACTTTCAGTACAACCTTGTTTTTTACGTTTTATTATTTTATTTATCGACTTTAGAAACTTTTATCTTGTAAACTATTAGAAGGGACATGCAGCATATGAACTTAACATAGGAGATGACACAGTGTAGAGGTGATTGAAGACGTCATATCTATATAGCTGACCCCGCTATAGATAAGGCTTATATTTTTTTGGGTTTGGTATGGTTAGGAACTTTTATCATGTATTTACCAAACACTTATCAGTTTTCCCCACACTACTCTTCCCGCAGCAACTTATGTTGGCCACAACACTAAAACTACTTTTTTGTTTCCAAAAGACGACAATCACTTTTTCTGATTGAATGATTGATGATAGGTCATCAGAACACAGATTTCTTCATATCATACCTCAATATACTGCAGAAAACAATCTTTAACCGAGCAAGCAAAATTAACAGCTTGGTCGTAATTCCATTTCTTATTTGCATCTGCACGGAGTACGATATTGCGTCCTACTTTCTTTCTCACCTCTTGTATTGCAGCAATATCCTCTTCTGGATCTTCCCAACGTGCTACCTACCGAACAATGTGAAATCCAACAAAATTTCCAGAAGTCCGACAATAGAAAAAAAAATAGAACAATTCAGGAAAAAAGATGCAATTTAGACGCATTTTACTTTTATTTTTGTAGCCGTAAATCCTTCAGAAATGAGATTGGATGCTAGAAAAGCTGTGTCCTTCAAACTCTCATAGGAGTCGATAAGAGCACAAATTAAACGAGATTGGATGCTAGAAAAGCTGTGTCCTTCAGACTCCCATAGGAGTCGATAAGAGCACAAATTTGAACTGCGGATGATTTCTCGGACAATTTTTCGAGTGTGGGATCAAGTATATCGAATAACGTGCTATTTTGTCTACTTGCAATTGCAGTGAGGAGAGCCGTCTCTAATCCACATCTGACACTTGGAAAAATTGAACCTGGCCATAATACATTGAAAATGTTAAGATGATAAAACAAGAAAATAAAAATGTGAGCGATCTCCTTAAAAACATCATATCATGTTCTAGGGAAGTTATACATTGTAGGGAAAATGAAAATTAATGCGAGCCGGAAGTAAATAGTGTTTACTTATAGAAGATAAAAGTTGAATAAGTTAAAAGAGTAGCTAAGGTGAATAAGTTGTGAAAGTGTTTTATTAGTGTGAAAAAGTTAAACCACAAGTAGAATTAGAAATTTAAAGCACCCTTTACTTTTATGTGTTTATTAAATTATGCATACTTAGAAACATAAGTTTGCACTTGAAAACAATGAGGGAGTGTCTGCAGACCTATGAAGCACCGACACGAGTAAGGAAACGACATTTTTGGGAAAAATAAGACACGATTATGTGGGATACGGCAACAAATATGTGTACACGTTCATATATTGTAATAAAAACCAGAAAATATATTTAAATTAAAAATAATATTGATGATTAAAAAAATTTGCTCTAATTTTCTTAAGATTAATATAAAAGACCCAAATTTTCTATTATAAAAAAAGATCCCATTTTTTGAAGAAATTATGAAAAAAGTCCATAAATTCATATTCGTGGAGTATCCGTATCCCCGTATATCCCACATGTATCCCAGTATCCCCGAATGTCCGACAAGCATGCTTCAACCTTTTAGGAGAATTGGTGCTTTATAGTTGTAAACACTTTAAAAAAAAGTGATCCTGACATACCAGAATATTAGCACCAACACTAGTGCCAACTGCAAATAGAGGAGCTTCAGGGTATTGGCGATGAATAAGGTCAATCACTGATTGTACATCCTCCGTCCTTTCAGCAGTGTAGAAGCAGTCAGACTGTTTGTTTGGAGAATATAATTAAACAAGTCAACTGACAGAAACTAGGAAGCACCGACACAGGTACTTGTATGCGCATGGGCATTTTTTAAAAAATATGAGGTACGAGTACAGCGAGAACATGGAAAATTTATAAATAACATTCATAAGTCATGAGATTGTTCATACATAATACTATCTATCTTTTTTCCTTTTTTTAGCATTTGGCCGAATAGATTCAATCTAAATGCTACATAGTAGAGATTGTTCCGAGTCTTGAGCTAAATCAGGAACTTTCTAGATGCATAATTTGAGCTATCACAGTTTTATCAGGACATAATAACCATTAATCTCATCTAGGAATCAGTAATATTACATTTTTTAATCTTCGATCGCAACTACTGCAAATTTGAGTAGAACTTGAAATCAACTAAAACTTAAACCAAAAAAAAAATCAAAAGTAGAAAGAAAAAGTAGATATAATATCAGCTACATTTATACCTGAAGACCAACTTGGGATGATCGATAAATCGGCTGCTTCTTGTTCTTATCCTTGTTAGCTGCTGCGGCAGCCATTGTCTTCCCTGCCACAAGTCCCTTTCCACCTTTGCCAGCCATTTTTTCTCCTTAACTATAATTTAAAAAGACTAAAATACATAATGTTAAATAATTTTCAGCAAGAAACTCCACAGCATATACAGCTGCCGTGCACACTCGGAATCCCCAACTCATTCAGTATGTTCTACAATCGTTTCAAAATCTGGAATCTAAAACATATATGATTTTTGCATTTATTTATTAATTAACCACAATTCGTTATTTGAAAACTTCAATCGTAATTTCTGGAACATTAACGAACAAAACGCACGGTAACAAATAAATTCAAGAAAAATATTGCACACACACGCACAAAAGTTTTCCCAGGATAACGCTCAAGCTTCACAGAAAGAATTGCTCCCATAAGCTCGAATCGATTTTTGCCAGGATAACCCTCAATCCGATTTACCCTTTCGCACCAAATCAATCCCTTTTCAGAACCATCTTCAACCCCTTTATTTTTCGTCCGACAACACCTAAGCTGGAGGTTAATTCACAATCTCATAACCCAAATTCCTTTTAAAAAATGAGAAAATTCTTACCTGAAACCTTACCTATGAACCTCCGCCCGATTGCGACGCCAAATTGCCGACTTAGCCTGTTCCACGAAACGCCATCCGCCTCTCATCTGACATTGATGTAGCATATACGTTCATGTGTGTGTTTGTATAATTGTATGTGTGTTTATACGATTGAGTGTGTGCATCCGATTTTTTAGTGTGTGCGTGTGTTTTGCGGAGGATATGAGGCGGAATGGGAAAGAGGAGAAAAAGGGAGAAGGATGGAGCGGCTGATTTTTGTTCTTTGCCGCTCCATACTGTAAGTAAACCTTATTTGTTAAATACTATATTTATATCGTAAATGTGTTAGGAAATTATGACACTTCAAAATAAGGGAAGACTTTTTTTAAATTAGTGATACTTTAGTGTGAGTATCTTATGACACAATTAAGTTAAAGATAGAAAATGAGTCAAATGTCTGAAGTTACTGACACTTTTGATAAAGTGTCAGAAACTAAGTGTCAGTAAATGCTGTTTTTGTAGTAGTGTAGGTTTCTAATCAGCAACGTACATGTTACTTAACCGGATTCCTATAAGGACTACTTGCTTGGTTAATATGTCCTTCACCGTACATTGTCCTTCAAAGAATTTAATCGAGAACTATTTGTCACAGAATTGGCTAACACTCAAAAGGCTGTACTATAGTCCTTCTGTTAGAAGTATGCCCTCGAATGCCACTCAGAGGTTGTTGAGTGAGGGCATTGTACTTGTAATTATGTAAATCATTAATATAAGGTAATGGATGTTTCTTTATTTACTAGTAGTTACTGGCATTCCTAACTCGTAAATATACATATAGAAACTAGTCCGTGTATTTGAGAGCAAAATGTTCCACTCCTTATTGGATAAGGGGGTCGGCACTGGAAAGGTTTATAGCTCAAATACTTGATCATTCGCAAGTCGATGAAACTTGACTGGACGTTAATTTTATGTGAAGACTTGTATGACATGTTCTTTGACATGGAGAGTGCCTGTCGTACACTAATGGTTAGTGGAAGCACACGTTATAGGTATGCTAATTGGATTAGTATACTCGAACCGACTCACCCTTGATTCGTCACATGGATTTCACTCCGAGACATTCAACGATGGAATCGAAAGGTTGTGATAGGTATTCGTGAACCTTCGACTTGAGGATTTAGTATGGATGTGCTTGTGACGTCAAGATTTTCATTAGAGTAGTTCGACCCTATAAACCGGGAGGTGGGTATCAACCTCGACGTGCATCTTGACGGGCAAGTAGCAGGTCCTACTGAATACGAAGATAGAATTCTTTCTCCCATTAGTGAGCGGGTTATATGTCCTATGCGGTTATTGGCAGATAAGATCATAAGTCTTTGGCCAAAGCATCGGAGCTAGTTGTATTGGATACATGAGAGCTCAATGATCTCGATTTGCATTAACGCATGCATAGTGTCAAGTACAGATAGGGTTTGACTGACCGTGACCCTATAACTTGATCGGGACATTTGAAAGAAGGGTTTATACGTATACTGGTATTCACGACAGAATGGTTCTTGAATGATCCCAATCATTCGTTCTCAGTTGGGGTATAGTGTAGGCCTCCAGGCTGGCTAGGTGGTGCTACTACTCTTTGGTTCCTCCCATTGCTGACTGAGACGGACCTATCGAGTCGCACAATAGGATTGACGATAGAATAAATCAAGCTTGTTCTCTCTTTATGAATATTAGATGTTGGATATCTAATTTGGGACATTAGATGTCTAAATCGATTTATTGGATAAATTAATTTATGGCCTAATGAATTAAATAAATTACTGGGTGATTAATTTAATTCATAAATATAATTTTTTCTTGGAGAAATTAATTATGTTATTATGTATTTAATGTGATTAATTTATTGGATTAATTAATCGACACAAATACATCGGAACGGAATCGAAGTTTATCAGTTTGGACTCACGGGAGTCCGAAACGAACCGAACTCGTCCGTTTTTCATGATAGCCGCCCCCTTTGCTTCCACCCACCTTCCCATTGTCTTTTCTTCCATTTATTAATGCATGATCATGACATTGTCGGGTTAGACATCATGTGGCATGATTTGTATCATGTGGGTGGGAGTTGAATAAAGGATGGAAGACTTCTCATTACAACTCTCCTTTTAAACCTTGGAGAGATTCCATACGTGAGATAGGTGAGAGAGAGAGAAAAGAGTTCCTTTTCATAGTCTTCCTCTTCTTGTTCTTCATGTGTTCTTGATAATTCTTGGAGGAAAAATCAAGAAATCAAAGAGAGATAATTTGATAAACATACTTAGAGTATATTAATCAAATTCAATAGCTTCATCACTTAGCTCTAGCCATATTCTTGGAGGATAGAAAGGTGATCGTCATCCCGTACGTTTCTCCAGTGCGTGGCAAGTAGAGGCATTGTAATTTCGACGTTGGATCATTCAAGTGCTTGGAGTGCTTTGGATCGTAGCGAACTTCGTTTAAAGCTTAGGGAATAGCTCAAGATAAGGAATCCATTTAAACAACGGACTACAAGGGTGAGTTTCAAATATCTCTTGTGATTTCGTTTATATATTCATATATACGTAGCTCGATCGATCCTCGTAGGGATTCGGATCGAATGAATTTTCGTTTTACCGCTTCCGCTGGGCCTTCGATTTAGGCACCTTATCCCAACAATGGTATTAGAGCATAGGTCTTGGGATTGTATATACGATATTAGCATTTGGAATGCTTGATTAGATGGTGAATGATTTGGAATCGTGGTATATGTTTTACGTTCGTTGTAGTTATATTTTTCGTAAGTTTATGTCTAAATATAAATCTTAATTTCTTGGAAATATGATTTATATTGAAGATTTATAGGAACGGTCCATGAACCACATGTTGGTAGCAACTAAGTTGTGAATGGTTGTTTCATATTGTATGAATGCCACAAACGCGCTTAAATGAATTAATGTGCAAAGTGTAACATTAATCACGAAAATTCTCTCACAACAAATTATTAAGTTTATATGGTTTGAGGTTTTCCTTCCTCCATCGAGCTTTCGGGAAATTGAAATCCAAACTGGATGTGCTATGCTTCCGAGTTATCGGGGTAGTCGTTTGGGGAGGACGGATAAATTACCCAGAGCGCATTGGATGCCTTCGGTTGGAGAAAATTTTATCCCTAGAAACCTGATAGGTTGCCGGATAAGATTCAATTGTGAAACTGATTTGCATCGATGGTATAAACTTAACTTGTTCATGAACCATAGAAACCATATAGGTTGAGGGTAGTGAACAAGGGGAAAAAGAAGATCGAATCATCCATTAGATGGGATGGTGTTGGACACCACTATATAAAATTAATAGACTAGAAACCTGTTCGGTTGCCCTCTATTAAGATTCATAAAGAACTCGATCATCACTATGAAGTAGAGCGACGATACTTCCGGATATCACATGGGAGTGTGTTATTCCGATAAAATAGTGGGAGCTAGGTAACAAGAATAGAAAAGACCTTAATTCTATGCTCAGAACATAATATAACAAGTCACTAATTAATCTGTTATACTTAATGCAGACATAACTCTCAATATTACAATGAATCCACTCGCAATTCTACTCGAAAAGAACACCCTGGTTGGACCTAACTTTGTAGACTGGCTCCGCAATCTGATGATTGTACTCAGTATAGAGGCACTGGGATACGTCTTGGAGACGGACATTCCGGCGCCTCCTGTGCGGACCAGAGCCAATCAGGAAGAGATTGAAAACCAAAAAAAGTGGGTTAAGGATGACGTGAAAGTCCGTGCATACATGATGGCTTCTATGTCTAATGAGCTTCAGATAGCTAATGAGAAAATGACTTCTGCTAGGCAGATTCTATCTAACTTAACCGAACTTTATGGTGAGCACAGCAGAACTGCTAGATATGAGATATCCAAGCAACTGTTCGGTGCAAGGATGAAGGAAGGTGAGAAGGTTGGGGAACACGTCCTCAAAATGATATCCATGATCGAGAGATTGGAGGCTCTTGATTTTAAAATGGACACTTCTCTCGAAACCGACCTTATCTTACAGTCTCTCCCTGATTCCTCCTCAAAGTTTGTTATGAACTTCAACTGCAATGAGATTGTGTGTAATTTAGCTGGGCTAATGAATAAACTTGTGACCGCTTAGTCTAAGATTAAGACTCCGCGGATGAAGGAGTCTGCTCTTGTGATTTCTTCTGGATCTCGGAGGTCTAAGAACAAGAAGAAAAAGACCAAGAAGCAGACTGGACCACATGTCAAGGACTTCAAGGGAAAGGGCAAGGCCCCGATGGTTTCGAAGAACAAGAATAAGAAGGATGCTTGTCTCAAGTGCAGTGAGCTGGGCCACTGGGCTAGAGACTGTCCGATTCTTCATGGCACTTCAGGTACAAAACTTTTAGTTTTGGAAACAAATTGTTCTGCTACTGTATTTTCTACTTCCTGGATACTGGATTCTGGTGCTAGTTCTCATATTTGTACCGTGAATCAGGATCTGAAACAAAGTAGGAATCTTGGAGCTGGAGAAGTTATGATCACAGTTGGAAGCGGGCATAGTGTCGAGGCCACCGACATAGGATCACTTCTTTTGGGTTTAGAATCCGGTTTTGTTTTGACTTTAGAAGATGTACTTGTTTTGCCCAAGGGGCACAAAAACATTGTATCCATTCCGGTCATGGACCGAAAAGGCTTTTCATTTTTTATTGGTGATGGTTCCTGCAAAATTTATTTTAGAAATAAACTAGTGGGTACTTGTAAAACCCAGATTTTGAACATGTTAAAATACTATTTAATCTAGAATCTATAAAAGACGTTTAATTATTTAAAATATTGCATTACGATTATAACCTAAGTATTTAAATCATTAACATTTGAACAAATTAATGTAATACGAATATAAGACTTATACTGAAATAATTTGTACACATTTAAAATTGTCACACGTTTTCTATTTTTGTCCCTAGCCGAATGATATGTTGTACACAAACATATGGAATCATGAATCATATCAAGGTTCGTTATGGGTTTTAAATTTGGCAAAGTCTTCCATCAAATCCCCATAATTTAGGCATTTTCCTTTTTGAAATTCCTCCCCACTCGCCTATATATATCACACACACATACTTCACAAAACTAAAAACCCTAAAATCTAAAACTAAAAACAGCAGCTACCTAGTTCTCTATCATTTACGTTCGATCGAGGCATGCACAAAGGAGGGCTTGGTGGTAGATTGAAGGTCTCGGGTGCGTTGGTATGATTAAACACGTTATATGATGACTTAAATGAATTCTGGAATTAAGACAGCTTGTATAGTTGAATTTGTGAACGAGATAGGTCATGATATATAATGATTCAATTCAGTTTGTTTTAATGAAAACCTAGTTTTATGTCTTAGTTAAGTTCTCCAATTGGTTTGGAGTGATTTAGAGTTGTTTTGTTCGTGGTTTTGATTTTTGTGTGATTAAGTGTTGAATCTGTAATTCGGGAGTCTGAAATCAGTCCACTTTGTCGATTTTTGATTCAAAAACTATAATGATTTGGGCCATGAAACTCTCCAGTATTTAACTTATATATGATTAGTAATACCATGAATTTTTAGGAATTTTTACTGGATGTTTTGGTAGGTATTGAAGGCGGATACTTTTTGGGTACAACTGCAGGTCGGTTTTCTGAGTAGTCTGAGTTTGAGTATTTTTCGTGTGGGGTTAAACTAACTAATAAATTCTGGGAAAATTCCTGTGGGTTCTAAAGACATTGAGTTACCTGTGTGAATTTTTTTGAATTTCACTTTTGAGTTCTGATGTGGTTCAAAAATTCGTCAAGTTGTAATATGTTCATAGATAAAAGCTGATAAAAAAAGGTTAAAAGACTAATAAAGGTTAGGGTTGTATTGAATTTATCTTCAAGTATGCTGTCAGGTTTTTGGGTCATATTGAAAGGGGTCCATTTTAATGATACCAACGTGTTTTTAAGTGATTCTTGAGTCTAAAATCAAGTTCTGGAAAATTACTTTCTAAATATGTAAGTCATGTAATTTTTAGAAGTCATAATGTCTTTTCTGACTTTACAAGTTCAAGTGTCAAACCTGTCAATTAGTAATTCGAATTTCAACCTTGGTTTATGATTTTTGTTTTGAAATCAGTAAGGAATCATTAACTCAAATTGGACAGGGTTTAAATATAAGATATTTTTGGCCTCTGTGATTTTTGGTGGAATTTTTAGAAGAGCACATCATGGTCTCTTAATTGCTTACTTTTTGAGTCTCAGATCTGTCACCGGATCTGGACTAGTTTTGATAAGGAATTTTTGTTCTATATCTATACTACCTGGAAATTCTACAAAAAATACACAAAGTAGAAGACATATGTACCTACCTGGGGTAATTTTTCTAAGGCTCCAGGAGGTGCACAAGTATACTTTAAAAATCCGGAAACGTGATATATGTTTTGATATTAAAAGTTGAGTTTTCTTAAAAAGGTGGTTACACACTCAATGTCTATTATATTACTAAAATGAGTAACCAAATTCATTTGGACTTAAAGTAATACTTGGTTATTGATCCGTATAGGTTCCGTGAAGCGGGAGTGATCCTGTATCTTGTGATCCATCTATCTTTATTTACTTTTGCTGTTGAATAAGGTACATATATTCCGTACTCTTTCAGCAAGAGTACAACTACTTTCTCTCTCATGACCTTTCTCTCTCTTCTATATTATTTGCCTATCTTATTTTGGACTATTGATATTCGAACTCTTCGTTTGAACCTTGACATTGCATCTTTGATTTGATACATGTGAACTGAACCTTTGATATTAGCCCTTTGATTATTCGAACCTTTGATATTGAACTTTGACTATATGAATGAGATCTACACTTTGATTTGGACTTGTACATTTTGACCCTTCAGTATTTACCCAAGTATTATATGTTCCCAGTTATGGGGGGTCCATGACCGTAGCATTGATGCACCAATGTTATGACTCTAGTGTGGTTGGAGAGATGTACCACACCGTCCCTTATCTGCTACCTGCTATGGCCATTATTATGATTATGAATGTTTGCAGGGGCGTGTGGATGCATCCTAGATTTGTTTGTTATTTGTTTGGGCTACTATGATGATATAGATATATATTATATTTGTTTGGTGATTGGGCATGCGTGCATGCAGTCCCTTCACATTTGGGAGTTGATCACTCCATTGGGCTACTATTTGTTTGGATATTTGTTTGGGCCTGGGGTAAAATATTGAATCCACATTCATACACTTTATACTTAAACTTTGATATCCTTTTGATTATCCATTGACACCATATGTATTCTATCTTCGCATTCCTTCGATTATCTTATCTCGTTCGATCTGTTTTGTTATTTGCTTTATATCTGTTCACTGAGCTTTTTATGCTCGGCCGCTTTTCTTCTCCATGCGGCAGGTACTTAAGCTAGGCGCGGGGTTATTAGCTTGGGGATGAGATAGAGTGGATTACCCTATAGCTTTATTTTAATAATGAACTTTATTTCCTTATCGTTATTTCCGGATTTCGTACATTTGTATCGTACTCTCTTTTGTTCGGTTTTGGGGACACTTGGTGTTGTTTTAGTCCCCTTTTGATACTCTTTTGATAATTTTTAATTAAGACTTCCGTTGTTTGATTTGAATCTGTTGTATCTGATATGTCACCATAAAGTGACGCTTCTACCCTTGCCGGGTTGGGGCGTTACAATTTATGGTATCGGAGCGACCGGGTTTGAATCTTCAGGGCTTAGGCCATGACCTGTGAGATTGGGTAGACGCTAGGCTTTCGTTTCGTCTTTTCTTTCTCGTACTTACATTCATTTGTCTTTCGCTAATCGTATGGTATCATTTTAAATGGTGAACACACGCAACGGCGCTGGTGGTGATAACCCTCCTGATTATAATGGTTTGGTTGCTCGGGCAGTAGCTGCTGCTACCCCTCAGATTCTTGAGACTCTACGAAGTACTGACGGGGCTAGGAGCAACAATGTGTAACACCCCAAACTAGGCGGATATTACAGTGCCGTAGATCCCCAACTGGGACCCACCAGGCAAATGAAAATGAATGAATTACACAAGATAAATGTAGTACCGAACTACATTACAACAATAATTACTCCGATGAGGAGTTTAGTTACAACACACCAGGACAATACCGAATACTAGTGTATTTTATATGAAGATAAAATTCACAACACTGAATGAAACGGAGTATTCAAATGAAAGTCTGCAGCGGAAAATAAAGGACAATAACATGAATAACTGAAAGATCGGGGCCCCCTACTAGTATCACTGGGACTCCTCGACGTCAGCGTGTTCTCCCCGTACTTTTGCCTTGCCAAGACCTGAAAAACAAAATCCCCAAACGGGGTCAGTTACAAAGAACAACAATCCTCAAGGGTTGAAAAATACACAATCATGATTATATCTGAAGTTATGAAAATATTCTGTCGAAACATACGCAATCAAACATGCTATATGAATCAACTAACAGTAAGGCTCAAAGGGTGGCGCCACACTACGCCCGGGATGGAAATGTGTCCGTGCACAAGCCACCAACGAGTATCGATCGAATACCCGTGTGGTCTTGTACCTAATCAGTCTCACGAGACAATATGACTCGTGTGCACAGTCCAATGTGAGGCCAACAACCAACACACGACATAAATGTACCCGACATGAAAATCCTACACATACCAACCGGCACGCCAGTATGACCCGGAATGCCACGTTATAACAAAAGTGACATCGAAAATGAATAATGACTCACCGAGGTGGAATGGTAATGAAATAAATGACAGCTCAATGAAAAGATTGGAACCGTCGTTCCTTATGACTGAAGTGATTAATTGACAACAATAAGTTTTGATACGGTTAATATAATGATGAATGAGCTATGATTATGAATGAACAACAACAAAAGGGATGAATATCCTTTTAACCGAGTAAGAATTAACTTACACAATACCGATGAAGAAAGTCCTTCCACGAACAAATGTCCTAAATGAAGTGTCGGTCGCACGAACAACCTTAATTCAATACAATTACCAACAATCCGATCAATATACGAATTAAACACGGATATAACGAACTCAAAACGTCGATACGATTAAACTAAGTTCATTGGGGCATTATATCGAATACGTTGTGGCCAAACTCCGATTGTTTTCAACTAAACCTCAACAATACCAACCTCAAATCCCCAAGAAGTGTTTCAAGCCAACAAAACATCTCCAATACGATCAATAATCCGTTATGAATATCCAAAAACGTGATTATAACAACAATTAGTCGAAAATCCCCAATTCCAACTCGATATTCAAGGTGTTCTTGAATAATTCCTCAATAAACCAATGAATCCTTATACAAACTCATAATCATATACATATCCCTTCATATAACATGATTATAACGTCCAAAACATCATATCTCAACACAAAAATCGAAATCCAAGGTGTTGAAGAATATTACCTTTGAAGATCCAAGTACTTTAATCCGAAGAACACGCGTTAGATCGATTATCCGGGCTTCACGATCGAAAGGAGATGATGAAAATCAAACACTCAAATGATTTGTGAAGGAAAAACCCTCTCTCAAGCTCTCTCTCTCGGTTGTAGGTGAAGAAAAGGGAAAGAAATGGGCTGAAATGCTCAAAAAACGAATTTAAAGGGGTTGACTGCCCTGCCGGACACGGCCCGTGCCGATCGGCACGGTCGCGGCGCGCAACTGGCCGGCAGGGACTCGACCGTGTCCGCTTGACACGGTCGCGGCGCGGAGGGGCCTTCCGAAAGTGACCCGTCCGACAGCGACTCGGCATGACTCGACCGTGTCCTGGAACATGGTCGGGCGTCTAGGCATTCGGTTCTGGCTTATCCGGAAGAGTTCGACTCGGCCGTACCAGACGACACGGTCGAGTCCTGTGGGCAGAGACTTCGGCATTTTCGGACGAGTACGGCACGGGCCGTGTCGGACGACACGGCCGAGTTCGGTCGGCAGTGATCGGCCAATAACTGAAAAAATGAGCGGGTGAGCTAAAACGACCATAACTCTCTCATCCGGACTCCGATTGACTCACCGTTTGAACCATTGGAAAGCTAACTCGATGCTCTATAATATTGCAAAGATTCAGAATTTTTGGAGTTACCAAAAATTAATGGTGATCTAACAAAGTCGAACTCATATGAGGAAAGTTGAAACAATGAACAATAACGATACACAACTCGAAGTTTTTCCGAACGGTGAACACGGTGAATGAACATGATTGATGAATGATTATAATTGAGTGAAAATCCACTGAGTGACAATCACCGAATGAAATTACTGAATGATAATGACTGAATTACAACCGGGTATTACATACACCCCCCCTTAAAAGAGTTTCGTCCCCGAAACTAAGGGTCAAACAACTCGGGATAACTCTCCCGCATACTATCCTCGGTTTCCCAAGTAGCCTCTTTGACTCTGTGTCTGGACCACTGAATCTTGACCAAAGGGATCGTCTTGTTCCTCAACTGTTTGATTCGCCGCTCCAACACTCGTATAGGACGCTCCTCATATGAATGGTCGTCGGCGATTATCTGCATATGATTTCTGTCGACTCTGAGCGGTCAACAAATGACTCCTGATCAAAGCTACCTTCTCACGGGCGGCTATAAGTATATCGGGCTCGGTGCCGATTGATTCTGATAGGTCGTCTCAACACAAAGGAGATCGACAACGACGACCGTACAAGGCCTCGTAAGGTGCCATCTTAATCGAAGCATGCCAACTATTATTATACGTGAATTCGATCAATGGTAGTTGGGCTTCCCAATCGTCTTTCCAATCGAGGACGCATGCCCTCAACATGTCCTCTAATGTCTGAATAGTTCTCTCTGATTGTCCGTCGGACTGAGGATGAAAGGCAGTACTGAGATTAAGCTGAGTTCCCATAGCACGATGAACTGATTTCCAATAATGGGATACAAATCGTCCGTCACGATCGAAAACGATACTTTTAGGAATCCCGTGCAGTCTCATGATCTCTTTGATGAATAACTGGGCAAGTCTCTCGGGACCCCACGTATCCTTGATCTCAAGGAAATGAGCTGATTTAGTTAAGCGGTCCACAATCACCCAGATCGTATTCATGTCACGACGACTCTTCGGCAAACTCGTGATGAAATCCATAGAAATGTCTTCCCACTTCCACTCCGGAATAGGGAGAGGTTTTCAGCATACCCGCCGGTCGCTGATGTTCAATCTTAACTTGTTGACAGGTTAAGCATCTTGAAACAAATTCTGCGACTTCTCGCTTCATATTACTCCACCAGTAATTTTGTTTCAAGTCCTTGTACATCTTGCTGGACCCCGGATGGACAGAATAAGGGGTAGCATGAGCTTCTCTCAAAATAGAGTTTTTCAACTCGTCATTCGCCGGTACGCACAACCGGTTCTTATACCTCAAAAGTCCATCCTCGTGGACCACGAATCCAGGGGCTTTCCCCTGAGCCACATCTTCATGGATGCGCAACAATGAAGGGTCTGAACTCTGATTCTCTCTGATTACCTCCTCAAGTGACGATGAAATCTCTAGCATACAAAGCTGTCCCTGAACTCGTTGAAGCCAGACCTCGATCTCGGGTCTAAGGAATTCCTGCTGAAGCTCCTTCTGAACTGTTAAACGAGCAAGTATCTGCTCCTGAACGGACTTACGACTCAAGGCGTCGGCGATAACGTTCGCCTTGCCCGGGTGGTAAAGGATCTCGATATCAAAATCTTTGATTAGTTCCAACCACCGCCCCTGTCGCATATTTAACTCCTTGTGAGTAAATATATACTTCAACTCTTGTGATTGGTGAAGATCTGACAGGTGATTCCATAAAGGTAACGACGCCAAATTTCCAACGCGAAAACCACGATTGCTAGCTCCGGCCGTGGGTTGGATAATTAACCAGCTAATCCGAGGAAACATCGGATTTACTTAATATCTTTCGGAGGTTGCCAATCTCGGATAGTCTCCGACTTCTAAGGGTCGACACGAACTCTGTCAGATGAAATCACATGCCCGAGAAAATCACTTCGGACCTCCAGAACTCACATTTGGAAAACTTTCCATAAAGTTGCTCTCGTCTCAACACGTCGAGAACCTGAAGAAGATGAACCTCGTGTTCCTCTCGGCTAAGAGAATAAATCAAAATGCCTTCGATGAAGACAACAACAAACTGATCCAAAAAGTCGATGAAAACCCGATTCATTAACTCCCTGAATACCGCAGGTGAAATAGTTAGCCCGAACGGCATAACTACGAACTCATAATGACCATAGCGTGTACGACACGCTGTCCTCGCGATATCCGACTCTCGAATCCGCAACTGGTGATATCCAGATCTTAAGTCGATCTTGGAAAATACTGAAGCTCCCTGAAGTTGATCTAAAAGATCATCAATACGAGGTAAAGGATACTATTCTTGATCATCACCCTGTTCAATTCCTGGTAATTAATACACACACGAGACGAGCCATCCTTCTCCTTGATAGATCACACTGGTGCTCCTCACGGGGACGCAATCGGTCGAAGATAACCTTCCTCGAACTATTCCTCAAGTTGAATCTTCAACTCCTGCATTCTGGTCGGGGCCATCCGATACGGTGCCTTCGATAAAGGGGACGTACCGGTACCAACTCACTCCTGAATTCCACTAATCTATGTGAAGGCAACCAGATAACTCATCTAGAAATACATCGTCAATCGATGACAATGATACCCCGAATGATTGAACACTTCGATTGCCCTAGAATGGTCAATCAATAAAAAGAGATACCAATAATGATTGAACAACTCGATTGCCTTAGAAAGGCCAATCGATGAAGATGATACAATGAATGTTTGAATAACTCGATTGCCTTTGAAAGGCCAATCGATGAAAATGATACAATGAATGATTGAATGACTCGATTGCCCTAGAAAGGCCAATCGATGAAAATGATACAATGAATGATTGAATAACTCGATTGCCTTAGAAAGGCCAATCGATGAGAATGATACAATGAATGATTGAATAGTTCGATTGCGGAATTTCTCTGCTTCCGCCATAATAAAAATTCTACTGGAACAACGGGGATTACTTCCCTGAAACACACATTCGACAACCAACGATGGAAAGATAGCGACCAAACGCTAACAAACACTGAGGATAGTATCAAGACGGTTAAACCAACTAATACCGAAAATTACATCGTCCTAAGATATGTTCACCACGATTAGATCCATCAACCAATCGCGGTCATTAAGCTTAATTCGGTATGATTCCGAAAATTCTTCCATCGTCAGGTAGACCGATGGTATGAGGTCTACAAGCAATAGAACTATCCCGAAATAAGTCTATTCAAGCATGATTCGAAAATGAATGAATGCGGTGTGCCAGCATCAAAAGGTACACACAGGTTGAAATAAAATTACGAGTATACCTGAAATCATTCGGGCCACCGGATCGTCGATCCTCCTCATCACATGAATCTGGGACTTGCCGGCCCCCGAACCGGACGCTCCCGTCTGATAAATACGAGATCCAACTCTATTTGCTTCCATTGCCTTAAACGATGATGACAAAGCAGTTTGATTCTGAAACGCTGGTTGCTTCGAGGCCTGAGATGCCGCCGGAGCCGACTTGGAGTCCTTTCGGCAAAAACGGGCCTTATGCCCAAAATTCTCACAATTATAGAGCGTGATAGACGGTTTCAGACACTCAGTGCTGAAATGACCCGGCGTTCCACAATTGAAACAGGTGATGGCCGAACTGGCCGCTCGGGACTGAGATCCCGCACGATTATGCGCCGTAGGAGGTCGCTCAGAAACGATAGGACTCACACGAGGCTTCTTGAAGGTTGACTGACCGTCTTCGGGTTGATTACGCTTCGTTGATTTCTTGCTGACAGATGAAGGTTGTTGTTCAGCACTTTCCTTAGCAGCCGTCTCACACGGGAGAGTTCGCTCGATTAATCCGGCCAGAGTGGCGCAATGATGATTGAGCAACTGCACATGGGTCATCATGGCCTGCATAAAAGTGAGTGGATCAACCCGAACATCTCCTGATCGAGCCGAGTCCTGGGCACGATTTCCCGACAGCGAGTGATTATTTTCCGGGTTTCGGCCCGCACCGCGGCCTCTCCCCGTGCATCCCCTGACAGCTCTCCCCATACTGAAGTAGGAAGGTCGCATAATGATTATATTTCCCCGCATGATTATCACGTTATGATTATGTCATGAGATGATGAAAATGAGTATACATGCTCTAACTTAGTGATTATATGAATGATTTACTGAAGTGACATGATTATCTGATGAAATTCTTGAAATGATTATCTTGAATAACTTAATAAGATTGGTAAAATGATCATCCAGATCGACAACTGAGTAATGAAATGAATTGAGTAATTAATGAGTTGACATGATCGTCCTAATCATTAACTGAGTAATGAAATGAATTAAGTGATTAATGAGTTAATATGATCGTCGTGATCATTAACTGAGTATTGAAATGAATTAAGTGATTAATGAGTTAATATGATCGTCCTGATCATAATGAATGATGATGTTTGAGGATTGTTAATTGATGAATGATGAATGAATGACTATTGCCAGAAATTATACCATGGCGTTAGAAGTCTTACAGTTCTTTCGGTCTGATTGGCTCGGCATCTGCACAGGTCACACGTGACGCAAAAGTCCAATGATACTAGTCCGATGATGATGATTTCAAATGAGACATGACTCGGAAGGTAGTATTCAAAACCACGCTCTGATACCAACTCTGTAACACCCCAAACTAGGCGGATATTACAGTGCCGTAGATCCCCAACTGGGACCCACCACGCAAATGAAAATGAATGAATTACACAAGATAAATGTAGTACCGAACTACATTACAACAATAATTACTCCGATGAGGAGTTTAGTTACAACACACCAGGACAATACCGAATACTAGTGTATTTTATATGAAGATAAAATACACAACACTGAATGAAACGGAGTATTCAAATGAAAGTCCATAATGGAAAATAAAGGACAATAACATGAATAATCAAAGATCGGGGCCCCTACTAGTATCACTGGGACTCCTCGACGCGCCGTGTTCTCCGTACTTTTGCCTTGCCAAGACCTGAAAAACAAAATCCCCAAACGGGGTCAGTTACAAAGAACAACAATCCTCAAGGGTTGAAAATACACAATCATGATTATATCTGAAGTTATGAAAATATCCTGTCGAAACATACGCAATCAAACATGCTATATGAATCAACTAACAGTACGGCTCAAAGGGTGGCGCCACACTACGCTCGGGATGGAAATGTGTCCGTGCACAAGCCACCAACAAGTATCGATCGAATACCCGTGTGGTCTTGTACCTAATCAGTCTCACGAGACAATATGACTCGTGTGCACAGTCCAATGTGAGGCCAACAACCAACACACGACATAAATGTGCCCGACATGAAAATCCTACACATACCAACCGGCACGCCAGTATGACCCGGAATGCCACGTTATAACAAAAGTGACATCGAAAATGAATAATGACTCACCGAGGTGGAATGGTAATGAAATAAATGACAGCTCAATGAAAAGATTGGAACCGCTGCCTTATGACTGAAGTGATTAATTGACAACAATAAGTTTTGATACGGTTAATATAATGATGAATGAGTTATGATTATGAATGAACAACAACAAAAGGGATGAATATCCTTTTAACCGAGTAAGAATTAACTTACACAATACCGATGAAGAAAGTCCTTCCACGAACAAATGTCCTAAATGAAGTGTCGGTCGCACGAACAACCTTAATTCAATACAATTACCAACAATCCGATCAATATACGAATTAAACACGAATATAACGAACTCAAAACGTCGATACGATTAAACTAAGTTCATTGGGGCATTATATCGAATACGTTGTGGCCAAACTCCGATTGTTTACAACTAAACCTCAACAATACCAACCTCAAATCCCCAAGAAGTGTTTCAAACCAACAAAACATCTCCAATACGATCAATAATCCGTTATGAATATCCAAAAACGTGATTATAACAACAATTAGTCGAAAATCCCCAATTCCAACTCGATATTCAAGGTGTTCTTGAATAATTCCTCAATAAACCAATGAATCCTTATACAAACTCATAATCATATACATATCCCTTCATATAACATGATTATAACGTCCAAAACATCATATCTCAACACAAAAATCGAAATCCAAGGTGTTGAAGAATATTACCTTTGAAGATCCAAGTACTTTAATCCGAAGAACACGCGTTAGATCGATTATCCGAGCTTCATGATCGAAAGGAGATGAAGAAAATCAAAAACTCAAATGATTTGTGAAGGAAAAACCCTCTCTCAAGCTCTCTCTCTCTCGGTTTTAGGTGAAGAAAAGGGAAAGAAATGGGCTGAAATGCTCAAAAAACGAATTTAAAGGGGTTGACTGCCCTGCCGGACACGGCCCATGCCGATCGGCACGGTCGCGGTGCGCAACTGGCCGGCAGGGACTCGACCATGTCCGCTTGACACGGTCGCGGCGCGGAGGGGCCTTCCGAAAGTGACCCGTCCGACAGCGACTCGGCATGACTCGACCGTGTCCTGGAACACGGTCGGCGTCGGCGGTTACGCTTATCCGGAAGAGTTCGACTCAGCTGTGCCAGACGACACGGTCGAGTCCTGTGGGCAGAGACTTCGGCATTTCCGGACGAGTACGGCACGGGCCGTGTCGGACGACACGGCCGAGTTCGGTCGGTAGTGATCGGCCAATAATTGAAAAAATGAGCGGGTGACATAAAACGACCGTAACTCTCTCGTTCGGACTCCGATTGACTCACCGTTTGAACCATTGGAAAGCTAACTCGATGATATATAATTTTGCAAAGATTCAGAATTTTTGGAGTTACCAAAAATTAATGGTGATCTAACAAAGTCGAACTCATATGAGGAAAGTTGAAACAATGAACAATAACGATACACAACTCGAAGTTTTTCCGAACGGTGAACACGGTGAATGAACATGATTGATGAATGATTATAATTGAGTGAAAATCCACTGAGTGACAATCACCGAATGAAATTACTGAATGATAATGACTGAATTACAACCGGGTATTACACAATGAGGGTATTCATGTGTGGATTGAGCGTTTCAACAAGCTGAAGACCATCTCTTTCAAGTCCGCCGCTACTCCTACCGAGGCAGAGGACTGGATTACTCATTATGAGAAGCTGTTTCAGGTAGTGGGTTGTCCTGATGAGGTGAAAGCACATTTAGCCGCTTTCAAGCTTGAGGGTGATGCCCTCAATTGGTGGAAGGCGCATGCTCAGGCGAAGGGCGATAATTATGCTGAGACGTGTACTTGGGCAGTGTTTCGTGAAACCTTTTATAAGAGGTACATCCCTTTCTCAGAACAGCAGAGATATGAAAGGGAGTACGGTACGATTCACCAGTTAGAACGGGAGAACTCGGCGGAGTACATGGAGCATTTTCTTAGGTTGGCTAGCTTCGTGAGACAGTTATGTCAGAAGCTCACAGTTCTCCTTTCACCATACATCCAGGATGTACTAAAATGTATCGGGATTTGAAACAGTATTTCTGGTAGAACGGGATGAATCAGGATGTAGCTTCGTATGTTGCTAGGTGTTTGACTTGCCAACAGGTAATGATTGACCACCAAAGAGCTAGTGGTCTTTTGCAGCCGTTAGAGATTCCCATGTGGAAGTGGGAAGAGATAACGATGGATTTTGTTATGGGTTTACTGGTCACACGAAAAGGACATGATGCGATCTGGGTAGTCATTGATCGGCTAACCAAGTCAGCTCATTTCTTACCAATCAAGAAAGGTTATTGTGTAGCGAAGTTGGCAGAAATCTTCCAGCAGGAGATTGTTAGATTGCACGGCACTCTGGTTGCGATTGTTTCTGATAGAGATCCGAGGTTTACTTCGCATTTTTGGAAGGCATTACATAAGGCTTGGGGCTCTCGTCTTAAGTTCAGTACCGCTTTTCACCCACATACGGATGGTCAATCTGAGAGAACTATCCAAACGTTAGAGGACATGTTACGAGCTTGTGCACTTGATTGGACTGGTAGTTGGGACGAGTACTTGTGTTTAGTCGAGTTTGCGTATAACAACAGTTGGCACGCTAGTATTCGGATGGCACCATACGAGATGTTATATGGGCGTAAGTGTAGATCACCTATTGTGTGGGACGAAGTAGGTGAACGGATTATTGAGGATCCTGAAATGATTGATATCACCAACGAAAAGGTGATTGTTGCTAGAGAGAGGCTTAAGGAAGCCAGGTCCAGACAGAAGAGTTACGCCGACAAGCACCGACGTGAGTTATAGTTTCAGGTTGGCGACCGAGTATTTCTGAAAGTTTCTCCTTTTCGCGGCGTCAAATGTTTTGGCATTAAGGGCAAGTTGAGCCCCCCTTTTATTGGTCCTTTTGAGATTTTGGAACGTGTGGGCGAGGTGTCTTATCGTTTGGCTCTTCCACCTCAACTAGCACATGTGCATAACGTTTTCTACGTATCTATTTTGCGGGGATACAACTATCATCCTCTACATGTGGTGTCATACCCTTTTGACCAGATTCAACCAGACATGTCACTTCCGGAAGAACCGGAAGCCATTCTTGATAGGCAGGAGAGAGTCATGAGAAATAAGGTCATTCGCTTTGTTAAGATTCTTTGGAAGAACCACCCAGCACGCGAGGCGACCTGGGAAACCGAAGAGTCTATGCGAGCCAGCTACCCTCATTTCTTTTCGTAGTCTAGTATGCTTTCGTTTTGTTTCGTTACCTTTCCTTTTTCATTTTCGAGGACGAAAATTTTTTTAGAGGGGAAGAGTTGTAAAACCCAGATTTTTGAATATGTTAAAATACCCTTTAATCTTGAATCTATAAAAGACATTTAATTATTTAAAATATTGCATTACGATTATAACCTAAGTATTTAAATCGTTAACATTTGAACAAATCAATGTAATACGAATATAAGACATACTGAAATAATTTGTACACATTTAAAATTGTCACACGTTTTCTATTTTTGTCCCTAGCTGAATGATATGTTGTACACAAACATATGGAATCATGAATCATGTCAAGGTTCGTGATGGGTTTTAAATTTGGCAAAGTCTTCCATCAAATCCCCATAATTTAGGCATTTTCCTTTTTGAAATTCCTCCCCACTCGCCTATATATATCACACACACATACTTCACAAAACTAAAAACCCTAAAACCTAAAACTAAAAATGGCAGCTACCTAGTTCTCTATCATTTGCGTTTGATCGAGGCATGCACAAAGAAAGGCTTGGTGGTAGATTGAAGGTCTCAGGTGCGTTGGTATGATTAAACACATTATCTGATGGCTTAAATCACTACTACAAAAACAAGCAAAGAGATCCAGACTAAAAGACCCGTTGATAAATATAACGGGTCTCTTTAATATAAGAGACCTGCTATAATAAACAACAGGTCTCTTATATGTCAAATGGGCCCGCCATTTTTCAGTGAGAGACTTAAGAGACCCGTTGTTTTTATTGACGGGTCTCTAATATGTAAAAAATAAGAGACCAGTTGCTTTTGTTGACGGGTCTCTAAAGTGTAAAAACTTAGAGACCTGTTGTTTAGCCCAAGCGGTCTTTTCTTTTCTTCTTCAGATTAGAGCTAACACTTGGCAACTACACGAAGTACTCTCTAATCTCTCCATATCTCTCTACTCATCACCGCGGTCTTCTTCCTTTAAGCGGCAGCAAGAAAACCCTTCTTTTGCAAGAGGTCAATATTATCCCCTCGGAGCGCCTCCGCAACAACATTGTCGGGTTCTCGACCCATTTGATGAAGCGTATACAAAGAGGACCCATTCAAGGCATCTCCATCTTGCTCCTTCTTTCTACCCGATCTCCCACCTTCTTTCTCACCTTCTTCGGCTTTTCCATCTTCGCCTGAGTTTCGCCGCGAGCGCCATCTTCTGGAGCTTCGCCGCCGCCATCTTCTGGAGCTTCGCCGTCGCGGTATGTTTTTTGTTTTTTTTTTGTTTCCCTATTTTCATATTTGCTTCAGTTTCTTCATAATAATCTGACTGAATGAATTTATGTGATTGAATGAGTTAACAAGTTAACAATTCTCGTCCTATTTGTTCTCATATTTTTTGATTGAATGTGACATAGGCTATAGTTGTCATATTTTTTGAGCAGCCTGCAACCCCCATCTTGAATCATTCCGATTGAATGAATTTTAAATCATTAAAAGTTGAATCATTTTGAATCGTTCAACTACCATTAAAGGTTAAACGAATTTTCAACCTTTGTTGCCAAGGTCTATAGAATGATTTACCATGTTGATTTTAGTATTAATATACAGAAAAGATCTTAAGGACGCTGATATCCAAAGAGAAAGTTGATGAACGATCAAGATGTATGGAGCTTGCGACAATGACGAAAGGATACAATGGAAGTGATTTCAAGGTTTGTTTATACTGCTTTTGGTTTTAATTAGAATTGATTGCTTTACATTGTTTTTTAACAAAAAAAATCAGCAAGTAGAACTTGTACATAACTGCTGTAAAGATAGAGGCTAAAAGATAGAGTAAATACTATACTCATAATAACTAGCTAGTTTACTTGTTTATATTATTCTGACTTGTTCCTTTCACATGTTGTTTAAACCAAGAAAAGAAGCATATTACTGAGGTCGGAGATAATTCAGATAAGAAAGATAAGAAAGAAAGGGTAATCACTATCGGACCGTTGAATACGGAAGATTTTTAGGAAGCAAAAAATCTGGTAAAAAAGCTTGTTCTTTTTTCTTTTTCTGATTATGCAGCCATATACACATTTAAAGTAAAATATGGAGGAAATATGGAGGAAATTTGGCGATGTAGATTATCTTCTGATTAACACGTTTGTGGTTGAGGCACTTGCTGATGCTGGCGCCAAGGTTAGAGAAATCATGGAAAATGAGTCTTGCACCAATTATCCTGTTGAGCTAGAGTTTGTTCGGGCTGTTGTCAAAGAGAGGTATGTGTATAAGACGGATACTGAGTCGGAAGAGAAAGGTGATTTTTAAGTAGCTTTCCTCGTGTGCAGGCTTGCTTCCTGTAGTTCCAAAAGCTTGTTCAACTTTCCTTTGAATAGTTTATGTTGATCTTGGCCAATATGGGTTGGATTTTAACGTAATTTTCCTGCTGGATTGCTTGCTTTGGAATGTTTATATTCAATGAAACACTCGCTACTGCATGTGTTTTTTATATGTTTTATGGTGCTTGAATTTTGGGAGCAGGCATATTGTGCAAGGAAGTTTAGTTTTGTTTAATGTATGTTGTGCTTGAATATTCCATTTGCAATTTGCTGTTTGCACATGTTCTCTTGCATCCTCTATAATTTGTAAATAATGAAGTGCTTCTTTAAAAGGCCTCCTGAAACTCACAGCATTGGCTGCTATAAATTTTTTATTTCCGCCAGGTATGAAACATACTTCAATTCATTTAGAAGCTAAAGTTATGACATTCTCCTGCCGATAATTTAATTCAGCTGTCAATTAGTTCCTGGATGCTCATGATACGATACTAGTATAGCTGAGACCCCCACAGTCCAAGGCAAGCAGTCTCATAATCTCAGTCTTCGCTGAAACACAGTTGTGACATCAAAGTTCGGATATGGTATTTGACGAATTCAATAGTCTCTGTTATTTATTACAAGGATTACAAAATCTCCTGGCATTATGAACTTGCCTACTTTCACAGGAAAGTAGGCAAGAAGCATCTTGGCCGGAGAAGGATCACCCAAATTCAACTCTTTGCAGATTGACAATGGCATGATAATGACACTAGAACTAAGTTCACAAAGACGACCATAAGTAGATGAACCAAAACAAGCGGTGATGACTTCACACTGGATCTTTTACCTGAACCAAAACAAGACCACAAACTTTACTACCCCTCCGTCTTAGTCGAAGTGCAACATTTAAAGTAAAATTTGTGTATTTTACATCATATTTTCAAATTGACATGATAAAATAATATTAATGTTAATATATGTTGATTTACCATGTTGATTTAAACGAATCTTCGTGTATGTGGAACTTTCTGCTTATTTTGAATTTTCTTGTTGCAGTCTGAACTTGAAAATCTGGCATTTATGCACACAAATCCTCAAGATCATGCAAAAATCAAGAGAACAGTTCCAGAGCTTTATAAAGAAAATTAAAAAGACCTGAAAGAGGTATTTTTTCTTGTTCGGTATACTAACTGGATCTCTGCTTACTACTAGTTGTTGACTCCTAGGTATTTTAGTTTATCTTCAATGTCCTCATGGTAGGCCAACGAAATTTTGGTGAAGAGGATTGGTAATGATCGATTCTTGGACCTTATGAATGTGAAAACCGAAATTCGGCCCATGTGCAAGGAACTTTACAAGTAATTTGTACGAAATCTGCTTGTTTATTATTGGCTAATATGTAGTGTTTGTGTGTATATTTATAAAATAACCTAAACTATGTTACTGATTTATAGCGTGTTGCTTTTGTTTTGTTGTATATAATTTGAAGGTGCTCTTGTTCCTATTGGACATCACCGATCTCATTTTTCCACCTACATTGGTGTAGTTGTGCGTGAAAGAGTAAACATCACCTATAAGGAGTGGTCTCACCTTCCAAAAGGACTCCTAGATGAATTATATGATTCTATCACGGCAAGCAAACATACTCATCTTTATATTTTAGAAAAAAAAATGCATAGAGCTCGGGGTTAAGAGTTTCAGCTCTTGGTTGATTTATTGTTGGTCTGCCCGTCTTACTTTTTTTTACAAATGTTGACATTTGTTGACTTTTATTTGTCTTCTTTGAGCTGCTGTGTTTGTCTGATGTTCTGGCAGTGGTCTGTACTGATTGTTGTATAAGGTGGCTTTTGGCATTGTGATCTATATCTGTTGTCTCTTTTTTTGTTACAATTTGTTGCAGTTTGTGTGCTGCATGTTCATTGGTTTGCTATTGCTGTAGTGCTGCCCTAATTCAGATGTTATGCATATATAACTAATGATTTTGTGTCAATGCAGAGGGGATTTTATGTTATTGAGAATCGTAAATGTTGGATACTTTCAAAAGCTGCAAAGCGATGGAAAGCTTTGAAGACTAGATTAAGACTTCAATGAATGTATTTAGAAGATGGAACAATAAGACAACAACCACCATGGAAATATTCTTGGATAGTTAAACCTGATTGGGATAAGTTCGTGGACTACTGCACTTCTAAGGAGTTCAAGGTAGCTTTTGATGTTTTCACCGGCTTAAGTTTCGGTTCCAATTATTGATAAGTTGGTGTGGATGATTAGATTTTAGAACTTTTTTTGTTATGTTTTTTGAAGTTACGATGTAAAGCTTTTACATTTATGGAAATTATAATTAATGTAAAGCATTTGCGTTTTGAGCATTACTTGTGAGAAATATATTTTTTTTGTAATAATATAGATTATTATGGAATTGTTATTGAATTATTATGAAATATTATAGCAACATGTGTTATTTTTCAAGTTTAATGGCTGTTAATATTTCTGAATTATAATAGCAGGTGTAATATATTTTAGGTTTAGTGCAATTACTTAATATTATAGCAGGTTCATGTAATTTGTGGGTAAAATACCTACTATTATTGAATTTAGAATATATATATATATATATATGGTGGGGTTATTCTAAAAAGGGTCTTATAATAAAAAGTGTAGGAAGGATTGTGGGAGTGACATGTGTCACCTTGCCACATCATCATGCCACATCCTATGACATGTGGCACCCCCCCACCCACCCACCCACCCCCCCCCCCCACCCACCCCCCCACCCCCTACACAAAAAAAAAATTTTCCCGCCAAAAAAAAAAAAATTTGGGGGCCCAAAATTTTTTTCCCATATAAACTTATAAGTGTGATGCACCATTTTTTGGTGCATCATGGTTATAAGTTTTGGTGCATCACACTAATAAGTTTCTTGCATCACGATTTATAAATTCTTGCATCATAGTTAACAGTTAAGTGCATCAACTATGATGCAGTAACAAAAAACCTTAATGCACTAAATCATAATGGTGATGCATTAACTTTATAACTGTGATACGGTAATAATAAGTTTCTTGCATCACGGTTATAAGTTCTTGCATCATAGTTAATGATTAAGTGCATCAACTATGATGCAGTAACTTATAACCTTAATGCACTAAATCATAATTGTGATGCAGTAGCTTTATAACTGTGATGCACTTATAAATTTTGGCGGGAATTTTTTTGGCGGGAAAAAAAAATTTTTTTGCCCCCCAAAAAAAAATTTTGGCAGGAAAAAAAAATTTCACGGGGGGTGGGGGGTGGGTGGGGATGGGGGTGACACATGTCATATGATGTGGAATGGGGGATGACACATGTCACTCCCACAATCCTTCCTACACTTTTTATTATAAAACCCTTTTTAGAATAACCCAAACCTATATATATATATATATATATATAAAAAGAGACCCGTTATGTATAAAATGGGCTCTCTGGGTATAATATTAAAAAAATTTAAGAGACCCCATATCTTATATATGGGGCCTGAGCTTATTAGAAAAAAATTATTAAAAAAATCAAAGAGACCCTCTATCTCATATATGGGGCCTCTTACCCTTTTAAAATATTTTTGGCACACCTCACATAAAAGACCCCCTTTCTTACATCGGGGGTCTTAAACTTTTAACAAAGAGACCCCTCATCTTGAGGGGGTCTCTTTATAAAAGAGACCCCCCCATCTAGAGACCCCCTTAAAGGAGGTCTCTTAGGTTATTTTGGACGGGTCTCTTTGCCCATTTTTGTAGTAGTGAATGAATTCTGGAATTAAGACAGCTTGTATACTTGAATTTGTGAACGAGATAGGTCATGATATATAATGATTCCATTCCGTTTCTTTTGATGAAAACCTAGTTTTATGTCTTAGTTAAGTTCTACAATTGGTTTGGAGTGATTTCGAGTTGTTTTGGTCGTGTTTTTGATTTTTGTGTGATTAAGTGTTGAATCTGAAATTCGGGAGTCTGAAATCAGTCCATTTTGTCGATTTTGTATTCAAAAATTATAATGAGTTGGGCTATGAAACTCTCCAGTATGTAACTTCTATATGATTAGTAATCCAAAAAATTTTTGGGAATTTTTCCTGGATGTTTTGATAGGTCGTTGAGGTGGATACTTTTTGGGTACAACTGCAGGTCGGTTTTCTGAATAGTCTGAGTTTGATTATTTTTTGTGTGGGGTTAGACTAACGAATAAATTCTGGAAAAATTCGTGTGGTTTCTAAAGACATTGTTTTACTTGTGTGAATTTTTTTGAATTTTACTTTTGATTTATGATGTGGTTCAAAAATTCGTCAAGTTGTAACCTGTTCATAGATAAAAGCTGATAAAAAATATTAAAAGGCTAATAAAGGTTAGGGTTGTATTGAATTTATCTCCAGGTATGCTGTCAGGTTTTGGGTCATATTGAAAGGGGTCCATTTTAATGATACCAACGTGTTATTTAGTGATTCTTTAGTCTAAAATCAAGTTTAGGAAAAGTACTTTCTGAATATATAAGTCTTGTAATTTTTAGAAGTCTAGAGAATATCTTTTCTGAATTTACAATTTCAAGTGTCAAACCTGTCAATTAGTAATCCGAATTTCAACCTTGGTTTATGATTTTTATTTTGAAATCAGTAAGGAATCATTAACTCAAATTGGACAGAACTTAAATATAAGATGTGTTTGGCCTCTGTGATTTTTGGTGGAATTTTTAGAATAGCACATCATGGTCTCTTAATTGCTTACTTTTTGAGTCTCAGATCTGTCACCGAATCTGGACTAGTTTTGATAAAGAATTTTTGTTCTATAGCTATACTACCTAGAAATTCTACAAAAAATACACAAAGTATAAAACATATGTACCTACCTGGGGTAATTTTTCTAAGGATCCAAGATGTGCACAAGTATACTTTAAAAATCTGAAAACGTGATATATGTTTTGATATTAAAAGCTGAGTTTTCTTAAAAAGGTGGTTACACACTCAATGTCTATTATATGACTAAAATGAGTAACCAAATTCATTTGGACTTAAAGTAATACTTGGTTATTGATCCGTATAGGTTCCGTGAAGCGGGAGTGATCCTATATCTTGTGATCCATCTATCTTTATTTACTTTTGCTGTTGAATAAGGTACAGATATTCCGTACTCTTTCAGCAAGAGTACAACTACTTTCTCTCTCATGACCTTTCTCTCTCTTCTATATTATTTGCCTATCTTATTTTGGACTATTGATATTTGAACTCTTCGTTTGAACCTTGACATTGCATCTTTGATTTGATACATGTGAACTGAACCTTTGATATTAGCCCTTTGATTATTCGAACCTTTGATATTGAACTTTGACTATATGAATGAGACCTTGTAACACCCCGAGATATTCGGAATAATTACAGCGCCGTAAACCCTTTAGATAAGGATTTACAAGGCTAATTTTAAAAGAAGTATAAAAATAAACCAATCGAACAACTGGAATTCAAATACAGATTTGATTCAAACGATCAAATGAGTTAACTTATACAACCATATCGAAAAGACTTTATTAATACAGACGTACTCGAGTACTAAACGAACCAAGAAGACAAATCACAATAATAATAACATCAACCACATCACTGAGCCATTTCATCGTCCTGTCGGTACTGTGGTTGCCTCCCCACTCCTCGGCTACCTGAACATCAAAACAATGTCCACCCCCGAAGGGGTTAGCAAAACAATGCTAGTACAAGTATCATAATACAATTAATCATCAATGCATCACAAAACATGCAAACGGACTTCCGCTACCAGAATCCAACGATGCGAATCCTCACGATTCCATCAACACAATACAGGGTAATCCAGCGATCCAGCGCCCTTGGTATAGATCCCCATGATGATCCCGTCGGACCAACGCATGGTGGAAAACCCGTCCAGCGATCCAGCGCCCTCAGCATAGATCCCCATCATGATCCCGTCGGACCAACGCATGGTGGACATTCGATCCAGCGCCCTCAGCATAGATCCTCATGATCCCCTCAGACCATTTATACCATAAATCAATCAACTATGCATACACATATGCATTTCAATATGTTCATCAATACGAACAAATAATCAACGAATATCATGAGAATTTTCAGAAATACATCTCATATTCAACAATATGAGCAAAACCATAAGCATGATCAAATATTCAATATAAATCGAACTCGACATATGATACTTGCCTCGAAAATGGCAAGAACGAAATACTTCGATGATCTCAACACACTCGAAGGCCACCTCCTTCGATCAACGTAACAAGCTCGAACCATAATAAAAGGAATGATATATAAATCATCTCAAGTCGAACAATGGCCTAACAATTCGGCCTACGACCGAAAAGCTCAAAATAAATAATCTGCCTGGATTGCTTAGCGCGCGCTACGTACTCTACGTAACGTGCGCTAAGCCGGACTGTTAGCATACGCTATCGTATAAGACTCGCGTGCGCTAGCCACGGTTGTGATCGACTGGTAGTCTCATAACGTCACGCTACGTGCGTTAGTGCGTTAATCGAACCCGATAGCGCACGTTAACTCACACATGTTAGCGTGCGCTAATCTTGCATGGCGAGAATCGCAAACCAAGCTGGGGTGAATGGTGAAGAACTCATGAATTCTACCGTGATAATACAAGTTATCCTCGGGCATATCATGCTAATAAGGTTTGTGGAAGTTTTATGATTATGAAATACAAATATACGGATAGTCATCTCAATATCATAATCCATCTACGACCTTCAAGAAATAATCTAAGTTCCGATCGTCTTACATTCCAAAACACATGATTCCAACGTGTACAACGTAGCAACTGGGTAATATCCCATTACTGATCATAAATCGATTTGAACATGCTTAGGAGTCCTTATAATAAGATGGTTCAAAGGTTCATACGATATATAGTGCCGATACGTCAAAAGTATCCTTCTAACATGTGATGACCGATCATAAACGAAATACTTGCTATCCAAACATGATTCAAACTTCCTTAGGAACATTACTAATCATTGGTGAAGAATCACCTACCTCAAAGTAGTGAAGAACACGGAGGAAGATGAAGCAATCCAACACCGAAGGCTTGAACACCAATATCCAATGATATACGACCTTCAATCTCGAACTAGGAGGTTGATACGAAGTGTTTAGGACGAAGGGAGTTATGTTCTAAGTGTAAGAGTTCGGGTTATGGGAGGAGAAGAATTGAAATCACGAATAGGATGCTGTCCTATTTATAATAAATGGCTATTAGCGCGCGCTAGTTCCTGCTCGTAGCGTGCGCTAACGGCTGTCTGACTTAACTGAAGTCAGCACTTAGCGTGCGCTATTCACATGTCTGTAGCGTGCGCTAAGGCGTTGACTTGGCTTTTCCCGAAAGCCGTCCAGGTTCATTCGACACAATCCGATAAGGGTCCCCCGGCCAGATCTCACCTACCGCACGTCTCAATCAATTTGACCACGCATAGCGTGCGCTAATGACACTCTGTAGCGTGCGCTATGAATCCATGTTAGCGTACGCTACCCGTAGCCTGTAGCGTGCGCTACATGCACAGAATTTCAATCTTTAAATCACATACACAAAATTATACGCTCGGCAACAAAGGATTATGAAATACGGAGAATAGTACTCAGACAAAAGAACAATCATTATAATATCACAAGTTCCAATTACATAACAGAAATCTCGGGTATTACATCCTTCCTCCCTAAAAAGAAGTTTCGTCCCGAAACTTAGGATGAAAACAACTCCGGATATTTAGCCTTCATACCGTCCTCCGTTTCCCAAGTGGCCTCTTCGACTCCATGTCGTGACCATTGTACTTAAACCAAATGTATTGGTTTATTCCTCAATTGTTTGATCCGGCTCTCAAGTATCTTGATTGGTCTCTCTTCGAAGGTGCCATCATTAGCTATCTCGATCTCGTCGAAATCAATGACGTGACTGGGGTCCGGTACATACTTCAGCTTTTGGGATACGTGAAAAACATTGTGAACATGACTCGGCGATGGCGGTAAGGCCAACCTGTATGCTAAATCCCCAACTCTCTCTAGGATCTCAAATGGTCTGATATATCTCGGACTTAGCTTACCTCTTCTCCCAAAACGGAAAATCCCTCGTGTAGGAGACACCTTCAATAGTACGTGGTCCCAGGCGTCGAACTCTAGAGGGAGACGACGTACATCTGCATAAGACTTCATCGACTGCAGGCGGTCAACAGTCTCTCTCGAATCAAAGCTATTTTCTCTTGAGTCTGAATAATCAATTCCGGTTCCGCCCCGATCAAATCCGAAGAATCATCCCAACTCAGGGGTGATCGGCATCTTCTCCCGTATAAAGCTTCAAATGGTGCCATCTTAATTGAAGCATGCCAACTATTATTGTAGGTGAATTCAACTAATGGCAAATGAACTTCCCAATCAGTTGACCAATCCAAAGCACAGGCTCTAAGCATGTCTTCTACAGTTTGAATAGTCCTTTCGGACTGACCGTCCGTTTGGGGATGATAAGCTGTGCTAAAGTTGAGCTCAGTCCCCAAATCCTTGTGAACTGCTTTCCAGAAGTGCGACACGAAGCGACCATCTCGATCCGAAATAATGGTCTTCGGCGTCCCATGCAATCTGACTATCTCCGCAATAAATACTCGTGCCAATCTCTCGGGTCCCCATGAATCTTTGATCCCTAGGAAATGAGCCGACTTGGTTAGTCAATCAACTACAACCCAAATCATGTTCATTCCCGTTCTAGTCCTTGGCATATTGGTGATGAAATCCATCGAAATGTCCTCCCACTTCCATTCAGGGATCGGAAGCGGCTTTAACATCCCGGCAGGTCGCTGATGTTCAATCTTAACCTGCTGACAAGTCAAACACTTCGAAACGTACTCCGCTACGTCCTTCTTCATATTCCCCCACCAGAAGTTTTGCTTTAAATCCTTATACATCTTACTGCTGCCTGGGTGAATAGAATAGGGCGTGCTATGAGCTTCCTTCAAAATTGTCCGTCTCAAATCATCATCCTCGGGAACGCAAAGTCGACTCTGAAATCTCAGAACTCCATCGTCTTGTATCACGAATCCTGGGGCTTTTCCTTTCTTTACTTCATCACCTAATCGAAGGATTAAAGAATCGTCCAACTGCTTAGATTTGATCTCCTCGACTAGTGATGAAGTCAGTTCCATCACATACAGTTGCCCTTGGATTCCTGGTGCCCATACTTCAATCCCCTCACGGATCAGTTCTCGTTGAATACTGGTTTGGGACGTGAGAGCTTCCAACACTCGAATAGAAACAGGTTTACGGCTCAAAGCATCGGCTACTACATTTGCTTTCCCCGGATGATAGACAATCTCCAAGTCGTAATCCTTGATCAATTCCAGCCACCTTCTCTGCCTCCTGTTTAATTCTTTCTGACTGAAAATGTATTTGAGGCTCTTATGATCTGTAAAGATCTGACAATGAGTGCCGTACAAATAATGTCACCAAAATTTCAAGGCAAAAACCACAGCCGCTAGCTCCAGATCATGAGTCGGGTAATTAACTTCGTACGGTTTCAATTGTCGAGAAGCATAAGCAATCACTTTATCCTTCTGCATCAATACACAACCCAAACCCTGATTTGAAGCGTCGCTGTATACCATAAATCCATCAGTTCCCTCTGGTAGCGCTAATATAGGTGCTGTCGCCAGTCTCCTCTTAAGCTCGTCAAAACCAGCCTGGCACTTCTCATTCCACGTGAACTTTTGAGTTTTCTGTAACAGCTGAGTGAGCGGACGAGCAATTTTGGAAAATCCCTCTACAAAGCGGCGATAATATCCAGCAAGTCCTAAGAAGCTTCGGACTTCTTTCACGTTTTTAGGAGCTTCCCACTCCAAGATTGCTTCGACTTTCTTCGGGTCCACCTGAACTCCGTCGGATGATATCACATGCCCAAGGAAAGTTACTTCCTTAAGCCAGAATTCGCATTTAGAAAGCTTTGCATACAGCTGTTCGTTCCTCAAGGTGCTCAAAACCACACGTAAATGTTCAGCATGTTCCTCTGCGTCTTTCAAATATATCAAGATGTCGTCAATGAAGACGACCACAAATTTATCCAAGTATTCCAAAAATACCCGATTCATCAATTGCATGAATACCGCAGGAGCATTGGTAAGTCCAAATGGCATTACTACAAATTCATAATGCCCATACCGGGATTTGAAAGCAGATTTCGGTATATCCGATTCCTTAATTCTCAACTGGTGGTATCCTGATCGCAAGTCAATCTTCGAGAATATCCTTGCCCCTTGCAGTTGATCAAACAAGTCGTCGATCCGAGGTATAAGATACTTATTCTTGATTGTCATCTTGTTGAGCTCCCTGTAATCAATACACAGTCGGAGGGATCCGTCTTTCTTCCGGACAAAGAGAACGGGCGCTCCCCAAGGAGAAACGCTCGGTTGAATATAAACCTTCTGCAACAATTCCTCCAGTTGTTTCTTGAGTTCATACATCTCGGTTGGCGCCATGCGGTATGGTGCTCTGGAAATAGGAGCTGCTCCAGGCTCTAATTCGATAGTGAATTCCACTTCTCTTTGCGGAGGTAAACCAGGTAGTTCGTCAGGAAAAACATCTGAGAACTCATTTACAACTGAAATGGATGAGAGCTCTACTCCTTCCTCTTTCTTCATGGCATAGCACCAGAGTCACGACATGTTTTGATAATTTCACGGCTTTCATTGCCTTGATCAATTTTCCCGAGCTTCCCGGTCTCCATCCTCGGAATAAATGTTCAGATCCGTCATCCGCAATGATAGAAATGACTCTCTCTCGGTAATTCAGAATAGCTCCATAACGGTTTAGCCAATCATCTCCGAGAATTAAATCGTCACCGTAAATGTCAACCACAATAAGGTTCGATAGCCAATCTCTCCCTCCTATAGTTACTAGAAAATCCCTAGCTTCTAGGGTTCCCACAATTTTCTTTCCGCTTGGTAATCCCACAACATAAGGTTCACAATCATATAAGCACGAGATTTTCAAACGATTAACACAGTTCAATGATACAAAAGAATGTGTAGCTCCGGAATCGAATAAAACACTAACTGGTTGCAAAAGGATCTGAATTGTACCTGATGCAACAGCTGTGTTCTGACCATCCTTCTTCATCTCGTAAATACGTGGAGGAACGGACCCAGCACTGGATGCCTCTCTCTTCCCAACATTCTGCTGCTGAAATCCACTCTGTTGCGTCTGGTTCACACTGCCTCTTCGAATCGAGCCGGAGTGCGAGTACCAAAAGATCGGGTCGCATTCCCACAAAATGTTGCGCGATGTCCTTCTGTCCACACTCAAACAGTCACGGTAGCGAAACAATCACGTCGAACATGTCCCGCTTTTCCACGCTTATAACACTTCTTCCCCGTGTCTCAAAGCGATTTGTCTTGCTCGGAACTTCTTTCCTCCTCGAGAAGGATGCGGAGGTCTCTGGATGAGTGAAAAGAGGACTGACCGGCGGGGCCCGCTATTCTTATTCTCCGTGAAGTTGCCGACACCTTCATTTCTTTGCTTCCGTCGATTTCTCTACCGCTTCCTTCATATCATAGGCCAACGCCTTGTCACGATCTTGCCTCAAGGTGGTACAATCAAATCCGGACATATATTGCTGAATTTCCGGCTTCATTCGCATGTCAAAATGGAAAATCCTTTCCGCCTCGGTCCTGACCAGGTGGCGCACATAAGTCAGCTGGTGATTAAAAGTCTTAATCACGTCCGTCACAGTTGCTTCTGAATTTTGTGGTGAGAAAAACTCCCGAACTCGGGCCTCTCTAACTGGGCGAGGACAATACTGTGCCTCCATCATCAATTTGAATTCTGTCCAGTCAACATTATGCTCCTCCGGTCGAATGGCCTCCCACCAGTCGAAAGCCTCCCCTGTCAGAAGATACTGGGCGACCGGAACCTTCCTATCGTTGGGACAATTAATCCCCGCAAAAATCTTCTCTAATTCCTTCAGCCAGTGATCCCAAGAAAGCATCTCAGTCGAACCATCACATTTCGGAGGATGCAATTTGATCACTTCGGTAAGCCATTTATCTCCTCGATTTTCCACGTTATGTTGCTGTCCCATCGCTGTCTGCATGCGATCCACAACCTGAGCAAATTGGTTTATCTGGGCAACCACCTGCTGAAGCACTCCCGGCACATTAGGATCTGCATCATTATTTGCCGATCCCTGTTGTCCCCCGGAATGAGAATCCGTTCGACTAGCGGTTATCTCTGGGGTAGATACCGACTCTTCTTGTCTCGCATTTCCACGTCCGCGTCCACGACCGCGTCCGCGTCCACGACCTCCTCTCAACATACTGTAAACATAAATACTCAATATCCAGGGCAAACGTTCTAAAAGTACATCCATCAATGTTCACAAATCATGAATAAAATAAAACGGTAGTATTTGAGATTAGGAAACTTACAACCACGGTCCACACGATCTTTGGCTCGCTCGGTGATGTTACGAACGACCAATAATCAAATAACGTAAATGCACTCCAACTAACCCGACTGCCAAGATATCCATGAATCTTAGCTCCGATACCATATTCCGTAACACCCCGAGATATTCGGAATAATTACAGCACCGTAAACCCTTTAGATAAGGATTTACAAGGCTAATTTTAAAAGAAGTATAAAAGTAAACCAATCGAACTACTGGAATTCAAATACAGATTTGATTCAAACGATCAAATGAGTTAACTTATACAACCATATCGAAAAGACTTTATTAATACAGACGTACTCGAGTACTAAACGAACCAAGAAGACAAATCACAATAATAATAACATCGACCACATCACTGAGCCATTTCATCGTCTGCCGGTCTTGTGGTTGCCTCCCCGCTCCTCGGCTACCTGAACATCAAAACAATGTCCACCCCCGAAGGGGTTAGCAAAACAATGCTAGTACAAGTATCATAATACAATTAATCATCAATGCATCACAAAACATGCAAAAGGACTTCCGCTACCGGAATCCAACGATGCGAATCCTCACGATTCCATCAACACAATACAGGTAATCCAAATGATCAGGCGCCCTTGGTATAGATCCCCATGATGATCCCGTCGGACCAATGCATGGTGGAAAACCCGTCCAGCGATCCAGCGCCCTCAGCATAGATCCCCATGATGATCCCGTCGGACCAACGCATGGTGGACATTCGATCCAGCGCCCTCAGCATAGATCCTCATGATCCCCTCGGACCATTTATACCATAAATCAATCAACTATGCATACAAATATGTATTTCAATATGTTCATCAATACGAACAAATAATCAACGAATATCATGAAAATTTTCAGAAATACATCTCATATTCAACAATATGAGCAAAACCATAAGCATGATCAAATATTCAATATAAATCGAACTCGACATATGATACTTGCCTCGAAAATGGCAAGAACGAAATACTTCGATGATCTCAACACACTCGAAGGCCACCTCCTTCGATCAACGTAACAAGCTCGAACCTTAACAAAAGGAATGATATATAAATCATCTCAAGTCGAACAATGGCCTAACAATTCGGCCTACGGCCGAAAAGCTCAAAATAAATAATCTGCCTGGATTGCTTAGCGCGCGCTACGTACTCTACGTAACGTGCGCTAAGCCGGACTGTTAGCATACGCTATCGTATAAGACTAGCGTGCGCTAGCCACGGACTGGCAGTCTGACTCGGCTGGTCTCATAACGTACGCTACGTACGTTTCGTGCGTTAACTGAACCCCGATAGCGCACGTTAACTCACACATGTTAGCGTGCGCTAATCTTGCATGGCAGAATACTGCAAACCGAAAACTGGGTTGAATGGTGAAGAACTCATGAATTCTACCGTGATAATACAAGTTATCCTCGGGCATATCATGCTAATAAGGTTTGTGGAAGTTTTATGATTATGAAATACAAATATACGGATAGTCATCTCAATATCATAATCCATCTACGACCTTCAAGAAATAATCTAAGTTCCGATCGTCTTACGTTCCAAAACACATGATTCCAACATGTACAATGTAGCAACTGGGTAAGATCCGATTACTGATCATAAATCGATTTGAACATGCTTAGGAGTCCTTATAATAAGATGGTTCAAAGGTTCATACGATATATAGTGCCGATACGTCAAAAGTATCCTTCTAACATGTGATGACCGATCATAGATGAAATACTTGCTATCCAAACATGATTCAAACTTCCTTAGGAACATTATTAATCATTGGTGAAGAATCACCTACCTCAAAGTAGTGAAGAACACGGAGGAAGATGAAGCAATCCAACACCGAAGGCTTGAACACCAATCTCCAATGATATACGACCTTCAATCTCGAACTAGGAGGTTGATACGAAGTGTTTAGGACGAAGGGAGTTATGTTCTAAGTGTAAGAGTTTGGGTTATGGGAGGAGAAGAACTGAAATCACGAATAGGATGCTGTCCTATTTATAATAAATGGCTATTAGCGCGCGCTAGTCCCTGCTCGTAGCGTGCGCTAACGGCTGTCTGACTTAACTGAAGTCAGCACTTAGCGTGCGCTATTCACATGTCTGTAGCGTGCGCTAAGGCGTTGACTTGGCTTTTCCCGAAAGCCATCCAGGTTCATTCGACACAATCCGACAAGGGTCCCCCGGCCAGATCTCACCTACCGCACGTCTCAATCAATTTGACCACGCATAGCGTGCGCTAATGACACTCTGTAGCGTGCGCTATGAATCCATGTTAGCGTACGCTACCCGTAGCCTGTAGCGTGCGCTACATGCACAGAATTTCAATCTTTAAATCACATACACAAAATTATACGCTCGACAACAAAGGATTATGAAATACGGAGAATAGTACTCAGACAAAAGTACAATCATTACAATATCACAAGTTCCAATTACATAACAGAAATCTCAGGTATTACAGACCTACACTTTGATTTGGACTTGTACTTTTTGACCCTTCAGTATTTACCCAGGTAGTATCTGTTCCCAGTTATGGGGGGTCCATGACCGTAGCATTGATGCACCAATGTTATGACTCTAATGTGGTTGGAGAGATGTACCACACCGTCCCTTATCTGCTATCTGCTACGGCCATTATTATGATTGTGAATTGTTTGTAGGTGCGTATGGATGCATCCTAGATTTCTTTGTTATTTGTTTGGGCTACTGTGATGATATAGATATATATTATATTTGTTTGGTGATTGGGCATGCATGCATGCAATCCCTTCACATTTGGGAGTTGATAACTCCATTGGGCTACTATTTGTTTGGATATTTGTTTGGGCCTGGGGTAAAATACTGAATCCACATTCATACACTTTATACTTAAACTTTGATATCCTTTTGATTATCCATTGACACCATATGTATTCTATCTTTGCATTCCTTCGATTATCTAATCTCGTTCGATCTGTTTTGTTATTTGCTTTATATCTGTTCACTGAGCTTTTTATGCTCAGCTGCTTTTCTTCTCCATGCAGCAGGTACTTAAGCTAGGAGCGGGGTTATTAGCTTGGGGATGAGAGAGAGTGGATTACCCTATAGCTTTATTTTAATAATGAACTTTATTTCCTTATCATTATTTCGGGATTTCGGACATTTGTATCGTACTCTCTTTTGTTCGGTTTCGGGGACACTTGGTGTTGTTTTAGTCCCCTTTTGATACTCATTTGATAATTTTTAATTAAGACTTCCGCTGTTTGATTTGAATCTGTTGTATCTGATATGTCACCATAAAGTGACGCTTCTACCCTTGCCGGGTTGGGGCGTTACAGTACTGCTACATTGTTAAATGGATTGTATCATCTAAATCTCAGCAACAAAGTAGTTGTCAATATTATGACTAGAAAACGTGGTAGGGATGAAACCAATCAAGTTTTGAAATGGCATCTTAGACTTGGTCATGTTGGTCAGACCAAGGTTTACAAGATGGAAAAAGATGGACTTACGGGTCCATTGGGATCGGATCCCTTTCCTACTTGTGATTCTTTCCTTAAAGGCAAAATGACTAAGCCCCCCATTCACAGGGACTTTTGAATGAGCCGCTGACAAACTGGAATTAATCCATACCGACGTATGTGGTGCTTTGGAACCAGCACGTGACGAATATCAATATTTCATTACGTTTACAGATGATCATACTAGGTATGGTTATGTATACTTAATGAAACATAAATCCGAGGCTTTTGGGAAATTCCAGAAATTCAAGGCCCTAGTCGAAAAACAAACTGGTAATCATATCAAAGCACTTCAGTCGGACCGAGGTGGCGAGTATATGAGTACGGAGTTTGACGAGTTCCTTAAGGAACATGGAATAGTTTCACAACTAACACCTCCAGGTGATCCTTAGTTAAATGGTGTGTCAGAAAGAAGGAATCGGATCTTGTTGAACATGGTCTGTTCCATGATGGGCTATACTGACTTACCGATTTACCTGTGGGGGTATGCACTCCTGACTGCCACTTACATCTTGAACAAATATCCTTCCAAATCCGTTCCTAAAACTCCACATGAGATGTGGGAGGGTAGGAAATCGAGTCTGAATCATATTAGGATTTGGGGATGTCCCGCCTATGTCAAGAAGACTAAGGTGGAAAAGTTGGAAGCGAGGTCCGCGAAGGGACGTTTCATTGGATTACCATCTAGGATGATGGGTTATCTATTCTACATGCCCGAAGATCGAAAGATCATTGTTGCTTTACAACCACACTTCCTGCAATATGAGTTCATTCTGGAAGGCGGGGCAAGTAGAAGTATTTCTTTAGAAGAATACAATGAAACTCCTCGGGAGACATCTGTGCAAGAAACTGGAACCGAACCTTCTAAAACACAAGTACAACCACCTTGTAGGTCTAGTAGGGTGTCTCATTTACCTGAGAGGTATGGGCTCGTGCACTTGGAGAAGCTGGGTCTCAATGAGGTTCCAAGTGATAGCCAAGAGACCGACCCAACGACCTTTGACCAAGCGATGGTGGATGTAGACTCCGTGAAATGGCGTGAAGCTATGGAAGCTGAGATAGACTCGATGCATGTCAATCAGGTCTGGACTCTAGTAGACTGCCCTAAAGGCATAGTGCCTATTGGGAACAAGTAGATCTACAAGAGAAAGACTGATGGTGATGGCAAGGTTGACGCCTATAAGGCCAAGCTTGTGGCAAAGGGTTATACCCAGAAAGAAGGGATGGACTACCACGATACCTTCTCACCCGTAGCTATGATAAAGTCTATTCACATGATGCTTGCTATAGCTGCCTACCACGATTATGAGATATGGCAAATGGACGTAAATATGGCTTTTCTTAATGGATTCCTCAAAGAGGAAATCTATATGGAGCAGCCTAAAGGCTTTGTGTCCGAAGTCGATATTCAGAAAGTGTGCAAGCTTCAGCGTTCTATTTATGGACTGAAGCAAGCTTCACGTAGTTGGAACCTTCGTTTTGACGAGGCGGTCAAAGAGTTTGACTTCATGCAAAATGAAGAGGAACCTTGTGTATACAAGAGGGTTAGTGGGAGCAAGATCGCACTCTTAGTACTATATGTAGATGATATTCTACTAATTGGAAATGATGTGGGAATTCTCAGTTCTGTGAAAGCTTGGCTTTCGAGTAATTTCTCCATGAAAGACTTGGGAGAAGCAACCTATATTCTTGGTATTCGGCTCTACCGGGATAGAGCGAAGAGAACAATAGGTCTTTCCCAAGCCCTCTACATAGATAAAATCTTAAAGCGATTTAAGATGGATGATTCTAAAAGAGGGTTCCTTCCGATGCGACATGGAATAAAACTCTCCTCGAAGATGTGTCCTCAAAGTGAGGAACAACGAAGGGAAATGAGTAATATACCATATGCCTCGGCCATGGGTAGCCTTATGTATGCTATGTTGTGTACGAAACCTGACATTGCGCATGCTGTAAGCGTGGTGAGTAGGTTTCAGGTAAACCCAGGTAAGAAACATTGGACTGCCTTAAAGAACGTTCTCAAGTACTTAAGAAGGACTAGAGACATAGTTCTTATGTATGGCGGTGGAGAATTGGATGTGGTGGGATTCACTGATTTGGACTTCCAGGGATAGAAGGACGACTCGATGTCTACTTCTGGCTACATATTTACTCTTAATGGAGGAGCAGTATCTTGGCGTAGCGCCAAGCAAAGTGCGACTGCTGATTCGACCTGTCAGGCTGAGTATCAAGCAGCCTCGTAGGCTTCCAAGGAAGGGTTCTTGATTAAGAAGTTTCTGGGAGAACTTCAAGTGATACCATGTGCTGAGCTGTCTGTTCCACTGTGCTGTGACAACGACGGAGCTATAGCGCAGGCCAAGGAGCTGAGGTTTCACAACAGCACCAAACATATTGAGAGGAAGTATCATCTCGTAATAGATTTGTTCGCAAGGGATACATTGTGCTGCACAGAGTAGACTCGGCCGACAACGTCGCTGATCCACTAACCAAGCCACTTTCTCAGACTAGCTTGGAGCGTCATCTGGAGAACATGGATATTCGATACCATAGTGTGTGGCATTGAGTGCAAGTGGGAGATTGTTAGGAGTATGCCCTCGAATGCCACTCAGAGGATGTTGAGTGAGGGCATTGTACTTGTAATTATGTAAATCATTAATATAAGGCAATGTATGTTTCCTTATTTACTGGTAGTTACTAGTGTTCCTAACTTGTAAATATACATATAGAAACTAGTCCGTGTATTTGAGAGCAACACGTTCCACTTCTTATTGGATAAGGGGGTCGGCACTGGAAAGATTTATAGCTCAAATACTTAATCGTTCGCAAGTCGATGAAACTTGACTGGGCATTAATTTTATGTGAAGACTTGTATGACATGTTCTTTGACATGGAGAGTGCCTGTCAAACACTAATGGTTAGTAGGAGCACACGTTATAGGTATGCTAATTGGATTAGTATACTCGAACCGACTCACCCTCGATTCGTCACACGGATTTCACTCCGGGATAGTCAATGATGGAATTGAAAGCTTGTGATAGGTATTCGTGAACCTTCGACTTGAGGATTTAGTAGGGATGTGCTTGTGACGTCAAGATTTTCATTAGAGTAGTTCGACCCTATAAATTGGGATGTCGGGGTCAACCTCGACGTGCATCTTGACGGGCAAGTAGCAGGTCCTACTGAATACCAAGATAGAATTCTTTTTCCCATTACTAAGCGGGTTATATGTCCTATGCGGTTATTGGCAGATGAGATCATAAGTCTTTGGCCAAAGCATTGGAGCTAGTTGTATTGGATACACGAGAGCTCAATGATCTCGATTTGCATTAACGCATGCATAGCATCAAGTACAGACAGGGTTTGACTGACCGTGACCCTATAACTTGATCGGGACATTTGAAAGAAGGGTTTATACGTATACTGGTATTCACGACAAAATGGTTCTTGAATGATCCCAATCATTCGTTCTCAGTTGGGGTACAGTGTAGGCCGCCAGGCTGGCTAGAGGGTGCTACTACTCTTTGGTTTCTCCCATTGCTGACTGAGACGGACCTACCGAGTCGCGCAATAGGATTGACGACGGAATGAATCAAGCTTGTTCTCTCTTTATGAATATTAGATGTTGGATATCTAATTTGGGACATTAGATGTCTAAATCGATTTATTGGATAAATTGATTTACGGCCTAATGAATTAAATAAATTACTGGGTGATTAATTTAATTCATAAATATAATTATTTCTTGGAGAAGTTAATTATGTTAATATGTATTTAATGTGATTAATTTATTGGATTAATTAATCGATACAAATACATCGGAACGAAATTGGAGTTTACCTGTTTGGACTCACGGGAGTCTGAAACAAACCGAACTCATCCGTTTTTCATGATAGCCGCCCCCTTTGCTTCCACCCACCTTCCCATTGTCTTTTCTTCCATTTATTAATGCATGATCATGACTTTGTGGGGTTAGACATCATGTGGCATGATTTGTATCATGTGGGTGGGAGTTCAATAAAGGATGGAAGACTTCTCATTACAACTAACCTTTTAAATCTTGGAGAGATTCCATACGTGATATAGGTGAGAGAGAGAGAAAAGAGTTCATTTTCATAGTCTTCTTCTTCTTCACGTGTTATTGATAATTCTTGGAGGAAAAACCAAGAAATCAAAGAGAGAAAATTTAATAAACATACTTAGAGTATATTAATCAAATTCAATAGCTTCATCATTTAGATCTAGCCGTATTCTTGGAGGATAGCAAGGTGACCGTCACCCCGTATGTTTCTCCGGCGCGTGACAAGTAGAGGCATTGTAATTTCAACGTCGGATCATTCAAGTGCTTTGGATCGTAGGGAAATTCGTTTAAAGCTTGGGGAATAGCTCAAGAGAAGAAATCCATTTAATCAACGGACTACAAGGGTGAGTTTCTAATATCTCTTGTGATTTCGTTTATATATTCATATATACGTAGCTCGATCGATCCTCGTAGGGATTCAGATCAAATTAATTTTTGTTTTACCGCTTCTGCTGGGCCTTCAATTTAGGCACCGAATCCCAACACCTTATACATAGGCTACATCGGTGGCCTTGAATTTTCTTACAAGCAGGGTTCCTTTTCCACTTGTTCTTCTTTGCATTTGTCACCGAATCGAACCTTTGGACCAGTCCTTCTACGCAAGACCAGACCTTCTACGCAATATGACAGTTTGTTGCTATCATCTGTCATATGCTGAGAGATGATCTCCTTCCTGATATACTATAATCAAAATTAAGTAGATTTGGGTCCCCTTTGTTCTTTGGGTCCTCGTTTATGCCTTTTGTCATATGCCTTTTGGTACCTATATTTGCCTTACAATAATAGGTTTGATGTAGGTCTTGTTGAGTCCTTTCTTGGCAGAATTACATGGGGCAAGCATGTATTCGCTGTAAGTGTTATTATTATTATGCATGTAAAATTGAGAATTTTGGTTCGAGTAAGGATGTTGTCTAGGTACAGGAACCATGTTTCTCTGCTTTGTGGATTGCCTCCTAGGTTTCCGATTGGATTTCCAGAGCTACAGTTGATAGAATTGAGCGGCAGCTTGCTTGCCAGAGAGGGTCCTAGGTTCCTGTAACCAGTATTGAGGAGTTGTGTACTGTTGATAGTACTTAGGTGCAAACTGTTGATAGTACTAGGGTACATGTTTCCATCGTTGCTGTTGGTGATGCTGCCAGTATGCTTGAGGAGCATATTGTTGGCGTTTTGCATTACGTCTAATAGATTTACGAGGCTGTGTTATCCGCTGCTTATGATATGATTCTGGTGGCGGAATGGCAGCCTTGGTTTCTAAGAAGGTACAAATGTTGGATTTTTCATGTATTTAATACATGGAATTGAGTAAAACTCAGAGTAAAATAAACCAAAAATCCAAGATGACGATTTCATGCAGTAATATAATTATAAAAGGGTTCGACGAATTACCTTAATCCGATGAACAAATCTAGATCCGGACAAAAAGTTGATGTGTAATATCCGCCATTTTCATAATATAATATTATTATTTATAATAATATTAATAATGCATTGTCATTTCATTTAACCTCATTTAGGGGATCATGAATATTTATTTCGATGTATCACAAGTTCTAGCCCTAATCTGACTGGAAACCGACCAGGCGAAACTTACCTTTTTTCCGTCCGAACCGCCGCATAATGCAATAGGCCGCCGCGACACCTGAGCCGAAGCTTCCGTCGCGCCGCTGCTGTAATGCTGTTGCAGACTGTGAACAGTCCGATTCGGACTTGCTGATGTATACCTCCATTTCGCATACTGTGTGTGTGGGTGATTGACCGATTGTTTGTGGGTGTGTAAGGTTTTGTGTGTGTGTGTGTGTGTTGCAAGAGAGATGTAGATGAGATAGAGAGGAGCCGAGAAGGGAGAATCAGGAGGAAACATAAAATGAGTTATGCCGATTTTAGAGAAAGAAGAGATTAGAGAGAAGTGAGAAATGGATGAATAGGGGCGGATCGTGTATAGGGTTGTTTTTATACACTTTAGTTTTAGGTTAATTCAATTTAGCCCTCATTTTCCAGTAATCTTTCAATTCCACCCTAGACATTCAGATTCTTAAATTCGAACCCAGTCAGCTTGTAATTCCTACAATTTATCCCCAATCAGTTTTAGTAATCTTAATTCAACCCTATTTTAACACAGACATTAATAATGTTAACTCTTCAATTAATATTAATAATCAGTTCATTTTATGCATTATATTTTATTTTCAGTCATTATATTATAATATTTTATAATGATTATAATTATTATTATATATAGATAGGATTGTGAGTCAAGCATCTTCATATTCAAGTTCAAGCAGCATCATTTTATTCTGGTGGAAATTTTCACTATCACTTTAATTGCTTTAATTGGATAGTATATGTGATATTCTATTTATATTTAAAATTGATGATACATGTTGTAAATCAGGCTCACATGTGTGTAAAGAGGCTATCTTAAGATATATATTGTGTGGGGACACCTTCACAACCTCAATATTCACATGCGTGCTAGATTCATGTTATATGTGATATTGTGTGTATGTATTCATGTTGAGGAAAATATTATTGATAGAATAATCATTTGATTTCTTTCCATAAGATTGTATATTATTGTGATACATGTGATTTTCACGAGCTGAAGGAAGCTCACCGCCACCTATATTGATCCCGCAGGCTAAACCGAGCCGGATGGACGAAGGAGAGAGCCGAGAGGGCATATGATGATATTTATTAAAACAGTGTTTTTCTTATTTATGTCTCATGTTTTGAAAATATTTTTGGGGAACCCCTTGATTAGAAATAATAATTTATAAATTTTTCTTCCGCCGCAATTATTACCTCTCATTTATGTCATGTCATTGCCTTAATTAGTAGGCATTTATTTTAGTCAGTTGAGCGACTCGATTTTGTAGGCAAGAATTTTAATATTCTCAAAACAATTCATTTTTCGTCAAAATTCACCCTTTTTACTTAATTCCCCCTATAATTATCCCTTGAAAGTCGGGCGTTACATAGTGGTATCATAGCGGGTTTTACCTTTCTGTAGACTCGCTAAAATATAAAAGTATCATATGCTCTCATCTTCGCCACTTCGTCACTCCATCAAAGGTACCGAATTTCAATTTATAACTATCATTATTCATGCATTTATCATTTCATTTTATATGTATGTGCGAACTGTTAGAATGGCCAAACCTAGGATGACACCACCTAAGAGGATTCCTGCTACGTTTGAATCGCGTCTTCTGGCACGTAAGGATTGGTGGGATGATCCGAGTTTACCAGAAAATGAACTGTACTATGTCAACCATACTAAACAAGTGGTTGCAGTTTGGGAAACAAGGTTCTGTCATGCAAAACCTGAACCACCTAATGGTAAAGTTACCCTATGATTGGGGCTATTGTATTTTCCAACTTTGGAAAGAGTCCATAAAGAGAACACCAGAAGAGCAGGAGACCACACACGATTTTCAGTTCGTAGACCTGTCCTATTCGTTAAGAAGAACGATGGATCACTTTGTTTATGTACTGACTATCTATAATTAAACAAGCCAACCATCAAGAATAATTACCCTTTGCCTCGGATTGAGGACTCATTTGACCAACTTCAAGGAGCGACATTTGTCTCGAAGCTTGATCTACGGTCGGGTTATTACCAGTTGAGGATTCGGGATATTGATATTCCAAAAGCTGTCTTTCGGGGGAGATATGGCCATTAAGAATTTGTGGTTATGCCTTTTGGACTAACCAACGCCCCAACAGTGATCATGAAATTCATGAACAAGATGCTTATTGAGTATCTGGATAAGTTCGTGGTTGTCCTTATTAACGATATTCTTATCTATTCCCCAAATCAGGAAGAGCACCCCGAGCACCTTCGGATTATGTTAGACATTTTTAGCGCTGAGCAATTATATGCGAAGTTTCTCAAATGTAAGTTTTGCCTCGGGAAAGTGATGTTCATTGGGCATGTGCTTTCAGCTGAGGGAGTTCGGGTTGATCCCCAGAAGATAGAGGCGGTACTGGCATAGGAACCACCTAAGATTGTGAAAGAAGTGAGGAGTTTTCTAGGACTTGTGGGGTATTACCATAGATTTGTTGAGGGTGTTGGGATAAAAAATCCTGTTTTGATAAAGTGCCAACATACACCAAGTAGTCCCAAATTAAGATCATAAATTATTGGGATAAAACTTCTAATGGAAGCTGTTAGAACTTATCACATAGCAAAGAAGTCGAAAGAGTCGTGCTACCGCTAAATATGGAAGCTGTCTGGAAATAGCCCCTTGCGTACAGCAATCAAAGATCTCATGAAGTCTATCCCACAGAGCCTACAGTTACAGCAAAAGACAATGTGTCGGATAGAGCAATCAAGTTGTAAGATGTTATGCTTGGGAAAAGTAAAAAAACACATCCGACATGCCCGATTAAAAGTGTTGAAATATCCAACAGGACTTAAGACCGTTATGAGAGAATTTACTTTATTCACAAAAGTCAAAACACAGTTTTGAAAGAAGTATTTAAATATTGATTGGATAAATTATTTAAATATCAACCGACAAGGATCTTCAGGCAAGGAGCAAAATTCGGATCAAGCATCTTAAAAGTCGAATAGTCTGAAATCAACCAATCAGAATGGAGTTTTGCTCACCAACTAGCCAATGGACATATTTATAACGGATCTATTCCAAAGTTATAGATAGTCCATATAAGAGAAAAATGAAAAACGATTGATTAATTTATCATAGAAACTCTGAGAAGATTATTCTGTCAATCAAGCTTACAAGAGCAAATATATTTCCTCGAGCATATAACAATATTTGAGAGAAAAAATATACACATTCAACGTGAACATCACATCATCAGCCTAAGATCATCAAGCTTCAAGCTACTGTTCAAACCAATCACCATTGTTACATTTGAGTAAACTTAGCCTTGTGTGGACGAAGGGAAAGATATTCTGAACTGTGTGGGATGAATAGGACAAAGCCTCAATCTGTGTGAGAAGAAGCAAGTTAAAGAAGCCTACAGCCAGTCTGTGTGAACGGTTGAAAGTTACAGTCTTTGTATCAATTTGTGGGAATGATACAATGATAGGTTTGATTAAAGTCACGTAGTTGTGTACATAGTGATCTTAAAAACATTTTACTCCTGTGTGGAGGACCAGTGGACGTAGAGGGGTTTACCTCTAACCATTTTAAATTGTTTGTTATTATCTTCCGTCTTTATTGTTTTCATAACTGTGATTTATATACAAGTATACATTGCGAAACCCTATACGCACTAAGCTAACAGGAGAAAGCCTAGATGCTGTATTTACAGCAACTCACTTAACCAAACTTCCGCTACGCACTCACATTTGAAAATCGTACTGCTTGTTGTACTATCCCTTTCCAAGTTGTATTTTGTATACTTAGTGGCCAACAAGTGGTATCATAGAGGTTGATTCTAAAAAGAATCAACCGCATTTTTAACCAAATCATATCCAAAAATCACACATTGTTTTTGAAAATAGTCTTTATCGTTCCTATTCTCTTACATGGATACCTCAATGATAAACAAGGTTCCTATATTTGCTATTAACGAATTCGATGACTGGAGAATCAGGATGGAAGCCCATATTGCCGCCATGCACGAGGAGATGATATTTGTCATCCAAGAAGGCCCCATAAAGATAATGAAGGTTAATCCCGCCACAAGGATAGAAGGACAACCTCATGCTGAAATGCTCGAGAAAGAGCATGAGCAATGGACAACAGAAAATCGCAAGCACGCGAACCTAGACAATGTTGCTTAGAATGTGCTATTTGTCACTCTGGACAAAGGCACATTCTCGAAGGTAAAGAGCTGTAAGACAGCAAAGGAAATCTGGGAGAAACTCAAGATGATTTGTAAGGGAACTGAGCTCTCAAAAGCAAATAAGATTTGAAAACTCACTCAGCAATTTGAATCATTTGAAATGAAATCTTCCGAAACTCTTGAGGAGCTTGACCTCAGATTCACTGGCATTGTCAGTGAACTTGAAGCATTGGGTAAAGTCTATACCCGAAAGGATAAAAACTTGAAAATCTTTATATCACTCCCTTCCCGATGGGATATTAATACTACAGCTATGCGTGTGTCATGTAATCTTAATGATATTTCTACTTTCGACTTACTCTCTGACATTAAAGATTTCGAGTATGATATTGACAGGAGAAAGAAGGCCGAAGAGTCACCTGCTAAGACTACAGCACTAGCCTCTGTATCTAACAGGAGACATAGTCTATCTAGCCCATCCAAGTCTTCCCACAAGACTGCTGACAGTAATGATGATATCCCGTCACAAGATGAAATGGCCCTTCTCATGCACAAATTCAAAAAGTTCATCAAACTGTCTGGAAAGACTCCCTAGAAGCCCATGCCATCTCACAAGGTAAGTTCTGAATATTCTCGCTCTGGTGATTCTAGCTTATGCTACAACTATAGGAAACCCGGGCACTATGTGAATAAGTGTCCGCACCCGAAAGTGCAAAAGTTGCCGGAAGCCGAGCAACAAGAAAAAGATGAAAGAAGACATGTCTGGAAAAACAAGCTCAAGGCCCTGATTGGTGAATCAGAAGCCCCGTCCGCATCAACCAAGACCGAGGAGTGTCTTCAGGCAGTCACTGATAGTGACTCGTCCGATGATGAGCTCGAAGATAAAGCCTATATGTGCTTTATGGCCAGAGAAATAGAGGACGACGAAGACAGCGATGATGAGGTAAGCTCAACATCAACTATTCCTGTAAATGCATCTCATACGTTTGAAAATCTGATGAATGAATTCAACAACATTCCAAAAGACCATGAGATTTTGAAACGAGAAAACATACAGCTCCAACTTTCTAACTTAGAGTTGAAAGAAGAAAATGACTTGCTGAAAAATAACTACGAAAATATGTCTATCGATTGTGAAAACAGCAAAGTCACACTTGAAAAACTCATGGGGAGCAATCATCAACTTGCCCACGATCTAAAAGAGACTAAGTCTCATAATGAGAGCAAGATAAATGATTTCGCTCTACTCGAATCCAAAGTAAAAACTCACAAAAAACGAGAAGGAGAACTCTAGACCATCTTGAAATCTTTCGAGAAATCATCTAAGCAGATGCGAGAAATTCTAAGCACCGGGCAACATGCTCATGATAAAAGTGGCTTAGGATACAACTCATTCTCCAACAAAGGGAAATCTAGTACGGTATTCGTATGGGGTGTGGAACCCACTCTTGTACCTAAATGTAATGCCCGAGATTTCTGTTATGTAATTGGAACTTGTGATATTGTAATGATTGTACTTTTGTCTGAGTATTATTCTCCGTATTTCATAATCCGATGTTGCCGAGCGTTTAATGTCATGGTTGCGATTTGTAAGGTTGAAATTCTGTGCATGTAGCGCACGCTACAGGCTAAGGGTAGCGTACGCTAACGTGGTTTCATAGCGCACGCTACAGAATGTAACTAGCGCACGCTATGCGTGGTCAAATTGATTGGGACGTGCGGTAGGTGAGATCTGGCCGGGGGACCCCTGTCGGATTGTGTCGGATGTACCTGGACGGCTTTTGGGAAAAGCCGAGTCAACGCCTTAGCGCACGCCTGGTCGATGCGTAGCGCACGCTAAGTGCCGAGTCTGATTTAGGCGTGAGCCGTTAGCGCACGCTACGAATAGGGTCTAGCGCGCGCTAATAGCCATTTATTATAAATAGGACATCATCCTATTCGAGATTTCAGTTTTTCTCCTCCCATAACCCGAACTCCTACACTTAGAACATAACTCACTTCGTCCCAAACACTTCATATCAACCTCCTAGTTCGAGATTGAAGGTCGTATATCATTGGAGATTGGTGTTTAAGCCTTCGGTGTTGGATCGCTTCATTTTCCTCCGTATTCTTCACTACTTTGAGGTAGGTGATTCTTCACTGATGTGAGTAATGTTCCTAAGGAAGTTTGAATCATGTTTTGATAGCAAGTATTTCGTTTTTAATCGGTCATCACATGTTAGAAGGATATTTTTGACGTATCGGCATTATATATCGTATGAACCTTTGAACCATCTTATTATAAGGACTCCTAAGCATGTTCAAATCAAGTTATGATCAATGATCGGATATTACCCGCTTGATACGTTTTACACGATGGAATCATGTGTTTTGGAACGTAGAACAAATGGAACTTAGATTATTTCTTGGAGATCGTAGATGAATTATGATGTTGAGTTGGCTATCCGTATTTTTGTATTTCACGATCATAAATCTTCCACAAACCTTATTAGCATGATTTGCCCGAGGATGACTTGTATTATCACGGTAGGATTTATGAGTTCTTCACCATTCAACCCAGTTTTCGACCTGCAGTATTCTGCCATGCAATATTAGCGCACGCTAACACTTGTGAGTTAACGTGCGCTATCGGGGTCAGTTAACGCCCGAAACGTACATAGCGTACGTTATGAGACCAGCCGAGTCGAGGCGCGCACCGTGGCTAGCGCCGCGCTAGTCTTATGCGATAGCGTCGCTAACGATCCGTCTTAAGCGCCGCGTTACGTAGAGTACGTAGCGCGCGCTAAGCAATCCAGACAGCTTGTTTATTTTGAGCTTTTCGGCCATAGACCGAATTGTTAGGCCATCGTTCGACTTGAGATGATTTGTATATCGTTCCTTTTGTTAAGGTTCGAGCTTGTTACGTTGATCGAAGGAGGCGGCCTTCGAGTGTGTTGAGATCCTTGAAGTATTTCGTCTTGCCATTTTCGAGGCAAGTATCATATGTCGAGTTTGATTTATTATGCTTATGGTATTGTTCATATTTTGTATATGAGATGTATTTCTGGAAATTCGCGTGATATTCGTTGTTGTTTGTTCGTATTGATGAACATATTGAAATGCATATGTGTATGCATAATTGATTGATTATGGTATAAATGATCCGAGGGGGTCATGAGGATCTATCTTGAGGGCGCTGGATCGAATGTCCACCATGCGTTGGTCGACGGGATCATCATGGGGATCTATCTTGGGCGCTGGATCGCTGGACGGGTTTTCCACCATGCGTTGGTCCGACGGGATCATCATGGGGATCTATACCAAGAAGCTGGATCATTTGGATTACCTGTATTGTATTGATGGGATCGTGAGGATTCGCATCGTTGGATTCCGGTAGCGGAAGTCCATTTTGCATGTTTTATCCTGCATTGATGATTTATTGTATTATGATACTTGTACTAGCATCGTTTTGCTAACCCCTTCGGGGGTGGACATTGTTTTGATGTTCGGGTAGCCGAGGAGCGGGGAGGCGACCTGATGCAAACGGAGACGATGAGATGGCTCGGTGATGTGATTGATGTTATTGTTGTCGAGAGTTGTTTTCTTGTTTCGTTCGGTACTGAAATGCGTCTGTTTTAATAATGTCCTTTCGATATGGTTGTATAAATTAACTCTTTGATCGGTTGAATCAAATATGTCTTTAAACTTGATTTACGATTGGTTTATATTTACACTCTTTTTAAATTAGCCTTGTAAATCCTTACCTAAAGGGTTTACGGCGCGTAATTATTCGAATATCTCGGGGTGTTACGAATATGGTATCGGAGCTAAGATTTATGGATATCTTGGCAATCGGGTTAGTTGGAGTGCATTTACGTTATTGATTATTGGTCGTTCGTAACATCACTGCCGAGCCAGCATCGTCAATCGGACTGTGGTTGTAAGTTTCCTAATCTCGAATACTATTGTTTTATTTAATTCTTGTCTTGTAAACATTGATGGATGTACTTTTAGAACGCGTTTGCCTGGATATTGAGTATTTATGTTTACGGTATGTTGAGGGAGGATGTGGACGCGGGCCGCGGTCGTGGACGCGACGTGGAAATGCGAGGCAAGAAGAATCGGTATCTACTCCCGAGATAGCCGCTAGCCAAACGGATTCACATTAGGGGACGGCGAGGATCGGCAAATAATAATGCAGATCCTAACGTGCGGGAGTGCTTGCAGTGGTTGCCGAGATAAACCGGTTTGCTCAAGTTGTGGATCGCATGCAGACGGCGATGGGACAGCAGAATAACGTGGATAATCGGGAGATAAATGGCTTACCGAGGTGGTCAAATTGCATCCTCCGAAATTTGACGGTTCCACTGAGACGCTTTCGTGGGATCATTGGCTGAAGGAATTAGAGAAGATTTTTGCGGGGATTAACTGTCCCAACGATAGGAAGGTTCCGGTCGCCCAGTATCTTTTGACCGAGGAGGCTTTCGACTGGTGGGAGGCCATTCGACCAGAGGAGCACAATCTTGATGGGCGAAAATTCAAGTTGATGATGGAGGCACGGATTGTCCTCGCCCGATTAGAGAGGCCCGAGTTCGGGTGTTTTTCTCAACTCAAAATTCGGTTGCATCTTTGACGGTAGTGATTAAGTCTTTTAATCACCGGTGACTTATGTGCGCCACACAGTCGGGACCGAGGCGGAAAGGATTTTCCATTTTGACATGCGAATGAAGCGGAAATTGACAATATATGTCCGGATTTGATTGTGCCACCTTGAGGCGATGCTCGGGACAAGGAGTTGGCCTACGATATGAAGGAAGCGGCAGAGAGAAATCGACGGAAGCAAAGAAACAGAAGGTGTCGGGCAACTTCACGGAGAATAAGAATAGCGGGCCCCGCGTGTCGGTCCTCTTTTCACTCATCCAGAGACCTCCGCATCCTAGTCGAGGAGGAAAGAAGTTCCGGCAAAGACCGATCGCTTCGACACAGGGAAGAAGTGTTACAAGCGTGGCAAGGCGGGACATGTTCGACGTGATTGTTTCGCACTTTGTGACTGTTTGAGTGTGGACAGGGGAAGGACATCGCGCAACATTTTGTGGGAATGCGACCCGATCTTTGGTACTCGCGCTCCGGCTCGATTCGAAGGAGACGAGTGTGAACCAGACGCGGCAAAGTGGATTTCACGAAGCGGCCCGGGAAGAGAGAGGCATCCATCTTGGGTCCGTTCCTCCACGCCCATGCGAGATGAGGAAATCGATGATCGAGAACACATTTGTTGCATCAGTGCGATTCGAGATCCTTTTGCAACCGATTAGTGTCTTGTTCGATTCAGAGCCACGCATTCTTTTATATCTTTGAACCGTGTTAATCGTTTGAACATCTCGTGCTTGTATAATTGTGAACCTTATGTTGTGGGATTACCGAGCGGAGAGAAAATTGTGGGAACCTTAGAAGCTAAGGATTTCCCAGTATCTATAGAAGGAAGAGATTGGCCATCGAATCTTATTGTAGTTGACATCTGCGGTGACGATTTAATTCTCGGAGATGATTGGCTCATGATCATGGAGTCTTTGAATTACCGAGAGAGAGTCATTTCCATCATTGCGATGACGGATCCGAACACTTATTCCGAGGATGGAGACCGGAAGCTCGGGGAAATTGATCAAGGCAATGAAAGTTGTGAAATTACTGAAGCAAGGATGTCACGGACTTTGGTGCTATGCCATGAGGAAAGAGGAAGGAGTAGAGCTCTCATCTATTTCAGTTGTGAATGAGTTCTCGATGTTTTCTGACGAACTACCTGGATTACCTCCGCAGAGAGAAGTGGAATTCACTATCGAACTAGAGTCTGGAGCAGCTCCTATTTCCAGAGCACCATACCGCATGGCGCCAACCGAGATGTATGAACTCAAGAAACAACTAGAGGAATTGTTGCAGAAGGGTTATATTCAACCAAGCGTTTCTCCTTGGGGAGCACCCGTTCTCTTTGTCCGGAAGAAAGACGGATCCCTCCGACTGTGTATTGATTACAGGGAGCTTAACAAGATGACGATCAAGAATAAGTATCCTATACCTCGGATCGATGACTTGTTTGATCAACTGCAAGGGGCAAGGGTATTCTCGAAGATTGACTTGCGATCAGGATACCACCAGTTGAGAATTAAGGAATCGGATATACCGAAATCTGCTGAGATCCGATGCGGGCATTATGAATTCGTAGTGATGCCGTTTGGACTTACCAATGCTCCTGCGGTATTCATGCAATTGATGAATCGGGTATTCTTGGAGTACTTGGATAAATTTGTGGTCGTTTTCATTGACGACATCTTGATATATTCAAGGGACGCAGAGGAACATGCTGAACATTTACGTGTGGTTTTGAGCATCTTGAGAAAGGAACAGCTGTATGCTAAGCTTTCTAAATGTGAGTTCTGGCTTAAGGAAGTAACTTTCCTTGGGCATGTGATATCATCCGACGGAGTTCAGGTGGACCCGAAGAAAGTCGAAGCAATCTTGGAGTGGGAAGCTCCTAAAAACGTGAAAGAAGTCCGAAGCTTCTTAGGACTAGCTGGATATTATCGCCGCTTTGTAGAGGGATTTTCCAAAATTGCTCGTCCGCTCACTCAGCTGTTACAGAAAACTCAAAAGTTCGCGTGGAATGAGAAGTGTCAGGCTGGTTTTGACGAACTTAAGAAGAGACTGACGACAGCACCTATATTAGCGCTGCCAGAAGGAAGCGGATTTATGGTATACCGCGATGCTTCAAATCAGGGTTTGGGTTGTGTGTTGATGCAGAAGGATAAAGTAATTGCTTATGCTTCTCGGCAATTGAAACCATACGAAGTTAATTATCCGACTCATGATCTGGAGCTAGCGGTGTGGTCTTTGCCTTGAAAATCGCGACATTATTTGTACGGCACTCATTGTCGATATTTACAGACCATAAGAGCCTCAAGTACATTTTGATCGAAAGAGTTAAACATGAGGCAGAGAAGGTGGCTGGAATTGATCAAGGATTACGACTTGGAGATTCTCTATCATCCGGGGAAAGCAAATGTAGTAGCCGATGCTTTGAGCCGTAGACCTGTTTCCCTTCGAGCGTTGGAAGCACTTACATCCCAAACCAGTATTCAACGGGAACTGATCCGCGAGAGGATTGAAGTATGGGTACCGGGAATCCAAGGACAACTTTATGTGATGGAACTGACTTCATCACTAGTCGAGGAGATCAAGTCTAAACAATTGAACGATTCTCTGATCCTTCGATTATGTGACGAAGTAAAGAAAGGAAAAGCTCCAGGATTCGTGATACAAGATGATGGAGTTCTGAGATTTCAGAGTCGACTTTGCGTTCCCGATGATGATGATTTGAAAAGGACTATTCTGAAAGAAGCTCACAACGCGCCCTATTCTATTCACCCGGGCAGCAGTAAGATGTATAAAGATTTAAAGCAAAACTTCTGGTGGGGGAATATGAAGAAGGACGTAGCGGAGTACGTTTCGAAGTGTTTGACTTGTCAGCATGTTAAGATTGAACATCAACGACCTGCCGGAATGTTAAGACCGCTTCCGATCCCTGAGTGGAAGTAGGAGGATATCTCGATGGACTTCATTACTAGTATGCCAAGGACTAGAACGGGAATGAACATGATTTGGGTTGTAGTTGATCGACTAACCAAGTCGGCTCATTTCCTAGGAATCAAAGATACATGGGGACCCGAGAGATTGGCACGAATATTTATTGCGGAGATAGTCCGATTGCAGACGACGACCCGAAGACCATTATTTCGGATCGAGATGGTCGTTTCGTGTCACACTTACGGAAAGCGATTCCACGGGGCTTTGGGGACCGAGCTAAACTTTAGTACTGCTTATCATACCCAAACGGACGGTCATCAAAAGGACTATTCAGACAGAGAGGACATGCTTAGAGCTTGTGCATTAGATTGGTCGATCGATTGGGAGGTTCACTTGCCCTTGATCGAGTTCACCTATAATAACAGATTGGCATGCTTCTATTAAGATGGCCCCATTTGAAGCCTTATACGGAAGAAGATGCCGATCGCCCCTGTCTTGGGATGATTCTTGGATTTGATCGGGACGGAACCGAATTGATTATTCAGACTCAAGAGAAGATAGCCTTGATTCGAGAGAAAGCTGTTGGCCCAGTCGACCAGTCTTATGCCGATGTACGTCGTCGCCCTCTAGAGTTCGACTGGAGACCACGTACTATTGAAGGTGTCTCCTACACGAGGATTTTCCGTTTTGGGAGAAGAGGCAAGCTTAGTCCGAGATATATCGGACCATTTGAGATCCTAGAGAGAATTGGGGATTTAGCATACGGTTGGCCTTACCGCCATCGGAGTCATGTTCACAATGTGTTTCACGTATCCCAATCTGCGGAAGTATGTACGGACCCGATCACGTCATTGATTTCGGAGATCGAGATAGCTAATGATGGCACCTTCGAAGAGAGACCAATCAAGATACTTGAGAGCCGGATCAAACAATTGAGGAATAAACCAATACACTTGGTTAAGGTACAATGGTCACGACATGGAGTCGAAGAGGCCACTTGGGAAACGGAGGACGGTATGAAGGCTAAATATCCGGAGTTGTTTTCATCATAAGTTTCGGGACGAAACTTCTTTTTAGGGAGGAAGGATGTAATGCCCGAGATTTCTGTTATGTAATTGGAACTTGTGATATTGTAATGATTGTACTTTTGTCTGAGTATTATTCTCCGTATTTCATAATCCGATGTTGCCGAGCGTTTAATGTCATGGTTGCGATTTGTAAGGTTGAAATTCTGTGCATGTAGCGCACGCTACAGGCTAAGGGTAGCGTACGCTAACGTGGTTTCATAGCGCACGCTACAGAATGTAACTAGCGCACGCTATGCGTGGTCAAATTGATTGGGACGTGCGGTAGGTGAGATCTGGCCGGGGGACCCCTGTCGGATTGTGTCGGATGTACTTGGACGGCTTTCGGGAAAAGCCGAGTCAACGCCTTAGCGCACGCTACAGGTCGATGCGTAGCGCACGCTAAGTGCCGAGTACAGTTTAGACTGTGAGCCGTTAGCGCACACTACGAATAGGGTCTAGCGCGCGCTAATAGCCATTTATTATAAATAGGACATCATCCTATTCGAGATTTCAGTTTTTCTCCTCCCATAACCCGAACTCCTACACTTAGAACATAACTCACTTCGTCCCAAACACTTCATATCAACCTCCTAGTTCGAGATTGAAGGTCGTATATCATTGGAGATTGGTGTTTAAGCCTTCGGTGTTGGATCACTTCATTTTCCTCCGTATTCTTCACTACTTTGAGGTAGGTGATTCTTCACTGATGTGAGTAATGTTCCTAAGGAAGTTTGAATCATGTTTTGATAGCAAGTATTTCGTTTTTAATCGGTCATCACATGTTAGAAGGATATTTTTGACGTATCGGCATTATATATCGTATGAACCTTTGAACCATCTTATTATAAGGACTCCTAAGCATGTTCAAATCAAGTTATGATCAATGATCGGATATTACCCAGTTGATACGTTTTACACGATGGAATCATGTGTTTTGGAACGTAGAACAAATGGAACTTAGATTATTTCTTGGAGATCGTAGATGAATTATGATGTTGAGTTGGCTATCCGTATTTTTGTATTTCACGATCATAAATCTTCCACAAACCTTATTAGCATGATTTGCCCGAGGATGACTTGTATTATCACGGTAGGATTTATGAGTTCTTCACCATTCAACCCAGCTTTCGACTGCAGATTCGCCATGCAATATTAGCGCACGCTAACACTTGTGAGTTAACGTGCGCTATCGGGTCGATGCGCCCAAACGCACGTAGCGTACGTTATGAGACCAGCCGAGTCGATGCTAGACCGTGGCTAGCGCACGCTAGTCTTGTACGATAGCGTACGCTATCAGTCCGTCTTAGCGCACGTTACGTAGAGTACGTAGCGCGCTAAGCAATCCGCATGCCTTGTTTATTTTGAGCTTTTCGGCCATGGGAATTGTTAGGCCATCGTTCGACTTGAGATGATTTGTATATCGTTCCTTTTGTTAAGGTTCGAGCTTGTTACGTTGATCGAAGGAGGCGGCCTTCGAGTGTGTTGAGATCCTTGAAGTATTTCGTCTTGCCATTTTCGAGGCAAGTATCATATGTCGAGTTTGATTTATTATGCTTATGGTATTGTTCATATTTTGTATATGAGATGTATTTCTGGAAATTCACGTGATATTCGTTGTTGTTTGTTCGTATTGATGAACATATTGAAATGAATATGTGTATGCATAATTGATTGATTATGGTATAAATGATCCGAGGGGGGTCATGAGGATCTATGCTGAGGGCGCTGGATCGAATGTCCACCATGCGTTGGTCCGACGGGATCATCATGGGGATCTATGCTGAGGGCGCTGGATCGCTGGACGGGTTTTCCACCATGCGTTGGTCCGACGGGATCATCATGGGGATCTATACCAAGGGCTGGATCATTGGATTACCCTGTATTGTATTGATGGGATCGTGAGGATTCGCATCGTTGGATTCCGGTAGCGGAAGTCCGTTTTGCATGTTTTATGCTGCATTGATGATTTATTGTATTATGATACTTGTACTAGCATCGTTTTGCTAACCCCTTTGGGGGTGGACATTGTTTTGATGTTCAGGTAGCCGAGGAGCGGGGAGGCAGCCACAGTACCGACAGGATGATGAGATGGCTCAGTGATGTGATTGATGTTATTGTTGTCGAGAGTTGTTTTCTTGTTTCGTTCAAGACGAGCAAATGCGTTTTTAATAATGTCCTTTCGATATGGTTGTATAAATTAACTCTTTGATCGGTTGAATCAAATATGTCTTTAAACTTCAGTTGTACGATTGGTTTATATTTACACTCTTTTTTAAATTAGCCTTGTAAATCCTTACCTAAAGGGTTTACGGCGCTGTAATTATTTCGAATATCTCGGGGTGTTACACTAAAGAGACCCCGAGTCCCGCAAAGGTAACAGTTGCCCCGCGTACAGCAAAGGCTGCGATTCTGCCACCATGTTCATATCATCGATAGCGGAAACCTCAGCCTCAAGGACCTATAAGGCGTAACCAACAGCATGCCCCCCGAGCATATCAGGAGCGCCAACAACCATTCAGAAAGAAGGCTATATCTAAATATCAAAGGCCTGCACAGCAGTATTTACAACAGTATAGGTATTGGATACAGGAGTCCCGTTATCCATCAAGATAGCAGGTCACCGCACAATATCAGCAACAACTTTGGGAATCCAACTGGAGCCCCAGAAGGCAAGTTGTAAGGCCTAAGAAAATGGTTCCACCTCCAAGACGGCAATCGTACTGGAATAATAATAATAATAATAATAACCCTCAATTTTACATGCATCATAATCAAGGTTACAGTGACTACGTGCCTGCCCCACGTAGACATCTCAAAAATGGACCAAAAGTAACCTACAACAAGCCAATTGATGTTAAGCAAATTTGGGTACCAAATAAGTTTTCATAGAATTGTGATTGAATTGATATTGTTGTGATTTAGGAACGAACTTTTGAAGGAGGTTGGATCGGGACTCTTCCCTTTTGTCGATTTCTTCGCACCGTGTTAATCAAGGGAAATGTTTACTTGTGTATTTAATCTTCTAAGAGGTATGTTGGATAACTCCTCTCTTCGATTCGGATTTTGATATTGTAGTTGACGTTCTTCTTCGTGTAATGATGGTTACGGTGTTGTTTTTGTGAATCTTGAAGTTGTATGAATTGTATATTGAGGAACAAAATAATATATGCCTTGGATATGAATTAGATGATGGTTTATATGTTAGAACACATCGAATTACGTCGTTTTTTTGGCTATAAACATGATTATGGAGTAATTCATGTTCTTGAAGAACTCTTGAGTGATATAAGTCGTGATTTTATGGGAATTGGAAGGATTACGGTTGATTTTGGTATATGGTTATTCGTGATGATAACTGGTAATTGTATTTCTATGGATTTACTAAGATGATCCGTGTTAATCCGGAATTAAGGTTGAAGTCGGAATCATGAATGATAAAATTTATTTTTATCGAGTTTCGGCTTGTATTCATATTGTTTGAATTATAATGGTTTGGTTTTGTATGATCGAGATATAATTGAACCGTCGAGTTTGATTGGTTGGTCATATCGGTTGTTGATTGTTATCGAACGTATCGTTAATGGATATTGCATTAGGCTGCGTTAAGTGATCCTTGATGATTAACCATTGAGCTGCGATTGGAATTGGAGAATGCATGGGTCGCCTTGGTCGGGGCTGCGGAGCTTGTAGATGAAGACGACGGGATTGGTAACAACTTCATCGTATTGGTATCAAGGCAAGTTATGCTTAGTTAGTTCATAATGTTTAATAAATGATTTTGGTTCATTTCATTTATGATTCATATAGCAATGGTATCATGGAATATGAATTGTCGGAATGATAGTATGTATATTATGCTTGGACTGAGATAAATCATAATGTATATGATTTTAAAGATGTCTAGTGGAAACGGAGACGTGAATTATGTTTAGTCTATTATATGAGAAGTTAGATATCAAAGCTAGTTATCATGCTGACATTAAACTCGAGGTGGTGGTTTGGTATTAGTTATGGACTGTACTTCATTTTGGATTACTCGGACAACCGTGTCTTCATTCAGGGATGTTGGACGTGGAAAGGTTAGCGTCTCTAGCTTGAGGTAAATTAATATTGCTAGATTATGATAATCATCCTGTTTCATTATTGCATGTGTGTGTTGATATTTCATGTGGTGTGTGTGCACCATTGTTTGTTACGTTTTGTGATGTGCTCTTTCTTTGAGCTGTAATCTGTTGGGCCGATGTGTTAGGGGATAAGACTTAAATGGCACCTATGTCCGGAGTATTCCTGAGTAGATGCTTCTGTGACCCTTGGCTGCTGCCTTGGGAGTTTATGTGATATTTTCCGGAGTATTCCTGAGTAGGTACTTCCGTGACCCTTGGCTGCTGCCTTGTGAGCTTATGTGCTATTATCATATGCATTGGTTGTTTATCATTATTGATTATGTGAGCATTCATGCCTTGTATTGATATCCGGGACTTGCCATTGTCTCGGGACAGTTGGTTTACAGATGTGCCATGTGATATCGGTTTTAACAGGATTGGGATCCGATTGTGCGATCCAGCGGACAGAATCGGACTTGGCCAGATTATTTTATATTGGAGATATGTTTATATTTGAGAATCTTGGTATCGTTTCGGATATAGTACAGATGGTTACTTTTGAATTCATTCGTCACTTAAGGACGCAAGACGTGGATTATGGTAAGGATTGATTTGATATGAATTGTGATGGGTTGGTAAGGTCTTCGGTAAGATTACGTAGTGGAATGTTCTTACTCTGTAAATTACATTGATATGTAATTATTTTTGTGATGTGATCGTTATCATTGTTGAGTATTATGGCTGACCCCGTCGTGGGTTTTATCTTTTAGGTACTCGGAGTTCGAGTTAGTAGCGGCCGTGAAGGGATGATCTTTCCGGTGATACTGGCTATGGCATGGTTATTGGGATTCGAATGTTCTTTCTAGTTTTTATAATTCCACTGCAAATGTATTTAATTATGTCTCTATTCGCTACGTGTGAAATTTTATAATGGCTTTCAGTATTTTTCCAACTCGTGTTTACTTTCTAAATGCCCTTTTGGCGTCCTTGCCTTGTTCTTTCAAATGGTATTTTCTGACGGTAATTGGGAACAACGTTTTGAAAAATATTTGAATATTTGAAATATTATCGTCATCGGTCTTTTTGCATTTTTAAACGTTTGTGAAAATGATTTTAGCCTTGTGGGTTCCAATATGGGACCCACGACGCTGTAATATCCCCAGTCGGTTTTGGGGGTGTTACAGAAGATGGTATCAGAGCTTGGGTTTCGAAAAAACTCGGGCATGTGTGATATGTGGCTCTACCGGTGTGATAGTAGCGTGACTTTTGAAAATGATTTTCTGACTTTCAAGTCGAACCGATTATTGGAGGTCCCAAAATTTTTGAAATATTTTCAAATTGCTATATTTGCGATGCCGGTGTGTTGTTATTGTGTTGAGACTTTGTATGGGATTCGTATGCTAGTATCACGGGAGATCATCGACTTCACGGACATGTAAGTATGTTCTTTCAGTTATTCAGTTTGATGATGATTATTTGAGCATATTGACATGATTTTGAGATATTTTGGGATTGAGATACTGATTATGACAGGATTTTAAGTTTCGAGGACGAAACTTATTTAAGTGGTTAGATATGTAATATCCTAGAATTTCTCTATGAATTTTTCGCATTATTTTATCTGAGTTATACTGTATGGAGTGGGACTGATATAGTGTGGATAAATAATTTTGGTAACTGTGAAAGTTGTGCTAGTATATCTATCGAGGCTATATTTAATTCTAGGATATTACATGCTTGTTATGTTTTTGGATGTCGGATTTACTGTATGAGTATTTGTACAATTGTCATACTTAGTCGATAGTTGTATTCAAGGTATCGTGCATTATAAGTATCGTATGAGAATGATATTGGGACGAGCATATGTATTCAGTATGTCCGTAGACGTATCTAGTATGTCGAGACGGACATGAACAGTTGGATTTTGGCCAAGTATAGAAGGCCATTACGTACGCTAGCTTTAAAGACTTACGTACGCTAAATTCTACGTTTTATGTACGTTATGCATAAGGCATTACGTACGTAACAAGAAGAATCGGATAGGTCCAAGTTGTGGTCGGCAAGTGGGGCCCTGTGTCGGCAGCTTTCGGCGCGGATGTGGACAGGTGAGTCAACGGATGGATTTGCGTACGTTATACAGGGTGTATTACATACGTAATACGAGCATATACTGTAGCAAGTCAATGTACGTATTACGTACGCAATGGATTAAGCGTTACGTACGTTAGGTGGCAGCTGGTCGAGTCGTGGCCATAAGGACCTGCAGTGCCGCACGTGTTCCGGTAGTGACTCGCTGGAAGGCCGATCACGGTCGGCAGTGAGTCGTTGGGATGGCCGATCACGATCAGCAGTGACTCATCAGGACTGGCCGATTACGGCCGTAAGGTTGTGGTCGGGTACGACCGTAAGGCCTATTACGCACGTAAGGGGACTGCTGATAACGGCCGCAAGGATGTCGGTCAAATTGGACAGGAGGGTAGCTATAGCCGGTTATGTCCGTAAGCCATGGCTGGTTACGGCCGTAAGTGACCGGCAGGACTCGGCTATTTAAGGGCCTGGACCGGGTCACTTGGCCATTTTCACTTTTTTTTTGTTTCTTCGCGATTCTTCATCAGAGATTGATGGATTTGATTGGGAACATCATGGAGCATCATTTTTTGGAAGTTTGATTCATGTCTAACATCATATTTTGCCCGGATCGAAGGTAAAAACACTTGAACTCTTGGTTTTGAGGATTTTTGAGGTTTCATGGTGTTTTGGCCGATTTCATTCCTTTTAAATCAGATTGTTGATAGAACTTTGTTGTATTCTCAGAATCATTCATTACTCTTGAAGTTTTGTGGAACAAATTCGAGAATTTATCCATTAATAGATTAAATCGGACTATGCCCTCAAAGTGTCCGATAAAATGCTTCAATGGGTAGAACTTGGGAAGTTCTATACGTTTTCGTAGAATTGTGATTGAATTGATATCGTTGTGATTTAGGAACGAACTTTTGAAGGAGGTTGGATCGGGACTCTTCCATTTTGTCGATTTCTTCGCACCGTGTTAATAAAGGGAAATGTTTACTTGTGTATTTCATCTTCAAAGAGGTATGCTGGATAACTCCTCTCTTCGATTCGGATTTTGATATTGTAGTTGACATTCTTCTTCGTGTAATGATGGTTATGGTGTTGTTTTTGTGAATCTTGAAGCTGTATGAATGGTATATTGAGGAGCAAAATGATATATGCCTTAGATATGAATTAGATGATGGTTTATATATTAGAACACATCGAATTACATCGTTTTGTTGCCTATAAACATGATTATGGTGTAATTCATGTTCTTGAAGAACTCTTGAGTGATATAAGTCGTGATTTTATGGGAATTGGAAGGATTATGGTTGATTTTGGTATATGGTTATTCGTGATGATAACTGGTAATTGTATTTCTATGGATTTACTAAGATGAGCCATGTTAATCCGGAACTAAGGTTGAAGTCGGAATCATGAATGATAAAATTTATTTTTATCAAGTTGCGGCTTGTATTCGTATTGTTTGAATTCTAATGGTTTGGTTTCATATGATCGAGATATCATTAAACCGTCGAGTTTGATTGGTTGGTCATATCGGTTGTTGATTGTTATTGAACGTATCGTTAATTGATATTGCATTAGGTTGCGTTAAGTGATCCTTGATGATTAACCGTTGAGCTGCGATTGGAATTGGAGAATGCATGGGTCGCCTTGGTCGGGGATGCGGAGCTTATAGATGAAGAAGACGGGATTGGTAACAACTTCATCGTATCGGTATCAAGGAAAGTTATGCTTGCTCAGTTCATAATCTTTAATAAATGATTTCGTTTCATTTCATTTATGATTCATATAGCAACGGTATCATGGAATATGAATTGTCGGAATGATAGTATGTATATTATGCTTGGACTAAGATAAATCATAATGTATATGATTTTAAAGATGTCTAGTGGAAACGGAGACGTGAATTATGTCTGGTCTATTGTATGAGAAGTTAGATATCAAGGCTATTTATCATGCCGACATTGAACTCGAGGTGGTGGTTTGGTATTAGTTATGGACTCTACTTCATTTTGGATTATTCGGACAACCGTGTATTCGCTCAGGGATGTTGGTCGTGAAAAGGTTAGCGTCTCCAGCTTGAGGTTGTAATATCCGGATTTATTATTGTGTATTTCATCTGTTGTTGAACCCTGTATTATTCGAAATTGTGATCTCGATAATTAGAGTATGTTATTCCTCGTATTTGTATCCTTGTACATGAGTATAGAAACATATTAATTTTCTCATACAAACACGTGATAACGTACGCTAAGAATGTAGCTTAACGCACATTATCGGCCAAAACTAGCGCACGCTACGAATGAGGATTTGCGTGCGTTAGGCAGTCAATTATTGAACTAAGCGGCTAGCACATCCACCGACCAGACATGGGCCTGGATAAGATTCCCACGGGTGAACCTGGACAGTTTTGGAGTCAACGCTAATTAGCGTGCGCTAAGGATAGTAAGATAGCGTGCGCTAATCAGCTATCGTGCAGAAACTTTATATAAGGGACATCACTCCGTTTCTTCTTGTTCCCTTCACTCATCCTCATTTCTTGATAGTCCAGAGAACCTTCCCTCCTTCTTAAACTCATATAGACCACCTCCACTTAATCACTTAAGATTGGATGTCACTTGTGATTGATCATTGGAGTGGAGAAACGTCTTGATTTGGCAAACAAGCAACCAGGGTCGGATTCTACTTGTTGTCTCGGTGTTTTCTTCATCTTAAGGTATGTTAATACTATCTTCTACCTTGGATTCATGTTCTTGAGGATATGAAGATCATACTATCAAGATATTGAGTTCCATTGATGAATTATCCAAACAACACCATCTTTAGAAGTTAGAATGTTTATGCTTAAGATATCATCGTTGGAAACATCATGATTAGCATCCTACCACGTCGAATGATGAGAGAAATATTCTGAGATTGATTATCCGTATTGATAACGTTACCATATTGATAATAGACGTAAAGTTGATGTCACTTTTGTTAGAAAGACTTAGGAAAGAAGCATAGAAGATTTGCATCCTTTCTTATAAGTCGGAATTGTTAGTTCATCTTCATGGTTAAATCGGGATGTAATGATGATATTGGAATCTAGTGCATCGACCTTAAGAACACCAAACTTCGCATGAGAATTGTAATCAAAATGGAATATAGTGTTGTGATAATTATACGTACCCTTGTATCTCGAAGGTGTTTGAATCCGTGAAATCATTCGTAATAAGATGAACGTAATATGCATGGAGATAACGTACATTAATCACTGAGGATTTTGTAAGTTTCATCACAGTTAGAATAGTCGACTGCCCAGGGAAGAACTATCATACATGTTTAGCGTGCGCTAAGCTTTATAGTTAACGTGTGCTATCGGGCATAAGTTAACGTACGCTACGCTTGGAACGTAACGTGTGTTATATCATCAGACGAGTCAATCGACTGATCAGTGAGGTACTGATAGTGTATGGTTAGCGTACGCTAGACTTCGTATTATTGCGTGCGCTAATAGGTAGCCTTAACGTACGCTACATAGGATACGTAGCACGCGTTAAGCAAGCCAGGCAGATTACGTTTTTATGAACTTTCGACCGTAATTTGGATTATTAGATGTTCGTTCGACACGAGATGAATTCTATATTATTTTTGTTATTAAGGTTTGAGCTTAGCAACGTGATTGATCGAAGGGGGCGACCTTCGAGCGTTTTGATATTTGTGGGAGTTTTATTCTTGTCATCAAATCGAGGCAAGTACTTTAATTAGAATTGTATATATTGTAACAGTTATGTTGTGATTATATTATGTACATGTGTTGTGATTAAATGTCCACCATGCGTTGATCCGACGGGAATCATCATGGGAATCTATAGTTGTGTGCGCTGGATCGTTGGACAGGTAGTTCCACCATGCGATGGTCCGACGGGATCATCATGGGAATCTATAGCTGTGTGCACTGGATCGTTGGAATACCATCAGTATATTGAGACCGTTTTGATGTGATATGTGTTGTTGTTATTTCTCGTTGGATAAATTTGTTATGATTATTGTTGATTACATCATTGTCGTATGATTATTGTACTTGTACTAGCATCGTTGTGCTAACCCCTTCGGGGGTGAACATTTGTTTATGTTTAGGATCCAGAAGGGCAGGGAAAGAACCACTGGAGCTGCACGACGACGAGGGTGCAGGGTGATGTTCCGTCCGGGTGTAATTGTCTATTGTTTGCGTTACTTTTAATAAGTACTCGAGTACGTTATCGTTGTAATAATTGATTTCGGTGATGTTCCTCCTTTGGATATTGTATTTTCGGTATCGATTCAGAACTGTTGTAATTCTTAAGTCAGTTACTTGTATATGTTGGTATCGGTTATCATAGTTTCTTTCCTTCAGCCTTGTAAATTCTTATGTAAAGGATTTACGGCACTTTAATATTCCTGAATATATCAGGGGTGTTACAGAAAATGGTATCAGAGCTAAGATTATGGATATCTTGGCCATTGGGTTAAAATAGGGGTCATATAATGTCTTTTGAGGTAACCAGCCGTGAATAACATCACTATACTGCCTACGTCTTCGTGCGAACGGTGGTTGTAAGTTCCTAAACTCTATCTCGTTCTTTACATGTTGTATCTCTTTGTACTTGAGCATTTGAATGGTATTGTTTCCTGTATATTGACTATTTATGCTTACAGTATGTTGAGAGGCGGACGTGGACGTGGTCGCGGACGCGGATGAAGGAATGCTGAAAGGGAAGCGTCGCCTTCTAACCAGGCCAGTCATAGCTCAGGCGAGCCACAAAGATTTATTAATAAATCTTCAAGCTTTAAAGTTCCAATCCAATATATGAAGCTCCAAGGCAAGATAGAAGAGGCTTATAGTCACTTAGGAGGACGGGAGGAAGACCTCTAGAGAGAAAACTCAGAGTTGGTTCGTGGAAAAATAATTGACAAGACAGGACTTTATAATATGCACTTTCCTTAATGTACGCTACTTGCGAAGGTTAATGTATGTTAACATCCTTTATGTATCCTAACACCTCAATGTTACGTACGCAAACATCCTCCAGAGGCTACTGCCTCACTGCATGCTTGCCTTACGTATGTTGACAAAAATAAGGTACATAAGCTCACCACCACTACAATGCGTACATAATGTAATGTACGTAGACTTAGCTGTCCTAATCAAGCCAACAGTTCTAGCCAAACACGGCCATGCGCGGCCATACACACGAAAAGTTGAGATGCGATCTGGTACCGTTAGTCACATAAAGGCAAAGCTTAACGTAGTAACTCACTAGTGATAGTGCACGCTAAGTATAGAGTATACCATACGTTAAGGCTATTATACTTAGCCAAAATCACAACTCACCAAGAAACATCCAACAGACAAGATAACACGAATGCCAACATGAATAGTTTAATTCCGAAATATCTCGATTCAATAAATATTATATAAATCCAAATACAATACAAGGATACCCATACAATACATACGATACAACAGTATAAAAAGGAAACTTATAGCTGGATATTACATACTCCCTCTTTAAAAAGAGTTTTGTCCCCGCAACTAAGGGGTAAACAACTCGGGATATCTCTCTCGTATGCTATCCTTGGTTTCCTATGTGGCCTCCTCGACTATTGAATCTTCAACAGGGGGATCATATAGTTTCTCAACTATTTGATCCTCCTTTTTAGTATTCGCACAGGACAGTCTTCGTACAAATGGTCGTCAGCCATCTCAATATCTTCAAATGAAGTATGTGGCTCGGATTTGTATCATACTTCCTCAACTGGGAAACATGAAACATATTGTGAACCCTACTCAAAGTTTATGGCAATTCTAAACGACAGGTCAGATCGCCTAGTCATTCCAAAATCTCAAATAGTCCGGTATACTTCGGACTCAACTTTCCTCTCTTCTCGAAACAGAAAATGCCTTGGGTGGGAGATACCTTAACCAGTACATGGTCACCCATGTCGAACTCAAGTGGTCACCGATGGTTATCTGCATACGACTTCTGCCGACTCTGATCCATTAACAAACGACTTCTATTTGGATCGGTCTTCACATGAGCTGCTAACGACATACTAGGTTCCATACCCAGAGATTCAGACAAGTCATCCTAATAGAATGGAACCTACAATGACGGCCATATAATGCCTCACAAGGCGTCATCTTAATCAAAGCTTGCCAGTTATTATTGTAGGTAAACTCCACCAATGGTAGTTGGGCTTCCTCATCATCTTTCCAATCGAGAGCACAAGCTCTCAACATATCCTATAGAGTCTAGATAGTCCTCTCAGACTGGCCATTAATTTGAGGATGAAATGTCGTACTGAAGTTCAATTACGTACCCATCGCGCGATGAACCGCCTTCTAGAAATATGACATGAATCGTTCTTCACGATCTGATATGATACTCTTGGGAGAACCGTGCAACCTTACGATCTCTCGAATAAATAGTTGGGCCACTTTCTCAGTACCCCACATGTCTTTGATTTCGAAGAAGTGGGCTGATTTGGTCATATAATCCACAATCACCCAAGTCATATTCATACATCGACGACCTATCGACAAGTTTGTGATAAAATCCATCAATATGTCCTCTCATTTCCATTCTAGAATGGCAAGTGGTTTCAGCATTCCCGCTGGCCACTGATGCTCAATCTTAACCTGTTGACAGATTAAGCATCCTGAAATGAACTCTGCTGCATCATATTACCCCACTAGTAATGTTGTTTCAAGTCCTTATACATCTTGCAATACCCCGGGTGAATAGAGTACGGGCTAGCATTAGCCTCTCCCAGAGTTGAGTTTTTCAACTCTTCATCTACTGGTACACATAATCAATTCTTAAAATACACAGTCCATCCTGATGGACTACAAATCCAGGGGCTTTTCCCTGAGTTACTTCATCCTAGATCCGTGATAAGAATGGGTCCGTAATCTGCTCTGATCTAATAATATAGTCAAGAGACGACAAAATCTTGAAGAGTGAATAATTCCACTAGAATGTGTGTTTGAATAGTGGAGATAATAAAATCAGATTTTTCTTGCTTAGAGTTAAACAAAAATACGGAAAGTAAAAGACATAGTTATTTATAGAGATTCAGCAATTTGCTTATGTCCTCTCTTCATTCCATTCTATTGGATAAAAAAACCACACTCAACTTTGTCTTATCTTCTATAAGTCTGAGTACAAGCGTTACAGCTTGTCTTCGATTAGTCCAAGCACAACCAAACAATCAATAAGTATTTTTCTCTCTAGTATTCTATCGGAACTAGATAAACCTCCCTTATGATTTTAGAATTCCATCCTAACAATTCCAGATCAATGATCCTAATAACATCGGATTGAAGTTCTTGATTCGTTTCACTCAAACTCGTGCAAGAGTGATATGACACTTGAATACACTTAATTAAAGAAGACACGAAGTATAAGTGATAATAAAATGTAAGTATAATACTCGTATCTTTCTTGTCACAACTGGATAATGAACAAAGGGTTTATATCAATAATCAGAGCTCAAAATATATTTAATTTGTATTGTAGTTATGTGTGTTGAAGTACCCAAAGGTGTGGGTATTTATAGCATTGAGAAAGACTTGATCCCTTCTCATCAGACATTATTAGCATGTGATAATGTGTGACGTTAGCGTGCGTTATCCGAGTAGTCAAACATCTTTTAGTTTTGACTTTGAAAAAGAACAGTCTTGTTACTTAACATCTTTGTCCAATGGATATAATTTAAACATAGCGTGCACCAATCATACTTCACAGCATCCGCTAGTTGGTCAATCTTCACTTTCCAAATTTTGCCTGATTTCTGTGTTGAAAAGGTTGTCCAACAGTTATATATCCAACGGTAGAAATTCAAATATGATGTTTGCTGATGACAGTCTATAGTGTGCTTTAGCTTGAAGTCTTTAGTGTGCGTTAGGGTAGCAACATAACATGTGTTACGTGCATCTACTTTAAGGCATTCCTGTCCTAATTCATAACATGTATGATCTGTATAGCATGCGTTAGATATCCTTGACAACGAGTGACCATAACGTGTGCTAAGGTATCCATGTAGTGTGTGTGCACTGTCAGCTTGTATTTTGGACCTTTCTGTCTTGTTTCATAAACTGCTTGATCTTCATAGCGTGCGTTATATATCCTTGATAGCATGTGTCCATAGCGTGCTCTAAGATAGTCATTTTCGTGCGCTATTAGCTTGTATTTTCAGAGCTTTCTGTCTTGATTCATAATTGGTCTTGGCCTCCTTAGCGTGCATTACTAGCATCGGAATACTACCTTGATGGTGCTCAATAGCGTGCGTTATTGCATTTTAATAGTGTATACTATTTCCTTTACTTGAAGACTTTTTTTTGTTGCAATACACGTCGTTTTCTTCTGAACGAATCTTGATATTTTGATTTACTAAATGTTTGTTTTGAGAAAAACACATCATCAAAATTGATTTATTTAACAATCTCCCCCTTTTTGATGATGACAAACATTTAGTAAAGGATACCTGCAAAACTTTCATGACAATATATTCGAATTAAAGTGGGTGCTTTGTTCAACTTTGTTAGATCTTTGTAAAATCCAAATATTTTCAGGATGGAATGTTTTAGCATTTGTCAGACTCAAAAAGGTAGAAAGCAAAAACTCCCCCTGAAATGAAACTCCGCCTTTAACTGTGCAAAAAAATAGCTTATAGCTTATAGCTTAAATTTTAAGCTAGAAACTGACATTCAGAACATGATATTAAATATGAGCAAAAAGCCGAAGTGCAATAAACAACGCATACGGAACACATAAGCTTTATAAATGCAGCACTTCAACACTAGTCTTAGCCAGACATGAGACAAAAAATAATTCAACATAAACAATTCGACATATTCAAACCAAAAACACACACGACATTATTCTTAGATAATTTATCAAAACATGAGTTTTATGGATTTGGATTTGAGGAAGAAGTTGGGAATGGGAACAAGGGACTGGCGAAGCAAATGAACCCTTCAAGGAGATTTTTGACCGAATGGATTTCTTTCCTAGCTTCCTTAACTTCCGTCCGAAGAGCTCGAACATCATCATGAATTTTAACTTGAGTTATCTCAAGACTACGCATCCTGACTATGAGATCATCTTCATCTCTCTCACTTGATGCTTCATCAATCGTCGTTTTACCCTTAGATTGCAGCTTACGAATAAAAGACCCAGTTGAAATTCTATCAAAGTCTCCGGACCTCGTCTAGTAATCCTTTCCGGGAGTCGACATTCGTGTCCCTTTATGGACTTGGTCATCTTGCCTCATGTAATACCCAATTGTAATTCAGTCATTATCATTTAGTAATTATCATTCAATAATTGTCACTCAGTAATTTTTCACTCATTAATGATCATTCATCGTTCATATTCATTCATTGTATTCACTGATCAGAGTTATTATATCGTACATCAGTTATTATCCGTCGTCCTACCTGGTTGGAGGATCGAACCATGGTCATCATCATTGTCATCTTCATAATGGGCTGTGTGTGAGGAGTAGCGCACGCTACGTACTCTCTTTAGCGCGGGCTAATTCAGTACGGGTAGCGCACGCTACCTCTCCGTAATAGCGCATGCTAATGTGGTTCAGGCCTGTAGTCCAGAAGGCACTGGAATGCAGCCGAGTTGGAGTAGTGCACGCTATGAATGGTAAGTAGCGCATGCTAGTAAGTTTGGATAGCGCCCACTATACAGTCAGTGTAGCGCGCGCTAAGGCCGATCAGGCAAAGTCCAGTGGGTACTGGACTGATTTTGGAATAATTCCTAGCGCACGCTATGAGTGGATTTTAGCGTATGCTATTGGAGCAGTAGCGCACGCTGATTATTGTATGTAGCGCGCGCTATCGCAAGCAGATCAGAGGAAAGGAGGTTCTGGACTTCGGTTACTGGACATCAGGTATTTAGCTAGTGCACGCTAACTTTCGGAGTTAACGCACGCTATCGGGAGGGCGTTAGCGCACACTATCAAGTTCGTAGCGTACGCTAACGAGGCAGTCAGAGTTCACTGGACAGTCCGGTGAACCCGCTAGCGCACGCTAAATAACAGGTCGTAGCGTGCACTAATCTAGGAATAATATATATTTGTCATTCTCTCTTCACTCATTCGGCAATTTTGGACGATTTGGAGAGATGTTTTCGAGCTGCACTCACCTGTCATCATCATCAAGCTTATCATTTAGATTAATCATCATTTCATCATCTCCATCACATCAAATCAAGGTAATAATTTCTTGGATCTAGAATTTTGGATTTTGGGTATTTTCCTTCCGATTTCTTCGTGTAAGCTTAGATTGTTGTTGGAATATGTTAGATATGGATTATCTACCTTGGATGAATGTATTCTTATGGATTTATTTGCATATATTTTGGATTTCATGAATATTGGGGTTAATTCAAGAACACTCTTTGGTTGACTTTGATATTTTTGGGGGTTTTCGATTAGATGTTGTCGTTAACTCGAGTTGTGGATTCCTATGGGGATTATTGATATCATTGAAGGTGTTTTGTGGTTTGAAATACTCATTTTGGAGTTTGGTTTCGATATATTCGGGATTGAATATTATCAAAGGATGTATGTTTGCTAAGTATTCGTTAGAATGCCTCAATTAGTTTGTATATTGTTGTATCGGCATTTGAGTTGGTTATAATTGGGTTTAATACGTTTATTGAGTGGATTATTGGTAATTGTGTCATTCAAGGTTGTTCGAGCGACCGACATCTCTTTTTAGGACGTTGTTCGAGGAAGGATATTTCAACACCGGTATTGTGTAAATAAATTCTTACTTGGTTAAAAGGATATTCATTCCTTACGTTGTTGTTCATTCATACATGTAATTCACTCATAATATATCGTTCATGTCGAGACTTGTATTTATCAACTCATCATGTAACTCACGAGGAATGACGGTTGCAAAATCATTTCATTGAAGCTATCACTCGTTGCATCAATATTTCATCTCGGTGAGTCGTTCTTGATCCTTATCGGATTCTATTCATTACTCCTCACCTTGGTCATTTTTGTTCTGGTGATCTTCCGAAATTATATTTCATGGCCAGTTGGCGCACGTGTGAAATTGTAGTCGGGCACACTATGGTCATGTGTATATGCGGGACTCCGGACACATTGGATTGTGAGACTAATTAGGCCAATAGCGGGTGTATATGGACACTCGGCTATTTGTGCTCTCACGCTTTTCATTAGGGCGTACATTGATGCTCATCATTCAACTTAATTCATTAATTCATTTATGTGATTGTTGTATATTGTTCAACTCTTCAGGATTGTTATTCTGTGTAACTGACCCCATTGGGGGATGTTGTTTTCAGGTCATGGCAAGGCTAAAGCACGGAAAGAGAACGTTGACGGAGAGGAGTCCCAGTGATACTAGTAGGGAGCCCCAGTCCTTTTCAGTCTTCATGTTTTCTTCATTTTTATTTCCGCTGCAGACTTCCGTTTGAATACCTATTTATTCTGTGTTGTATATTTTATCTTCATATAAAATATACATGTATTCTGTATTATCCTGGGTGTGTTGTAATGAAATTCCTCATCAGAGTAATTTAATGAGATAATGTGGTTCGGTACTGCAATTATATTATTGAAGTCATTAATTTTCATTCGCGTGGTGGGTCCCAGTCGGGGGTCCACGGTACTGTAATATCCGCCTAGATTGAGGTGTTACAGAGTTGGTATCGGAGAGTGGTTTTGAATACTACCTTCCGAGTCATGTCTCATTGAAATCATCGTTCATCAGACTAGTATTATTGGACTTTCGCGTCACGTGTGACCCGTGCAAAAGCCGAGCCCCTCAGACCAAAGAACAGTAAGATTTCTGTCACCATGGTATAATTTCTGGCAATAAGAATCACTCATTCATCATTCAACAGTCAACAATCACTCATTTGTGATCATGTCGATCATGTTAACTCATTAATCACTCAGTTCATTTCACTGTTCAGTTGTTGATCTTGAGGATTGTATCATTAATCTTGTTAACTTGTTCTAGATATTCATTTCAAGAATTTCATCAGATAATCTGGTCATTTCAGTTGATCATTCATGTAATCATTTTGTTTGAGCACGTGTGCTCATTTTCATCATTTCATAACGTAATCATAATGTGATATTCATGCGAGATATATAATCATCTTGTGACTTTCCCACTTCAGTATGGAAAGAGCTGGCAGAGAACACGGGGGAAGAGGCCGTGGTGCGGTCCGAACCCCGAGAACTCGTGTGAATACACGTGCGTACGTGAGGAATAATGCTAATTCATCGAACAAGGACGCCGCCACTCATTCTCCTGGAAATGATCATTCACTGTCAGGGAGTCGTACCCGGGACACAGCTCATTCAGAGGGTGTTCGGGTTGACCCACTCGCTTTTATGCAGGGCATGATGGCCCAAATGACTCAAATGGCACGCCTTATGGAGACGATGCAGAACTCAGCTACTCAGAATCAACAGGCTCCTCCGCCGCCACCTCAGGGGCAGGAGAGGTGTGTGAGCAGTATTATTGGCGACATCTCTCGCCAAAGACCACCTACCTTTGAGGGCTCATCTGAGCCGGCGGATATTGTTCATTGGCTTGAGCATTTCGAGAAGTTATTTGCTATGGTGGATTGCCCCGAAGGGCATAAAGTTTCAGTTGCGGCTTACTATCTGGGTAAGAGCGCTTATTCATGTTGGTTATCGTTGAAGCCCACCGACGGATCATGTACTTGGGACCAATTCAAGACTCTCATGATGGAGAGGTATTATCCGGCCCCACTCAAAGAGGCCAAGTTATCGGAATTACTCACTCCCGACCTCTCAGCAGACGATGATGTTCTCACCATCGCCGAGAAATTTCAGGAGCTTCTTCCTTTCGCCTCGTCTATTATTCACTCCGAGGCGGACAAGATCAAGTATTTCAGCAAGAGGTTGAAACCTCGTATGCGGATGCAGTTGCTTAATCACAATTGCACCACTATGGCCGAATTCATAGAGAAAGCTCTTACTTATGAGCTTACTGCTAAGGAGATTGCTAAGAATCAAACTCCATCATCTGGCAAGAAGTCAAAGAATCGAAATCAGCCTGAAGGCAGTCAGGCAACTTTCAAAAAGCCTCGAGTGGGAACTACTTTCACTGAGAGACCTCCTATGGCGCCCAGACCCGCGGAATCTCAGTCAGGAGCGGCCAGTTCGGCCATTACCTATTTCAACTATGGAGAACAGGGTCATTACAACACGAAGTGTTTGAGGCAAACCGTCACGTGCAATAACTGTGGAATGGCAGGGCATAAGGCCCGTTTTTGTCGAAAGGACACCAAACCTACTCCGGCGTCATCTCAGGCCCCGAAACAGTCACCGGTTCCAAATTAGGCTACTCAGTCCACGTTGTTTAAGACGAAAGGAGCTAACAAAGGCGGAGCCCACAGCTATAAGACGGGAGCATCCGGTTCCGGGGCTGGCAAGCCCAGAATTTATGAGATGAAGATAGCTGATGATCCGGAAGCCCGAATGATCTCAGGTACACTCGGAATTCTATCTTAACATGTGTGTGTACCCTTTTTGATACTGGTGCATCGCATTCATTCATTTCCGAGTCATGTTTGAGTAGACTGCGTCTGAGTAGTGCTACTAGTTGTGAGCCTTATGTCATTGGTCTACGTGATGGTAGAAGAATTATCGGGAATCGTGAGATTAAGGATTGTCCGATTCAGTTTCATGGCCGTGATTGGTTAGCAAACCTAATCGTGGTAGATTTACCGAGAGACAACATCATCTTGGGTATTGATTGGATGGATCGTCACGATGCCACCATTAGTGTCCGTAAGCGTATGGTCACTATCATTTCAAACGATGGAGTCGAATGTGTTTTTCAGGGAGGTAATCCCAGCTGTTCCGGTAGAATCATCAACTTGATGAAAGCAATGAAATTACTCAATCAGGGGTGTGTCGGTTATTAGTGATATATGACAAAGACCAATAAACCATCAGTAATGTTGACGGATATTCCTGTAGTGAGAGAATATGCCGATGTATTTCCAGATGAGTTTCCTGATTTGCCTCCACAGAGAGATGTGGAATTCACGATTGAGTTGGAGCCTGGTACGTCCCCAATATCGAAGGCACAGTACCGAATGGCCCCGACCAAAATGCAGGAGTTGAAGAATCAATTAGAGGATCTAACCGAGAAGGGTTATATCCGGCCGAGTGCGTCCCCGTGGGGAGCACCTGTATTGTTTGTCAAGAAGTAGGATGGTTCGTTTCGCTTGTGTATTGATTATCGGGAATTGAACCGAGTGACGATCAAGAATAAATATCCTATACCCCGTATCGATGATCTTTTGGATCAATTTCAGGGAGCTTCAGTATTTTCCAAAATCGACTTAATATATGGATATCATCAGTCATGAATACGAGAGTCGGATATCACAAGGATGGCGTTCCGAACACGCTATGGTCATTATGAGTTTGTGGTAATGCTGTTTGGGTTAACTAATGCACTTGCGGTATTCATGGAATTAATGAATCGGGTTTTCATCGACTATTTGGATCAGTTCGTGGTTGTCTTTATTGATGACATTCTAATTTATTCTCGTGATCGGGAGGAACACGAGTTTCACCTTCATCAGGTGCTCGACGTGTTGAGACGAGATCAACTTTATGGAAAGTTTTCCAAATGTGAGTTCTGGATGTTCGAAGTGACATTTCTCGGACATGTAATTTCATCTGACGGAGTTCGTGTCGACCCTCATAAGACAGAGGCTATCCGAGATTGGCAACCTCCGAAGAATGTTAAGGAAATCCAAAGCTTTCTCGGATTAGCTGGATATTACCGGCGATTTGTGGAGGGATTTTCTAAAATTGCTCAACCCATGACGAACCTTTTACGGAAGGATAAGAAATACACATGGTCCGACGCGTGTCAGCAGAGTTTTGAGGAACTCAAGAGCCGATTAATTTCAGCACCTGTCCTTTCTTTACCACAAGGGACGGAAGGATTTGTGGTTTATAGTGATGCGTCCGGACAGGGTCTCGAATGTGTACTAATGCAGAACGGGAAAGTTATTACTTATGCTTCACGGCAATTGAGACCTTACGAGGTCAATTATCCGACCCACGACCTAGAGCTAGCAGTCGTGGTGTTCGCACTAAAGATTTGGCGCCATTATCTTTATGGCGTTACCTATCAGATATTCACCGATCATAAGAGTTTGAAGTATATATTTACTCAGAAGGAGTTAAATATGCGACAGAGGCGGTGGTTGGAACTAATCAAAGATTATGATATTGAGATACTATACCATTCGGGAAAGGTGAACGTTGTCGCTGGCGCCTTGAGTCGTAAGTCCGTTCAGGAGCAGATGCTTGCTCGATTAACAGTTTACAGGGAACCTCAGCAGGAATTTCTAAGACCCGAGATTGAGGTCTGGTTACAACGAGTACAAGGGCAACATTGTACGTTAGAGATTTCATCGCCACTTGAGGAGGCGATCAGGGAGAATTAGGGTTCGGACCCATTTTTGTTACGCATTCGAGATGATGTGACTCAGGGGAAAGCCCCCGGATTTGTGGTCCACGAGGATGGACTTTTGCGATTTAAGAATCAATTATGCGTACCGGCGAACGACGAGTTGAAAAACTCGATTTTTAGGGAAGCTCATGCTACCCCTTATTCCATTCATCTGGGGTCTAGCAAGATGTACAAAGACTTGAAACAAAATACTGGTGGAGTAATATGAAGCGAGAAGTCTCGGAATTTGTTTCGAGATGTTTAACCTGTCAGCAAGTCAAGATAGAACATCAGCGACCGGCGGGTATGCTGAAACCTCTCCCTATTCCAGAGTGGAAGTGGGAAGATATTTCAATGGACTTCATCACGAGTTTGCCGACGAGTCATCGTGGAATGAATACAGTTTGGGTAATTGTGGATCGTCAAGCTAAGTCAGCCCATTTCCTTGAGATTAAGGATACCTGGGGTCCCGAGAGACTTGCCCAGTTGTTCATCAAAGAGATAGTGAGACTGCACGGTACTCCTAAGAATATCATTTCTGATTGTGACGGGTGATTCGTGTCACATTTTTGGAAATCAGTTCATCGTGATATGGGAACTCAGCTTAATCTCAGCACAACTTTTCATCCTTAGTCCGGCGGACAATCAGAGAGGACTATTCAGACATTGGAGGACATGTTGAGAGCATGTGTCCTAGATTGGAAAGATGATTGGGAAGCCCAACTACCATTGATTGAGTTCACGTATAATAATAGTTGGCATGATTCGATCAAGATGGCACCTTACGAAGCCTTGTACGATCGTCGTTGTCGATCTCCTTTGTGTTGGGATGACTTATCAGAATCAATCGGCACTGAGCCCGATATGCTTATAGCCGCCCGTGAGAAGGTAGCTTTGATCAGGAGTCATTTGTTGACAGGTTAGAGTCGACAAAAATCATACACATATAACCGTCGTCGGCCATTAGAGTTCGAGGCGGGTAACCATGTTTTGGTCAAGGTATCCCCGAGTAGAGGTATCTTCCGTTTTGGGAAGAGGGGAAAGCTGAGTCCGAGATTCATTGGACCGTTTGAGATTTTGGATCGAGTAGGCGAGCTAGCTTATCAATTGGCCTTACCTCCGGCGTTGAGCCGAATTCATAATGTGTTTCAAGTCTCTCAGTTGCGGAAGTATGTTGCCGATCCGAGTCACATACTTCAGTTCGACGAGATCGAAATCACAGACGATCATTCGTATGAGGAGCGTCCCGTACGAGTCTTAGAGCGGAGAATCAAACAGTTGAGGAACAAGACGATTCCTATGGTTAAAATTCAGTGGTCTAGACACGGAGTGGAAGAGGCTACTTGGGAAACCGAGGATATTATGTGGGAGAGTTATCCTGAGTTGTTTGACCCTTAGTTTCGGGGACGAAACTCTTTGTATATGTAATACCCGGTTGTAATTCAGTCATTATCATTCAGTAATTATCATTCAGTAATTTTCACTGAGTAATTTTTCACTCATTGATGATCATTCATCGTTCATATTCATTCATTGTATTCACCGATCAGAGTTATTGTATCATACATCAGTTATTATCTATCGTCCTACCTGGTTGGAGGATCAAACCGTGGTCATCATCATTGTCATCTTCATAATGGGCTATGTGTGAGGAGTAGTGCACGTTAATTGAGTACGGGTAGCACACGCTACCTCTCCGTATTAGCACACGTTAATGTGGTTCAGGCCTGCAGTCCAGAAGGCACTGGACTGCAGCCGAGTTGGAGTAGCGCACGCTACGAGTGGTAAGTAGCGCACGCTATTAAGTTTGGATAGCGCCCGCTATACATTCAGTGTAGCGCGCGCTAAGGCCGATCAGGCAGAGTCCAGTGGGTACTGGACTGATTTTGGAATAACTCAGCTTGGGGTCCGAAAAAGGTTTTCTACTTTTTAAAACTTCTTGTAATACAGAATGAGATGCAGGCTGATACCCTAATGTTTCAAAAGGCTTTTCTGTTTTCTAAAACTCCCGAGATTGTAAAACACTTTACTAATCGTTTATGCATTTTATTTCTACCTTTTGGGGTTTTTATTTAATTGTCCAAATGAGACTTCTCGGGTAGTCTTTCGCTGTGTTTGATTTGTTAATTATTCCATGTTTTGTCATAGCAAAATTGAGGTGATCCAGGATGGGATAATGGTTGACATTGCGAGTCATGTGTGGAAAAGGAGTTTTTATCGGAGTCTATACATTGAGATTTTGGATTCTATCGTGTAGTTTTCCGACCGAATGTCAATGGAATTTGGTGACAAGCCGAACTGGTATACGGGAGTATGGTTGTGGTCAATCATTTGCATAATTCCATTTTATTTAAATGTATGTTTTTGAAAAGAATTTTCATCGAGAACTTGACGTAAACAAATCGATTTAATTTTTCGAAAATTGATTTCGTAATCCTTCGAGAATTTATGTTTTGAGTTTTGGAATTTTTGAAAGAACTTTCGAAAATTATCTTCGTGACAAGAGTATACGATTTCAAACTGGTTTCGAAAATGTGATTGATGTACATACGCATCTAGTGCATAATACATGTCGTTGTGAAGTCCTGAGTGGGACTTACAAACTGGATAACGCACTAATGGTACTATGAAAAGAGATTTGAACTTTAGTATGGCAGTTTGATTATCTCAGGATGATCGGTTGATTTATCGGATAAGAGAAATATGTTGCAGGATGTAGATTCGATACAGAATATGATCTTGGAACTTTGGATTTTGTGAAACTGGAGCATACATGCTATGTGGCCCTATTGATGTAGTGGTAGCGTGTTTTGCTATTGTGATTTCTGAATGATTCCTTTGTAAGTATAGAATCGGGGGATGGTGACCCCATACTGGTCGTTTTGGATATTGAGTAGTCGTTCCCACCCCACGTATGATTTGGTATGTTCGCCGATTTGCAATTGGTTGTTCGCATGCCGAGGGGTATTTTCTCCAATAGGGTATGATTATTGAGATCCACTGTATGTGATTGGCGTGTCGTTTTGAGAACTTTATTCATTTGTATATCAATTTCTGTAGTTCTGTGTTGATCGTGTTGGAGCTTACTGTGTGAAGATATTCTCGATTATTGTTGACCGTTCGTTGGTCGTATTGGAGTTTATCATGTTGATGATATTCTCAACTGTGTTTTGATCTCTGGTTGGTCATATTGGAGTTTATCATGTTGATGATATTCTCGATTGTGTTTTGACCTCTATTTGGTCATATTAGAATTTATCATGTCGATGATAAATTCGGTTGACTTATTGGTTGATCATTGTTGGTGATCATTTGAGCGTTCGGATTTTGTGTCGGTATTTTGGGATTCGTGTTGTTTTGGGTAGTTGTTTCGCAGATGTATTGTGTATTATTCGTCTTATCGGAATTGGGACTTGATTATGTAATCAGTCAGGATTTGATTGGGGCATATTGTTTCATCCGAAGATGATATATTTTTGTTGAGACTCAAGGAATTGTGATTGTAAGCGTATTGAGACTGTACAGTGAGATCGCTTGCTAGTATCTCCGGATACCGTCGACCTGCGTATTTGTAAGTATGCTCTTTTGGTTATTCGGTAATGATAATGATTGATCGTTGTCGTGATGGTTTTGGGACATTTTGGTTGAACCTTATGTTTGTTTACTTTTATGAGGGATTGCAAGTTTCGAGGCCGAAACTTATTTTAAGTGGTGTAGAATGTAATATCTGGAATTTCTACTACTGTTGTTTGAGATTATTTTATACGAGTTATACTGTACAGCGTGGAATATGTACAGTATGGATAAAATAAATAAAGGACTGAGATGTCAATATTGGTACAATTGTCGTATCTGGTCGACAATTGCATTTGAGGATATCGTGTATCAGGTTATCGTACTTTCGATATGGAGTATATCGTATAAGAATATTATTGGATCCAGTATATGCATTCAGTATGCGTGTATGCGTATCCGGTATGTCGAGATGGACAGGAACAATTGGATTTTTTGGCTAAGTATAGAGCCTTAACGTACGTTAAGATTTTGATTTAACGTACGCTAAGTTGGTACGTGTTACGTACGTTATGCATATGGCATTACGTACGTAACGAGAGAATCAAGAAAGTCCGAGTCGTGGTCGGCAGGTGGGCCTGGTGTCGGCAACGGATGTGGACAGCTGAGTCAACATACGTATTACATACGCTATACAGGGTGTATTACGTACATAATACGAGCTTTTACTGTAGCAAGTCAACGTACGTATTACGTACGTTATGAAGAAATTGTTACGTACATAAGCATGTTAACAAAACAGGTCAGTTAGTTCTGGGATGAGGTTACATATGCTATGTGGGACGAGTAGCGTACGCTAAAGAGCATTACGTATGTTAATGGTGAAGCATAACGTACGTAATGAGTTATGCAGTTTATAAAATGAAGTTCGTTCTTTCATTTCACTTCAGCACCTCACTTTGTTTTTCGTCTCCAAACACTGAGAGAGAGACAGTTAGCTCTCCTAAGTCGGTTTTGAGCTCGAGGACTTGGATTTGAGGCTTGGATATGGAGCTATGGTTGATTCTTGAAGTAATTGCTAGTGTTTTTCATCTTCTAAGAGGTAAGTTGGATAATCCTTCCTTTCATTTTGGATTTTTGATGTTGTTATTGATGAATGATTCGTATGAAGATGATTAAGGGCTTGTTGCTACGATTCTTGAGGATATATGAGGTATTTGTTGAAGGAAAATGATGATATGTTGGTTTATGTATTGAATATGTTAATTATGATTATGAAATCATAGAGTTCTTGATGTTCTTGGTATTGTTGTTGCGATTTTTGACGTTAGGAAGATCGTATGTTGAAGAACATGACGATATACACCTTGGATTATGATTAGGGATTGTTTAGATGTTAGAAAACATCGGATTACGTTGTTTAGTGTCTATGAATAAGGTTTTGAATCATTTAGTGTTCTTGAGGAACTCCTTGATGAAATTATCATAGCAAGACGATCTTATGTTGAATTATCGGTATTTATAGATACGAAGATCGAATGTTCGTTGATTGTAGTGGTAGAATTCGTATGTTCTTGATGAAATACGAATCAAGAAATCAACTTGGAATCCGGAAAGATTGTGATTGTTCGTCAAATATGATTTCCTTTACGTTCGTACCCGTAATCGCGTTGTGGTTGTGAATTCGTAATTGTTTGAATTGGATTATTCGGACTCGTGTGTAATCAGGATAATGTGGAACATTTGGGTTTATTGATCGGTTGTAGTAATCGTTAAGTATGATCATCGAGTTGCGGTTTATATTATAGATATGAATTCGTCTTTGTTGAGTTGGATTATTTGGTTTTGTGTACGATCGAGACATCATTGAATCATTGAGTTGATTGGTTGTTCATGTCGATTGTTGATTGTTATCGGATATGTGTTAATTGGTTACTTCAATAGGTTGAGATTATTGATCAGTGATTAGAACCTCGCTTGCGGTCGTGATCGGGAACGTTCGTGAATCACTTTGGCCGGGAGCCGAGGAGCTTGTAATCGATGACGAGAAATTTTTAACGGCTTCATCATCGTCGTATCAGTATCGAGGCAAGTTATTACTTACTCAGTTATAATATTTAATGAATGGTTTCGGTTTCATTTCGTTTATAATGCATATAGCGATGATTATTACTGTGAACTCTGGGTATTTGGATTGTATATCGTTCTTCCGATTCTGGGAAGTAAATCATAATGTATATGCTTTATCTCAGTTATTGGTATGTTCGGGTATCGAGGTTACGTTGCGACAAAAATGAGGATATGAGTATCTATAGTCCATGGTACGTTTGGATCTCCGAGCATCGAGGATAATCGCCGGTTATGATTTGACATTGAGATTTCTCCTGAAGGATTTGGGACAGTATCTTAGTTTGATTCGGTTTAGTACTGATGATGTTGATCATGGAGGTTGTCATTTATGTGGCCAAACATGAGGTCGTCCTAGTTGGTTATCATAGTGTCGTTTCATGTTTTGATTCATATGTTGTTCATGTTGATGAACATATTGATTTGCATATGTGTATGCATAATTGCATTGTTATATTGTAAATGATCCGAAGGGATCATGAGGATCTATGCGGAGGGCGCTGGATCGGATGTCCACCATGCGTTGGTTTGACGGGATCATCATGGGGATCTATGTTGAGGGCGCTGGATCGTTGGACAGGTTTTCCACCATGCGTTGGTTCGACGGGATCATTATGGGGATCTATGCTGAGGGCGCTAGATCGTTGGATTACCAGTATTGTGTTGATGGAATCTTGTGAATTCGCATCATTGATTTTATCATGTGTTGTTGTTCATATGTGTATTGTTGGTTATCCACCTTATGATGATCCGATAGGATCATCAAGGGGATCTATGCTGAGGGCACTGGATCGGCGGATTTCCATTGAGTATACATCATTGTTATTGTTGTGATCATATTGACGTTGTCATATGAGTATGCATGTGTAGGTCTTGTGTTAGGACCGTGCCCGTATGTTGCATTGATCTGATCTGGGATTAGAGTGATATGATTGTCGTGGTATTGTGCATCTCGAGGTATGTTCCTTATTTTCCTTGGTATTTGCCTTTGATGGACAATCGGTTTTTGTGTTGAGACTTGATGATGTCACCCGACGGATTTGGGTTGGATAGAGTTAGTGGATTTTCGTAACAGTGAGTCATGATGACGTTTTGATGATTTTGGGGTATTGTGTGAATCACAGTACGAGATGTGAATTTTGGTAGAATTATGACGATAAGATTACATTGGTCGTATTCTTATTTCTTTGTATTCTCATTGGTATGTAATTATTAATGTGATGTGACGGTTATCATTGTTGGATATTATGGCTGACCCCGTCGTGGGCTTTATTTTTAGGTCCTTTGGATATCGAGCTTGTTGGGTTCGTGAAGAGATGAGCTTCCCGGAGGATACTGGCTAGGGCATGTTTTTATGAACTAAATTCCTGATCAGTTATTGTATTCCGCTGCTAGAGTAATTTTACTTGGTTGTCCTTTCCGCTGCGTGAGTATTTTAAATGACTTTTTGATATCTAGTAACTTTAGTTACTCTGTAAAATCGTTCTCTAAACTATTGAGTTCCGGCCATTGGCCTTGCCCTTTTTAAAATGAGATTTTACGACACTTTTCATAAACGAGTTTTATAACGTCTTCGAATATTTTTAAAGATAGTACTGTCGTTAGTCTCTTGGGCATTTGTAAATGTTTGCGAAAATTTCTTTTAGCCTTGTGGGTTCCATCTTGGGGCCCACGGCGCTGTAATATTTCCGGTTCAATCTCGGGGTGTTACAGTAGTGCACGCTGATTATTGGACGTAGCGCGCGCTATCGCAAGCAGGTCAGAGGACAGGAGGTTCTGGACTTCAGTCACTGGACACCAGGTATTTAGCTAGCGCATGCTAACTTTCGGAGTTAATGCACGCTATCGGGAGGGCGTTAGCGCACGCTATCAAGTTCATAATGTACGCTAACGAGGCAGTCAGAGTTCACTGGACTGTCCGGTGAACCCGTTAGCGCACGCTAAATAACAGGTTGTAGCGTGTGCTAATATGGGAACAGTATATATTGGACAGTGCAGTCCAGATTCGTCATTTGTCATTCTCTCTTCACTCCTTCGGTGATTTCGGGCGATTTCGGGCGATTCGGAGAGATCTTTTCGAGCTGCACTCACCTATCATCATCATCAAGCTTATCATTCGGATCAATCATCATTTCATCATCTCCATCACATCAAATCAAGGTAATAATTTGTGGGATCTAGAATTTCGGATTTTAGGTATTTTCCTTCCGATTTCTTCGTGTAAGCAGAGATTGTTGTTGGAATATGTTAGATATGGATTATCTACCTTGGATGAATGTATTCCTACAGATTTATTGGCATATATTTCGGATTTCATGAATATTGGGGTTAATTCAAGAACACTTTTTGGTTGACTTTGATATTTTTGGGGGTTTTCGATTAGATGTTGTCGTTAACTCGAGTTGTGGATTCCTATGAGGATTATTGATATCATTGAAGGTGTTTTGTGGTTTGAAATACTCATTTTGGAGTTTGGTTTCGATATATTCGGGATTGAATATTATCAAAGGATGTATATTTGCTAAGTATTCGTTAGAATGCCTCAATGAGTTTGTATATTGTTGTATTGGCGTTTGAGTTGGTTATAATCGGGTTTGATACATTTATTGAGCGGATTATTGGTAATTGTGTCATTCAAGGTTGTTCGAGCGACCGACATCTCTTTTTAGGACGTTGTTCGAGGAAGGACATTTCAACACCGGTATTGTGTAAGTAAATTCTTACTCGCTTAAAAGGATATTCATTCCTTACGTTGTTGTTCATTCATACATGTAATTCACTCATAATATATCGTTCATGTCGAGACTTGTATTTATCAACTCATCATGTAACTCACGAGGAACGATGGTTCCAAAATCATTTCATTGAAGCTATCACTCGTTGTACCATTATTTCATCTCGGTGAGTCGTTCTTGATCCTTATCGGATTCTATTCATTACTCCTCCCCTTGGTCATTTTTGTTCTGGTGATCTTCCAGAATTATATTGCATGGCCAATTGGTGCATGTGTGAAATTGTAGTCGGGCACACTATGGTCATGTGTATTTGCGGGACTCCGGACACATTGGACTGTGCACACGGTAATGTGTATACGCGGGACTCCGGACACATTGGACCGTGAGACTAATTAGGCCAATAGCAGGTGTATATGCGGGGCTCCGGACACTCGGCTATTTGTGCTCTCACGCTTTTCATTCGGGCGTACATTCATGCTCATCATTCAACTTAATTCATTAATTTATTTATGTGATTGTTGTATATTGTTCAACTCTTCAGGATTGTTGTTCTGTATAACTGACCCCATTGGGGGATGTTGTTTTCAGGTCATGGCAAGGCTGAAGCACGGGAAGAGAAAGTTGACGGCGATGAGTCCCAGTGATACTAGTAGGGGGCCAGTCCTTTTCAGTCTTCATGTTTTCTTCATTTTTATTTCCACTGCAGACTTCCGTTTGAATACCCATTTATTCCGTGTTGTATATTTTATCTTCATATAAAATCTACATATATTTTGTATTATCCTGGGTTTGTTGTAATGGAACTCCTAATCGTAGTAATTTAATGAGATAATGTGGTTCGGTACTACAATTATATTATTGAAGTCATTAATTTTCATTCGCCTGGTGGGTCCCAGTCAGGGGTCCACGACACTGTAATATCCGGCTAGATTGGGGTGTTACACCTCATATAGGAGAATATGACTCATCCTTGATTCGAAGTTTGGACATAATGCGTTGCTTTGAATGATGAATCCGAACATGACATTTAGAGATAGGAACGGATGTATCTTTAGACATGTCAGCTTGATGATGTTTTAAAATTGCCGTGAGGATTGACCAAGAAAGGCATTTCAGTCTTCCTTGTACGAGAGGCGTACTTCTTGGATCGGAAAAGTTCGGCATGCTTGCAAAGTTGACTGTCTCGTCAAGTAACATACGATACATAACTTGTTTATCAACTCCAACAAGATTGTGTTGCGTATTAACCTTAGGCATTAAGCATTTCGTCAACGCAACTATAATAGACGAATATTGATTCCAAAGTCATTGTTTTCAAATATGGCATCGGTGATGTCGATGACATCCTTAGAACTCAGAAATTCTTCTATATTTAATGCATTAATATCATTATCATCTTTAGTTTTTCCGGAACACACAAAACCTTCATCTTTCAAACCAAATAAACCCTTCAACAGCTCAAACTCTATAACTAAACGAGTTCCTCCTACCATTAGATGTACTACAATAGTCATTTGAAATCAAAAATTCACTTAAACAATCATACCATGCTCGAGGTGCTTGCTTCAATTTGTAAAGAGCTTTGTTGAGCTTGTAGATATAATCCAAACATTCATAATCCTCAAATCCTGGAGGTTGTTTCACATATATCTCTTCCTAAATTATGCCATTTAGGAAAGCACTTTCAACATCTATTTGAAATAATCTGATCTTTTTATGGATGCAAATGCACAAAGAAGGCGTATGGCTTCAAGTCCAGCAACAGGTGTAAAACTTTCTTCATAATCAAGGCCTTATTATTGATTATAGACTTGGGCAACTAAACGAGATTCATTTTTTACTGGGTAGTGGTCTTCATCACATTAGATTTTATGTACCCATTTAGTCCCGATAATAGTTTGTTTTCTGGTGCGGGAACCAAATTTCATACTTTGTTTCGTTCGAATTGTGAAGTTCTTGTTGCATTGCCATATCCAATTCTAATCATTTAGTGCTTCCGAAACACTTTTGGGTTCAACCTTGGATGCAAAAGCATAATTGTTCAAATAATCTAGAGTTCTCGCTCGAGTTTAAACACCATCCTCTATATCTCTGATTATAAGATCTTTTGGATGTCTTTGATATGCCTCCATTCTACAGAAAATTCATTTTCTTGAATCTCATAGGTTTTCTCCATTTCTTTTTAGGACTGAGGATCCGGGAGTGTACACGCATCATCAAAATATTCTACCTTTCTTGGGAGTGAGATGGCATCATTGAATTTGACATGGATCGATTATTACACTTTATTTGTTTAAGTTATATATACGAAAGGCTTTGCTATTTAATGAGTATCCTAGTAAAATACCTGAGTTGGATTCTGCATCGATTTTTTCTATGTTCTCTTTACCATTATTTAAAACAAAGACTTTGCAACTGAATGGATGAAAATTGGAAATGTTTGTCTTTTTACTCTTCCAAATTTCTATGGAGTTTTAAGTTGAGCTCTACGAATATGAACCCGATATTTAGTATAACATGCCATATTGATAGCTTCGGCCCAAAAGTATTGTGGAAGAGAGTAATCATTTAACGTAGCTCTGGACATTTTTTCCAAAGATTGATTTTTTCTTTCAACAACTTCGTTTTGTTGAGGAGTTCTGGGAGCTGAGAAATTATGATTAATACCATATTTATCACACATAATTTCAAAATGAGAGCAGTCAATTCTCCACCATGGTCGGTTCGAATAGAGATGATAGAAAGATTTTTTTTCATTTTGAACTAACCGACACTATTTAGAAAACTCCATAAATGTATCATCTTTGTGAGAGAAAAATCTAACTCATATAAATAGAGAGAAGTCTTCTACAATTACCAAAGTAAAAAATTCACCATTCAAACTAATGGACCAGTTAAATTCATATGAACAAGTTCAAGAATGCGACTAGATATTTCAGATTTGGGTTTGAATGTTTCTCTTGTGTGTTTCCCTTTAATACATGATTCACACAAGTGTTTTCGATCAAATTTTAGTTTTGGTAAACCACGAACTAAGTCATGTCTTGATAATTTTGAAATGATTGGTAAAGATGTATGTCCTAATTTTCGATGCCATGAAAATGTATTTTCATCAAAGTCACAAGACATTTTTCGTTGAAATAATTTTCATCACAAAGATCAACGTTATAGATATTTCCACATCTTAGTCCAATAAACGCAACCTTATTATTTTTGAAAGCAGTACAATTTGTTTCTTCAAAAAGAAGTTTCAATCCGTCATCACATAATTGAGATACACTAAGTAGATTATGATGTAGACCTTCAACAAATAAAAATTTATTAACAGAAGGTGAAGGTTCCTTACCTACCTTACCGGTGCCCATAATCTTTCCCTTCTTGTTGTCACCAAAGGTTATGTGTCCTTGTTCTTGGTATTCAACACTTCCGAACAACTCCTTGGTGGCGCACGTATGTCTTGAGCAAACGCTATCTATGTACCATTTGCTTTTCCTTGAAAGAGGTACATACAAAAATAGTTTGCTTACATCGTTTCAGTACTCAAACCATTTTGGATCATCCTAAGTTAATGATATTAATAGCATTTGGAACTATCGTCTCTTTAGGAACCCAAATTTGTTTGGCTTTGATAGTTCTTAGTCTTGAACGGACCTTATTATTCTTTTTATCATTAGAATTTCTTTTTTGAGAAAGAAATTTTAAATTCTCGGTTTCTTTGTTTTTGGTCTTGTCAGGATCTATAAGAGAGTGCTCTCTACTAAACGGATGAAAACCAAGACCATGTTTTAACAAATGATATTTCTTGATGGATAAGAGTTTTTCAAATTTTTCATTTCCAAGAGTAAATTTATTCATTACATATTTGAGTTCTTTTTTAGTTTTAGACAACATAGCTCTTAAGTTATTTTCTTTATCAAGGCAAAAAGTATGGTCTATTTCAATATTTTTGCCCTTATTTTGAAGCTTTGAGTTTTCGAATTCTAGATTTTTTTTTCAACATCATGTTATGTTTTATCATCTCGTCATACTCGATAGTTAGAGATTCAAACGCATTTAAAATTTCATCGTCATGATTTGAGTCTTGTGGGTTGCATATATCTAAAAGGTCATCATCGAAAGTAGTCTTACCTCGATAGCATTTTCTGATTCAAGAGCCATGAGGGCGAGATTTGCGTACAGGGACCCATCGATATCATCTTCATTATCACTGCAAGAGGTGATTAACACTTCTTTCTTTTTATGTTTTTCTACTTGAGGTTTGGAGGTTGATCCTCGACATTATTTAGCATAGTGCCAGACTGACCGCACTTTCGACAATTATTGTTGAATTTATTGGTAGGAACATAAGTATTTTTCTTTTGTTTCATTTTAGAATCCCGGCCAAGGAAGTTTTGCCTTTTCTGATATACTTTCTAAAATTATGGGCATATTAGGCAAGTTCCTCGTCGTCTTCATCCTCCATAATTTCTTCATCAATATTTCTATCATCTTTGAAGGCGAAAACTTTTTCACGAGGCTTAGGTTTGGATCCTCTAAATTTGAGCACAATCTCGTAATTAGTAAGTGATCCTATAAGAGCACTAAATTCAAGTTTATTGAGACCTTTGGACTCCATAATTGTCGTGACTGTGGCATTCCATTCTCGAGGTAATGAAAGAATTTTCTTGGCCTTATCATTGCTTGATATCGGTTTCTTGAATGAAGCAAGACCATTGGTTATAGCCGAGAAACGATCCAACATGTTGGTGATTGTTTCATCGTCCTTCATATAATATAATTTGTAGTCATGAATGAGCATATTGATTTTGGTTTCTTTGACTTGAGTTGTCCCTTTGTGGGTGACTTCAATAATCTCCCATATTTCTTTAGCACTTTCATATGTGGAGATATGATTGAGTTCATCGGAGTTGAGAGCGCAATATAAAAATTGAGTGGCACGCAAGTTGATGTGTGTGTTTTTCCAATCTTCATCGTTATACTCATCAAGTTTCTTCAATGACCTGTCTTCTTTGTTGGCAACTTTAGGACCAAGAGCAATGATTTTCTATATTCTGATATCATATGCTTAGACAAAAATAGCCATCTTTTTCTTCAAAATCATGAAGTTGTAATTGTCGACGGTTGAGAGCATTGCCTTTGGTTTGAGCCATAAGAGCCATTTGCGGATCTTTTTCCCTTTGGTGGTTAAACCAAATTAAAGATACCCTCTTTGATACCAATTAAAGAGTGAATAATGCCACGAGAAGGTGGGTTGAATAGAGGAAATAATAAAATCTGATTTTTCTTGCTTAGAGTTAAACAAAAATACGGCAAGCAAAAGACAAAGATATTTATCGGGGTTCCGCAATTGGCTTACATCCTCTCTTCATTCCTTTTTCTATTGGATCGAGAAGAACCACACTCAATTTTGCCTCGTCTTCTATAGGTCCGAGCATAACTGTTACACAACTTGTCTTTTATTGGTCCAAATTGTAACACCCCCTAACCTACGAGCTGAACCGCAAAGGGGTCTGTGCTACTATGTTGGGAAGTATCACTCTTTTATAGTTTGAAAACCACGATTTTAAATTTGGTAAAACTAAGAATTCTGTAAAATAATGCAAACTAGTATTATTCATTCAAAACAGTTAAAAATCTTAAGTTCGGTGCATAAACAAAACAATAACAGAGCAGCCTTATTTAAAACAAAACAGAGTCTTCCAGCATAGTGGCAAAATAGCTGGGGAACATGGCATATGGACAAGTCTCCGACTGATAGCGTTGAAGAAGTATAGTCAAGCCCTAAACATGTGCATCATCACCTGTATCATAAGAATCTAGTGAGATAATGGCTTAGTAAGATGAAACTTATGTAATAGCAAAGTATCACATATCACATTCATCAACGAATAAGTACTTTGTATGATATAGTCATGTTCTTGTAAAATCCTTTCATCGGGTGCCCTTGAAGTGTGATACTCGTCTGATAGTGCTAGGCCATGGTTTTCAGAACATGTTGGGTCCGCTGCCCCCCCGCGTCCCATGCCTACCCGCCATCAATCAAGTACCATACTTTCTTTCCTTAAACATTCTTTCACTTATACATGTTATGCAGGATCATTCAATAACAGTCACATATGAAAATATCAATCAATATATGACCCTTATGATACAACAAGGAAAAATCTCATCTTACCTCAGGTCCAGCTGCATATTAAAGTGAAAATATTAGATTTTCTCGCTAGATGGATGCTCTAAAAGCCCTGAATTAATTAACCATGTTGATCTTAACATTACCTTCATGAATGCTACAAAATGTTGGAATACAATTTAGGATCATCTATGACTTATCCCTTCACAACTAGTTACTGTAGTGTAATAATTATGCATATATATCGTTATATACTATGTTTAAACTTTATATCCTTCTCCTTTTTAGACAATAAAACTTATTCTGAAAATATGAACATATATAATAATTTATGAACATATTCTACAACACCATAATTGTTCAAGAGAATTTATCAAGACTTTTAAATAACATAATTTGTTTTGCTTATAACCGCTTGATTATAAGTTGGATTTGCATCAGATTTTGATATAACATCCTAACATACTTAAGAACAAATATATGGGAACACCAGACCCTGAACTTGTAATATCCGCATTTTTTCTTTTTCCGATATTTTCTATTTTGGTGTATTTTTCATTTTTTAGTGACTCTCTTGCAACCGTATTGGTATTTCGGGAATATTTAATACGGGACTTTTTGTCACCCGAGCTCCTTCGGACTTGCTTTACTCAATTCCGCGTTTAATGTCATTTTCATCGCTATATGGTTTGATTCTCGTGATCGTTGTTCGGAACCACCGTTTAGGGGTAGCCGTAAATCCATCTTATGTCATTATAGATTTTGTGAGCGTTTGTTTGTTGTTTCGATCGTATATCGTGTATTTCGAATGTTTTGGGCTGTTTTGTAATTTCCCAAAAGTTTGGGGCAATTACTTCCGTTGTCGAATTTCGAGCCTTATGGTGGTCGGAATCGTGTTTTATTTTAGCTTCGTGATTGGCATTGTGAACTCTTCGTGAAGACGTTTGGTTCGGAGTCAATTTAGCGTTGTTTCCGCCTTGGGGGAAAAACACATCGTTGGAACCATCGTTAAAGCACGCTAATAGCAGCCCTTAACGCATGCTAGCAAGCCAATGCAGAGAACTACCTTCAGCCTAGTTAGCGCACGCTAGTATGTGAATGAGCAAACGTTAATTGGACCTGACAGTACCTGGAAATCAGACCAGAAGGTACTGGAACCAGTCGTTAGCGCACACTAAGGCCCTACCTAACGCACGCTAAGGAGTGCATTAGCGCGCACTATCGTGGCGTGACAGTACTTGAAAGTCGGTTTGAATGGTTCTGGAATTCCCAGATAACGCACGTTATCTATGGTGCTAGCACACGCTAGCGTGTTGCATGGATAAATCTGGCAGCAGTTTTATTTCGTCATTTCACGTCGTCAAACTTTGAGTTCCAAGGGTTAAGCGATCTATAGGCGATTTTGAGGCAATTTCTTCTTCCAATCATCTTAGCTATCATATTCCTTGAATTCTTGGTGTTTATTAACAACATCTACTTGTTTTCTTCATCTTCGATCCAAGGTAATCTCTTAAAACTCTACTTTTGGGGAATTTGGGGGTTTTCAATTTAATATCCGATTCGTTCTGTATTGTTGATTAATCCATGATGTACGTGATTAATCTTAGTGGTATTCATGTTTTCCCTACGAGTTCATGGTAAATTTCGTGGTATTTGTGAAATCCAGGGGTTCGGTTGCGACCCGCACTCGTTGTTGTTTTTGTACAAATTTACATGAATCATAGGTGGGTTTTTGGATGTATTCCATTTTCGTATTCATGGATAATTGGTTTTGATTGTATTCTTCGAATCGTTAGGTTCGGGGTTGTCGGCTCATAGCAAGCGTAGTTGATTTCCCGTTCATTTCGTCGTTAATTTCTCAAGGCAAGTATTCTTGTGAAACCCTTATGCTTAACATGGAATGGTAATGTATATGTGTGTGATTTGCTCATTCCAGGAGGGTCCGACGGGGCCTCGGAGGAATCTGTGATTTCGCTCCTGATTCATGAGCTTGTTTGGATAGCCAGTCCGGGAGGGTCCATAGAGGCCTCAGATGGGACTAGTGGTTTAGCCCCGGTCATAGGCGAGTCATGTGCGTGATTTTTTACTATGGCCAGTTCGGGAGGGTCCATAGAGGCCTCTGATGGGACCAGTGGTTTAGCCCCGCTCCTAGGCGATTTTCAATTGTGATTATTGACTGTTTGTTTCCGGAAAAAGACATGTCTTGATTTTTGAAACATTTTGATGCATGTACTATGAGATATGTTGGCGAATGATTTGCCTTGATTACTTGTACTAGCGTAATTGCCAACCCTTTGGGAGACCCATTTTTAGGGAAATTCGTGTTATGAATTTCAAGTAGCGTTCAGCCGGTCGAGCGGGCACTGGAGCAGTACGAGGATGCTGGCCAGGGTTGTTGACGTGTGCAAATGAGTTCCTTTATTTTAGTTGTCTATTTAAACGTTTGTTTTCAAACTTGTAAACGGATAGACAGTACTCGCGAGTACTTAGGCGTTTTAATTTGGAAGATGGATACTAAATTGTATTTGTGATTTTTGTGATGTCTGGTTTACGTCTTCGTCATTTTCCATTCCATTGAGCATTTTTGTTTGTTTTTAGAGGGGGAGAATGTAATATCCGCATTTTTCTTTTTCCAGTATTTTCCATTTTTGGTGTATTTTTTGTTTTTTAGTGACTAGCTTGTAACCGTATTGGTATTTCGAGAATATTTAATACTGGACTTTTTGTCATCCGAGCTTGTTTTGGAATTAATATACTCAATTCCATGTTTAATGTCATTTTCGTCGCTATTTGGTTCGATTCTCGTGATCGTGATTCGGAACCGCCGTTTCGGGGTTGCCGTAAATCCATCTTATGTCATTATGGATTTTGTGAGCTTTTGTTTGGTATTTCGCTCGTGTATCGTGTATTTCGGATGTTTTGGGCCATTTTGTAATTTCCCAAAAGTTTAGGGCAATTACTTCCATTGTCGAATTTCGAGCCTTCGGGTGGTCGGATCGTGTTTTCTTTTAGCTTCGTGATTGGCGTTGTGAACTCTTTGGGAAGACGTTTTGTTCGGAGTCGACTTAGCGTTGTTTCCCTTGGGGGAAAAGCTCTTTGTTGGAACCATCTTTGGGAGCACCACTATTGTTTGGGCCCATTAACGCACGCTAATAGCAGCCCTTAACGCATGCTAGCGCCAATGTAGAGAACTACCTTCATCCTAGTTAGTGCACGTTAGTATGTGGATTAGCGTATGCTAATTGGACCTGACAGCACCTGGAAATTAAACCAGAAGGTACTGGAATCAGTCGTTAGCGCACGCTAAGGCCCTACTTAACGCACGCTAATGAGTGCATTAGTGTACGTTGTCGGGGCTCGACAGTACCTGAAAGTCAGTTTGGATGGTTCTGGAATTCCCAGATAGCGCACGCTATCTATGGTGCTAGCGCACGCTAGCGTGTTGCATATATAAATCTGGCAGCAGTTTTATTTCGTCATTTCACTTCATCAAACTTTGAGTTTCGAGGGTTAAGCGATCCATAGGAGATTTTGAGGCTATTTCTTCTCGCAATCATCTTAGCTATCATATTCCTTGAATTCTTGGTGTAGATTAACAACATATACTTGTGTTCTTCGTCTTCTATCCAAGGTAATCTCTTAAAACCCTATTTTTGGGGAATTTGGAGGTGTTCGATTTAATGTCCGATTCGTTCTGTATTGTTGATTAATCCATGATGTATGTGATTAATCTTAGTGGTATTCATGCTTTCCCTACGAGTTCATAGTAAATTTCGTAGTATTTGTGAAATCATGAGGGTTCGCTTGCGACCCGCCCTCGTTGTTGTTTTTGTATGAATTTACATGAAACGTAGGTGGGTTTTCGGGTGTATTCTGTTTTTGTATTCGTGGATAATTGGTTGTGATTATATTCTTCGAATCGTTAGGTTCGGGGTTGTCGGTTCCTATCAAGCATAGTTGATTTCCTATTCATTTCGTCGTAAATTTCTCAAGGCAAGTATTCTTGTGAAACCCTTATGCTTAACATGAAATGGTAATGTATATGTGTGTGATTTTGCTCACTCTGAGAGGGTCCGATGGGGCCTCGGAGGAAACCGTGATTTCGCTCCTAATTCACGAGTTTGTTTGGATAGCTAGTCCGGGAGGGTCCATAGAGGCCTCGGATGGGACCGTTGGTTTAGCCCCTGTCCTAGGCGAGTCCTGTGCGTGATTTTTAACAATGGCCAGCCCGGGAGGGTCCATAGAGTCCTAGGATGGGACCAGTGGTTTAGCCCCGGTCCTAGGTGATTTTCAACTATGATTATTAACTGTTTGTTTTCGGAAAAAGACATGTCTTGATTTTTGAAACATTTTGATGCATGTACTATGAGATGTGGAAACGAATGGTTTGCCTTGATTACTAGTACTTGCGTAATTGCTAACCCCTTTGGGGGACCCGTTGTTGGGGAAATTCGTGTTATGAATTTCAGATTGTGTTCAGTCGGACGAGCAGGCACTAGAGCAGTACGAGGATGCTGGCCAGGGTTGTTGACGTGTGCAAATGAGTTCCTTTATTTTAGTTGTCTATTTTTAACGTTTATTTTCAAACTTGTAAACTGATAGACATTACTCGCGAGTACTTAGGCGTTTTAATTTGGAAGATGGATACTAAATTGTATTTGTGATTTTCGGTGATGTCTGATTTACCGGTTGTACCGGACATTTTGTTTAATTTTTGTCTTGGTGATGTGTGTTTTCTTGCTAACCGAGATGGTTAGACGAGCGGTATTAATTATTTAGCCTGGTGGGTCTCACGTAGGGGTCCACGGTGCTGTAATATACCCTGAATATCTTGGTGGTGTTACAGAACTACCCAAATTATACACAATCCATAGATATTTCTAAAAGGTGGAAGAATTGAGTTCTCTATTGTCTAGTGATGATTTAGGCTCTATAAATCCACACTAAACACAAGGTTAAGCCATCGATGAATTCTTAACATTATTATGACATGTCTAAGGGCCTGAACAAACCCTATTTTCGTTGAAATAATCAAGAAATATTGCAAGAACATAAAGAAAACAAAGGAAACTCACCTTGACTCTTAAAGTATATGAAGTTTAGGGTAGGTTTTCCTCTCCTATACAAGTGAGCGCGGCGGTTTTGAGGGTGAAATACCAAAGATACCCTCAAATAGCTTCTAAAATTATGTTTGAAAGACTGGATCGGTTCAAGTGGTTATAGACCGGTATTGGTTGGTTCGAACCAGGTCTTAATAGATATTTACCATATTTAGGATATGAATGGCCGATATAGTGGTTTTGTATAAGTTTAAGGTGTGTTTTTATTGTTTATAATCTGTTACTGATGGAGAAAGTGCTGAAAATTCTAATAAGGGAGTTTATTGTCAAATATTCTAAACCTTTATACCTATAACACTATAGATAAGAATGTAAGGGATCACTTATCAATATGATATGATAATGATGATGATAAAATAAAAGATACGTTCAACTGGTTCCGACCGCAACTGGGACGAATAGAGAAGTGACATATCCAATGAGTTAACATATGATGTCGTATACAACTACAAATTGAATCATTTATAATATTGATAAGAATTAAATATTTGACACATTTTACTAGGTTAAACAAATGTTATCTACTTGATTCATATATCTAAATTTATTCAACACACACCACTAAGCTCTGGGGTTAAACCAGTTAAACTAATATAGACATGTCAGTGACTCTATTAGTACTTCTAGGTTTGCCACCTGTGCTTAGAGTTAATTTAATATGTTTAATACGCTGCAACATAGTGACTTAACTATGATATGGAGTGAATCATGAAATGTGATAGTAATGTAAAAATCCAATTAACAAATAAAATCACTTTGTAGTCATTTAGCACATCGATCTCCATTGACCGAGAAGCTGAGCTTCTCACTGCAATGAGACATTTATAAAGACATACTTTATCATGTTAGGGGGAATAAATAACATGTTGCATGTATCATAGACATAAATAGCAATTATTCATGCTCATGAAATGTCTACTTATATGTCATGCTTCCCTAATGCATATTATGTAAATGCATTTAGGTATAAAATGGTTATTGGATTAGAAGGAGATAACCAGGCATTATGTTCCTCCCATCCTTATAAAATTTCGTCCTCGAAATTGACATACCGTACAGTTCTGGATACGTGCTTTGCATTTCCTCCTCTCTTTCCCATGTAGCCTCTTAAATATCATGATTCCTCCATAAAATCTTTACCAAATGAATCTCCTTGTTTCTTAGTTTGTTTTCTTTCTTATCAAGAATTTGTACCAGCTTCTCTTTATACGACAAATCAGGGGATAATTCCAACGGCTCATAATTTAACACATGTGAGGGTTTGAAATGTACTTCTTTAACATGGACACATGGAAGACATTGTGCACACCATATAATGAAACAGGTAAGGCTACTTTTGTAATATCCGCACTTTCTATTTTTAGTAATTTCTATTTTTGGTGTATATTCATTTTGGACGACTCGCTTGTTACTGTTTTGGAATTCTAAATCTATTTTGTTCTTGGAGTTTCTCCATTTGGACGAGTTTCGGAGATGTTTTTACATATTTTTGTTTTGGGTTATGTTTTGTCGCATGTACGTTCGATTTTTGTAAAACTCGTTCAATTTCGTTGTTTCTTTGTTTTCATGAGTTCGTTTGGTTGAGTTGTTCATGTTGTGAGTTTTGTATTGTTAATCCGACGTCGTATCGTGATTTTCGGACGTTTGAGCCATTTTATAATTTCTTATAAGTTTAGGGAATTTTATCTCCCTTGTCATATTTCAAACCTACCAGTAGTCGGAATCGTACATTCGGATTGAGAGGTTGTGCTTACAGGTTGTTGTTTTCTTGTCATGTCTCGTTATTCGCTGATATCTGTCAGTTTCATGCCTTCCGAGTCGGGAACAGTCTGATCGAGTTTCCTAATTGTACTCTGTACAGGAACAGTTAGCGCACACTAATGTTTTTCCATAGCGTGCGCTATGAGGGTAAAACTAGTGCACGCTAGACTTACATTTTGTGTACGCTAATGCATCTGGGCAGAATACCCTGGAACTGGACAGAAGGTTCAGTATTTCTGAACTTCACCAGGTAGCGTATGCTAATTGAGTGTTAACGTACGCTAATTGCTAACCTTAGTGCACGCTAAGCTTGTTTCTACATACGCTAATGGGAGGACAGAAGTCTCTGAATGCATTCTGCACCCCGATAGCGCACGCTAATCTTTGTGCGTAGCATGCGCTAAGCCTGTCTGATATAAATAGGACAGCAACAGCCCATCTTCATCATTTTCCATCCTTACTTCTTCTCTTCAGCTTTGGGCGATTCTAGACGAGGACTAGAGCCAATTTCGACCAAATATTATCATCCACTAACATCCTTGCATTCCTTGGGCGAATTCATCAAGTTCTTAACGTCTTCCGCCACCCGAAACAAGGTAAGAATCCTTAAAACCCTTGTTTTGAGATTTTGAGGGAATTTTGGGGATTTCTTGTGATTTGACCCTTTTTAATCCGATTTATCATATATTATTACTAGACTTTAATTGTATACTTCTATTCCTTCGTGTTTCCTTAAGGATTTGTGGATTAAACTCCCATTTTTCCATTATTCATCACATATACTCGATGATACCCTAGCAGTGTTCGACGAATTGTCCCATCGGGTAGAACTAGGATGAATTCCTACATTTTCACAATATTGAGATTGGTTGTATATCGTTATTGTGTTAGGAACAAATTTTAGAAGATTATTCGGACCGAAACCTTTCCTTTCACTGTTTCCTTCACGTCGTGTTATTCAAGGCAAGTACATGTGTTACATTCCGTTATGTTTGTACAGTTTTGATGCGAATGATGTAAATTGTGTTAGTGCATGGATGTGTTATCGTTCTTCCACCCTGGGATGGCATGTGTGGCCTATGGGGGTCGGTACTGATGGTTACGGCCACAGAAGTGGACTTGGGTGCATGTGTTGTTGTTCTTCCACCCGGGGATGGTTCGACGGGACCTTTGGGGGCCGATACTAATGAGTACGGCCGCGTAAGTGGTTTCTCACCCGGGGACGGTCCGACGGGGCCTTTGGGGGTCGATACTAATGGGTATGGCCGTGGGTTACCAAGTGTGGATATTGTGATGTTGAAATATATTGATACATTGTTCGATGTAAACGTGATATTCCGGAATATTGATTACAAATGTTTTTCCTAAAATGGATTGCTTGTGTCGATTCGTGTATGTATATAATGTAATGTAATTGTGTACTTGCACTAGCTATTCGAATGCTAACCCCTTAAATGGGGGAAATGCATTTTATGCATTTCAGGTGTCGGTCGAGCTGAGGAGCTAGCACGGGATATGCACGCATAGGATGTCCCAGCATGATGATGAGGCTCGAGTCTATGTTTTATGTTTTGTCATTTTATCTACTTGGGTGTTGGAGTTAGACTGATTAATTTTTAACTCGGTTAAAGGCCCTTGCGTGTGCAATGAACTTGTATTTGACTTATACTTCATGAAGTTCGATTAAAATGTTTTAGCCGAGGCCACGACCCTAATTTACTATGACTAATGTGTCTTATGGGATTTGTTTGTGAATTATGTGTCATGTGTTAGCCTGGTAGACCTTATGAGGGTTCTACGGCATGTAACGTCCCTTACGTGATTTCGGGTGTTACATTTATGGTATCGGAGCCCTTAGCTTATAAATGCCTAGGCTATTGGTTAATTTTGGGTCTGTAAGTCGTGTCGTTAGAGTCATTCGTTGAGCCTAATATCATCATGCTACCATCTCTTCGTGCGACCCATTGATGTAAGTCTCCTCGACTCTTATATTTCTGTGATTCATTTCCCTTGTGTCGGTTGGAATTGTAAATTGTGGTACCATCCTTCTAAACTGTGAATTTTTTTTCTAATCTTGTTCCTGTCAATTCTTTTCTTCAGTATGTTGAGAGGTCGCGGTAGACCAGCTAGGGGGTGCGGCTGAGGCCGTGGTCGTGGTGCTAATAGTGAGGAAGTTCTGCTTTCTCAGTCCTCTGCAGATTCAGCCTCTCTTTCAGTGCCGAACACTCTACCTCTGAGTTCTGACGGGCAGCAGAATTTCTCAGTCAGTCAGGATCATTCATCGGGTAGTAAAGACGACACCGGGGCTACTGCTGTACTTCAGCAGTTGATAGCTCATCTCGCTCAGATAGCTCAGGGTGGACGTCAGAATCCGCCCCCGACTCCAGAGGATGAAGCTAGTAAGTGGCTTCAGAAAGTGACCAAGATGCACCCCCCTCGATTCACTGGTTCTACTGACTCCCTCGGTTGGGAGAATTGGCTTTTTCAGATGGGAAGGACTTTTGATGCCGTAGCTTATCCCGATGACAAGAGGGTACATATTTCTCAGTACCTCCTGGATAAGGAAGTTGTGGAATGGTGGGAGGCTATGGCGCCCAGAGACTATTTAGCCACTTGGGTGGTCGATTTTGGAGGTCTCAGTCTGCTCCTATATCTGGGAAGAAGCCATTTCACCAGGCTGGAGGGTCTCAGAGTAACCGTTCTGTCCAGTCCCCTACACTTGGCGGCAAGAGTTTGTTTTAATTATAGTCGGTATGAACATGTGATGAAGGATTGTCCATTTCCGTTAGTTACTTTCTTTACTTGCGGACAGACCGGGCATCGAGCAGTTCATTGCGAGAGGGCTACCAGGGCCGCCAGAGCTCCGACTACCACTGCCATTCAGAAGGAGCACAGTACTCCAGTTACTCATGTTCCTCAGAGTTCGGGCCATGGTAGGGGTCGGGGTCAGCCCAATCGCCGTGCGGCATCGAGTTCAGGCTCAGTTCACCCTCGTTTGTTTCAGATGATACGCACGAAGGAGACATACATTCCGGTGGCATCAGGTACCACTCAGATCCTTTCTCATCCAGTTTCAGTGATTTTTGATTCGGGTTCTACTCACTCTTTTATTGCTTCTGATTGCGTATGTCGTATCGGTATTGACTGCTTGTTTGAGTGTGAACCGTTCGTAGTGGGTATGCCTAGTGGGGATTGTATGGTTGGGAACCGGGAAGTTATAGATTGCCTGGTGAGGAACGGGAGCCGGGATTTGCCCTCGAACTGTAACACCCCAAACTAGGCGGATATTACAGTGCCGTAGATCCCCAACTGGGACCCACCAGGCAAATGAAAATGAATGAATTACACAAGATAAATGTAGTACCGAACTACATTACAACAATAATTACTCCGATGAGGAGTTTAGTTACAACACACCAGGACAATACCGAATACTAGTGTATTTTATATGAAGATAAAATACACAACACTGAATGAAACGGAGTATTCAAATGAAAGTCTGCAGCGGAAAATAAAGGACAATAACATGAATAACTGAAAGATCGGGGCCCCCTACTAGTATCACTGAGACTCCTCGACATCAACATGCTATTCCCGTGCATTTGCCTTGCCATGACCTGAAAAACAAAATCTCCAGACGGGGTCAGTTACAAAGAACAACAATCCTCAAGGGTTGAAAATACACAATCATGATTAACTGAAGTTATGAAATATTCTTAGTTATGAATTACGCTGAAGAGGAGTATCATAGTACGCCCGTAATGTTATGTGCAAGTGTACAACACCCGTCCGTGTACCTAATTAGTCTCACGGTGTAACGCTTTCCCGTGTGCACGGTCTAATGTATCGGTGAACCCAATACATAACCATCGTGTGCCCAACTAAAAATTCCACACAGCCACACCCGGCCACGCAATATGAACCCAGAAGGTCATATGGACGAGAATGACCACACTGAATATCAATGAATAATAATCCGACAAGGCCAAGAATGACTCACCGAGATGAAAATAATAGTGAAGTAAATGACAGCTCAATGAAATGATTGGAACCGTCGTTCCTTATGACTGAAGTGATTAATTGACAATAACAAGTTTTGATACGGTTAATACAATGATGAATGAGTTATGATTATGAATGAACAACAACAAAAGGGATGAATATCCTTTTAACCGAGTAAGAATTAACTTACTCAATACCGGTGACAATTATCCTTCCACGAACAACGTCCTAATTGAGATATCGGTCGCTCGAACAACCTTGAATTATACAATATCCAACAATCCGTTCAATATATGAATCAAACACGAATATAACGAACTCAAAACGTCGATACGATTAAACTAAGTCCATTGAGGCATTAAAACAAACACGTTGCGTCCAAACTCCGATTGTTTACAATCAAACTTCAATATACCAATATCAAATCCCCCAAGAAGTGTTTCAAACCAACAAAACATCTCCAATACGATCAATAATCCGTTATGAATATCCAAAAACGTGATTACAACGACAATTAATCGAAAATCCCCAATTTCAACTCGATAGTCAAAGTGTTCTTGAATAATCCCTCAATAATCCAATGAATCCTTATACAAACTCATAATCATATACATATCCCTTCATATAACATGATTATAACGTCCAAAACATCATATCTCAACACAAATCGATGTCCAAAGTGTTGAAGGAATTACCTCTTGAAGATCCAAGTACTTTAATCCGAAGAACACGTGTTAGATCGATTATCCGGGCTTCACGATCGAAAGGAGATGAAGAAAATCAAACACTCAAATGATTTGTGAATGAAAAACCCTCCCTCAAGCTCTCTCTCTCGGTTGTAGGTGAAGAAAATGGAGAGAAATGGGCTGAAATGCTGAAAAAACGAATTTAAAGGAGTTGATCGCCTGCCGGACACGGCCCGTGCCGATCGGCACGGCCGTGTCGCATGGTGGCGACAGGACTCGGCCGTGTCTCGCTTGACACGGTCGCGGCGCGGAGGGCCTTCCGATAGTGACTCGTCCGGCTGACTTCGGCATGACTCGGCCGTGTCACGGAACACGGTCGGGCGTGTCAGCGATCGGTTCAGCTTATCCGGAAGAGTTCGACTCGGCCGTGCCAGACGACACGGTCGGGTCCTGAGACAGAAACTTTGGCATTTCCGGACGAGTACGGCACGGGCTGTGTCGGACGACACGGCCGAGTTCGGTCGGCAGTGATCGGCCATTAACTGAAAAAAAATGAGCGGGTGAGCTAAAACGACCATAACTCTCTCGTCCGGACTCCGATTGACTCACCGTTTGAACCATTGGAAAGATAACTCGATGCTCTATAATGTTGCAAAGATTCAGAATTTTTGGAGTTACCAAAAATTAATGGTGATCTAACAAAGTCGAACTCATATGTGGAAAGTTGAAACAATGAACAATAACGATACACAACTCGAAGTTTCTACGAACGGTGAACACGGGTGAATGAACATGATTGATGAATGATTATAAATGAGTGAAAATCCACTGAGTGACAATCACCGAATGAAATTACTGAATGATAATGACTGAATTAGAACCGGGTATTACATACATCCCCCCTTAAAAGAGTTTCGTCCCCGAAACTAAGGGTCAAACAACTCGGGATAACTCTCCCGCATACTATCCTCGGTTTCCCAAGTAGCCTCTTCGACTCCATGTCTGGACCACTGAATCTTGACTAAAGGAATCGACTTATTTCTCAACTGTTTGATTCGCCGCTCTAAGACTCGTATAGGACGCTCCTCATATGAATGGTCGTCGGCAATCTCGATTTCGTCGAACTCCAGTATGTGACTCGGGTCGGCAACATACTTTCGCAGCTGAGAGACATGAAACATATTATGAATTCGGCTCAAATCCGGAGGTAAAGCCAATCGATAAGCTAACTCGCCTACTCGATCCAAAATTTCAAACGGTCCAATGAATCTCGGACTCAACTTCCCCCGTTTTCCGAAACGGAAAATACCTCGACTTGGGGATACCTTGACCAAAACGTGGTCACCCGTCTCGAACTCTAGTGGTCGACGACGATTATCTGCATATGATTTCTGTCGACTCTAAGCTGTCAACATACGACTCTTGATCAAAGTTACCTTCTCACGGGCGGCTATAAGTATATCGGGCTCGGTGCTGATTGATTCTGACAAGTCATCCCAACACAAAGGAGATCGACAACGACGACCGTACAAGGCTTCGTAAGGTGCCATCTTCATCGCAGCATGCCAACTAAACTGTATGTGGACTCAAACAACAGTAATCGGGCTTCCCAATCGTCCTTCCAATCGAGGACGCAAGCTCTCAACATGTCCTCTAATGTCTGAATAGTTCTCTCTGATTGTCCGTCGGACTGAGGATGAAAGGCAGTACTGAGATTAAGCTGAGTTCCCATAGCACGATGAACTGATTTCCAAAAATGAGATACAAATCGTCCGTCACGATCGGAAACGATACTCTTAAGAGTACCGTGCAGTCTTACTATCTCCTTGATGAATAACTGGGCCAGTCTCTCGGGACCCCATGTATCCTTGTTCTCAAGGAAATGAGCTGATTTAGTTAAGCGGTCCACAATCACCCAGATCGTATTCATGCCACGACGACTCGTCGGCAAACTCGTGATGAAATCCATAGAAATGTCTTCCCACTTCCATTCTGGAATAGGGAGCGGTATCAGCATACTCGCCGGTCGCTCATGTTCCATCTTGACTTGTTGACAGGTTAAGCATCTCGAAACAAATTCTGCGACTTCTCGCTTCATATTACTCCACCAGTAATTTTGTTTCAAGTCCTTATACATCTTGCTAGACCCCGGATGAACAAAATAAGGGGTAGCATGAGCTTCTCTCAAAATCGAGTTTTTCAACTCAACATTCGCCGGTACGCACAATCGGTTCTTAAACCTCAAAAGTCCATCCTCGTGGACCACGAATCCAGGGGCTTTCCCCTGAGCCACATCTTCATGGATGCGCAACAATGAAGGGTCCGAACTCTGATTCTCCCTGATTGCATCCTCAAGAGATGATGAAATCTCTAACATACAAAGTTGTCCCTGAACTCGCTGAAGCCAGACCTCGATCTCGGGTCTAAGAAATTCCTGTTGGAGTTCCTTCTGAATTGTTAAACGAGCAAGCATCTGCTCCTGAACGGACTTACGACTCAAGGCGTCGGCGACAACGTTCGCCTTCCCCGGGTGGTAAAGGATCTCGATATCATATTCTTTGATTAGTTCTAACCACTGCCTCTGTCGCATATTTAACTCCTTCTGAGTAAATATATACTTTAAACTCTTATGATCGGTGAATATCTGGCAGGTAACGCCATAAAGATAATGACGCCAAATTTCCAACGCGAAAACCACGGTTGCTAGCTCCGGCCGTGGGTTGGATAATTATCCAGCTAATCTGAGGAAACATCGGATTTTCTTAACATCTTTCGGAGGTTGCCAATCTCGGATAGCCTCCGTCTTCTGAGGGTCGACACGAACTCTGTCAAATGAAATTACGTGCCCGAGAAAGTCACTTCGGACTTCCAGAACTCACATTAAGAAAACTTTCCATAAAGTTGTTCTCGTCTCAACACGTCGAGAACCTGATGAAGACGTACCTCGTGTTCCTCTCGATCACGAGACTAAATCAAAATGTCATCGATGGAGACAACAACAAACTGATCCAAAAAGTCGATGAAAACCCGATTCATTAACTCCATGAATACCGCGGGTGTAATAGTTAGTCCGAACGGCATAACTACGAACTCATAATGACCATAGCGTGTACGAAACGTTGTCCTCGCGATATCCGATTCTCGAATCCGCAACTGGTGATATCCAGATCTTAAGTCGATCTTGGAAAATACTGAAGCTCCCTGAAGTTGATCTAAAAGATCATCAATACGAGGTAAAGGATACTACTCTTGATCATCACCCTGTTCAACTCCTGGTAATTAACACACACACGAGACGAGCCATCCTTCTCCTTGACAGGTCACACTGGTGCTCCTCACGGGGACGCAATCGGTCGAAGATAACCTTCCTCGAACTATTCCTCAAGTTGAATCTTCAACTCCTGCATTCTGGTCGGGGCCATCCGATACGGTGCCTTCGATAAAGGGGACGTACCGGCTCTAACTCACTCCTGAATTCCGCTACTCTAGGTGAAAGCAACCAGATAACTCGTCTGGAAATACATCGTCAATAGATGACAATGATACCACGAATGATTGAACATTTCGATTGCCCTAGAATGGTCAATCGATAAAAAGAGATACCAATAATGATTGAACAACTCGATTGCCTTAGAAAGGCCCATCGATGAAGATGATACAAGGAATGTTTGAATAACTCGATTGCCTTTGAAAGGCCAATCGATGTAAATGATGCAATGAATGATTGAATAACTCGATTGCCCTAGAAAGGCCAATTGATGAAAATGATACAAAGAATGATTGAATAACTCGATTGCCTTAGAAAGGCCAATCGATGAGAATGATACAATGAATGATTGAATAACTCGATTGCCCTAGAAAGGCCAATCGATGAAAATGATACAAAGAATGATTGAATAACTCGATTGCCTTAGAAAGGCCAATCGATGAGAATGATACAATGAATGATTGAATAACTCGATTGCCTTAGAAAGGCCAATCGATGAGAATGATACAATGAATGATTGAATAGTTCGATTGCGGAATTTCTCTGCTTCCGCCATAATAAAATTTCTCTTTGGAATAACTGGGATTACTTCCTTGAAGCACACATTCGACAACTAACGACGGAAAGATAGCGACCAAACGCTAACAAACACTGAGGATAGTATCAAGACGATCAAACCAACTAATACCGAAAATTAAATCGTCCTAAGATAAATTCACCACGATTAGATCCATCAACCAATCGCGGTCATTAAGTAGGACTATCCCGAAATAAGTCTATTCAAGCATGATTCGAAAATGAATGAATGCGGTGTACCAGCATCAAAAGGTACACACAAGTTGAAATAAAATTACGAGTATACGAAATCATTCGGACCACCGGATCGTCGATCCTCCTCATCATATGAATGCAGGACTTGCGGTCCCCGAACCGACGCTCGTCTCGATAAATACGAGCTCCAACTCTATTTGCTTCCATTGCCTTAAACAGCGATGACAAAGGCCTCGATTCAAACGCTGGTTGCTTCGGGGCACGAGATGCCGCAGAGCCGACTTGGAGTCCTTTCGGCAAAACGGGCCTTATGCCCAAAATTCCCAGAATTATAGCACGTGATAGACGGTTTCGACACTCGGTGCTGAAATGACCCGGCGTTCCACAATTGAAACAGGTGATGGCCGGCGCCGCACGGACCGAGATCCGCACGATTATGCGCCGTAGGAGGTCGCTCGAAACGATAGGACTCACACGAGGCTTCTAGAAGGTTGGTGACCGCCTTCGGATTGATTACGCTTCGTTGATTTCTTGCTGACAGATGAAGGTTGTTGTTCAGTACTTTCCTTAGCAGCTGGCTCATACGGGAGAGTTCTCTCGATTAATCCGGCCAAAGTGGCGCAATGATGATTGTGCAACTGCACATGGGTCATCATGGCCTGCATAAAAGTGAGTGGATCAACCCGAACATCTTCGATCGAGCCGAGTCTGGGCACGATTTCCCGGCCAGTGATTATTTCTCGGGTTTCGGTCCGCACCGCGGCCTCTCCCCGTGCATCCCCTGACAGCTCTCTCCATACGGAAGTAGGAACGTCGCATAATGATTATATTTCCCGCATGATTATCACGTTATGATTACGTCATGAGATGATGAAAATGAGTATACATGCTCTAACTTAGTGATTATATGAATGATTTACTGAAGTTACATGATTATTTGATGAAATTCTTGAAATGATTATCTTGAATAACTTAACAAGATTGATAATATGATCATCCAGATTGACAACTGAGTAATGAAATGAATTGAGTAATTAATGAGTTAACATGATCGTCCTGATCACAATGAATGATGATGTTTGAGGATTGTTAATTGATGAATGATGAATGAATGACTATTGCCAGAAATTATACCATGGCGTTAGAAATCTTACAGTTCTTTCGGTCTGATTGGCTCGGCATGTGCACAGGTCACACGTGACGCAAAAGTCCAATGATACTAGTCTGATGACGATGATTTCAAATAAGACTAGACTCGGAAGGTAGTATTCAAAACCACGCTCCGATACCAACTCTGTAACACCCCAAACTAGGCGGATATTACAGTGCCGTAGATCCCCAACTGGGACCCACCAGGCAAATGAAAATGAATGAATTACACAAGATAAATGTAGTACCGAACTACATTACAACAATAATTACTCCGATGAGGAGTTTAGTTACAACACACCAGGACAATACCGAATACTAGTGTATTTTATATGAAGATAAAATACACAACACTGAATGAAACGGAGTATTCAAATGAAAGTCTTCAGCGGAAAATAAAGGACAATAACATGAATAATCGAAAGATCGGGGCCCCTATTAGTATCACTGGGACTCCTCGACATCAACATGCTATTCCCGTGCGTTTGCCTTGCCATGACCTGAAAAACAAAATCCCCAGACGGGGTCAGTTACAAAGAACAACAATCCTCAAGGGTTGAAAATACACAATCATGATTAACTGAAGTTATGAAATATTCTTAGTTATGAATTACGCTAAAGAGGAGTATCATAGTACGCCCGTAATGTTCTGTGCAAGTGTACAACACCCGTCCGTGTACCTAACTAGTCTCACGGTGTAACGCTTTCCCGTGTGCACGGTCTAATGTATCGGTGAACCCAATACATAACCATCGTGTGCCTGACTAAAAATTCCACACAGCCACACCCGGCCACACAATATGAACCCAGAAGGTCATATGGACGAGAATGACCACACTGAATATCAATGAATAATAATTCGACAAGGCCAAGAATGACTCACCGAGATGAAAATAATAGTGAAGTAAATGACAGCTCAATGAAATGATTTGAACCGTCGTTCCTTATGACTGAAGTGATTAATTGACAATAACAAGTTTTGATACGGTTAATACAATGATGAATGAGTTATGATTATGAATGAACAACAACAAAAGGGATGAATATCCTTTTAACCGAGTAAGAATTAACTTACTCAATACCGGTGACAATTATCCTTCCACGAACAACGTCCTAATTGAGATATCGGTCGCTCGAACAACCTTGAATTATACAATATCCAACAATATGTTCAATATATGAATCAAACACGAATATAACGAACTCAAAACGTCGATACGATTAAACTATGTCCATTGAGGCATTAAAACAAACACGTTGCGTCCAAACTCCGATTGTTTACAATCAAACTTCAATATACCAATATCAAATCCCCCAAGAAGTGTTTCAAACCAACAAAACATCTCCAATACGATCAATAATCCATTATGAATATCCAAAAACGTGATTACAACGACAATTAATCGAAAATCCCCAATTTCAACTCGATAGTCAAAGTGTTCTTGAATAATCCCTCAATAATCCAATGAATCCTTATACAAACTCATAATCATATACATATCCCTTCATATAACATGATTATAACGTCGAAAACATCATATCTCAACACAAATCGAAGTCCAAAGTGTTGAAGGAATTACCTCTTGAAGATCCAAGTACTTTAATCCGAAGAACACGCGTTAGATCGATTATCCGGGCTTCATGATCGAAAGGAGATGAAGAAAATCAAACACTCAAATGATTTGTGAATGAAAAACCCTCCCTCAAGCTCGCTCTCTCGGTTGTAGGTGAAGAAAATGGAGAGAAATGGGCTGAAATGCTGAAAAAACGAATTTAAAGGAGTTGACTGCCCTGCCGGACACGGCCCGTGCCGATCGGCACGGTCGTGTCGCATACCGCCGACAGGACTCGACCGTGTCCTCGCTTGACACGGTCGCGCGCGCGAGGGCCTTCCGATAGTGACCCGTCCGACGGCGACTGGCATGACTCGACCGTGTCACGAACACACCGGGCGTATCGGCATCGGTTCGCTTATCCGGAAGAGTTCGACTCGGCCGTGCTGACGACACGGTCGGGTCTGAGACGAAACTTCGGCATTTCCGGACGAGTACGGCACGGGCCGTGTCGGACGACACGGCCGAGTTCGGTCGGCAGTGATCGGCCATTAACTGAAAAAAATGAGCGGGTGAGCTTAAACGACCATAACTCTCTCGTCCGGACTCCGATTGACTCACCGTTTGAACCATTGGAAAGCTAACTCGATGCTCTATAATGTTGCAAAGATTCAGAATTTTTGGAGTTACCAAAAATTAATGGTGATCTAACAAATTCGAACTCATATGTGGAAAGTTGAAACAATGAACAATAACGATACACAACTCGAAGTTTCTACGAACGGTGAACACGGGTGAATGAACATGATTGATGAATGATTATAAATGAGTGAAAATCCACTGAGTGACAATCACCGAATGAAATTACTAAATGATAATGACTGAATTAGAACCGGGTATTACACGAACCTCATTGTTGTAGACCTTAAGGGTGAGAATTTGATCCTCGGGGACGATTGTTTGGATCATCATTGTGCCATCATGAACTATCGGACTCATACTATCTCGATAGTGGCTGAGGATGGCACAGAGCATACACTTGTTGGTTGTAAGCCTGGTAGATCGGGAAATGTGATTAGTGCCTTGAAGGCGTTGAAACTTCTGAACCAGGGTTGTGTAGGCTACTAGTGTTACGCTTTGAAAGCAGAAAATGGCAGAGTTGACATGTCGTCGATTCCAGTTTTGAACAAGTATCCTGACGTATTTCCAGACGACTTGCTGGGATTACCACCGCAGCGAGAATTTGAGTTCCATATCGATCTAGAGACGAACATGGCTCCTGTTTCTCGAGCGCCGTACCACATGGCACCGTCGGAGATGTTAGAGTTGAAGAAGCAGTTGGGAGAGTTGTTAGATAAAGGGTATGTCCGACCGAGCGCATCGCCTTGGGGTGCGCCTGTGCTTTTTGTTAAGAAGAAGGATGAGTCACTTCGTTTATGCATCGACTATCGAGAATTAAACAAGTTGACCATCAAAAATAAATACCCTTTACCCCGAATTGACGACTTGTTTGATCAACTTCAAGGAGTGACAGTCTTCTCATAGATCGATTTACGATCGGGCTATTACCAGTTGAGGATCCGGGACAGTGATATACCGAAAGCTGCTTTTCGGACGAGATATGGCCATTACGAGTTCGTGGTTATGCCTTTCAGGCTAACCAATGCCCCAGCAATGTTCATGCAGTTGATGAACAAAGTCTTTATTGAGTATCTGGACAAATTCGTAGTCGTCTTTATTGACGACATTCTTATCTATTCCCAGAGTCGGAATGAGCATGCTTTACATCTCCAGATTGTGTTAGACATTTTGAGAACTGAACAGTTGTACACAAAGTTCTCTAAGTGTGAGTTTTGGCTCAAGGAAGTGATATTCCTCGGGCATGTGATTTCAGCGGAGGGAGTTCGGGTAGATCCGCAGAAGATAGAGGCAGTGACGGCATGGGAACCGCCTAAGAATGTGAAAGAAGTGAGAAGTTTTTTGGGAGTTGCAGGCTATTACCGTAGATTCGTTGAAGGATTTTCTAAGATCGCTAGACCACTCACCCAGTTACTCCAAAAGACTCAGAAGTTCGAGTGGACCGCAGACATGCAGGATAGTTTTGATGAGTTGAAGAGACGGTGACTACCGCATCCGTTTTACCATTGCCTCAGGGGAACAAGGATTTTGTGGTGTATATTGATGCTTTAGGCCTCGGGCTCGGATGTGTTTTGATGCAGAGAGATATGGTTATTGCTTATGCGTCCCGTCAGTTGAAACCTTACGAAGCAAATTACCCCATGCATGATTTAGAGTTAGCTGTGGTCATCTTCGCTTTAAAAATCTGGAGGCATTATCTTTATGGGTCGTCGTGTAAGATTTACACGGATCACAAGAGTCTGAAGTACATCTTCATTCAAAAGGATTTTAACATGAGACAGCGTAGGTGGTTGGAGTTAATTAAAGATTATGACCTCGAAATTCTTTACCATCTGGGTAAGGCTAGTGTTGTGGCAGACGCGTTTAGTCGTAAGCCGATGGCGCTACAGATGGTGGAAGTACTTACATCTCAAATCAGGATCCAGCGGGATTTGATTTGTCAGGATATTGAGGTTTGGGTTCAGAGAGTTCAGGGTCAGTTATGCGCATTAGAAATCACTTTGTCCTTGGTTGATGATATCAAGGTGAGACAGTATGAGGATCCATTATTAGTCCAGTTGAGAGAGGATGTGAAAAAAGGGAAAGCCCCTGGGTTTGTGGTTCAGGATGATGGGATTTTGAGATTTCACGGCAGATTATGTATACTAAGTGATATTGAGTTGAGACAGAAAATCTTGAGTGAAGCTCATACTACGCCTTATTCCATACATCTTGGTACGAGCAAAATGTACAAGGATGTAAGGAGTAACTACTGGTGGAGCAATTTGAAGATGGACGTTAGTGAGTTTGTGGCAAAGTGTTTGACTTGTCAGCAGGTTAAGATTGAGCATCAGCGACCCGCAGGGTTATTACGACCACTTCCCATTCCAGAGTGGAAGTGGGAGGACATTTCTATGGATTTTATTACCAGTATGCCTAGGACTCGGACTGGAATGAACATGATTTGGGTTATTGTCGATCGACTAACCAAATCTGCTCATTTTCTGGGTACTAAGGATACATGGGACTAGAGAGACTGGCACGAGTGTTTATTGCAGAGATCGTGAGGTTGCATGGGACCCCTAAGAGTATCATTTCGGATCAAGATGGCCGGTTTGTATCATATTTTTGGCAGGCTGTTCATCGAGCTTTGCGAACTGAGTTAAGACTCAGTACATCCTACCACCCTTAAACAGACAGACAGTCGGAGCGGACGATACAGACGCTGGAGAATATGTTGAGAGCCTGTGCCTTAGAATGGAATGATGATTAGGAGTCACACTTGCCATTGATCGAGTTCACGTACAATAATAGTTGGCATGCCTCGATCAAAATGGCACCATTTGAGGCATTGTATGGGAGGAGGTGCAGATCACCGTTGTGTTAGAATGATGCATCCGAGTTGATTGGTACTGAATCGGATATAGTAGTTGAGACAAGAGAGGAGATTGCTTTGATTCGTGATAGGTTGTTAATGGTCCAGAGTCGATAGAAGTCTTATGCCGACACGCGTCGCCGGCCGTTGGAATTTGAGGTGGGAGACCATGTTTTGCTTAAGGTGTCGCCGACACGGGGCGTTTACCGCTTCGGCCGGAAGGGTAAACTTAGTCCGAGATATATTGGATCGTTCGAGATTTTAGAGAGAGTTGGAGAGCTTGCATATCGGTTAGGGTTGTCACCGTCCTTGAGTCATGTGCATAACGTGTTTCATGTTTCCCAGCTTAGGAGGTATATGTCGGACCCTAGCCATATTATTGATTTTGGAGAGATTGAGTTGGCTCGAAGAGAGGCCGATTCGGATTTTAGAGCGTCGGGTGAATCAACTTAGGCACAAAACCATTCCTTTGGTTAAAGTGCAATGGTCGAGACATGGATCCGAGGAAGCCACGTGGGAGACGGAAGAGAATATGAAGTCGAGATACCCCGAGTTATTCGTGTTGTAAGTTTCGGGACGAAAGTTATTTTTAGGGGGAGGGAATGTAATATCCGCACTTTCTATTTTTAGTAATTTCTATTTTTGGTGTATATTCATTTCGGAGGACTCGCTTGTTACTGTTTTGGAATTATGAATCTATTTTGTTCTTGGAGTTTCTCCATTTAGACGAGTTTTGGAGATGTTTTTACGTGTTTTCGTTTTGAGTTATGTTTTGTCGCATGTACGTTCGATTTTCGTAAAACTCGTTCAATTTCGTTGTTTCTTTATTTCCATGAGTTCGTTTGGTTATGTTGTTCATGTTGTGAGTTTTCGATTGTTAATCTGGCGTCGTATCATGATTTTCGGACATTTGGGCCGTTTTGTAATTTCCTATAAGTTTAGGGAATTTTATCTCCCTTGTATTTCAAAACTCCTAGTAGTCAGAATCGTACATTTGGATTGAGAGGTTGTGCTTACAGTTGTTGTCTTCTTGTCATGTCTCATTATTCGCTGATATCTGTCAATTTCATGCCTTTCGAGTCGGGTACAGTCTGACCGAGTTTCGTAATTGTACTCTATAGAGGAACGGTTAGTGCACACTAACGTTTTTTCGTAGCGTGCGCTATGAGGGTAAAACTAGCGCACGCTAGACTTACATTTTGCGTACACTAATGCATCTAGGTAGAATACCCTGGAATTGGACAGAAGGTTCAGTATTTCTGAACTTAACCAGGTAGCGTACGCTAATTGAGTGTTAACGTACGCAAATTGCTAACCTTAGCGCACGCTACGCTTGTTTCTACGTACGCTAACGGGATGACAGAAGTCTCTGACTGCATTCTCCACCCCGATAGCGCACACTAATCTTTGTGCGTAGCGTGCGCTAAGCCTGTCTGATATAAATAGGACATCAACAGCCCATCTTCGTCATTTTCCATCCTTACTTCTTCTCTTCAGCTTTGGGCGATTCCAGACGAGGGTTCGAGCCGATTTCGACCAAATATTATCATCCACTAACATCCTTGCATTCCTTGTGAGAATTCATCAAGTTCTTAACGTCTTCCGCCGCCCGAATCAAGGTAAGAATCCCTAAAACCCTTGTTTTGAGATTTTGGGGGAATTTTGGGGATTTCTTGTGATTTGACCCTTTTTAATCCGATTTATCATAGATTATTACTAGACTTCAATTGTATACTTGTATTCCTTCGTGTTTCCTTGAGGATTTGTGGATTAAACTCCGATTTTTCCATTATTCGTCATATATACTCGATGATACCCTAGTAGTGTTCGACGAATTGTCCCATCGGGTAGAAATAGGATGAATTCCTACGTTTTCACAATATTGAGATTAGTTGTATATCGTTATTGTGTTAGGAACGGATTTGTGAAGATTATTGGGAACCGAAACCTTTCCTTTCACCGTTTCCTTCACGTCGTGTTATTCAAAGCAAGTACATGTATTACATTCCGTTATATGTGTACAGTTTTGATGCGAATGATGTAAATTGTGTTATTGCATGGATGTGTTGTCGTTATTCCACCCGGGGATGGCATATGTGGCCTTTGGGGGCCGGTACTAATGGGTACGGCCACGAAAGTGGACTTGGGTGCGTGTGTTGTTGTTCTTCCACCCGGGGATGGTTTGACGGGACCTCTGGGGGCCGATACTAATGGGTACGGCCGTGGAAGTGGTTTCTCACTTAGGGACGGTCCGACGGGGCCTCTAGGGGTCGATACTAATGGGTACGGCCACGGGTTACCAATGTGGATAGTTGTGATGTTGAAATATGTTGATACACTGTTTGATGTAAACGTGATATTCTGGAATATTGATATGTTTTTCCTAAAATGGATTGCTTGTGTCGATTCGTGTATGTATCTAATGTAATGTAATTGTGTACTTGCACTAGCTATTCAAATTCTAACCCATTAAATGGGGGAAATGCGTTTTATACATTTCAGGTGTCGGTCGAGCTGAGGAGCTTGCACGGGATATGCACGCAAAGGATGGCCCAGCATGATGATGAGGCTCGATTCTATGTTTTATGTTTGGTCATTGTATCTAATTGGGTTTTGGAGTTAGACTGATTACTTTTTAACTCGGTTAAAGTCCCCTGCGGGGCGATGAACTTGTATTTGACTTATACTTCATGAATTTCGATTAAAATGTTTTGGCCGAGGCCACAACCCTAATTTACTATGGCTAATGTGTGTTATGGGATTTGTTTGTGGATTATGTGTCATGTGTTAGCCTGGTAGACCTTATGAGGGTTCTACGGTGTGTAACGTCCCTTATGTGATTTGGGGTGTTACAACTTTATAAGCTCTATCACCAACTCTCTCAAGAATTTCAAATGGGCAACACACCTCGGTCTAAGTTTTCCTTTCTTCCCAAATCTCATAATGCTTTCATTGGAGATACCCTGAAGAATACATGATCTCCAACTGCAAATTATAAATCTCTTCTTCGAATATCTGCATAATTCTTTTGTCTACTTTGTGCAATCTTCATTCGTTCTCTTATATTTTCTACTACCACAACAGTCTGTTGTATCATTTCTGGGCCCAATAGAATTCTTTCTCCAACTTCATCCCAGTTTACGGGAGATCTGCATTTTCTCCCATACAGTGCTTCATAAGGTGCCATCCCAATTGTAGATTAGTAACTATTATTGTAGGTGAACTCTACCAATGGAAGATTTGTATCACAATTGCCCTTGAAATCTAGTATGCGTGCTCTCAAGATATCTTCAAGTATCTGAATAACTCTTTCTGACTATCCATCACTTTGTGGATGAAATGTGGTGCTAAAAGCAAGCTTCATACCCATTGCATTATGTAGACTTTTCCAAAATGCATATGTGAATTTAGGGTCCTTGTCAGATACTATTGATACTAGAACCCCCATGTATTCGGACTATTTCTTTAGTATATTCCTGAGCATATCGATCCATATTATATGTGGATTTCATTGGAAGGAAATGAGTAGACTTGGTTAATCTATCAACAATCACCCATATCGAATTATACCCACTTTGAGTCCTTGGTAGCCCAAGCACAAAATCCATTGTAATGTGTTCCCATTTCCATTCTGGAATTAGTAAAGGCATCAATAACCCTGCTGGTCTTTGATGTTTAGTTTTGATCTATAGGCAAGTTACACATTCTACCACGAATTTTGCAGCATCTTTCATGTTAGGCCACCAATAATGTTGTTGCAAGTCTTTATACATTTTTGTGCTACCTGGATGTATTGAATAAGGACTGGAATGAGCTTCCTTCACAATGTCCACTATAATGGTTGTGTCGGATGGCACGCACAGTCTCCCTATATGTCGTAATGTTTTATCACTAGAGACTGAGAAGTTTGGTAGTTTGGCCTCATCAACTTTTTCCCTCATTTTACCTATATACTGATTCGCCTTCTGGTTTTATTTGATTTATCTTGAAGTGAAGGTTTCAATATGAGTGTTGATAATGAACACATCTTCCTTTTGGGCACAATTTCCAATTCTAATTTTTGCAAGTCTAATAATAGCGGCTTCTGCGTGATAAGAAAGGAAGACATCGGCTTTGTACTTAGTACATCTGCAACCACATTTACCTTACCAGGATGATAGTTGATCTCACAATCATAGTCTTTCACCAATTCTAACCATTTCTGTTGTCGCATATTCAGTTCTTCCTGTGTGGAAAAATTACTTCAAACTTTTGTGATCTGTACAGATTTCGCACTTTTCACCATATAGGTAATGCCTCTAAATTTTTAGTGCAAAGACAACAACAACAAGTTTTAGATCATGTGTTGGATAATTCTTTTCGTACTCTTTTAATTTCCTGGAGGTATAGGCTATTATCGTCCCATGTTGCATCAATACAGCACCCAAACCATTTTTAGAAGCATCGGTGCAAACTACAAAGCCACATGTTCCTATAGAAGTGGCAAGGACAGGAGATGTAGTTAATCTACCCTTCAATTCCTAGAAAATCTCCTCGCAAGCATCAGTCCAATCAAATTTCATATTCTTCCTTGTTAACAATGTCAATTGGGTTGCAATTTTTGAGAATCCTTGTACAAACCGTCGTTATTAACCGGCTAGTCCTAAGAAACTTCAAACCTTTGATACATTTGTTGGTGTTGGCTAGTTACTCACCGCCTCTACCTTGTTTGGATCAACTGAAATGCCATCCTTGGATACCACATGCCCTAAAAATACCACTTTTTCTATCCAGAATTTACAATTCTTGAATTTAGCATACAACCATTTTTCTTTGAGAATTTGAAGCACAATTCTAAGGTATTCTTTATTCTCATATCTATTATGTGAATAGATAAGGATATCTTCGATAAATACCACCACAAATTTATCCAGGAATTCTTTGAATACTCGGTTCATTAGATCCATAAATGCTGCCGGAGCATTTGTCAAATCAAAAGGCATCACTATAAATTCATAGTGACCATATCGCATTTTAAATGATGTCTTTTAGATATATTTGTCTGTGACCTTCAGCTAATGATATCTGAAACATAAATCAATCTTTGAGAATACTGATGCTCCTAGCAACTGATCAAATAAATCACCTATCCTTGGAAGAGGATATCTGTTCTTGATGGTCACCTTATTCAGTTCTCTATAATCAATCCAAAATTGCAATGAGACATCTTTCTTTTTCACAAATAAGACAGGTGCTCCCCAAGGTGAACAACTAGGATGGATGAATCCTTTATCAAGTAATTCTTATAGCTGAACTTTTAATTCTTTCAGTTCTGTTGGTGCCATTCTGTATGGGGCCTTAGAAATAGGGGAAGTCCCTGGCATAACGTCAATTGAAAACTCAATTTCCCGATCTGGCGGCAGCCCTGGTAGATTATATGGAAACGCCTCAGGAAATTCTCTAACCACATCTACATCTTCAGGCTTCATTCCATTTCAAGGTAGTATCCAAAACATTATCCAAATAGCTGGTACATCCCTTATTTAACATCTTTCGAGCTTTTAGGACAGATATAATTGGCAAACAGCAGGAATACTGATTGAAAGGCCACAATCTTCTTATTACAATCGACATTTGCACAATATTTAGCTAGCCAGTCCATACCAAGGATAACATCAAATTAGATATTGGTAGGACAACAAGGTCGGCTTAGAGTACCCACCTACCAATTCGAACTTTACAAACCCTCAACATTTGGTCAGAGTGCTCCAAATGGAGCGGCCATATTATAACCAACTTTCAATAGTTTTGGTTTAATGCCTGATTTTCTCATAAATGCATATGATGCAAATGAATGTGTGGATCCTGGGTCTATCATTGTAAGTGAAGGAATTCCTGAGATCAGAATGGTACCTGAGACTACGAAAGAATCTGCATTATCTTGTTCTTGTGTCATTGCAAACACCCTTCCTTGAACTTTATTTTGTGGGTTTGGGCAATCTCTCGCCATATGCCTGGGCTTCTTGCACCTGAAACAATTATTCGACCCAACAAAACATTCTCCAAAGGGATTTTTCCCACATTAAGTATACTTCCGCTTCTCAGTTGTATTTGGAGCATGCCTCACTATAGGATGCTTTCGATTGACTTTGCCTAGTTTTTGCTCCGGTTTCTTCCAATGTGCTGAACTTTTTGAAGCAAATGCTTGCCTCTTATGCTGATGACCTTTGTATCTCTTTTTCACAAATTTCATGAAAGGCCGCTTTATCAATCAAGCTCGAACTCGCTAATATAGACATTCTCACATCTCTTATAATTTCAGGTTGGAGGCCTCATGGGAAATGATCCATCTTCTCAGCATTATCCCAAGCAATATAGGGAACATACCTGCAGCCTTCTTCAAATTTCCGGTTACATTCACAAACGAACATATCTCCTTGCTTCAGCTCCAAAAATTCTTTGACCTTGAATAACCATGCATCCCTGGTGAAGTACTTATGATATAATATTACTTTAAATATCTCCCACGTCAGCTATTCCATGTTGGCTGCAAGTTTGGATCCTTCCCACCAAGTTCTGGCATCTTTTTTGAGTCGAAAGACAGCAGAAAGTATCTTCTCAGCATCATTGTTGTGCATGTAATCAAAGATAACATCAAGTGATTTGAACCATTCCTCTGCAACCATAGGATCATTTCCTAAATTTCTCATACACTGCTGGTCCATTATTGTTTTTGGTGGAGGTTGTCAGTTTTGTTCCTGGTTTCTTTGTTGCATATTCATCAATTGTTGCATCTGTTCACCATACATCTTTGTCTGTTGCTGCATCATCTCAGCCAAATTATCAAGAAGGTTGTTTTTTGGATTCATATCATCTCTTGTTTTCCTTTTGGGTGCCATAACTTCCTCTGTATTGCCCAATCTCACCCGTTCATAAGTTAATAATGAACACACAATGATGATAATGACAATTGATAAATTGTAATTTATGAAACATAATACTCAACAGATAAAAGTTGACCATATACCTAAGTCGAGAATGTCCATATGTGTTGGCCACTAAGTATACATAATACACCCTGGAAAAGTGTTAGTACAACAAGTTGTACGTTTTTCAAATAAGATGGCGTAGAGGAAGTTCGTTTTAAGTGAGTTGCTATAAATACAGCAACTAGGTTTTCTCCTGGTAGCTTGGTGCGTACAGAGTATGCAATGTATACTTATAAATTATCACAGTAATGAAAACAATAGAAGCAGAAGGTAAATAAAAAAATATTTAAAGTGGTTCGAGGTAAACCCCTCTACGTCCAGTGGTCCTCCACACAGGAGTGAAAACGTTTATTATAATCACTATATACACAACTACGTGACTATAATCAAACCTATCCTTATATCATTCACACATATTGATACAAAGACTATCGCTTTCAACCGTTCACACAGATTGGTTGATGGCGTCTCTTGACTTGCTTCTTCTCACATAGATTTGAAGCTTCGTCCTATTCATCCCACATAGGTCAGAATAACTTTCTTAGTCCACACAAGGCTAAGTTTTACTCAAACGTAAAATGGCAAAGTAACAGGTTTAGAACAGCAGCTTGAACACGATGATCTTGAGCTGATGATCTGCTGTTCTTGGTGACTGAATATATTTCTTCTCTTCAGATATAGATAGATACTTGAAGAAATATACTTGCTATTGTAATCTTTGATTTGATGATAATGAATATTCAGTCGTTCGATCTTAGTTTGGAATTCGTATTGCATTTATTGGTTTTTGCAATGTCCTCTTACATGGACAATTTATAAACTTGGAATAGATCCGTTATAAATATGTTCGTTGGCTGGGTTGGTTAGATGAGATCCATTCTGATTAGTTGATTGACTTTCAAGAACAAGATCTGGATTTTGCTCCTTGTCTGAAGATCCTTGTCAATTGGTATTTAAATACTTTATCCAGTCAGTATTTAAATACTTCTTCCAAATGGCGTTCTGACTTTAGCGTATAAAGTAGATTCCTTCTCAATAGTCTTCAGTTCTGTTGGATAAGTGTTTATTATCCTAACACTTTCAGCCTGTATGCTGTGTCCATCATAGTACGTCTGTAACGCCCCAATACTTATTTAAATATTATTTATTTTGCTAATGATCATGGATTTCAATAATTACAAGTTGTCCAATACTTGGACCAATATGATTCCAACATAAAATGAAAGATTTAAAAAGAAAAGATTTCAAAATAAATTATAAGGATTATTTTAGAATTTATGAAAGTAATTTCGAAAATTTCCTACGAATTGATACAGTAAAATTTTCATTTCAGAACACTTATACTGCAAAAATAATATTAAATTACTATTTTAATATTATCGAAAATCCGTTCCGAGCATATCGAAGATTTAACTCCGACGAGTCCGGAACAGATCGGAAAATCGAATTTGGACATCGGGAAGGGGTCGAACCGGCTGAGCCAATCAAATCACGGTCATGCCGATCGACAATCGCGGCCACGCCGATGTAAGCTTGAGGCCACTATCCGGATAGGTCATCCCAAATTGTCCGGATTGTAATATCTGCATTTTACTTTCCCTTGTATTTTTATTTTCGGTGTATTTCTTGGTTGTAGCGACCCTCGTGTATCTTTCAGTGTATCTTTTCTGTCATCTCTTGATCTGGTTCCCGTAAATGTTGTGCGGAACCGCCGTTTCGGGGTTGCCGTGGACCCATTCTATGTTTTGATGCGTCTTGAGATGTTCCGTTTGATGTGTCGTTCATATTCCGATGTTTTAGACCGTTTATATTTCGTACCTAGCGCACGCTATCTTTTCTGCATAGCGCACGCTAGGGGTCCCTTTGTAGCGCACGCTACATCTGTTTCGTAGCGCGCGCTAGCAAGCTAACCCTAGGAGTGGCAGTGCTGATTCCAGCCCTCTGGACTGGCGGATTAGCGTACGCTACGTAGTCTAGCGCACGCTAATGTCGGGGTCTAGCGCACACTGAGATGACCGGTAGCGTGCGCTAGAGTGACTGTCCAGTACTGGACAGTTTGCTACTGGACTCTATCAGGTGCCCAGGTAGCGCACGCTATTGGCCGATAGCGCGCGCTACCGATACACCCTTAGCGCACGCTACGTTTGGTCGACAGCGCACGCTAACCGGTTCAGGTGTGTACTGACAGTTGTTTCTGGACTCAGCTGATGTCCAGGTAGCGCATGCTATTGGTCGATAGCGCACGCTACCGAGAGGTTATTAGCGCACGCTACGTTTCGAGTAACGCACGCTAATGGCCAAAAGTCTGGCTACTGGACTGGAGTTTGTTTCGTTAGCGCACGCTAACTTTGAGGATTAGCGCGCGCTAACACTCCCTGGCTATATAAACCAGGGAGTTGACCGAGATGAACGTATTTTCTCATTTCTTCCTCCTCTCCGCGGCTAAAGCGATTCCGGGCGATTTTCTTGGCGATTTCTTCCTCCAATCATCTCATCCAACATATTTCTTGAGTTCTTGGTGTATTATAACAACAACAACAACACGAATTTTTCATCCTAATCCAAGGTAAATCTCTTAGAACCCTACTTTTGGATAATTTGGGGGTTTTGGGATTTTTCGTCCGATTCGTCTCGATTTGTCGATTAATTCATGATGAGTATGATTAATCTTGTTGATATCATTAGTTTTCCTACGGATTCATGGTATATTTTCTTAGATTCGTGAAATCGAGAGGGTTTGGTTGTGGTCCGCCCTTGTTGTTATTTTTTATATGAATATACATGAATCGTAGGCGGGTTTCCGGGTGTATTCCATTTCCGTAATCGTTTAGAAGTGGTTGTGATTGTGTTATTCGAATCGTTAGGTTCATTTCCACCGATTCCTCGTGGTTGTGCTTGACTCTCCCTTTCCGTTCGTGTCACCGTCTATTAATCGAGGTAAGTATCCTTATGAACTTACGATCCTGACATAATAGTATTGTATGAGAAATTGTGTGTGTGTGTATACTCACTACGGGTTTAGATCCGACGGGGTTTCGGTAGGGCTCCACGAAGCTGTGGAACCGCGAGTTGCTTTTAACCACTACAGGTTAGATCCGACGGGGTCTCGGTAGGGATCCACGAAGCTGTGGGTCCGCGGTTAATTGTGGTGAAATTGACAAATGTGATTTGACTATGGCATTTCCGGAAATGAGTGTTTTGGAACTATGTTTTCTTGATTGCATGCATTTACTATATGTGTAAGATGTAAGTTGTTCATTTGGTTACTTGTACTAGCTTAATTGCTAACCCCTCTAGGGACCTGTTTTGGGGAAATTCGTTTTATGAATTTCAGGTCAGGTTCATCGAGATGAGCGGGCGCTGGACCAGTACGCGGATGATGGCCGTGCGAGATGATTGTGCACGAGTGATGTCTTAGTGTCTTCTATCTTTTCATCTTTTGTGGTTTTTGAACTAATAGTAGTACTCGAGTACTTAAGAGTTCTTGTTTGTCCGGATTGTATTGTTGTCTATTATGTTGTGTCGGATGATGGTGTTATGTTTGACCGGTTGAACCGGGCGGATTATTCTGTTTTGGTGTATTTATGATGAGGTGTTATTTTGTCGTTTCTGTGAGTCGATGAGTATGATGTTTGTTTAGCCTGGTGGGTCCCATATAGGGATTCACGTCGTTGTAATATACCTCGAATATCTTGGGGGGGTTACAGAAAATGGTATCAAAGAACTAGGTTTATGGATACCTAGGCTTGTCGGTTTATTGGGTCTTGTTATGTTTCATTTTGCACATCATCGTCACGCTGCCATGATTTCGGTACTACCAGTGTCCGTAAGTTTTTCCTAACTCTATTCCTTGTTTCCTTGTATCGCACCTTTGATTCTCGATTGTGATTGTTTCTCTTCTCGTACTACCATCGTATGGCCTTTGTTACTTCTTTAACATCAGTATGGATGCTGGAAGAGGTCGTGGTCGTGGTCGTGGCCATAGACGCAGTCGGGGACGTGGGGCAGCCAGTGGGGCGGCCACGTCGCAGTCTTCGGGATCCGGCAGTACCGGCGACCGTCACAGTCATGCTTCTTCTCAGGAGCGCGCCGACCTTGGTATTGCGGCCGTTATGAAGCAAATGGTGAATCAAATGGCGGCGATAGCTCAGGCAGTTCAGAACCCGGATCCGGCCCACGCTAATCGGGGCGGAGCGGATCGCTGGCTTCAGGATGTCATCAAGATGTATCCTCCTCAGTTTTCGGGAGCTTCGGACCCGATCGACTGAGAGGGGTGGATCAAGGAGATATCTAAAGTCTTCACTGCTACCAACTGTCCCGAGGATCGTAAGGTCCCTATTGCCTAGTACTTTCCCACTGGGGACGCTACGGATTGGTGGGAGGCCATTGGGCCCAAAGACCATGTTGCTTCGTGGGCCGAATTTCAGGAATTGATGGAGACCGAATATTGCCCGTGGCCGGTCAGACAGGCTCGAGTACATGCTTTCTATGATGCTCAACCACGGGATATCCCCGTATCTCAAGCTATTGCCGATTTTAACAAGGAGTTGGGTTATGTGAAGACCCAAGTTGTCGACGAGAGTGACAAAATTTTCCATTTTTCCAGACGGATGAAGTTGTCGATTCGGGACTACATGTCGGGGCTCGTCTGTACTACCTTGAAAGATTACCAGAGCAGGTCCCTTGCTTATGACATGTCTGTGATGGCGAGTGAGGCGGCCCACGAGAGCAAGAAGCAGAAGTCCGCCGGGAATTTTTTCGGGACACAAAGGTGGGGGTCAGCAGAAATTCCAGTCTGCTAACTTTTCTGCTGGTGGTGGCCCAGCTCGATCTACTGGGTTTCCCCGTAGGGCTGCCAGTGCCCCTCCTCGGGAGGTGAAGTGTTTTAACTGTGGCCATCAGGGCCACATCAGTCGTATTTGTCCGAACCCTTTGCTGACGTGTAACCAGTGTGGCCAGCCGGGTCACAAGGCTGCTTTCTGTGCTGAGAGGGACAAAATTCTTGGTGCCCGGGCTTCCATTCAAGCGCCTAGGGAACCAAGTGTGAATCAAGGATCGTTTGCTTCTCAATCTCCGCCGAGTGCTAGTCGAGGGAGAGGTCGGGGTCAGCCCGCTAAGGGGGGAGCTTCCAGTGTCGGCTCCGCCCACCCGCGTGTCTATGAGATACGGAGAGCCGATGACCCAGCGGCTACTGTGGCGACATGTACCGTTCATATTCTTTCTCATCCTGTCAGTGTGCTTTTCGATTCTGGTGCTACACATTTGTTCATATCTCTGGAGTGTGTGCGCCGTTTGAGTCTCGACTGTTTGACGCCTTGTGAGCCCTTCATCGTTAAGCTTCCTAGCGGTGATAGGATCATTGGTGATCAGGAGGTTCGAGATTGTTCTGTGCTTATTTGTGATAGGGCTTGTCCCTCTAATATTATTGTTGTGGGTATTGAGGGTGAGGACTTAATTCTCGGGGATGATTGGCTCGAGCGGCATGGTGCAATCATGATCTACCGCACGAGGATCATCACCAAGCTAGCCGAAGACGGCACCGAGCACTCTTTCGTCGGGCGAAAGAGGGGAAACCAGAAGTTCGTTATTAACGCCTTGAAGGCGATGAGACTCCTGCGAAATGGGTGTACTGGTTATTGGTGCTACGCCTTGAAGGCAGAGAGTAGTGGAGTTGAGCTGTCTTTGATTCCAATCGTTAGTGAGTTTCCTGATGTATTTCCTGACGAGTTACCGGGATTGCCACCGGATCGTGAGGTCGAGTTTGCTATAGAGTTAGAGCCGGGCGCGGCTTCTATTTCGAAGGCGTCGTATCGCATGGCACCTTCATAGATGTCCGAGTTGAAGAAGCAGTTGAGTGAGCTTCTTGAGTCGGGGTATGTTCGACCGAGCGCCTCGCCTTGGGGCGCACCGGTCTTGTTTGTGCGGAAGAAGGATGGTTCACTATGTTTGTGTATCGGCTATCGCGAACTAAACAAGGTGACCATCAAGAACAAGTATCCTTTGCCGAGAATTGATGACTTGTTCGACCAGTTGCAGGGAGCTGCGGTATTCTCGAAGATTGATTTGAAATTGGGGTACTATCAGCTCCGGGTGAGGGAGTCCGATGTGCCAAAAATAGCTTTTTGGACGAGATACAGACATTATGAGTTTGTAGTTATGCCTTTCGGGTTAACTAATGCGCTGGCGCTGTTCATGCAGTTGATGAACAAAGTCTTTATCGAGTATCTGGATAAGTGTGTCGTCGTTTTCATTGACGATATTCTTATTTATTCGAGGAACGATGAAGAGCATGCCCATCATTTGCGAGTAGTGTTAGACATCTTGAGGACCGAGCAACTCTATGCGAAGTTCTCGAAATGTGAGTTCTGGCTGAAGGAAGTAATGTTTCTAGGTCACGTGATTTCAGCCGAGGGGGTTCGTGTGGATCCACAGAAGATAGAGGCAGTATTGGATTGGGCACCGCCGAAGAATGTGAAGGAGATCCGTAGTTTCTTGGGTTTGGCTGGCTACTACCGTAGGTTCATCGAGGGTTTCTTGAAACTGGCTCGGCCACTTACACAGTTGCTCCAGAAATCCGAGAAATTCGTCTGGAATGACGAGAGACAGTCGAGTTTCGAGGAACTAAAGAAGCGTTTGACTTCAGCCCCAGTTTTAGCGTTGCCGTGTGGCAACGAGGGTTTTGCTGTTTATAGTGATGCTTCGGGTTAGGGTCTTGGGTGCGTATTGATGCAGCACGGCAAGACCATTGCCTATGCGTCGAGACAGTTGAGGCCGTATGAGCTGAACTACCCTACTCATGATTTGGAGTTAGCGGCAGTCGTTTTTGCGCTCAAGATTTGGCGTCACTATCTTTTTGGCTCTGCATGTCATATTTTTACCGATCATAAAAGTCTGAAATACATATTTACTCAGCGGGAGTTGAATATGAGGCAGAGGAGGTGGTTAGAGCTGATTAAGGATTATGACCTCGAAATCCTTTATCATCCGGGTAGGGCGAACGTCGTGGCCGATGCCTTGAGTCGGAAACTGGTTGCGTTGCGAACGCTTGAGATCCTTACGTCTCAGTCTGAGCTTCGGCGGGCTTTGATCGAGTTAGATGTTGAGGTTTTGTTGCCTGGAGCTGTCGGGCAACTTTGTGCTTTAGAGATTTCGTCCTCTTTGATCGATGAAATTAAGCTGAAGCAGTTAGAGGATCCGATGATTACTCAAATCCGAGAGAACGTTCTTAAGGGAAAGTCTCCTGGGTATGTGATTCAAGAGGATGGTGTTTTGAGATTCCAGAGTCGGCTTTGTGTGCCGAATGACTCAGAGTTGCGACAGAGTATTTTGCACGAGGGCCCATGCTACACCTTATTCCGTTCATCCTAGTTCGAGTAAGATGTGCAAGGACCTGAGAAGGAATTTCTGGTGGAATGATATGAAGGAGGAGGTCGCACAGTTTGTAGCGAGATGTTTGACTTGCCAGCAGGTCAAAATCGAGCATCAGCGACCGGCTGGGTTTTTGCAGTCACTTCCCGTTCCGGAATGGAAATGGGAAGATATATCTATGGATTTCATTACAAGCTTGCCGAGATCGAGGTCGGGCATGAATTTGGTCTGGGTGATTGTTAATCGTCTGACCAAATCGGCACATTTTCTGGGCATCAAGGACACTTGGGGCCCGGAGAAGTTGGCTCGGGTGTTTATCGCGCACATTGTGAGGCTTCACGGTACTCCTAAGTCTATTGTTTCGGATCGTGATGGCCGTTTCGTATCGCACTTTTGGCAGGCGGTGCATAAGGCGTTGGGTACCCATTTGCATTTGAGTACCTCTTTTCATCCCCAGTCAGATGGACAGTCGGAACGCACTATCCAGACATTCGAGGATATATTGCGTGCTTGTGCTCTCAATTGGAGTAGTGATTGGGAGGAACATTTTCCATTGATCGAATTCACGTACAACAACAGTTGGCACGCGTCGATTCGGATGGCACCGTACAGAGTATGCAATGTATACTTATAAATTATCACAGTAATGAAAACAATAGAAGCAGAAGGTAAATAAAAAATATTTAAAGTAGTTCGAGGTAAACCCCTCTACGTCCAGTGGTCCTCCACATAGGAGTGAAAACATTTATTATAATCACTACATACACAACTACGTGACTATAATCAAACCTATCCTTGTATCATTCACACAGATTGATACAAAGACTATCGCTTTCAACCGTTCACAAAGATTGGTTGATGGCGTCTCTTGACTTGCTTCTTCTCACACAGATTTGAAGCTTCATCCTATTCATCCCGCACAGGTCAGAATAACTTTCTTAGTCCACACAAGGCTAAGTTTTACTCAAACGTAAAATGGCAAAGTAATAGGTTCAGAACAGCAGCTTGAACACGATGATTTTGAGCTGATGATCTGCTGTTCTTGGTGACTGAATATATTTCTTCTCTTCAGATATAGATAGATACTTGAATAAATATACTTGCTATTGTAAGCTTTGATTTGATGATAATAAATATTCAGTCGTTCGATCTTAGTTTGTAATTCGTATTGCATTTATTGGTTTTTGCAATGTCCTCTTGCATGGACAATTTATAAACTTGGAATAGATTCGTTATAAATATGTTCGTTGGCTGGGTTGGTTAGCTGAGATCCATTCAGATTAGTTGATTGACTTTCAAGAACAAGATCTGGATTTTGCTCCTTGTCTGAAGATCCTTGTCGATTGGTATTTAAATACTTTATCCAGTCAGTATTTAAATACTTCTTCCAAATGGCGCGTATAAAGTAGATTCCTTCTTAATAGTCTTAAGTTCTGTTGGATAAGTGTTTATTATCCTAACACTTTCAGCCTGTATGCTGTGTCCAGCATAGTACGTCTGTAACGCCCCAATACTTATTTAAATGTTATTTATTTTGCTAATGATCATGGATTTCAATAATTACAAGTTGTCCAATACTTGGACCGATATGTTTCCAACATAAAATGAAAGATTTAAAAAGAAAAGATTTCAAAATAAATTATAAGGATTATTTTAGAATTTATGAAAGTAATTTCGAAAATTTCTTACGAATTGATACGATAAAATTTTCATTTCAGAACACTTATACTGCAAAAATAATATTAAATTATTATTTTAATATTGTCAAAAATCCGTTCCGAGCATATCGAAGATTTAACTCCGACGAGTCCGGAACAGATCGGAAAATCGAATTTGTACATCGGGAAGGGGTCGAACCGGCTGAGCCAAGTTGACTGACATTTGCCGGTCACCGCCGGACATGCCGACTGACAACTGCCGGTCATGGCCGACAGAAGCTTCGAGGCCACTATCCGGATAGGGCTGTCCAGTTGTCCGGGTTCTAATATCCGCATTTTTCTTTCCCATATATTTTCATTTTTGGTGTATTTCTCGGTTGTAGCGACCCTCGTGTATCTTTCAATGTATCTTTTTCGTCATCTCTTGATCTGATTCCCGTAATGTTGTGCGGAACCGCCGTTTCGGGGTTTCCGTGGACCCATTCTATGTTTTGATGCGTCTTGAGATGTTCCGTTTGATGTGTCGTTCATATTCCGGTGTTTTAGACGTTCGTACATAGCGCACGCTATCTTTTCTGCATAGCGCACGCTAGGGGTCCCTTTGTAGCGCACGCTACATCTGTTTCGTAGCGCGCGCAAGCTAACCCTAGGAGTGGCAGTGCTGATTCCAGCCCTCTGGACTAGCGGATTAGCGTACGCTACGTAGTCTAGCGCACGCTAATGTCGGGGGCTAGCGCACGCTGAGATGACCGGTAGCGTGCGCTAGAGTGACTGTCGATCTTGGACGCTTTTCATCGACTCTATCAGTGCCTGTAGCGCACGCTATTAGCCGATAGCGCGCGCTACCGATACACCCTTAGCGCACGCTACGTTTGGTCGACAGCGCACGCTAACTGGATCAGGTGTGTACTGACAGTTGTTTCTGGACTCGGCTGATGTCCAGGTAGTGCACGCTATTGGTCGATAGCATGCGCTACCGAGAGGTTATTAGCGCACGCTACGTTTCGAGTAACGCACGCTAATGGACAGAAGTCTGGCTACTGGACTGGAGTTTGTTTTGTTAGCGCACGCTAACTTTGAGGATTAGCGCGCGCTAACACTCCCTGGCTATATAAACCAGGGAGTTGACCAAGATGAACATATTTTCTCATTTCTTCCTCCTCTCCGCGGCTAAGGCGATTCCGGGCGATTTTCTTGGCGATTTCTTCCTCCAATCATCTCATCCAACATCTTTCTTGAGTTCTTGGTGTATTATAACAACAACAACAACACGAATCTTTCATCCTAATCCAAGGTAAATCTCTTAGAACCCTACTTTTGGATAATTTGGGGGTTTTGGGATTTTTCATCCGATTCGTCTCGATTTGTCGATTAATTCATGATGAGTATGATTAATCTTGTTGATATCATTAGTTTTCCTACGGATTCATGGTATATTTTCTTAGTTTCGTGAAATCGAGAGGGTTTGGTTGTGGTCCGCCCTCGTTGTTATTTTTTATATGAATATACATGAATCGTAGGCGGGTTTCCGGGTGTATTCCATTTCCGTAATCGTTTAGAAGTGGTTGTGATTGTGTTATTCGAATCGTTAGGTTCATTTCCACCGATTCCTCGTGGTTGTGCTTGACTCTCCCTTTCCGTTCGTGTCACCGTCTATTAATCGAGGTAAGTATCCTTATGAACTTTTGATCTTGACATAATAGTATTGTATGAGAAATTGTGTGTGTGTGTGTGTATACTCACTACGGGTTAGATCCGACGGGGTATCGGTAGGGCTCCACGAAGCTATGGAACCGCGAGTTGCTTTTAACCACTACGGGTTAGATCCGACGGGGTCTCGGTATGGATCCACGAAGCTGTGGGTCCGCGGTTAGTTGTGGTGAAATTTACAAATGTGATTTGACTATGGCATTTCCGGAAATGAGTGTTTTGGAACTATGTTTTCTTGATTGCATGCATTTACTATATGTGTAAGATGTAAGTTGTTCATTTGGTTACTTGTACTAGCGTAATTGCTAACCCCTCTGGGGACCCGTTTTGGGGAAATTAGTTTTATGAATTTCAGGTCAGGTTCATTGAGACGAGCGGACGCTGGACCAGTACGCGGATGATGGTCGTGCGTGATGATTGTGCACGAGTGATGTCTTAGTGTCTTCTATCTTTTCATCTTTTATGATTTTTGAACTAATAGTAGTACTCGAGTACTTAAGAGTTCTTGTTTGTCCGGATTGTATTGTTGTCTATTATGTTGTGTCGGATGATGGTGTTATGTTTGACCGGTTGAACCGGGCGGATTATTCTCTTTTATGTCTTTATGACGAGGTGTTATTTTGTCGTTTCTGTGAGTCGATGAGTATAATGTTTGTTCAGCCTGGTGGGTCCCATATAAGGATTCACGGCGCTGTAATATACCTCGAATATCTTAGGGGTTTTACATGGATAAGGTCGGTCACGACCGATAGAAGCTTCTAGGCCACTATCCAGATAAGGCTGTCCAGCTGTCCGGATAAGTTCGGTCACGACCGACAGAACCTTCTCGGCCAGCTGTCCGGATAAGGCCTCCAGCTGTCCGAGTAAGGTTGACTTTCAGTCGACTTTGGACTCCTATAAATATATGTATACGTACGTATTTTCCAACAAATGATATACCATTTTGAAGCTGTGAACCTCTACTTTAAGAGGACCATAACATATTTCACTTCCAAAAATTATAAAGGCCTCAAAAAGCCCGATCAAATAGATAGCTTAAATGTGACAGTTTTTCAAAGGTGTTTCATAAAAGTCCTCAAAGAGATTTCAGATTTTACATCAAAAATTTATGGCCGGAAATATGAAAAAGTATTTTCAAGTGCTAGGGGCAGCGTATTCAGGATCCAAGAAAGACAACCAAGTCAAATTCAAAGGAAGATATTTCAAGATTTCAGCAAACGAGGTTATACTATTTTAATATGTTACTGTCATCGTTGTGTCGTGTAACATGACGACCTGAGAGGGGTCGAAAGAATGAAAGAAATCCGAGACGAGTCTCACACAGATAAAAATGTTTTATGTGCATTACACAACATGATTTTGACGATTTATAAGGGTTTAATCTCACTGAGTATGCTCGCGTACTCACACCTTATCATTTATGTTTTTCAGGCTAAGGAATCGACGAACAGGACAAGCAGAAGATGAATGCATACTCCCCACACGATGAAGTTCTAAACAATAAAAGATGTTGTCGCCGTAATTATTATTATTTTTATGAAACACTTGATGTTCTTCAACGAATATAATTTTAACGGAATATGTCCGAATATTTGATTTCCCATGTTTTTGTAAAACTGTACTGATGGTTGAATAAACGAGTTTTATTGAAGATTTACTGACTTTAATGCTTCCGAAAATACTCCGAATTTATATAAAAATTTTAAGGAAAAAAAATTGAGCTGTGTAACGTTCTTTTTAATTAAGAAAGTCCGGGCGTTACAGAATAGTATCGGAGCAAGACCTCTCTCAGTACGGTGAGATTTGGGGATTAACCAAGCGGAAGCTAGTGAACATGTGACACCCGGGGCCGACGAGGGCGGGGAGTGATCGCCGGTGCAATAAAAAAGGGCACGGACAATGAGCAGCTCCGAGAAAGGGGAGTGATCACCGGTGCAATAAGAAAAAGGGCACGGACAACGAGCGGCTCCTGACAAGGCTTCTAAGCGGAGGGGGACATGACTGAACCGAATTCTCACCAGAACGAGAGGTATTCCAAGACTGTATAGGTATGGGACTATACAGTTAAGGAGGTTTTAAAAAAAATAAGATTTACTTATACAAAACAAGATATTTCAAAACTTTCTTATTTTTAAAAGTATAACGAATAATTACGGCATGATTATATTTTTGGGAGAATATGTGGTTCATCGCTGCTGCCCAACGTCGACTCTGAGGTAATATTTTCAAGTATTCACTCTTTTATGAAAACTTAAAAATTATGGTATGAGTATAGAATGATTGTGTCGGCAAAAGATTTGAAAGGATATAAGAAAGTATAAATGTTGTCCGAAAGGGACAAAATTCATCCGTGTTCACCGTTTGGAATAACTTCGAGTTGTGTATCGATATTGTTCATTGTTTCAACCTTATTCGGGAATCGAGACAAGAGTATTATCTTGATTGTTGTAATTGATTCATTAGTCGATGTTGGCGTTGGAATACATGTCATTTCAAATCTCTTCATTGTTCGAATCGTGTTCTTGTTGGACGAACTATTGTAATCATTACTTGGAACCACCGTTTTGGGGTTTACGTACTTCCATTTCATGTTATTGGTTCCCTAATATCGATTCCTATTGCTTTTATTCCCTTCCCGGGTCATTTTTCATCATTTTAGGACCCAAGAGGGGTGTGGGCCGCGGCACAAGGAGTGTGCGCCGTGGCACACACATTTTCCAGTTTTTGGCCGATCATTCTGTACTTTGTGCCGCGGCACATGCTGGCAGGGCCGCGGCACACTGCCGAGACACTGCCGCGGCACACCTGTCTGGGCCGCGGCAGACTCGTGTGGCACTTATCGACCAAACTTTCTGTACCTTGTGCCGCGGCACATGCCGGCAGGGCCGCGGCACACCCGATCACTGGGCGCATATTTTTGGCCCTGTGCCGCGGCACACTTCGGCTGAGCCGCGGCACACAGGGCAGTCAACCCTATAATTGCGTTTTCATGAGCGTATTCAGCTCATTTCATCCATTTTTTCACCTTCTTGTGGGAGAGAGAGCTTGAGGGAGAGGATCTTCATCATCTACCACTTGAGTGTTGGATTTTCATCATTTTCTTTCGGTTGTGAAGCTCGGATCATCGATCTATCGCGTATCCTTCGGATCAAAGTGCTTGAATCTTCAAAGGTAATCTTCACCAAACCTCTTGGATTTTCGATTTGTGTTCAGATATGATGTTTTGGATGTTAAGATCATGTTGTATGAAGTGATATACGCATGATTATGGATATGTTTGATTATTCATTGGATTATTGAAGGATTATTCAAGAACACTTTGAATTTTGAGTTGAATTTGGGGGTTTTCGATTAATTGTCGTCGTAATCACGATTTTGGATATTCATAGCGGATTATTGATCGTATTGAAGATGTTTTGTTGGTTTGAAACACTTCTTGGGGATTTGATGTTGGTATTATTTGAGATTTGGTTGTAATAAATCGAAGTTGGCCACAAAGTGTTCGATATAATGCCCCAATGAACTTGGTTTAATCGTATCGACGTTTTGAGTTCGTTATATTCGTGTTTGATTCATATATTGAACGGATTGTTGGTAATTGTATTTATTCAAGGTTGTTCGAGCGACCGATATCTCAATCAGGACATTGTTCGTGGAAGGATAATTTTCACCGGTGTTGAGTAAGTTAATTATTCTTACTCGGTTAAAAGGATTTCATTCCTTTTGTTGTTGATCATTCATAATCATAACTCATTCATCGTTGTATTAATCATATTGAGACTTGTAAACGTCGAAGAATCACTTCATTAACGAGGAACGGCGGTTCCAATCATTTCATTGAAACTATCAATCACTTCATTATTACTTTCATCTCGGTGAGTCATTCTTGACTTTGTCAGATTATTATTATTCATTGATATTCATTGTGGTCATTCTCGTTCATATGACCTTCTGGGTTCATATTGCGTGGTTGGGTGCGGATGTGTGGAATTTTTAGTCGGGCACGTGATGGCCATGTATTGGGAGTGATACATTGGGCAGTGCACACGGTAAAGATTAACTCCGTGAGACTAATTAGGTACAAGGACGGGTGTGTCCAGTCATCCGTCTTGTACACTTGCACAGAACACTACGGGCGTACTATGATACTCCTCTTCAGCATAATTCATAACTAAGGATATTTCATAACTTCAGTTAAATCATGATTGTGTATCTTCAACCCTTGAGGATTGTTGTTCTGTGTAACTGACCCCGTTGGGGGAATTTTGTTTTCAGGTCACGGCAAGGCAAAGGCACGGGAAGAGCATGTTGACGGCGAGGAGTCCCAGTGATACTAGTAGGGGGCCCCAGTCATTCCGTTTATTTCAGTCATTTCAGTCATTTCAGAAATTCTTATTTCTCTTCAGTTGTATTTCCGCTGCAAATTCCGTTTGAGATGTTTATTTATTCAGGGTGGTGTATTTTATCTTCATTAAAAATATACTAGTATTCTGTTTGTCCTAGTGTAATGTACTTAAGCTCCTCATCGGAGTATTTGGTAATATAATGTGGTTCGGTACTACAATTATATTAATTAATTCATCATTTTTCATTCGCCTGGTGGGTCCCAGTCGGGGGTCCACGGCACTGTAATATCCGCCTAGTTTGGGGCGTTACAGAGTTGGTATCGGAGAGTGGTTTGAATACTACCTTCCGGGTCATGTCTCATTTGAAATCATCGTCATCAGACTAGTATCATTGGACTTTCGCATCACGTATGACCTGTGCAAATGCCGAGCCAATCAGACCAAGAACTGTAAGATTTCTAACGCCATGGTATAATTTCTGGCAATAATCATTCATTCATAATTCATCAGTTACCAATCCTCAATCATCATTGTCATTTTGACCAGGACGTCAGGTTAACTCATTAATCACTCAATTCATTTCATTACTCGGTTGTTGATCTGGAAGATCATATCATTAATCTTGTTAACTTGTTCAAGATAATCATTTCAATAATTTCATCCGATAATCATGTCACCTCAGTTATTCATTCACGTAATCACTGTGTTAGAGCGTGTATGCTCATTTTCATCACCTCATGTCATAATCATAACGTGATATTCATACGGAAAATATAATCATCATGTAACTTTCCTACTTCAGTATGGAGAGAGCAAGAAGAGGACGAGGAGGACGAGGCCGTGGTGCGGGCCGAATCCCAAGAGCTCGTGTGAATACACGTGCGAACGCAAGGGATAATGCTAATTCATCGAGCAGCGACGCTGCCACTCATTCACCTGGACGTGATCATTCACTATCGGGGAGTCGTACCCGGGACACCGCTCAGTCAGAAGGTGTTCGGGTTGACCCACTCGCTTTTATGCAGGGCATGATGGCCCAAATGACGCAGATGGCACAACTTATGGAGACGATGCACAACTCAGTTAATCAAAATCAACAGGCTCCTCCGCCGCCACCTCAGAGGCAAGAGAGGAATGTGAGCAGTATCATCGGCGACATCTCTCGCCAAAGGCCACCTACTTTTGAAGGCTCATCTGAGCCGGCGGATATTTTTCATTGGCTCGAACACTTCGAGAAGTTATTTGTTATGGTAGAGTGTCCCGAAGGACAAAAAGTTTCAGTTGCAGCTTACTATCTGGGTAAGAGCGCTCATTCTTGGTGGTTGTCGTTGAAGCCCACCGAAGGATCATGTACTTGGGATCAGTTCACGACTCTCATGATGGAGAGGTATTATCCGGCCCCACTCAGAGAGGCCAAGCTGTCAGAATTACTCACACCCGACCCCTCAACAGACGAGGATGTTCTCGCCATTGCCGAGAAATTTCAGGAATTTCTCCCTTTCGCCTCATCCATCATTCATTCAGAGGCGGATAAAATCAAGTATTTCAGCAAGATGCTGAAACCCCGTATGAGATTACAGTTGCTTAATCATAATTGCACCACGTTGGCCGAATTCATTGAGAAATCTCTTACCTATGAGCTTATAGCTAAGGAGATTGCTAAGCAGCAACCTTCATCTGCTAGCAAGAAGTCCAAGAACCGTAATCAGTCTGACGGCAGTCAGGCCACTTTCAAGAAACCTCGTGCGGGCTCTGCTTTTTCTGAGCGACCTCCTACGACATCTAAACCCGCGGAATCTCAGTCACGAGCGGCCAATTCGGCCATCACCTGTTATAACTGTGGGGATCTTGGTCATGTCAGCACCAAGTGTCTGAAACAGTCTGTCACGTGTCATAACTGTGGAATCGTTGGGCATAAGGCCCGTTTTTGCCGTAGGGACTCCAAACCTACTCAGAGGTCATCTCAGGCCCCTAAGCAGTCAGCCGTTCAGAATCAGGCCACTCAATCAGTGTCGTTTAGAACGACAGGAGCGACTAAAGGTGGAGCCTATAGCCAGCAGACGGGAGCATCCGGTGCCGGGACTAGCAAGCCCTGGATTTATGAGATGAAGAAGGCCGATATCCAGAGGCCCGAATGATCTCAGGTACACTCGATATTCTATCTCAACCTGTGTGTACCCTTTTTGATACTGGTGCATCGCATTCATTCATTTCCGAGTCATGTTTGAGTAGACTACGTCTGGGTAGTGCTACTAGTTATTATCCTTATATCATTGGTCTACCCGACGGTAGACGAATTATCGGTAATCGTGAGATTCAGAATTGTCCGATTCAGCTTCATGGTCGTGTATGGCTAGCGGACCTAATCATAGTAGATTTGCCGAGAGACGACGTCATCTTGGGTATTGATTGGATGGATCGTCACGATGCCATCATTAGTGTCCGTAAGCGTATGGTGACTATCATTTCAGACGATGGGGTCGAATGTGTGTTTCAGGGAGGTAATCCCGGCTGTTCTGGTAAGGTCATTAATTTGATGAAAGCAGTGAGATTACTCAATCAGGGGTGTGTTGGTTATTGGTGCTATATGACCAAAACCGAGAAATCATCAGTAATGTTGTCGGATATTTCGGTAGTAAGGGAATATGCCGATGTTTTTCCAGACGAGTTACCTGGTTTGCCTCCACAGAGATATGTGGAATTCACGATTGAGTTGGAGCCCGGTACGTCCCCGATATCGAAGGCACCATACCGGATGGCCCCTACCGAAATGCGGGAGTTGAAGAATCAACTTGAGGAATTGTTCGAGAAAGGTTATATCCGACCGAGTGCATCCCCGTGGGGAGCACCGGTGTTGTTTGTCAAGAAGAAGGATGGTTCTTTTCGCTTGTGTATTGATTATCGGGAGTTGAACAGGGTGACAATCAAGAATAAGTATCCCTTACCCCGTATTTATGATCTTTTGGATCAACTTCAGGGAGCTTCAGTATTTTTCAAGATCGACTTGAGATCTGGATATCATCAGTTGCGGATTCGAGAGTCGGATATCGCGAGGACGGCGTTTCGAACATGCTATGGTCATTATGAGTTTGTGGTTATGCCGTTTGGATTGACTAATGCACCTGTGGTATTCATGGAGTTAATGAATCGGGTTTTCATCGACTTTTTGGATCAGTTTGTTGTTGTCTTAATCGATGACATTTTGATTTATTCTCGTGACCGAGAGGAACACGAGGTTCACCTTCATCAGGTTCTCGACGTGTTGATACGAGAGCAACTTTATGGAAAGTTTTCCAAATGCGAGTTCTGGATGTCCGAAGTGACTTTTCTCGGGCATGTAATTTCATCAGATGGAGTGCGTGTTGATCCTCAGAAGACGGAGGCTATCCAGGATTGGTTACCTCCGAAGAATGTTAAGGAAATCCGAAGCTTTCTCGGGTTAGCCGGTTATTATCGGCGGTTTGTGGAAGGATTTTCTAAAATCGCTCAACCCTTGACGAACCTTTTGCGAAAGGATAAGAAATACACGTGGTCCGACGCGTGTCAGTGGAGTTTTGAGGAACTCAAGAGCCGGTTAATCTCAGCACCTATACTTTCCTTGCCGCAAGGGACGGAAGGATTTGTGGTTTATAGTGATGCGTCCGGACAGGGTCTCGGATGTGTGCTCATGCAGAATGGGAAGGTTATTGCCTATGCTTCACGGAAATTGAGACCTTACGAGGTTAATTATCCGACCCACGACCTGGAGCTAGCAGCCGTGGTGTTCGTTTTGAAAATCTGGCGTCATTACCTTTATGGCGTCACCTATTAGATTTTCACCGATCACAAGAGTTTAAAGTATATATTTACTCAGAAGGAGTTAAATATGCGACAGATACGGTGGTTGGAATTAATCAAAGATTATGATATCGAGATCCTTTATCTCCCGGGCAAAGCGAACGTTGTCACTGACGCCTTGAGTCGTAAGTCCGTTCAGGAACAGATGCTTGCTCGTTTAACAGTTCAGAAGGAACTTCAACGGGAATTCCTTGGAACCGAGATCGAGGTCTGGCTTCAGCGAGTGCAAGGGCAACTTTGCATGTTAGAGATTTTATCGCCACTTGAGGAGGCAATCGGAGAGAATCACGGTTCGGACCCAGCATTGTTGCGCATCCATGAGGATGTGGCTCAGGGGAAAGCCCCTGGATTCGTGGTCCACGAGGATGGACTTTTTAGATTTAAGAGTCGGTTGTGCGTACCGGCGAATGACGAGTTGAAAAACTCGATTTTGAGAGAAGCTCATGCTACCCCTTATTTTGTTCATCCGGGGTCTAACAAGATGTACAAGGACTTGAAACAAAATTACTGGTGGAGTAATATGAAGCGAGAAGTCGCGGAATTTGTTTCGAGATGCTTAACCTGTCAGAAGTCAAGATTGAACATCAGCGACCGGCAGGTATGCTGAAACCTCTCCCTATTCCAGAATGGAAGTGGGAAGATATTTCTATGGATTTTATCACGAGTTTGCCGACGAGTCGTCATGGCATGAATATGATCTGGGTGATTCTTGGACCGCTTAACTAAGTCAGCCCACTTTCTCGAGATTAAGGATACTTGGGGTCCCGAGAGACTTGCCCAGTTATTCATCAAGGAGATAGTGAGACTGCACGGTACTCCTAAAAGTATCATTTCCGATCGTGACGGACGGTTTGTGTCTCATTTTTGGAAATCAGTTCATCGTGCTATGGGAACTCAGCTTAATCTCAGTACCGCTTTTCATCCTCAGTCCGACGGACAATCAGAGAGAACCATTCAGACATTAGAGGACATGTTGAGGGCATGCGTCCTCGATTAGAAAGACGATTGGGAAGCCCAACTACCATTGATCGAGTTCACGTATAATAATAGTTGGCATGCTTCGATCAAGATGGCGCCTTACGAGGCCTTGTATGGTCGTTGTTGTCGATCTCCTTTGTGTTGGGACGACTTATCAGAATCAATCGGCACCGAGCCCGATATGCTTATAGCCGCCCGTGATAAGGTAGCTTTGATCAGGAGTCGTTTGTTGACCGCTCAGAGTCGACAGAAATCTTATGCAGACAATCGTTGTCGACCACTAGAGTTCGAGACGGGTGACCACATTTTGGTCAAGGTTTCCCCGAGTCGGGGTATTTTCCATTTCGGAAAATGGGGGAAGTTGAGTCCGATATTTATTGGACTGTTTGAGATTTTGGAACGAGTAGGATGTTGTTGCCCAAAATATTTATCCGAAGATTAATACTGCTGGAAGACGGACAACAAACAACAATTGCGGGAGCACTTCCGAGAGAAGATAAATAATACAAGATTTGCCGGGTTTGTTAGGCCCGGGCTTGTATGCTCTCGCGAGATGATATTAATACAAATATTCATGGATACAAGTATTAATGAGAGAAATCTAAATACAATGAGTGTAAAAAGACTCTGTTAATCCGGCTCTTGAGCGAAGCTCGGTGTTCTTCGTCCCTGCCGATAGTCTGCTCGATGAGAGAGGCCGGGAGAAGTAGGACCGAATGATAGTTGTTGCCAAGAGTTGGAGATAGCCAAGTGCTGGGTGTTCAATCTCGGGGGAATGCAGAGAGTGTTTTGTGAGCCAAAATCTCGGTCCTTTGGACAAGTGTAGGGAGCCGTGTATTTATAGTGGCAGCCGAGTCTTGTCCTTTGGGGGGCGATCGCCTTCCGGCCACTATAATAATGGGGCGATCGTCCGCCGGCCAATATTATAATGGGGCGATCACCCGGGCTGTCGGGCTAAAGTCCAAGGTAGGTGCCGGCGCCAGCTGGGCGGTCCAATGAGAAGCCAGCACGCGTCCGGAGTCACTGTCACATGCAGCCCTACTGACAGCTTTCGGCGGAATCACTGTCACATGCGGCCTTACTGACAGCTTTTGGTGGCTTGTTGGCTGGTGGAGAGATTCTGCCAGGCTGTGGTCAATGACCCGAGATTCGCGGATCTTGTCTCGGCTCTTGCACGTGGTGCCAGTCTTGAGGCTCGGCCTTTGCCGACTGGATGGCCATCAGCCCTGATCGACATGAGGCGGTCGTCTCTAGCTGGCCATCGGCCAGTCGCTGAGGGTCGGCAATGGTCGGTCACCAAGGGTCGGTCGGCAGGTGCCGAGGGATGGTCGTCCGCTTGTCGGTCGCCAGGAGTCGGTCGCCGAGTACCGAGAGGCGATCGTATTTGATGTCGATCGCTCGGCACCGGGACTGGTCCTGGGACCTTCGGTTGGTCGATGTAGCTTGTCCGCTGGGTTAAGGCTCGGCCGCCTGGTCGCTGGTCGGCAGTTCTGCCTTGGCTTCTCGGCAGTGACTCGGTCGCCCGATCTCCGTGGCGATCGCCGGTCGAAGAGTGTTAATTCTTGACATAACAATTGCCCCCCAGCTTGCTCCTATGTTGAAGACATGGGGCGAGGTGGTTCTTTCTGGCGATCGTGTAAGATGAGGACGGGCGATCTTGCTGAGCTGACTTAGGATTCGGACTTGGGCTATCATGGTCGATTGGCTAGCTATCTTTCGGTCTTGTACCTGCAAAAAACAACATTGGCTGATCCCCCTCGGAAACTTGGTGGTTTCGCTTGTTTGAGGAATCGTGCACAGTCGCGGAGATGGATGGACCGACTCCATGATCGTGTCTTGGTGCGCGAAGACATTGAGTGTCTCGTGACTCACTTTATTATGAGGGTCCTCTGTTAGGCTGCGCCTCACCTCGTATTTAAACGAAGGGCATGCGGTCTCGGTCTAGAGGAGTCCTTGCGCGGGGCAGCGTCGGATGAATCAACTCCACGCCCGCGGCTTGTTAGCTCTGCTTCCACCTCGGCCAGCCATGGAGAAGGCCGACCTCGACGGTGTACGTTGAGACGGGGGTTGTGGCACGTGTCCACTGATTAAATTTGGAGAGCCCTCAGACTACGCCGGCCTCGTACTTAAACGAAGGGCGGGCGATCTCGGCCGAAAGGGACCTTGCATGGCCGAAGCAGCCGGTTCCATCGACTACCAGGACCATGGCTTTATGATGTGCGGTGGAGGCGATCGCGAACCTTAGTCCCTCATGTTAAATGCTGGACTGTAGATGGCGATCGTGTCCTCCGGGTTGCTGATGATGTAGCGTGATGATCGGCGATCGGGCCGGAAGACTGGCGATCGTCGCTCGACTGACGATCGCTTTATTCGTAGGTCGATATTGGCGATCGGGCGGGAGATCGTCGTCCGGGCGCCGATCGCGCTGCTCACAGGCTAAGAAGGAACCTTTGCCTGGCCAGAAAATCTGCGGCTCTAGCCCAGAAGGCTGCGTAGGTTGTAGGTTGGTTCTTCGTGAGATGCCTGAACATAGGCGAAAAACCCTGAAATCCTCCTAGGACTGCGTAGAGGGCGGTCTCATCGCTTACGGGCTCGCCGTTGAGGATGATCACGTCTACCCGGTCGATGTAGTCCGAGTCGGATTCTTCTTCTCCCTTCTTGTCCTTTGGTGGGCGATCGCCTTCTGGCCATTATAATAATGGGGCGATCGTCCGCCGACCAATATTATAATGGGGCAATCACCCGGGCTGTCGGGCTAAAGTCCAAGGTAGGTGCCGGCGCCCGCTGGGCGGTCCAATGAGGAGCCAGCACGCGTCCGGAGTCACTGTCACATGTGGCCCTACTGACAGCTTTCGGCGGAATCACTGTCACATGCGGCCCTACTGACAGCTTTCGGCGGCTTTTCGGCTCGTGGAGAGATTATGCCAGGCTGTGGTCAATGACCCGAGATTCGTGGATCTTGTCTCGGCTCTTGCACTTGGTGCCAGTCTTGAGGCTCGGCCTTTGCCGACTGGATGGCCATCGGCCCTGATCGACATGAGGCGGTCGTCTCTAGCTGGCCATCGGCCAGTCGCTGAGGGTCGGCAATGGTCGGTCACCAAGGGTCGGTCGGCAGGTGCCGAGGGATGGTCGTCCGCTTGTCGGTCGCCAGGAGTCGGTCGCCGAGTACCGAGAGGCGATCGTATTTGATGTCGATCGCTCGGCATCGGGACTGGTCCTGGGACCTTCGGTTGGTCGATGTAGCTTGTCCGCTGGGTTAAGGCTCGGCCGCCTGGTCGCTGGTCGGCAGTTCTGCCTTGGCTGCTCGGCAGTGACTCGGTCGCCCGATCTCCGTGGCGATCGCCGGTCGGAGAGTGTTAATTCTTGACACAACATAGAAGAACTAGCTTATCGTTTGGCTTTACCTCCGGCGTTAAGCCGAATTCATAATGTGTTTCACGTCTCTCAGCTATGGAAGTATGTTGCCGACCCGAGTCACATACTTCAGTTCGACGAAATCGAGATCGCGGATGATCATTCGTAGGAGGAGTGTCCCATACGAGTCTTAGAGTGGCGAATCAAACAGTTGAGGAATAAGGCGATTCCTTTGGTTAAAATTCAGTGGTCTAGACACGGAGTCGAAGAGGCTACTTGGGAAAACGAGGATAGTATGCGGGAGAGTTATCCCGAGTTGTTCGACCCTTAGTTTCGGGGACGAAACTCTTTTAAGGGTGGGTGTATGTAATACCCGGTTGTAATTCAGTCATTATCATTCAGTAATTTCATTCGGTAATTGTCGCTATGTACTTTCTCACTTGTTAATAATCATTCATCCGTGTTCACCGTTTGGAATAACTTCGAGTTATGTATCGATATTGTTCATTGTTTCAACCTTATTCGGGAATCGAGACAAGAGTATTATCTTGATTGTTGTAATTGATTCATTAGTCGATGTTGGCGTTGGAATTCATGTCATTTCAAATCTCTTCATTGTTCGAATCGTGTTCTTGTTGGACGAACCATTGTAATCATTACTTGGAACCACCGTTTTGGGGTTTCCGTACTTCCATTTCGTGTTATTGGTTCCCTAATATCGATTCCTATTGCTTTTATTCCCTTCCCGGGTCATTTTTCATCATTTTAGGACCCAAGGGGGTGTGGGCCGCGGCACACACATTTTCCAATTTTTGGCCGATCATTCTGTACTTTGTGCCGCGGCACACCTGTCCGGGCCGTGGCACACTCGTGTGGCACTTATCGGCCAAACTTTCTATACCTTGTGCCACGGCACATGCCGGCAGGGCCGCGGCACACTGCCGATCACTGTGCGCATATTTTTGGCCCTGTGCCGCGGCATACTTCAGCTGAGCCGCGGCACACAGGGCAGTCAACCCTATAATTGCGTTTTCATGAGCGTATTCATCTCATTTCATCCATTTTTTCACCTTCTTGCGGGAGAGAGAGCTTAAGGGAGAGGATCTTCATCATCTACCACTTGAGTGTTGGATTTTCATCATTTTCTTTCGGTTGTGTTCGGATCAAAGTGCTTGAATCTTCAAAGGTAATCTTCACCAAACCTCTTGGATTTTCGATTTGTGTTGAGATATGATGTTTTGGATGTTAATATCATGTTGTATGAAGTGATATACGCATGATTATGGATATGTTTGATTATTCATTGGATTATTGAAGGATTATTCAAGAACACTTTGAATTTTGAGTTGAATTTGGGGGTTTTCGATTAATTGTCGTTGTAATCACGATTTTGGATATTTATAGCAGATTATTGATCGTATTGAAGATGTTTTGTTGGTTTGAAACACTTCTTGGGGATTTGATGTTGGTATTATTTGAGATTTGGTTGTAATCAATCGAAGTTGGCCACAAAGTGTTCGATATAATGCCCCAATGAACTTGGTTTAATCGTATCGACGTTTTGAGTTCGTTATATTCGTGTTTGATTCGTATATTGAACGGATTGTTGGTAATTGTATTTATTCAAGGTTGTTCGAGGGACTGATATCTCAATCAGGACGTTGTTCGTGGAAGGATAATTGTCACTGGTGTTGAGTAAGTTAATTCTTACTCGGTTAGAAGGATTTCATTCCTTTTGTTGTTGATCATTCATAATCATAACTCATTCATCATTGTATTAATCATATTGAGACTTGTAAACGTCGAAGAATCACTTCATTAACGAGGAACGGCGGTTCCAATCATTTCATTGAAACTATCAATCACTTCATTATTACTTTCATCTCGGTGAGTCATTCTTGACTTTGTCGGATTATTATTATTCATTGATATTCATTGTGGTCATTCTCGTTTATATGACCTTCTGGGTTCATATTGCGTGGCCGGGTGCGGATGTGTGGAATTTTTAGTCGGGCACGTGATGGCCATGTATTGGGAGTGATACATTGGGCAGTGCACACGGTAAAGATTAACTCCGTGAGACTAATTAGGTACAAGGACGGGTGTGTCCGGTCATCCATCTTGTACACTTGCACAGAACACTACGGGCGTACTATAATACTCCTCTTCAGCGTAATTCATAACTAAGGATATTTCATAACTTCAGTTAAATCATGATTGTGTATCTTCAACCCTTGAGGATTGTTGTTCTGTGTAACTGACCCTGTTGGGGGAATTTTTTTTTCAGGTCACAGCAAGGCAAAGGCACGGGAAGAGCATGTTGACGGTGAGGAGTCCCAATGATACTAGTAGGGGGCCCCAGTCATTCCGTTTATTTCAGTCATTTCAGTCATTTCAGTCATTTCAGAAATTCTTATTTCTCTTCAGTTGTATTTCCGCTGCAAATTCCGTTTGAGATGTTTATTTATTCAGGGTGGTGTATTTTATCTTCATATAAAATATAATAGTATTCTGTTTGTCCTGGTGTAATGTACTTAAGCTCCTCATCGAAGTATTTCTTAATATAATGTGGTTCGGTACTACAATTATATTATTTAATTCATTAGTTTTCATTCGCCTGGTGGGTCCCAGTCGAGGGTCCACGGCACTGTAATATCCGCCTAGTTTGGGGCGTTACATGTAACGCCCCAATACTTATTTAAATGTTATTTATTTTGCTAATGATCGTGGATTTTAATAATTACAAGTTGTCCAATACTTGGACCGATATGTTTCCAACATAGAATGAAAGATTTAAAAAGAAAAGATTTCAAAATAAATTATAAGGATTATTTTAGAATTTATGAAAGTAATTTCGAAAATTTCCTACGAATTGATACGATAAAATTTTCATTTCAGAACACTTATACTGCAAAAATAATATTAAATTATTATTTTAATATTATCGAAAATCCATTCTGAGAATATCGAAGATTTAACTCCGACGAGTCCGGAACAGGTCGGAAAATCAAATTTGGACATTCGGAAGGGGTCGAACCGGCTGAGCCAAGTTGACCGACATTTGCCGGTCACCGCCGGACATGCCGACTGCCAACTGCCGGTCACGGCCGACAGAAGCTTTGAGGCCACTATCCGGATAGGGCTGTTCAGCTATCCGGATAAGGTCGGTCATGACCGACAGAAGCTTCAAGGCCAATATCCGGATAAGGCTGTCCAGCTGTCCGGATAAGGTCGGTCACGACCAACAGAACCTTCTCGGCCAGGTATCCGGATAAGGCCTCCAGCTGTCCGAGTAAGGTTGACTTTCGGTCGACTTTGGACTCCTATAAATATATGTATACGTACGTATTTACCAATAAATGATATACTATTTTGAAGCTGTGAACCTCTACTTTGAGACACCCGTAACATATTTCACTTCCAAAAATTATAAAGGCCTCAAAAAGCCCGATCAAATAGATAGCTAAAATCTGACAGTTTTTCAAAGGTGTTTGATAAAAGTCCTCAAAGAGATTTCAGATTTTACATCAAGAATTTATGGCCGGAAATATGAAAAAGTATTTTCAAGTGCTAGGGGCAGAGTATTCGGGATCCAAGAAAGACAACCAAGCCAAATTCAAAGGAAGATATTTCAAGATTTCAGCAAACGAGGTGAGGTTATACTGTTTTAATATGTTACGGTCATCGTTGTGTTGTGTAACATGACGAACCGCGAGGGGTCGAAAGAATGAAAGAAATCCGAGACGAGTCTCACACAGATAAGAATGTTTTATGTGTATTACACAACATGATTTTGACGATTTATAAGGGTTTTATCTCACTGATTATGCTCGCGTACTCACACCTCATCATTTATGTTTTTTAGGCTAAGGAATCGATGAACAGGACAAGCAGAAGATGAATACATACTCCCAACACAATGAAGTTCTAAACAATAAAAGATGTTGTCGCCGTAATTATTATTATTTTTACGAAACACTTGATGTTCTTCAACGAATATAATTTCAGCGGAATATGTCCGAATATTTGATTTCCCATGTTTTTGTAAAACTGTACTGATGGTTGAATAAACGAGTTTTATTGAAGATTTACAGACTTTAATGCTTCCGCAAATACTCCGAATTTATATAAAATTTTTAAGGAAAAAAAATGAGCTTTGTAACGTTCTTTTTAATTAAGAAAGTCAGGGTGTTACAACGTCTATTGTTGTTAGCTGTAGACTTCAACATTGTAGGCTATCTCCCATGTTATATGGCAGGCGCTGTATGAAGATTCAGGACAGATTCCATACTTAGCGGTATATTGAGTCCTTCGCTGTATGACGGCAAATATTCTTGAGATAGCTTGCTGTATTTAAACTAGATAACTTGTTGTATGATGGCAATGCGGTATTTGCTTTATGTTGGCACTTATCAAAACAAGGTACAGGATTGTTTATCCCAATAATTTCCCCCTTTTTGATAATGCCAAAACCTCTTTATTGATGAAGCCAAAACCTCTTTATGCCGAAACAATTTCCCTCTTTATCGATACCATATTGTTCTGGAGAGACTGACTTCTTGATCTTCTGTCGAATGATCTGGTCTTTAGCACTTAAAAAAATATGAACTGCTCGCAAGCAAGTTCTAATCATTAGGTAAAACATCTACAGGGATGTGTATTATAACTTAAACTTATGATTGGTGTGTAGGCACAATCTAACAGTGTGATCTATGTTGCATACAACTTAACCTATAAACTGTTCGCAGACAAGTTTTTACAGCTTAATAGTAGACAAGTTTCATACTTGTTGTTTGCAGCAATATAAATTGAATTTAAATTCGTAATCAAACAGTAAACATAGATTACGAGCTGTAATCTTTTAAGACAAAGATAGAGTTTTATAGATATCAGTCAAAGATTACAATGATAGAAGAAATAAAGATACAGATATTTTACGCTGCTAAATTCAATGCTAAAAGGATCCTCCATGCTAGCTCCTGTAATGAGCATGTCTCCAAGGCCTCTTATCAGGATCATTTTCGGTTCCTCTCCACCAGTGCTCTAATGAATCCTTGCCTCGATATAGATAGATCGCTCTTTCTTCATCCGATTGGTCGAAGGCAAGTATCCAGTCTTCAGGGTGAGTAATCCGATCTCCCTTCAGATGCCTTGATTTCATTGAAATTTTCAATTGGGAGCAGTCCTATTTCTAGCATCTTTGAAAATTCGTCCGCAGCCTCCGCCAATGTCTTTCATTTGTTGAAGATGGCGGACTCCCTGATGAGCTTGACGAAGTACCTCATCAGTTCATTCTTCCTCCATTGCTTCACTTCATCAACTGTAGGCTGACAGTTGGCGGGCAGACGAATCTTCGATGGCTTCTGCACATTATTCTTCCAAGGAAAGTTGGGGTCGTGAAACTCTGGGCGAGAACCAGTTACCCTGTAACTTTGTGCAGGTGTGGCCAAACGGTTGATTACAGCAGTGATGCTGTCTTCTAAGACAGCATCGAATTCTCTCTCCCTCTATCCTCCATTAGCAGCCTCTCTGGACTCTTCCCCCTTTTTGGGTTCATCAAGATAGGAGACTTTGGCATCAATGCGTTCCAGGACTTTCATTACGTTGTCCTGTTTGGTCTCTATGCTTGAGATTTTGGCCACCAGGGAACTGAGCAGCACAAACATGTCATCGATCTTTTGGTCATGTCCTGTGAGCCTGGAGCCAGTCTCCTATAGGGCGGCGACAGTCTTTCTTTTGCAAATGTGGAGCTTTGCTTGTTCTTCTTTGAGAATTTGTTCCTGATGTTTTTGAAGTTGTGAGAGAGATTGCTTCAATGCACTTGGCAGAATGCAAAAAGCTTCTTCAACCTTCGTAATCTCTCGCTTCAGTCCAGTCATCTCATCAATGGCAGTCTCATGCAGCCAATCGAGCCATTTGCCAACATTGTACAGGGCGTCTACAGCATCCTGTAGAAATACTGTTTGGCGACCGATTGCGTACAATCGCTCGATATTTGATTCTGTACGCGGAGAGTTGGGGCGCGCTAGAAAACCGTCATCGGATTCCATAGATGGATGTGATGTAGGGGCATCGGGTGCAGGCATGGTTGTTGGTTGTTCAGCCTGTTCAGTCTCGGCGACAGGGGGGATAGATTCCACCTATTCCGGTTGTGTTTCTGTAGACATGGGTACAGGAGAGACTGATTCCTCCTGCTGTCTCTCAGCATCCGCCTGCTCTGGCAGAGGGACTGATTCCTCGTGCGGGATGATATGGGCTTCTTCTTCAGCGGCGACGACAGGCTCGGGTTCTTATTCAGAAACTGTCCGTTGATCAGTGACAGGAGGGACTGATTCCTCCTGTTCTCCAGCAGCTTCTTGTTGATGGGTGGGGGACTGATGCCTGTCATATGTCCCCTGACCCTGGTGGTCCTGCATTCTGGAAAATTCCTATTATCGAGCCTCCTCGCAACTCATTTTCAGACCTGCCTAAAAGTCCATCATCGTCGTCTGAGTCGGGGTCAAATGCTGGGCTGTTGGGAACAGTGTCTTCGGATTTGGTCTTCCCCTTCAATTGGGCTTGTTCTTTTGCCAGATAATAGTTGGAAATCAACTCTCAGCAAAAGTTGTTATCCCATTGAATCAGGATGTGGATGTCCTTAGTGTCCGAGACTTCCAGAGCAAAGGCTTCTTCCTCTTTCCACTCCTGCAAGTTGTATAGAATATCATAAGGTGCGACATTGTATGACTTCCATTGGACAAACCGTTCAAATGCTTGCTCAATTTGCACTTGAAGGAGGGTTTGCTTAATGATAGCAGAGGGGGAGGGGCTCTGTACAGTACGTGGGTCTACTGTAGGAATGGGATTCGCGACGGGTGTGGGAGCATATTTTGGAGATGGATCCCTAATAGGGGTTGGTACCCTGATGGGAGATGGATCCTGTAGGGGTGTGGGTTCCCGTACAGGAGACGCGACTCTCGGCTTCGAGTGGGCAGCCAATTTGCCTGTTCCTTCCAATTTGGCAAGTAATTGATCGACCGTCATAGCTGCTAATGGCTCGGGATCTGCAACATGTGCAGTAATTACTTCATCCACAGGGGTTGCACCCTGGGAGTGTGATACAGCGGGTTGCGCCGATGATGGGGCATGCACAGAGATCATTGTAATCTCTGCAGCCTTAGCATTGGAAATATTCCTTAGATTCCTTGTCGGATTCTTGGATTTCTCCTCACTCCCGGACTTCTGAGTGACATCACGTGGATCGGCAGATACGGGCATGTTTCGTCCAAAAGGTTTATTTGTGATCAGCCCATCTTTGTTGTAAGCAGAGGGCTTACTTCCACCGATTTATTTCCTGGGGCCAATCTTCTTCGCACTACGCGATTGAGAAACACGGCACATAGTCAAAATATTGTTCAGGATGAGGCCGAATGACTTTTTCTGAGTCGCAGGCTTAGAGGCCTCTTCCTGTAATCTCTTCAACACAACTTTGCAGCAGTTAACTTTCTCACCAGATATGATGGCAACCATCATTCTGAAGCGCAAGTTCGTGCACATTTCAAAGGCGCCTATCCTGTTCTCAATGACACGGCAGCAGAAATCATGCGAGTAGACAAATGACAAACAAAATCTCTTTTTGTGGCACGATGGATGGACAGCCTTGTCCAAACCATCACCGGTAAAGAATCCCCAATAAGCAGTAAAAAGATCTTGTGACCCAAAGGTAAGTTCTTTCATTTTCAGACCATTATTAGGCAGCCTGGAAAGATTTTCCAGAAGTTCACGGTTGATACAGATCTCAACACCGCGAACGGTAATAGAAATGTCAGCAAGGTCTCCTCTCCTTTTCAGAGAGAAGAATCTGACAGAAGCGTCGAGATAGAAATCTTCGACAATCATTTCATCGTAAAGATCATCGTGTTGACTCCCAAGGTGGTAGATGTCTTGTTGCTTGATCCTGGCGACAACAAGCTCCATGGCACTGACGTCATCATTTTCTGTCTGAACTCTTTCGGTGACAACTTTTCTGGCAAAGATTCTCCCGTAAATGATTGAATCTCTCTTCTTGAGGGATTGAGATGATGTCTGTGAATGTGCCATACAGTTTCTGAAGAAAATGGGTGAGTGAAGAACACAGAGAAAGAATGCAGTTAAGTGCAGCAAATTATGTAGGCTGTTTGCTCGAAGACTTGTTTAATTTGCAGAAAGCATAAAGTGTCGAAGGGAGCATGTAACAGTCCTTTTATAGTGGGCAGGGAAGATTAGGGTTTACAAACAGTGAACGGTCATATTTAAGGGAAGGAAACTGTCTTTTAAATGAATGAACGGGATGAATCGAGTGTAACTAGTACATCTTATCCATCCGATTTTGAAATAATAACCGGTCCCACTTCTGACGTTTCGAACCTTATTGCCCGAAATGGCGGTTTGAAATAATTAATTAATTGCAAAATCGCGGCGTTTGAGATAATACAGTCCAGATGTCATGTAAAGCATTAAATGCAAAGACGTTTGAATTTTAAAACAGGGCACGTAGACGTAAAATAGTTTTAAAATGAATAAAATATTAATATTATATTAATTAGTGTCCCATAGTATGTACTGTATCCGCGAAAATACAGTGTTCCCCCTTAAAAGGTACATCGGGATTCAATTCTTACAGCAATTTTTACTGTTTTCATGGGTCATACTGTCTTCCCCCTTAATTAATGCACATGTCAGTTGTAGGAAGATTTCATGTCTTCGTAGTCCTACAGTGCTGTCTGACTGTCTAAGTGTACAGTTAATTAATGGTGGATACTGTATTCTTGGGTCTTATAGCATTCCCCTTCAATTGATGAGTAAAAGCATTAAAACTTACAGGGAGTCTGGCTGTAGCATTCACAATTCTTGTCGAAGCATACAGAATCTGGCTGTGCTGAGAGGCTCTTGGTAAAGATGTCGGCTAACTGAATATCTATATGAACTTTCTCGAGCCGAACATCCTTATTCTCAACATGATTCCGAATGAAGTGATGCTTCATATGAATATGCTTAGTACGTGAATGCAATATAGGATTGTGTGTTATTGTAATTGCACTCGTGCTATCACACATGATTGGTGTTTCCTTGGCAATTATTCCATAGTCTGACAGCTGTTGTTGCATCCAAAGGATCTACATACAGCAACTACCAGCAGCATAGTATTATGATTCATTTGTGGAAAGCGAGTTTTCCAATTGTTTCTTACTGAACCAGGACACAAGTCTAGGTCCAAGAAAGTGACAAGTACCACTTGTACTCTTCCTATCTGGCTTGCAACCTCCGAGATCTGAGTCGCTGTACCCAACCAAATCAAATCTGCCTTCTTTAGGATACCATAGTCCTGCATCGACTGTTCCTTTGACGTACTTCAGGATTCGTTTGGCTGTTGTGAAGTGTGATTTTTTAGGTGCTACCTGATACCAAGCACACACTCCTACAGCAAACTGGATATCGGGCCTGCTAGCTCTTAGGTACAGGAGTGAGCTTATTAGCTTCCTATAGATTGATTGATCAACCGGCTTTCCAGCTTCGTCAGCACTAATTTGCACGGAAGTGCTCATAGGGGTTAACGAGGATTTGGAGTTATTCATTCCAAACTAGTTGAGAAGCTCCTTGCTGTACTTTTCATGGTTGATGAAGATTCCTGTAGGCAACTGCTTTACCTGCAATCCTAGGAAATAACTAAGTTCCCCCATCATACTCATTTCAAATTTACTTTGCATGAGACGAGAGAACCTTTGACACAAAGCAAGGTTAGTGGAACCAAATATAATATCATTTACGTATATTTGAACCATCAGAAGGTCATCACCTTCCTGTATCTTAAACAGAGTCTTGTCCACAGCATCTTTCTCGAATCTATTATTGGCTAGGTACATGGACAGGGTTTCATACCATGCCCTAGGTGCTTGCTTAAGTCTATACAGTGCTTTCCGTAGCCTATATACTAGGTCTTCGCCTTCTGTGTTGACAAACTCTAGTGGTTGTTCAACATAGACATCTTCGGCAAGATCTCCATTCAGGAATGCACTCTTGACGTCCATTTGATATACAATAAAGCTCTTATGGGCGGCAAAGTCTATAAATATCCTAATGACTTCTTGTTGGAGAAAATGTTTCATCGTAGTCTATGCCTTCTTCCTGTCTATAGCCTTGTGCGACTAGACGGGATTTGTTTCTGATAACAAGTCCATTCTCATCCTTGTTGTTTCTAAACACCCATTTAGTTCCAATTATGGATTGATGCTCAGGTCTGGGTACTAGATACCATACGTTGGTTCTTTCAAAACCATTAAGCTCTTCTTCCATAGATGCAATCCAGTGAGAATTGTATAGAGCTTCTTTGGTAGAAACAGGTTCGGATTGAGCTAGGAATACAGCAAGGGTGCACATATTAAGTCTTCTAAGTTCTGCTTGAGATTTCCTGTAACGCCCCAACCCGGCAAGGGTAGAAACATTACAATATGGTTACACATCAGATACAAACAGATCAAACCAAACAGTGGAAGTATTAAGATAAATTCATCAAGGAGTATCAAAGGGGACTAAAACAAACAAACGAAAGTACGATTGCAAATGTCCAAAAATCCGAAAATACGATAAAGAAATAATGTTCATTTATTCAAAGAACTCTAGGGTAGGTCCACACTCTCTCATCCCCAAAGCTAAACCCTGCATGAGCTAAGTACCTGCCGCATGGAAAGAAAAGCGGCTGAGCATAAAGAGCTCAGTGAATAGATATGAAATAAATAAGCAATACGAAGCAATACGAAATGAGGTTACATGTGGTGTCACTTGGTTATATCAAAGGTATATCAAAAGTATATCAAGGTATATCAAAGGTTTACCAGAGTTTGGTATGAAAAGTTATCAAAGTTTAAATATCAAATATTATCAAAGTTAAGTGTCAAATGATTTCAGTATTTAACCCCCAGGCCCAAACAAAGCCCAAATAAACAAAGTACTCCAATGGAGTGATCAGCTCCCCAAATGTGAAGGGACCGCATTGCACGCATGCCCAATCACCAAATATAATATGGCCCAAATGTAGAGTGGCCCAAAATAATCAAATCAAATATCAAACAGATCAAATCTAGGATGCATCCATACGCCCCGGTAAGCAGATAATAATAATGATGGCCAAAGCAAATATAATATAAGAGGGACGGTGGGGGACATCTCTCCAACCCAACTGGAGTACATAACATTAGTGCATCAATGATATGGTTGTGGCTACTCCACAACAAGTAATAAAATTGCCCGGTTAAATACTGAAAGGGTCAAATAGTCAAGGTCCCAAATCAAAGTATATATGCCAAAGGTCAAAAGTTCAAATCAGATATCAAGGTTCAAATATAAATGGATCATATCAAATATTCAAATCAAAGATTCAAATACCAAGTCAAAGTCAAAATCAGATATACCATAATGAGGAGAGAGAGAGAGAGTAAGTCATGAGAGAGAAAAGTTGCACCCTTGTTGAAAGGGTGGGGAATATTTGTACCTTAGTTCCAAAGCAAAAGCAAGGTCAAACAAACAAGGAGAAAAGGATCACTCCCGCTTCACCGAACCTAGAAAAGAGTGGATACGAATCAAGACGAGCTCATTTCTCACAAGTTACCTCTTTTAGTTATCTTTCCATTTTTAGTAACTTTCCATATTTAGCAGCTTTCTATTTTAGGTAACTTTCTATTTTAGCAGGTTATCAAAATTAGCGAGTTTTCTCGATATAGACATGTTCTAAATAGTTAGTTATTCATCTCATAAAGTTTTCATGTCATGTCAAGTTATGGATTTCATTTTATGCATGTTTTCCAAGATTAGGGTTTTTTATGACAAGTCTTCAAAATTTAGGGTTAAAAGTGTCAATAATGAAAGTGAAGGGTCAAAACTGAATATAAACACTCAAATACACATATATACAGCACATACACTTCAAGTATCACATATATACACATTACACCCTCAAGTATCACAAATTACAAAAAAAAAAAAAATAACCCTAATACACCCTAATTTCCACAATTAAACCATTGATTATCAAAACTAGCATGTAAGGCCCATAATTATTCCAAAGTGTCACGAACATCCCCTAACACATTATTCCAGCCAAAACATGCATACATTCATCATATTTACATTATTAGTCCCTCTAGGTATCATATTTACAATATAAATCTTCTAATCATCAATTATCTCTTATGTTTCATAATTTCAGCTTTTAAACACAAACAGGTCATCAATATACGAATTTTTTATTCCATAATATAACATCAAAATAAAATTCATAAAAATTCTCGCATGTACTTGAATATCTTTAGAACCAACAAGAATTTTTACAGAATTTATCAGTGAGTATAAACCCACATTAAAAATATCCAAACCCAGACTACTCAGAAAACTGACTAGCAGCAGTACCTAAAAAGTATCTGCCACAAAGGTCTATTATTTCATTCAGGAAAAATCCACAAAAATTACAGGAAGGCACACATAACCCATATATTACTTCTGTAAAAGAGGAGCTCCTAACTGCTTATGGTTTGAACATGTAAAATCATAAACCACAACTAAAATTAAATTTTGCAAACACAGTTTTGATATATCGTCTCATAAAATTCAAAAATAAGATCAAATCAAATTCAAATCCATCCTAACCAATTGGAATACTTAACTAAGACCCTAAACTGAGTTCACAAACAAAAATAACGATTTAAACATTAATATAATTCGTTTGGTGATGCATACATATTCGATTATCAAAGCTGTCCAAATCAATTAATTTATTTAAACCCTAATTTATCCAATTCTTTTTAATCCATTTAATTATATGATCATAACACATCATATATTCAGAAAATAAACATCAAAAACACATCAAACTAATTCTCATATGAATCCAACAAGATCAATAACAAAAATATTCATACGATTCATAACAATTTCATGGTTATTTCTTAGCCGATTTATATAGGTTTTTAGAATAGGTTTTTATCACATGAATTAAGGATCAAAAGAGTGAATCAAAATCACAAGAACATACCAAATATGCCTGAGAAAAACACGTGACCAAGAATCGGGCCAAGCAAATCAACCAAAACTGAATCAAAACCCTTCCAAGATGATGTATGGATCGAATGGGGAGGGAAAACCAAGAACGAGACCACCAAATGCTTCCAAACAAATTCCAATGTGCACCAAACCCTTCCACGAACACGTATGAATGACCACCAATGATCCAAGAGCAATATTTTGGTGTTTTTGTATGTGTTGGGTCGTACGGTAGGGAGAGGAGAAGAAGAAATGGTGTTTTAATTCTCTTGGTTAAGGAATTTAGGGAAAGAAGTGTGGTTTTTAATGAAAATTAATGTGATTGGCAAAAATTAAGGGATCCTTATCCCATGATATGTAAAATTTCGTCCAAGGGGGGTAAAAAGAGGTCAACTCTTTAAAATTTTGTGGAAAATATTACTTAGGATAGTTTTGTTATTTAATTTATAAGTTAGGTACAAGTTTTGGAGGTTTTCGGACCTGTTAGGTCACGTAACATGCAATATTTGTTTCTTAATTCAAATTTCACATTCTTGAGTTCATATAATATCGTAGTAGCTCAATTATCATTTACTTGAAGTTACATGTTCATATTTATGATTGTACCGTAACCGTTTTTGATTTAGGGCTTGTTTGGTAAACGTACACATTTCTTCAAATCTTCAAACTGGAGGGCATTTTAGTAATTTAGACGTAGTATGGAGAAGTGGGTTTTACATTTCCATACAGGAAATGAAGACTTCTCAGATTCAGGTTCTTCTTGCACACACATTACATTTCCTTGTGCAACTCCTGTGGGTGATCTCTCAACCATCTTCTGTCGGGTTCTAGTTCGGCGTCCCGTACTGTATCTTGAGTTTCTGTAGTTTCAACTTCAGCTTGTACAGCATCAGCTTCAACTACCTCTGTTCTTACAGCTGCGGGGTTGATTTTTAAGTCAAAGACAGGCTCTATTGGAGTTGGAGGGTCATTAATGGAGAGTTGTTGGATTTTCTGAGTAAGATCTTATACTCCTGTAGGGTCATGGTGAGGTTCGTCGAACACTATATATACTAATTCCTTAACTGTTAGCTTCCGTTTGTTAAAGATCCTGAAAGCTTTGCTGACAGAGGAATAATCCTACAAATATCCCTTCATCTGACTTCTCATCGAAGGTTCTAAGTTGATCCTTCCTGTTGTTCAAAACATAACACCTGAATCCGATCCTTCCTGTTGTTCAAAACATAACACCTGAATCCGAATATGTGAAAGTACGAAACTAATGGATTTTTGTTGTTCCATACCTCATATGCTGTTTTGTTGTGATGCTTGTTGATAATACAGTGGTTTTGGGTGTAACACGTTGTATTTGTTGCACCCCAAAAATGCTGCGACAACTTGCTTGCGGTAATCATGGTCCTTGTTGCTTCCTTTAGCGTCCTGTTCTTTCGCTCGGAAACACCGTTTTGTTGAGGTGTTCGGGCAGCTGAGTATTCGTGTTGTATCCTATTGTCCGAATAGTATTGCTCTATAAATCGGTTAGTGAATTCAGTGCCTCTGTCGGAACGAATGGACACGATACTCAACCCTTTCTCATTCTGAAGTTTTCTCAGGTGCTCCGGCAGCTTTGATGTGGTTTCCTTCTTCTTGCTCAGGAAGATTGTCCAAGCATACCTGGAATAATCATCAACAATAACGAGATAGCATTTCGTACCTCCCAAACTTACTGGGTCTACAGGACCGTAGAGATCCATGTGTAGCATTTCTATAACTCTGTGAGTGGACAGGTAGGATTTGCTTTTCAGGGTGGTCTTGAGTTTTTTGCCTTTCTGACAGGGTCCGCAAACGCTGTCTTTTTGGAATGACACATCGGGCAAACCTCTAACCATTACCTATCTAGCGAGCTTCTTGATCGTATTGAAGTTGACATGCGACATCCTCTTGTGCCATAGCCAGCTTAGATCTGCAGTGCATTTGGAAACAAAACAAGGAATTGTGGAGCTCGTAGGCATCCAGTCACCAATATACATATTACCTGATCTGCTTCCTGTGAGCCCAACTTCTTTGGTCAGAATGTTCTTGACTCTAAAGTGATCTATATAAAATTTCACCGAGAACTATTTGTCACAGAACTGGATAATACCAAGTAGATTATACTGTAAGCCTTCAACATAAACTACATCGGTGAGTTTTAAATTTTCCTACAAGCAGGGTGGCCTTCCCTCTTGTTCTTCCTTTAGATTTATCACCGAAGCACACTTTTGGACCGCGACCTTCTAAATAATCTGACAGCTTGCTTCTATCTCCTGTCATGTGCCGAGAACATCCGCTGTCGAAGTACCAGATGTTATTTTCTTTGATATCCTGTAAAAAAATAAATTAAGTAGATTTAGGTCCCCTTTGTATGTTGGGTCCATGGATGTTAGTGCCTTTAGGTACCCAGATTTGCCTGACAGCAATTGGCTTGATGTAGGTTACTTTAGGTCCGTTCTTGCGATGTCTACGTGGGGCAGGCACATAGTTGTTGTAACCTTGATAATTATTGTGCATGTAAAATTCAGGGTTATTATTATTAATCCAGTACGAATGCCGTCTTGGAGGTGGAGCCATTTTGTTTGGCCTTACAGCTTGCCTCCTGGGTCTCCAGTTGGATTCCCAAAACTGTTGCTGATATTGCGCGGCGACCTGCTTTTTCGATGGATAATGAGGATCTTGTATCCAATATCTAGGCGCGTTGTACTGTTGGAAGTGATGTTGTGCGGGACTTTGATATTTGGGTAGAGCCTTCTTTTTGAACCGCTGTTGGCACTTTTGATATGCTCGGGGAGCATGTTGTAGGTTGCGCCTTACAGGTCTGGGTGGCTGAGGATTCCGCTATTTGTGATATGACTTTGGTGGCGGAATGACATCCTTTGCTGTATGCGGTGCAACAGGTACCTTGATAGGATCTGGCGTCTCCTTGTAATATCCGCAATTTCGATTTCCGGTAATTTTCTTTTTTGGCGGAAGTCCATCTTGCGACTCTTTTGTGACCATTTCGTCATTCTAAGAATGATTAATTCTGCATCTTTTGACATCCGAGTTCGTTTCGGTGTCATTTTTTTGAGTTCCGTGCTTCTTAGCGATTTTTCCGCACTTAAGTTCGATCCATGCAAATCTCGTTCGAAACTGTTGTTTCGTGTTTCCCGTAAGTCCATTTAATGTTGTTAGACGTGTTGTGAACTTTGGTTTGGTTATTTGATCACGTATCGTGATTTTTCGGCACTTTTGGGCACAAATAGTGTGCGCCTAGGCACACAAGTTCTGTGCCTAGGCACAGCCCTTTCTAGAGTTGAGCTGGGCGCGGCTGTACCACGGGCCGAGGCACGCTCAGTATGCGCCGCGGCATGGCCTGTAGGCCTGATCATGGATTTTCACTGCGGTCCGCGGCACACTCAGTCTGCGTCGCGGCATACGAGTCAGAATGTCCTTTTATCAACGGGATTTGGAGAGGATTTCATTTTTTCCTCTCCTTTCTTCTTCTTTCTCTCTGTGTTTTAATATCATCTAATCCGTTGTTCTTCACCGGATCGAGGTATTTTTCTTGATTCTCTAGAGTTGACCTTTTTTTGGAGTTTTGTTCTTGATTTTGTTTTCCATCTGATTTTGATAAATTGATTGGTGGTAGATGTTGTTATTAAACATTTTTTATGGATTGTATATCCATATCTTCAGTTCGTTTCAACCCGAAGGGTGATTTCGGTGTTCTTGAGGTGTAGTGAACATTTGATGTTCGATCAAATGTTCGAATGAGTTTTCCTTCGATATCTTGTTGTGATCCCCATTTATTTTGGTCTTGATCCTCGTCATAATCATGTTTTTGTTGTTCCTTCCGGAGGATTATAGGTGCCCGAGGATTACGAGTTGAATCCCGTTTGGTGATTGATAATTCGTGTGGTGTTATTCTCGTAGTGTTCGCGGTGCTCTTGTGTTCTTGATAGTGTTCGGGAGTTCGGGGCTGTTCAACCGCATCCCATCCGTCTTCTCGTTGTGATCATAGTTTCAAGGCAAGTACCTTGTCCATACATTTCTTATTTCGTGAATATGATGATCAGTGATCGTCTAAATGTATTCGTTTGGTTGTTTGAGATGAACTTTCAAAGATTTGGTATAGCCTCGTTAAAGGCTCTCCTTCAAAACGCGTGTGTGTTTTGTGAATGATTAAGTGAATCGTTTGGATACACTTGGTGTTGATGTTGTGCTTTGATAATATATATACATTTATATTATTTCATTTCCATGCGTTGTGATTTGACGATTATGTCGTGCTAGATATTTGTTGTCTCTGGGTGAATTGTTGGAATATCCTTGGTGTGATATGTTATCTGTGTGAATGTGTGGATATGGTTGAGGTCTACGGTCACACATGGCATGTGATCATGTGGTCAGAATGCAACAAGTGATTGATGCAACCGTGAGAGCCTAAGACAATCTACGGTGACACATGGCTTGTGATTATGTGGTCAGGATGCAACAAGTGATTGATCCAACCATGAGATGATAAGAATACCTGCGGTGACACATGGCATGTGATCATGTGGTCAGGAGACAACAAGTGATTGATCTAACCGTGAGATGCCGTGACATGTGATCACGCTGGTGTGTATATGATTTGTGATTGTGTTTTGCCAGGTCGAGTACCTTGGACGTGTGACCAAGATTTGCGTATCTTGGGTGATTATGTTGTGTTGATTTTTATGTCCATCGAGGACACATGGTGTCGGTTATGGATCTCGTGAATTACTGTTATATTTTATTTGTGAAAGCAAATCTTTGGGTTGTGTCCCTTTTTGGATTCTTTTGAAAAGAGAAAGATTTGATAATCCTAAATTGTTTTCTATTAAAACTCCCGATGGCATTTTAAACCATTTTGTAAATTGTTTCCTTTGAGTTGTGATCTTGTTTTGGAAAGTTTTACCCGAACTTCGAGGAAGTAATTTTTCTTTGTTATGTTTGAAGCTTCGAGGATTCCTGGTTATTGTTATTCTTGGAATATGATTTGTAGGACTCGTATTTGCACTTTGTACTTGCACTAGCAGAATAGTATAATTTTTCTAACCCCCTACTAATCGGGGTGGATGTCTGTATTGCATTCAGGTTTTGGGTAGCATAGCATAGGGTCGGCATGAAGGATGATGAAAGATGATCGATACTAATCACATGAGGATCTGTACGTTGTTGTATTGGTTTAGTTGTACTTTATTTTCCGTTGCAGTATTCTTTCCCCATTATACGGGAGTATGTTGTATTCGGCCCCTGCGTGGGTATGTATTGAGATTGAGTTATATGTATTTATTGAAAGACCAAATCGGTCTACTGAGTCATTTTAGCCTTAAAGGCATTATTGAGATGTTCGATTTTGTTACCAGTCTGGTAGGTCCTTGAGGAAAGGTTCTACGGCGTGTAATATCCCTGAGCGGATTGGGGGTGTTACATAAATGGTATCGGAGCTTTAGGTTGTGGAACCTAGGTTGTCGGGTCAACGGATGTATTTACCTACGCTATACAGGGTGTATTACGTATGTAATATGAGTATAATACTGTAGCAAGTCAACGTACGTGTTACGTACGCAACGGATTAAGTGTTACGTACGTTACGGGGCGGCTGGCCGAGTCGTGGCCGAGAGGACCTGCAGTGGCCGAGCATGGTCGGCAGTGACTCGCAGGGATGGCCGATCACGGTTGGCAGTAACTCGCTGGGGGCAAGGACTGGCCGATAACGTAGGTAAGGTTGTGGCCGGTTACGGCCGTAAGGGCCTATTACGTACGTAAGCGGGTGCCGGTTACGGCCGTAAGGCTGTCGGCCAAAATGGACAGGAGGGTAGGCCACGGCCGGTTACGTACGTAAGCCACGGCCGGTTGCGGTCGTAAGGTACCGACAGGTCCCGCCTATTTAAGGCCTGGACCGAGTCATCCTTGCCATTTTTTCGTTTTCCTTCGTTTCTTCACGATTCCTTCAGCAAGAATTGATGGATTTGAGTAAGAACATCATGTAGCAACATATTTTGGAAGTTGGATTCGTGTTTAACATCTTCTTCCTCCCGGATCGAAGGTAAGAACACCTAAACTTTGGTTTTGGAGATTTTGGAGTTTCTTGATGTTTTAGCCGATTTCCTTCATTTCAATTCAGATTGTTGATAAAACATGGTTGTATACTCGAAATCATACATTATCCTTGAAGTTTTGTGGAACAAATTCGAGTATTTCTTCGATAATCGATTAAATTGGACTATGCCCTCAAAGTGTCCGATAAAATGCTTCAATGAGTAGAACTTGGGAAATTCTATACGTTTTCGTAGAATTGTGATTGAATTGATATTATTGTGATTTAAGAACGAACTTTTGAAGGAAGTTGAATCGGTACCCTTACCTTTCGTCGTTTCCTTCGCACCGTGTTATTCAAAACGAGTGATTACTTGTGTATTTCATCTTCTAAGAGGTTGCGTTTAGTGATCGTTGATGTTAACCGTTGCGCTGTGGTTGAGGTTGGAGAATTCATGAATCGTCTTGGTCGGGGCTGAGGAGCTTGTAAATGAAGATGGCGGGATTGATAGTGGCTTCGTCGAATTGGTATCAAGGCAAATTATGCTTGCTCAGTTCATAATGTTTAATAAATGGTTTCACTTTCATTTCATTTACGATTCATATAGCAATGGTATTATGGAATATGAATTGTCGAAATGATGGTATGTATATTACGCTTGGACTAAGATAAATCATAATGTATATGATTTTAAAGATGTCTAATGGAAACGGAGACGTGAATCATATTTGGTCTGTAGTACGAGAAGTTAGATATCAAGGTTAGTTATCATGTCGATATTGAACTCGAGGTGGTGGTTTGGTATTAGTTATGGACTATACTTCATTTTAGATTTTTCGGATAAACCGTGTATTCGTTCAGGGTGGTTGGTCGTGGAAAGGTTAGCGTCTCCAGCTTGAGGTAAATTAATATTGTTAGATTATGATAATCATCATGTTGCATTATTTCATGTGTGTGTTGATATTTCATGTGGTGAGTGTGCACCATTGTTTGTCACGTTTTGTGATGTGCTCTTTCTTTGAGATGTAATCTGTTGGGCCGATGTGTTAGGGGATAAGACCTAAATGGAACCTATGTCCGGAGTATTCCTGAGTAGATGCTTCTGTGACCCTTGGCTGCTGCCTTGGGAGTTTATGTGATATTGTCCGGAGTATTCCTGAGTAGATACTTCCGTGACCCTTGGCTGCTGCCTTGGGATTTTATGTGCTATTATTATATGCATTGTTGAGCATGCTGTGAACTGTTGTCTGATGGAATACTACATTGTGGTCGTGTCGGTCTTTCACGATCGAGTTATTGTTGCCCTTTTGGAAAATCTTCTGATATGCGTTTCTTCAAGATTTGTTGTCATGTTGTGTCATGGCATATCTGGAGTCAGATACGTTCTGATCGATCATGTGTAGGATTTTCGAAACGGACACGTGTAGCATATGTTGGTTTCGACCTCATATTGAACCGTGCAGACGAGACGTACTTCGTGAGGCTGATTAGGTACGAGACCAGATGTGTATTGATCAATACCCGTGGCTGGATTGTACACGGACACATGTCCGGATCGGGCATATCGTGACGTCCATCTTGAGTCTTATTGATTGGTTGTTCACAGTCCATGTATAATCATATCTGTTCAGAATTCGGGTTGTCTTTGTAATTCCGTATATATAATCCGTATATGGTCGACAATTTTATTCTCTCGTGTATCTGTCGCCGTTGAACCTTTACTAATCTCGTTCAGAGTTACCATATCGATGGTCAACTCATTTGATGTCGATTCTTTATTAATCTCATTTGGGGTTCACCCTGTCATTGGTAATCTCGTTCGTTCTTGATCCTTATTGATTTTGTTTGGGAGTTGTCTCACCGTTGGTATTATCGGTTATTAGTCCTTGATTGATGTTATTGGAGTTTACTATGTCGTCGGTGTCCTCGGTTGTTGATCCCTTATTATCCCTATTGTAGTTTACCGTGTCGTCGGTATTCTCGGTTGTCGATTCCTTATTTCTCTTGTTGGAGTTTACCGTATCATTGGTATTCCCGGTTGTTGGTCCTTATTGATCTTGTTAGAGTTTACTGTGTCGTCAGTATTCTCGGCTGTTGACCCTTATTGATCTTATTGGAGTTTATCGTACCGTTGGTATTTCTGGTTGTCGATTCTTTATTGATCTCATTGGAGTTACCGTATTGTTGGTATTCTCTCGGTGGTTGATCTTTCATTGATCTTGTTGGAGTTACCACATCATGGTATTTTCATTCGTGGTTGATCCTTTGTCGATCTTGTGTGGAGTTATTATGTCATTGGTATTCCGTTTTGATGCGATTGTTTATCATTATTGATTGTGTGAACATTCATGTTTTGCATTGATATCCAAGACTTGCCATTGTCTCGGTACGGTTGGTTTATAGATGTACCATGTGATATCGGTTTTATCAGAATTGGAATCCGATTGTACGGTCCTGCGGACAGAATCGGACTTGGCCAGATTATTCCATATTGGAGATATGTTTATGTTTGAGAATCTTGGTATCGTTTCGGATACAGCTCAGGTGGTTACTCTTGAATTTATCCGTCACTTAAAAATGCGAGATGTGATTATGGTAAGGATTGGTTTGATATGGATTGTGATAGGTTGGTAAGGTTATGTCGGTAAGACTGCATTGAAATTATTCTTACCTTGTAATTACATTGATATGTATTGTTTTTGTGATGTGATCGTTATCATTATTGAGTATTATGGCTGACCCCGTCGTGGGCTTTATCGTTTAGGTATTCGGAGTTCGAGCTAGTAGCGGTCGTGAAGGGATGAGCTTTCCGGTGATACTGGCTATGGCGTGGTTGTTGGGATTCGAGTGTTCTTTCTGGTTTTTATAATTCTGCTGCAAATGTATTTAATTATGTCTCTATTCGCTGCGTGTGAAATTTTATAATGGCTTTAGTATTTTCCAACTCGTGTTTACTCTCTAAATGCCTTTTTGGCGTCTTTGCCTTGTGCTTTCAAATGATACTTTCTGACGGTAAATGGGAACAACGTTTTTAAAAATATTTGAGTATTTAAAACATTACCGTCATTGGCCTTTTGGCATTTTTAAACGTTTGCGAAAATGATTTTAGCCTTGTGGGTTCCAATATGGGGCCCACGGTGCTGTAATATTCCCGGTCGGTTTTGGGGGTGTTACAGGAGATGGTATCGGAGCTTGGGTTTCGTAAAACCCGGGCGCGTGTGTTATGTGGCTCTACCGGTGCGGTAGTAGCGTGACTTTTGAAAATAATTTTCTGACTTTTGAGTCAGAAAATATTTTTGAAAATACCGATTTTGGAGATTTCAAATTTTTGAAATATTTTCAATTTGGTATATTGCAATACCGGTGTGTTGTTATTGTGTTGAGGCTTTATATGGGAGTCATGTGCTAGTATCACGGGAGATCATCGACTTCATGGACCTGTAAGTATGTTCTTTTAGTTATTTGGTTTTGATGATGATTATTTGAGAATGGTGTCACGATTTTGAGATATTCCGGGATTGAGATATTGATTTTGACAGGTGTTGAGTTTCGAGGACGAAACTTATTTAAGTGGGTAGATATGTAATATCCTAGAATTTCACTATGAATTTTTCGCAGTATTTTATCTGAGTTGTACTGTACAGAGTGGGACCGATACAGTATGGATAAATAATTTTGGGAACTGTGACAGTCGTGTCAATATATCTATCGAGGTTATATCTAATTCTAGGATATTACATGCTTGATGTGTTTTTCGATGTCGGATATATTGTATGAGTATTTGCATAATTATCGTACTTGGCCGACAAATGCAGTTGAAGGTATTATGCATCAGATGTACCGTATGAAAATATTTTTGAGTTGAGTATATGTGTATTCAGTATGCCGTATGGTTATATTATGTATGTCGAGACGTCGGACAGGAACAGTTGGATTTTGGCCAAGTATAGAAGGCCATTACGTACGTTAGCGTTAAGGACTTACGTACGCTAAATTATAAGCTTTACGTACGTTATGCATAAGGCATTACGTACGTAACAAGAGGAATCGGAGAGGTGGGCCTGTGTCGGCAGCTTTCGGCGGAGGATGTGGACGGGTGAGTCAACAGATGTATTTACGTACGCTATACAGGGTGTATTACGTACGTAATACGAGTATAATACTGTAGCAAGTCAACGTACGTGTTACATACGCAACGGATTAAGTGTTACGTACGTTACGGGGCGGCTGGCCGAGTCGTGGTTGAGAGGACCGGCAGTGGCCGAGCATGGTCGGCAGTGACTCGCAAGGATGGCCGATCACGGTCGGCACTGACTCGCTAGGGGCAAGGACTGGCCGATAACGTACGTAAGGTTGTGGCCGGTTACGGCCGTAAGGGCCTATTACATACGTAAGCGAGTGCCGGTTACGACCGTAAGGCTGTCGGCCAAAATGGACAGGAGGGTAGGCCACGGCCGGTTACGTACATAAGCCACAGCCGGTTACGGACGTAAGGTACCGACAGGTCCCGCCTATTTAAGGCCTGGAACAGAGTCATCCTTGCCATTTTTCATTTTCCTTCGTTTCTTCACGATTCCTTCAGCAAGAATTGATGGATTTGAGTAAAAACGTCATGTAGCAACACATTTTGGAAGTTGGATTCGTGTTTAACATCTTCTTCCGCCCGGATCGAAGGTAAGAACACCTAAACTTTTGGTTTTGGAGATTTTTGGAGTTTCTTGATGTTTTGGCCGATTTCCTTCTTTTCAATTCAGATTGTTGATATAACTTGGTTGTATACTCGAAATCATACATTATCCTTGAAGTTTTGTGGAACAAATTCGAGTATTTCTTTGATAATCGATTAAATTGGACTATGCCCTCAAAGTGTCCGATAAAATGCTTCAATGAGTAGAACTTGGGAAATTCTATACGTTTTCATAGAATTGTGATTGAATTGATATTATTGTGATTTAGGAACAAACTTTTGAAGGAGGTTGAATCGGTACCCTTCCCTTTCGTCGTTTCCTTCGCACCCTGTTATTCAAAACGAGTGATTACTTGTGTATTACATCTTCTAAGAGGTTGCGTTTAGTGATCGTTTATGTTAACCGTTGCGCTGCGGTTGAGGTTGGAGAATGCATGAATCGTCTTGGTCAGGGCTGAGGATCTTATAGATGAAGACGGCGGGATTGATAGCAGCTTCATCGAATTGGTATCAAGGCAAGTTATGCTTGCTCAGTTCATAATATTTAATAAATGGTTTCGCTTTCATTTCATTTACGATTCATATAGCAATGGTATTATGGAATATGAATTGTCGGGATGATGGTATGTATATTATGCTTGGACTAAGATACATCATAATGTATATGATTTTAAAGATGTCTAATGGAAACGGAGATGTGAATTATATTTGGTCTGTAGTACGAGAAGTTGGATATCAAGGTTACTTATCATGTCGATATTGAACTCGAGGTGGTGGTTTGGTATTAGTTATGGATTGTACTTTATTTTGGATTTTTCGGATAAACTGTGTATTCCTTTAGGTCAGTTGGTCGTGGAAAGGTTAGCGTCTCCAGCTTGAGGTAAATTAATATTGTTAGATTATGATAATCATCATGTTGCATTATTGCATGTGTGTGTTGATATTTCATGCGGTGAGTGTGCACCATTGTTTGTTACGTTTTGTGATGTGCTCTTTCTTTGAGATGTAATATGTTGGGCCGATGTGTTAGGGGATAAGACCTAAATGGCACCTATGTCCGGAGTATTCCTCAGTAGATGCTTTCGTAACCCTTGGCTGCTGCCTTGGGAGTTTATGTGATATTGTCCGGAGTATTCCTGAGTAGATGCTTCCGTGACCCTTAGCTGCTGCCTTGGGAGTTTATGTGCTATTATTATATGCATTGTTGAGCATGCTGTGAAATGTTATCTGACGGAATACGACATTGTGGTCGTGTCGGTCTTTCACGATCGAGTTATTGTTGCCCTTTTGGAAAATCTTCTGATCCTTATTGGATATGCTTTTCTTCGATATTTATTGTCATGTTGTATTGTGGCATATCTGGAGTCAGATACGTTCTGATCGTTCATGTGTAGGATATTCGGGACGGGCACGTGTAGCATATGTTGGTTTCGACCTCATATTGAATCGTGCACACGAGACGTACTTCGAGAGGCTGATTAGGTACGAGACCAGAAGTGTATTGATCAATACACATGGCTGGATTGTACACTGACTCTTGTCCTGATCGGGCATATCGTGACGTCCATCTTGAGTCTTATTGATTGGTTGTTCACAGTCCATGTATAATCGTATCTGTTCGGAATTCGGGTTGTCTTTGTAATTCCGTATATATGATCCGTATATGGTCGATGATTTTATTCTCTCGTGTATCTGTCGCTGTTGAACCTTTACTAATCTCATTCGGAGTTACCATATCGATGGTCAACTCAGTTGATATCGATTCTTTATTAATCTCGTTTGGGGTTCACCCTGTCATTGGTAATCTTGTTCGTTGTTGATCCTTATTGATTCTGTTTGGGAGTTGTCTCACCGTTGGTATTCTCGGTTATTAGTCCTTGATTGATGTTATTGGAGTTTACCGTGTCATCGATGTTCTCGGTTGTTGATCCCTTATTATCCCTATTGGAGTTTACCGTGTCGTCGGTATTCTCGGTTGTCGATTCCTTATTGCTCTTGGTGGAGTTTACCGTTGTAATATCCGCAAATTCGATTTCCGGTAATTTTTCTTTTTTTGGCAAAATTTCATTTTTACGACTTGCTTAGGACCGTTTCGTCATCCTGAGAATGATTAATTCCACACTTTTTGACATCCGAGTTCGTTTCGGAGTCGTTTTGTTGAGTTCCGTGCTTTTTAGCGACTTTTCTGCTCTTGAGTCGATTCTTGCTAATCTCGTTCGAAACTGCTGTTTCGAGTTTCCTGTAAGTCTGTTTAACTTTGTTAGACGTGTTATGAACTTCGGTTTGGATATTCGATCATGTATCGTGATTTCCGGGCGTTTTGGGCCATTTTGTAATTTACCCAAAGTTATGGGTATCCGTATCTGTATTTGTTGTCTCGACCCTTTTCTTGGTCGCGTATGATTAATTATTGCATTACGTTTTCATTCCGAGTCGTTGATATCGTCCGCGAACTTTTCGTCGTGTTCGTTCCGTGCGTTTTCGGAAATCAAGGCGTCGGGTCGTGGCCGAAATTGGCCGACCGTGCGGCCATCGGAAGTCTTGGCAATCGCCGAGCAGTGCACGGCAGAACCGACATAGCGCACGCTACGGCCGGGATAAAGGCGCGCGCGCTAGCTCGGCAGATGTAGCGCACGCTGCCGAGTCACCGGCCAGACGCCATCGGCCCGGGCAGAGGGTTCGAGGTTCTGACTCGTAGGATCGGCAGTAGCGCACGCCATCGCTTGGCCGTGGCGCACGCTAACCGGCAGGTAGCGACGCGTCGGACGACTAGCATACGCACGGGATGAGTTTGTTAGTCCGCAGGCTATCGACAGCCGGGCTAGCGCGAAGCTTCCGGCCGTAGCGCACGCTAGCGGGAGTCGGGCGGACGAGTCATGGTCGGCAGAATTGGTCGGTGGTGCCGGGTCATGCGGGCCATGGCCGAGAGTGCTGGGCCGATACTGGCCGATAGCGCACGCTAGTCCGGGAAGGCAAGCGTACGCTAGTTCCGGCCCAGTATAGAAATGACAGAGCAGCCACTTTTTCATTCATTTTTCATTTCCTTTCTCTTCGGTCCGCGGCTAGAGCTTTGGAGGAGATGAAGCCATGTTGTTAAACAACAAATCCATGAAGTTTCTGAGTTTATATCACCGATCAATCATCTTATAACATCCTTCGATCCAGTGAATCAAGGTTAGATCTTTAGAACCCTACTTTTGGGTAGATTTGGGGATTTTCGCGTTTTTGTCCGATTCATTCGGTTTTGCTGAGTAATTCATGATGAATATGATTAATCTTGTTGGTATTCTTAGTTTCCCTACGGATTCATGGTATATTTCGTGATTTTACGAAATCGAGAGGGTTTGGTTGTGGTCCGCCCTCGTTGTCGTTTTTATACGAATGTACATGAATCGTAGGCGGGTGTCCGGGCGTATTCCAATTCCGTATTCGTTTAGAATCTGTTGTGATTGTATTCTTCGAATCGTTAGGTTCGGTTTCGATGGTTCCTAGCATTCGTCGGTGACTTTCCATTCCGTTCGTTGCGTCGTCGACTATTCAAGGCAAGTATATAATTATGATTGTACGTTCTCGACTTTGAAAGTAAGAAATATTGATGGTATGATATGAACGAACCGTTTTTACGGCATTCATAGATATATTGATGGCATAATATGAACGAACCGTTTTTACGGCATTCATATATGTATTGATGGCATGATATGAACGAACCGTTTCTACGGCATTCATACATGTATTGGCGTATGATATGAACGAACCGTTTCTACGGCATTCACATACGTCTTGATGTGACACTATGAGATTTAGTTATTCCGGAATACTAGTCTTGAATTGATGAATTGACGGTTACATTTACTTTATTGTCGAGGAGTATTGTGTTTCATACTTGATATACTTGCACTAGCTATTCGACGGCTAACCCCTTTATGGGGGAAATACTTTTTATGTATTTCAGGTTCCAGGAGAGCGGACAGGCGGGTATCGGGTCGGCATGAAGATGATGGGCAAGTGTGATACTGTGTCTTGTCTCCGGTTATCTTTTTGGATTCCTCCATTCAGTGTTGTTGTACTAGAATGGATTTTAAATACTCGAGTATTGTATTTCAGTTTCCTTGATGTTCCGGCCTGTGTTGCCGAGGTATTGATTTGTGCAGTGATGTATATGGTTTCATTGGTTATGGTTTTGAATACCATTTGTATCGTCTTTCTTTCCATTGTATGTAGACCTTCTCGATCAAGTTTTATAGTTCCGCATATGTTTAGCCTTGTGGGTCCCATGGTGGGGCTCACGGCGCTGTAATATACCCTGAATAACTTGGGGGTGTTACAGAATATGGTATCGGAGATTAGGTTTATGGATACCTAGGTTGTCGGTCTTTTGGGTCGATTGAGTCGTCATTTTCCCACAGTATCACTACTCTTCCATCATCACAGTGCGACCGGTACTTGTAAGTCCTCTCACTCTTCTTGTATTTTTTCTTAATCGTTTCGTTTATAGCTTGGTATTCTTGGGAATTGGTCACTTCGAGAATGTGTGATTTGGATTATACTTACGCACGTGTGTGCCCTTCAGAGTGTTGGCTGAAAGTAGGAAGAATCGTGGCCGTGGTCACGGACGTGAACTCTTCCTTGAGATTTTGTTAAGTTGCTAATTGCGATATTGGTGTGTATCGGTATTATGTCGAGACTTTGTTTAGAAGTCGCATGCTAGTATCACGGGAGATCTTCGACTTCACAGACTTGTAAGTATGTTGTTCGGATTATTTGATAATTCTTGGTGAATTTGAATTTCCGTTGAAATGTTGTTTGTGCGAGTGATTGCAAGTTTCGAGGACGAAACTTATTTTTTAAGGGGGGTAGAGTGTAATACCCTGATTTTTCGGATATATTTTTTTTTCGTTTATTTGTTGGATGTCGTTGATGGATAATTGTGCTTGAGGATGATGTGAACGTATGACAATGTTGCTGAATGCGTATATGTATTCATTGTGCCGTATGATCGTTTGGTATGTCGAGATGTTGGTAGAGAATAGCGGAAAATGGCTAAGTACAGCTACGTTAGCGCACGCTACAGGTTATGCCTAGTGCGCGCTAAGATATATACTTAGCGTACGCTACGGTGCATACTTAGCGCACGCTAATAGGTTCGGTTACGTACGCTAAGGAGGACCCCTAACGTACGTAACGACTTGCTGGGTTAATTCCGGAAGGTGACCGACAGGTAGGCCCAGATTGACTTTTATATTCAGTTAGCGCACGCTAACGCATGTTGGTTAGCGCACGCTAACATCAGATCGCCATTAATGGAATCTTAGCTTTCGGCGGGTGGACCCGGCCATGTTCGACGCGTGTCCAGATAAGGTCAGCGAGTGTTTGTTGTGTAGAGCTAGCGCACGCTAAAACCGTATGATTAGCGCACGCTAATTCCATGTCGGTCAAAGGAATCCCGGTAATCGCGGATGCTTTCGGCATGTGGGGGCACGATACTGTAGCAAGTCAACGACGATTAGCGCGCGTTAAGGTCAAGGAATAGCGCACGCTACTGAGCATTTCATTGTAGCAATTCAATGCCTGTTAGCGTACGCTAATGCATGAGCATTACGCACGTTAGATGAATTTCGAAGCAATGTAGTAGCTTCTGGACTGCCTGATAGCGCACGCTATCAAGGAAGGATAGCGCACGCTAGTCCTGTAGCGCACACCAAATATAAGGTCTAGCGCGCGCTAGTGATGTGTTTTTTTTAGAGAGGATAGACGAATGCTGAGAGGCATTTTGTCCATTCTCCTTCCGTCAGTCAATAGAGAGAACCTTGGGAAGTACTTGAAGTTCCTAAACATTGAGAGATGATTCTCTTAAACAAGATTAAGATGGAGAGCTCGGATTTGAGTATTGTTCTTGAAGTTTTTGATGATTCTTGGAATGGAGTTCAAATTATTATTCTTCGTGATTCGTCCATACAAGGTAATCCTCGTATCCCTTTGATAGTGGTTCGTTTTTTTTAAGGATTACTACTTGGGAGGGAGTATGTTGGAAATCGTGTATTTTGATGTTCGTCTTATTTCAATGTAAATGCATAAATTGGACTGTACTTTTATCCGCTGCGTGAGTATTTTGAAATAGATTTTGGTATTTTGCCAACTGAATTTTATTTTGTAAAACCGATTCCCTAAACTGAGTTTTTGGCATTTTGGCCTTGATCGTTTTGACGGTATTTGAAAAATGATTTATTTTTGTATTTGAAAAATATTACCGTCATCGGTCTTTTTGGCATTTTTGAAATGACGTGGAAAATTGTGCTTAGCCTGGTAAATCCTTGTGAGAAGGGTTTACGGTGTGTAATATTCCCAGGAGGATCTGGGGTGTTACAATTATGGTATCATGTGATAATGTTATACGAGGTTTATTGGAATTGTAATAAGAGATTTCGGATGTTGATATGATTGTTGAGATCTTCTTCATATGATGATAACGGTATTGTTGCGATTCTTAAGGTTGTATGAATGGCATGATGAAGAAAATGGTAACATGGAGATATATACCTCGGATATGTTGTTCTGAACGGGATTTCGGATATTTCGTGTTCTTGAAGAACTCTTTAATTATACGAGGTGATGAAATTTTTTTTTAAGAAGTGTTGATGTTTTGAAAATGAATATGGAATATTCATATCTAGAGCTAAACTATGTGTTTGAAATAATATTCGTATAGGAATACGAATGTGATTATGAGTTTGATGAGACTATTATTCATCTCTGAATTTGGAAGCCCATACGTATGGACCAAATGTTCAAGTCGGATGATTCGAATTGATGACGGTCATAAGTAAATTTTAACGATGGATTTACGAGAAGGGAACCTTATCAATTCGTATTTAAGAATTGAGTTTGGAACATTTAGACCCTTATTATTGGTCCTAATTGGTTGCTGATATGATCATCATATTTTGACTCGTATTGTGGACAGGATTTGTAAGTGTCTGAGTTGGATTGTTCAGACTGTGATTAGTCGAGATATGGTGAAACGATTGAGTTTGTGGTTTGGTGGTATTGATATTGGTCGTCATCGAACCTGTTGATTATTAATCCTTCGTTTTACAATAAGATATGATGTTTGATCGTGAATTATGACTGTTGTGTTGCGGTTAAGGTTGAAGGGTTCGTAGATTAACTTGGTCGAGACTGAGGAATTCGTAAGACGAAGTCAACTGAATTGGTAACAGTTCGTTGTATTGATATCGAGGCAAGTTTTATACTCGTACTAATCAATGAGACTAATGTTATCGTGTAGGTGTACAAATTTGTGTATCATTTCGAGACTTGGCCTCCTTATGATTGTATTGAAATCAGGGGATTGTTTGATACGACACCCGTCGACAAATTATGCCAAATGTTATTGTTGTTCGTAAACGGCCGATTGAAGGCATTGATGTATTCGAATTTCATCTTCATTATCGGTAACTGATTTAAGTGTGCCGAGACATCCGTTGTACCGTTGTTATTGAGTTGCCGTTCTAAGGTAACCGAAGTATTGAATTGGGATTGTCGAAGATAGTTCCCATCCGTTGAGTCGTTATCGATTGGTCGTTCGAAGACAATCGAGATATTGAATGGGGATCGCCGAGGATAGTGCCCATCTTTGAGTTATTATTGTCGTGTTGGCCGACTCAAGGCAGCACACTATTATTCTGGTGAACTCGGTAATTTTGTGATCGTTGAGGGTGGAGGACTTCCCGAATTGTGGTGTTGTGGTTATTGTCGTGTTAATCGGTCCTTAGGGATTCTGATCCCAGGATGGTTGTTTTGAATATCGTTGGTCGTGTCGATCTTTCATTATTCGTGTGTCATCGTTCACTTGGTGAGTCGTATGATCCGTAATGGGTATTTTATCCTTTGAGTTTCGTTGTCATGTTGTATCATGGCATATCTGGAATCATGTCTGTGTGCCGATTGGTTATGTGTAGGATTTTTAGCCAGGCACTCGATGGTCATGCGTGGATGTTTCCGCATTGGACTGTGCACACGAGACGTAGTTCTTGAGGCTAATTAGGTACATTGTCACACGTATATTCTGGATTTCCGTATACGGGGTGGACATGTGCACGGACACATTTCCGGATCGGGCGTACTGTGATGTCCCTCTTGAGCCTTATTGTTTGGTCGTTCGTAATCCATGTTGTATTGGATATGTCCGATGATTTGCGGCTAGTTGTTCATACGCCGAGGGGTATGTCCGACAGTCAGGTTTGCTTCTTTGAGATCTGTATTGTGATGATTTACAGCTTTGGGCTGTTCGGATTTCAGGCCATCGTGATATACAGCTTCGGCTGAGGGGTTTTCAGGCCATTGCGATGTATTGGTATTTTTGTTGGAGCCTTCAGGCATTATTATTCGTATTTACTTCAGTGTTGGCTTGGATTACCTTCGGGTAATGTATTGTTGTGCTGATTGTAACGTTTCGCCGTTGGGCGTAAGTTAAGCGTTTCTTGTGTATCTCGTTGAGTTTTCCTGGTGGGATATTGCTCTCCCTAGTTGTTTTAAGTTTCGGGACGAAACTTCTTTTAAGGAGGGTAGAATGTAATATCCGCAAATTCGATTTCCGGTCATTTTTCTTTTTTTGGCGAAAGTCCATTTTTACGACTTGCTTGGGACCGTTTCGTCATCCTGAGAAAGATTAATTCCACACTTTTTGACATCCGAGTTCGTTTCGGAGTCGTTTTGTTGAGTTCCGTGCTTTTTAGCGACTTTTCCACTCTTGAGTCGATTCTTGCGAATCTCGTTCGAAACAGCTGTTTCGAGTTTCCTGTAAGTCTGTTTAACTTTGTTAGACGTGTTATGAACTTCGGTTTGTATATTCGATCATGTATCGTGATTTCCGGGCATTTTGGGCCATTTTGTAATTTACCCAAAGTTATGGGTATCCGTATCTGTATTTGTTGTCTCGACCCTTTTCTTGGTCGCGTATGATTAATTATTGCATTACGTTTTCATTTCGAGTCGTTGATATCGTCCGCGAACTTTTCGTCGTGTTCGTTCCGTGCGTTTTCGGAAATCAAGGCGTCGGGTCGTGGCGGCCGAAAGCACCGCCGAACCGGTGCGGCATCGCTGGAAGTTGGGCACCGCCGAGCAGCACGGCAGAACCGGCGAGAGCACGCCACGGCCGGGACGCTGCGCGCGATAGCTCGCAGTTGTAGCGCACGCTGCCGAAGCCGCCACCAGACGCCATCGGCTCGGCAGAGGGGTTCTGAGGTTCTGGACTCAGGTAGGATCGGCAGGTAGCGCATGCTACTGTCGGTCGTGGCGCACGCTAACTGGCAGGGGTAGCGCACGCTGTCGGCCGACTAGCGTACGTTACCGGGATGAGTTTGTTAGTCGAGAGGCTACTGGACAGGTCGGCTAGCGCGCGCAGGCTTCCGGCCGTAGCGCACGCTAGCGGGAGTCGGGCGGACGAGTCATGGTCGGCACTGGTCGGTGGTGCCGGTCATGCGGGCCATGGCCGAGAGGCCGGGCCGAGCATCGGCCGATAGCGCATGCTAGTCCGGGAAGGCTAGCGCACGCTAGTTCCGGCCCAGTATATAAATGACAGAGCAGCCACTTTTTCATTCATTTTTCATTTCCATTCTCTTCGGTCCGCGGCTAGAGCTTTGGAGGAGATGAAGCCATGTTGTTAAAAAACATATCCCTGAAGTTTCTGAGTTTATATCACCGATCAATCATCTTATAACATCCTTCGATCCAGCGAATCAAGGTTAGATCTTTAGAACCCTACTTTTGGGGAGATTTGGGGATTTTCGCGTTTTTGTCCGATTTATTCGGTTTTGCTGAGTAATTCATGATGAATATGATTAATCTTGTTGGTATTCTTAGTTTCCCTACGGATTCATGGTATATTTCGTAATTTTTACGAAATCGAGAGGGTTTGGTTGTGGTCCGCCCTCGTTGTCGTTTTTATACGAATATACATGAATCGTAGGCGGGTGTCCGGGCATATTCCAATTCCGTATTCGTTTAGAATCTGTTGTGATTGTATTCTTCGAATCGTTAGGTTCGGTTTCGATGGTTCCTAGCATTCGTCGGTGACTTTCCATTCCGTTCGTTGCGTCGTCGACTATTCAAGGCAAGTATATAATTATGATTGTACGTTCTCGACTTTGAAGGTAAGAAATATTGATGGTATGATATGAACGAACTGTTTTTACGGCATTCATAGATATATTGATGGCATAATATGAACGAACCGTTTTTACGGCATTCATATATGTATTGATGGCATGATATGAACGAACCGTTTCTACGGCATTCATACATGTATTGGCGTATGATATGAATGAACCGTTTCTACGGCATTCACATACGTCTTGATGTGACACTATGAGATTTAGTTATTCCGGAATACTAGTCTTGAATTGATGAATTAACGGTTACATTTACTTTATTATCGAGGAGTATTGTGTTTCATACTTGATATACTTGCACTAGCTATTCGACGGCTAACCCCTTTATGGGGGAAATACTTTTTATGTATTTCAGGTTCCAGGAGAGCGGACAGGCGGGTATCGGGTCGGCATGAAGATGATGGGCAAGTGTGATACTGTGTCTTGTCTCCGGTTATCTTTTTGGATTCCTCCATTCAGTGTTGTTGTACTGGAATGAATTTTAAATACTCGAGTATTGTATTTCAGTTTCCTTGATGTTCCGGCCTGTGTTGCTGAGGTATTGATTTGTGCAGTGATGTATATGGTTTCATTGGTTATGGTTTTGAATACCATTTGTATCGTCTTTCTTTCCATTGTATGTAGACCTTCTCGGTTAAGTTTTATAGTTCCGCGTATGTTTAGCCTTGTGGGTCCCATGGCGGGGCTCACGGCGCTGTAATATACCCTGAATAACTTGGGGGTGTTACAACCGTATCGTTGGTATTCCCGGTTGTTGGTCCTTATTGATCTTGTTAGAGTTTACTATGTCGTCAGTATTCTCGGTTGTTGACCCTTATTGATCTTATTGGAGTTTATCGTACCGTTGGTATTTTTGGTTGTCGATTCTTTATTGATCTCGTTGGAGTTACCGTATTGTTGGTATTCCCGGTGGTTGATCTTTCATTGATCTTGTTGGAGTTACCACATCATGGTATTTTCATTCGTGGTTGATCCTTTGTCGATCTTGTGTGGAGTTATCATGTCATTGGTATTCTGTTTTGATGCATTGGTTGTTTATCATTATTGATTGTGTGAACATTCATTTTTTGCATTGATATCCGGGACTTGCCATTGTCTCGGGACGTCTGGTTTACAGATGTACCGTGTGATATCGGTTTTATTAGAATTGGAATCCGATTGTGCGGTCCCGCGGACAGAATCGGACTTGGCCAGATTATTCCATATTGGAGATATGTTTATGTTTGAGAATCTTGGTATCGTTTCGGATACAGCTCAGGTGGTTACTCTTGAATTTATCCGTCACTTAAGAACGCGAGATGTGATTATGGTAAGGATTGATTTGATATGGATTGTGATGGGTTGGTAAGGTTATGTCGGTAAGACTACATTGAAATTATTCTTACCTTGTAATTACATTGATATGTATTGTTTTTGTGATGTGATCGTTATCATTGTTGAGTATTATGGCTAACCCCGTCATGGGCTTTATCTTTTAGGTACTCGGAGTTCGAGCTAGTAGCGGTCGTGAAGGGGTGAGCTTTCCGGTGATACTGGCTATGGCGTGGTTGTTGGGATTCGAGTGTTCTTTCTGGTTCTTATAATTCTGCTGCAAATGTATTTAATTATGTCTCTATTCGCTGCGTGTGAAATTTTATAATGGCTTCAGTATTTTCCAACTCGTGTTTACTCTCTAAATGCCCTTTTGGACTCTTTGCCTTGTGCTTTCAAATGATACTTTTTGACGGTAAATGGGAACAACGTTTTTAAAAAATATTTGAGTATTTAAAACATTACTGTCACTGGTCTTTTGGCCTTTTTAAACGTTTGCGAAAATGATTTTAGCCTTGTGGGTTCCAATATGGGGCCCACGGCACTGTAGTATTTTCGGTCGGTTTTGGGGGTGTTATAGGAGCGTTGCCGCTGTTTATGTCTTTTCGACTGTTGTTTTAGTCCGCTGCTAATAATTTTCAAAATGATTTGCTCGTTTTGCAAGTATTTTTTTGGAAACCTTTGTGCTTGATACGGAATAGTGGTGTATTTGTGTGTGCTTTGCTCACCTCGGACGGTCCGAAGAGGCCTCGAGGGAATCCAATGGTATAGCCCTGGATTCACGAGTTTGATTCGCTAGCCAGCTCGGGAGGGTCCTTACAGGCCTCGAGTGGGACCAGTGGCATGGCCCCGGTCCTAGGCAAATTGATATTGACTGTTTGTTTTCCGGAAAAAGACATGCCTTGTTTTGATTTCGTAATGCTTCGATACATGTACTATGAAATATGTAAATGAATGTTGTTACATGTGTAGTACCCGTAATTTTGATTTCCGGTAACTTTCTATTTTGGCGGAAGCCAATTTTGACAACTCGCTTGGGACCGTTTCGTCACCCTGAGAATGATTAATTCTACACTTTTTGACATCCGAGTTCGTTTCAGTGTCGTTATGTTGAGTTCCGTGCTTTTCAGCGACTTTTCCGCACTTGAGTTCGATTCTTGCGAAACTCGTTCTAAACTGCTGTTTCGAGTTTCCCGTAAGTCCGTTTAACTTTGTTAGAAGTGTTGTGAACTTCGGTTTGGTTATTCGCTCACGTATCGTGATTTTCGGGCGTCTTGGGCCATTTTGTAATTTACCCAAAGTTATGGGTATTTGTATCTGTATTCGTTGTCTCGACTCTTTTCTTGGTCGCGTATGATTAATTATTACATTACGCTTTCATTCCGGGTCGTTAATGTTGTCCGCGAACTTTTCGTCGTGTTCGTTCCGTACGTTTTCGGAAATCAAGTCGTCGAGCCCTGGTGGTCGGGCACTGGCCGGACGGTCGCGGGTTCTGGCCGGACGATGGTCGCATCGACCAAGCAGCACAGAGAAACCGTCGTAGCGCACGCCACGGCCGGACGCCGCGCTTAGCTCGGCAGTTGTAGCGCACGCTGCCGATTCGGCCAGACGCTATCGCCCTCGGGCAGAGGAGTTCGAGGTTCGACTCGTAGATCGACAGTAGCGCACGCCATCGCCGGTCGTGGTGCACGCTAATCGGCAGGGTAGCGCACGCCGCCGGCCGGCTAGCGACGCACGGGATGAGTTTGTTAGTCCGCAGGCTATCGATCGGCTAGCGCGCGCAGGCTTCCGGCCGTAGCGCACGCTAGCGGGAGTCGGGCGGACGAGTCATGGTCGGCAGAATTGGTCGGTGGTGCCGGGTCATGCGGGCCATGGCCGAGAGTGCTGGGCCGATACTGGACGATAGCGTACGCTAGTCCGGGAAGGCTAGCGCACGCTAGTTCCGGCCAGTATATAAATGACAGAGCAGCCACTTTTTCATTCATTTTTCATTTCCTTTCTCTCCGGTCCGCGGCTAGATCTTTGGAGGAGATGAAGCCATGTTGTTAAACAACAAATCCATGAAGTTTCTGAGTTTATATCACCGATCAATCATCTTATAACATCCTTCGATCCAGCGAATCAAGGTTAGATCTTTAGAACCCTACTTTTGGGGAGATTTGGGGATTTTCGCTTTTTTGTCCGATTTATTCAGTTTTGCTGAGTAATTCATGATAAATATGATTAATCTTGTTGGTATTCTTAGTTTCCCTATGGATTCATGGTATATTTCGTGATTTTTACAGAATCGAGAGGGTTTGGTTGTGGTCCGCCCTCGTTATCGTTTTTATACGAATATACATGAATCGTAGGTGGGTTTCCGGGTGTATTCCAATTCCGTATTCGTTTAGAATCGGTTGTGATTGTATTCTTCGAATCGTTTGGTTCGGTTTCGATGGTTCCTAGCATTCGTCGGTGACTTTCCATTCCGTTCGTTGCGTCGTCGACTATTCAAGGCAAGTATACATTTATGATTGTACGTTCTCGACTTTGAAAGTAAGAAATATTGACGGCATTCATAGATATATTGATGGCATATCATGAACGAACCGTTTTGACGGCATTCATAGATATATTGATGGCATATTATGAACGAACCGTTTTTACGGCATTCATATATGTATTGTTGGCATGTAATGAACGAACCGTTTCTACGGCATTCCTACATGTAACGGCGTATGATATGAACGAACCGTTTCTACGGCATTCACATACGTCTTGATGTGACACTATGAGATTTTAGTTATTCCGGAATACTAGTCTTAAATTGATGAATTGACGGTTACATTTACTTTATTGTCGAGGAGTATTGTGTTTCATATTGATATACTTGCACTAGCTATTCGACGGCTAACCCCTTTATGGGGGAAATACGTTTCATGTATTTCAGGTTCCAGGAGAGCGGACAAAGTGGTACCGGTCGGCATGAAGATGATGGGCAAGTGTGATAATGTGTCTTGTCTCCGGTTATTTTTCTTGATTCCTCCATTCAGTGTTGTTGTACTGGAATGGATTTTTAAATACTCGAGTATTGTATTTCAGTTTCCTTGATGTTCCGGCCTGTGTTGCCGAGGTATTGATTTGTGCAGTGATGTATATGGTTTCATTGGTTATGGTTTTGAATACCATTTGTATCGTCTTCCTTTCCATTGTATGTAGACCTTCTCGGTCAAGTTTATAGTTCCGCGTATGTTTAGCCTTGTGGGTCCCACGGCGGGCTCACTACCGTAATATACCCTGAATAACTTGGGGGTGTTACAGAATATGGTATCGGAGCTTAGGTTTATGGATACCTAGGCTGTCGGTCTTTTGGGTCGATTGAGTCGTCATTTGCCCACAGTATCACTACTCTGCCATCATCACAGTGCGACCGGTACTTGTAAGTCCTCTCACTCTCCTCGTATTTTTTTTTTCTTAATCGTTTCGTTTATAGCTTGGTATTCTTGGGAATTGGTCACTTCGAGATTGTGCGATTTGGATTATACTTACGCACGTGTGTGCCCTTCAGAATGTTGGCTGAAAGTAGGAAGAATCGTGGCCGTGGTCACGGACGTGAACTCTTCCTTGAGATTTTGTTAAGTTGCTAATTGCGATATTGGTGTGTATCGATATTATGTCGAGACTTTGTTTAGAAGTCGCATGCTAGTATCAAGAGAGATCTTCGACTTCACAGACTTGTAAGTATGTTGTTCGGATTATTCGATAATTCTTGGTGAATTTGAATTTCCATTGAAATGTTGTTTGTACGAGTGATTGCAAGTTTCGAGGACGAAACTTATTTTTTTAGGGGGGTAGTGTAATACCCTAATTTTTTTTTCGGATATATTTTTTTCGTTTAAATTGTTGGATTTCGTTGATGGATGATGGTGCTTGAGGATGATGTGAACGTATGACAATGTTGCTGAATGCGTATATGTATTCATTGTGCCGTATGATCGTTTGGTATGTCGAGATGTTGGTAGAGAATAGCGGAAAATGGCTAAGTACAGCTACGTTAGCGCACGCTACAAGGTATGCCTAGCGCGCGCTAAGATATATACTTAGCGTACGCTACGGTGCATACTTAGCGCACGCTAAGAGATTCGGTTACGTACGCTGAGGAGGACCTCTAACGTACGTAACGACTTGTTGGGTTAGTTTCGGAAGGTGGTCGACAGGTAGGCCCAGGTTGATTTTTATATTCTGTTAGCGCACGCTAACGCATGTTGGTTAGCGCACGCTAACACCAGATCGCCAATAATGGAATCTTAGCTTTCGGCGGGTGGACCCGGCCATGTTCGACGCGTGTCCAGATAAGGTCAACGAGTGCTTGTCGTGTAGAGCTAGCGCACGCTAAAACCATATGATTAGCGCACGCTAATTCCATATCGGTCAAATGAATCCCGATAATCGCGGATGCTTTCGGCATGTGGGGGCACGATACTGTAGCAAGTCAACGACGATTAGCACGCGTTAAGGTCGAAGAATAGCGCACGCTACTTAGCATTTCACTGTATCAAGTCAACGCCTGTTAGCGTACGCTAATGCATGGGCATTACGTACGTTAGATGAATTTCGAAGCAATGTAGTAGCTTCGGATCGCCCGATAGCGCACGCTATCAAGGAAGGATAGCGACGCTAGTCATGTAGCGCACGCTAAATATAAGGTCTAGCGCGCTAGTGATGTGTTTTATAGAGAGGATAGACGAGTGCTGAGAGGCATTTTGTCCATTCTCCTTCCTTCAGTCAATAGAGAGAACCTTGGGAAGTACTTGAAGTTCCTAAACATTGAGAGATGATTCTCTCAAACAAGATTAAGATGGAGAGCTCGGATTTAAGTATTGTTCTTGAAGTTTTTGATGATTCTTGGAATGGAGTTCAAATTATTCTTCTTCGTGGTTCGTCCATACATGGTAGTCCTCGTATCCCTTTGATAGTGGTTCATTTTTTTAAGGATTACTACTTGGGAGGGAGTATGTTGGGAATCGTGTATTTTGATGTTCGTCTTATTTCAATGAAAATGCATAAATTGGACTGTACTTTTATCCGCTGCGTGAGTATTTTGAAATGGCTTTTGGTATTTTGCCAACTGAATTTTATTTTGTAAAACCAATTCCCTAAACTGAGTTTTTGGCATTTTGGCCTTGATCGTTTTGACGGTATTTGGAAAATGATTTTCTCTTAATATTTAAAAAATATTACCGTCATCGGTCTTTTTAGCATTTTTGAAATGACGTGGAAAATTGTGCTTAGCCTGGTAAATCCTTGTGAGAAGGGTTTACGGCGTGTAATATTCCCAGGAGGATCTGGGGTGTTACAATTATGGTATCATGTGATAATGTTATACGAGATTTAGTGGAATTGTAATAAGAGATTTCGGATGTTGATATGATTATTGAGACCTTCTTCATATGATGATGACCGTATTGTTGCGACTCTTAAGGTTGTATGAATGGCATGACGAAGAAAATGGTAACATGGAGATATATACCTCGGATATGTTGTTCTGAATGGGATTTCGGATATTTCGTGTTCTTGAAGAACTCTTGAATTATACGAGGTGATGAAAAAAAAAAAAAATTTTAAGAAGTGTTGGTGTTTTGAAAATGAATATGGAATATTCATATCTAGAGCTAAACTATGTGTTTGAAATAATATTCGTATAGGAATACGAATGTGATTGTGAGTTTGATGAGACTATTACTCATCTCTGAATTTGGAAGCCCATACGTATGGAGCAAATGTTCAAGTCGAATGATTGGACTATTTGATAACCTTTTTAGTAGGATTGTTCAGACTGCGATTAGTCGAGATATGGTGAAACGATTGAGTTTGTGGTTTGGTGGTATTGATATTGGTCGTCATCGAACCTGTTGATTATTAACCCTTCGTTTTACAATAAGATATGATGTTTGATCGTGAATTATGACTGTTGTGTTGCGGTTAAGGTTGAAGGGTTCGTAGATTAACTTGGTCGAGACTGAGGAATTCGTAAGACGAAATCAACTGAATTGGTAAAAGTTCGTTGTATTGATATCGAGGCAAGTTTTATACTCGTACTAATCAATGAGACTAATGTTATCGTGTAGGTGTACGAATGTGTGTATCATTTCGAGACTTGGCCTCCTTATGATTGTATTGATATCAGGGGATTGTTTGATACGACACCCGTCGACAAATCATGCCAAATGTTATTGTTGTTCGTAAACGGCCAATTGAAGGCATTGATGTATTCGAATTTCATCTTCATTATCGGTAACTGATTTAAGTGTACCGAGACATCCGTTGTACCGTTGTTATCGAGTTGCCGTTCTAAGGTAACCGAAGTATTGAATTGGGACTGTCGAAGATAGTTTCCATCCGTTGAGTCGTTATTGATTGGTCGTTCGAAGACAATCGAGATATTGAATGGGGATCGCCGAGGATAGTGCCCATCTGTGAGTTATTATTGTCGTGTTGGCCAACTCAGGGCAGCACACTATTATTCTGGTGAACTCGATAATTTTGTGATCGTTGAGGGTGGAGGATTTCCCGAATTGTGGTGTTGTGGTTATTGCCGTGTTAATCGGTCCTTAGGGAATTATGATCCCAGGATGGTTGTTTTGAATATCGTTGGTCGTGTCGATCTTTCATTATTCGTGTGTCATCGTTCACTTGGTGAGTCGTATGATCCGTAATGGGTGTTTTATCCTTTGAGTTTCGTTGTCATGTTGTATCATGGCATATCTGGAATCATGTATGCGTGCCGATTGGTTATGTGTAGGATTTTTAGCCAGGCACTCGATGGTCATGCGTGGATGTTTCCGCATTGGACCGTGCACACGAGACGTAGTTCTTGAGGCTAATTAGGTACATTGTCACACGTATATTCTGGATTCCGTATACGGCGTGGACATGTGCACGGACACATTTCCGGATCTGGCGTACTGTGATGTCCCTCTTGAACCTTATTGTTTGGTCGTTCGTAGTCCATGTCGTATTGGATATGTCCGACGATTTGCGGCTGGCTGTTCATACGCCGAGGGGTATGTCCGACAGTCAGGGTTGCTTCTTTGAGAATCTGTATTGTGATGACTTACAGCTTTGGGTTGTTCGGCTTTCAGGCCATCGTGATACACAGCTTCGGCTGAGGGGTTTTCAGGCCATTGCGATGTATTGGTATTTTGTTGGAGCCTTCGGGCATTGTGATTCGCATCTCTTTCAGCATTGGTTTAGTTTACCTTCGGGTAATGTATTGTTGTGTTCTATATTGATGATTCGCCGTCTGGGCGTAAGTTTCGGTTCTTGTGTATCTCATTGAGTTTTTCCTAGCGGGATATTTCTTCTCCCTACTTGTTTTAAGTTTCGGGACGAAACTTCTTTTAAGGAGGGTAGAATGTAATACCCGTAATTTTGATTTCCGGTAACTTTCTGTTTTGGCGGAAGCCCGTTTTGACAACTCGCTTGGGACCGTTTCGTCACCCTGAGAATGATTAATTCTACACTTTTTGACATCCGAGTTCGTTTCGGTGTCGTTATGTTGAGTTCCGTGCTTTTCAGCGACTTTTCCGCACTTGAGTTCGATTCTTGCGAATCTCGTTCTAAACTGCTGTTTCGAGTTTCCCGTAAGTCCGTTTAACTTTGTTAGAAGTGTTGTGAACTTCGGTTTGCTTATTCGATCACGTATCATGATTTTCGGGCGTCTTGGGCCATTTTGTAATTTACCCAAAGTTATGGGTATTCGTATCTGTATTCGTTGTCTCGACTCTTTTCTTGGTCGCGTATGATTAATTATTACATTACGCTTTCATTTCGGGTCGTTAATGTTGTCCGCGAACTTTTCGTCGTGTTCGTTCCGTACGTTTTTGGAAATCGAGTCGTCGAGCACTGGTGGTCGGGCACTGGCCGGACGGTCGCGGGTTCTGGCCGGACGATGGCTGGCACTGACCGAGCAGGCACATCAGGAACCGGCGTAGCGCACACTACGGCCGGGACGCTGCGCGCGCTAGCTCGGCAGTGTAGCGCACGCTGTCAAGTCAGCCCAGCGTACGCTATCGGGCCTGGGCAGAGGAGTTCTGAGGTTCTGGACTCAGGTAGGATCGGCAGGTAGCGCACGCCACTGTCGGTCATGGCGCATGCTAACCGGCAGGGGTAGCGCACGCTGTCGGCCGGCTAGCGTACGTTACCGGGATGAGTTTGTTAGTCCAGAGGCTACTGGACAGATCGGCTAGCGCGCGCAGGCTTCCGGCCGTAGCGCACGCTAGCGGGAGTCGGGCGAATGAGTCATGGTCGGCAGAATTGGTCGGTGGTGCCGGGTCATGCGGGCCATGGCCGAGAGTGCTGGGCCGATACTGGCCGATAGCGCATGCTAGTCCGGGAAGGCTAGCGCACGCTAGTTCCGGCCCAGTATATAAATGACAGACAGCCACTTTTTCATTCATTTTTCATTTCCTTTCTCTCCGGTCCGCGGCTAGATGTTTGGAGGAGATGAAGCCATGTTGTTAGACAACAACTCCATGAAGTTTCTGAGTTTATATCACCGATCAATCATCTTATAACATCCTTCGATCCAGCGAATCAAGGTTAGATCTTTAGAACCCTACTTTTGGGGAGATTTGGGGATTTTCGCGTTTTTGTCCGATTCATTCGGTTTTGCTGAGTAATTCATGATGAATATGATTAATCTTGTTGGTATTCTTAGTTTCCCTATGGATTCATGGTATATTTCGTGATTTTTATGGAATCGAGAGGGTTTGGTTGTGGTCCGCCCTCGTTATCGTTTTTATACGAATATACATGAATCGTAGGTGGGTTTCCGGGTGTATTCCAATTCCGTATTCGTTTAGAATCGGTTGTGATTGTGTTCTTCGAATCATTAGGTTCGGTTTCGATGGTTCCTAGCATTCGTCGGTGACTTTCCATTCCGTTCGTTGCGTCGTCGACTATTCAAGGCAAGTATACATTTATGATTGCACGTTCTCGACTTTGAAAGTAAGAAATATTGACGGCATTCATAGATATATTGATGGCATATCATGAACGAACCGTTTTGACGGCATTCATAGATATATTGATGGCATATTATGAACGAACCGTTTTTACGGCATTCATATATGTATGGTTGGCATGTAATGAACGAACCGTTTCTACGGCATTCCTACATGTAACGGCGTATGATATGAACGAACCGTTTCTACGGCATTCACATACGTCTTGATGTGACACTATGAGATTTTAGTTATTCCGAAATACTAGTCTTAAATTGATGAATTGACGGTTACATTTACTTTATTGTCGAGGAGTATTGTGTTTCATATTGATATACTTGCACTAGTTATTCGACGGCTAACCCCTTTATGGGGGAAATACGTTTCATGTATTTCAGGTTCCAGGAGAGCGGACAGGCGGGTACCGGGTCGGCATGAAGATGATGGGCAAGTGTGATACTGTGTCTTTTCTCCGGTTATTTTTTCTTGGATTCCTCCATTCAGTGTTGTTGTACTGGAATGGATTTTTAAATACTCGAGTATTGTATTTCAGTTTCCTTGATGTTCCGGCCTGTGTTGCCGAGGTATTGATTTGTGCAGTGATGTATATGGTTTCATTGGTTATGGTTTTGAATACCATTTGTATCGTCTTTCTTTCCCTTGTATGTATACCTTCTCGGTCAAGTTTATAGTTCCGCGTATGTTTAGCCTTGTAGGTCCCACGGAGGGGCTCACGGCAGTTTCTCTCTCAAACTTTCTCTCTCTAAAATACTTCAATCTTCAACACTTAACCGGGCTGGTTGGGAAAGCCTGCCTTAGTGGCCGAAGGACTGAGTTGCTAAGGGGCGCACGGCATAACTCGACGGATACCCTGAATAACTTGGGGGTGTTACAACATGTGAGTTTTTGGGCATTCTAGCCTAATGGATTTCTGAAAACCCTGAGTATCTTAGAAAATAAATTTCGAGACGTACTTTTAAATGGATTATATTTCTGAGGTGCCTACTAGCGCAACTATATGTTTCAAAATTCTTCTACTTTGAGGACCAAAATATATTTCAGTAAATTAGAAACGTATTTGCTTAGACCCGAAGGTCGAATATTTCTGAAAGTGTTAATTTAAAAGAAAAGTGTCCTCATTTTTATCCAACGATAACGAGGTTTGCATTACTTTTTCGAAATATGATACTCAAAATTCAACTGATGTTTCCAAATTGTTTTCAAAAAGGTGGTTTTCGTTTTTAAAACCTATCATTCTTGTTTGCGGTCCGGGAATATATGTATGATGTTAGCATTGTCGTTAGGGTGTTATCCCTCTGTGAGAGGTGTGATGTTGGTATCTAATGTTGTATCTTCATGGTGAATTGCGCGTTATCACACCCGTGCGAGCTATTAGAGCTTGGGTTTGTATGATTGTATACATCTGTGATTGTTTCATGATGTTTTGTAATTGTGTACTGGTTATCATTTGAGCCATCGATATCGCCGAACGATGCCGTCGTTGTTGTGATACTCATGTGTGTGTTGTCTTACGATGGTAAGCATTGTATGTGTTGTGTGTTACGATTTTCTGTTGTGCTGAGTGGTTACTTATTCAGTATGCCGAGGGACAGAGGTCGTGGTCGTGGCGATCAGATGCGTGATCGGGATCATGCTGCCGGTGATGGGATTAGTATCGGCGTTGCTACTATTTTGCAACAGGTAGCTGCACAGATGACTCAGTTGACTCAAGCAGTTCAGCGTAATACAGATGTGACCCAGAATATTGGTGCAAATCAGTGGCTTCGAGAAGTGGTTCTTACGAACCCCCTCGTTTCGCTGGTGCCGCAGATTCATTGGGCTGGGATGGTTGGCTTTTCCAGTTGGAAAATATATTCGAGGTATTTGATTGTCCAGAGGAGCATAAGTTGCTAGTCACTCAGTATCTTCTTGACAAGGATGCCGCTAGTTGATGGGAGGCTGTTAAGCCTCGAGATCGTGTTGTCACGTGGGCAGAGTTCAAGAGATTCATGAGAGATGAGTTTTGTCCGGAACCAATCAGGAATCAGAGTATTAATTAATTCTTTTCGGTGAAACCGCAAGATGTACCACTGTCTCAAGCTATTATTGCTTTTAGCAAACAGCTCAGCTATGTGCAGGACCAGGTAAGGACGAAGGAGGATAAGATCTGTCATTTTAGTAGGCGGATGAAGTCGGAGAATCGTCAGTACATGGAAGGACTCACTTGTACTTCCTTGAGAGATTATCAGAATTGGCGTTAGCCTATGAGCTATCCAGATTAATGACTGAGAATATGTCTGAATCGAAGAAATAGAAAACCGTTGGGAACTTTTTCGGAAATCAGAGGAGTGGGCCCCCTGAGGTTGGGACATCGTTTCGTCATCATAAGAAGGTTCCTCGATCGCGTGATCAGAGGAGTAGTACCTCTGTAGTGATTAATGTGAGCAGCATGAAGACATGCTATAACTGTAGTCGAGCGGGCCATACCGCGAAGAATTGTCGTTCACCGTTAATCAGCTGTTTTGAGTATGGCCAGGTGGGTCACCGAGCCGTGCATTGCGAGACGGTAGCTGATATATTTGGGGATCGATGTTGCGTCTCTACTCCGAAAGGACACGGTGATGCCTAGTGTGGTTTTTGAGGATTTCGGCGTAGTCCGAATTGTTTGTGATTGTCCTTGAGGATCGTTTTGTGTTTATTTTCTGTTTTCTTGACTGTGCATGTTTTCTTATATTAGTACCTCCTGTTTTGTGATTGTTCGGATAATTAACTTGATTGTATTATCTGTTTGATGACGCTTGTCACTTGTTGGTTTTATTATGTCTCTACCTGTGGCGTTGTGATGGTCGTCGTGGAGCGTGTTTTCACGCCATATGTTTCTTTGCATTGCTTGTAATGTTTCGCCAATAGGCGTAGGTTATGCAGTTCTTGTGTATCTCGTAGAGATGTTCCTGTCGGGGTATTGCTTCTCCCTACTTGTTTTAAGTTTCGGGACGAAACTTCTTTTAAGGAGGGTAGTATGTAATATCCACAATTTCGATTTCCGGTAATTTTCTTTTTTGGCGGAAGTCCATCTTAGAGACTCTTTTGTGACCGTTTCGTCATTCTAAGAATGATTAATTCTGCACTTTTTGACATCCGAGTTTGTTTCGGTGTCGTTTTGTTGAGTTCCGTGATTCTTAGCGACTTTCCCGCACTTGAGTTTGATCCTTTCGAATCTCATTCGAAACTATTGTTTCGTGTTTCCCGTAAGTCCAGTTAATGTAGTTAGACGTGTTGTGAACTTCGGTTTGATTATTCGATCACGTGTCGTGATTTTTCGGCACTTTTGGGCACAAATAGTGTGCGCCTAGGCACACAAGTTCTGTGCCTAGGCACAGCCCTTTCTAGAGTTGAGCTGGGCGTTGCTGTACCGCGGGCCGCGGCACACTCAGTCTGCGCTGCGGCAGGGCCTGGAGTCCTGATCATCAAGCCTCATCTTGGGATGGATTTGTGTGTATTTAACATCATATAATCCGTTGTTCTTCGTCGGATCGAGGTATTTTTCTTGATTCTCTAGAGTTAACCTTTTTTTTGGAGTTTTGTTCTTGATTTCGTTTTCCATACAATTTTGATAAATCGATTGGTGTTAGATGTTGTTATTAAACATGTTTTATGGATCGTATATCCATATCTTTGGTTCGTTTCAATCCGAAGGGTAATTTCGGTGTTCTTGAGGTGTAGTGAACATTTGATGTTCTATCAAATGTTCGAATGAGTTTTCCTTCGATAGTTCATTGTGATCTCCATTGTTTTTGGTCTTGATCCTCGTCGTAATCATGTTTTTGTTGTTTCTTCCAGAGGATTATAGGTGCCCGAGGATTCCCAGTTGAATCCCATTTGGTGATTGATAATCCGTGTGGTGTTATTCTCGTAGTGTTCGCGGTACTATCGTGTTCTTGATAGTGTTCGGGAGTTCGGGGCTGTTCGGCCGCATCCCATCCGTCGTCTCGTTGCGATCGTGGTTTCGAGGCAAGTACCATGTCCATACATTTCTTGATTCGTGATATGATGATCGGTGATCGTCTAAATGTATTCGTTTGGTTGTTTGAGATGAACTTTCAAAGATTTGGTTTAGCCTCGCTAAAGGCTCTCCTTCAAAACGCGTGTGTTTTGTGAATGGTGTGTTTTGTGAATGCTTAAGTGAATCATATGGATACACTTGGTGTTGATGTTGTGCTTTTGATAATATATACAAATATATTATTTTATTTCTATGCGTTGTGATTTGACGATTATGTCGTGCTAGATATTTGTTGTCTCTGGGTGAATTGTTGGAATATCCTTAGTGTAATATGTTATCTGTGTGAATGTGTGGATATGGTAGAGGTCTACGGTGACACATGGCATGTGATCATGTGGTCAGGATGCAACAAGTGATTGATCCAACCGTGAGAGCCTAAGACAATCTACGGTAACACATGGCTTGTGATCATGTGGTCACGATGAAACAAGTGATTGATCCAATCGTGAGATGATAAGAATAACTGCGGTGACACATGGCATGTGATCCTGTGGTCAGGATACAACAAGTGATTGATCCAACCGTGAGATGCCGTGACATGTGATCACGCTGGTGTGTATATGATTTGTGAATGTGTTTTGCCAGGTCGAGTACCTTGGACGTGTGACCAAGATTTACGTATCTTGGGTGATTATGTTGTGTTGATTTTTATGTCCGTCGAGGAGACGTGGTGTCGGTTGTGGATCTCGTGAATTATTATTAGCTTTTATTTGTGAAAGTAAATCTTTGGGCTGTGCCCCTTTTTGGATTCATTTGAAAAGAGAAAGATTTAATAATCCTAAATTGTTTTCTATTAAAACTCTCGATGGCATTTTAAACCATTTTGTAAATTGTTTCCCTGGAATTGTTATCTTTCGGTTTTAGAAAGTTTTACCTAAACTCTTGCCCCGGGAAGTAATTTTTTCTTTGTTGTGTTTCAAGCTTCGAGGATTCCTGGTTATTGTTATTCTTGGAATATGATTTGTATCACTCGTATTTGCACTTTGTACTTGCACTAGCAAAATAGTGGAATTTTGCTAACCCCCGAGTAATCGGGGGGTGGATGTCTGTATTGCATTCAGTTTTTGGGGAGCATAGCATAGGGTCGGCATGAAGGATGATGAAAGATGATCGATACTAATCACATGAGGATCCGTACGTTGTTGTATTGGTTCAGTTGTACTTCATTTTCCGCTGCAGTATTCTTTCCCCGTTGTACGGGAGTGAGTGTGTTGTATTCAACCCCTGCGTGGGCATGTATTGAGATTGAGTTGTATGTATTTATTGAAAGACTAAATCGGTCTACTGAGTTATTTTAGCCTTAAGGGCATTGTTTAGATGTTCGATTTTGTTACTAGTCTGGTAGATCCTTGAGGAAAGGTTCTACGGCGTGTAATATCCCTGAGCGGATTGGGGGTGTTACACTCCTCATGTACAGGAATGGGTTCCACAGCCCTGACGAACACAGTACTAGTTTTCCCTTTATTGGACAATGAGTTGTATCCTAAGTCACTTTTATCATGAGCATGTTGCCCGGTGCTTAGAATTTATTCCATCCTTTTAGATGATTTCTCAAAAGATTTCAAGATGGTATCTAGTTCTCCTTCTCGTTTCTCGAGAATTTTTACTTTGGCTTCGAGCAGAACAAAATCATTTGTCTTGCTCTCACTATGAGACTTGGTCTCATTTAGATCGTGAGCAAGTTGATGATTGCTCTCCATGAGTTTTTCCACTGTGATCTTGCTATGTTCACAATCGATAGACATATTTTCGTAATTATTTCTTAGCAAGTTATTTTCATCTTTCAGCTCTAAGTTAGAAATTTCGAGTTGTATGTTTTCTCATTTTAATGTCTCATGGGCCTTTTGAATATTTTTAAATTCATTCATCATATTTTCGAAAGTATGAGATGCATTAATGGGAATATTGGATGTTGAGGTTACCTTATCATTGCTATCTTCATCGTCTTCAATATCTTTAGCCATAAACCACATGTATGCTTTATCCTCGAGCTCATCATCAGATGAGTCACTATCAGTAACTGCCTGAAGACATTCCTCAGTATTGGTTTGAGCGGGAGAGGCTTCCGATTCGCCGATCAGAGCCTTGGTCATGTTCTTCCAAGCACATCTTTTTTCGTCTTTTTCTTGTTGCTCAGCTTCCGGCAACTTTTGGACTTTAGGATGCGGACACTTATTCGCATAATGTCCCAGTTTCCTACAATTATAACATAAATTGGAATCACCGAATGGGGAAGATTCAAAACTTACCTTGTGAAAAGGCTTGGCCTGTATGCAGTCTTTCCAGACTGTTTGATGAATTTATTGAATTTGTGCATGAGCAGGACTATTTCATCTTGTGACAGGATATCATCGTCATTGTCAGCGTTCTTGTAGGCAAAATAGGATGTGATGGGCATGCTGTGTCTCCTGTTGGATACAGCGGCTAATGCTGGAGTCCTAGCAGGTGACTTTTCAGCCTTCTCTCTCCTATCAATGTCATACTCTAAAGCTTTTAGGTCAGAGAAGAGGTCAAAAGTAGATATGTCATTTAGATTACATGACACACGCATAGCTGTGGTTTTTATGTCCCATCGGGCAGGGAGTGATCTAAATATTTTCAAATTTTTCTCCTTTGGGATATACACTTTACCCAATGCTTCAAGTTCACCGACAATGCCAGTGAATCTGAGGTCAAGTTCCTCAAGAGTTTCAGATGATTTCATTTCGAAAGAGTCAAATTGCTGAGTGAGTTTTGAAATATTATATTCTTTTGAGAGCTCAGTTCCCTCATAGATCATCTTGAGTTTATCCTAGATTTTCTTGGCTGTCTTACAGCTCTTTACCTTTGAGAATGTGCCTTTGTCGAGAGTGACAAATAGCGCATTCTTAGATATGTTGTCGAGGTTGGCGCGCTTTCGATCATCAGTTGTCCACTGTTTGTGCTCTTTCTCGAGCATCTCGGCATGAGCTTGGCCTTCAATCCTTGCGGCGGGATTTACCTTCATTATCTTGATGGGGCCATCTTGGATGACAAAAATCATCTCTTCGTGCATGGCTGCAAGATGTGCTTCCATCCTAATTCTCCAATCATCAAACTCGTTAATAGAAGACATAGGTACCTTATTTATCAGTGAGGTATCCATGAGTAAGAATAGGAAATATAAGACTATTTTCAAAAGAATGTGTGATTTTAGGATCTGATTCGGATAAAAATACGACTGATTCTTTTTAGAATCAACCGCTCTGATACCACTTGTTGCCACTAAGTATACATAATACAGCTTGGAAAAGTGTTAGTACAACAAGCTGTATGTTTTTCAAATAAGAGTGTGTAGCGGAAGTTCGTTTTAAGTGAGTTGTTGTAAATACAGCAACTAGGTTTTCTCCTGGTAGCTTGGGGCTTACAGGGTATACAATGTATACTTATAAATAATCACAGTAATGAAAACAATAGAGGCAGAAGGTAAATAACACAGTATTTAAAGTGGTTCGAGGTAAACCCTCTACGTCCACTGGTCCTCCACACAGGAGTGAAAGCGTTTATTATAATCACTACGTACACAACTGCGTGACTATAATCAAACCTATTCTTGTATCTTTCACACAGATTGATGCAATAACTGTCACTTTCAACCGTTCACACAGATTGGTTGTTGGCATAACTTGACTTGCTTCTTCTCACACAAATTTGAAGCTTCGTCCTATTCATCCCACACAGGTCAGAATAACTTTCTTAGTCCACATAGGGCTAAGTTTTACTCAAAGGTAAAATGGTAAAGTAACAGGTTTAGAACAGCAGCTTGAACACGATGATCTTGAGCTGATGATGTGTTGTTCTTGGTGACTAAGTTTATTTCTTCTCTTCAAATATAGATAGATACTTGAAGAAATATACTTGCTCTTGTAAACTTTGATTTGACGATAATGAATATTCAGTCATTCGATCTTAGTATGTAATTCGTATTGCGTTAGATGGTTTTTGCAATGTCCTCTTGCATGGACTATTTATAACCTTGGAATAGATCCGTTATAAATATGTCCGTTGGCTGGGTTGATGAGCTGAGATCTATTCTGATTGGTTGATTGACTTTCAAGAACAAGATCCGGATTTTGCTCCTTGTCTGAAGATCCTTGTCGATTGGTATTTAAATACTTTATCCAGTCAGTATTTAAATACTTCTTCCAAACGGCGTTCTGACTTTAGCGTATAAAGTAGATTCTTTCTCAACGGTCTTCAGTTCTGTTGAATAAGTGTTTATTATCCTAACACTTTCAGCCTGTATGTTGTGTCCAATATAGTACGTCTTATTGCTGTTAGCTATAGACTTCAACATTGTAGCCTATCTCCCATGTTGTATGGCAGGTGCTGTATGAATATTCAGGACAGCTTCCATACTTAGCAGTATATCAAGTCATTCATTGTATGATGGCAAATATTCTTGAGATAGCTTGCTGTATGTTGACTAGATAACTTGTTGTATGATGGCAGTGCAGTATTTGCTGTATGTTGGCACATATCAAAACAAGGTACAGGATTGTTTATCCCAACAATATGCCATCTTCTGTCTGCAGGAAAGATTTGAACCTTCGCTTTGATACCACAACCGTAACACCCCCTAACCTAGCAGCTGAACCGCAAAGGGGTCTGTGCTACCTAGTTGCGAAGTATCACTATTTTATACATTGAAAACCACGATTTTAAATTTCGTAAAAGCAAGAATTCTGGAAAATAACGCAAACTGGTATTATTCATTTAAAACAGTTCAAAATCTTAAGTTTGATGCATAAACAAAACAATAATAGATCGGTCTTATTCAAAACAAAACAGAGTCTTCCAGCATAGGGGCTGTAATATCCGCAATTTCGGATTTCCGGTAATTTTATTTTTTCGGCGGAAGTCCATTTAGACGACTCGCTTGGGACCGTCTCATCATTCTGAGAATGATTAATTCTGCACTTTTTGTCATCCGAATTCGTTTCGGTATCGTTTTGCTGAGTTCCGAGCTTTTTAGCGACTTTTCCGCACTTGAGTTCGATTCTTGCGAATCTCGTCCGAAACTGTTGTTTCGAGTTTCTCGTAAGTTCATTTAATGTTATTATTCATGTTGCGAGCTTTGGTTTGGTGTTTCGATCGCGTATCGTTATTTTCGGACGTTTTGGGCCATTTTCGTAATTTCCCAAAGTTTTGGGTAATTACTTTCCGTTGTCGAATTTCGAGCCTTCGGGTGGTCGGAATCAGGTGTTCTCTCAGTGTTCGGATTCGTATTTTCGAGTACTTCGTAACCGTGCTTTCGGTTTACGCTCGTGTCCGAGTTTCGGATTTTGGACCGTCGGATCGACCAGTCATGGCTAGCCGGACACAGGCGAAACGGCCGAAACGGCAGCGCTGCCAGCGCCGTGTCTTGCGCTGGTCGGCCAGGACCAGAAGCCTGCCGAGACACGGCCGAGACACCCGGCGCCGGTCCGGCCGTTTCTTTGCGCCGTGTCCGTGGCTATAAATATGGCGAAGCGATCGGGTTTTTCTTCATTTTTCTCACTCGTTTCTTCCTCTTCCGCGGCTGGAGCTTTGATGATCATGGAGGGATGTTGTTAGGGGTTAAATCCATGAAGTTTTGAAGTTCATAACATAGATTAATCCTTCCATAACTTGCTCCGATCGACCGAATCAAGGCAAGTTTTCTTAAAATATAGTTTTGGGGATTTTGTTCGATTTGTCCGTTTAATCCGTTTTAACTCAGAATATTGATGGATTGATGATTGTTAAGCTATATTATATCTAATTCCTTGTTATTCCACAGTTGGATTGCCACGGATTTGTCGTTTTATTGAGTATTTTATCGACGCCTTGAAGGTGTTCGATAAAATGTCACAAAGAGAATTCGAGTGTTCTACCATTATTCTTCCTCGTATGATCGATGATTTATTGATTATATGTTGTTAGGGTCGAATTCTTGTGAAGAACTCGAGTCGGAACCCTTCCGTTCGTTGTCTTCTTCGGGGTCCGAGCTTCCCGGTCGAACCGTGTTCTTCGAAGCGTTTGGTAGCGGTTATTAAGGCAAGTATCTTACTATACGACTTGTATCTTGCGACTAGTAATTATGTATGAGATGTGTGATGATTTTTCTTGCCTTCGTAATTATGTTCCGTTTGAGTTGGTTGTGTTTTCCGTAATTTGAAGGCTTTGCGATAATATTGTTATATTAGTATACGTGTTAGGCATTGTGCCATTTGTGCAGGATTGCGCCGTACATATGGGACGATCGTACACTTGGTTGTGTAATGTAATGTGTACCGAACGTGTGTTATGTTGGATATGTGTCGTTGATTGACGATAGTTGTTGCGAGTGTTGAGATTGTGTTATGTGCAGGTGATGTACGATTTTGTGGTGATCAATGTGATTGATCAATTGTGCTCATTGTTGTATGTAATGTGAATGTGAATATGAATATGTGTGTGACCGCTAAGTTCACTCATGTTGGTCCGACGGGACCTACGAGGATTCGTGGCAGTGGACTACGGGGTCAGAACTTAGTGAGGTACTGAGGTCCAATCGTGCTGGTCTGACGAGGCCTACGATAACGCATGGCAGTGGACCATGAGTTTCGGACACAGTACGTCCAACCGGGTGAGCTCGACGGGGCTTACGGTGACACGTGGCAGTGGACTACGGTGTCAGGACTGTGTGTGTGGTTGTTGAGATTGATATAGTCCGTGCGGGTTGTTAAGCCTACGGAGACACGTGACAGTGGATCACGGTGTCGGAATTGGTTATGTCTAGTTAATAGTCCGTGCGGGTTGTTGAACCTACGGAGACACGTGACAGTGGATCACGGTGTCGGAATTGATTACGTTTGTTTAATTGTGCGTGGTGTAGTCCGTGCGGGTTGTTGAACCTACGGAGACACGTGACAGTGGATCACGGTGTCATGAGCATGATTGTTTTCAAATCAAAGTTTTGAAAAGAAAGTTTTAAGAAAGGAATATTGGGCGAGCCCCACGAGATTTATGAAATGTTTTCGTACTGTGAATTATTGAAATACAATTTGTGATTTGGGTTAAGACCCTAAGATTTTCGAAAGGTTTGTGTTGTGTCAAGAATTAACACCTTCCGACCGGCGATCGCCTCAGAGGTTGGGCGACCGAGTCACTGCCGGGCGGCCAAGCCTTAACCCAGCGGACAAGCTACATCGGCCATCCGAAAGTCCCAGGACCAGTCCCGGTGCCGAGCGATCGACATCAAATACGATCGCCTCTCGGTACTCGGCGACCGACTCCTGGAGACCGATAAGCGGACGAACATTCCTCGGCACCTGCCGACCGGCTCCTGGCGACGGACAAGCGGGCGATCCTCTCTCGGCACCTGCCGACCGAGTCCTGGCGACCGACAAGCAGGCGATCCTCTCTCGGCATCTGCCGATCGACCCTTGGTGACCGACCAATGCCGACCCTCAGCAACTGGCCGATGGCGACCTCTGATGACCAGCTAGAGACGACCGCCTCATGTCGATCAGCGCCGATGGCCATCCAGTCGGAAAAGGCCGAGACAAGATCCGCGAATCTCGGGCCATTGACCACAGCCTGGCAGGATCTCTCCACCAGCCGACAAGCCGCCGAAAGCTGTCAGTAGGGCCGCATGTGACTGACTTCGGACGCGTGCTAGCCCCTCATTGGACCGCCCAGCTGGCTGCCTGCTGTAACTTTGGACTTTAGGCAGACTGCCAGCCTCTTCCTTGGACTTTAGCCCAACAGCTCGGGTGATCGCCCCATTATAATATTGGCCGGCGGACGATCGCCCCATTATTATAATGGCCGGAAGGCGATCGCCCGCTAGAGGACAGGACCCGGCTACCCCTATATATACAAGGCTCCCTGCACTTGTATTTTCTCTCTGGCATTCTCGCATTACACACGCAATACAGAAGCAAAACATCAAGCACTTGGCTAATCTCCAACTCTTGGCAATAGCTATCATTCGGTCTTACTTCTCCCGGCCTCTCTCATCAGGAAGACGATCGGCGGGGACGAAGAACACCGAGCTTCGCTCAAGAGCCGGATTAACAGAGTCTTTTTACACTCATTGTATTTAGATTTCTCTCATTAATACTTGTATCCACGAATATTCGTATTAATACCATCTCGCGAGAGCATTCAAGCCCGGGCCTAACAAACCCGGCAAATCTTGAATTATTTATCTTCCCTCGGAAGTGCTCCCGCAATTGTTGTTTGTTGTCCGTCTTCCAGCAGTATTAATCTTCGGATAAATATTTTGGGCAACAACAATTGGCGCTAGAGGAAGGACATCTAACCCTCAAATTTTTATACCTACCGTTCCGAAGAACACTCACTGTTCTCGGGGCAGATACTTGAAGTGACACTCACTGCACTTCAAAGAAATCCTTCAGAAATCATGTCTTCCGCATCCGCGTCGAAGAAAGTCGCTGACCAGCCGGCCAGACCCCCCGTTCCATCCCAGTCCGAGCCGCAGCCGATGGTGGAAGACATCCGCCGCGGTCAGAGACGCTCGATCCCATCCCTGGGCGGCGGCCCGAGCCTCTCGCTCGATCAGCTCCGAACCAAGGAACAGATCGACGAGGTCATGGCCGTCCTACAGGAGCGACGGAGTGCTCTCGACGCGCCTCCTGCTATCACCCCCTCGGCCTCCCGCCGGAAGTCCAAGCGGAAGCTCAAGGCATTACTGGCCGAGCGATCGCCAGGAGGCTCTCGTCCGCAAGAAGAGGCGCTCGGCAGCCGGGGCACCTCTGTCTTCGATCGCCTGGGCAGCGACCCGACCTGGCGACCGGGGCAGTCCGGCCCCAGCTACGAGACGATGGAGTTTGAGTCCGTCACCAGGAGCTCGGCCTACCCGGCTCCCAGAAGGCAGCCCAGCCGTCTGGCTCCCCCTCGCCAAATTGCCGAGGTCGGCAGCAGCGGAGTCCGGAGATCGGTACACGATCGCCTCGGCTCCCGCTCCCAAAGTCGATCGGCAAGCGATCGAGCCACGGCGATAGCTGCGATGCAACGTCAGATCGATGACATGAAGGCGCTCCTGCAATCCGGGGCAGGCGCCATGAAGACGATCGCCGAGCCAAGCGAGCCGCTCGCGATCGACATCGAGCTCGCCCCCGTACAGCACAGGATCGCTCCCCCGCAAACACCCATGTACGAGGGGCGATCGGACCCCCAGACGCACCTGAGGAAGTTCAACATCTACATGACCGGGTGTGGGGCATCTGACGCGACCAGGTGCCGAATGTTCCCTCTGACACTCGACGACCTCGCCCACCGGTGGTACACCTCTTTGCCACCTCGGTCCATTGGCTCCTTTAACGAGCTGGCGCACGTCTTCACGGAGCACTTCGCCACCAGAGTCGTCCGACCTGAAGGTCGCCTTCGCATGATGCAAATAAAGCAGGGAGAAGAAGAGTCCGACTCGGACTACATCGACCGGGTAGACGTGATCATCCTCAACGGCGAGCCCGTAAACGATGAGACCGCCCTCTACGCGGTCCTCGGAGGTTTTCAGGGCTTCTCGCCTATGTTCAAGCATCTCACGAAGACCCAACCGACGACCTACGCAGCCTTCCAGGCTAGAGCCGCAGATTTCCTGTCCAGGCAAAGGCTTCTTCTTAGCCTAGGAGTAGAGCGATCGGCGCCCGCGCGACGACCTCCAGTCTACCAGCCCGATCGCTACTATCCAGCAGAGCCGGAGGACTCGCTCACCGCCTACAGTCCACCATTTTAAATGAGGGACTAACTCCCGCCCGATCGCCGATATCGACCTACGAATAAAGCGATCGGCTGCCAAGCGGCGATCGCCAGTCTTCCGGCCCGATCGCCGATCATCACGCTACATCATCAGCAATCCGGCGGACACGATCGCCATTTACAGTCCAGCATCTAACATGACGGACTAAGGCATAAGATCGCCTCCACCGCACATCATAAAGCCATGGCCCTGGCAGTCGATGGAACCGGCTGCTTCGGCCATGCAAGGTCCCTTTCGGCCGAGATCGCCCGCCCTTCATTTAAATACGAGGCCGGCGTAGTCTGAGGGCTCTCCAACATTAATCAGTGGACCCATGCCACAACCCCGTCTCAACGTACACCGTCAAGGTCGGCCATCTCCATGGCTGGCCGAGGTGGAAGCAGAGCTAACAAGCCGCGGGCGTGGAGTTGATTCATCCGACGCTGCCCCGCGCAAGGACTCCTCTAGACCGAGACCGCACGCCCTGCGTTTAAATACGAGGCGAGGCGCAGCCTAACAGAGGACCCTCATAATAAAGTGAGTCACGAGACACTCAATGTCTTCGCGCACCAAGACACGGTCATGGAGTTGGTCCATCGATCTCCGCGACTGTGCACGATTTCTCAAACAAGCGAAACCACCAAGTTTCCGTGGGGGATCGGCCAATGTTGTTTTTGCAGGTACAAGACCGAAAGATAGCTAGCCAATCGACCATGATAGCCCAAGTCCGAATCCTAAGTCAGCTCAGATCGCCCGTCCTCATCCATACATGATCACCAGCAAGAACCACCTCGCCCCATGTCTTCAACATAGGAGCAAGATGGGGGGCAATTGTTTTGTCAAGAATTAACACCTTCCGACCGGCGATCGCCTCGGAGGTCGGGCGACCGAATCACTACCGGGCGGCCAAGCCTTAACCCAGCGGACAAGCTACATCGGCCATCCGAAGGTCCCAGGACCAGTCCCGGTGCCGAGCGATCGACATCAAATACGATCGCCTCTCGGTACTCGGCGACCGACTCCTGGCGACCGATAAGCGGACGACCATTCCTCGGCACCTGCCGACCGGCTCCTGGCGACGGACAAGCGGGCGATCCTCTCTCGGCACCTGCCGACCGACTCCTGGCGACCGACAAGCGGGCGATCCTCTCTCGGTATCTGCCGATCGACCCTTGGTGACCGACCAATGCCGACCCTCAGCAACTGGCCGATGGCGACCTCTGATGACCAGCTAGAGACGACCGCCTCATGTCGATCAGCGCCGATGGCCATCCAGTCGGCAAAGGCCGAGCCTCAAGACTGGCACCACGTGCAAGAGCCGAGACAAGATCCGCGAATCTCGGGCCATTGACCACAGCCTGGCAGGATCTCTCCACCAGCCGACAAGCCGCCGAAAGCTGTCAGTAGGGCCGCATGTGACTGACTCCGGACGCGTGCTGGCCCCTCATTGGACCGCCCAGCTGGCTGCCTGCTGTAACTTTGGACTTTAGGCAGACTGCCAGCCTCTTCCTTGGACTTTAGCCCAACAGCTCGGGTGATCGCCCCATTATAATATTGGCCGGCGGACGATCGCCCCATTATTATAATGGCCAGAAGGCGATCGCCCGATAGAGGACAGGACCCGGCTACCCCTATATATACAAGGCTCCCTGCACTTGTATTTTCTCTCTGGCATTCTCGCATTACACACGCAATACAGAAGCAAAACATCAAGCACTTGGCTAATCTCCAACTCTTGGCAACAGCTATCATTCGGTCTTACTTCTCCCGGCCTCTCTCATCAGGAAGACGATCGGCGGGGATGAAGAACACCGAGCTTCGCTCAAGAGCCGGATTAACAGAGTCTTATTACACTCATTGTATTTAGATTTCTCTCATTAATACTTATATCCACGAATATTCGTATTAATACCATCTCGCGAGAGCATTCAAGCCCGGGCCTAACAAACCCGGCAAATCTTGTATTATTTATCTTCCCTCGGAAGTGCTCCTGCAATTGTTGTTTGTTGTCCGTCTTCCAGCAGTATTAATCTTCGGATAAATATTTTGGGCAACAACAGTTTGAAATTCTAAAAATTCCCGAGATGATAATCTTATTTTCGAATGCTTCATAGTTTACCTTCCCTTGTGATAACCTCCCGGGAATATTTTGATACTTGATTATTATATTGGATTCACGATTATTATTTGCTTGTTACATTTCGTATGATTTGATACTTGCACTAGTAAAACAGTGGAGTTTTACTAACCCCGTGTCGGGGGTGGATGTCTGTTTGCGTCGGTACATGCGGTCAGGCGATCACAGGATTGGCACAAGAGGATGACGAGTGCGATACTAATCATGAGTTGAGAGTTGTTTTGATTTTTGTTGTGTTGTCAGAGTTGATTTCAGTCTTCCGTTGTATTGTATTTCGACCCCTGTGTGGGTAATGTTATTTAAGTCAGTTTTATCGATTGGGTTGTGTGACCTCATCGGTCTGTGTATTCACGTGTAAGTGACCATATCGATCTGTATCATTTTATTGTTCGACCCTGGCTGGGCAAGCATTTGGTTGTTTATGGATGTTTAGCCTGGTAGATCCTTGTGGAAAGGGTCTACGGCGTGTAATATTCCCATATGGTTTTGGGGGTGTTACATTTATGGTATCAGAGCCTAGGTTGCGGAAACCTAGGCTGTCGGGTCGAGTCGAGTCGTGGTTTGTCGAGTAATGTGTGGTCTTGTCGTTCGAGTCGTCAGGTGACAAGTTGAGTTGTGCGTAGTCACAACGTGTCGGATATGTTGTCGGACGAGATTAGTATCGTGGGCGACCGTCACTTCCGTGCGACCTGTGGATGTAAGTCTCCTACTTTATGCGTAATACCTGTGTATCTCGATTTTATCTTAGTGAGTTAATTGCGGTGCATAATTTTATTTACACAGTATTGTGTAATATAGTTGTGTTTAATACTTGTGACACATAGTATGTGTATAGAACTGGGCACGTTATTCTTTTATCTTTGAACCACCGGGTAGGGTGGTAGGTTGTGAAAGTTTTAAACCTTGATGGGTTTCGAATAGGTACCGACGGTAGAGTTTGTGAGAAACTCCGATGAATGATTTTGCTGTGTGTTTAAACTTGATACCAGGAGATGCATTTGATTGAATTGGCGACCCTGGTTTCCATTTGAGTATATGGTTTTAAATTCGACTGTTTTTGGAATGTTGTAATTTTTGTCCGCTATGGGTAAGTTTGAGAATGTTTCCTGAAGGACTTTCTGATTTGAGAATTTTGTAGAAATCGATTTTTGGAAAATATTTTGGTGGTGCGGTCAAACCATGGTTTATATGGATTTTTAAAATTTGTTAAATTTTGACAAATGGGCCGTGTATTTTCAAATGACACAATCAGGCGGTATTTGAAAAATGTGTTTTGAAATACTTCGGACATTGTAAAATATTACCGTCATCGACCTTTTTGGCGTTTTGTAAATGGTTTTTAGCTGGTGGGTTCAGTAGCAGGACCCACGGCGCTATAATGTTCCGTGTAATTATCTGAAATTTTTGGGCATTCTAGCCCATTGAATTATCGTTGAAAACTTTGAGTACCTTGGGAAATAAATTTCGAGACGTCCTTTTAAAATGAGTTATTTTCTTGTGGTACATCCAAGGTGCCACAATATGTTTCAAGATTTTTCTACCTCGAGGACCAAAATGTTTTGAGATATTTTCCAATGTTTTAGAAACACTTTTACTTAGACCCGAGGGTCGAATACTTCCGAAAGTTTTTCACGAAAAGAAATTGTCCTCATTTTTATCGAATGCGAAATAGTTTCCAAAGTCTCGATAATGATGTTTCACGATTGTATTTTTATTGAAGGGTGATACTCAAGATCAATCGGTGTTTCCAAAATTATTTTCAAAAGGAGGTTTTCGTTTTTAAAACCTATCCATTCCCGTTTGAGGGCTGGTTATGTATGTATGATGTTTGCGTTGTCGTTATGATGTTTATGTAACACCCCCAAAACCGCATGGGAATATTACACGCCGTAGACCCTTTCCACAAGGATCTACCAGGCTAAACATCCATAAACAACCAAATGCTTGCCCGGCCAGGGTCAAACAATATAATAATACAGACCGTTAAAGTCACTTACACATAAACACACGGACCGATGAGGTCACACAACTCTATCAACAGAACTGACTAACAAAATTACCCACACAGGGGTCGAAACACAATACAGCGGAAGACTGAATCAACTCTAATAATACAACCAAACTCTACCAACTCTCGACTCTTGATTAGTATCGCAGCTCGTCATCCTCTTGTGCCAATCCTGTGACTCCTCCCTAAATTTGCATGTACCTGGACGCAAAACAGACATCCACCCCCCGATTACTCGGGGGTTAGTAAAACTCCACTGTTTTACTAGTGCAAGTATCAAATCATACGAAATATAACAAGCAAGTAATAATCGTGAATCAAATATAACGATCAAGTATCAAAATATCCCCGGGAGGTTTTCACAAGGAAATACAAGCTATGAAGCATTCGAAAATAAGATTATCATCTCGGGAATTTTTAGAATTTCAAAACCTTTCGAAAATCTTAGGGTCTTAACCCAAATCTCAAAATTTTATTTCAACAATTTACGGTACGAAAACATCTCCATAAATCTCATGGGGCTCGGCCCAACATTCTTTTCTTAAAACTTTCTTACAAAGAGTTTGATTTACAAAACATGATTCATGACACCGTGATCCCCTGTCACGTGTCTCCGTAGGTTCAATAACCCACACGGACTTAACCAATCACAACAATCACAACAATCAATCATGCTCATGACTCCGTGATCGCTTGCCACGAGTCTCCGTAGGTTCAACAACCCACACGGATTGAGCAAACACAACAATCACAACAATCAATCATGCTCATGACTCCGTGATCGCTTGCCACGAGTCTCCGTAGGTTCAACAACCCACACGGATTGAGCAAACACAACAATCACAACAAAGAGTCCCGACACCGTAGTCCACTGCCACGTGTCACCGTAAGCCCCGTCGAGCCCGCATGGTTGGACGTACTGTGTCCTGATCCCATGGACCTGTGCCATGAATCATCGTAGGCCTCGTCAGACCCGCACGATTGGACCTCAGCACCACACACTAAGTTCTGATCCCATGGACCTGTGCCATGAATCCTCGTAGGCCCCGTCGAACCCGCACGAGTGAACTTAGCGTTCCAGCACACCACATTCACATTCACATTACATGTGATAATGAGCACAGTTAGTCAATCACGTTGATCACCACAAAATCGTACATCATACGCACATAACACAATCTCAATACTCTCAAAAAAAACTATCATCAATCAACATATCGCACGTTTGGTACACGATACATTGCACAACCAAGTGCACAACCATCCATATGTACGTCGCAATCCTGCACAAATGGCACAACACCTAACATGTATACCAACATAGCACTATTATCACAAAGCCTTCAAATTACGGAATACACAACCGATTCAAACGGAACATATTTACGAAGGCAAGCAAAATCATCATAAATATCATACGTGATTACTAGTCGCAAGATACAAGACGTATAGTAAGATACTTGCCTTACTAACCGCTACCGAATGCTCCGAAGAACACGGTTCGACCGGGAAGCTCGGATCCCAAAGAAGGCAACGAACGAAAGGGTTCCGACTCGAGTTCTTCACAAGAATTCGTTCCTAAGTCACAACGATATCAATTCAATCACAATTCTACGAAAACATATGGAACTTCCCAAGTTCTACTCATTGAAGCATTTTATCGAACACCTTGAGGGCATAGTCCAATTCAATTGATTATTCAAGGTAATACTCAAATTCGTTCCACAAAACTTCAGGGGTAATGAATGATTTCGAGTATACAACCATGTTCTAACAATAATCTAAACTAAAACGAATCAAATCGGCCAAAACATCAAGAAACCTCAAAAATTCCCAAAACCAAGAGTTTAGGTGTTCTTACCTTCGATTCGGGTGGAAGATGATGTTAATCCATGAATCAAACTTCCAAAACGTGTTGTTCTATGATTCTCTTACTCAAATCCATCCACTTATGCTGAAGAAATCGCGAAGGAACGAAGGAAAAAATGAGAAATGGCCGGATGACTCGGTCCGTGCCATTAAATAGCCGATGCCTTTGTGTGCCGCGGCACAGACAAGTGTGCCGCGGACCACGGCCAAAAAACTGCCCAGCATCGGCTTAGTGCCGCGGCCGCGGCGAAGTGTGCGCGGCACACGGTATGCGATCCTAACACCAAAAGGCACATCGTGCAGTCTTAGCTATTTCGACCATAACTCCTTCGTCCGGACTCCGATTGACTCACCGTTTGAACCATTGGAAAGCTAACTTGATTATTTATAATATTGCAAAGATTCAGAATTTTTCCAGTTTCCAAGAATTTATGGTGATTTTTACAAAGCCGAACTCATACTTAGAAAAGTCATTTAGTAACCTTGAACTCAACAAAACGACACCGAAACCCGAACCGAAGATACGGTTACGAAGTACTCGCAAAGATGAATCTAAGAGCTAGTAGAACACACGATTCCGACCACCCGAAGGCTCGAAATTCGACAACGGAAGGTAATTACCCCAAACTTTGGGAAATTACGAAAATGGCCCAAATGCCCGAAAATCACCATACGACAACGAATAATCAAACCGAAGCTCACAACACGTATAACAACGTTAAATGAACTTACGAAAAAACCCAAACGACAGTTTCGAACGAGATTCGCAAGAACCGAACTCAAGCGCGGAAAAGTCGCTAAAAAGTACGGAACTCAACAAAGCAGCACCGAAACGAACTCGGATGTCAAAAAGTGCAGAATTAATCATTCTCAGAATGATGGAACGGTCATGAGCGAGTCGTCAAAACGGACTTTCGCCGAAAAAGAAGAAATTACCGGAAATCGAAATTACGGGTATTACATTCTACCCCCCTTAAAAGAAGTTTCGTCCCGAAACTTAAAACAAGTAGGGAGAAGCGATATCCCTGCCAGGACAACTCGACGAGATACACAAAAACCGAAAACTCGCGCCCAACGGCGAAACGCTGCAAGAAACGCAAGGAGACATACGGCGTGAATACACGCTCCACGACGACCAACACAACGCCACCGACAATGATTCAAAACAATAACGAGCAATTAACGACGCATCACATACCACATCATATGCACACATTTAGTCAAAGAAACGTACGCGACAACAAGTTGCACCCGACTAAAACGGCTATGCGATAGAAACAAATAGAGTATTACGATAGAAATCATTCCGATTCTCATCAACAAGAAAATGTCTGACGTCAAAACACAAACAATTCAAGATAACGAAAAACAAAGGTACCAGATATTACATTCTATCTCACAAAAAATAAGTTTTGTCCCGAAACTTAAAATAAAACATCAGGGTAGACTCCAAACAAAACCAAAAAGTTCACACAACAAATATCAATCTGTACTCAAATTACAACACAAATACAACACGCAACTATGCTATCGGGCACCACTGATCTCTCCACGCGTAGGGGCGGGATCTCGGCTCCCGAACATCTCAACAACGGTCTTGCAGTGTACCACCTGATGTCCCACATGTCCACATTTGAAACAGTTAACTTGGGGCGAGCGACAATTCTTACGAGTATGGCCCACACGGCTACAATTGAAACATAATTTCACGCCGCTTGTCTTACTCGGCTCGTGAGTAGGATTCTTAGACTGGTCAACCGAACGAGGAGTGCTCCCAGAAGGAAACTGTGAAGTAACAGGCTCACGGATCTCACTTCTCTGGCCTCTTGAAAAGTTACTCGAGGTCTTCTGTCTCTTACTCTCTGAACCAGATTCCGATACCGAAACGGCCATCTCAATGGCTAAAGCTCGGTCCTGATATTCCTTCAGGGTGGTACACATGAACGGAGCCATACTCTCACGGATATGGGGTTTCATGCGCATATTGAAGTATCGGACCTTGTCCCCTTCACTTCTCACTTGATCACGAACATAAGCCAGCTGTCGATTAAAATCGACTATGGCCTGGGATATCGACACATCCTGGGGCGCAGCTGAGAAAAACTCAACGATCCTGCGTTCACGAACAGGCAACGGGCAATACTCTGCCTCCATGGCGGTCTTAAACTCAGCCCATGTAGGTGTGCGATCTGCAGGCACTACAGCCTGCCACCAGTCTGCAGCTTCTTTGTCAAGCAAGTACTGAGCAATGGGTACCCTCTTCTCATTCGGACAAGCTACAGCATCAAATGTTCTGTCCAACTGGAAGAGCTAGCCTTCCCAACCTAACGAGTCAGATGAACCCACAAAACGGGGCGGCTGCATCCTCATCACATCTCGAATCCACTTACTAGCCCCGTTATCCCCATCCGGGTTCTCATTCCGATGTACGGCCTGATTCATCTGCACTAACTGATCAACCACCTGACGAAGGATGGTGGCGGCGCCAATGTCAACATTAACGCTAGTCGAATGTCCCTGATCTGTACTGAGCTGATCGGTACTCGGCAAGGAGGGAGTCGCCCTCTCACGCTCTTGATCACGACCACAACTACGACCACGTCCTCGGCCACGACCTCTCGGCATACTGAACGGACGACCAAACAGAATAACGCAACCATACAACGCGTTACAACGTCCCACATAGACGATAATAGCAAGACGATAAAGCATCAACTCCAAGTAATCAAACATGTGCATGAACTAACACCGTAATTTAAAAACTTCATTCAAAAATAATTCGCATTACATCAACAGAGGTGTTTGGATTTTACCCAACCAAACACAAAACCACACACGTATCGTAGGATCAAACACTCATGACAAAAAAAAAAAAATATTTCCGGGGTATTATTCAAATGATAATTTTTTTTTAAAATTCTCAAGTTTGAAAAATTTGGTGAAATGAAATTTTTTTTGAAAACACTTTTAATACCCCGATCGTCCAATCAAAACCATGTATCTCAACATTTAGAAAACACTGAAACATTCTCCGGCGAGCACAACAACACCACAAACTTATCACAACCACTTGACCCAACACGTGGACATATGAAGTTCAAAATTCCAAAAACCAAAAATCGTTCTGCAAAATAAAAAAAAAAAAAGATTTTCAAAATCCTTTAGTTCATAACCAAGACGACGGTAATATTTTACAATGTCCGAAGTACTTCAAAACACATTTTTCAAATACCGTCTGATTGTGTCATTTGAAAATACACGGCCCATTTGTCAAAGTTTTAACAAATTTTAAAAATCCACATAAACCGTGGTTTGACCGCACCACCAAAATATTTTCCAAAAATCGATTTCTACAAAATTCTCAAACTGTAAAGTCCTACAGAAGATATTCTCAAAATGGACAAAAATTACAACATTCCAAAAATAGTCGAATTTAAAACCACATACACAAATGGCAACCACGGTCGCCAATTCAATCAAATGCATCTCGTGGTCTCAAGTTTAAACGCACAAAGAAGAACATTCATCGGAGTTTCTCACAAACTCTACCGTTGATATCTTCACAGAACCCATCAAGGTTTACAACCTTCACACCATACCACCCCACGCGGTGGTTCAAAAGTAAAACAACAATACGCTCAGCTATACTCATATCATGTGCCACAAGTATTAAACACGACTACATCACACAATGCTGTGTAAACAAAATCATGCACCGCAATTAACTCACTAAGATAAAATCGAGATACACAGGTATTACGCATAAAGGAGGAGACTTACGTCCACAGGCCGCACGGAGATGATGGTTGCCCACGATACTAATCTCATCCGACAACATATCCGACACGTTGTGACTACGCACAACTCAACTTGTCACCTGACGACTCGAATGACAAGACAACACGTTACACGACAAACCACGACTCAACTCGACCCGACAGCCTAGGTTTCCGAAACCTAATCTCCGATACCATAAATGTAACACCCCCAAAACCGCATGGGAATATTACACGCCGTAGACCCTTTCCACAAGGATCTACCAGGCTAAACATCCATAAACAACCAAATGCTTGCCCGGCCAGGGTCAAACAATATAATAATACAGACCGTTAAAGTCACTTACACATAAACACACGGACCGATGAGGTCACACAACTCTATCAACAGAACTGACTAACAACATTACCCGCACAGGGGTCGAAATACAATACAGCGGAAGACTGAATCAACTCTAATAATACAACCAAACTCTACCAACTCTCGACTCTTGATTAGTATCGCAGCTCGTCATCCTCTTGTGCCAATCCTGGATCGCTCCTAAATGCATGTACCGACGCAAAGCAGACATCCACCCCCGATTACTCGGGGTTAGTAAACTCCTTGTTTACTAGTGCAAGTATCAAATCATACGAAATATAACAAGCAAGTAATAATCGTGAATCAAATATAACGATCAAGTATCAAAATATCCCCGGGAGGTTTTCACAAGGAAATACAAGCAATGAAGCATTCGAAAATAAGATTATCATCTCGGGAATTTTTAGAATTTCAAAACCTTTCGAAAATCTTAGGGTCTTAACCCAAATCTCAAAATTTTATTTCAACAATTTACGGTACGAAAACATCTCCATAAATCTCATGGGGCTCGGCCCAACATTCTTTTCTTAAAACTTTCTTACAAAGAGTTTGATTTACAAAACATGATTCATGACACCGTGATCCCCTGTCACGTGTCTCCGTAGGTTCAATAACCCACACGGACTTAACCAATCACAACAATCACAACAATCAATCATGCTCATGACTCCGTGATCGCTTGCCACGAGTCTCCGTAGGTTCAACAACCCACACGGATTGAGCAAACACAACAATCACAACAATCAATCATGCTCATGACTCCGTGATCGCTTGCCACGAGTCTCCGTAGGTTCAATAACCCACACGGATTGAGCAAACACAACAATCACAACAAAGAGTCCCGACACCGTAGTCCACTGCCACGTGTCACCGTAAGCCCCGTCGAGCCCGCACGGTTGGACGTACTGTGTCCTGATCCCATGGACCTGTGCCATGAATCATCGTAGGCCTCGTCAGACCCGCACGATTGGACCTGAGCACCACACACTAAGTTTTGATCCCATGGACCTGTGCCATGAATCCTCGTAGGCCCCGTCGAACCCGCACGAGTGAACTTAGCGTTCCAGCACACCACATTCACATTCACATTACATGTGATAATGAGCACAGTTAGTCAATCACGTTGATCACCACAAAATCGTACATCATACGCACATAACACAATCTCAATACTCTCAAAAAAACTATCATCAATCAACATATCGCACGTTTGGTACACGATACATTGCACAACCAAGTGCACAACCATCCATATGTACGTCGCAATCCTGCACAAATGGCACAACACCTAACATGTATACCAACATAGCACTATTATCACAAAGCCTTCAAATTACGGAATAAACAACCGATTGAAACGGAACATATTTACGAAGGCAAGCAAAATCATCATAAATATCATACGTGATTACTAGTCGCAAGATACAAGACGTATAGTAAGATACTTGCCTTACTAATCGCTACCGAATGCTCCGAAGAACACGGTTCGACCGGGAAGCTCGGATCCCAAAGAAGGCAACGAACGGAAGGGTTCCGACTCGAGTTCTTCACAAGAATTCGTTCCTAAGTCACAACGATATCAATTCAATCACAATTCTACGAAAACGTATGGAACTTCCCAAGTTCTACTCATTGAAGCATTTTATCAGACACCTTGAGGGCATAGTCCAATTCAATCGATTATTCAAGGTAATACTCAAATTCGTTCCACAAAACTTCAGGGGTAATGAATGATTTCGAGTATACAACCATGTTCTAACAATAATCTAAACTAAAACGAATCAAATCGGCCAAAACATCAAGAAACCTCAAAAATTCCCAAAACCAAGAGTTTAGGTGTTCTTACCTTCGATTCGGGTGGAAGATGATGTTAATCCATGAATCAAACTTCCAAAACGTGTTGTTCTATGATTCTCTTACTCAAATCCATCCACTTATGCTGAAGAAATCGCGAAGGAACGAAGGAAAATGAGAAATGGCGGATGACTCGGTCCCGTGCCATTAAATAGCCGATTCGCACTTTGTGTGCCGCGGCACAGGACAAGTGTGCCGCGGACCACGGCCAAAAAAAACTGCCCAGCACTGGCTTAGTGCCGCGGCACAGCCGAAGTGTGCCGCGGCACACGGTACAGTCCACTCCAACACCAAAAGGCACATCGTGCAGTCTTAGCTATTTCGACCATAACTCCTTCGTCCGGACTCCGATTGACTCACCGTTTGAACCATTGGAGAGCTAACTTGATGATTTATAATATTGCAAAGATTCAGAATTTTTCGAGTTTCCAAGAATTTATGGTGATTTTTACAAAGCCGAACTCATACTTAGAAAAGTCGTTTAGTAACCCTGAACTCAACAAAACGACACCGAAACCCGAACCTGAATACGAACCGAAGATACGGTTATGAAGTACTCGCAAAGAAGAATCTAAGAGCTAGTAGAACACATGATTCCGACCACCCGAAGACTCGAAATTCGACAACGGAAGGTAATTACCCCAAACTTTGGGAAATTACGAAAATGGCCCAAATGCCCGAAAATCACCATACGACAACGAATAATCAAACCGAAGCTCACAACACGCATAACAACGTTAAATGAACTTACGAAAAACCCCAAACGATAGTTTCGAACGAGATTCGCAAGAACCGAACTCAAGCGCGGAAAAGTCGCTAAAAAGTACGGAACTCAACAAAGCAGCACCGAAACGAACTCGGATGTCGAAAAGTGCAGAATTAATCATTCTCAGAATGATGGAACGGTCATGAGCGAGTCGTCAAAACGGACTTTCGCCAAAAAAGAAGAAATTACCGGAAATCGAAATTACGGGTATTACAGTTTGCTCCCGAGTATGATCGAATTGGTGGCATGAACGTCGAGGCGTTGCCACGCATTTGTTGTACTAGCCCTCTGTGAGAGGTGTGAACTGGTGTTTACTGTTTATCGCCTCGTGGTGATTTGCGTGTTGTCGCACGAGTGTGAGCTGTTGAAGCTTGGGTTTGTACGTTTGTGTACATGTGTGATTGTTTCATAATGTTTGTAATTAGGTCTTTGGTTATCGTCGGGCCGTTGAGGTCGCCGAACGATACCGTCGTGATTCTTTGTTGTCCGAGTTGGCATCTCCGCTATATTGTTTTGCGACTTTATGCCCCATTGTATCTAGCATTTGTATTTTCGGTATGCCGAGCCGAGGTATTTCAACCGTGATGTGCCGGGCATGCACGTGTAAATTGTCCTTCTCGCCGTGACGCTGCTTCGAGGACACCGAATTGATTTTGCGAATTGGCTATTGAGACTTTCGGAGTTCGCGTCAAAGACGTATATCGGGATCAACTCGAGAGACCCATGGGAGATTTTCTGTCGGATGCTTTTGTGTTGTTACCTTGTTTCCGTTGTTGTGAGTTACGGGACGACATTTCTTTTATAAGAGGTCGGATGTAATACCCGTACTATATTTGACTTCGCAGCTTTCTCCTTCTAAATTCTATCGACTTGCACGTGTTCGTCGATACTTTTGAACTTGTTTGATGTCTCATTGTCATCATTCGAATCGGTTGTGACCTTGTTTTAGATCGACCTGTTTGTCATCGTGACCTTTCCGAGTTCGGTTCGATTCTTGTGAACCTTGTTTGGAAGTAACATCTTTCACTTTCTACCAGTTCTTTTAATGTCTGGAGTTGAAGTGGGGACTTCGGAGTCATTATTCGACTGTTGTCATTCGATCATTGTTATTTGATCATTGTTGTTCGATCATTGTTATTTGATCGTTGTTGTTCGATCGTTGTTGTTCGAACGGGGTTGTCTCGTTGTTGCACGATCTCGCATCGAAGAATTGTCGTTCACCGTTAGTCAACTGTTTCGAGTGTGGCCAAGTGGGTCACCGAGCGGTGCATTGTGAGACCGTTGCCACGATGTTCGGGAATTGGGTTTTTGTTCCTACTCGGGGAGTGCCTGGTGGTGTCCCGTGATGTAGTTGTGTATCGTACTTCGTGCTGTAATTCGTGTAGAAATTGATATTTGTTGCGTGGACTTTTTGGTTTTGTTTGTATTCTACCATGATGTTTTATTTTAAGTTTCGGGATGAAACTTATTTTTAAATTGGATAGAATGTAATGTCCGGTATTCTCGTTTTCTGTTATCTTGAATTGTTTGTGTTTTGACGTCGGATATTTTCTTATTGATGAGAATCGGAATGATTTCTATCTTGATACTCTATTTGTTTCTATCGCATAGCCGTTTTAGTCGGGTGCAACTTGTTGTAGCGTACGTTTCTTCGATTAAATGTGTGCATGTGATGTGGTATGTGATGCGCCGTTAATTGCTCGTTGTTGTTTGAAACATAGTCGGTGGCGTTGCGTTAGTCGTCGTGGGGCGTGTTTTTACGCCGTATATTCCCTTGCGTTGCTTGTAACGTTTCGCCGTTGGGCACGAAATTTTTTCGGTTCTTGTGTATCTCGTTGAGTTTTCCTGGCGGGATATTGCTTCTCCCTACTTGATTTAAGTTTCGGGACGAAACTTCTTTTAAGGAGGGTAGAATGTAATATCCGCAATTTCGGATTTCCGGTAATTTTATTTTTTTCAGCGGAAGTCCGTTTCGACGACTCGCTTGGGACCATATCATCATTCTGAGAATGATTAATTCTGCACTTTTTGTCATCCGAGTTCGTTTCGGTATCGTTTTGCTGAGTTCCGAGCTTTTTAGCGACTTTTCCGCACTTGAGTTCGATTCTTGCGAATCTCGTCCAAATCGTTGTTTGAGTTTCTCGTAAGTTCATTTAATGTTATTATTCATGTTGCGAGCTTTGGTTTGGTGTTTCGATCGCGTATCGTGATTTTCGGTCGTTTTGGGCCATTTTCGTAATTTCCCAAAGTTTTGGGTAATTACTTTCCGTTGTCGAATTTCGAGGCTTCGGGTGGTCGGAATCAGGTGTTCTCTCAGTGTTCGGATTCGTATTTACGAGTACTTCGTAACCGTACTTTCGGTTTACGTTCAGGTTTGAGTTTCGGGATTTTTCGGACCGTCGGATCGACCGAGTCATGGCCGGGACTGGCGAAACGGCCACGAAACGGCGCGCCTGTGCCGTGTCTTGCGCTGGTCGGCCAGACCAGCAGCTCGCCGAGACACGGCCGAGACACCCGGCGCCGATCTGGGCCATTTGCTGCGCCGTGTCCAGGGCTATAAATATGGCAGAGCAATGGGTTTTTCTTCATTTTTCTCACTCGCTTTCTTCCTCTTCCGCTACTGGAGCTTTGATGATCATGGAGGGATGTTGTTAGGGTTAAATCCATGAAGTTTTGAAGTTCATAATCATGTGTCAAGAATTAACACCTTCCGACGGCGATCGCCTCGGAGATCGGGCGGCACTATCGCTGAAGCGGCCAAGGCAGATCTGCCGATCAGCGACCAGGCGGCCGAGCCTTAACCCAGCGGACAAGCTATATCGGCCAACCGAAGGTCCCAGGACAAGTCCCGGTGCCGAGCGATCGACCTCAGATACGATCGCCTCTCGGTACTCGGCGACCAACTCCTGGCGATCGACTAGCGGACGATCCTCTCTCGGCATCTGCCGATCGACCCTTGGTGACCGACCTCTCTCGGCATCTGCCGACCGACCCTTGGTGACCGACCAGTGCCGACCCTTAGTGACTGGCCGAGGGCGATCCTCGGTGTCCAGCTAGAGACGACAGCATCATGACGATCTGGGCCGATGGCCATCCAGTCGGCCAAGGCCGAGCCACAGGACAGCACCCACGTGCAGATCCACAAAAGTCGCTGACAAACCTGTCACCTACCTCACCTACCAACAGGGCCGCAGACCTGCAAAAGGAGCTGACGGACAAGACTGGTGACCACAGCCTGTCACCTACCTTGCCTACTGACAAAGTCCGCCGAAAGTAACAAAGTGGGACCTCCTGTGACAAGACTTAGGACGCGTGCTGGCTCCTCATTGGACCGCACAGCTGGCTACCAGCTATAGCCTTAGACTTTTGGCAGACAGCCCATGTGACCTTTAGGACGATCGCCCCATTACATTAATGGTCGAAAGACGATCGCCCACTAGGAGACAAGGCACCTCAACCCCTATATAAAGAAGGCAGCCTGCACTTGGATTCTCTCTCTGGCATTCTCGCATTTTCACACACCATACAGAAGCAAAATACATAACACTTGGCTATCTCCAACTCTTGGCAACAGCTATCATTCGGTCTTACTTCTCCCGGCCTATCTCATCCAAAGAGATTATCGGACGAAGAACACCGAGCTTCGCTCAAGAGCCGGATTAACAGAGTCTTTTTACACTCATTGTATTTAGATTTCTCTCATTAATACTTGTATCCACGAATATTCGTATTAATAACATCTCGCGAGAGCATTCAAGCCCGGGCCTAACAAACCCGGCAAATCTTGTATTATTTATCTTCTCTCGGAAGTGCTCCCGCAATTGTTGTTTGTTGTCCGTCATCCAGCAGTATTAATCTTCGGATAAATATTTTGGGCAACAACAATAACATCGATTAATCCTTCCATAACTTGCTCCGATCGACCGAATCAAGGCAAGTTTTCTTAAACTATAGTTTTGGGGATTTTGTTCGATTTGTCCGTTTAATCCGTTTTAACTCAGAATATTGATGGATTGATGATTGTTAAGCTATATTATATCTAATTCCTTGTTATTCCACGGTTGGATTGCCACGGATTTGTCGTTTTATTGAGTATTTTATCGACGCCTTGAAGGTGTTCGATAAAATGTCACAAAGAGAATTCGAGTGTTCTACCATTATTCTTCCTCGTATGATCGATGATTTATTGATTATATGTTGTTAGGGTCGAATTCTTGTGAAGAACTCGAGTCGGAACCCTTCCGTTCGTTGTCTTCTTCGGGGTCCGAGCTTCCCGGTCGAACCGTGTTCTTCGGAGCGTTTGGTAGCGGTTATTAAGGCAAGTATCTTACTATATGACTTGTATCTTGCGACTAGTAATTATGTATGAGATGTGTGATGATTTTTCTTGCCTTCGTAATTATGTTCCGTTTGAGTTGGTTGTGTTTTCCGTAATTTGAAGGCTTTGCGATAATATTGTTATATTAGTATACGTGTTAGGCGTTGTGCCATTTGTGCAGGATTGCGCCGTACATATGGGACGGTCGTACACTTGGTTGTGTAATGTAATGTGTACCGAACGTGTGTTATGTTGGATATGTGTCGTTGATTGACGATAGTTGTTGCGAGTGTTGAGATTATGTTATGTGCAGGTGATTTACGATTTTGTGGTGATCAATATGATTGATCAATTGTGCTCATTGTTGTATGTAATGTGAATGTGAATATGAATATGTGTGTGACCGCTAAGTTCACTCGTGTTGGTCCGATGGGACCTACGAGGATTCGTGGCAGTGGACTACGGGGTCAGAACTTAGTGAGGTACTGAGGTCCAATCGTGCTGGTCTGACGAGGCCTACGATAACGCATGGCAGTGGACCATGAGTTTCGGACACAGTACGTCCAACCGGGTGAGCTCGACGGGGCTTACGGTGACACGTGGCAGTGGACTACGGTGTCAGGACTGTGTGTGTGGTTGTTGAGATTGATATAGTCCGTGCGGGTTGTTAAGCCTACGGAGACACGTGACAGTGGATCACGGTGTCGGAATTGGTTATGTCTAGTTAATAGTCCGTATGGTTGTTGAACCTACGAGACACGTGATGTGGATCACGGTGTCGGAATTGATTACGTTTGTTTAATTGTGCGTGGTGTAGTCCGTGCGGGTTGTTGAACCTACGGAGACACGTGATGGATCACGGTGTCATGAGCATGATTGTTTTCAAATCAAAGTTTTGAAAAGAAAGTTTTAAGAAAGGAATATTGGGCGAGCCCCACGAGATTTATGAAATGTTTTCATACTGTGAATTATTGAAATACAATTTGTGATTTGGGTTAAGACCCTAAGATTTTCGAAAGGTTTGAAATTCTAAAAATTCGAGATGATAATCTTATTTTGAATGCTTCATAGTTTACCTTCCCTTGTGAAAACCTCCGGGACTATTTTGATACTTGATTATTATATTGGATTCACGATTATTATTTGCTTGTTACATTTTGTATGATTTGATACTTGCACTAGTAAAACAGTGGAGTTTTACTAACCCCCGAGTAATCGGGGGGTGGATGTCTGTTTTGCGTCCAGGTACATGCAGATTCAGGGGAGCAGTCACAGGATTGGCACAAGAGGATGACGAGCTGCGATATTAATCATGAGTCGAGAGTTGTTTTGATTTTTGTTGTGTTGTCAGAGTTGATTTCAGTCTTCCGCTGTATTGTATTTCAACCCCTGTGTGGGTAATGTTATTTAAGTCAGTTTTATCGATTGGGTTATGTGACCTCATCGGTCTGTGTATTCACGTGTAAGTGACCATATCGATCTGTATCATTTTATTGTTCGACCCTGGTTGGGCAAGCATTTGGTTGTTTATGGATGTTTAGCCTGGTAGATCCTTGTGGAAAGGGTCTACGGCGTGTAATATTCCCATATGGTTTTGGGGGTGTTACAGGGGCAAAATAGTTGGGGAACATGGCATATGGACAAGTCTCCGACTGGTGGCACTAAAGAAGTATAGTCTATAACACCCCCAGGTCCGACCGGAAATATTACAGTGCCGTGGGCCGCGAGATGGAACCCACAAGGCTGAAGAAAATTTTCGCAAACATTTACAAACACCTAAGAGGCAAACGACGGTACTATTTTTAAAAACATTCGAAGACTATATAAAACTCGTTTATCAAAACCGTCGTAAAATCTCATTTGAAACCACAAGGCCCAAAATGCCAAAACTCAATAGTTTAGAAACATATGTTAAGCTATCGCTTACACGTACCAACAAAATAGTTTAGAAAACGATTGCCAAAGTAACCTAAGTTACCAGATACCAAAAGACCATTTAAAAATACTCATGCAGCGGAAAAAGACAAACAATTAAAATACTCTAGCAGCGAAATACAAGAACTGATTAGGAAACTCAATACACAAATACATGCCCTAGCCAGTATCCTCCGGGAAGCTCATCTCTCCACGACCACTACAAGCGTAAAAATCCAAGAACCTAAAAAGAAAGCCCACAATGGGGTCATCTATAATATCCAACAATGATAACAATCACATCACATCAATAATTACATACCAATGAAAATACTAAGTAAGAATACGACCAATGTAATCTTACCGCCATAACTTTACTTACTCGTATAATCCTCATCAAAATAACCATTATCATATTGTCCATCTCGTAATCTCGATTAACCAATAAACTCAAACTTAACATTTGTATTATTCCTCAAACAATACTCGAGATTATCAGAATATCATCACTAACTCATGATACGAAGAAATACCAGTTCTGACCAATTCGATTCATCGGATAACATCATCAAATCCCAATACGATAATCGATTGTCCATCAAAGGACAAATACCAAAGGAAATACGGAACCTACCTTAAGATATGAAATGCCACGATGAAATCACATCAGTCTAATCCGAGATCAGATCAATACATCATACGGACATGGTCCTAACACAAGACCTACAAATGCATACTCATATGACAATGTCAATATGCTCACATCAATAATGACAATGTATACTTATGGCAAACCCATAATATACATATGCACAACAACATGTCGTAATTCGGTGATCCAGCGTTCACTGCCTAGATCCCCCGATGATCCCGTCAGACCAACCCAGGGTGGAAAAACCCGTCCGATGATCCAGCACACACTAGCATAGATCCCCCGATGATCCCGTCGGACCAACACGAGGTGGACATATGACAACAATGCTCAACTGCACAAAACAACAGTACACAATGCACGACAACAACAATGTACAAATGCATGACAACAACGATACACGAATGTATCACAACATGATCGACACAAATGATAAAAATGATTAGAGTACTTGCCCCGAGTCCTTCGAGAGCGATCTCAATGTCTAAACCATCACGAACCATTATCCTCAATACTCGACGGTCCAAAATATCACAGATTGCAGATAATTTATATCTTTGTCTTTATCACAATGTATCCTCGATACCCAAGTATACCAATAACAAAAGTAAGTCATATACATCATGATATAATTCCCAAAACTTGAATACAACTTATAATCCCAAATCTCCTGTGATTACGATTATAAACATTGCTATACGAATTATAAATGAATGAAACGGAAACCATTCATTAAATATTATAAACTGTGCAAGTAATAACTTGCCTCGATACCGATACGACGATGATGAAGCCACTACCAATCTCATTGCCTTCGTCTATGAGTTCCTCGGCCCTGACCAATGCAATTCACGAACATACTCGAACACGAACGCAACATACGGTTATAATCACCGATCAATAATCTCAACCTATTGAAGTGATCAAATAGCAACGATTTGATAACAATCAATAACCGACATAGCCAAGCAAATTAATCACAACAGTTTAACTACACTTCGATCACATACAAAACCAAATAGTATAACTCAATCCATTATGAACTCATATCCACCATATGAACTGATATCCGATAATTACCAATCAATATAACCGACCGACGAACTTGACGATTTCATAATTTCTCGGTTAGACACAAGTACGAATAATCCAACTCAACAATTATGAATTCATAACCAAAATACGATTACGGATACGAATGTAAAGGAAATCATATTCGGTGATCAATCACAATATTTCCGGACTCCAAATTGATATCATGATTCATATTTCACCAAGAACATATGAATTCTACCACTACAATCAATGAACATTCGATATTCATACCTAGAGATACCGATAATTCAATCATACGATCGTCTTGCTATGTTAAATTCATCAAGAAGTTCCTCAAGAATACTAAGTGCTTTGAAATCATGTTCATAGCCATCAAAACAACCTAATTCGATATCCTTTAACATGTAGATAATCATCCAATTCGTAATCCAAGTCATGTATTATCGTATTCTTCAATATACACTTCACATACCCTCAAGAATCATAACCACAACACCCTAATCGTTATCATACGAATCAAATACAGATAACAATACCAAAAATCCGAAATCAAGGTATAGAGTTCATCAACATACCTCAAGAACATGCATAACACAATTAAATTCTTCAAGAATCAAACATATCTCCATATTCAAGCATCCAATCCATGTTTCCAAGCTTGTAATCAAGATAGAAGAGGTTAAATCTCACTAACATGCTCAGAGGGACGAAGGTTGGAGGAGGAAAGATTTTTCTCTTCGTGAAAAAATGAGAAGCCGATCTTTATTTTATAACCTGCACATCCATTACGTACATTATCCGTCAATATTAACATACGTAATGTTACCTTACGTATGCTAAGTGTCTTTCATAGCATACGTAATATCAGTCCAGAGCTCACTGACTTGTTTCGTTCACTTGCTTACGTACGTAATATCTCCTCCATACCGCACGTAATACGTACGTTGAGTTGCTACAGTAAAACCTCAATTAACGTACGTAATGCACTACCCATAATGTACGTTAACCAAGAGTTGACTCGAACAAGCACGTTCTTCGCCGAAAGCTGCCGACCACGTGTAACACCCCCAAAACCTTACGGGAGTATTACACGCCGTTGGCCCCGCGCCGGAACCCACCAGGCTAAAAACCAATTACAAAAACGCCCAAAAAGGCCGATGACGGTAGTATTTTCCAAAACTCACAAAATCATTTGAAAACACCAACTACCGTCAAGATAATCAAGGCCAAAAACTCGGTTAAGGGAATCGGTTTTCGAAATCAAACTCAGTTGGCAAAAAGCCGAAAGCCATTTGAAAGAACTCACACAGCGGATAAAAATACAGTCCAAGATACATATACATCAATAATGATATACATAAACAAAATACACGATTCCCCAACAATATGCCATAGCCAGTATCGTCCGGAATCCTCGCTTCACGACCGCTACCATCAAAGTTCTCAATACCTGAAAAACAAGTCCCACAACGGGCCGCAATAATGCCCGACAAATAACCACAAGTACATAAACATAAATATTCACATGCCATGCATCATGAGAATAATAACCTCAACGATAACCTTACCACTTCCGGTAATCCAACGATTCTCATCAAAATCCCAATATCACGATAATACCACATAATACCTCAATACCGAATACCTTCCCGTACACAATCTTCTATGTACGATTACCACAAAACATACCTCTATCCGGACTTCCTTCCGAAATGTATACCATAGACCAAGAATATCCAAAATGACATCAACAATATCCGAATACTGCAATCTTCCCAAGATTGTCCAAGTATCTCAACAATCATCAACTGTGCATTCTAATCCTTTTAGAACATCACTGAACATTCGTCAATATGCAATACAACATAAATACTTATGAAATGTAAATGGAATTACTCATCAAAACATTACAACCGAACAAGTAAACACTTGCCTGGATACCAACACGACAAAACCAACACCGAACTTATCGCCCTCGTCTACGAGCTCTTCAGCCCTGACTGGACGGAATCTATGGCCTTTCACCGCGGCAAAACGATTATACCTATTGGTTAATCAACCTAGAACAATAATCATATCAATAATCAAACCAACTTGGTAACAATGATCATAACATATTCAATCCGGAATTCAACCTCATATCAAGATTCATCTCATCTAAATCAACCACTATCATCACTATGATTTAGAATATCATCTTAAATCGGTTAAACGAATTATCAAATCATCATAGTCATCATATGGCCTCAAGAACATCAAGAACTCTATGATTCCATAATCATAATCATCATAATCAAGGCATTTGATCATCAATTCATTATCTTCACTTAACAAAATTCTCGTAAATACCAAGAATCATCACAACAATATCAATTCAACCATCATTCATACGAAAACGTGTAGAATTTTCCAAGTTCTACTCATTGAGACATTTCATCGAACACTTTGAAGGCATAGTCCAATTCAATCGATTATTCAAAGGAATACTCGAATTTGTTCCACAAAACTTCAAGGTTAATGAATGATTACGAGTTTACAACAAAGTTCCATCAATAATCTGAATCAAAACGAATCAAATCGGCCAAAACACCAAGAAACCTCAAAAACATCCAAAACCAAAAGTTTAGGTGTTCTTACCTTCGATCCGGGTGGAGATGATGTTAATCCATGAATAAAACTTCCAAAACATGTTGTTACATGATGATCTTACTCAAATCCATCCACTTTTGCTGAAGGAATCGCGAAAAAACAAAGAAGAATGAAAAATGCCCAAGATGACTCGGTCCAGGCCTTATATAGGCCGAGCCCTGCCGGCACCTTACGTACGTAACCGGCAGGTGCTTACGTACGTAGCCGGCCGTGGCCTACCCTACTGCCCAGTTTGGCCGACATCCTTATGTACGTAACCGGCAGCTGCTTACGTATGTAACGGTCCCTTACGGTCGTAACCGGTCGGTACCTTACGTACGTTATCGGCCAGTCCTAGCCCCCAGCGAGTCACTGCCGACCGCGATCGGCCATCCATGCGAGTCACTGCCGACCATGATCGGCCATCCCAGCGAGTCACTGCCGACCATGCTCGGCCACTACAGGTCCTCTCGGCCACGACTCGGCCACCGCCCGTAACGCACGTAACACTTATTCCGTTGCGCACGTAATACGACGTTGACTTGCTACAGTATTATACTCATATTACGTACGTAATACACCTGTATAACGACGTAAATCCATTCGTTGACTCACTGTCCACATCTACGCCGAAAGCGGCCGACCACGGGCCCCAACTGTCCGATTCCTCTTGTTACGACGTTATGTACACTATATAACGTACGTAAGCTAACACATTTTACGACGTAAGCTCCAAGGCTTAACGTACGTAATGGCCGTTATACTTAGCCAAAAATTCAACTGTTCTGTCCGACGTCACGACATACTAAATACGAACATACGGCAAAATCAATACATATACTCAATTCAATAACATTATCAAACGCTCACAACGTCCTCGAGCATAATTAACCATCAATGATATCCAATATATAAACGAAAAATATATATGAAAAAAATAGGGTAATACACTCTACCCCCTTAAAAAATAAGTTTAGTCCACGAAACTTGCAATCACTCGCACAAACAACATTTCAACGGAAAATCCAAAATCACCAAGGTAACCAAGAATTATCGAATAATCCGAACAACATACTTACAGTCGGTGAAGACGAAGATCTCCGTGTTACTAGCATATGACACCATTTCAAAAATCTCGACACAACAAGAATGCCAAAACAGGAATAATCACAATTTGAAAACGATTGGTCTCCGCCAAGACCACACCAAGTTTAGAGCACTGTCTAGTTTTGTGGGATCCGTGACGCTGTGTCTCCTCACCTAAAGCGCATGAGCCGCTCCTTGTCACATGCACGTATCACCGGCGTTCCACTCCACATCGAAAGTCGCACATTGCACGTGCCTTGCACCGGCGTTCACTTCCCGATTGGAGCCGCACATTGCACATGACCACGGCACCGGCGTTCACTCCCTCCCTCGTCGGTCTCGGAAACACCAACAATCCCCAAACCCACACATCACCACGACAGTACTCAGAAAATCACACAGAACCAAAACAACACAGTCCAAAATAGCCAGAAATCCAGATACACAAAAATCACGCAACTACCACACTGGTAGAGCCACATAACACACATGCCCGGTTATCACAAAACCATGGGCTCCGATACCATATTTGTAACACCCCCAAAACCTTACGGGAGTATTACACGCCGTGGGCCCCGCGCCGGAACCCACCAGGCTAAAAACCAATTACAAAAACGCCCAAAAAGGCCGATGACGGTAGTATTTTCCAAAACTCACAAAATCATTTGAAAACACCAACTACCGTCAAGATAATCAAGGCCAAAAACTCGGTTAAGGGAATCGGTTTTCGAAATCAAACTCAGTTGGCAAAAAGCCGAAAGCCATTTGAAAGAACTCACACAGCGGATAAAAATACAGTCCAAGATACATATACATCAATAATGATATACACAAACAAAATACACGATTCCCCAACAATATGCCATAGCCAGTATCGTCCGGAATCCTCGCTTCACGACCGCTACCATCAAAGTTCTCAATACCTGAAAAACAAGTCCCACAACGGGGTCAGCAATAATGCCCGACAAATAACCACAAGTACATAAACATAAATATTCACATGCCATGCATCATGAGAATAATAACCTCAACGATAACCTTACCACTTCCGGTAATCCAACGATTCTCATCAAAATCCCAATATCACGATAATACCACATAATACCTCAATACCGAATACCTTCCCGTACACAATCTTCTATGTACGATTACCACAAAACATACCTCTATCCGGACTTCCTTCCGAAATGTATACCATAGACCAAGAATATCCAAAATGACATCAACAATATCCGAATCGCAATCTTCCCAAGATTGTCCAAGTATCTCAACAATCATCAACTGTGCATTCTAATCCTTTTAGAACATCACTGAACATTCGTCAATATGCAATACAACATAAAATACTTATGAAATGTAAATGGAATTACTCATCAAAACATTACGACCGAACAAGTAAACACTTGCCTGGATACCAACACGACAAAACCAACACCGAACTTATCGCCCTCGTCTACGAGCTCTTCATACGATCGACGGAATCTATGGCCTTTCACCGCGGCAAAACGATTATACCTATTGGTTAATCAACCTAGAACAATAATCATATCAATAATCAAACCAACTTGGTAACAATGATCATAACATATTCAATCCGGAATTCAACCTCATTACAAGATTCATCTCATCTAAATCAACCACTATCATCACTATGATTTAGAATATCATCTTAAATCGGTTAAACGAATTATCAAATCATCATAGTCATCATATGGCCTCAAGAACATCAAGAACTCTATGATTCCATAATCATAATCATCATAATCAAGGCATTTGATCATCAATTCATTATCTTCACTTAACAAAATTCTCGTAAATACCAAGAATCATCACAACAATATCAATTCAACCATCATTCATACGAAAACGTGTAGAATTTTCCAAGTTCTACTCATTGAGACATTTCATCGAACACTTTGAAGGCATAGTCCAATTCAATCGATTATTCAAAGGAATACTCGAATTTGTTCCACAAAACTTCAAGGTTAATGAATGATTACGAGTTTACAACAAAGTTCCATCAATAATCAATCAAAACGAATCAAATCGGCCAAAACACCAAGAAACCTCAAGAAGATCCAAAACCAAAAGTTTAGGTGTTCTTACCTTCGATCCGGTGGAGATGATGTTAATCCATGAATAAAACTTCCAAAACATGTTGTTACATGATGATCTTACTCAAATCCATCCACTTTTCTTTGAAGGAATCGCGAAAAACGAAGAAGAATGAAAATGCCCAAGATGACTCGGTCCGTGCCTTATATAGGCCGAGCCTGCCGGCACCTTACGTACGTAACCGGCGGTGCTTACGCACGTAGCCGGCCGTGGCCTACCCTCGCCCGATTTGGCCGACATCCTTACGTGCGTAACGGCGGTGCACGTGCGTAACGGTCCCTTACGGCGTAACGGTCGGTACCTTACGACGTTATCGGCCGATCCTAGCCCCCCGAGTCACCGCCGACCGCGATTGGCCATCCATGCGAGTCACCGCGACCATGATCGGCCATCCCAGTGAGTCACCGCCGACCATGCTCGGCCACTACAGTCCTCTCGGCCACGACTCGGCCACCGCCCGTAACGCACGTAACACTTATTCCGTTGCGTACATAATACGACGTTGACTTGCTACAAGATTATACTCATATTACGACGTAATACACCCCGTATAACGACGTAAATCCATTCGTTGACTCACTGTCCACATCTACGCCGAAAGCCGCCGACCACGGGCCCCAATCGTCCGATTCCTCTTGTTACGTACGTTATGTACACTATATAACGTACGTAAGCTAACACATTTTACGTACGTAAGCTCCAAGGCTTAACGTACGTAATGGCTTTTATACTTAGCCAAAAATTCAACTGTTCCTGTCCGACGTCACGACATACTAAATACGAACATACGGCAAAATCAATACATATACTCAATTCAATAACATTATCAAACGTTCACAACGTCCCCGAGCATAATTAACCATCCATGATATCCAATATATAAACGAAAAATATATCCGAAAAATCGGGGTATTACACCACGGGTCCCACCTGTCGGCCATAGCCTGAGCTGTCCGATTCCTCTTGTTATATACGTAATGCCCTATACATAGTGTACGTAACACTTAGCATCTTAACATATGTTAAATATACTCCTTAACGTATGTAATCCTTGTGCCTTAGCGTACGCTAAGTATACATCGTAGCGTGCGCGAATGTGGCTCTACATAGCCATTTTCAGCTTATTCTTGTCCAATGTCTCAACATATTTGATACGTATACACGACGCACTATATTCTCAAATACAATAGTCGACTCAGTACGACAATTATACCAATACAGATCTCTCAGTCCTTCATTTATTTTATCCATACTGTACAGATTCCACGCGGTACAATATAACTCGGATAAAACAATATTAAACAACAGTAGTGGAAATTTCGGATATTACATAGTCAACCACTAAACATGTGCATCGTCATCTGTATCATAAGAATCTATTGAGATAATGGCTCAGTAAGATGAAACTTCTGTAATAGCAAAGTATCACATATCACATTCATCAACGAATAAGTACTTTATATGATATAGTCGTGTTTTTGTAAAATCCTTTCATCAAGTACCCTTGAAGTGTGATACTCGACTTATAGTGATAGGCCATGGTTTTCAGAACTTGTTCATATAATTGGACAATAAAATATGTATACAGGGGTTCCCACACTGGCTTTTCAACCAATGATATTAGCCGTATTTAGTCTTTTTCATTCACTGGGTTTTTCTTGACCGACTTTCAGCCGCAAGTATTTGTCACTACGGGTTAGGTCCGCTGGCCCCCCACGTCCCGTTCCTACCCACCATCAATCAAGTACCATACTTCCTTCTAATAAACATTCTTTCACATATACACGTTATGCAGGATCATTCAATAACAGTCACATATGAAAAAATCAATCAATATATGATCCTTATGATACAACAAGGAAAAGCCTCATCTTACCTCAGGTCCAGCTGCTTATTAAAGTAAAAAGATCAGCTTTTCTCGCTAGATGGATGTGATAAAAGCCCTGAATTAATTAACCATATTGCACTTAACATTACCTTCATGAATACTACAAAATATTGGAATATAATTTAGGATCATCTATGACTTATCTCTTCACACTAGTTACCATAATGCAATAATTATGCATATAGACCAATATATATTATGTTTAAACTTTATATACGTCTCCTTTTTATACAAGAAAACTTATTCTGAAAATATGAACATATATAATAATTTATGTAACTTATTCTACAACACAATTGTTCAAGAGAATTTATCAAGACCTTTAATTATAAGTTAGATTTGCATTAAAATTTGGTATAACATCCCTAATATACTTCAGAATAAATATATGAAAACATCAGATCCTGAACTATCCAAAATATATGTAATCCATAGATGTTTCTAAAAGGTGGCAGAATTGAGTTCTATGTTGTCTAGTGATGATTTAGGCTCTATAAATCCACACTAAACACAATGTTAAGGCATTAGTGAATTCTTAAAATTATTATGACATGTCTATGGGCCTGAACAAACCCTATTTTCGTTGAAATAATCAAGAAACATTGCAAGAACATGAAGAAAACAAAGAAAACTCACCTTGATTCTCAAAGGATATGAAGTGTTGGTGTTTTGATGATTTTTTTCTTGAATATTTGGTAATGTTTCGAATAGAGATGCTTCTAGGTTGAGTTCAGAGTGTGAATTATGGTCTAGGGTAGGTTTTACTCTCTTATACAAGTCATAGAGCCGGTTTTGAGGGTGAAATACCAAAGATACCCTCAAATAGCTTCTAGAAATCATGTTTGAAAGACTGGATCGGTTCAAATGGTTATAGACCGGTTCTTGGTTGGTTTGAACTGCTTATTAATATGTATTTACCATATTTAGGATATGAATTTCCGATCTAGTGGTTTTGTAGAAGTTTAAGGTGTTTTTTATTGTTTAAAATCGGTTACTGATGCAGAAAGTGCTGAAAATTCTAATAAGGGAGTTCATTGTCAAACATTCTAAACATTCATACCTATAAAACTATAGATAAGAATGTAAGGGATCATTTATCAATATGATATGATAATTATGACAATAAAATAAAAGATAAGTTCAACTGGTTCCGACCGCAACTGGGACGAATAGAGAAGCGACATATCCAATGACTTAACAGATGATGTCGTATGCAACTACAAATTGAATAATTTATAATATTGATAAGAATTAAATATTTGACACATTTTATTAGGTTAAACAAATGTTATCTACTTGATTCATATATCTAAATTTATTCAATGCACACACCACAAAGCTCCGGGGTTAAACCAATTAACCTACTATAGACCTGTTAGTGACTCTATTAGTACTTCTAGGTTTGCCACCTGTGCTTAGAGTTAATTTAATATGTTTAATACGCTGCAACATAGCCACTTAACTATGAGATGGAGTGAATCATGAAATGTGAGAGTAATGCAAAATGCAATTAACAAATAAAATTATTTTGTAGTTATTTAGCATATTGATCTCCATTAACCAAGAAAGTGAGCTTCTCACTGCAATGAGACATTTATAAAGACATATTTTATCATGTTAGGAGGAATAAATAACATGTTGCATATATCATAGACATAAAACGTAATTAAGCACATAAATAGCAATTATTCATGCTCATAAAATGTCTACTTATATGCCATGCTTCCCTAATACATATTATGCAAATGCATTTAAGTATAAAATGGTTATTGGCTTAGAAGGAAATAACTGGGCATTACACAAATAATGAATAAATATTTTTCTCTCTAGTATTATATTGTAACTAGATAAGCCTCCCTTACGATCTTAGAATTTAATCCCAACAATGCCGAATCAATGATCCTAATAATACCGGATTGAAGTTCTTGATTCGTTTCTCTCAAACTCGTGCAAGAGTGATACGACACTCGAATACAATTAATCGAATAAGAAACGAAGTATGAGTGATAATACAATGTAAGTACTGTTAGGAGCATGCATTCGAATGCCACTCAGAGGATGTTGAGTGAGGGCATTGTGCTTGTTATTATGTATATCATTAATATAAGGCAATGGATGTTTCTTTATTTACTGGTAGTTACTGCGTTCCTGACTCATAAATATATATATATATATATATAAATTAGTCCTTGTATTTGAGAGCAAAACATTCCACTTCTTATTGGATAAGGGGTCGGCACTGGAAAGGTTTATAGCTCAAATACTTATCGTTTGCAAGTCGATGAAACTTGACTGGGCGTTAAGTTTACGTGAAGACTTGTATGACGTGTTCTTTGACATGGAGAGTGCCTATCGAACACTAATGATTAGTGGGAGCACACGTTATAGGTATGCTAATTGGATTAGTATACTCGAACCGACTCACCCTCGATTTGTCACCCGTATTTTCACTCCGAGACAGTCAATGACGGAATTGAAAGGTTGTGATAGGTATTCGTGAACCTTAGACTTGAGGATTTAGTAGGGATATGCTTGTCACGTCAAGATTTTCATTAGAGTAGTTTGACCCTGTAAACCAGAAGGCGGGGGTCAACCTCGATGTGCGTCTTGATGGGCAAGTAGCAGGTCCTACTGAATACCAAGATAGAATTCTTTCTCCTGTTAGTGAAATGGGTTATATGTCCTATGCGGTTATTGGCAGATGAGATCATAAGTCTTTGGCCAAAACATTGGAGCTAGTTGTATTGGATACACGAGAGCTCGATCATCTCGATTTGCATTAACGTATGCATAGCGTCAAGTATAAATAGGGTTTGACTGACTGTGACCCTATAACTTGATCGGGACATTTGAAAGAAGGGTTTATACGTATACTGGTATTCACGGCAGAATGGTTCTTGAATGGCCCCAATCATTCGTTTTCAGTTGGGGTACAGTGTAGGCCGCCAGGCTGGCTCGGTGGTGCTACTACTCTTTAGTTCCTCCCATTGCTGACTGAGACGGACCTACCGAGTCGCGCAATAGGATTGACGACGGAATGAATCAAGCTTATTCTCTCATTATGAATATTAGATATTGGATATCTAATTTTTGGGACATTGGATGTCTAAATTGATTTATTGGATAAATTGATTTACGGCCTAATGAATTAAATAAATTACTGGGTGATTAATTTAATTCATAGATATAATTATTTCTTGGAGAAATTAATTATGTTATTATGTATTTAATATGATTAATTAATTGGATTAATTAATTGATATAAATACATCGGAACAGAATCGGAGTTTATCTGTTTAGACTCACGGGAGTCCGAAATGGACTGAACTCATCTCTTCTTTCTAGATGGCTGCCCCAACCCCATCACCTAACCCCTCTTGGTCTTTGTCTCTATTTAATAATGTAAGACTTAAGACCTTGAGTGATATGAAAATCTCTTTTGTCTAAAAGGTGATTTGATTAGGTGATATGTAGAATATAAGGTGGAGACTACAATTCTTGTTCCATACTTTTGAGACCTCACGATTTTGGAAAAGAAAAGAGACAAGAAAATAGTTTTCTTTGTCTTCAAAGTGTTCTTCATCTTCTTCATATATTTCTTGGAGAAATATTGTGGGGATTAATTGAGAGATAGTGAGTTATACACTTAGAGTGTTATAATCACAATTGAAAGCTTCATCATCCTAGCTCTAGCCGTATCCTTGGAGGATAGCAAGGTGCGTTGTTCCGTTCGTTTCTCCGGCGCGTAGCAAGTAGAGACACGGTATTTTCGGCGTTGGATCATCCAAGAGCTTGGAGCGGATTGGATCGTAGGGAAAGCAATCTAAAGCTTGGGGAATAGCTCAAGAGAAGGATACCATTTAATCAACGGACTACAAGGATATGTTTCTCGTATCCTCTTGTGTTTCGTATAATATTCATATATACGTAGCTCGATCGATTCCTGTAGGGATACGGATCGAATTAATTTTTATTTTACCGCTTCCGCTGGGCCTTTGATTTAGGCACCGAATCCCAACAAGTACAACACTCGTATCTTTCTTGTCACAACTCGATAATGAAAAGATAGCTTATACTAATAATCAAAGCTTAAAATATATGTAATTCGTATGAAGGTTGTGTGTATTGAAGTTGTAATACCCGGTTGTAATTCAGTTATTATCATTCAGTATTTATCATTCAGTAATTGTCACTCAGTAATTTCACTCATTAATGATAAATTGTCACTCATATTCAATCATTGTGTACACCGTTCAGAGTAATTGTATTGTGTATCAATCGTCATTCATCATCAATCTAATTGGAGAATCGTGCGGTGTTTACCATCATTGTCATTTCTTAGTGTGCTGTGTGTGAGGAGTAGCGCACGCTACGTACTCTTTTTAGCGTGCGCTAAATGAGTACTGGTAGCGCACGCCACCTCTCATCACTAGCGCACGCTAGTGTAGTTGAGCAGGCAGTCCAGAAGGCACTGGACTGCAGTTGGGATTGTAGGTAGCGCACGCTACGAATGGTAAGTAGCGCGCGCTAGTGATCCGGAGTAGCGCACGCTATGCAGTCGGTGTAGCGCGCGCTAAGGTCGGATCAGGTTGAGTCCAGTGGCTACTGGACTGAATTGAATTTATTTCCTAGCGCACGCTAGGAGTGGTTTTCAGCGTACGCAAGCGATGTAGTAGCGCACGCTAATCGTTGGTCGTAGCGCACGCTATCGAGATCAGATCAGAGGACAGAAGGTTTCTGGACTCCAGTACTGGGCATCAGATAATTCGTTAGCGCACGCTAACAATGGGTTTTAACGCACGCTAGTGGTATGGCCGTAGCGCACGCTACAAAAAGGTACGTAGCGCGCGCTACCGTGTTCGGACAGTGGGTACTGGACTACCCAAATTACTCGTTAGCGCACGCTACGCACAAGGGCTAGCGCACGCTAACCTGGAGTGGCTATAAATTGGACAGTTTAGCCCAGATTTCGTCATTTGTCATCTATTCTCATTCTCTCGTCGGTTCTTGGCGATTTGGGCGATTTTGGAGAGTTCTCTTCGAGCTTTTATCATCCATCATCATCTTCAACTCTTTGAGTTGGATTATCATCACTTCATCATCTCCTTATCATCGAATCAAAGATATTAATCTCTTGGATCTAGAATTTCGGATTTTTGGGTTTTCCCTTTCGATTTCTTCGTGTAAGCTTGGATTGTTATTGGAATATGTTAGATATGGATTATCTACCTTGGATAAATATATTCCTATGGATTTAACGGCTATTTTGGGGGCAAGAACCCTTGGGGTTGACTTCGGTTAATTTGGGGATTTCCGATTGTCGTTGTTATAATCTCGAATTGTGGATTTCTATGGGATTATTGATATCATTGAAAGTGTTTTGATGGTTTGAAATACTCATCTTGGAGTTGGTTTCGATATGTTCGAGTTCGAATATTGTTGTATCGACGTTTGAGTCGATTATGATCGTTTTTGATTTGCGTAATGATCGGATTATTGGTAATTGTGTTATTCAAGGTTGTTCGAGCGACCGACATTTCATTTAGGACGTTGTTCGTGGACGGACATTCTTCATCGGTATTGAGTAAGTTAATTCTTACTCGGTTAAAAGGATATTCATTCCTTTTGATGTTGTTCATTCATAATCGTAACTCATTCATCATTGTACTAACCGTATCAAAACTTGTCACTGTCAATTAATCACCTCGGTCATAAGGAACGACGGTTCCAATCATTTCATTAAGCTGTCATTCATTTCACCATCATTTAATCTTGGTGAGTCATTATTCATTTTCGTTGTCACTTTTGTCATATTGTGGCATTCCGGGTCATACTGGCGTGCCGGTTGGTATGTGTAGGATATTCATGTCGGGCACATTATAGTCGTGTGTTGGTTGGTGGCCTCACATTGGACTGTGCACACGAGTTGATGGCTTCGTGAGACTGATTAGGTACAAGACCACACGTGTATTCGATCGATACTCGTTGGTGGCTTGTGCACGGACACATTTCCATCCCGGACGTAGTGTGGCGCCATTCCTTTGAGCCGTATCATTAGTTGATTCATATAGCATGTTTGATTGTGTATGTTTCGACAGGATATTGTATAATTGTGGATAACTCATGATTGTGTATTTTCAACTCTTGAGGATTGTTGTTCTGTGTAACTGACCCCGTTGGGGGATATTGTTTTTCAGGTCATGGCAAGGCTAAAGCACGGGGAGAGCACGGTGACGGCGAGGAGTCCCAGTGATACTAGTAGGGGGCCCCAGTCTTTTCAGTCAATTATGTTTCCTTCATTTATTCCGCTGCAGACATTCCGTTTGAATATTCATTTCACTCAGTGTTGTATATTTTATCTCCATATAAAATATACATGTATTCTGTAATATCTTGGGTATTGTATGAAACTCCTCATCGGAGTAATTAATGTTGTAATGTGGTTCGGTACTACATTTACCCTGTGTAATTCTTTCATTCTCATTCGCCTGGTGGGTCCCAGTCGGGGATCCACGGCACTGTAATAACCGCCTAGTTGGGGTGTTACAGAGTTGGTATCAGAGAGTGGTTTTGAATACTACCTTCCGAGTCATGTCTCATTTGAAATCATCGTCATCGGACTAGTATCATTGGACTTTCGCGTCACGTGTGACCTGTGCAAATGCCGAGCCAATCAGACCAAGAACTGTAAGATTTCTGATGCCATGGTATAATTTCTGGCAATAATCATTCATTCATAATTCATCAGTTAACAATCCTCATTCATCATTTTCAATTGTGATTCAGTCGATAATGTTAACTCATTAATCACTCAATTCATTTCATTACGCAGTTGTTGATCTTGAAGATCATATCATCAATCTTGTTAAATTGTTCAAGATAATCATTTCAGTAATTTCATCAGATAATCATTCATGTAATCGCTGTATTTGAGCGCGTATGCTCATTTTCATCATTTCATAATATAATCATAATGTGATACTCATGCGAGATATATAATCATCATATGACTTTCCACTTCAGTATGGAAAGGGCTGGCAGAGGACGTGGAGGACGAGGCCGTGGAGCGGGCCGAATCCCGAGAACTCGTGTGAATACACATGCGAATGCCAGGAATAATGCTAACTCATCGAGCAAAGGACGCCACTCATTCACCTGGACGTGATCATTCGCTATCAGGGAGTCGAACCTGGGACACAGCTCAGTCAGAGGGTGTTCGAGTTGACCCACTGGCCTTTATGCAGGGCATGATGGCCCAAATGACTCAGATGGCACAACTAATGGAGGCGATGCATAACTCCACTACTCAAAATCAACAGGCTCCTCCGCCGCCACCTCAGAGGCAAGAGAGGGGTGTAAGCAATATCATTAGCGATATCTCTCGCCAGCGACCACCTACCTTTGAGGGCTCATCTGAGCCGGCGGATATTGTCCATTGGCTTGAGCATTTCTAGAAGTTATTTGCTATGGTGGATTGCCCTGAAGGGCATAAAGTTTCAGTTGCGGCTTACTATCTTAGTAAGAGCGCTCATTCATGGTGGTTATCGTTGAAGCCCACAGACGGATCATGTACTTGGGATCAGTTCAAGACTCTCATGATGGAGAGGTACTATCCCGCCCCACTCAGGGAGGCCAAGTTGTCGGAATTACTCACTCCCGACCTTTCGGCGGATGATGATGTTCTCGCCATCGCCGAAAAATTTCAAGAACTTCTTTCGTTCGCCTCATCTATCATTCACTCTGAGGCGGACAAGATCAAGTATTTCAGCAAGAGGCTGAAACCTCGTATGCGGCTACAGTTGCTTAATCATAATTGTGCCACTCTGGCCGAGTTCATTGAGAAAGCTCTCACTTACGAGCTTACTACTAAGGAAATTGCTAAGCAACAACCCTCATCAGCTGGCAAGAAGTCTAAGAACCGTAATCAGTCTGACGACAGTCAGGCCACTTTCAAGAAACCACGTGCGGGCTCTACTTTTTCTGAGCGACCTCCTATGGCGCCTAGACCCGCAGAATCTCAGTCACGAGCGGCCAGTTCGGCCATCACCTATTTCAACTGTGAAGAATAGGGTCATTTCAGCACCAAATGTCCGAAACAGACTGTCACGTGCCACAACTGTGGGGTTGCTGGGCATAGGGCCCGTTTTTGCCGTAGGGACTCTAAACCCACTCCGGCGTCATCTCAAGCCCCAGGACATTCAGCGGTGCAGAATCAGGACACTCAGTCAGCGTTGTTCAAGACGACGGGAGCTAATAAAGGCGGAGCCAAGAGCTATCAGACGGGAGCGTCCGGTTCGGGGGCCGGCAAGCCTCGAATTTATGAGATGAAGAAGACCGACGATCCAGAGGCCCGGATGATCTCACGTACACTTGATATTCTATCTCAACCTGTGTGTACCCTTTTTGATACTGGTGCATCGCATTCATTCATTTCCGAGTCATGTTTGAGTAGACTACGTCTGGGTAGTGCTACTAGTTGTGAGCCTTATGTCATTGGTCTACCTGATGGTAGATGAATTGTTGGAAATCGTGAGATTCAGAATTGTCCGATTCAGCTTCATGGTCGTGTATGGCCAGCGGACCTAATCGTAGTAGATTTGCCGAGGGACGACGTCATCTTGGGTATTGATTGGATGGATCGTCATGATGCCATCATTAGTGTCCGTAAGCGTATGATCACTATCATTTCAGACGATGGGGTTGAATGTGTGTTTCAGGGAGGTAATCCCGGCTGTTCTGGTAAGGTCATTAATTTGATGAAAGCAGTAAGATTACTCAATCAGGGATGTGTCGGTTATTGGTGCTATATGACCAAAACCGAAATCATCGATAATGTTGACGGACATTACGTAGTAAAGGAATATGCCGATGTTTTTCCGTAAGAGTTACTGGTTTGCCTCCACAGAGGGATGTGGAATTCACGATTGAGTTGGAGCACGGTACATCCCCGATATCGAAGGCACCGCACGGATGGCCCCGACCGAAATGCAGAATTAAAGAACCAACTTGAGGAATTGTTCGAGAAGGGTTATATTCGACCGAAAAGTGCCCCCGTGGGGAGCAATTGTTATTTGTCAAGAAGAAGGATGGTTCGCTCCATTGTGTATTGATTAATGGAATTGAACCGGGTGACGATCAAGAATAAGTATCCTTTACCCCGTATTGATGATCTCTTAGATCAACTTCAGGGAGCTTCGGTATTTTCCAAGATCGACTTAAGATCTGGATATCATCAGTTGCGGATTTGAGAGTCGGATATCGCAAGGACGGCGTTTCGAACACGCTATGGTCATTATGAGTTTGTGGTTATGCCGTTTGGGTTGACTAATGCACCCGCAGTATTCATGGAATTAATGAATCGGGTTTTCATAGACTATCTGGATCAGTTCGTGGTTGTCTTCATTGATGAAATTTTGATTTATTCTCGTGACCGGGAGGAACACGAGTCTCACCTTCATCAAGTCCTCGACGTGTTGAGACGAGAACAACTTTATGGGAAGTTTTCCAAATGTGAGTTCTGGATGTCCGAGGTGACGTTTCTCGGACACATAATTTCATCAGACGGAGTTCGTGTCGATCCTCAGAAGACGGAGGCTATTCGAGATTGGCTACCTCCGAGGAATGTTAAGGAAATCCGAAGTTTCCTAGGATTAGCGGGTTATTATCGATGATTTGTGGAGGGATTTTCTAAAATCGCTCAACCCATGACGAACCTTTTACGGAAGGATAAGAAATACACGTGGTCCGACGCGTGTCAACGGAGTTTTGAGGAACTCAAGAGCCGGTTAACTTCAGCACCTGTCCTTTCTTTACCGCAAGGGACGGAGGGATTTGTGGTCTATAGTGATGCGTCAGGACAGGGTCTCGGATGTGTACTCATGCAGAACGGGAAAGATATCGCTTATGCTTCACGGCAATTGAGACCTTACGAGGTTAATTATCCGACCCACGACCTGGAGCTAGCAGCCGTGGTGTTCGCATTGAAGATTTGGCGTCATTATCTTTATGGTGTTACCTGTCAGATATTCACCGATCATAAGAGTTTAAAGTATATATTTACTCAGAAGGAGTTAAATATGCGACAGAGACGGTGGTTGGAACTAATCAAAGATTATGATATCGAGATCCTTTACCACCCGTGCAAGGCGAACGTTGTCGCCGACGCCTTGAGTCGTAAGTCCGTCAGTGAGCAGATGCTTGCTCGACACAGCTCGTAAAGAACTTCAAATAGAATTTCGAGACCGAGATCGAGGTCTGGTTACAGAGAGTACAAGGGCAACTTTGTACGTTGGAAATTTCATCGTCACTTGAGGAGGCGATCAGGGAGAATCAGGGTGTGGACCCATTTTTGTTACGCATTCGAGAGGATGTGACTCAGAGGAAAGCCCCCGGATTTGTGGTTCACGAGGATGGACTTCTGCGTTTTAAGAATCGGTTATGCGTGCCGGCGGATGACGAGTTGAAAAACTCGATTTTGAAAGAAGCTCATGCTACCCCTTATTCTGTTCATCCGGGGTCTAGTAAGATGTATAAGGACTTGAAACAAAATTACTGGTGGAGTAATATGATGCGAGAAGTCGCAGAATTTGTTTCGGGATGCTTAACCTGTCAACAAGTTAAGATTGAACATCAGCGACCGGCGGGTATGCTGAAACCTCTTCCTATTCCCGAATGGAAGTGGGAAGACATTTCTATGGATTTCATCACGAGTTTGCCGACGAGTCGTCGTGGCATGAATACGATCTGGGTGATCGTGGACCGCTTAACCAAATCAGCTCATTTCCTGGAGATCAAGGATATGTGGGGTCCCGAGAGACTTGCCCAGCTGTTCGTCAAGGAGATAGTGAGATTGCACGGTACTCCTAAAAGTATCGTTTCCGATCGTGACGGACGATTTGTGTCTTATTTTTGGAAATCAGTTCATCGTGCTATGGGAACTCAGCTTAATCTCAGTACCGCATTTCATCCTCAGTCCGACGGGCAATCAGAGAGGACTATTCAGACCTTAGAGGACATGTTGAGGGCATGCGTCCTCGATTGGAAGGATGATTGGGAATCCCAACTACCATTGATCGAATTCACGTATAATAATAGTTGGCATGCTTCGATTAAGATGGCACCTTACGAGGCCTTGTACGGTCGTCGTTGTCGATCTCCATTGTGTTGGGATGACCTATCAGAATCAATCGGCACCGAGACAGATATGCTTATAGCCGCCCGTGAGAAGCTAGCTCTGATCAGGAGTCGTTTGTTGACCTCTCAGAGTCGACAGAAATCATATGCAGATAATCGTCGTCGACCGTTAGAGTTCGAGGCGGGTGACCATGTTTTGGTCAAGGTCTCCCCAAGTCGTGGTATCTTCCGTTTTGGAAAGAGGGGTAAGTTGAGTCCGAGATTCATTGGACCGTTTGAGATTCTGGATCGAGTAGGCGAGTTAGCTTACCGGTTAGCTTTACCTCCGGCGTTGAGCCGAATTCATAATGTGTTTCACGTATCTCAGTTGCGGAAGTATGTTGCCGACCCGAGTCACATACTTCAGTTCGATGAAATCGAGATCGCCGATGATCATTCCTATGAGGAGCGTCTTATACGAATTTTAGAGCGGCGAATCAAACAGTTGAGGAAGAAGACGATTCCTTTGGTTAAAATTCAGTGGTCTAGACACGGAGTCGAAGAGGCTACTTGGGAAACCGAGGATAGTATGCGGGAGACTTATCCCGAACTGTTTGACCCTTAGTTTCGGGGACGAAACTCTTTTATGGGGGGGTGTATGTAATACCCGGTTGTAATTCAGTTATTATCATTCAGTATTTATCATTCAGTAATTGTCACTCAGTAATTTCACTCATTAATGATAAATTGTCACTCATATTCAATCATTGTGTACACCGTTCAGAGTAATTGTATTGTGTATCAATCGTCATTCATCATCAATCTAATTGGAGAATCGTGCGGTGTTTACCATCATTGTCATTTCTTAGTGTGCTGTGTGTGAGGAGTAGCGCACGCTACGTACTCTTTTTAGCGTGCGCTAAATGAGTACTGGTAGCGCACGCCACCTCTCATCACTAGCGCACGCTAGTGTAGTTGAGCGGGCGATCGAAGGCACCGGACTGCGGTTGGGATTGTAGGTAGCGCACGCTACGAATGGTAAGTAGCGCGCGCTAGTGATCCGGAGTAGCGCACGCTATGCGATCGGTGTAGCGCGCGCTAAGGTCGGATCGTGTTGAGTCCGGTGGCTACCGGATCGAATCAATTTATTTCTAGCGCACGCTAGAGTGGTTTTCAGCAGACGCAAGCGATGTAGTAGCGCACGCTAATCGTTGGTCGTAGCGCACGCTATCGAGATCAGATCAGAGGACAGAAGGTTTCTGGACTCCAGTACTGGGCATCAGATAATTCGTTAGCGCACGCTAACAATGGGTTTTAACGCACGCTAGTGGTATGGCCGTAGCGCACGCTACAAAAAGGTACGTAGCGCGCTACCGTGTTCGGACGGTGGGTACTGGACTACCCAAATTACTCGTTAGCGCACGCTACGCACAAGGGCTAGCGACGCTAACACGGAGTGGCTATAAATTGGACAGTTTAGCCCAGATTTCGTCATTTGTCATCTATTCTCATTCTCTCGTCGGTTCTTGGCGATTTGGGCGATTTTGGAGAGTTCTCTTCGAGCTTTTATCATCCATCATCATATTCAACTCTTTGAGTTGGATTATCATCACTTCATCATCTCCTTATCATCGAATCAAAGGTATTAATCTCTTGGATCTAGAATTTCGGATTTTTGGGTTTTCCCTTTCGATTTGTTCGTGTAAGCTTGGATTGTTATTGGAATATGTTAGATATGGATTATCTACCTTGGATAAATATATTCCTACGGATTTAACGGCTATTTTGGGGATTTATTGCAAGAACCCTTGGGGTTGACTTCGGTTAATTTGGGGATTTCCGATTGTCGTTGTTATAATCTCAAATTGTGGATTTCTATGGGATTATTGATATCATTGAAAGTGTTTTGATGGTTTGAAATACTCATCTTGGAGTTGGTTTCGATATGTTCGAGTTCGATTATTGTTGTATCGACGTTTGAGTCGATTATGATCATTTTTTATTTGCGTAATGATCGGATTATTGGTAATTGTGTTATTCAAGGTTGTTCGAGCGACCGACATTTCATTTAGGACGTTGTTCGTGGACGGACATTCTTCATCGGTATTGAGTAAGTTAATTCTTACTCGGTTAAAAGGATATTCATTCCTTTTGATGTTGTTCATTCATAATCGTAACTCATTCATCATTGTACTAACCGTATCAAAACTTGTCACTGTCAATTAATCACCTCGGTCATAAGGAACGACGGTTCCAATCATTTCACTAAGTTGTCATTCATTTCACCATCATTTAATCTTGGTGAGTCATTATTCATTTTCGTTGTCACTTTTGTCATATTGTGGCATTCCGGGTCATACTGGCATGCCGGTTGGTATGTGTAGGATTTTCATGTCGGGCACATTATAGCCGTGTGTTGGTTGGTGGCCTCACATTGGACTGTGCACACGAGTTGATGGCTTCGTGAGACTGATTAGGTACAAGACCACACGTGTATTCGATCGATACTCGTTGGTGGCTTGTGCACGGACACATTTCCATCCCGGACGTAGTGTGGCGCCATTCCTTTGAGCCGTATCATTTAGTTGATTCATATAGCATGTTTGATTGCGTATGTTTCGACAGGATATTGTATAATTGTGGATAACTCATTATTGTGTATTTTCAACTCTTGAGGATTGTTGTTCTGTGTAACTGACCCCGTTGGGGGATATTGTTTTTCAGGTCATGGCAAGGCTAAAGCACGGGGAGAGCACGGTGACGGCGAGGAGTCCCAGTGATACTAGTAGGGGGCCCGAGTCTTTTCAGTCAATTATGTTTCCTTCATTTATTCCACTGCAGACATTCCGTTTGAATATTCATTTCACTCAGTGTTGTATATTTTATCTCCATATAAAATATACATGTATTCTGTAATATCTTGGGTATTGTATGAAACTCCTCATCGGAGTAATTAATGTTGTAATGTGGTTCGGTACTACATTTACCCTGTGTAATTCTTTCATTCTCATTCGCCTGGTGGCTCCCAGTCGGGGATCCACGGCACTGTAATAACCGCCTAGTTGGGGTGTTACAGAAGTACCCAAATTTTTGGGTATTTATAACATTGAGAAAGACTTGATCCCTTGTCATCTAACATTATTAGCGTGCCCTATTGTGTAATGTTAGTGTGTGTTATCGGAGTATTCAAACATCTTTTACTTTTGACTTTGAAAAGGAACAGTCTTGTTACTTAACGTCTTTGTCCAACGGATAAAATTTGAACTTAGTGTTCGCTATTCATACTTCATAGCATGCGCTAGTTGGTTAATCTTTGCTTTCCAGATTTCACGTGATTTCTATATTGAAAAGGTTGTCCAACGGTTATACATCCAATGGTAGGAATTCAAACATAACATGCGCTCATAACAATCTATAGCGTGCGTTAGCTTAAAGTCTTTAGCGTGTGTTAAGGTAGCAACATAACGTGTGTTACCTTCTTCTACTTTCAGGCCTTTCTGTCATGATTCATAACATGTCTGATCTGCATAACGTGCGTTAGATATCATCGATACCGTGTGACCATAGCATGCCCTAAGATAGTCATGTAGCATGCGCTGTCAGCTTGTACTTTTGGACCTTTCTGTCTTGTTTCAAAAACTGTCTGATCTTCATAGCATGCGTCACATATCCTTGATAGCATGTGTCCATAGCGTGCGCTAAGATATTTATTTAGCATGCACTATCTGCTTGTATTTTCAGAACTTTCTATCTTGATTCATAATTAGACTTGGTCTCCTTAGCGTGCGTTACTAGCATCGGAATACTAGCTTGATGGTGCCCGATAATGTGCACTGTTGCATTTTAATAGCGTGCACTATTCCCGTTAATTGAAGACTTCTTTTTATGCACTACACGTCGTTCTTGTCTGCACCAGTCTCGATATTTTAATTTACTAAATGTTTGTTTTGAGAAAATACATCATCAAAATTGATTTGTTTAACAAATCTCAAGTGTACAAAGTTGTCCTTGTACATGTTGTTTCCAGAGTTCGATAGATGGTCTCACAAACTCTGGTTGTAGTTCCCTCTTAACTGTCAAACGAGCAAGCATTTTCTCCTTTACTGTCTGACGACTCAAGGCATCGGCAACCACATTCGCCTTTCCTGGGTGATATAAGATCTCGATATCATAATCATTGATCAATTCTTACCACCTTTGTCGTCTCATGTTCAGCTCCTTCTGAGTAAAAATGTATTTCAGATTCTTGTGATCAGTAAAGCTCTGACAGGTGATTCCAAACAAGTAATGTCGCCAGATTTTTAAAGCAAACACCATGACTGCTAAGTCCAAGTCATGGATCGGGTAGTTGACCCCATAAGGTCACAACTGCCTTGATGCATAGGCAGACACTTTCCTATTCTGCATCAACACCCATCCAAGGCCTGCCTTGATGCGTCACTATACACCACAAATTCCCCATTTCGTTATGGCAATACCAAAACTGGTGCCGAAAGAAACCGATGTTAAAACTTATCATTCACATTGATTTTTAGCCGATGTAAAAACATGTCATTGACATCCGTTTGTAGTTATAACCGATGTAAACTTGGAGCACAATTGACGTCAATTTTTTCGAAAAACCGATGTGAGTTGCTCACAGAATTTAACACTACTACATAATATGCTTTTTACGACGCTCAATTTACATCGGTTTAACGAAAACCGATGTAAAAAATAAAATTTCGGTCAATTTACATCGGTTGTCAAATAAAATCGATGTAAAAATTAAAATGACTATTTTTTACATCGGTTGTTAGAATAACTGATATAAAATTATTATATTTTTACATCGATTGTTCAAATAAATGATGTAAAATTTTAAAATACGGATGTTATAACATAGGTTCTTTAAGCAACTGATGTGAATTGATGTGAATTGTTATTATTTTTTCAAAACAGCACTACCAAATATGTCAAATCCACTTGTATAAAATTGGGCCATATCTACATAAACATATTTATGCAATCAGTTCACAAACACTTCAATCATAAAACTTGTTAAGCTGCACAACATCACAAATGAAAACCAATCCCAACATAATTTTGAAGCAATCAATGCAGAGAAAATATACATCTTGTAACTAAATATCAATTGTTCACAACAAGCATTATCAAGTAACTACAAAACAAAAATATACATCCTTATAGAAGTCCCAAAAACTTTAACATCATGAACTTACCAATTCAAGAATAACAAGAACCAACAATTTGTATTTCATCTCAAAAGTTTAAATAAATTTGGCAAGAAAATATCTTGCCCATTGCGTTCGAATTTCTTTAAAGCTCTCTTCAGGAAGTGCTTGAGTAGTGCTAAATATCTGTCATATAATTTATAGAAATACTTTTCAATACAAAAAACAGAAAAAAGAAATATGTGATTAGTCTGACTTGCTAAAATTAAGAAAAAATTATTTACCTCCATCCGATTTTCTGCAATACCGGTCTGAACTATGATCTGTATCCAGTTCATAACATAATATCTACACTCCCAACCTCCATTTTGTTAATTACACTAAAAAAATATTAAAAATTACAATTAGTAAAAAAATATTTGCCAAGCAAGATAAAATCACACAACATTATACGTAGGTTGTGGGATTGAAATTTTACTTATTTTGGGATAAATCTATTGAATGACCTGTTTGGATTTGCTCATGTGCGCACCATCCAACACTCGCAATAAGGTCGCAATCCGGACATGTACCTCTGTATCTCTGGCTTCATTCTCATATCAAAGTGAATCATCATTTCTGCGTCGGTTCTAACCAGGTGTCGAACAAACGCTAGCTATTAATTAAACGTCTTAAGCGTCTGAGCCACCGGCACATCCAAAGGCTGCACGGAGAAAAATTCTCAAACCTTAGCTTCTCTCACCGGAATAGGGCAGTACTGAGCTTCCATCATAAGCTTGAACTCTTCCCAACCGGTATCATGATCAACAGGTCGGATGGCTTCCCACCATTCGGACACTTCTCCTGTCAGAAAGTACTGGGCAATGGGGGCTCTCCGGTCGTCTGGGCAGTTAATCCCTGCGAATACTTTCTCCAGCACTATCAACCAGTGATGCCATGTCAGTGTCTCAGAAAATCCATCGAATTTCAAAGGGTGCATCTTCGCCACCTCCTGTAGCCATCTGTCTCATCGATTTCCCAAGTCTGGGATGCCTTGCTGTCTTTCTCCTGGCTGCAATCTTACCGCCACTTGCATCCTGTCCACCACTTGAGCAAAGTGAGTCATCGGGTTGACCACCTGACGAAGGATGTCGGGAACGGCAGGATTGGCATTTGTCTCCACTGTCTGTTCTCGTTCATTATTAACGGACTCCTGCTGTTCACTAGAATTGGAGTTAGCCTGATTTGACAGCAAATCAGGAACAGAAGGTGAAGCTTCTCTCTTAGCATTCCTACGTCCGCGTCCACGACCGCGACCACGTCCACGTCCTCCCCTCAACATACTGTAAGCATAAACACTCAATATACAGGGAATAATATAGTCCTAATGTTCAAGTATAAAAAGGTACAACACGTAAAGGACAATATAGAGTTTAGGAAACTTACAACCACTGCTCGCACGAAGACGTAGGCAGTATAGTGATGTTATGCGCGGTCGGTTACCCCAAAAGACATATACGACCCCTATTTTAACTCAACGGCCAAGATATCCATAATCTTAGCTCCGATACCATATTCTGTAACACCCCCGATATATTCAGGAATATTACAGTGCTGTAGATCCTTTACGTAGGAATTTATAAGGCTGAAGAAATGAAATGACAATAACAATATACCAACAAACAACGGCAGTGGAAATAAAATACAATACGAGTCTGAAAATAGTACTGAAATACAAACGTCAAGCGGTGAACATTAATACATGACCAAATCCAACATCACAAACGACAACGTACTCTAGTACTTTATTAAAACAACACAAACATACGACAAATTAATCCGGCCGTAACATCACTCTGCACCCTCGTCGTCATGCAGTTCTAGTGGTTATTTTCCCGCTCTCCTGGATCCTGAATATAAAACAAATTTTCACCCCGAAGGGGTTAGCACAACGATGCTAGTACAAGTACGATAATTGTAGAATACAATCCCTGAATAATAACGTCAATAATATCAATAATAATCACAACAAGTCTCTCTAACGACAAACAGCAATAATGTAGAACATATTATATCAATCTCAACATACTCATGGTATTCCAACGATCCAGCGCACACAGCTATAGATTCCCATGATGATCCCGTCGGACCAACGCATGGTGGAAGTACCTATCCAACGATCCAGCGCACACAGCTATAGATTCCCATGATGATCCCGTCGGACCAATGCATGGTGGACAAACAATCGCAACACATATACATAATACAACAATCAACATAATCGACCTCAATACGAATAAATGTAATTAAGGTAGTTGCCTTAAATTGACGACAAGGATAATACTTCGACGGATGTCAATACACTCGAAGGTCGCCCCTTCTATCAATCACGTTGCAAAGCTCGGACCTTAAACAAAATAAATAATAGAGAGTTCATCTTACGTCATATAACTAACGTACGGACATCTAACATCCTAAACTATGGCCGAAAGTTGCTCACACTTCGGATCATGTCCGATTTTATTCATAATGGACGTTATATACTCAAAGTAACGTACGTTAAGTTCGTGCCTTAACGTACGTAGCGTAACACCCCCATATCATATGGAATACTACATGCCGTAGACCCTCTCCACGAGGACCTACCAGGCTAACAACACAAAAACACCATGACTTGACCGAAAGAAGACAATTACTAAAATAATACAGACCATTAAGGTCAATTACATTACAACCACACGGACCAATGAGGTCATACGACCAGTGTAAACGAGACAAAATACAACTCTTTACAATAAATACCCACGCAGGGGTAAAGATACACAACAGCGGAAGTTGACTATAACTTGGTCGACACCACCTAACCCGACCAAACTCTCAACTCTTGATTAGTATCGTAGCTCGTCACTTCCTGTGCCGATCTTGCGACTGCTCTCTCGAACCAGCAATTACCTGGACGCAAAATAGATATCCACCCCCGATTACTCGGGGGTTAGTAAAACTCTATTGTTTTACTAGTACAAGTATAATAGCATACGAAATGCATCAATCAGAAGGCAATCAGTAATCACAATCAGTTCTCAAAATATTCCCGAGAGGTTTTATTAATCAGAAAACAAGTGATGAAGTTTTAAGAATTAAAACTCGGGATCTCGGGAGTTTTTAGAACATAATTTCTTTTTGGACCTCGAGTCCCAAATTACAAAACCTTTTTCGAAAATCATCACGGCCTGAGCCCGGTTCTTGTTTCAAAACACATTAGTGAAATATCATCACGAGTCCGAGGTTTTAACATCAAAACATTATCCACACAATCATTGTTCGTACTCGTCAAGTAACGAACTCCGGAGGTCACGATGGACTGCACACGGTTCCATGCATTCACTATTCGTACACATCATATCATTACGACAACATCATTGATAACCTACGGCCGTACCCCTTAGTACCGGCCCCTAGAGGCCCCGTCGAGCCTTCCCCAGGTGGGTAACGAATTCCCGCAACCGTACCCCTTAGTAACGGTCCCTAGAGGCCCCGTCGAGCCTTCCCCAAGTGGGAAACCAACTCCCGCGACCGTACCCCTTAGTAACGGTCCCTAGAGGTCTCGTCAGACCCTCCCCAGGTGGGAAACGACTTCCATGACCGTACCCCTTAGTACCGGTCCATAGAGGTCTCGTCAGACCCTCCCCAGGTGGAAGAACGACAACATCATTCAAAATCATAGTTCACAAGGAACATATATACGGAGTACGTAACATACGCAATAAAACATAACCCATCACCATGGATAACACACCTTAATAAAAATCATACACCAATCATACACCAAAATACATGTCCAAGTGCATAATCAATCCCACAATAATCATAATCATCACCATACCTCAAACTCAAGCAATCAAGCCCAACACGAATCACGCAACCAACATGACCAACACGACTTCACAAGGTTAAACAAGCAAGAATATCATTAATACCAACAAATATTCGAATAATCAAACCGCACGAATCATATCCACGAAGATAAACCAGATCATCGTAAATACAATATATAAACTCATCCACAAGACACAAATCGTATAAATAGAATACTTGCCTCAATAACCGATATCGAACATTCCGAAGAACACGGTTCAACCGAAAAACTCGGACCCCGAAGAAGACAACGAACGGAAGGGTTCTGACTCGGGTTCTTCACAAGGATTTCGTTCCTTGATTCGGTCGATCGGAGGAGGTTATAGGATAATTAATCGACGTTAGAAACTCAAGAACATCGTGGATTGATAGTTTAACAACACATCTTCGTGTCATCCAAGCCCCGGCCGCGGAAAGGAAAGGAGGGAAATGAGAAAAATGAGTGTAAACCCATCTGCTCGATCATATTTATACTGCCCAGTGTGTGTCGATCACTTACGGCCGTAACCGGCACCCTTACAGCCGTAACGGGCCTTCGTCCAGCCATGCCTGCCGATCACTTACGGCCGTAGCCAATCACTTATAGCCGTAACTCGGCCAGGCGAGTCCCTGCCCCAAGACGTGCGGCCATGACTCGGTCATGGCCAATTCCGACAGCCCGGTTAAGCATTCGAAAATGTTTCGGTCACACTAACGCACCGGTTATGATTCAAAAAATAACGAGCAAATTACGAAACACAACATACTGTTCATAACAGAAAAACAAATCCCACATATTTATAACGACATGAAATCACCGACACCAAACGACAAATAGTTCAAGGCAACCGGAATAAAAGTCTCGGGTATTACAATAAACACAAAAATCAATCATCGAGAAAAATAATACCGATACTCGGTAACCGAGAAATCTTTGGAAAAAATTAAATTAACCAGAATGAAAATCCCGGGTATTACATTCTCCCCCACTAAAAAGAAGTTTTGTCCCGAAATTTAAAATAAAGACATCATAGTGCTACCAAAGCGCCACGCTCAAGCATACAAATATCAACTCATGAGCCCGTGATCTCTTGTCACGTGTCTCTATAGGTTCAACAACCCACACGGATTTATTCAAACCAGAATATCAGATATCAAGTACCATACGTTAAAAATCACATATCAAGTCTACACGCAAGATAAAATCCACAAGACCAACATAAAAATACTATCACTGGGCACCGCAGGGCCCTCCAGGAGTAGGAACGGAATCCGGTTCCCTATCATCTTAGCAACGGCCTCGCAGTTTGGTCTCGATGCCTTTCGCGTCCACAACTATAACAAGTTACCAGTGGTTTCTTACAACTCGCACGCTTGTGGCCTAGTACATTACAATTGAAACATCTTGGGGTACTGCCTTAAATCAAAGACGGATCTTTTAGATTCTCTAGCTAACCGAGAAGGTCCCATACTCATATGATATGAGGATTGGGATTTTAAAATTCCAATTTCCTTACTTCCCGAGGCAACATCATAAATCCTCTATTTCGTTGCTACAGATACCGACTCGGTAGACAATACAGCCATTTCAAATGCTAAGGCTCGATTTTGATAATCCTTCAATGTGGTACACATAAAAGGAGCCATACACTGCCGAACATGAAGTTTCGTACGCATATCAAAATAATGTTCCTTATCGAGCAGATATTGAGCAATGGGTACTCTCCTCTCATCCAGACAAGCTACAACATCTAACGTTCTGTCCAACTGGAAGAGCCAATTCTCCCAACCTAACGAGTCCTAAGAACCTACAAAACGAGGCGGGTGCATTCTCATCACATCTCGTAACCATTTGCTAGCTCTGTTATCCCTTTTTGGGTTCTCATCCCGGTGCACGAAGTAATTCATCTGTGCCAACTGGTCAACCACTTGATGGAGGACGGTGGCAGTACCAACATCAACACTACGTCTTGTTGGTTTCCCCTGATCACGCGACTGGTCATCTCGACCATCTGTACTGAGTTGATCCGCACTTGACGACGAGCAAGTCGCCCTCTCATGCTCCTGATTACGACCACTACCACGACCACGACCACGTCCTTGGCCTCGACCTCTCGGCATACTGAATGGACAACCATTCAGAATAACACAACAGGACAAACATCACAGAATCAACATATGACAACAAACAACAGCCCAATAAATTATTCACTCCGAGTTATTACACGAATATATGAACCAACATTGCAGCAATAGGACTTAATTCTATAAATAATCCACGTGGCCACATAAACAGAAACGCATGACCTTCATAAAAATAGACACTGCCAAAACCATATACATATCATTGGGGCCAAACATTCGTAGCATTTTTCTAAAATAAAATTTTTCGAGGTATTCGTTCAAATGATAATATTTTTTTTAAAACTCTTGAGTTTGAAAGATTTTGCTTAAATGAAATTTTAAAAAAAAATACTTTTAGTACCTCGGTCTTTTAAGCAAAACCATGATTCTACTATCATACTTGTTTCGTTTTGAAGTCACTCGCAAAACAACATTTCGAATATCAGATTTATTCGCTAACCGATATCACCAAAATGACCTACAGGGTAACCACATGTTACCACGCCACACCGTCACGAATAACAACGTACATGATAATCTGTGGCCATGCCTATTAGCATCGACCCCCAGAGGTTTCGCCAAACCATCCCCGGGTGGAAAACCGCTTGTACTCGTACTAACCATTACCACAGATCAACTATCCCATCAGGATAACATCACAGAATAATACAATTAAAACAGACCTTGCAGTCACAACACCTAAGTGTACAACCAAAATTCGCTAACAAGAAATATAACAATTAATAATACTTCGATAATATCCATGGAATCAGACGATCGACAAAGAGCACATATATCACTGTAACAACAAAATTACTGTCGTAACAGTCACAAGCTGGCGGCCGTAATAACATGCAGTTTACGGCCGTAACATCTAGGAACTTATGGCCGTAACAAATAAGAGCTTACGGCCGTAATGGTAAACATCTTACGGCCGTAATCACAAGCTGCAGGACAGCAGAACTGTCCCATCAGCCCCGAAACAGCTCTGAAGGTTAAAGTTCGACTCATGACAATATATCCCGGCATTTAGAAACACTACAAAATTCCCCGACAAGCATAACAACATAACAAACTTGTCGCAACGACTTAGTCCCAACACACAAACACATAACATTTTAAATTCCGAAAATCAAAGTCGTTTGCAAAGTAAAAATTTTCCAAAATCCTTTCGATCATTTCCAAAAATGACGGTAACGGTTTGCAATGTCCGGAGTATTTTAAAACACATTTTTCATATACCGTCTGAAGGTGCAATTTGAAAATACGTGACTTATTTGTCAAAGTTCAACCGATTTCAAAATTCATACAACTCGTTGTTTATCCGTTCCATCGAAATATTTTCAAAAATTGATTCTTTTACAAACATACTCAAGCTCATAAAATCTTTTCGAAAGTCGTTTTAAACCTTCACGCAGCGGACGTAATTAAAATAATCAAACTTGAAACCACGGGCCAAATCAGTAAATGAGATTACAATTTTAATTAAATATGATTCGTGAACACCAAGTTCAAACATACGTCAAAACCATCCATATGAGTTCCTCATGAACTCTGTCGTCGATACAGCCTCGGGATCACACTAAAATTCACATTTTTTCACACCGCATTGCACCATTCAGTGTCCAACCATCAATACATTCAACTCAATACACAAACGGCGTACCACGAATACCAAATATGAATTCCATTTCACAACACCATGCAAACGAAATTATGCACCACAATCATCGCACATAAATGAAATAACTAAACATCGATACCTTGCATAAAAGAGGAGACTTACATCCACAGGCTGCACAGAGGTAACGGTCGCCCGCGATACTAATCTCGCCGTATAATACAAACGACACGTTGTGACCGCGCACAACTCAACTTATGACCCGACAACTCGAATGACATGACGTCATATTACTCGACAAACCACGACTCGACTTGACCCGACAGTCTAGGTTTCCACAACCTAAGCTCCGATACCATAACTGTAACACCCCCAGACCATATGGGAATATTACATGCCGTCGACCCTCTCCACGAGGACCTACCAGGCTAACAACACAAAAACACCATGACTTGACCGACCGAAGACAATTACTACAATAATATAGAGCATTAAGGTCAATTACATTAAAACCACACGGACCAATGAGGTCATACGACCAGTGAGAAAAAATACAACTCTTTACAATAAATACCCATGCAGGGGTAAAGATACACAGCAGCATAAGTCTGACTATAACTTGGTCGACACCACCTAACCCGACCAAACTCTCAACTCTTGATTAGTATTGTAGCTCGTCACTTCATGTGCCAATCCTGCGATTGCTCCCTCGAACCAACAATTTCCTTGATGCAAAACAGACATCCGCCCCCGATTACTCGGGGGTTAGTAAAACTCCATTGATTTACTAGTGTAAGTATAATAACATACGAAATTTATCAATCAGAAGGCAATCACTAATCACAATCAGTTCTCAAAATATTCTCGAGAGGTTTTATTAATTAGAAAACAAGTGATGAAATTTTAAAAATTAAAACTCGGCATCTCGGGAGTTTTTAGAACATAATTTCTTTTTGGACCTCGAGTCCCAAATTACAAAACCTTTTTCGAAAATCATCATGGCCTTAGCCCAGTTCTTGTTTCAAAACACATTAGTGAAATATCATCACGAGTCTGAGGTTTTAACATCAAAACATTATCCACACAATCATTGTTCGAACTTGTCAAGTAACAAACTCCGGAGGTCACGACGGACCGCACACGGTTCCACGCATTCACTATTCGTACACATCATATCATTACGACAACATCATTGATAACCCACGGTCGTACCCCGTAGTACCGGCCCCTAGAGGCCCCGTCGAGCCTTCCCCAGGTGGGTAATCAACTCCCGCGACCTTATCCCTTAGTAACGGTCCCTAGAGACCCCGTCAAGCCTTCCCCAGGTGGGAAATCAACTCCCGCGACCGTACCACTTAGTAACGGTCCCTAAAGGTCTCGTCAGACCCTCCCCAGGTGGGAAACGACTTCCATGACCGTACCCCTTAGTACTGGTCCCTAGAGGTCTCGTCAGACCCTCCCCAGATGGAACAATGACAGCATCATTCAAAATCATAGTTCACAAGGAACATACATACGGAATACGTAACATACGCAACAAAACATAACCCATCACCACAGATAACACACCTTAATACAAATCATACACCAATCATACACCAAAATACATGTCCAAGTGCATAATCAATCCCACAATAATCATAATCATCACCATACCTCAAACTCAAGCAATCAAGCCCAACACGAATCACGCAACCAACATGACCAACACGACTTCACAAGGTTAAACAAGCAAGAATATCATTAATACCAACAAAGATATCATATTCACGAAGATAAACCAAATCATCGTAAATACAATATATAAACTCATCCATAAGACACAAATCGTATAAATAGAATACTTGACTCAATAACCGATATCGAACACTTCGAAGAACATAGTTCAACTGGAAAACTCGGACCCCGAAGAAGACAATGAACGGAAGGGTTCTGACTCGGGTTCTTCACAAGGATTTCGTTCCTTGATTCGGTCGATCGGAGGAGGTTATAGGATGATTAATCGACATTAGAAACTCAAGAACTTCGTGGATTGATAGTTAACAACACATCTTCGTGTCATCCAAGCCCCATCCACGGAAAGGAAAGGAGAGAAATGAGAAAAATGAGTGTAAACCCGTCTGCTCGATCATATTTATACTGCCCAGTGTGTGCCGATCACTTACGGCCGTAACCGGCACCCTTACAGCCGTAATCGGCCTTCGTCTAGCTATGCCTGCCGATCACTTACGGCCGTAGCCGATCACTTATGGCCATAACCGGCCTTCGTCCAGCTATGCCTTACGATCACTTACGGCCATAGCCGATCACTTACGGCCGTAACCGACCTTCGTCCAGCCAAAAATACTTGCTCCGAGTCCTTCGAGAGCAATCTCGATATCTAAACCATCACCAACCATTATTCTGAATATTCGACGATCCAAAATGTCACGGATGGTAGATAATTCACGTCTTCGTCTATACCACAATGTATCCGCGATACCAAGTATACCAACAACAAATGTAAATCATATACATTATGATTTAATTACCAAAACTCGAATACAAATTATAATCCCAAATGTCATGTGATTACGATTATAAACATTGCTATTCGAATTATAAACGAATGAAACGGAAACCATTCATTAAATATTATAAACTGAGCAAGTAATAACTTGCCTCGATACCGATACAACAACGAGGAAGCTGTTACCAAATCCATTGCCGTCATCTACAAGTTCATCGGTCCTGACCAAAACAATTCATGAACATCCTCGAACCCGACCGCAACACACGGTTATAATCACCGATCAATATTCTCAACCTATTACAGTAATTTGATAAACAACAAGTTCGATAACAATCAACAATCGATAAAACCAATTCACAAACCCAACGGCTCAACAATATCTCGGTTAACCACAAGTTTGATCAAACCAACTTAAACGATCACAAATTCATAACCAAAACAGAATATATTACCGTGCCTGTTGACTTAGCGCACGTTAATTACTTAACGTAGCGTGCGCTAAGTTGCTCCCGTTAGCGTGCGCTAGCCAGTAAGCTTAGCGTGTGCTAATAACATGCAGTTGCATACATTTCGGATACCGATCAACATATGGCGATTATCAAGACTAAGTGATTCTGAACCATGTTCAAAGCTATCAAAACAATGAAATCTGATATCCTTTAACATACAAATAATCATTCAACTTATAATCCAAGTCCTATATCCATATATCATCTTCCTCAATATCAACATCATGAAACATTAAGAACATAACAACACTTCCATAATCTATCATTACAGAGATTAATCATCAACAATGGCATCAACATCGGCAAAGGAGAAGAATGATTAACCAACTTATCTCAAGAAAACGAACTACACGATTCAAATCACACGAATCATATTAATATCATCATACTCCAGTAATCCACCTCATAATCATGCTTGTCAACTTGTTTATATGATAGTCATCAACTCAAGAACATCAATCTTCAATCCAAAACGAAATCCAAATGTGAAGAGTGATTACCTTGTATAGACGAACCATGAAGGAGAACAATCAACTTCATTCCAAGAATTATCAATAACTTTAAGAACAAGACTTTAATCCACGTTCCTCAGCTTAATCTTGTTAAAGATCATCATCCCTCAGTGTTTGGAACCTCAAACTTCTCTCTAAAAACTCTCTCTCTCAAAATAAAGGAAGGAATGGCCGAATGAACATAATTCACATCTGCAATCATATATATACTGATTGTCATTAGCGTGCTACTTTTTCCTTACTAGCATGCGCTATCGCAGTCCAGAGGCTACTGTCTTGCTTCGCACATCAGCTTACATACGTAATGCCCATGTAATAATGTACATAAATTACACTGTCTAGCGCACGCAATTTCTTGGACCTTAGCGTGCGCTATTCGTAGTTGACTTGCTACAGTCAGCACCTACCCCCGTGTCCCCACATGCCGAAAGCACTGACGAGGATAAGATTCCTTTTTGTCCGATCTGTAGTTAGCGTGCGCTAGTCTTTAGGTTTCAGCGTGCGTTAGTACTACATTACAACATCCGTTAACTCGTTGGCACATGCGCCTGCGGATCACTTACAGCCGTAGCTGATCCCTTATGCCCGTAACCGGCCTTCGTCCATCTATGCCTGTCGATCGCTTACGGCCGTAGCCGATCACTTACGGCCGTAACTCTGCCAGGCGAGTCCCTGTCCCAAGACGTGCGGCCGTGACTCGGCCGTGGCCAATTCCGACAGCCTGGTTTGGCATTCGACAACGTTTCAGTCACATTAACGCACCGTTTATGATTCAAAACAATAACGAGCAACTTACGAAACACAACATACCATTCATAACAGAAAAACGAATCACACATAATTATAACGACATGAAATCACCGACACCAATTGACAAATAGTTCAAGGCAACCGGAATAAAAGTCTCGGGTATTACAATAAACACAAAAATCAATCATCGAGAAAAATAATACCGATACTCCGAGAAATATTCGGAAAAATTCAAATTAACCGGAACGAAAATCCCGGGTATTACACGTAAGCTTCTATGCCTAACGTACACTAAGCTTGTATTTGACAAAGTTCTCTGATCAGACGACTATCTCACCTGATGCTGTAACGTACGTAATGCATGATACTTAACGTACGTTATACTTACGAACACATATCTCATGCGAATAGAATGATCCTAATAGGGATAAGATGTTCGACGTCTTCGAATTCAAGGAAAACATCATCAAATGTAAATTTACAATCTCAGAAAACTTTCCCCTACTTGTTCAACATAACGAGGCTCGAACTATAATGCTCTTAACAATGGTAAATCTAACCATAATCATTCCAACTTCCTTAAACATGGTGTTTGGTCAAATAAGTCATCCATGGAACCTAATAATCTCAGTAGCATGTTCATAACATTCTTAAGAACACGAATTCAAGGTTGGAGATAGCATCAACATACCTTAATATGAATAAAACATCAAGGCAATCGGTAGAATCCAACAATGGAAGTTTGAGCACCAATCCAAGATGTCTTACTTCTTCAACAACCAAGTAGAGAGGCCAATATACTAGTTTTGTTAGGTTGGATGGTCTAGGAGAGGTAAGGTTCGGATAAAACGAGTGAAAGAATGAAATGGGGTGCTGCCATATTTATAAAACTCAGACCTTTATGTACGTTAACCTCATAGCATTACGTACGTTATCGCCTTAACACACGCTATCCAAAATCTTTAGCGTGCGTTATCGTCTGACAATAGCTACTGCCTTATTTCTGACCTTCTTAACGTACGTGAACCCTTACCATTTACGTAATAAGATCTGTTTAGCGTACGCTATCTAAGTCCTTTAGCATACATTAAACCTCGTTGACTTACTTTTTCAAAAAGCTGTCCGGACCACGCGGGGAATCTTATCCTTGTCCCCGTCCCAAGGTGGCCCATGTGCCGACCAACCTTATCTTCCTGACTGCCTATTACGTACGCTATGCTCAGTTCATAGCGTACGCTATCCTCGGTTCATAACGTATGTTAAGCTCATCTGCTAGCGTACGTTATGACGCAGCTGCATGCATGAATTTGCAAATTCTTCCTAACATGATTATGACTGTTTGGAATACGAATACGGGAAAAATCACACTTTGATTATAGATACCACAAAGTCGAATAATACATGATTCAAATACAGATAAAAATACTCAACAATTATCCGGATATGACACATACAACTTGTGATTTTATACTATGTACTTACTCTAGAAAACCTGTAAGCATTAAGCCTACATGAGCTGTTGGTCCCTCGGATGATTCAGACTGTCCTTTCTATACGAACAAGAGTCCTTTCTAGCACGTTTTGTCCTCACTCATACGCACTCTGAGAAACTTCTTAGGGGGTCACCAATAACATAACTATTCTAAGCCAAACAAGCTTAATTTTGGAGTTTCTATGAGATGGCTACCGGAAAAGAAGATGTATATTACTGGTATAAGTAGTCCAAATTAATTAATTTAACCACTTTCTAGTACATATTTCACGGGTCAAATCACAAGGTGCATTGCGCGTATTTTCAAGCCCATGCAGGATGCTGGACCGAAGTCTAACAGGAGCACACTTAGTTGCTGTATCTATAGCAACGCCTTCACAAGACTTCTATCGCTCAGAAATTTTTGGAAAGAGGATAAGTGTTACATGTACTCCTTGGTTCCTTCCATTGCCGACTAAGACGGACCTATGGAGTCGCGCACAAGGATATTTGATGGATAAAATATGTATTTACTATCTCTTCATTAATATTGGATATTAGATATCTAATTTGATTTATTTAATAAATCATGCGGTCTAGTGAATTGAAATTAATTACTAGTGTTTAGTTTAATTCATAAATAATTATTTCTTGGAAATATATTATTATAATTTTATATTTGATAAAATTAATTAATTGGATTAATTAATGAAGTATAAATACATCTTGAGATAAAACGAATTGTACTTAACGGACTTGACACGCGAACGTCCGGTACATGAATCGAGTGACTTGGCTCGTTTTCTCACCAAACATCTAAGTGGGCCACCCCCCTTTTTTCCCCTCACCTTCCATGTGCTTTCTTCGATCTTGTATTAATGTTGTGTGAGGTGGTGTTGATTTATTTTAATACGTGGGGACAAAGAGATCAAGATTGTGATGATCTTGAAATCTCATCTTCGCATGTTATAAATAAAAACACCACACCACCACCCATGTACAAGAAAAACTACGGCCAAACTGAAGGAGAGAGAGGAGAAAAAAAAAATCTTTCATCATCTTGTTCATCTAAAAGAGAGAAAGAAGAAGAAAGGAAGAGAAGAGAAAATACTATATCAATTCCTAGCCGTGTTCTTTGAGACAAATTGATATAATATTTTTCCGATCAATATCCGTCGCATGATAACATAGAGACACTCGGCTTCTTTGGTGTTTTGATCATTCATCAAACTACAATGAATTAGATTCGTGTTTGTGTTGGCGACCGGAAACGATCAAAGCTTGGCTCGGGAAGTTTTCTTCAAGAAGATATTATCAAAGGTCTACGAGGGTATGATCTCTTAATTTTATCTTCGTCATTTTTATATTCGTTTATACGATGCTTGATCGATTCGTTCACTACGCCACAGATGGCCTATTGCAAGGCTCCATAAACGTTGCAGAATGTCCCAAAAGCGTTACAGGAGGGCCAAAAAATGGATATTGCAACGATTTTGGACGATCCGAACTTCGTTGCATTTTTTGCTGTTGCAGTAGCCTCCTATTGCAACAATATGCCCATAAACTGCAACAACAACAGAAATGTTAGAGTTGAGCTCTACTGCAACGTTTTTTGGAACTACAACAACATTTATAAGTATTGCTATACGCGATAGCCGGCATCTAACCAGTGTTGCAGTTGCATCATAAAATATTGCAATAGCAATGTTTAGTTGCAAACAAAGTATTGCAATATCAGTGTTGCAGTTGCAAGCAAAAATATTGCAATAGCGATGTTGCAGTTTCAAACACAAAGTGTTGCAATATCAGTGTTGCAGTTGCAAACATAAATTATTGCAATATCAGTGTTGCAGTTGCAAATACAAAGTATTGCAATATCGGTATTGCAGTTGCAAACACAAAGCCTTGCAATAGCAGTTTACATCATAAACATCCTGTATATCATACAAATGCTACCTACATACAAAACAAATCCAACTTTGATTCAAGAAAAAACAAAGCCAACTTTGATACCTAAAACAAGCCCAAATTTCATAACATAATAAAATCTGGCCATACCAAAATATAATCCAGCCATACCATAATAAAATTCGGCCATACCAAAATGAAATCCGGCCATACCAAAATAAAATACGGCCATACCCTAGTAGCTAGAGTCATACATAATCATCAAGTTTAATTCTAGCAAAAACAAGTTCAAAATATCTTAAGTAATCTAGGAGTTGCCATCGCCTTGGTTCCTTCAATTGGAGTTGCTTCAGTCACCGGAGCACTATTTTCACCATCACTGAAGTTACTCGTATAGAGTTCCTCTACCTCAAGATTGAAACTGGGATTAGCTTCTCCCAACTTTTTGAGGACCATTCTCAAATTCTCCTGCACCTTCTTGTTTATTTTTTCTTCCATTTCAGCGGCAAGTTCTTCCTTTATCTCCAATCTCAACTGCTGCACAAAGTTGTCTTCATATACAGTACTATTCTTCTCCTTCTTCTTTGCAGGTTTGACATGTCTCCCGACAAGACAAGTCGGACCATGAGACGTTTCAGCTTCACAAAACAATTGATCAGTTATATTGCTTTCTCCATTGGAAGTAATGATCTTTTTGATATCGTCCTACATAAAAATTTATAAACTATGTCATTATCTAAATAATATAACAGTTCTAACCAAATATTAATATAACATTGAAATAAATTACATCATTAAATAAATTTTTACAATTTTGGTTTTGATTGCTTCAGTATCGGTCTTGTACTCTTTTTTAGGATCACGTTTGAGAGTTTCAATAAATAACCGACTTTCTTGGTGACACTTGTTTTGGATTTTTGAGTTTCTGAATGATATAGATGGATGACAAAAAATATATATTAGACAATGCCAACTGATTTAGGTATTCAAACTTATCATCATTTTCTCCAACTTTAAATCAACAATTAGAGATACCATTTCTTGGCTGATTTGAGCAAAACTTGTTGTACCAGCATTGTGTGTGTCTGTTATGTTGCGACAATTTGTCGAGTTTATTGCAGCCACTTTCTGTAAATAAAATTGGACGTACTAAGAAACATTAATATGCAACCAAAATACTACTATAAATAAGATTGTGTGACTTGATTTTGACATACAAGTGATAAATAATTAATGTAAAATATATACCTGAGTATGTTCAGCAGCCCAATACTCTAAAAGAGCTTTAAATTCTTCGAGTGGAATTTTGTTCAGCTCATTTGCAATCCTGTCCTCATCATTGTCTTTAGAAAGATAGTACCTGGATTTTGTATGTGATTTATGCACCCTCCTTAAGTCACAAATTGTTCGCACAACCCAATCTCTACCTTCTTGAGGTATAATGTATTTGTCATGTACAGTTCCAATAAATAAAGAATTTTATATAGCTTACAACTATTCTAGAACTGTTCGTGATTACAAAATAATCGTGTTCATGGCGCCAGTTTACGTAATATAGAAGCACATAATGTAACACCCCCAAATCCCATTGGGTTATTACAGTGCCGTGGACCCCACACCAGGTGATCCACCAGGCGAACACGACTAAAAATACAACAAACTGACCAAAATAGGAAATCACAAACCCTACTATGATGTCCGACATACTATTCCGATATGGAATTTCAACGACAAGGATGGGCCTACATGGCCAAAATAAAATACAACAACATCCATGAGCCTTGCTCGGATAATACAAAACGACAACGACTGAACAAAATTGGAGTACTCCAACTGACATGAACACCAAAATATCTCGGACTAGTATCGCTCGAATGCCTCGTCGCCATCGTCATGCCCCTGTGTCTCAACTCTCTCCTCGCAAGCACCTAAAACATGAAAACATGCTCCGCCCCCACGGGGTCAGTCATCCAGATAATGAATATCAAATACATGCACAACATGATATGCATCCAAAAGTAGAATAAACGGTACAACAATGGCAATACGAGATGCTCACAAACCAAGGTAAAAACCGAGCATTCGTGGAACACTATGCCCACGGCATACGATCAATACCTGCTCAATAGGTTAGAACATAAGTGCCCAACGGCGAATCATCAATATAGAACACAACAATACATTACCCGAAGGTAAACCAAACCAACGCTGAAATAAATACGAATCACAATGCCCGAAGGCTCCAACGGAAATACCGATACATCACAATGGCCTGAAAGCCCTCAGCCGAAGCTGTATATCATAATGGCCTGAAAGCCCTCAGCCGAAGTTGTATATCATAATGGCCTGAAATCCGAACAGCCCGAAGCTGTAAATCATCGCAATACAGATCTCAAAGAAACAAACCCGACTATCGAACATACCCCTCGGCATATGAACAACCAGTCGCAAATCGTCGGACATATCCAATACAACATGGACTATGAACGACCAAAATAGTATGGCTCAATGATGGACATCACAGTACGCCCGATCCGGAGATGTGTTAGTGCATATGTCCACCCCGTATACGGAATCCAGAAATATACGTGGGACAATGTACCTAATTAGCCTCACGAACTATGTCTCGTGTGCACGGTCCAATGCGGAAACATCCACGCATGACCATCGTGTGCCTGGCTAAAAATCCTACATAATAACCAATCGGCATGCAGATATGATTCCAGATATGTCACGATGAAACATGACAACGAAACTCAAAGGATAACATATCCAATACGGATCATACGACTCACCAAGTGAACGATGACATACGAATAATGAAAGATCGACACGACCAACAATATCCAAAACAACCATCATGGGATCAAAATCGCTAAGGACCGATTAACACGAACAACAATCACAACACAACAATCCGGGAAATCCTCAACCTTCAACGATCACAAAATTACCGAGTTCACAAGAATAATAGTGTGCTGCCTTGAGTCGGCCAACATGACGATAATAATTCAACTGATGGGAACTATCCTCGACAGTCCCAATTCAATACTTCGATTACCGTAGAACGGCCAATCGATAACAACGATACAATGGATGGGAATGTTTTCGACAGTCCCAATTCAATACATCGATTACCTTCAGGACGGTCAATCAATAACAATTATACAACGGATGGGAATTAGCTTGATAATCCCAATACAATATATCGATTACCTTTAGAGCGGACAATCGATAATAATTATATAACGTATGTAAATTATCTTTGATAATCCCAATTCAATACATCGATTACCTTTAGAATGGTTAACAGATAACAATTATACAACGGATGTCTCGGCACCTTTAATCGGTTACCGATAACGAAGATGATAATCGAATACGTCAATGCCTTCAATCGGCCAATACGACATCAATAGAAAAAACACTGATATCAATGACGACGATTCACAACAATATCTTGATGGAATATCAATCAACAATAACAATCGATACGTTGATGCCGCGAACCGGCTATCGACAACAATATCTCAAGGGAACATCAATCAACAATAACAATCGATATGTCGATACCGCGAATCGGCTATCGACAAATATATTACTAACAAGTATCGCAATGCCTTAAACCGGCCATTTACGAACAACAATAATATTTGGCATAATTTGCCGAAGGGTATCGTATCAAACAATCCCTTGATATCAACAAAATCATAAAGAGACCAAGTCTCGAAATGATACATACATTCATACACATATATGATAACATTAATCTCATTGACTAGTACAAGTATAAAACTTGCCTCAAACTGAAGGCGAGAAAGTCCTTCCACGATCAACGTCCTACCACGAATCGATCAACGGCGTCCTCCGACAATCACAAGCACTCGAACAACCTTGAATGAAATACAATTCATTCGTTAACACGATATCGATCGAAAACAAGATAATAGATAACTCCGATTCCAACACAAACACATACTATACTCTTATTTACCCGTATACACACATACATATATAATATATGTACATCACACACACAATACACAATATATATATATATATATATACCCACATGACACACACAAACACACTGTACTAACCACACACACTTTACATAATATATATATATATGCACACACACACATTCTTACCAGAAGAAGCCGATCGGCCGGGCAACCTTCGCCGGAATCCGGTCAGAAAAATAACTCCTACTGGAACTCGGCCGCCGGAAAACTGACCCGCCGGACCTCCTCCAACTCCAGCCCGTTCCCGTCCATGGCCGGTTTTCACCCAACTTCATCTCCGCCTGCAACTCCTCGCCGGAAGTAGTCAAGCCTCCGTTCCGTCATCCGTTCCGGTCAGAAATCATCTCCGGTCGCTGGAATCTATGGAGCCACGTCCATGGCCGGAAACCATGAAGAGAAACCGGCGCCTGAGCTCCGTCTCGCCAGAAAAAGGCCGGAACATCTCGATCGGATTTGCAACGCCGTCCATTTCGGACGTTCCGACCAGGCCGTCGCTGCTCCAGTCACGAGCCACCATGCCGCCGTCGAGCTTCGATCATCACCGGAGACGTCAGAATCACTCGGGTCGTCAACTCCAGTCCGTCGCCGGAAACTATGAAGAAGTCGGATGCCATCCATAAGCTCTACTCGTCGGAAAAAAACGAGAGAGATGGAGAGAAGAGAGAGAGAACGAGAGAGAGGGGACGAGAGAGCTCGAGAGAAAGGGAGGAGAGAGAGAACTATAACGTGAGGGAGTGAGAGAGACAAGACATGACAAAGATGATAACATAAAGAGAACGAGATGATAACATATTTATATATATATATATATATGATACCCCAAAGATACCTTGGCCCTACCAGCCGAAAGTTGACTACGAGGAAGGTTCTTACCACCGACCACGCATTACGTACGTAAACCGGAGGGCGTAACGTACGTAATCGCAACAAATTAGCATACGTAATGCTACACAGCTAGCGTACGCTATGGCTATAAACTTAGCCAAAATTCCAAACTCACCAAGCAACAACCAAACGACGAAACCAAACCGAAGACCAGTAAAAATATTTCGATCCCGAAATATTCTAATACAATATACATTGTATTGGTCCAAACAACAACACTTGTACAATTCCAAATGAATACGTACAACTCAACAGTAACACGAAAAAAATTATCCCCGGATAAGGCGAAAAAATCAAGTGATAAAGACACTCAACCAAGTGCGAGAATAACCGAATCATGACTCTCCTGCTAGAGACCAGCCAGGAAGTCGTACTAACCGCAAGACTCGTAACACGGGCGTACACGTCCCGAGGGAGCCGCTCATTGTACATGCCTACAACCCTCGGTGTACACTTCCCCGTTCTCGTCAGCATCGGACGCCCATACAATCACTGACTCGCACCACAAAAGAAATTAACAGCGCACAAATAGTCCTCGGGACCATATCAACCGCACGCCCAAGTCCTCACGACTTGACGTCTCGAATCACAATGAACAATTACCCAGATCATCACAAAAATCTCGGGTACAGGACCAAAAGAAAAGAAAATCACATCAAATGACTCAAATGTCAAGATTCTCGGATACAATCATTACAAGATAGATCAACCATAAATGGTTCACAACCACAATACTAAAATACAGACCGAGTCAAACATCAATCCAAAAGACAAGGAAAATACAAATCAAGGCTACATCTCAAAATGTACCCAAAATCAACATCCTCCAGATCATCGATCTCCTTGATCTCATCAACTCGAGGAAGACCCAAATCTGAACTCGCTACTCCCCCTCGGGTGTCCATACCTCTGGCTCTAGAAGCCCGATATGACCCCTTGGATGAAGTACGGACTGAAGTGACAAAATCTCTCGAGGCCCGTGAGCTCTCTCGAGACCTACTGGCACTAGAACTCCTGCAGTATTTCTGAAGGTGTCCCTGCCTCCCACACCAAAAACAAGCAATAGACTGCATTGAGCATCGAGTACTGCGATGTCCTATTGTATCACAGTTAAAGTAAACAACGGTCGAACTCGTCGTCTGAGAAGAAGATGCTTTCCCAGCAAGAAGACGACTAGAAAGTGACCTCTGGGACGTCGGAGCCTGATGTCCTTCTGAACGAACCGGCATCCTAGTCCTCTCACCAGAAGAAACTGAAGGATCCTTCTGAGTAAGCTCCTTGATCGAAAGCTCTGCTCCAAGAGCCTTCTCGATGAATTCGCCAAGTGAACTACAATTGTGGTTGAACAACTGCATCCTCAACCGCGGGTTCAGCCTCTTGCTAAAATACTTGATCTTCTCCGTCAAGATGATAATGATGAAGTAAACTGAAGAAGTCCTTGAAACTTTTCAGCAATAACAATAACACCCTCGTCCTCGACGAATTCGGGGTTCAAAACCCCCAACAACTTGGCTTCACGAAGTGGAGATGGATAATACCTCTCTAATATGAGAGTCTTGAACTCGATCCAAACACAATCACGATCGGTGGGTTCTCGAGCACGACTCCAAAAATGATTCGTCAGCCACCAAAGTATTGGTACGAGGTTTCGGGTTTCGGCTCACTCTGCGGCCTCTACCCCCTCTGTCACGTCCTCTTTCCAGACTGAAAGAATAATATTCAATCATGACCACAGCTCAAATATGCCTCAACGGCCAGAATGCTAGGTCAATACAAAACACGAGTATACATACTCAACAGATAAACGATCACATCGATCGCGCTAATCATAGCCGATACAGAGCGCACACGCTCCAAAGCAAATAATTATAAATCAATCGCACCCGATCGTCACATACAAGTGTCAACAAAACAGATTTCATCAATGACATAATGAATGTATGCACATAAAAGAAAATAAAGTCCTTACACAGGTCATACGAAGCTTTGAGGTCTTGAGATACTAGTCTTCACTGACGATGACTCGATGAAAAAATGACTCATACAGTCTTCCAACTATCACGACTCACAAAACCCGACTGCCCAGGTTGTCATAACCTGACAGCCCCACTACTACTGCGTCGGTATAGCCACATAACTCACATACAGGGTATCTCACAACCCAATTCTCTGATACCATCTTCTGTAACACCCCCAAATCCCATTGGGTTATTACAGTGCCGTGGACCCCACACCAGGTGATCCACCAGGCGAACACGACTAAAAATACAACAAACTGACCAAAATAGGAAATCACAGACCCTACTATGATGTCCGACATACTATTCCGATATAGAATTTCAACGACAAGGATGGGCCTACATGGCCAAAATAAAATACAACAACATCCACGAGCCTTGCTCGGATAATACAAAACGACAACGACTGAACAAAATTGGAGTACTCCAACTGTCTTACTGACATGAACACCAAAATATCTCGGACTAGTATCGCTCGAATGCCTCGTCGCCATCGTCATGCCCCTGTGTCTCAACTCTCTCCTCGCAAGCACCTAAAACATGAAAACATGTTCCGCCCCCACGGGTCAGTCATCCAGATAATGAATATCAAATACATGCACAACATGATATGCATCCAAAAGCAGAATAAACGGTACAACAATGGCAATACGAGATGCTCACAAACCAAGGTAAAAACCGAGCATTCGTGGAACACTATGCCCACGGCATACGATCAATACCTGCTCAATAGGTTAGAACATAAGTGCCCAACGGCGAATCATCAATATAGAACACAACAATACATTACCCGAAGGTAAAACCAAACCAACGCTGAAATATATACGAATCGCAATGCCTGAAGGCTCCAACGGAAATACAGATACATCATAATGGCCTGAAAGCCCTCAGCCGAAGCTATATATCATAATGGCCTGAAAGCCCTCAGCCGAAGTTGTATATCATAATGGCCTAAAAGCCGAACGGCCTGAAGTTGTAAATCATCACAATACAGATCTCAAAGAAACAAACCCGACTGTCGAACATACCCCTCGGCGTATGAACAACCAGTTGAAAATCATCGGACATATCTAATACAACATGGACTATGAACGACCAAAATAGTATGGCTCAATGATGGACATCACAGTACGCCTGATCCGGAGATGTGTCAGTGCACATGTCCACCCCGTATACGGAATCCAGAAATATACGTGGGACAATGTACCTAATTAGCCTCACGAACTATGTCTCGTGTGCACGGTCCAATGCGGAAATATCCACGCATGACCATCGTGTGCCTGGCTAAAAATCCTACACAATAACCAATCGGCACGCATATATGATTCCAGATATGTCATGATGCAACATGACAACGAAACTCAAAGGATAACACATCCAATACGGATCATACGACTCACCAAGTGAACAATAACACACGAATAATGAAAGATCGACACGACTAATAATATTCAAAACAACCATCCTGGGATCAAAATCCCTAAGGACCGATTAACACGAACAACAATCACAACACAACAATCCGGGAAATCCTCAACCTTCAACGATCACAAAATTACCGAGTTCACAAGAATAATAGTGTGCTGCCTTGAGTCGGCCAACATGACGATAATAATTCAACGGATGGGAACTATCTTCGACAGTCCCAATTCAATACTTCGATTACCGTAGAACGGCCAATCGATAACAACGATACAACGGATGGGAATGTTTTCGACAGTCCCAATTCAATACATCGATTACCTTCAGGACGGCCAATCGATAACAATTATACAACGGATGGGAATTAGCTTGATAATCCCAATTCAATACATCGATTACCTTTAGAACGGTTAACCGATAACAATTATACAACGGATGTCTCGGCACCTTTAATCGGTTACCGATAACGAAGATGATAATCGAATACGTCAATGCCTTCAATCGGCCAATACGACATCAATAGAAAAAACACTGATATCAATGACGACGATTCACAACAATATCTTGATGGAATATCAATCAACAATAACAATCGATACGTTGATGCCGCGAACCGGCTATCGACAAGCATTGCGATACTTGTTGGTAATATATTTGTCGACAACCCTCGGTGTACACTTCCCCGTTCTCGTCAGCATCGGACGCCCATGCAATCACTGACTCGCACCACAAAAGAAATTAACAGCGCACAAATAGTCCTCGGGACCATATCAACCGCACGCCCAAGTCCTCACGACTTGACGTCTCGAATCACAATGAACAATTACCCAGATCATCACAAAAATCTCGGGTACAGGACCAAAAGAAAAGAAAATCACATCAAATGACTCAAATGTCAAGATTCTCGGATACAATCATTACAAGATAGATCAACCATAAATGGTTCGCAACCACAATACTAAAATACAGACCGAGTCAAACATCAATCCAAAAGACAAGGAAAATACAAATCAAGGCTACATCTCAAATGTACCCAAAATCAACATCCTCCAGATCATCGAGCTCCTTGATCTCATCGACTCGAGGAAGACCCAAATCTGAACTCGCTACTCCCCCTCGGGTGTCCATACCTCTGGCTCTAGAAGCCCGATATGACCCCTTGGATGAAGTATGGACTGAAGTGACAAAATCTCTCGAGGCCCGTGAGCTCTCTCGAGACCTACTGGCACTAGAACTCCTGCAGTATTTCTGAAGGTGTCCCTGCCTCCCACACCAAAAACAAGCAATAGACTGCATTGAGCATCGAGTACTGCGATGTCCTATTGTATCACAGTTAAAGTAAACAACGGTCGAACTCGTCGTCTGAGAAGAAGATGCTTTCCCAGCAAGAAGACGACTAGAAAGTGACCTCTGGGACGTCGGAGCCTGATGTCCTTCTGAACGAACCGGCATCCTAGTCCTCTCACCAGAAGAAACTGAAGGATCCTTCTGAGTAAGCTCCTTGATCGAAAGCTCTGCTCCAAGAGCCTTCTCGATGAATTCGCCAAGTGAACTACAATTGTGGTTGAACAACTGCATCCTCAACCGCGGGTTCAGCCTCTTGCTAAAATACTTGATCTTATCCGCTTCAGTACAGATAACAGATGAAGTAAACTGAAGAAGTCCTTGAAACTTTTCAGCAATAACAATAACACCCTCGTCCTCGACGAATTCGGGGTTCAAAACCCCCAACAACTTGGCTTCACGAAGTGGAGATGGATAATACCTCTCTAATATGAGAGTCTTGAACTCGATCCAAACACAATCACGATCGGTGGGTTCTCGAGCACGACTCCAAAAATGATTCGTCAGCCACCAAAGTATTGGTACGAGGTTTCGGGTTTCGGCTCACTCTGCGGCCTCTACCCCCTCTGTCACGTCCTCTTTCCAGACTGAAAGAATAATATTCAATCATGACCACAGCTCAAATATGCCTCAACGGCCAGAATGCTAGGTCAATACAAAACACGAGTATACATACTCAACAGATAAACGATCACATCGATCGCGCTAATCATAGCCGATACAGAGCGCACACAAAGCAAATAATTATAAATCAATCGCACCCGATCGTCACATACAACTGTCAACAAAACAGATTTCATCAATGACATAATGAATGTATGCACATAAAAGAGAATAAAGTCCTTACACAGGTCATACGAAGCTTTGAGGTCTTGAGATACTAGTCTTCACTGACGACGACTCGATGAAAAAATGACTCATACAGTCTTCCAACTATCACGACTCACAAAACCCGATCGCCTGTGTTGTCATAACTTTGATTTCCACTACTACTGCGTCGGTATAGCCACATAACTCACATACAGGGTATCTCACAACCCAATTCTCTGATACCATCTTCTGTAACACCCCCAAATCCCATTGGGTTATTACAGTGCCGTGGACCCCACACCAGGTGATCCACCAGGCGAACACGACTAAAAATACAACAAACTGACCAAAATAGGAAATCACAGACCCTACTATGATGTCCGACATACTATTCCGATATAGAATTTCAACGACAAGGATGGGCCTACATGGCCAAAATAAAATACAACAACATCCACGAGCCTTGCTTGGATAATACAAAACGACAACGACTGAACAAAATTGGAGTACTCCAACTGTCTTACTGACATGAACACCAAAATATCTCGGACTAGTATCGCTCGAATGCCTCGTCGCCATCGTCATGCCCCTGTGTCTCAACTCTCTCCTCGCAAGCACCTAAAACATGAAAACATGTTCCGCCCCCACGGGTCAGTCATCCAGATAATGAATATCAAATACATGCACAACATGATATGCATCCAAAAGCAGAATAAACGGTACAACAATGGCAATACGAGATGCTCACAAACCAAGGTAAAAACCGAGCATTCGTGGAACACTATGCCCACGGCATACGATCAATACCTGCTCAATAGGTTAGAACATAAGTGCCCAACGGCGAATCATCAATATAGAACACAACAATACATTACCCGAAGGTAAACCAAACCAACGCTGAAATATATACGAATCGCAATGCCTGAAGGCTCCAACGGAAATACAGATACATCATAATGGCCTGAAAGCCCTCAGCCGAAGCTATATATCATAATGGCCTGAAAGCCCTCAGCCGAAGTTGTATATCATAATGGCCTAAAAGCCGAACGGCCTGAAGTTGTAAATCATCACAATACAGATCTCAAAGAAACAAACCCGACTGTCGAACATACCCCTCGGCGTATGAACAACCAGTTGAAAATCATCGGACATATCTAATACAACATGGACTATGAACGACCAAAATAGTATGGCTCAATGATGGACATCACAGTACGCCTGATCCGGAGATGTGTCAGTGCACATGTCCACCCCGTATACGGAATCCAGAAATATACGTGGGACAATGTACCTAATTAGCCTCACGAACTATGTCTCGTGTGCACGGTCCAATGCGGAAATATCCACGCATGACCATCGTGTGCCTGGCTAAAAATCCTACACAATAACCAATCGGCACGCATATATGATTCCAGATATGTCATGATGCAACATGACAACGAAACTCAAAGGATAACACATCCAATACGGATCATACGACTCACCAAGTGAACAATAACACACGAATAATGAAAGATCGACACGACTAATAATATTCAAAACAACCATCCTGGGATCAAAATCCCTAAGGACCGATTAACACGAACAATAATCACAACACAACAATCCGGGAAATCCTCAACCTTCAACGATCACAAAATTACCGAGTTCACAAGAATAATAGTGTGCTGCCTTGAGTCGGCCAACATGACGATAATAATTCAACGGATGGGAACTATCTTCGACAGTCCCAATTCAATACTTCGATTACCGTAGAACGGCCAATCGATAACAACGATACAACGGATGGGAATGTTTTCGACAGTCCCAATTCAATACATCGATTACCTTCAGGACGGCCAATCGATAACAATTATACAACGGATGGGAATTAGCTTGATAATCCCAATTCAATACATCGATTACCTTTAGAACGGTTAACCGATAACAATTATACAACGGATGTCTCGGCACCTTTAATCGGTTACCGATAACGAAGATGATAATCGAATACGTCAATGCCTTCAATCGGCCAATACGACATCAATAGAAAAAACACTGATATCAATGACGACGATTCACAACAATATCTTGATGGAATATCAATCAACAATAACAATCGATACGTTGATGCCGCGAACCGGCTATCGACAACAATATCTCAAGGGAACATCAATCAACAATAACAATCGATATGTCGATACTGCGAATCGGCTATCGACAAATATATTACCAACAAGTATCGCAACAAATATATAAACACATACTATATTCGTATTTACCCGTATACACACATACATATATAATATACATACATCACACACACAATACACAATATATATATATATATATATGCAACCCACTATACACAATATATATATATAGATATATATATACCCACATGACACACACACACACTGTACTAACCACACACACTTTACATAATATATATATATATATATATATATATATATATATTTATTTTTATATATTTATATATGCACACACACACATTCTTACCAGAAGAAGCCGATCGGTCGGGCAACCTTCGCCGAAATTCGGTCAGAAAAACAACTCCTACTAGAACTCGGCCGCCGGAAAACTGACCCGCCGGACCTCGTCCAACTCCAGCCCATTCCCGTCCATGGCCGGTTTTCACCCAACTCCATCTCCGCCTGCATCTCCGCGCCGGAAGTTTGCTAAGCCTCCATTCCGCCGTCCGTTCCGGTCAGAAACCATCTTCGGTCGCTAGAATCTATGGAGCCACGTCCATGGCCGGAAACCATGAAGAGCAACCGGCGCCTGAGCTCCATCTCGCCAGAAAAAGGCCGTAATGCTGATCGATTTGCAACACCGTCTGCTGGACGTTAGACCGTGCCGCCGCCGCTCGATCCACGAGTCACCACGTCGCCGTCGAGCTTCGGTCGTCGCCGGAGACGTCAGCATCACTCCGGTCGTCAAGTCCAGTCCGTCGCCGGAAACTATGAAGAAGCCGGCTGCCATCCATAAGCTCTACCTCGTCGGGAAAAAAAAACGAGAGAGATGGAGAGAAGAGAGAGAGAGAGAGAGAACGAGAGAGAGAGAGGACGAGAGAGCTGGAGAGAAAGGGAGGAGAGAGAGAACTATAACGTGAGGGAGTGAGAGAGAAAAGACATGACAAAGATGATAACATAAAGAGAACGAGATGATAACATATTTATATATATATATATATGATACCCCAAAGATACCCTGGCCCTACCAGCCGAAAGTTGACTACGAGGAAGGTTCCTACCACCGACCACGCATTACGTACGTAAACCTCATGGCGTAACGTACGTAATCGTAACAAATTAGCGTACGTAATGCTACACAGGTAGCGTACGCTATGGCTATAAACTTAGCCAAAATTCCAAACTCACCAAGCAACAACCAAACGACGAAACCAAACCGACGACCAGTAAAAATACTTCGATCCCGAAATATTCTAATACAATATGCATTGTATCGGTCCAAACAACAACACTTGTACAATTCCAAATGAATACGTACAACTCAACAGTAACACGAAAAAAAATTATCCCCAGATATTACACATAATTAGGAAAAAAAAAAATTCTAAATCGTAGTCAGGAATCTTACCAATACAAACCCCAATAATTGTCCTTTTCAGTCTCCGGAACCTGAGCCCAATTTACGTAATTAAGAGGCATGTATCCCCTTGCTATCGTTCCCAAAAAACTGCTCAACTCAGATCTCACTTTCTTCTGACTAGCTACCGGTTGGGAACACTTATTCAGCGTGATCAACTTTCTCTCTGAGGGTTTCCTTCTATGAACCTTATCCATTCTTGTTACTCCTCTATATCGCCTTTCAGGAACTTCTTATTTATCAAGTATATAAACCATTTTATCAATTATATGCTTATAACTTATTTATTAAGATTATTCAAAACCATTTTTTCTAATTTCTTACAAGGTATCTAATTTCTTGATTGGAATTTTATGCCAGGTCTAGGTCTTTCTCAGGAACCTCATTCTCTAAAACCTTATTTGGCTCATTGCGCTGCTTGCGAGCGCGCACTTGTAACAAAGCAGACATTGATCCATTGCCTAAAACTTGTAGTCGTTGTATTGTATTTTCAGTCAGAGGTGGTGGCGGTGGCAAGATATCAGACATTGCCTTTGTCAGAGGTAATGGCGGTGGCAAGGTAACCGACTCTGTCACTTCTTTGTCTTTCTCACGTGTAATCGAGGCATTGACTTGCAATCGAGTTGTTGGCCAAGCACCAATAACCTTTTTGGTTTTCTGCAATACATTTTTTATAAAATTATAGCATATATGACATGACGAATACAGAAAAAGAATCATCAGCTATTACATATTTCAATCTCAAACGAATCATAGCTATTACATATCAACAATCATGAAAAATGATCAACTTACTTTCTTTTTTGTAACATATTGTACGCTTTCCTCTTCACTAATATTTGGATTATATTCATTTGTACCCTCCTCCTCCTGTTGATCTTTTGCGGCATTAACCTTTGTTTTCGCTTTATTTCCCAAAACCCTCAACTCTCCTTGAAATCTAGTCAATCTCATTGACTCCAACCTAGCCTTATTGTCTGTAACATTCTTGTTCTTCCTCTGTTCATACTCTGTCAATCTCGATAAGGCCAAATTTACTTCATTTTCCTCGAGCTACAAGTATTAAGACCATAATTTACTTTCAATTCAGTAGAGTATATAACATAATGCAGCTAGAATTACCAGGTTTAAAAATTTATTTATTTACGTCAAGAATTTTTTTCCAGTTTTCCTTTTCTAAATTTTCTGAAGTTTACCAAATTTCTCTGTTCATAGAAAACTACTGAAAATTGAGAGAACACGTTCCAAATAGTGAAATAACATCTCATTGAGTTTTTTACTCCCTCTTAACATAATATTAGATATAAAATGATTTAATATAACAATTAACATATACTTATAATTATAATAAAGATATTTTGATATTTTATAAGGTATTTGGGCCTCCGGAAAGGCCTCCTTAATCAACTCTAGTAGTTCCCCAAATGTAGACTCGCTAATGCCATTGACACATTTTAGAAGGTAAAGTTTCACTAAAAAATTTAATCGAGAAAACTTCAGACACCCGGGATATAACGGCTGTTTCCCCTTTTCGACAAGACGATACAATTTTTTAGCAGCTGCATTTGGTCCTTCTGAAAACCCGTCATCAGAATTCCCCAAATTACGATAGGCGCCATGAAATATTTCATCAAAATTATCTTCATAACCCATCCCCATATATTAATCCATCCCCATATCTTGATCCATCCTACTTCTGGAATCGATCATTGAAACCTCATATATGTAGTTCACCTACACTCGAGACGAACCATCGCATATGAGATGATTGAAGATATCATCTTTACAATGCCATCGATCATTTTTACTGTGTTTGCAAGGGCACCTAATTTCATTTCCTACGGCAAGATTGGAAATTTCTATAAAAGCTTTTACTCCATTAATATATGCATTTGTGTACTTTGGAAGTTCTACCCACTTATGACCTCGGTTGTCCATTACTACAATAAAAACCTACAACATATCAAGAAATAAAGTAAGAATACCAATTAAGTAACAATTGAACACAAGCCATATAAATTACACTCAAGACAAAAGCCCTAATTTCGAAACACAAATAATACAGTAAACACTTTTAAATGGCAATACGAGCCCAAGATATAAATGATATAAACACTCAAGACAAAATCCCTAATTTCAAACCATAAATAATAATCGAACAAGACATAAATAATACAAGGATTGAAACAATTTGAACAAGCAGTAAGGATTGAAGCATATCTTAAAATTGAAGCTTGAGAGCAGTGAAATCGAAGCTGAGAGCAGTGAGAGCAGTTCACCCAAATCGATTCTTCGCCCAATTCGTAGATAATATATATTTAGAGATAATATATGTATATATAATTATAGTAGATAATGTGTGTATATATAATTATAGTAGATATAATTTGGAGTTTGAGAGAGAGAGAGGGGCTCAGAGTTTGAGAGAGAGAGATGAGATATGAGATAGAGATATTATCCTAATATTTTCGGGTAGGGGGAAAAAAATTTGGAGACCCGCTTATTTGACCTGCGTCTTTTTTTAAAAAAATTAATATCTTTGCAATGATGTTGTAATAACATTGCAGTTGCATCTCAAGTAATATTTTTGCTTTTGTAAAATGTTGCAGTTGCAATAAAACGTTGCAACTGCTCTTTAAACTATTGTAACATTGCCAAAAAAACATTGCAAATGAAGCAAGATTTCAGTTTATTTGCAACATTTATTGAACGGTGTTGCAATTGATCAAATTTTTCAGGCAACTGCAACATTTTTGCTTGCAACACCACATTTTTGCTTGCGATAGCCCCTTCGTAACGTAGTGGTTTTTGGGGTTTAGTTTTATTCGATTAGATCGGTTTATTTTTCGCTGCGTATCTCAATTTTAATCACTGAATCTCAACAGTTGTAGTAGCAACGCCTTTACAATACTTCTATCGCACATAAATTTTTGAAAAGAGGATACAACTTATTCACTCGCTCTCTAAATTGTCCTCTAAGTATATTGCGACCAACATTATATTTGAAAATTTATGATAAAATAATTATTGAGAAATAAAATAAATGAAGCTAAACCTTCTTACCATGTTAATTGATGCATCAGTAATTCCATCAAAATAATACAAAGGTACATTATTCAAAATACACTAATATGAAAATAAATAAAAGGCTACTCTTAAAAATTAATTATTGATGCAATTCCTTAGTCAAATAATTCTTATATTTTCCATACACTTTATATTTCTTTTGAAAAATTGAAATCTCTAGAGAATGAAAATAGTTATTCAATCACATCAATTTATAATCAATTTTTATTCTATACAAATTGATTCATATGATATTATTAATAAATAAAACTTATATATTTTAGAAAGATATGTTCGAAAATTCATAAAAGTTAGTATAATTAAATTACTAAAATATATATAAATAGTACGAAAAAATATACCAAAATAATACAAATGCGCATCATTCAAAATATATTAGCAAATAAAATAAACAAAACGAACTCTCTCACGAAAATAATTACTGCTACAATAATACAATCAAATTATTTCCATATTTTCTTCTACTAATTTTCATTTATTGACATATCAAAAAATTTAGATAAATAAAAACTTTATTTAAAAGTATTTAAATCTTTCTCTAAAACTCATTGGTAATTTTAATCTAAACCAAACATTTAGTATCTAGAACTTTCTTTTCTATGAAGATGATTCTATTGGTTAATATACTATTAAAAAATTAAGTGTTATATATTTAGGAAGATATCAATAAAATCCGTAAAATAATAATTATATATTGTAATATAATTAAAATAACAAAAATATATAAATGCTAGGCAGAAATTGCGCCGAAATATTACAAATGTGTATCTAAAATATTTAAATAAAAAATAAAGCTAAACTCTCTAGTGAACTTAATTACTGCTGCGATAATCAATCAAATATTTTTTTCTCTTTTTCTCGCATTACCCTTTCATTTTCTGAATGATTGAAATTTTAAGATTGTTAAAATAATTATCCAATTACATTAAAGTTACTTAAAATCATTTTTTATTCCTTAAAAAATAATTCTATTGGTTCATATGCTATTATAAAAAATAAATTACTGCTACTGCCAAAACGTATCGGATCAGCCCTTATCCAAGCGGTTGGGATAATTCCGGCGAATGAACTTCCTGATCGGATCTGCACACAAAAAAACACGTGAACTGAGTCGGGGCCTCACCGGCGAAGGCCCTCCAGCGTGAGAGTAAGTATATTGAATATGCGGTGAAAATAAAATTAATTGACTGTATTGAGAGTCTGGAATTCTATATGTACCAGTGTAGGTGGTAGACACCTATTTATAAGCATGAATATTGCAACCCTAACTTGCGGAGAAAGTCATTGAGTCCGTGTTGATATTGGACTTCTTATATATATGGGAAGTAGAATCGTGATAAGGATTGTGGATGTAGTTTCCTTGTGGAGAAGAGTCCCTGTTTTGTAAGGACATCTTTATTTGTCTCTATCTTGAATTTTGTCAGATTTCATGTGCTTGAAGGATATGACATCCATCTACCGACAAGGAGTGTAGATTTGCTGATCTCGGCTTTATTCTGTCACTGAGCCGAGTCGGCGCAACAATTAGGTTGCCTGAACCAAGTCTTGGCTTGAGCCTGAGCTGAGGCACGCCGAGTATGGCCCTGGCTTTCAGGTCGGCCTCGACGTCATGCTATATGCCGAGATAATAATTTATTTTTGGGCTCTGTAGGGTCTTGATTTATGGGCCTTGCTGGGGCTTACACTCAAGCTCTCCATATCCATGTAATCAATTCGGTTTATATCGTTCAGTGGCCCTCGAGTTTCTATCTCGGCAGGCCGAGTAGGAACTCAAGTTCGTCCTTTGTGCTTCAGGGTTTTGGTTGCTTCTTTGAAGTCGGCTTCGCTTGGTGTTATGTCGGCCTTGACTTGCTTGGATGTCCCGCTGAATTTTAAGGGTCCTGTCATGCCAATCGCTTCGTATCCCGTCATATAATTGGACGGCGTGCGCGTGGGGAGGTGAAGAGAATCTCCTGGAAAACCGCGCCCATTAATGCGGTGTAATTATGATACCCGCATGCTCTCTATAAAATTAAATTTTTTTCTTCATTTTGCGGATTCCGAATCAGAAAGTAGAGCTTGTGACAGTCCGGGGACACTTCGCACCGTGCCATTTCCGTTCGTTTTTCCGACGATTTACTCCGGCCAATTTCTCAGGCGCTGCATTCCATTTGTTATCCTTGCTTTTTGAGGTTCTTTTCAGCTCCACTTCCCCTTTATTTTTCCGCCATTATTGAGTTTTCAGAGCTTCAAATCTCCTCTGTGAAACTTTGCATCTTTAAAATGTCTAAGCGTGGCTATCCGGAAAATAATTCCACTTATGGTTTTTCCACTAGGAACTCTAGGATTTACGTTAAATTCAACGGGTCGTGGAACCTCTTACCCCTTGCGGCCATTGGGGAAATGTTGTATATGAACAAAACCCCTAGAATGGATGTTAGAAATCCCTCTAGGTCCTTTGCGCCTAGGACCGTAGACGGTGGTGATGCCGATGTATTGACTCTTGAAAGTTTGGACGAAGTTCTAGACTGCATCTTTTTGCATTATGTCAAGGACAAGTCTCAAGCTCGGCTTCGTTTTGGGGGGGGCTTCTCCTCGGCCGAGGTAATTGAGACGGGGGAGAAGAACACCTCGTCATCTTCACACGGTGAGTCTAATCTCTTGTCTTCTTCTACAGGTATGGTTGGGGAGAGTACTTCTAACAGGCCTATCGGGGAGTTTGACTCTGAGGTTGTCGGCTCAAGACGGAGTCGAGGAAAATACCAGATACACCTGGGAGGCTCCTCTCGGCCTAAGCATCCCTAAGGGGGGGACGAGATGCTTGAAGAGCTTTATACCACGTATGAGGTGGATAGGAATGAGTATAGGCTCTACCATAGTTTGGCCACTCCTTTCGCCGATGAGCACGAAGCTAAAACTTTCTATTATTATGATGCCTTCCTCCCATTCTATTTCAAGCAATTCCACCTCGGCCCGAGGCTGCCCTTGGACCCTTTCATTAATCATTTTTTGGAGGATTGGGAAATTGTCCCAGCCCACCTCGGTGCCAACGCGGTCAGGTATCTTACCGCCTTCATTATCTTGTGTCGTGGTCTCAGCTTCGAGCCGTGCATGTTTGCCTTCGATCACTTATTCAATTCGTCTTACAACTCCAAATCAGAACCATCACCATTAAGTCTAACCCCAACAAACCCAAGCTCATGGACCCCATTTCAAACACCGTCAATAAGGTCACGGGTTGGAACAGGCACATGATCAAAGTTGAGAGTCGGGATAGCTAGAAATTTACAGCACCTATTAATTCGCCACATCGCCCTTCGCGTGTTTACGAGCCGGACTGGAGTGCGGACTTGATTGTGAAGATCGGACAATTTTCCTCTGTTGCCATTCTTAACTGGGGCGATCTAGAGACCGACTTTCGCTATCATGTTCCGGCCGTCTTGATGAGGGGGCCCATAGTTGGGGTTAGACCTTTGGTCGAGGTCCCAAGAGGGGCTCGGTTTCCTGATTGGGTTGTCCACCCCAATTTTGTCTTCCACGAGGATTTCTCGACCTGCCGTGCTGAGGACGACAGATGCTTAAATGACATGGATATCGTAGGATGTAATTTTCTTATCTTTCGTCGTTTTTTCTGCCATCTCGTTTTTGTGTTAACATTATTTTTGCGCAGATCTCTCGATGGAGGACATCCAGAAGGTGGATGAGGAGCATATCGACCCCGTGATGGCGGCTCAGAAAAAGAAGAGCTTGTCCCGATTGAGGGGAGTCGAAATTAGACATGCCGATATGGCAACTCGACAAAAAGAGCTACAAGATAAAGGGGAATCGTCGCTTCCCAAAGAGCTGCCCATTATCCAAGCCGGAGCTTCGTCCGAACCTGCAGCAGAAGTTGAGACGGCGCCCACTGATGAAGTTAGCCCTACTCGGACTTGTGCCCGGATTCAAGGCCAGGGGCACTCTCAAGGACCGGGCCGAGATCGTGGGCGGGACTCTGAGGCAGAGAGTCGTCAGAGACAGAAAAGGCCGAGGGGAGATGGTGGCCGACCTCGAGAAGAACCTTCTCAGAAGAGAGCCATTCCCTCGCCACCTGGTTCCTCCTCGGCTTTCGTTTTTTTTGATGCCGAGATCAAAAATCTGGTCGACTCTTTCGTTGCTGCGCCCGTTATGTCTGGGTTTGATTTGACCGTTCGCTCCAGGGCCGCCCTGAAGCTTGGGGGGCCGGTTATTAAGCGCGCCATGAATACATCTTATATTAAGTGGCTTGTTGCTGACAAGCCGAGTTCGCTCCAACTCTTCAACAGGAAGGGTTTAATTCTTAGTGAGGCACCCTTTATTCCGTGTCGGTTTCCCATACTTCGCGATTTCTTTTCTTCAATCTGCTTGAACTGAGTTTGTTTTCTTTTTGTAGCTCGGCTCCATAGCTCAGCACGAGTATGCCGTATTCAGCAGGTGGTAGATCTGGTGCACAAGAATGAAGTGGCGGCCAAGTCGGCTCATGAATCCACCGTTAAGCTCACTGAGAAGGTTGAAGGCCTGGAGGAGGAGAAGGCTTCTCGTAACGCCGTGCTGGATGGGGCCGAGCTGAAGGTCGAACAGGCTGAGGTGGTCAGGAAGTCCGCGCTTGAGGATTTGGGGAAGTTAAAGGAGGCACTGTTTCAATCCGAGACGACCCTGAAGATTGCTGAGGTAGAGGCCGAGGAACAGAGGAAGAGGGCCGAGGTCCTGGCACTGGAGAAGAATGTCGCGGATGAAAGGCTGGCCTTTCTTGAGGATAGCATATTCGGGATTAGGAGGCCACCGTCGAATGATATAGGAAGAGCAAACAGTAACGATATGACTTGGCTGATGAAGCGGGCTCCATCTACGGCGATGCTTGGTGCAATTTATCTCACCTTCTTTACATTAACCCAGAAGTCAAGGTGCCTCTAGAGAAGCTCGCTTGGCTCATCGTCTAATATCCTTACAGTGCCAAAGCCAAAGATGCTCATTCCATAATTTCTAATTCTGAGAATGCTCTAAAGAACATAAGGGCTAGGGATTCTCATGAGGGGAAGCCGACACGGGATCCCACAACTCCTCGAGAACAACTTTGACGACTTGATAGCACTGGCCGAGGAGGAGGATGGCGCCGGGCTGGGATAGTCAGATTTTTTTGTCTTATATAAGAGTCGTAAAGCCGATTTGGCTAGAATAATGTAGTCTTTATCAGAATATTTATGATTCTTGAACCCGATCGCTTTGTCGGCCTTCATGTTTTCATACATTCCTTTATTTTCGGCCAGATTTTCAACCCGGTGTGGGTGTTCTTGTCGTATCTGTTTCTGTACATATATTTATGCGATCCGTGCTTAAGTTTCTCATATCGCCAATCGAGAATGTACTTGTTCGCAATTAACCAATTGTGAACTGGTTTAACGTCAGGCCGAGTAGTTGATGTCGACCTTTCTGAATGTATCTCAAGGGGAGGTCCCGCCTTACCTCGAAGTAAAGCCGAGATGTATATCTTGGTTCATTTATGTTCACTTTAGCCAGTACGAGCCAAGTGTGTACGAGTCAGTGGTTGTTTGTCAGTGATCGGCGTGTCGTTTATCTAATTGTTCAGAATTGGATTCGACTTGTTCGAGTTAGATGCCTTAACTCGGCTTGCTGAGTGTGTTATTAAATTTGAGCAGTCTAGTTGTCGGAACTAGGCTCAAATTGTCTTGAGTTAGATGTCTTAATCTTAACTCGGCATGTTGAGTGTTATGTACTCACTTTTAGATTTGAGCAGTCTAGTTGTCAGAACTAGGCAGATCGTCTTGAGTTAGATGTCTTAATCTTAACTCGGCATGTTGAGTGTTATGTACTCATTTTTAGATTTGAGCAGTCTAGTTGTCAGAACTAGGCTCAAATCGTCTTGAGTTAGATATCTTAATCGTAACTCGGCATGCTGAGTGTTGTGTACTCGTTTTCAGATTTGAGCATTCTAGTTGTCAGAACTAGGATCAGATCGTCTTGAGTTAGATGTCTTAATCTTAACTCGGCATGTGGTGACCAAGCATGTTATGTATGCTTTAGCCTTTATAGGAACCAGGCTTTCATCTGAATGCAATAGTTGCCTTGCTTTAAATGTTTAAGTCAGGCGTTAGTGCTCCAGACTTGTTTTAATATTCAGACATTGTTATGTAATGTCTAAGCATGTACGAATTAAGTACTTGACAAAATGATGAAACGGGTTTTGATAGATAAAAGGCCATTACATTAAAAGTAATCGGACAACTCGTCTTAACTCCTATCGGTAATATTTTCTCAAGGTCTCGTAACATTCTATAAGTTCCAGGGTGTCTCGACCATTGCCCGGAGGATCTCTTTAGGGGCTCGGCCCTGTAACTTTGGTGGATTTGGTGATGGTGGTGTTCTTTTCCAGGGTGTCGATTTCCATCTCATGTTTCGTTTTTCTAGATCTCATGACATGTTCCAAGAAGTTTTTGGGAGTCCCCAGGATACATCCTATTCCCGCGGAAACTTCGCTCTTTAGTGAGGTAGGGAGGCGACCATGCCGAGTTTGCCTTGACTCGGAGAGCCCAAAATGCGTGATAATCTTATATTATGTCCACAACAATGAACGTTGTAGTGGGTGAGGTTCGAAAGGGATAGTCTCCAACCTCGAGTATTAGGTCCACGGTCCCTTTCGCCTCTGCTTTATGGTTTGTGAATCCTTATAATCTTCCATTGTAAGGGGACAGCATCTGTCAGGTAGCCCCATCTCTTTAAATGTTCTGTAGTATAAGATATCTTTCGCAGCCTCTGAGTCGATTAGAATCCTCTCTGATTCGCAGTTATCTATCCTCCCTTTGATAACGAGGGGTTGTTCCCTTGTGGCTCTGTTTCCTGCCAACTCATTTGGAGAAAATCTTATTGTCTCCTCGCCCCTATGGACCCATGGGGGGATGTGATACACCTTACTGAGCTCGTGGATCTGCTCCTTCAATTTGGTATTTGAGGGGATTTCTTCTCCGATGACGTGCAGTTTGGCCCTGGGCGGCCTGTCTCCTTCCTCCTCTTGCCTATCGTCCCTGAACCTCTTACCATCTTTTTTCGTGACGTACTGATCTAGCTTTCCTTCGTCGATCCATTTTTGCACCATTTTTTCAAGGAGTAACAATTCTCCGTTTCGTGCCCATTATCCTTATGGTAGGCGTAGTATCTGTTGGCGTCTTTAGGGTATTTCGAGTTGTCTCTGATGGGCTTGGGTGGAAGAAGATCCACCAAGTTGAGTATCTCTGAGATCGTCTTAGTGATGGGGGTGAAGACCTCGGCTTACTCTGTACCTCTGGTTCTGTTTGTAACACCCCAAACTAGGCGAATATTACAGTGCCGTGGACCCCCGACTGGGACCCACCAGGCTAATGAAAATGAGTAAATTACGCAGGGTAAATATAGTACCGAACCACATTACACAATTAATTACTCCGATAAGGAGTTTCATACAACACACCTAGGATGATACTGAATACAAGTATATTTTATATGGAGATAAAATATACAACACTGAGTGAAATGAATATTCAAACGGAATGTCTGCAGCGGAATAAATGAAGGAAACATAAATGACTGAAAAGACTGGGGCCCCCTACTAGTATCACTGGGACTCCTCGCCGTCACCGTGCTCTCCCCGTGCTTTAGCCTTGCCATGACACGAAAAGCAGTATCCCCAACGGGGCCATACAGAACAACAATCCTCAAGAGTTGAAAATACATAATCATGAGTTATCCATAGTTATACAATATCCTGTCGAAACATACGCAATCAAACATGCTATATGAATCAACAAATGATACGGCTCAAAGGAATGGCGCCACACTACGTCCGGGATGGAAATGTGTCCGTGCACAAGCCACCAACGAGTATCGATCGAATACACGTGTGGTCTTGTACCTAATCAGTCTCACGAAGCCATCAACTCGTGTGCACGGTCCAATGTGAGGCCACCAACCAACACACGACTATAATGTGCCCGACATGAAAATCCTACACATACCAACCGGCACGCCAGTATGACCCGGAATGCCACAATATGACAAAAGTGACAACGAAAATGAATAGTGACTCACCAAGATTAAATGATGGTGAAATGAATGACAGCTTAATGAAATGATCGGAACCATCGTTCCTTATGACTGAGGTGATTAATTGACAATGACAAGTTTTGATACGGTTAATACAATGATGAATGAGTTACGATTATGAATGAACAACATCAAAAGGAATGAATATCCTTTTAACCGAGTAAGAATTAACTTACTCAATACCGATGAAGAATGTCCGTCCACAAACAACGTCCTAAATGAAATGCCGGTCGCTCGAACAACCTTGAATAACAATAATTACCAACAACCGTTCAATACACGTATCAAGCAACTAAACACGACTAACCCAAAGGTCGAAAACAACGATAATCAAACTCATAGGGGCATTCCAACGAATACGTAACCAACCACACGACTTCGAAAATATCCAATCCCAAATATATCAAAACCAACACCAAAATGAGTATATAGAACTAACAAAACACTTGAATGATATCAATAACCCATAGAAATCCACAATTCGAGATTACAACAACGACAATCGGAAATCCCCAAATTAACCGAAGTCAACCCCAAGGGTTCTTGAAATAATTCCGAAAATAACCATTAAATCCGTAAGAATATACTTATCCAAGGTAGATAATCCATATCTAACATATTCCAATGATAATCCAAGCTTACACGAAGAAATCGGAAGGAAAAACCCAAAAATCCGAAATTCTAGATCCAAGAGATTAATACCTTTGATTCGATGTTAAGGAGATGATGAAGTGATGATAATCTAACTCAAAGACTTGAAGATGATGATGGATGATAGAAGCTCGAAGAGAACTCTCCAAAATGCCCAAAATCGCCCGAAACCGATGAGGGAATGAGAAAGGATGATAAAATGACGAACTCAGGCTAAGCATCGTCCAATATATAGCCATTCCGTGTTAGCGTGCGCTAGCCTTTGTGCGTAGCGTGCGCTAACGGGTAATTTGGGTAGTCCAGCACCTTTGTCCGAACACGGTGGCGCGCCACGTACCCTTTTGTAGCGTGCGCTACGGTCATGCCATTAGCGTGCGTTAATTCCCATTGTTAGCGTGCGCTAACGAATTATGTGATGCCCAAGATCTGGAATCCGAAACCTTATGTCCTCTCGATCGATCTCGATAGCGTGCGCTACAACCAACGATTAGCGTGCGCTATAATATCAATTGCGACGCTAAATATCACTCATAGCGTGCGCTATGAATTAATCGATGCGATCCGGTAGCCCTGGACTCAACTTCGATCCGTCCCTAGCGCGCTACTCCACATATTTAGCGTGCGCTACTACAACCGCTAGCGCGCGCTACTTACCACTCGTGGCGTGCGCTACAATGCTCACTGCGGTCGGTACCTTACGGGACGCAACAGTAACATTAGCGTGCGCTGATGCTGAGCGGTAGCGTGTGCTACCTGTACTCAATTAGCGTACGCTAAAAAGAGTACGTAGCGTGCGCTACTCCTCACGCACAGCCCACAACGAAAATGACAACGATGATAAACACGGCACGAAACTCCAATTAGATTAGTGATGAATGACGATTGATACACGATACAATTACTCTGAATGATGAATACCATGATTGAATATGAGTGACAATTGATCATTAATGAGTGAAATTACTAAGTATCAATTACTGAATGATAAATACTGAATGATAATTACTGAATTACAACCGGGTATTACACTGTTTTTACCTTTAAATCCTGTTAGAGCCTCGAAAATGGGTGCCGTCAGTCGGCTTGTTTTCTACGTCCCTATCTCGGTCCCGATATCCTTTCTCTGTCCTCTGCTTCTTCTTTTCTTCAGCCAGGCCCGTGGCGTACTCCATGTGGTATATGTCTGCCTTTGTGGCTGGCTCCCTTATGAACAGTTCATGGGTGAGGGCTTCAGATCTCTGTCCATTAGTGAAGCACACGATGATCTCCCTTTCTGTGAGACGCTCTTCTATAGAGTCAGCCAAGGTCCTGAATCTATTGTAGAAATCCATGGTCGACTCGTTCTTCCCTTGGACGGTGTTTGTTAAGTGAGATAATCATTTTTTTCTTTCTCCTGCCGTGGCGAAGTACTCCAAGAATTGTCTTTTCAATTTTGAGAATGAATTAATGCTCCTCCGCTCTAGATCCATGAACCAGGACCTGGCCGCCCCAGCCAAGGTGCTGGCGAAAGCTTTACAAAGAATGTCGTCTTGGTTAGAGACCAGGGCCATCATGCCCTCAAAGGATTGAAGATGGTCCCTGGCGTCAGAAGTGCCCGAGTATTTGTCCATATTAGGGAGCTTAATATGAGGATTCGGAGGCGAGTTGACAATCCACTGAGCAAAGAGGCACATAGCATCATAATCGTTTCTTGGTCTACTCTGTCCCTGCTTGTTTTCCATGTTATCCATTCTCTATTTTAATTCCCATAAGATGCGAGCTTCCAGCCTGAGCTACTGCAGGAGCTCCTGTGCTTTTCCGCGCCTCTACCTCGACTTTGCCTTCCTCGGTCGTCTTGTTTCGCCTCTAGAACTCAACTCCCCGCCGGACCCAGCGGGGGCCAGACGGGGGAATTGTGATGGGGAGATATCTGTTAGGAGTATGCCCTCGAATGCCACTCAGAGGTTGTTGAGTGAGGGCATTGTACTTGTAATTATGTAAACCATTTATATAAGGCAAATGATTGTTTCTTTATTTACTGGTAGTCACTGGCATTCCTAACTCGTAAATAAACATATAGAAACTAGTCCGTGTATTTGAGAGCAAAACGTTCCACTCCTTATTGGATAAGGGGGTCGGCACTGGAAAGGTTTATAGCTCAAATACTTAATCGTTCGCAAGTCGATGAAACTTGACTGGGCGTTAAGTTTATGTAAAGACTTGTATGACGTGTTCTTTGACATGGAGAGTGCCTGTCGAACACTAATGGTTAGTGGGAGCACATGTTATAGGTATGCTAATTAGATTAGTATACTCGAACCGACTCACCCTCGATTCGTCACATGGATTTCACTCCGGGACAGTCAATGACGGAATCGAAAGGTTGTGATAGGTATTCGTGAACCTTCGACTTGAGGATTTAGTAGGGATGTGCTTGTGACGTCAAGATTTTCATTAGAGTAGTTTGACCACATGTAGGAAGGCGGGGTCAACCTCGACGTGCATCTTGACGGGCAAGTAGCAGTCCTACGAATACCAAGATAGAATTCTTTCTCTGTTAGTGAACGGGTTATATGTCCTATGCGGTTATTAGCAGATGAGATCATAAGTCTTTGGCCAAAGCATTGGAGCTAGTCAGTATTAGATACACGAGAGCTCGATGATCTCGATTTGCATTAACGCATGCATAGCGTCAAGTACAGATAGGGTTTGGTCGACCGTGACCCTATAACTTGATCGGGATATTTGAAAGAAGGGTTTATACGTATACCGGTATTCACGACAGAATGGTTCTTGAATGATCCCAATCATTCGTTCTCGGTTAAGTGCAGTGTAGGCGCCAGTGGCTAGGTGGTGCTACTACTCTTTGGTTCCTCCCATTGCTGACTGAGACGGACCTACCGAGTCGCGCAATAGGATTGACGACGGAATGAATCAAGCTAATTCTCTCATTATGAATATTAGATATTGGATATCTAATTTTGGAACATTGGATGTTTAAATCGATTTATTGGATAAATTGATTTACGGCCTAATGAATTAAATAAATTACTGGGTGATTAATTTAATTCATGTATATAACTATTTCTTGGAGAAATTAATTATGTTATTATGTGTTTGATATGATTAATTAATTGGATTAATTGATCGATATAAATACATCGGAACGGAATCGGAGTTTATCTGTTTGGACTCACGGGAGTCCGAAACGAACCGAACTCGTCCTATTTCTTCATCATAGCCACCCCCCTTTCCCACACCTTGACAAGACTTTGATTTTTAAATCAATTGGAATCTTGATTAGGTGTTTAATGAATAGATATTTGATATCTATTTCAAGGTGGGGTTAACATGAGTTGTTCTCATGTGGAAAGAAATTGAATAAGAAGAGAAGACTTGTCACTCTCTTGAGATGAATAAGCCATCCGTGAGATACATTGATAGAGAGAGAAAGTGAGACTTTGAGTTCAAACACTTATCTTCATCTTCTTCTTCAACTTGTTCTTGGTGATTCTTGGAGAAAAATCAAGAAATAAATGAGAGTTGTGAGTTATACACTTAGAGTGTGATAATCTCATATTGGAAGCTTCATCACTTAGCTCTAGCCGTATCCGTGGAGGATAGCAAGGTGATCGTCGTTCCGATTGTTTCTCCGGCGCGTGGCAAGTAGAGACGCGGTGCTTTCGGCGTTGGATCGTTCAAGAGCTTGGGGAATAGCTCAAGAGAAGGTTACCATTTAATCAACGGACTTTGAGGGTTAGTTTCTTACGACTCTTGCTTTTGTTTATATATTCGTATATACGTAGCTCGATCGATCCTCGTAGGGATTCGGATCGAATTAATTTTCGTTTTACCGCTTCCGCTGGGCCTTCGTGTTAGGCACTGAATCCCAACAGTGGTATCGGAGAGTAGGTCTTGCGATCGTATATACGATATTAGCATTTGGAATGCTCGATTAGATGGTGAATGATTTGGAATCATTTTAGTCATAATCGTGGTATATATTTTTACGTTCGTTGTAATTATATTTTTCGTAAGTTTATGTCTAAATATAAATCTTAATTTCTTGGAAAAATGATTTATATTGAAGATATGAATATTGGAGAATATAGATATTGGATATCCGGTCGAAAAACTAGTCCCGAAATGCCGTTGGACGGTCCAGGAGGGGTCCGGAAGTCGGGCGCGGCCCAGTGCGGCCGGCTGGCGGCCACCATCTTGTGGCAGCACGGTCTCGAGGCCGCGGCACGGTCAGCTGCTGGCGGCCGGCCGAGCATGATCGGCATGCATGCCGCATGTCATATGCCGGCGATGACTCGGCCATGGCAGCTAATTTCGCCTTGGCTCGATTTTTCGTGTATTCTTGAAAATTAATCTCCCTCATGTTAAATTGGATTTAATATGATTAAAATGATTTATGGTACTTCATTTTATAAGGGAAATTTGATTAATTGGAATATTTATGGTCGGAATTATTTTGAACGTTATTATATTACCGATTGTGTGAATCGATTGGATCGGTTCGTATTGTTGATTGGATCAATGTATCTCTACGCTTTCCATTTATTTAGTATTTATTGAATGAATGCTTTTGAATGGGGATGTGGTTCGTGGACTTAGTTTTTGAATCGTTCGTTTTATTCGATTGGGTTGTAAAGGCCGTTTTGAGCCTATTTATTTTACTAGAAAAATTTGTATCTAGGATGCAATTTTCAATGTAAAATTTATATGTAATGACGAAGACCGGAGTAAGATCCATTTCGAGAAGACGAAGATTCAAGACGAAGACTTGTAATTAGATTACGGAGTTTTTGTTTTCTAGGAACGGTCCATGAACCACATGTTGGTAGCAACTAGGTTGTGAATGGTTGTTTCATATTGTATGAATCCCACAAACGCGCTTAAACGATTAATGTGCAAAGTGTAACGTTAATCGCGATAATTCTTTCACAACAAATAATTAAGTTTATAAGGTTTCAAGGTTTTCCTTCCCTCCATCGAGTTTTCGGGAAATTGAAATCCAAACCGGATGTGCTATGCTTCCGAGTTATCGGGGTAGTCGTTCGGGGAGGACGGATAAATTACCGGGAGCGCATTGGATGCCTTCGGTTGGAGCAAATTTTATCCCTAGAAACCTGATAGGTTGCCGGATAAGATTCAATTGTGAAACTGATTTGCGTCGATGGTATAAACTTAACTTGTTCACGAACCATAGAAACCGTATAGGTTGAGGGGAGTGAACAAGGGGAAAAAGAAGATCGAATCATCCATTAGATGGGTTGGTGTTGGACACCACTTTATGAAAATTAATAGACTAGAAACCTGTTCGGTTGCCCTCTATTAAGATTTATAAAGAACTCGATCACCACTATGAAGTAGAGCGACGATACTTCCGGATTTCACATGGGAGTGTGTTATTCCGATAAAATAGTGGGAGATGGGTAACAAGAATAGAAAAGACCTTAAATTCTATACTCAGAACATAATTGAATGAGTCACTAATTAATCTGTTATACTTAATGCAGACAAATCTCAATATGACAATGAATCCACTCGCAATTCTACTCGAAAAGAACACCTTAATGGGACCTAACTTTGTGGATTGGCTCTGCAATCTGATGATTGTCCTCAGTATAGAGGCACTGGGATACGTCTTGGAGACGGACATTCCGGCGCCTCCTATGCGGACTCGAGCCAATCAGGAAGAGATTGAAAACCACAAAAAGTGGGTTAAGGATGACGTGAAAGTCCGTGCTTATATGATGGCTTCCATGTCTAATGCGCTTCAGAGAGCTCATGAGAAAATGACTTCTGCTAGGCAGATTCTATCTCACTTAACCGAGCTTTATGGTGAGCACGAGAATCGCTAGATATGAGATATCCAAGCAACTGTTCGGTGCAAGGATGAAGGAAGGTGAGAAGGTTGGGGAACACGTCCTCAAAATGATATCCATGATCGAGAGATTGGAGGCTCTTGATTTTAAAATGGATACTTCTCTCCAAACCGACCTTATCCTACAGTCTCTCCCTGATTCCTTCTCACAGTTTGTTATGAACTTCAATCGCAATGAGATTGCATGTAACTTAGCCGGGCTAATGAACAAGCGGTGACCGCTCAGTCTCGGATGAAGACCCGCGGATGAAGGAGTCTCGCACTTGTGATTTCTTACGGACTTCGAAGTCTAAGAATAAGAAGAAAAAGACCAAGAAGCGGATGGACCACAAGCTAAGGACCTTAAGGGAAAGGGCAAGGCCCCGATGGTTCCAAAGAACAAGAAGAAGAAGGATACTTGTCTCAAGTGCGGTGAGTGGGCCCGGGCTAGAGACATCCCAATTCTTCATGGCACTTAGTGCACGTAACTTTTAGTTTTGGAAACAAATTGTTCGCTCTTGTATTTTCTACTTCTGGATCTGGATTCTGGTACTAGTTCTCATATTTGTACCGTGAATCAGGATCTGGAACAAAGTAGGAAGCTTGGAGCTGGAGAAGTTATGATCACAGTCGGAAGCGGGCATAGTGTCGAGGCGACCGACATAGGATCACTTCTTTTGGATTTAGAATCCGGCTTTGTTTTGACTTTAGAAGATGTACTTGTTTTGCCCAAGGGGCACAAAAACATTGTATCCATTCCGGTCATGGACCGAAAAGGTTTTTCATTTTTCATTGGTGATGGTTCCTGCAAAATTTATTTTAGAAATAAACTAGTGGGTACTGCTACATGGTTGAATGGATTGTATCATCTAAATCTCAGCAACAAAGTAGTTGTGAATACTATAACTAGAAAACGCGGTAGGGATGAAACCAATCAAGTTTTGAAATGGCATCTTATACTTGGTCATGTTGGTCAGACCAAGGTTTACAAGATGGAAAAAGATGGACTTATGGGTCCATTGGGATCGTATCCCTTTCCTACTTGTGAATCTTGCCTTAAAGGCAAAATGACTAAGTCCCCCTTCACAGGGACATTTCAAAGAGCCGCTGATAAACTGGGATTAATCCATACCGATGTATGTGGTGCTTTGGAAGCAGCACGTGACGGATATCAATATTTCATTACATTTACAGATGATCATACTAGGTATGGTTATGTATACTTAATGAAACATAAATCCGAGGCCTTTGAGAAATTCCAGGAATTCAAGGCCCTAGTCGAGAAACAAACTGGTAATCATATCAAAGCACTTCGGTCGGACCGAGGTGGCGAGTATATGAGTACGGAGTTTGACGAGTTCCTTAAGGAACATGGAATAGTTTCACAACTAACACCTCCAGGTACTCCTCAGTTAAATGGTGTGTCAGAAAGAAGGAACCGGACCCTGTTGAACATGGTCCGTTCCATCTTGAGCTATCTTGACTTGCCGATTTACGTAGGGGTATGCACTGATCCGCGTATATCTTGAACAGATGTCCTTCCAAATCCGTTCCTAAAACTCCACATGAGATGTGGGAAGGAAGAAAACCAAGTCTTAATCATATTAGGATTTGGGGATGTCCCGCTTATGTCAAGAAGACTAAGGTGGAAAAGTTGGAAGCTAGGTCTGCGAAGGGACGTTTCATTGGATTCCGTGCAGGGGCGATGGGATATCTATTCTACATGCCCGAAAATCGAAGGATCATTGTTGCTTTACAAGCACACTTCCTGGAAGATGAGTTCATTCAGGAAGGCGGAGCAGGTAGAAGTATTTCTTTAGAAGAATACAATGAAACTCCTCGAGAGACACCTGTGCAAGAAATTGGAACCGAACTTTCTGAAACACAAGTACAACCACCTCGTAGGTCTAGTAGGGTGTCTAATTTACCTGAGAGGTATGGGCTTGTGCACTTGGAGGAGCTGGGTCTCCATGAGGTTCCAAGTGATAGCCAAGAGACCGACCCAACAACCTATGACCAAGCGATGGTGGATGTAGACTCCACGAAATGGCGTGAAGCTATGGAAGCTGAGATAGACTCGATGCATGTCAATCACGTCTGGACTCTAGTAGACCGCCCCTAGGGCATAGTGCCCATTGGGAATAAGTGGATCTACAAGAGAAAGACTGATGGTGATGGCAAGGTTGACGCCTATAAGGCCAGGCTTGTGGCAAAGGGTTATACCCAAAAGGAAGGGATCGATTACCACGATACCTTCTCGCCCATAGCCATGATCAAGTCTATTCGCATGATGCTTGCTATAACTGCCTACCACGATTATGAGATATGACAAATGGACGTAAAGACGGCTTTCCTTAATGGATTCCTCGAGGAGGAAATCTATATGGAGCAGCCTAAAGGCTTTGTGTCCGAAGTCGATATTCAGAAAGTGTGCAAGCTTCAGCGTTCCATTTATGGACTGAAGCAAGCGTCGCGTAGTTGGAACCTTCGTTTTGACGAGGCGGTCAAAGAGTTTGACTTCGTGCAAAATGAAGAGGAACCTTGTGTATACAAGAAGGTTAGTGGGAGCAAGATCGCATTCTTAGTACTATATGTAGATGACATTCTACTAATAGAAAATGATGTGGGAATGCTCGGTTACGGAAAGCTTGGCTTTCGAGTAATTTCTCAATGAAAGACTTGGGAGAAGCAACCTATATTCTTGGTATTCGGCTCTACCAGGATAGAGCGAAGAGAACAATAGGCCTTTCCCAAGCCCTCTATATAGATAAGATCTTAAAGCGATTTAAGATGGATGATTCTAAAAGAGGGTTCCTACCGATGCAACATGGAATAAAACTCACCTTGAAGATGTGTCCTCAAAGTGAGGAACAACGCAAGGAAATGAGTAATATACCATATGTTTCGGCCGTGGGTAGCCTTATGTATGCTATGTTGTGTACAAGACCTGACATCGCGCATGCTGTAAGCGTGGTGAGTAGGTTTCAGGCAAACCCAGGTAGGGAACATTGAATTTGCCAGTAAAAACGTTCTCAAGTACTTAAGAAGGACTAGAGATATGGTTCTGATGTATGGCGGTGGAGAATTGGATGTGGTGGGATTCACTGATTCGGACTTCCAAGGACTGAAGGACGACTCGATGTCCACTTCTGGTTACATATTTACTCTTAATGGAGGAGCAGTATCTTGGCGTAGTGCCAAGCAAAGCGCGACCGCGATTCCACTCGGTGAGTATCAAGAAGCCTCGGAGGCTTCCAAGGAGGGTTACGGATTAAGAAGTTTCTAGGAGAACTTCAAATGATACCATGTCTTTGTGCTGCCATTTATGCTTTGCGACAACGACGGAGTCAGCACAGGCCAAGGAGCCGAGGTTTCACAACAGCACCAAACATATTGAGAGGAAGTATCATCTCGTAAGAGAATTTGTTCGCAAGGGATACATTGTGCTGCATAGAGTAGACTCGGCCGACAACGTCGCCGATCCACTGACCAAGCCACAATCTCAGACTAGCTTGGAGCGTCATCTGGAGAACATGGGTGTTAGATACCATAGTGTGTGGCATTGAGTGCAAGTGGGAGATTGTTAGGAGTATGCCCTCGAATGCCACTCAGAGGTTGTTGAGTGAGGGCATTGTACTTGTAATTATGTAAACCATTTATATAAGGCAAATGATTGTTTCTTTATTTACTGGTAGTCACTAGCATTCCTAACTCGTAAATAAACATATAGAAACTAGTCCATGTATTTGAGAGCAAAACGTTCCACTCCTTATTGGATAAGGGGGTCGGCACTGGAAAGGTTTATAGCTCAAATACTTAATCGTTCGCAAGTCGATGAAACTTGACTGGGCGTTAAGTTTATGTAAAGACTTGTATGACGTGTTCTTTGATATGGAGAGTGCCTGTCGAACACTAATGGTTAGTGGGAGCACACGTTATAGGTATGCTAATTAGATTAGTATACTCGAACCGACTCACCCTCGATTCGTCATATGGATTTCACTCCGGGACAGTCAATGACGGAATCGAAAGGTTGTGATAGGTATTCGTGAACCTTCGACTTGAGGATTTAGTAGGGATGTGCTTGTGACGTCAAGATTTTCATTAGAGTAGTTCGACCCTGTAAACCGGAAGGCGGGGGTCAACCTCGACGTGCATCTTGACGGGCAAGTAGCAGGTCCTACTGAATACCAAGATAGAAATCTTTCTCCTATTAGTGAACGGGTTTAGCAGGTCCTACTGAATACCAAGATAGAATTCTTTCTCCTATTAGTGAACGGGTTATATGTCCTATGCGGTTATTGGCAGATGAGATCATAAGTCTTTGGCCAAAGCATTGGAGCTAGCTGTATTAGATACACGAGAGCTCGATGATCTCGATTTGCATTAACGCATGCATAGCGTCAAGTACAGATAGGGTTTGACTAACCGTGACCCTATAACCTGATCGGTATATTTGAAAGAAGGGTTTATACGTATACTGGTATTCACGACAGAATAGTTCTTGAATGATCCCAATCATTCGTTCTCAGTTGGGGTACAGTGTAGGCCGCCAGGCTGGCTAGGTGGTGCTACTACTCTTTGGTTCCTCCCATTGCTGACTGAGACGTACCTACCGAGTCGCGCAATAGGATTGACGACGGAATGAATCAAGCTAATTCTCTCATTATGAATATTAGATATTGGATATCTAATTTTGGAACATTGGATGTTTAAATCGATTTATTGGATAAATTGATTTACGGCCTAATGAATTAAATAAATTACTGGGTGATTAATTTAATTCATGTATATAACTATTTCTTGGAGAAATTAATTATGTTATTATGTGTTTGATATGATTATTTAATTAGATTAATTGATCGATATAAATACATCGGAACGGAATCGAAGTTTATCTGTTTGGACTCACGGGAGTCCGAAACGAACCGAACTCGTCCTATTTCTTCATCATAGCCACCCCCCTTTCCCACACCTTGACAAGACTTTGATTTTTAAATCAATTGGAATCTTGATTAGGTGTTTAATGAATAGATATTTGATATCTTTTTCAAGGTGGGGTTAACATGAGTTGTTCTCATGTGGAAAGGAATTGAATAAGAAGAGAAGACTTGTCACTCTCTTGAGATGAATAAGCCATTCGTGAGATACATTGATAGAGAGAGAAAGTGAGACTTTGAGTTCAAACACTTATCTTCATCTTCTTCTTCAACTTGTTCTTGGTGATTCTTGGAGAAAAATCAAGAAATAAATGAGAGTTGTGAGTTATACACTTAGAGTGTGATAATCTCATATTGGAAGCTTCATCACTTAGCTCTAGCCGTATCCTTGGAGGATAGCAAGGTGATCGTCGTTCCGGTTGTTTCTCCGGCGCGTGGCAAGTAGAGACGCGGTGCTTTCGGCGTTGGATCGTTCAAGAGCTTGGGGAATAGCTCAAGAGAAGGTTACCATTTAATCAACGGACTTCGAGGGTTAGTTTCTTACGACTCTTGCTTTTATTTATATATTCGTATATACGTAGCTCGATCGATCCTCGTAGGGATTCGGATCGAATTAATTTTCGTTTTACCGCTTCCGCTGGGCCTTCGTTTTAGGCACCGAATCCCAAAAATATCCGCCTAGGAGTTCTCCTCAGCTCGTCCTTAGGCCGCCTCTCTCCCACTATTCTAACTTCGGGAGACTCGGCCTCTTGCTCTCTTCGTCTGTTTAATTGATCCCTCAGATCTTCTCCTCGTCGGTCTCTTATGTCCCACCGTCCTTTAAACTGGCTGGGATGATTTTGAGTTGGTTTTACCAGAGGGGTCCGTCACGTCGATTATCCGCCGGTGGAGACCTATTATTCTCTTTATGGATTCCTCATGTTGTCCTAGTTTTGGAGGGTTGAAGGGGATGTGCCGTGAAATGATCTGGGTCATATTCCAGAAGGGCCCTTTGAGTTTCGGCCAACTGTTGGAGCGTATTAAATTCTGATGGAGTAAGGTCTTTCTGTCTATTGAAGGCAGCCGTGGGGGGCCATCATCGTTATTCTGGGGTTGGGTCGTTGAGGTTTCCGCTTGTCTCCGATGGCCATGAATACTCGTGGTCACTGGAGGGGTGCGCATGATCATGTCTGTACTGTGGTGCGGTGGCGGATGAGGTTCCGTAGCATTATTGGCAATACCGACCTTGTTTTTGGTAGCGGCGATCGTGCTTTTCGATTCGTCTGTTGAGGCGGGTTTTGGTGACCGGAGGTGACGCTGGCCTCTTGTCCGTCTTGTGGAATTTCAGCCATGGTTCGTGGTTGTTTGAAAGTTCTTCGATGTTTCCCGGCAACGGGACCAAACTGATGCTGCCAAAACATATCGAATCAGCCCTTATCCAAGCGGTTCGGATAATTCTGGCGAATGAACTTCCTGATCGGATCTGCACACAAGAAAATACGTGAACTGAGCCGGGGCCTCACCGGCGAAGGCCCTCCGGCGTGAGAGTAAGTATATTGAATATGTGGTGGAAATAAAATTAATTGACTGTATTGAGAGTCTAGAATTCTCTATGCACCAGTGTAGGTGGAGGACACCTATTTATAAGCATGAATATTGCAACCCGAACCTGCGGAGAAAGTCATTGAGTCCGTGTTGATATTGGACTTCTTATATATATGGGAAGTAGAATCGTGATAAGGATTGTGAGTGTAGTTTCCTTGTGGAGAAGAGTCCCTGTTAGATAAGGACATCTTTATTTGTCTCTATCTTGGGTTTTGTCAGATTCCGTGTGCTTGAAGGATAAGACCTTCATCTACCGACAAGGAGTGTAGATTTGCTGATCTCGACTTTATTCTATCACTGAGCCGAGTCGGCGCAACAATTCGATTGCCTGAACTAAGTCTTGACTTGAGCCTGAGCTGAGGCACGCCGAATATGGTCTGGCTTTCAGGTCAGCCTTGACGTCATGCTCTATGCCGAGATAATAAGTTTATTTTTGGGCTCTGTATGGTCTTGATTTATGGGCCTTGCTGGGCCTTACACTCAAGCTCTTCAGATCCATGTAATCAATTCGGTTTATGTCGTTCAATTACTTATAAATTTTAGGAATATATATTTAAATGTTAGTAAAGTTGATAAATATATAATTAAATAAATGTATGTTAGTTATTCCCTTATATTAAATCCCACCGCCCATCAATGCTTTGACTGTAAGCATAGCAAAGTTTTAATATTCTAACCGGATTTATCTCTACTTGAAAATACAACCTATCTTATTCAAGATTGAAATTATAATTGCACCGTCACGAAAAAAAAGAATGAATAACAGATTTTATTTAATTTTAGGTATATTTTTGAGCTATATTTTGCGAGTTTATGATATACCTATTTCTTTCTTATTTGTATTTTTATTTTCTTTAAGTAGATTTTATATATATATATTCATAATAAAATTATAATATGTTATTACCATGTCTGTATTTATTTAGTTTTCTAATAGTTGTTAGGACCAAAGACTTGAGTGTTCAAGTATTATTATAAGTATAAGTAGTCAAATAAAGAAGAGATTTTTTTTTGGAATAGATAGACATTGTACTAGCTGTATACATATAGGTACGAGGATGGTAGTAATAAATATATAATATAGAAATTTAGAATTGTTTAAGTACGAAATAGACTAAAGTTGAAAAGAGAAATAAATAAATGAAATTTTCTCTTCTTTTATTTTATAATGTAAATTACACAAAAGCCATCTAAAATACAAAATTATTTTCAGAAATTATAAATAAAATTGTTATTGTTAGAGCAATATCGGTATTTGCACCGTTGTGCGGAAGCATAAAAATAAAGTGCGGAAATTAAACGACACAAGGATTTATAGAGGTTCAGCCAAACGTGCCTACGTCTTCTCTCTCGGTATCTTTTTCAATACGATGAAGATCAAAACCTCTGCACCTCTCTTCTATCGGTCGAGGGATAACCGTTACAAGCTCGTCTTCTATCGGTCCGAGTAAACCGTTCTATTACTTGTCTTTTTGTCGGTCCAAGTTAAACCGTTTTCCTTTTCTATTGAACAAGGAATCAACCACTTTACCTTTCTATCGGTACTAGATAAACCTCACTAAGATAGCGATTGCGATTCTAACAATGCCGGATCCTTGATCCTAATAACACCGAATCCAATCGTATCTTTTCTTTTACCTCTCGTGTATGATTTTGTGCATAACACTCAATCACTCTAAATTTAAGCTCAAGAACAACAACTATAATGTTTACAATGATGTCTCAAGTATGATTGCTTTGCTCGATGTTGTTTTGTGGATTAATACCAAATGGTTTGGTATGTATAGCCTTTCTCCACAAACTAGCCGTTACTGCCAGTTGTTATTAGCGTGCGCTAGGCTTCTTCCTTAGCGTGCGCTATCGCGTGTAGCGTCAGTCCAGTGGCTACTGTCTCTCTTCCTTAGCGTGCGTTAGCTTCTCCGTTGCGTACGTTAAGTACACATATTAGCGTGCGTTAAGCACTCTTCGTAGCGTGCGCTGACCATGTATCCGTTTGTATGATTTTGTTAAACTGACCGCTTGATTCTTTATGACTTTTGTTCAGACTTTTCCCAACGGATTGATTGACTTGAATTCAAACTCCTTAGCGTGTGCTATTCCTTGTAAGTAGCGTGCGCTATGGCTTACTGCACTGCATACGTCATTCTGTGTTTGAATGTCTTCGCAACGGTAAAATGCCTTCGATAGCGTCTGTTAATATTCATGCGTAGCGTGCGCTATCTTCACCAGATGACTTGTCTTCAGGTAACTTCGAACTCGTCTGATCTGCAGCCGGGACCCGTTAGCGTGCGCTAACTTATATGTCTAGCATGCGCTAGCTTTGTATTTTGACCAGCTTTTTGCGACTTCGTCTGCTTCGTTGTTTTGCTTCACCTCTTTGTTGTTTTGTTTTGTTTAGCAACTTAATCATCAAAAGACTATTTAAGAATATGTGGAATAAATATTCCAACGATCTCCCCCTTTTTGATGATTACAAAACAACCCTTGAATTGGATAAAACCTGCAAAATAAAAATATATATATTTGTACGTTTCAAAGTTTTCGGCTTTGATCGTTTCGTCAGTTTCTCCAATCTTTTCTTCTTCTGTCATTTTTGACTTCTTCGTATCTCATTTTTCAACTACTTCGTTTCTCATTTTTCAGCTCCTTCGTTTCTCTCCCTTTTTGTATGCTTTCTTCTCCTTTTCGACTTCTTCACTTTTTATTATTTTCTCCTCCTTTTTACTTTTTATTTTTCTCGTCATTCTTTCATGACGCTCTTTATCCGATTCACTCTTTCTCCCCCTTTTGTATTCAGAAAAAGTGTAAAAAAATATCAATTGAATATAAATATGCATGATACCAATTGATGAAAATATGATAAAATATGCATAAATAGGATATAACTCCCCCGGAAAATATTATCTCTGTTTGAGGAGAAAAGTAAAGACAGCAATCAATTGTATTGATAACAATGAATAGAGGGGCCTTTATATAGGCATTACAAAGAGAGTCTTTCCATACATAGGATTCCTAGTTAAGGTAAGACATCTAACGATATCAACTACTTATGGAAGAGTCTAGAACCTACCATAACTCTTATCCCCTACAACTAGTATTAGGTAAGACACCAATACGGGAAGGATTTCCTAACACTCCCCCGTGTCGACGCTAATACTAACATGGTGCACAATGTGTTGCCTCGGTAAAAACCTTTCCAAGTCAAATAAAACCCCGTGGGAAAAATAAAGACTTTGGTGAGGAAAAGAGCGCAACGCACCAACTACAAATGTCAGAATCATGTGAAGTATACTCCCCCTGAGGTATACATGACAGCTCATTCCATCGAGCCATCTTTAGTTGAGCTTGGATAATCGATACATTCCGATGCTCCTCACATGTTTCTCAAATGTAGATTTCGGCAGAGACTTAGTGAACAAGTCTGCGATATTCTCATCGGAACTCACTTGTTTCACTTCGATATTCAGCAATTTCTGCTGCTGATTATAGAAGAACTTCGGCGCAATATGCTTGGTATTGTCACCCTTTATGAAACCTAACTTCATCTGCTCAATGCATGCCGCATTGTCCTCAAAGATGCAAGTAGGAGTTGCTGTAGTGGGATCTAATCCACACGTTCCTCGTATATGGTCTATGAGTGACCGGAGCCAAATGCACTCCCTTACGGATTCGTGCAATGCAATTATCTCTGCATGGTTCGAGGAAGTAGCAACTAGGGTCTGCTTGGTAGATCGCCAAGATATCGCCGTATTCCCAATGGTGAACACATAACCAGTTTGGGAACGTCCTTTATGCGGGTCAGAGAGATAACCGGCATCAGCAAATCCAACTAACGTGTCGTTAGGATTCTCTGCATAAGGGGTAAGCTTTGCATTAGCACTTCTGGTAGTCAAGCTACCATGCTTAGCTGCAATATCAGAGGAAGATCGACGGTCGGTATGCATCGTCTTCACCTCAACAATTCCTTTCGGAATATCACTCTCTTTTGCGTAGGGAAAGAACAATCCAAGGTCACTGGAGCCTTTCAAGTATCGAAAGATGTGTTTTACTCCATTCCAATGCCTTATCGTGGGAGCGGAGCTAAATCTCGCTAATGATTCACGAGAGAATGCGATGTACGGGCGAGTACATTGAGCCGGATACAACAACGCACCGATTGCGCTAAGGTACGGTGTTTACGCTCCAAGGACCTCTTCATCCTCCTCTTTAGGGAAAGCAGATCCTTGTTCATTTCAGGACTTCGACCAATCATGGGGGTAGCAAGAGGATGTGCCTTGTCCATGCTAAATCGCTTTGAGCATTTTGTGGACATAGGCGGTGATGAATGAGTATACCATCATCTCGATGTTCTAGCTCTAAGCCCAAGCAGAATCGAGTCCTCCCAGATCTTTCATCTCGAATTCGGATTTAAGGTAGCGGGCCGTTTCATTGACTTCATCTATGGTACCGATGACATTCATGTCATCTACATAGACGGCTACAATCACGAATCCTGCATCTGTTCTTTTCACGAATATGCATGGACAGATGTCACTGTTCTTGTATCCCTTCCCAACCAAGTATTCACTTAGGCGGTTGTACCACATCCTTCCGGATTGTTTCAAGCCATACAGTGAACGACGCAATTTCACAGCGTACGCGCTCCGTGGTTTAGAGCTACTTGATTTGGGCCATGAAATCCCTTCGGGGACTTTCATATAGATATCCGTATCTAGATCCCCATAAAGATACGCTGTAAACACATCCATAAGCCTGCATGTTCGATTTTGGACACTACCAAACCGACTAAGTAGCGGAAAGTGATGATGTCCATAACGGGAGAATACGTCTCCTCGTAGTCAATGCCGGGCGTTGCGAGAAGCCTTGGGCAACTAGTCTCGCTTTGTAACGCATGACCTCATCCTTATCATTGCGTTACGAACAAAGACCCATTTATGTCCAATTGGTTTAACGCCCACGGGTATTGGCTCGATACGGCCAAATACCTCACGTTTAGCCATTGAGTCTAGTTCACTGCATTGCATCTTTCCATTTCGCCAATCGGCTCGTTGTTGACACTCGGCAACGGCGGCGGCTCGCGTCGTCGTCTTCAATAATTTCTTGAGCGACGGAGTAGGCAAAAGCATCGTCGACTAGCGTGGGCGACACTGTCGATAAATGCGTATTCACTCGTACATTGCATCGAGATTTCTTTATTTTCTCGACATCAACAAAGTTTCCCGCGTCCGTCGATTGTTCCATTGTTGATTCGAGGACATATCCGTAGTCGAGATAATCTCGTGTGACGGAGTCACCGTGTCGATGATGAGAGGATTTTGTGCCTCCGTTCCTCTTCTCTTTCGAGGTTCGGTATCCTTTCTACCCACTGGCCTCCCCTCTTTCGAAAGGGATAAGAGCAGCCAAGCGGCCGTCCCACCACTAAGGTTGACGCCGGTGGCATCATTCATTTGGCCGGCTGAACCTTGACCTATAACTGGGACTTCCAACCTTGCAGGAACATTCGCGTGGGAATGGTAGATCTTGTCACTTTCGTGCAGGTAAAGGCGCCGGGCATCGAATCCGCAACTTTACGAAGGCGAGAATACGTTGCACTTCTAGCTCGGATTGAGGCATGCGGGGATCTTGATGAGGCACGGAGGGAGCACACTGGACAATTTCTGGCGTTCAATGGAATCGTTCGATTCCTCTCTCCCCCTAACGACGGGAAGTTTGTCTCATCAAAGTGACAATCTGCAAATCTTGCAGTGAACAGATCTCCTGTCAAAGGTTCCAAATAGCGGATAATTTTAGGCGATTCATAGCCAACATATATACCTAATCGTCTTTGCGGACCCATTTTAGTACGCTGTGGAGGCATAATTGGCACATATACCGCACAACCAAAAATGCGTAAGTGTGAAATATCAGGCTCATATCTAGTTACCAACTGGTACGCACTAAACGGTTGATTGGCAGTGGGTCGAAAGCGAATAAGTATAGCCGCATGCAAAATTGCATAACCCCATGCAGAAATCGGCAAGTTGGTGCGCAATACCAATGCTCGGGCGATAAGTCAGAAGCTTAATCATAGCCTCGGCAAGGCCATTCTGCGAATGAGCGTGGGGGACGGGATGTTCAACATCAATCCCAATCGACATGCAATAGTCGTCAAAGACTTTGACGTAAACTCTCCAAAGATTGTCCAATCTTAATGACGAGATTGGGAAGTCGGGTGGTTAGCCCGTAACTTGATAATTTGTGCTAGGAGTTTAGCAAATGCGGCGTTTCTTGTGGATAGCGAGCGACGTGTGACCATCGCGTCGATGCATCAACCGAACCATAAAATATCTAAATGGTCCGCACTCTGGTTGAATAGGTCCACATATGTCCCCTTGAATTCTTTGTAAGAAGCGAATATTTTGTGTTGAGTCTTTAGCAAAGGACGGAGAGGGTATCAACTTTGCTAGTGAACAGGCTTTACAAAACGATTTATGGGCATTAGAAATTGCCACGGAACCCTCGGGATTTACGAGAGATGCACCGTCAACCTTATTAGGGCGTGCGATCTTTAGTCCCGTTGATACGGTATCAAGCTCACTCACATCAATGCCGATATCAGTGGTGCTTCCAATCGTTCTACGGACTTGAAAACGGATGACCATGTGAGTTTTTCAAAATGCGAATCATCATGTCGCGTCCAGGGTGACCGAGTCGGTCATGCCATAGTTGGTATGCTTCGGAATCACACATTTCGTGACTCACAGCATAGGATTCAATAACCCTTATTGTAGTCTGGTATAAACCACTACTTAGACTCATAAGTTTCTCGAGAACGCGGCGTCTTCCGCATTCGCGAGTAACACACAAAAATTCTGTTCCATTCTCACAATGTGTATCAAGGTGATAACCGTTGGCACGGATGTCCCTAAAACTTAGCAAGGTTCGGTTTGCTCTTGGGGCATAGAGAGCATTTGTGACATTAATATGCGTACCGTTAGGTAGCAAGAAATGAGCAGGTCCCCTCCCTTGAATTACTTGGGAGGAACCAATCATTGTTGTCACTGAGGATATGTATGGCACAATATCCTTGAATAATTGCCTATTCCGAAGAATAGTGTGGGTTGTTCCACTATCAGCAAGTCACTCAATTTCGCCACGAGACATCTACAATAAGACATGAAACTCAATTAGTCTTATGTTTAGAGACATAGCGAAAACTCATTTACATCGAGTTTGGAGAAATTCGACCAAGTTGGTTAGGATCAAAGTTAGCACAATCGCTGGAAATAATTTCCGCGCAGCTTGACCTTTGTTCACTAAAACAGCAATAACTTCTTCGTTAAGAAGGCTATGGACGAACGGTCAGTTGTTCTGGAAACTAGACTTCCGTATATTTCTATCCATAGGTCGTGCACTTTCTGGATCATTAAACTCAGATCTCAGTGCTCGTTTTAATTTGCTATTTTGGTATTTCCCTATTGTTGAGTGAAAGAGCAAGGTTTAAACCTTTTTCAAAGGCATTATTTTTGATACAATACTATGGAAATATGGCCATATGAGCGTTTAGATACTTTAAAACGCGTCTTGGTTTACGATTTATATCTCTACTAATGATCCTTTCGGTAACTCCAACTTGGTAGACTTGCAGAGAAAGTAGGAATGTCTGCTGACTAAAATTTGTTTAAAAACCACTGATTCCGTTTGAACTCTCAAAGCATAAACAAATACCAAGTAGGATGCGCCTAGTCTTGATCAAAAGTTTTTATGAAATCCTACCAATGTATCAAATTTTTATTTTAACCAAGCAATTCGTTGCTAGCAATTATTTTGTGATAAACCAAACATGCTTTCGAAGGGGAAAATAAAATTCATCTTTGCACAATCACAGCAATTAAAAGAATTTTATTCATCATAGCCAACTTTATTACATTCATGAAAATCCAAAGTAGTTCTCGGAAACTAGAAACAAGACAAAACATAACCAAAGCGTAAAACTAGTCAAAGTCGGCAACATCCATATGTTGGTCTTTGTCCGCAATGGTGAGAGGAGGGATCTCAGTCTGGATCTCAATATGGTTCACCTCCGTATTCTCATTGTCTACTTCCATGTAATTCGACTCTTGAGCCAAATATTGTTTATAGTGCTTGTAGTAAGCTTGGATGTTCTTTGGCGCTTTGCAATTGCGGTAAGTATGCTTCTTCGATCCGCAAGTATAGCAATTCGGCCTTCCTTTGGAGTGGTTCCATTCCGTGGCGGAGGCGGCCCACGTGGTTGGGTTCCACTAGGTCCGTGGCCGAGCCACCTTGCCTCTTCCACACGTTGGAGCAGCGACCTCGTCTTTTCCCTTGCTTGCTCGAGTCATGCATCCGTGGTGCTTGCAAAAGCGAGTAGCGTTGCCTTTTCTATTTTGTCGTGGTGCTTTCTGGGTAGCTTTGATTTACTTAGGAATCGGCTTCGTACAGTGGCGCGCATTGCTATTGAGAATAATCTCATGGTGCCTTTCTTTTTCGCGAGGTGGGAGATAAGGTCACTAAAGTTCTTAATTCTCCCTTCCTCATAGGCAACGCGGTGATGAGCAATTACACTTGCTCCCACGGGAAACGTGTTAAGAGTCTTCTCGATCAAATCTTGATCGGACTTCTTGACACCACAAAACCAAGATCAGCGCGAAGATCGAGGACAGCTTGATTATAGGCTTCCACATTCGCATAATCCAAAAATTGGATTTGCTCCCACTGAAGTTGCAATTCGGGGAAGCGCTGATCATGCACATTATTAAATCGTTGTTCGAGTGTGTCCCATAGTTCTTTAGGGGTTTGTAAGTTCATATAACACTTTTTCAACAACGGATGTATATGTCTACGCAAGTACATCAGTGCATTAGCCTTGGTTTCCTCGCTCGGTTCTTGAGCGTTAGGCTCGTTAGAGGGAAAGATGGTGGTAGTAAATCTCTTACCGACGAACGCCAAGCGAACGTCTGAGACCCACCTATGGTACTCCTTACCAGCATGGTCAAGGATGTCGAACTCCGGATGTACTTTGGAGCTTTGTGCCTTCTAGATTATATAAAATAGATGTAGTTAGTCTTGTTGGATTTTGATGACAATGTAAACGGTCACAATCGATGCTTTTAAAAGCGTATAACATAACCGCTACTCGATTTACTTCCCTTAATTGTTGTTTAGTACAATCGACAAAAACGGCGATATCAGTTGCACCGGATACGTGGTGTATGCAACAACCACAAGTATCGACTTTTCAACAATTAGTGACTCCCCGGGATCGTCACACGCTTTTCTTCGACACGCGAGAATACCGACTTCTCTCGCGGTCTCATCCACCGCAAAGTAGCGTGGGAGATAAAGAACCCAAAACCCGTGTCCCCAAAAGAAAATTCCCAAAGGAGAGAATTGAAAAGGGACGAGTCGGATAGTTACCTCGATTATAAAATTAGGTACGTCTTGAATCTGTCTTGTGCTTCGATCTACGGTTGGTACTCGATGCGGCAGCGTGAAACCGGAGGCGCAATTTTGACTTAGAAGATAAGTTGATGTTCGGGTTTTGGTCAGGAAGTCGGGGCCCAGGTCGGACTAGCTGGGCTGGAGGCCAGTCGGCGGTCCATGTGGCGCGGTGATCGGCGGTGGTCGCGCGAGCGGCAGCGCGATCTTGGCGGCGGCGGTTATCTTGGCGGCGGTTGGTGCGTGAGTCCGTGGCTCTGGCTGGCGGCGGTCCGGCGACGAGGCGGTCCGGTGGCGGTGGTCGGTTGCGGAGAGTCTTTGGGCGTCCGGTGGCGGGCAGCGGCGTTGGCGGTGGAGCAGCGAGTCCCGTGAGAGGCGGCGGGCGGAGCGCGGCGAGGCGCGAGCGGCGAGTCCGGCGGAGATGGGCTGTGGCGCTGGAGCGGCCGGCAGTGCGGGCGGCGCAGGCGGCGGCGTGTGGCTGCGGCGGGCGGAGCGGCCGTGTGGCGGTCGGCGGGCGGCGGCTTCAGCGGAGGCTGATGCCGATTTTTTTCTTTCGTTCGAGCTACGTGCTGATAACGTGTTTGAGGAGAAAAGTAAAGACAGCAATCAATTGTATTGATAACAATGAATAGAGGGGCCTTTATATAGGCATTACAAAGAGAGTCTTTCCATACATAGGATTCCTAGTTAAGGTAAGACATCTAACAGTATCCAACTACTTATGGAAGAGTCTAGAACCTACCATAACTCTTATCCCCCTACAACTAGTATTAGGTAAGACACCAATACGGGAAGGATTTCCCGGAACAATCTCCAAATAAAAATTAATTTTGTGGATCCAATCGATACTCAGTTTTTCATTTGAAACATAGACGATATTTGAAATAATTGTTCCTTTAGGAACCCAAATCTTTTTAACATTAATCGTCTGGCGTGGGATTTTACAATTTGAAATATGATGCCCATATTTTAAACATTTGTCACAACGGGTAATTTTAAGATTTATGGATTCGTTTTTAGAAGGTGGTGTGAATCCCAACCGCTGTTTATTCAAAGTGTATTTTTTAACCGAGAGCATATTTTCAAATTTCTCGTTTCCGAGAGAAAATTTCTTCGTTAAATTTTTTAGCTCGGTTTGAATTTTAACAAGATCATTATTTAAAATATTTTTATTTTCAATGCATTTAGAATGATCGATTTCAGCAAACTTTCCCTTTTCAAGAATTTTGGAATTTTCAATTTTCAAAGTTTTATATTTAGATTTAAGGGATTTGATCTCACTTAAAGCATTTTGATAATCCGTATGTAATAACTCGAATGCTTCAAAAAGTTCATTATAAGAATTACTTACTTGGCTTTCAACGTCGCCATCGTCGAATGAACTCTGGGCCATGAGAGCGAATTATTTTGATTTAGAAAATCTTCATCTATGTCTTCATCGCTCCATGTTGCTATTAAAACCTCCTTGGATTTTACACGACAATTCTTTGCAAAGTGGCCTAGTTTACCACATAATCGATAAGTGTTGTCGAATTTCTTAGATTCGCCCTTTTGGATGTCCTGTTTTCTCCGGTTTAATAAGTGTTGGAACTTATTAATATTCTTGGCATAATATGCCGTTTCTTCATCGCTTTCGTCCACCGGGATTTCTTCCTTAGATCTCGACATCTTAGCCTTTATAGTTATCGATCTTTCCTTCGGCTTCAGTTTGGCATTCGGAGATTTTAGAACAATCTCGTAGTTGATAAGAGAACCAACGAGAGCACTAAAATCAAGATTATTTAAATCTTTAGATTCTATTATTGCCGTTACCGTACCATCCCATTCTCGAGGTAGTGATCAGAGGATTTTCTTTACTTTCTCACTACTCGAAAGTGGTTTACCAAAACATGCTAATCCATTTGTGATGACCGAAAATCGGTCGAGCATTATAGTGATGGATTCGTCGTCCTTCATTTGAAATAATTCGTATTCGTGAAGGAGCATGTTTATCTTCGTCTACTTAACTTGAGACGTTCCTTCGTGTGTTACCTCAAGCATTATTCAAATTTCTTTGGCACTATCACACGATGATATCCGGTTGTGCTCTTCCGGATTTAAGGCACAATATAGAAGTTGAGTTAGCTTACAATTGTAATGGTCATTTTTTCAATCGGAATCGTCATATTCTTCGAAAGTTTAAAGCATACCGTTGGAATTGAGAAGAATTTTCGGACCAAGACATATTATTTTCCAAAGCTCGATGTCATACGCTCGGATGGATATAGACATCTTTTTCTTCCACATCATGAGGTTTGAGCCATCAAAAAATGGTGGTCGGTTAAGAGCAAGGCCTTCGACTGGAGCAAATTGAAACGCCATTTGGATCGACTCCTCGGATGTTAAGCCGCGTATTGGAGGCACCGCTCCAATACCAATTGTTGGAGCAATATCGATATTTGCGCCGTTGTGCGGAAGCGTAAAAATAAAGTGCGGAAATTAAACGACATAATTTTTTATAGAGGTACGGCCAAACGTGCCTACGTCCTCTCTCTCGGTATCTTTTTCAATATGATGAAGATCAAAACCTCTGCACCTCTCTTCTATCGGTCGAGGGATAACCGTTACAAGCTCGTCTTCTATCGGTCCGAGTAAACCGTTCTATTACTTGTCTTTTTGTCGGTCCAAGTTAAACCGTTTTTCTTTTCTATTGGATAAGGAATCAACCACTCTAGCTTTCTATCGGTACTAGATAAACCTCACTAAGATAGCGATTGAGATTCTAACAATGCCGGATCCTTGATCCTAATAACACCGAATCCAATCGTATCTTTTCTTTTACCTCTCGTGTATGATTTTGTGTATAACACTCAATCACTCTAAATTTAAGCTCAAGAACAACAACTATAATGTTTACAATGAATCTCAAGTATGATTGCTTTGCTCAATGTTGTTGTGTGGATTAATACCAAGTGGTTTGGTATTTATAGTCTTTCTCCACAAACTAGCCGTTACTGCCAGTTGTTATTAGCGTGCGCTAGGCTTCTTCCTTAGCGTGCGCTATCGCGTGTAGCGTCAGTCCAGTGGCAACTGTCTCTCTTCCTTAGCGTGCGTTAGCTTCTCCGTTGCGTACGTTAAGTACACATATTAGCGTGCGACAAGCACTCTTCGTAGCGTGCGCTGACCATGTATCCGTTTGTATGATTTTGTTAAACTGACCGCTTGATTCTTTATGACTTTTGTTCAGACTTTTCCCAACGGATTGATTGACTTGAATTCAAACTCCTTAGCGTGTGCTATTCCTTGTAAGTAGCGTGTGCTATGGCGTACTTCACTGCATACGTCATTCTGTGTTTGAATGTCTTCGCAACGGTAAAATGCCTTCGATAGCGTGCGTTAATGTTCATGCGTAGCGTGCGCTATCTTCACCAGATGACTTATCTTCAGGTAACTTTGAACTCGTCTGATCTGCAGCCGGGACCCGTTAGTGTGCGCTAACTTATATGTCTAGCGTGCGCTAGCTTTGTATTTTGACCAACTTTTTGCGACTTCGTCTGCTTCGTTGTTTTGCTTCGCCTCTTTGTTGTTTTGTTTTGTTTAGCAACTTAATCATCAAAACACTATTTAAGAATATGTGGAATAAATATTCCAACAGTTATGAATTCTAAAATTTATAAAAAATATTAGAAACTACAAAATAAATGCTAAAAATATAAAAAATAAATTGTAAAAATAATAATTAATTGAAAAATTATACAAAATCATAAAAATATAATAAATCTTAAAAGATCAAAAATAATACTAGAAATGAAATAAATCTATAAAATATAAATATTATACAATTAAATCTAAAAAATACAAATAAATATTGAAGAATATAAATAAAAATGATATCCTGACCCAATAAATAAGTTTGTAAAATTATAAATAAATTGAAAATATTTCTTATCAATTTTTAATAAATTTGTAATAATATAAATAAATCATATAGTACAAATAATATAATAAATTCTCAGAACTACAAGTAAATGCACGAAATACGTAATAATTCCAAAAAATTAGCTTTAAATAAATTATAGATAAATAAATTACAAATAAATTAGCTTAAAAAAATATAAATAAATTATAAATATTTTTATGTATTATATTACAATTTCTCTAATTATTAATTAAAATGTTTGGAATTCTAAAATAATTGTACTTTACTCGATTATTTAGATGGATTTCGCACTTGCTTAGAAGATGAATACTATTTGTAGTTAATTTCTTTTGGAGTTGAATTTCAATTATAAAGTTAATAATTATCTAATATGATTAAATAATTAAAAAGATTCCTTTAAAAAATTTAGACAAATTAATAATAGACTTGCAACTTTTTTAAAAGTATTATGATAATTTATATTTATCTGTTCTTTTTTTATTTATAAACAAGCAATAAAAATATAGTATAATCTGATAAGAGTACAATGTATAAATTATAATAGAAATGAGCAATGATCATCATCAATTTTAATTTAATTTAATATATATGTATATTTTAATATGAGAAAAGAGGGGGGAACTTTTGGCCAATCCCATCTCTACCGAAAGTCTCTTTGACCATGCCTCAACTATCTTCATCTCCTTCTTCCCTTCTTCCTCCTATCTGCTTTAAGGTTTCCTATGAATTAAATTTTACTAAATCATTTAACATTGTATTTTTTCCAATATATATTCCTCCCTATTTTCGTATTTGACCATTCAGGGTCGTATGTTATGATTGATAGGACCAAACTGATCTCTGTTGAATTCTTGATTGAATCCCTCGATTTCAGATAAAAAGGTTGGAATCCTTCTGTTTTATTTTTTCGTAATTGAGAAATGGGTAGCTGTTTTTCCACCATAAAAGTGAGTGGTTCCAATAGCAACAGCCCTTCCACCGCCGCCGCGGCGGCGGCGGCGGCCACCGTCACCGTCAATTTCCAGAAAACCCGTTCCTCTGCCACATCCAACGCAACCTCCACGAATCAGTCCACGGTTACATCGAAAAAAGAAGAGGGCTCTCACAATCATCAGAAGCCGCGAGAAAATCACAAAAATCATCAACAGCAGAAGCAATCCCAGCACATCATCAAAAATATTTCAAAAAAGCCAACTGGGGTCGTTCCATGTGGCAGGAGAACAGACTTCGGGTATGATAAGGATTTTGATAGGAGGTATACGATTGGGAGATTGCTGGGACATGGCCAATTTGGTTATACATATGTTGCCATTGATAAGTCCGATGGAGATAGTGTTGCTGTAAAGAGAATAGAGAAAAACAAGGTAACATTTTCCCTACTCTTTTGATGTCTTTTTATCCCGTTCTCTCCATTATTTTTGTATATTTTTAGAATATTGATTCAATGAGGGAGCCTAGATAAAAGATTTAGCTCTATTACACACACACACACACACAAACACACACACACACACACACACACACACACACATATATATATATATATATATATATATATATATATATATATATATACACCTGCTTTGTTAAGGTTGGTCCTGTCTTTCCTATATCGTGGTTTATGGGAGATGCAAATTTTAGCGAATCATTTTTTCAGTCGTATGATTCAGTTGGAATATATATATATATATATATATATATATATATATATATATATACCTGCTTTGTTAAGGTTGGTCCTCTTTCCTATATCGTGGTTTATGGGAGACGCAAATTTTAGCGAATCATTTTTTCAGTCGTATGATTCAGTTGGAATGTTCTGAGCTTTCGTAAAGTCCACATGCGGAAAATGTTTTATATCGTCTAGAATTGTGATTTGAGGAATTATGATTACACTTCTTTTCTTTCTTATCAATATTTAGTAATTTGTACGTTTCTAATGATGCCATGAGCAGTTACCATGTGATTTTGGGTGCTGTTAAACTTGACTGAAATAAGATAATTGACAGGACTTTTTCAGCTATATGGACCCTTAACTACTCCACAATCCCTTATGGTTGATATGGTTAATTCTGCTTACTGAATTGATATTGATATCTAGGAGAAGTATGTTGATATTTCTTCTTGGGAGAAACTCCTGGTCCTGGCTGATTAAGAAGATTACAAATGTGGTGTAAAAGCCTTACATATTGATATTCTTTTAGTACTATTAATGTGTTGCCTAATGTCTCTAGAGAATTAAAACCAGGAAACTATTTCAGCTGATTGCTTATGTTAATGAGATGTTGATACTTATTTCAACAAATTTGGTGAATCACTCGCTAAATATTGCTCGATACTAATTTCCTTTGTGCAAAACCTGTGGAGTGAAGAGTCTCTTGAATACATGACAGATGGTTCTTCCTATTGCTGTTGAGGATGTCAAGCGAGAAGTCAAAATATTGAAAGCTTTAGCAGGCCATGAGAATGTGGTTCACTTCTATAATTCTTTTGAGGACGATTCATATGTATACATAGTGATGGAGTAAGCTTTAGCCTCAAACTGCATTGCCTTTTTCCTGCATTAAGCTGTTTGTAATAGGACCGATGTGAATAACTAGTTATCAATCTGTTTAGGTTATGTGAGGGTGGCGAACTGCTAGACCGTATTTTATCAAAGTAAGCATTCCCGAGTTCCATACTTGGTCGGCATTCCAGTTTCTGTGTTGCGTGAGAGTTTTTCCTTGCTGGAAGCATTCTTTCTGGAATTAAATCCTATTTTCTTTAACAGAAAGGATAGCCGTTACACAGAGAAAGATGCAGCAATTGTTGTGAGGCAGATGCTAAAAGTTACAGCTGAGTGCCATTTACATGGTTTTGTACACCGTGATATGAAACCTGAGGTATGTGCAAAATTGATCCCATTTTTCGGCTGGACTTGTGCTGATTGATATTCTAAAGTCTATTTGTTTCCTCAGAATTTTCTATTCAAGTCCCCAATGGATGATTCACCTCTGAAAGCTACAGATTTTGGTCTTTCAGACTTCATACGGCCCGGTAATCAGATTTGTCCATTTCGTTGAAAGCATCAGTCAGCAGCAATCAAGAAACTAGTTTTTTAATCACTGCATCAATTCACTTTTGAATGTGCACTACTCCATGCACATCATGCTTGTTTTTATACCAAATGCTAGATATGCTGTGATCTCTTTTTTTTTTTTTTTTTTTTTTTTGTTGTTGTTTTCTCATCTTTCACAAACTCCAAATTTGATCAGGCAAGAAATTCCAAGACATTGTCGGCAGTGCATATTATGTTGCCCCAGAGGTCTTGAAGCGTAAATCTGGCCCTGAATCAGATGTGTGGAGCATTGGTGTAATTACTTACATTTTACTCTGCGGCCGTCGGCCATTCTGGGACAAAACTGAGGATGGCATCTTTAAGGAGGTGTGTCAGATGCTGCATATATGTTCATGTTCTGGAATGTTTTATGTTCGCAATCTTTTCTGTATCTGGAAATCGCATGTTCTGATATATAAATTGGTTGTAAGATAAAATCCTCGTTCAGTTATTTTATTTCTTCCAACTGTGATCCTCCCCCCACACTGTTCCCAAAATAAAAAAAAAAGAATCAGTAAGTTTGAAAATAGATCGATATGAAAATGGGATTTGGAAGCCTCCTCATTTGTTTCTAAATATTGACTCACTACAAGAATTTGGATTCTATAGCATGGTGATACATCATATATGTCTGAGTTGCGTCTTCAGACATAGTGTAATGCTGCAATTAGTTTACGACTGCATCTTTGGCGTTTGTAGGTTCTGAGGAACAAGCCTGACTTTCGTCGCAAACCATGGCCAGGAATAAGTAGTGCTGCTAAGGATTTTGTAAAGAAGTTACTAATGAAAGATCCTCGTGCAAGACTTACTGCGGCTCAGGCCTTATGTATGTCCTTACTCTCTCGAATAACTAGTAATTATGCATGACATACTAGAAATAATTACAGCTAATAGTGGAGCACCACCATTTAAAAACAGAGATTTATTTCGCATCAATATCTCTTTAGGTACAGAACATTAGCTTCTGTATATGCACCACGTTATTTATCATCCTTGCTGTACAAATAATTGGAATATTTGTGACTATCTGTGCGAACATTGCATCCCTGGTATGATATACGACCTTATGCAATGTTAGCTAATAAACAATCATAACTAGAATGTTTTATTTTTCCCAATGTAGTAGTGCTTTGATCATTATAAAAATTATATAATACAATCATGCTGTAATCTTGGCCACTTTAGTAGTTCAATAGACAAGTTGGGGCCATGGAACTTCCACCATGCAAAACCAAAGAAAAGAATTCCTTTTATTCCTTTATTCTTTCCTTTTTGTTGGGAGGTTTCACCATCTGAGTTTCTGGAGTATATATTTTTTCCGTTACGGACGTGGGGTGCGGAGGTGGAAGAGAAGTGTTTATGAGATGCAAGTGGCTGCCTATTTTGGTTTGAGAGAAGAATGTGAGTGAAAGTAATCAGCAATTTCATTGGTTCTTGAGAACATTAGTTTGAAAACCAGATAGGTCAGTGAATCAGAAGTATGTTCTGACATTCTTTTAAAAAGTGTTTCTCAGCTTCAAGTCGGAATATTTCTTTCACGTAATTACCCACTTCAATGTTCACACTCAAATTCTAGATGCTCTTCTGAAAGTCATACAAACCTGATTTGTGACACAGATAAGTTATTCGGAACAAATAACATCCTTTAGCTTTCTAGAAAATTGAATATATGGACACAGCCGCTAGGTTGAAATTTAATGGTCATTTTATACTTAAGTCAGTAGCTTCTGAATCTCTGATCATCTCTTGCTTCTACAGTATCAAGATTTTTTTTAGTTTTACATGGCAAATTATGTTAAATACCTCCATTGCTTAGACTTGAAAATGACTTTTACAGGGTTTTAAGGACTATTACCTGCTATGAAATTAAGATAATTAGATTAAATCACGATTAGTCCGATTTGACGTTGATGATGGCCACATAATTAATCTAGGTAATCTAAAATTACTATGTAAGGTTGGCCTATTTACCTATATCATTTCAAATATCGCAATGTACATCTTGAGGTAAGCCTCCTTATAAAACCAGAAGTTCACCTGTATGAAACTAAATATAGCACAACCTTCCTTCTCCCCCCGCCCCCCGCGGTCACTAGCATGAGAAACAAGAGCGTAGGATTCAGGGGTTGTGGGACATCATTTACTGGAAAAAAAAAACTGATAACGCATTTAGTAAGCTCTTCGACTGTTGGGATAGTGGTAGGGATGTCTGATGCTGTCTGAGGTCAAAACCAAAATATGTTCAATCCGAAGAACAAATGAGTCGGCCCTATGGCTCGATAGGGCTTGCCCGAAACCAAGCGGACCAGGACCAGCCCAATTGATATCCTTAAATTTACATTTAGTATTGGAGGTCATGCTTTGGACAAATATAGAAATATGACTCCTCCTGAAAGAGTGTGTGTCTTGTTTGTGCACATAACTGGTAGCATTGTTCAACTTTTGAAGCCTTGAGCTAAATTATGATAAAATTTATGTGTTGAACACTTCAAGATTGGCTGGTACTAGGAGACCCTGAAATGCAAACGAGACCAAACCCTTTTTGGAAGATGAATCAGACGAGTCAGTCATTGGGTACTTAAACAAGCAGCTGGACTGCCAAAACTTGACTGGCCGCAGTAAAAGTGAATAGAGGCAACCAAACGGCGGACGGAAACAGGAAAATGGCTGAAAGATTGCTCAAATATGGGACCCACTGACTGGAAGGGGTTAATGGAACAAGGAAGGGAAGCCGAGTCCGGCTGTACTGGTGCTGAGTACGGACGCCTGGACAGCGGCGCATGGCAGTTGCGTGCGAAAAGACTGTACTGTATTGGTGATCGCTCTGATTCAGATGGCAACGTTTTGAGGTCGGGCAGATCGGCGCCCGGTGATTCTGATGAGCCAGCGTGTATCCGGCAATCGCAGCGTTAGTGGACAGTTGCAATAGAGGCAGTGCAAACTGAACAGAGAAAAAAAAGAATTAAAAAAGAAAAGAAAGGAGCTAAGGTTTCAAACCCTGTGTTCTAAAAATCGGCCTGGGCGGCCACATAGGCGGCCCCCGGGCATTCTGATTATGGCTTGGGCATTTGTCGTGGGCGTTAAATTGGCCGCCTAGGCGGGCTGGGCGGGCGCCTAGGCGGCCAGGCGGGCGCCTAGGAAGGTAAACATTTAGATACTATGGACTATTTTAGACATATATACATATATAAAATTTAATATATGATCTATTATATGTTTGTTTAAATATTTAAATATTATATATTTTTAAATTTTTTACATATATATATATATATATTTTTATATAAAAATGATTAAAATAATAATAAAAAAATAAATCCGCCTAGTTCGATTAATCCCCGAGTAATCATCTGGGCGCTAGGCGTTAGTAATCCGAACGGCTAGAACCATGTTCAAACCTTTCTATGGTACCATGTAAACCTATTATTTCACTACATAAATCATGTAGGAAGAATGTATATTATATAGGAAGAGACTACCCGAATCAGTCCCATGAATAAGAGAAAGTATAAACAAAAAAGCAGACAATATCCTAAAGAAGGGGAGAAAATATCATAGTAATAAGATCTATTAGTATTTTACAATATCTCAACACGGGTTAAGTAATTTTCCATATGACAGTTTATTTTGTAGTAATTAGATTATTCTGGGGTTTACATGTCAGTTAGCCTTTTAATTTTACTCAACGGGAAAGAAGAAAGCTTAAAACTTAAGTCTGTGTGTGCTCCATATGTCAATTAATGTTATAGAACTCCTTAAATAATGCTTGCAATGCCCGATCTGAAAGATGCATTCTGATGTGAGAAACTGCTGTCTCTCTAATTTAAGGCTTTTTGTTGTCTCATGCAAGTATACCTTTGCGCGTGACTGGGTTTGTGCACCGATAACTGTAATTTTTGCAGCTCATCCATGGGTTCGTGAAGGAGGTGAAGCTTCAGAGATTCCTCTAGATATTTCTATTCTATCTAACATGCGGCAATTTGTGAAATACAGTCGATTTAAGCAGTTTGCACTTCGGGTAACTTAATCTTTAAAATACTGACATTTTATTACCAATCATCTCAAGTTATAAATTGGGAATGCGACTGTATTGAATTAATAATTTAAAATAACAGGCATTGGCTAGCACACTTGATGAGGAGGAGTTGTCTAATCTTCGAGATCAGTTTGATGCAATTGATGTGGATAAAAATGGTGTCATTAGTCTTGAAGAAATGCGACAGGTTACTTTATTCGTATGAGGCTTTGAATTTCCAAAGTTCATTATCATTGCCATATGTTTACTTCTAGTGATCATGAATGACAATCACGTGTGTGTTTTACCTCAGGCCTTGGAGAAGGATCTTCCTTGGAAAATGAAGGACTCCCGAGTTCTTGAAATTCTTCAAGCGGTATGTTGGTATCACAATAGAATTTCATGTTCTTTTGCCATGTGGATTTTGGACTTCTGTTTTGGTTCCCCCCTTGATAGTGCGGATTCTGATTGCTGGTGTTATTTTCTTTTTATTTTGGCAGATTGATAGCAATACTGATGGACTTGTAGATTTCTCGGAGTTTGTTGCAGCTACTCTGCATGTCCATCAATTGGAAGAGCATAATTCAGAAAAATGGCAGAAGAGGTCACAAGCTGCTTTTGAAAAATTTGATGTTGATAGAGACGGATTTATAACTCCAGAAGAACTTAAAATGGTCAGTATTTATCCTCAAAATGTCCTATTTGAGTAAACAAAAAAGAATACAACAACATCTAAGCCTTAGTCCCAAAATGATTTGGAGTCGGCTAACATGATTCAAACTTTGAAACCGTCAATGATCGTTACATAAATAACATAAAAGGAAAAAAAGAGACGGAAAAACGCAGAGAAAAAAGCAAAAAAAAAGAAAAAAAAAAGAGAATGAATGTTAACCAAAAAAAGAAAAAAAAATGAAAAATCCTGAAAAATAAATTAAAAGATAATATGAAATAAAAGATAATAGGAATAAAAAAGAATCAGATTCCATCCACCATCCGTATTCTTCCCCGCCACATTTGCCTCTCCATCGCCATACTTTCTCCAATTCCAAGAAACCGCATATCATTTTCAATCATCTTTATCCAAATTTTCCTGGGTCTTCCTCTACCTTTCACAATATTACTTGTTCCCCAACTTTCTAGCCTCCTCACTGGGGCATCAACATGTCTCCTTCTCACATGACCAAACCATCGTAATCGATTCTCCATCATCTTGTCTTCTATAGACGCAACTCTTACCTTCTCTCTAATCATCTCATTTCTGAGCCGATCATTTTTTGTATGACCACACATCCATCGTAGCATATGCATCTCCGCCACATTCATCTTTTGAACGTGACACTGTTTTACAGCCCAACACTCGGTGCCATATAACAGTGCAGGCCTAATTGGCGTGCGGTAAAATTTACCCTTTAATCTACGAGGCATGTCAGGATCACATAAAATCCCTGTAGCACTCTTCCACTTCAACCACCCTGCCTCTATTCTGTGAGGCACATCGCTATCTAGCTTTCCATCTTTTTGGATAATAGATCCAAGATACCGAAAGAAAGTGGATCCATGAACAACTTTCCCATCAGATCATCCCCGCCTCTCTATCACTGTTTTCGCTAAACCTACACTCCATATATTCAGTCTTACTTCTGCTCAGCCTAAAGCCGAGCTTCCAAAGTATCCCTCCAAAGTTCCAATTTATGTTGCACTTCAACCTTCGTTTCAGCAATCAACACAATATCATCTGCGAACATCATACACCACGGAACATCATTTTAAATCTCTTGTCAATTCGTCCATGACTATGGCAAAGAGAAAAGGACTAAGAGCAGATCCTTGATGCACTCCAATCGTAATAGGGAATTCTTCTGTCTTCCCAACATTAGTACGTACACTTGTACTAGCTCCCTCATACATGTCCTTTATAATGTCAATATATTTCCGCGATACACCCTTCTTTGCTAAGGCCCACCAAAGTACTTCCCTTGGTACTTTATCATATGCCTTCTAAATCAATAAAAACCATATGTAGATCTTTCTTTTTATCTCGATAATGTTCCATCAACTGTCGGATAAGATAATTTACTTTCATGGTCGATCTTCCAGGCATAAATCCAATCTGATTTTCTGTTATCTTCACACATTTCCTGATCCTTTGTTCAATCACTCGTTCCCACAACTTCATGGTATGACTCATTAGTTTAATTCCGCGATAATTAGAACAATCTTGAACATCACCTTTGTTCGTATACAAAGGGACGAGACTACTTTTCCTCCATGCTGATGGCATCTTATTGCTTCTCCAAATCTTATTGAAAAGCATAGTTACCCATGCGATCCCCCTCTCTCCCAAACACCTCAAAACTTCAATAGATATACCATCTGATCCTTCTGCTTTCTTTGGCCCCATCTTCTTCAATGCCATTGTCACTCACCCTTTTGAATTCTCCTCTTAAACTCTCGGTTAACCATACTTGAGGGGATGTTTAAATTGCCAATATCTTGTTCTTGATGACCATTGAATATGGTATCAAAGTATGACCTCAATCTCTCTTTTATCTCTTTATCTTGAACCAAAACTTTTTGGTCAGTCTCTTTCACACATTTAACTTTTCCAATATCTCGCGTCTTCTTCTCTCTCATTCGAGCAAATTTATAGATATCTTTTTCCCCTTCTTTTGTATCTAATCTTGCATGTAATTCTTGATTGATTTGTTTACTATTGCAGAGCACAGGTCTAAAGGGTTCGATAGACCCGCTTCTCGAAGAAGCAGATATTGACAAAGATGGAAGGATTAGCTTGTCTGAGTTCCGCAGACTTTTAAGAACTGCTAGTATGAGTTCACGGGGTGACAAGCCCTTCGGCAAAGAGAGGTGCACATAAGATCTAGTATCATTGAGGTATCTTGAAGGAGCTTTTGAGCGGTGATAATAATGAGGTCCATTATGCATCATGTTTGGTGGACTGACTATTCTCGTTTGTTGTTTTTCATCTTCTGGTGTCGAAAGATGCACCCTGTGGATATTCACAGAGTTGCAATATTTAAGAGTTCCGTGAGCACATCTTCATCCCCAAAATGTAAATGTAGAAATGCAGCATTGGCTACTGACCTCAGCAGTGGCAACATGAAGTTTGAGTAGGGCTTTGTTGTACTACTGCGTAAATTCTGTGTTGGTACTGCTGAGTATCTAGTTGCCTTTAGAAGATGTAATGTATGAAGTGAGATTAGATAGCTGTCGGTGAAAAACATTGCTGTTGAACTTTTTTCAGTATGCTTATGTAACATCCCCAAAATATCCCAGAGGTATTACAGTGCCATGAATCCCACGTGGGACCCACAAGGCTAGTTAGAAAAATAGGCATTTTAAGAAAATCGCGATAAAACCTTAAATTCAAGGATTACATAACGTGAGTCGAAAGATTTAAGGGAAGTGTAATTTGAAGTCCAATTATTACACAACAAAGGTTTTCTCAAAGAAAATAATTTATTCCAATTAAAACAGCGGCTAGAGATAATTCCAACACCGCTCAAGTCTGACCGGACCCCTCGAGAATGTCCTGCACATGATGAACAATTTTACCTGGTACGACGAGTCATACCAGGTAACCAGAGTCAGAGAATGCATACCAAATAACAACTACTAACAACGATATACGACATCTTTACAATCAAAGTACCTAGTAATCACAGGGAATATTTTATCACTTAACCGACGAGTCTTTTTCTTTAACACATAAGCCCCCAAGGTCGCAACCAAGGGTCACGGAAGTATCCACACGGGAATACCCCGGAACATAGGTGCTCAATTCGGGTCTTACCCCCTAACACATTTCCACACGGGTACCATACAGGTTTTATCCCCAACACATCGGCCCATTTATAACATCTTTAGAGAAAGACAAACGTCGGCTTTTATCAAAATGGCACGTACACACATACGGTATAACATTGATATTAGAAAATTCACGAGCAAGATTTCACTTGCCTGTGATCCGGTAGTAGGTGCTTTATGATAACGAAATCCCCACGCCCGCTCGAACTTAACCTAGCCACGAAACATCCGATTAACACCTCATACGGATTATAATGAATCAACTAGTCTCCCTTTCCTAACCGGATCCCTAGTGTAGTTTTAATTGTCGGTATGAGTATCGTTTCTAAGTTTTCAAGTGTTGTGTATCATTATCTCGTTCAATCTTATAATTAACATTAGATATATCGATATACTCAAGAAGATAATCCTATCATTCTTCGGTGTCAACGAATTATTATGGCGAAATCGAATCTTATGCTTTCTAATACAATTCTATATCCCGAATACTACAACCGACGGATTTTATTGCACAACAACTTCGGTGGTTTGGCAACCAATATTGATTATACTATCGAATTATTTCCTTAGTTTGCTAAGTGTCAAAAATCACAAGGTAAGGGTGGCTACGGACAATGGAATATACGGTGACGGATTACTACGAATTTCCCCACAATTGATTCGTCAAATTTTACATTCCTAGTGATGATTTGAAGTGAAATTTCATTTGCACGAAACGAAACATATGGGAAACGAAATTTTCGGTTACTACAATTTCATCCGACAAGATTGTATACGAAGTTTAGCAAAATCTACCCAATACCCGCAATATAATAAGTATACATAAGAAAACATCGAAGATATAACTCCAGGGATTGGTGGCTTACCTTATTGGAAGAAGAATAATGAAGATGGTTGAAGGATTCACAAGAACTACGAGGAAAACGAGAAGTGACTTGAACGACTTGGATAATCTTCACCGAAGCTCAAGAATCCACCTCCTCAATGTTAATTCAAGTGTTTAAGAGGCTTAAGAACCGGGTATAGGGCTAGGAATTTCTCCAAGGGTGGTAGTTTGTGATGTTGGGTCGTGCAAATGAAGAAGGGAACTATCATTTTATAAAACTTGGTTTTGATAACGTACGTTAACGATAAGGGTGTTACGTCGTAAGGTGTATTACGTGCGTAGCAGTGTCGACAACGTACGTAAAGAACTCATTGCCCGAAATGTGCCCAAGTGTTACGTACGTTAAATTTGGGACATAACGCACGTAACGAGCAGTTGACTCGTTTGTCCTCTAGCCCGCCGAAAGTAGCCTGTCCGTGTCAAAGAGATTCTGGTGGAAGACCGACCCACCCGTTACGCACGTAATGTAGGCCTTAACGTGCGTAACGATCGAAATATAGCGTCGTTAGGCATGGGTTATAGCGGCGTTAGATAAACCCTTTAGCCTCAAACCACAATCTAACCATCTTGGGGTGACCATCCCTTCCACTCGTCAACAATTATCGGGAACAAGGCGTTGGCCACCGTCATATTCGCACCGACGATCGTCCCACGGCGTCAAGGTGTGTCACTCCGTTCATTCACATCGTACAATTATATAGCACTCAACGGAATACATAAATAGAAATGACGTCACATTACCAAACATTCACACAAGATAAAGTAATCAAGCATGGAATAGGAGGTATTACATATCACCCTCTTAAAATAGTTTCGTCACGAAACTTAAGAAAATAACTCGGGATGACTCTCCTTCATGCTCGACTCGGTTTCCCAAGTCGCCTCTTCCGTGCCGTGGTGCGACCACCGAATCTTCACGAGGGTATGGCTTTATTTCTTAACATCTTCACACGCGGTCTGTAATGACGGTGGTACCTCCCTAAAGGTAGCGTCATCGGAAATTTCCACTTCTTGAAATTGAGCTTGTGACTCGGGTCATAGACATACTTCCTTAATCGAGACGTGAAAAACATTATGCACTCCATCCAGATGCGGCGGTAGAGCTAATCGACACGCGAGCTTCCCCACCCGATCCAATATCTCAAACGGACCTATAAATCTCGGGCTTAACTTGCCCTTCGGCCGAAACGCCGAATACCTCGCATAGGTGATACTTTGACCCAAACATGATCCCCGACCGTAAATTCTAGCGGTCATTGTCGGTTCGGCATAAGATTTCCGGCTCTGTGTGGCTGACATGTGCTTAGAACTATAGAGATCTTCTTAATGGACTCCTGGATAAGATCCAACTCGGTAACCGCGGTGTCGGAGGCATCATCCCAGCATAACGGTGACTTGCACCTTCGCCCATACAGGGCCTCAAACGGTGCCATGCCTATGCTTGCATGCCAGCTGTTGTTGTACGAGAACTCCACTAATCCCAAATGTCTAGCCCAATCCTTTCCCCAATCGAGCACGCACGCCCTCAACATATCTTCCAAGGTTTGAATCGTACGCTCGGTCTGTCCATCTGTCTGAGGATGATAAGCCGTGCTAAAGTGTATTTGTGTCCCCATAGCTTTATGGACGGCTTTCCAAAAACGAGACACATATCTGGTGTCCCTATCCGAAATGATGGATGAGGGAACACCATGTAGCCTGACGATCTCTCTGATGAAAATGACGGCCAGCTGCTCTGTCCCGGTTGTCTCTTGAATAGGAATGAAATGTGCTGATTTTGTCAATCGATCAACAATGACCCAAATCGTATCCTTTCCTCCCACCGCCGTAGGTAGCTTAGTGACAAAGTCCATTGATATGCTCTCCCATTTCCACTCCAGGATGGGTAGGGGTTGCAGTGTTCGATTTTCACTTGTTGGCATGTCATACATCGGGCGACGAACCTAGCAACTTCCCACTTCATGTTCTTCCACCAAAAACTCTGTCACAAATCCTTGTACATCTTGCTTGCTTCGGGGTGAATAGAATAGGGAGTGGAGTGCGCCTCCTTCAGTATAGTCTGCTTCAGTCCGTCATTCGGTGGAATACATATCCTGTTCTTGAACCTCACCAAATCACCCTGAATCTTATAGTCGGAAACATCTCCTTTCTCGATTCTTTCACCAATCGCACGTAATTCAGGATCTTCCATCTGTGCTAGACGTATCTCGTCTAGTAAGGACGAAAGTATATTGATTGAGCATAATCGTCCTTGCCTACGTTGCACCCATACTTCGGTGTTGCTTCTCCTGATCTCTTGCTTTGATTTGGGTGGCATTATCTTTGGATACCATCACCTCTTGTGTAGTTTTCCGACTAAGAGCATCAGCTACCACGTTGGCTTTTCCGGGATGATAAGAAATTTCCACATCGTAGTCCTTGATTAGCTCCAGCCAACGCCTCTGTCTCATGTTTAATTCTCTCTGCGTGAAGATATATTTCAAGCTCTTGTGATCCGTGAAAACTTTGCAAGTAACTCCGTAAAGATAGTGCCTCCAAATCTTGAGGGCATGCACCACCGCGGCTAGCTCCAAGTCATGTGTCGGGTAATTTACTTCGTACGGCTTCAGTTGTCGGGATGCGTACGCAACGACTCTGCCATTCTGCATGAAGACACACCCTAGTCCATGCTTGGATGCATCTGTGTATATAATGAATCCTACATGCCTGTGGTAACACTAGTCTTGAGGCGATGGTAGCCTACTCTTGAGCTCGTCAAAGCTCTTCTGGCAGTCTGCAGTCCATACAAATTTGGTGCTCTTTCTCAGTAGGTTCGTTAACGGTCGGGCGATACAGGAAAAAGCCTCGACGAATCTTCGATAGTAACCCGCCAGTCCTAGAAAGCTCCTAACCTCTTTGACATTCTTTGGAGGTTCCCAACTCGTTATTGTCTCGATCTTTTGTGGGTCGACCTTGACACCTTCTGCCGAGACAACATGTCCGAGAAAAATTACCTCGGCATCCGAGTCGCACTTGGGACAGGTTTCGCATAAAGTTGGTGTTGTCTTAACACGCCAAGACTTGCCTCAAATGTTCCTCGTGTTCTGTCGGCCGAGAATATATCGGGATGTCGTCGATAAAAACCACCACGCATTTATCGAGGAAATCAATCAAAACTCTATTCATTAGTTCCATGAAAGCACTGGGCATTAGTCACCCGAATGATACCACGATATATTCGTAATGCCCATACCTCGACCGAAATGCGTCTTGGTATATCTTCCTCCCGAATCCTCAATTGGTGATATCGGACCGTAAATCGATCTTTGAAAACACGATTGCCCCTTATGGCCGATCCAAGAGGTCATCAATCCTTGGTAGTGGATAACGATTCTTGATAGTAACCTTATTCAGCTCCGTAGTCGATGCACAAGCGTAGAGAGTTATCTTTCTTCTTAACGAAAGTACCGGCACGCCCCACGGTGAGGTGCTTGGGCGGATCAACCCTTTTTCCATGATTTTGTTTGTATCTTTAATTCCTTCATCTCGGCCGGTGCCATTACGCAGGAGCTTTGGAAATAGGTCTCGTCCGGTTCTAGTTCAATGGAAAGGTCAACTTCTCGGTGCGGTGGCGTACAGGTAGTTCATCGGGAAAAACGTCTGGAAACTCATTCACCACCGGAATGTTTGTGATTGCAAGTTGTGAAGTGTCCTCTCGAAGAACATAACACCGGTAGTATTCACTTCGAGAGCTGCAGGAGGCTTAGATGCGATAATCTTGAGAGATCCTTTTGTACTAAAGTGTTCACGTCCGTGATGACATATGTGGTACCGTCATGAGCCGAAATAGAAATAGTCGGTGGTAGGTATCCAAGATTGTTACGTGCAATGGCATCCAGTCCATTCCTAATATGATATCTTCATGCAGGTGGGAAGACCATAAAATTAGCGGTCGACTATGATCGTCGATCTTGATCCGACAGTCTCGAACCTTTGATCGCAGCAATCTACTACCCTCGGGTAGTTTAACGATAAAGGGCTCACAAGGTACACAAACAAGATTTAAGCGTTCAACACATTCCACAGATATAAACAAATGGGTGGCTCGGTATCAAATAGTACATGCACCGGTGAGAGTTAACAAGAAGAGTACGAGATAGTGGCGCAGTGACCATCCGTAGCCCTCGGCTCAAATACACGAGGCAGTGTTGACTCAGAAAAGGACGAGGTACCTCCGCCGCGCCCACGGCCTCGTCCGGCACCATGCGGTGGCGGTTGGCTCAGTGGGATGGAGCTCGGTAGTTGGAAACAGCGGCGTCTAGGGGATTACCTGAGCCTTGTTGACTTGGTTGCGAAGGCTGGGCTCGATTGGAATTGGCCCGCCCGGCATGGCGAGACATGTGTCCACCCTTTCCGCAAGTGAAACATTTGGTAGCCGTCTTCGACACCGATCCTTAGTATGCCGGTCATGCCACAATTAAAAGCGATCCGGCGGTAAGGCCGATCGAGATACACCCTTACATTGACGAAACCGCCGGCTTAAAAGAAGATGCGGGCCCGAATTCATTTTGTTGTTGCTCCTGTGAACTGATGTCTTCTGCTTCTTCGAGTTATGCCCGATGTCGGTATTAACAACTGTACCGGCATAAGCTGTGACTACGTCTTCGTATGCTCTCAGGGTCGTGCAGTGAAATCCGGCGGCATAGCGTTGTACATCCTCCGGTAACCTCTGCGCAAGATGGCATATTCGTTGATCTTCTAATGGAACCATCTGGGAGATGTAACTTAGCTCGGTTCGGTAGGCCCGAATGATCTCTGGTACTGGCATGTTCTGAGGGCCGACACTGAAAAAGTCTCGAGCGCGAGCGGTTTGGGCTGATCTGGGACAGTACTCGCTCCGTAGCAGTCGGGCAAATTCGGTCCACCCGACCATTCGGTCCTCTGGCCTGTAAGTCCTCCACCAACGTGCAGCAGTGTCACGGAGTTGATTAATTCCGAGCGGCACCTTTCTGTTTTCTGGGCATCCGATTACTTCGAAGGCAGTCTCCATTTCCGAAATCCAGTCGTCCACGTGTTTCTCTCCTGTCCCGTCAAATAATGGAGGCCTAGCCTTCAACATCTCTCCCAACCATCGATCTCTTCCTGCGTTTTCTTCCACATTGATGACCGGTATCCGTTCTGCCTGATTGACCTGAGCAATTCCAATGGCGATAGCCTGGGCAAGGGCCTGAACAAAAGCTGGATCCATGCCTCCAGGGTTGTTATTTTGGCGTTCCGCCTCCTGATCGTTTTGGTTAACTGGTGGCGGCTGGCCCCCAGCAGGATGGGTCTCGGCGGTGTTCCCGTCCTCATTGTGGTTCGCGGCGGAACCCTGAGCGTCATTCACCACCCTTCTAGCTCCTCGGCGTGCCATCACTAACGGTATCAATCTAAAGCCAGTTCCACGCATGATTTTCAATTAAATGTTGTACAAAAATAGAAACACACACATATCACTTACTTGCATTCCCACGAGGAGCTTCGATCGCTTGGGGTGTTGGATTTTGAGAGAAAGAAAAAAAAATATAGGAGAAAGTTTTATTCAAACCAGGAGTTTGGTGCTCTGATACCATTTTCTGTAACACCCCCAAAATATCCCGAGGTATTACAGTGCCATGAATCCCACGTGGGACCCACAAGGCTAGTTAGAAAAATAGGCATTTTAAGAAAATCGCGATAAAACCTTAAATTCAAGGATTACATAACGTGAGTCGAAAGATTTAAGGGAAGTGTAATTTGAAGTCCAATTATTACACAACAAAGGTTTTCTCAAAGAAAACAATTTATTACAATTAAAACAGCGGCTAGAGATAATTCCAACACCGCTCAAGTCCAGGACCCCTCGGGAATGTCACGCACATGATGAACAATTTTACAGTACGACGAGTCATACTGAGTAACCGAGTCGAGAATGCATACCAAATAACAACTACTAACAACGATATACGACATCTTTACAATCAAAGTACCTAGTAATCACAGGGAATATTTCATCACTTAACCGACGAGTCTTTCTCTTTAACACATAAGCCCCCAAGGTCGCAACCAAGGGTCACGGAAGTATCCACACGGGAATACCCCGGAACATAGGTGCCCACTTCGAGTCTTACCCCCTAACACATTTCCACACGGGTACCATACAGGTTTTATCCCCAACACATCGGCCCATTTATAACATCTTTAGAGAAAGACAAACGTCGGCTTTTATCAAAATGGCACGTACACACATACGGTATAACATTGATATTAGAAAATTCACGAGCAAGATTTCACTTGCCTGTGATCCGGTAGTAGGTGCTTTATGATAACGAAGTCCCCACACCCGCTCGAACTTAACCTAGCCACGAAACATCCGATTAACACCTCATACGGATTATAATGAATCAACTAGTCTCCCTTTCCTAACCGGATCCCTAGTGTAGTTTTAATTGTCGGTATGAGTATCGTTTCTAAGTTTTCAAGTGTTGTGTATCATTATCTCGTTCAATCTTATAATTAACATTAGGTATATCGATATACTCAAGAAGATAATCCTATCATTCTTCGGTGTCAACGAATTATTATGGCGAAATCGAATCTTATGCTTTCTAATACAATTCTATATCCCGAATACTACAACCGACGGATTTTATTGCACAACAACTTCGGTGGTTTGGCAACCAATATTGATTATACTATCGAATTATTTCCTTAGTTTGCTAAGTGTCAAAAATCACAAGGTAAGGGTGGCTACGGACAATGGAATATACGGTGACGGATTACTACGAATTTCCCCACAATTGATTCGTCAAATTTTACATTCCTAGTGATGATTTGAAGTGAAATTTCATTTGCACGAAACGAAACATATGGGAAACGAAATTTCCGGTTACTACAATTTCATCCGACAAGATTGTATACGAAGTTTAGCAAAATCTACCCAATACCCGCAATATAATAAGTATAAATAAGAAAACATCGAAGATATAACTCCAGGGATTGGTGGCTTACCTTATTGGAAGAAGAATAATGAAGATGGTTGAAGGATTCACAAGAACTACGAGGAAAACGAGAAGTGACTTGAACGACTTGGATAATCTTCACCGAAGCTCAAGAATCCACCTCCTCAATGTTAATTCAAGTGTTTAAGAGGCTTAAGAACCGGGTATAGGGCTAGGAATTTCTCCAAGGGTGGTAGTTTGTGATGTTGGGTCGTGCAAATGAAGAAGGGAACTATCATTTTATAAAACTTGGTTTTGATAACGACGTTAACGATAAGGGTGTTACGTCGTAAGGTGTATTACGTGCGTAGCGGTGTCTTGACAACGTCGTAAAGAACTCATTGCCGAAATGTGCCCAAGTGTTACGTCGTTAAATTTGGGACATAACGTCACGTAGCGAGCAGTTGACTCGTTTGTCCTCTAGCCCGCCGAAAGTAGCCTGTCCGTGTCAAAAGAAAGATTCGGAAGACCGACCCACCCGTTACGTACGTAATGTAGCTGCCTTAACGTACGTAACGATCGAAATATAGCGTACGTTAGGCATGGGTTATAGCGCGCGTTAGACAAACCCTTTTAGCCTCAAACCACATTCTAACCATCTTGGGGTGACCATCCCTTCCACTCGTCAACAATTATCGGGGAACAAGACGTTGGCCACCGTCATATTCGCACCGACAATCGTCCCACGGCGTCAAGGTGTGTCACTCCCGTTTCATTCACATCGTACAATTATATAGCACTCAATGGAATACATAAATAGAAATGACGTCACATTACCAAACATTCACACAGTACAAAGTAATCAAGCATGGAATACCGGAGGTATTACAGCTTACTCTCTCTCTCTCTCTCTCTCTCACACACACACACACACACACACACATATATATATATATATATATATATATATATATATATCTATATATATGGCGCGTTCTATGCAGTACTAATATTAGATGCGGTACTTTACAGTACTAATTTATGCATGAGTTTTGTACTAATTATGCATGAAATATATGCATTTCGTGCATCAAAATTTCAATGCATTACTTTACAGTACTAATTTATGCATGAATTTTGTACTAATTATACATGAAATATATGCATTTCGTGCATCAAAATTTCAATGCACATTAAGGTACGTAATGTTGGGGTGAATGCACATTACTTCAAGCTGAACGTAAGTTAAGGTCTGTCAATTTGAGCAAGAAATCATCTCGAGGAATTTGGACTATTATTTCTTCATTTTGTTGGATCTTTCATTTAGAACCTTCATATACGCTAAAAAATCAACGCTTGATCGATTTCTAGCACACTTAAGAGTATCTTGAAGTGATTGCTAGCGATATACTACCTCCGTTCTCTTATAACTGCAACATCTGGACTTTCACGTTTGCCAATGCACAACTTTGATTATTAATATCTTCAATTCTTTACTTTTAAAAATTATAAAAAGTTGATATTTTGAAAGTATATTTCGAGATGAATCTAACAAGATCCCACATGATTATATTTTTTCATATGTATAAATCACAACAGATGGTCAAAAGAGAATATGTGAACAGTGTAATAGTCAACACGTTGCAATAATAAAAAAACGGAGGAAGTATTGAGTTATTGCAAGAATTTGCGGTAGAGATTCTTCCTTGAGGTAATTATGGTTTTCATATTGAGTTTGGGATCGTGTACTGATCTTGATTTTTTGAGTCATTGAGCTATTTTATCTAAGTTTAGATTTGAATTATATTTGATAATGATATTTTCGAATAGTAAATGTTATGAATTTATGAGCTATGATATGCTATTATTAATTGGGTAATTGGTAGATTGATGTTAAACATTTTTTTTTAAAAGTGATATATTGATAGGGGGACCTATTTCCTTACATAGCTGATATTTTTCTGGGGGGCCAAATCCCAAACATAGCCAGAAAGAAATTAAAACAAGCTAACTAAAACAAGAAAGCAAGTAAATTAAAGGGAGGCCAAATCCCTAACATAGCCACACGACATACGACACAAACAAATATTTCCAGCTGAGTGTCTGGTTCGAGCTTGAATATTTGTTGAACTGCACCATGAGCCGTGTTAGAATTAGGTACTTTAACGACATACCTAGGTCAAGTTTGAGCGCCAACTGAGTATCAGGCCTTGGTTCAGAGCCAAAATTGAATCCAGCAAATCACCAGGAGCCATCATCAGTGAGTCTGAAGCGCGAGCTAGAGCATCTTGGAATATGCAGATTCGAACGGACCATATCAAAAGCCAAATAAAGGTCTAACAAAATCCCCCACAAATACCTACTTTCTCATTACTGCAATGCGTATAGGCAAACTGACTCCACGCCCCCATACGTAGAGTATAACTAATAACCGCATTTCTTCATGATTCTTCGATATCTAAGGGTTCATTCAAACTTCCCAATCCAGCAATTGAGCAGGAGCCATCCGTCATGATCCTTAGCGAGAGTTTGAGCATCTTGGAATATGCAGATACGAAAGGACAATATCAAAAGCCAAAAAAGGTCTAATAAAATCCGCCACAAATACCTACTTCCTCATTACTGCAATGCGTATATACAAACCAACTCAATGCTCCCCAACGTAGAGTATAACCAAGCACCGCATTTCTTCATGATTCTTCGATATTCAAGGTATCATTCAAAATTCCCAATCCAGCAATTAAACATGAGCCATCCGTCTTTGATCTTGAGCGAGAGCTTGAGCATCTAGAAATGCAGATACGACAGGACTCCTTCAAGAGCCAGATACAGGTCACACAAAATTGGCCATAAACACCTACTTCCTCACTACTTCAATGAGCAAATGTGAACCACCCTAGCGCCCCTCATACGCATGGTAGGAACAAATATGCGCACATCTTCGTGATTCTTCGATATTCAAGGTTTCTTTCGAGGAACCCAATCCAACCATTCAAAGAAAGCCAACCATCGCATAACCTTACGAACAGTTATAGAGTAGGCTGAAAACAAGTCCTAAAACAAAACCCAAACACCTACTAAGACACTTCTCAAATTCGGGTCCCGCTCCAACCCAATGCCGGCCGTACACTGGGAAGGGCCATTCCGTCATCTGCCTCGTGGCCTTCGATATCACTGAGAAGAATTCTTGGACCCAAGTCAGCCACTAACAAGTAACCAGAGCCATTTTGGATATGACAGGAGGAAACGTCTTGGAATCAACAAGCTCAAGCCGAGAGCCAAATGCAGAGCTAAAAATCACAACCACTAACACCTACTACATCACTACTGCAATGAGCACAGATGCACCGACCCAGCACCCCCAGACGCAGGGTAAGATTCTCATGTAACACATATCTTCATGAATTTTCGATATTCGAGGAAGCGATTATAGATCCATATCCAGCCATAAACCGAAGCCAGTCGCCAAGTCTTTAATAGTCACCATAGCAAGGCCGTCAGCTATTCCGACCCTGCCCGATGGGCAGTTCGATTGGGTCGTTTGTTGTTTTGACCAATCTCCCCACCCCGAGGCCGTTTCTAGACTTGCCTAGGTCCCTTAGGGCCGTTTCAAGACTTGCCCAGGTCTCTATGAGCCTTTTAAAGATCCTGCCCAGGACCAAGATTGATGTTAAACATGAGTTCAATTGAATTATATTGGGAGATATTACTAGAAGCTTGTTATGACGATCTTAAGCTTGAATCCAACCGAGGTGTTCGATCAGTTTCCCAATTGAATGGTTAATGTACAAACTTGGATCAATTGATCATTATTAATTTAATCTTGAAAGATCAGGCTAATTATAAGGTTTTGGGTCTGGTTTGCCAAATTTTTATTCTAGATAGATTTTGGGACACTTGGAGCCTATAATCAAGCAAATCTTTTATACTACCTTTGTAAATTTTCAGATGTTTTTTTTATTGTTTCAAGATGAAATTTTAATAAATAAATTTTTAATTATATTATACAAAATTATCAAAAAATAATATTTTATCATATTTTAAAAACCGAATCTAACTATATAATTTTTATATTCGTAGATACAACACCTAAAAAAATGATCCAAGGTTCAATTTGAAAAAAGGAAATTCAAAAGATAATTAAATATATACCGAGGTAGTATGTTCATTACCAAATTACGCTATTAATTCTCATGTATAGAATTTTATATTAGTATTGTCATATAGTATCGTGTGTTAAGATGTTACTATTCCAAAGCTATTGAGGTGAGTCGAGCAGTGGAAGATATTTACTATCCTTATTAGATCAGTTCTCCAACTTGCTTGGCTTTAGCTTTGTGGCAATTTAGTGTAATGTGTGTGCTTGACTTTAGCTTTGTGGTAATTTAGTGTAATAGGGGTGTTGTGTTGTCTTGAGTGATACGAGTTGTTGTTATGTGTCAATAGTCACGGGAAGGGAATTCATCGATCGACACCAACCTACAACATATGTGCTTCCTGGCATTAGTACCTTGGTCGGACAATATCTCCTCAGTTGCTGTATTTTCCTGCTTGCCAATTTCCCATAATGCCTACGATAATCCAACGCTCTTACACTCCAGTCATTTTTCGGCCCCGCATGGGTGGAGCTTACTTCAAATAGTGCACAATACAAGTGTCTCCGCATTACGACCATTTGATCTCACAAGCCTAGAACCACCTCTCATTTCGTGTGGAACCAGTTCTTGTTCTCCGTGAGAGTTCGTATTTCCTTTCATATAGAGTCTCCAAGTTGGGCCTAGAAGCATGGACAGGAGCCGCTCCTTGACTGTGCCCCCATTGCACCAAAGTTCACTTTCTGCACTCATCGGCCCCGATAGAACATGACCACGCCCGAATGACACCATACTGAGAGAGATTTGGGCTCCGATACAATTTATCACGGGCCGGGGGTTCTCAAGCCCATGCGGTGTCCCGAGACCCCTCACACTCCGAGACTAGCCTATCCCACATAAGCATGCCAACTGGTTTCACCCTGCCATGTGCTCATCGGGGAGACGACAATTGCCCCCGACCAGTGTGCCCTACCTGCTATGATCCCCTTCATAATCAAGTCGTCGACCAACGACAAGATCCCCAGACTTAACTTGGTCGGCATGCCTGACTCATTTAGACCGATGCATTCAAGCAAACGACGACTTAAAGTTAATGTCGACCCCTTGATGTAGTGGATGAGATTGCTATTCGGAATTTGGAGAAAGGGCGTTTTTGAAGAATTCTGAATATATTTGTTGGCAATTTTTGGGATGAGTCCAGTTGTTTCTTATAGGAATCGACCCATTGACAGTCACCGTTATGTGGTGAAGCCCGTCGTCTTTGGCCAAAAAATAACCTTTAAGCCCTCAAATTTGTGTTTTTCTATATTTAGGGACCTAATTGCAAATTTTAAAAAGTTTGTGCGCTTGTTCTTTTTTCCGAAATTATAACCCTAGCTTCCTAGGGTATGTAAATCCTTGCAAGACAATTATTTTGGTGATTATTGAATTCAAGTTTTTCTCTATATTTTTCCTAGAATTCTTAGATCGGTAGAATCTAGGGTCTAGAAGGCTGTATGCCAAGGACGGTTGATCCATTGAAATATTATTGTTTCCTGAAGTTTTGCTGTGGTATCGGAGACAGGTCCAGCATTCGACATGAGGCCATAGAGATAGGATACTATTGCTGAAATTGCTGATGAAGAGGGGATGAACCGCATGATTATTGAGGCAATCGATCAGAAATTGGAGGATGTTGTCGATCTGCTTACTGCCCGGATGGAGGCGATGTTTGCTGCTTGAGAATAGGGTAATATTGCATAAAGAGAGACCCATCCTAATAATCGGCATGTTGCCCTAGAGGGGGATGATATCGATTCGGACGGTCAGGGTGATTTGGAGGGTGAAGGTCGTCGTCATGTTAGGGTTACGGAGGATAGGCGGTGGGAGTCTGGGATGCGAACTGAGATTCCAGAATTTCGAGGTACCCTCCAACCGGAGGAGTTCCTTGATTAGTTGGCCGCCGTTGAGGAGGTTTTGGAGTTCAAAGGGGTTCCAGAGGATAAGAGAGTGCAGTTAGTAGTGACCAGGTTACGAGATAGGGCGATGGCTTGGTGCAGCAGTTAAAGAACAGTAGGATTCGTATGGGGAAGCCTAAAATTGTATCATGGGAGAAGATGAAGAAGAAGTTGAGGGCGAATTTATCTGCTGAATCTAAGGTTTAGAAGCATGTATTTCAAGGACGACTGATCTATTGGAATATAGTTGTTTTCTATACCTTTTCTGCATCAGTTGGTATCAGAGAGAGGTTCAGCATTCGACGTGGCGCCACGGAGAGAGAGCATATTATTGCTGAAATTGATGATGAAGAGAGGATGAACTGCAGGATTACTAAGAAAATCGATTAAAAAATCGAGGATGTTGTTGATCGGCTTACGCCCGGATGGAGGCTATATTTGCTGCTCGAGAACAGGGTAATATTGCACGAAGAGGGGTGCATCCTAATAATCAGTGTGTTGCCCTAGAAGGGGATGATGTTGATTCGGACGGTCAGGGTGATTTGGAGGGTGAATGTCGTCGTCGTGTTAGGGTTATGGAGGATAGGCGGTGGGAGTCTGGGATACGAACTGAGTTTCCAGAATTTCGAAGTACCCTTCAACATGAGGAGTTCCTTGATTGGTTGGCCGGAGTTGAGGAGGTTTTGGAGTTCAGAGGGGTTCCAGAGGATAATAGAGTGCAGTTAGTAGCGACCAGGTTCGGGATAGGGCAATGGCTTGGTGGTAGCAGTTAAAGAATAGTAGGAGTCGTATGGGGAAGCCTAAAATTGTATCCTGGGAGAATTTGAAGAAGCAACTAAGGGCGAATTTTCTTCCCTATAATTAACAGCGATTGCTATATCAGAGGTTGCAAAACCTGAAGCAAGGGAGGGAGATCCGTAGAAGAATATACAACTGAAATGTATGAGTTGATATCCAGGAACGATGTGTTTGATACCTAAGACCAGTTGGTAGCGATATATTGGAGGGTTGGTATCACGATATTTTATGTGTGAAGCCCGTTGTTTTTTTGGTCAAAAAATAACGTTTAAGCCCTTAATTTTGTGTTTTTCTGTTTTTAGGGACCTAATTGCAAATTTTAAAAAGTTTGTGTGCTTGTTCTTTATTTATAAAATTTTAACCCTAGCTTCCATAGAGTGTATATATATGCTTGTAAGACAATTATTTTGGTGATATTGAATTAAAGTTTTTCTCTATATTTTTCCTGGAATTATTAGATAGCTAAAGCAAGCATAGGTCTTTGTTATAGGAGTGAATAAAAGGAAGCTCAACCCTCGTGGCCGCCCATTTCGGGATCCCTGCGTTAGGCCCTCACCGTTAATAGAAGTAGGGTTCAGGCGAATCGATCCAATAGAGATTATCCGGCTGGGTTACGAGTTAGCAGTGCTGTTTCACCTTGTGCTTCTTGGCCTAGCTTTTGTGGCGCAGAGGAAGCGGGGAAATACACGGGACAAGGTAGGTTAGCGGAAGGGATAGATCCAGGGTCTTAGGCCTTTTCTATGGGCCTTTCTTCTATCTTTCGCCTACTCGAAGCCCTTAATGCAGAATATGAGCCGGAATTTTTTGGTTTTTTGGATTTTGGGGCCTCAAAATCTGATCACTTGCGGCGGCCATAGACCTAAACCAAGAAAGGAAGAGTAGGCTTAGCTCTATACCGGTCGGGAGACGGTCGGCTGAATCTAGGAGTTAGAAGGCTGTATTCCAAGGATGGTTGATCCATTGGAATATAGTTATTTCCTGTGGCTTAGCTGCATCACCCATTTACACCTCTTGTGGCAAGCTAACCATAAGACATGCCTCATTCGATTGGTCAACACGGTCATGATATTTCAGGACCTGACACAATGCTATGTTAAGTTCTGAAGTTCTAAGTGAGACCATTATTTGCGACTGATCCAAAGGTAATGTCTATAAGTAGAACCCATATGTGGTTCTGGTGCTCATATTTAGCGTGACCACTACTCTTGTGCAGTCCAAAATAGAGCCAATATTGCGGCAATTGTATTTCTTTTCCCCCCTTTTAAGTGAGGCTATCGCGTGCTTGCGCTGTAATATGTGTTTGAGTGCGTAACCACCTCTATGTACTTTTGGTATGATGACTTTCTCATGCTAGCATGTGATGCGATTTTTAGGAAATTATATAGATGTTAATGATGTAAAATAAATCTATTTTATTCAGTTGTAGGCGTGAGATCATATATTTTATATCCTTATAATTTTGAACTTTTGTAAACCATTATGTGACTGTTGTCGTTTACTAAACTCATGTTTTTAGTTGTGCATTTTCTGGCGTGTTGTTTTACCCTATTATGATTTGATCAACACTGTGTACCCGGCGATATAGTCAAGCGTAGTCATTATGCTAACAATTTGATTATGCTTGCTTGAGGTATCTTAAAATCATTGTTGGACCATGATAAATCCTAGCCTTTGTTTCATATAACATTTCATCAAATTTAACCTTTTTATAGTCGATTTTGACTTTACATGCGGGAAAGGACATGCGGTTGCTAAGCCGTCGAGTCATGGTCGCGAGCTGGCCAAGGTTGTGGTCGCTAAGCCACCTTGTTAGCGGCCGTTATGACCAAATCGACTTTAGATCGGGCTCAACACTTATATAAGGCATTTGAGGTGCCTTGTTGTTCATATTGCAACCAACTTTATTAGCCCTCATCCCTTAATCATAGACCCTTAATTTTAAGTTGTTTTAAGTGTTCTAAACGTATATATCATCAAGGAGGCTCGATTCAATCGCTTCAATCAATTTTCAAGATCAAGGTATAAATCTTAATACCTTCTTCACTGATTTTTGAAGATTGATCCATGATTATTCATGGTAAACGACAGTGGTTGTATTAAAGATTGTTCTTGGGTTATTTTTATTGATTCCAGTGGTCAAAAACTTGATCAAACATATGAATTATTCAATCGATGTAAAAGTCCTCAATGAGTTTTCCTTGAGGTTTTCATAGCCTTGTAAATTACAATCACTTACTTTCCTTGTAATTATGTGTTCGTATAGGTGTTAGGTCGGTAGGGTTGTGAATTACCAATTGAGCAGCATCTTTGTTCGACACTTTGTGTCTTAGCACTCGTGGTCTGTGGTTGAGGTTCTAAGGTCTGCGCCAATTGATCGTAATGGCTGTATCCGTCAGCTATCCTTGTGATATCACCGGATGAGGCAAGTTTTACGATCATACACTTTATACTCTATGTCATACGAACTATATGCCTGCGCACATTATGTGTTATGTTTGTGAAGAAGATGATATATTATGGGAAATGGTAAGCCCTGATTGATATTGATATTATATGTATGTGTGTGTTTCATGTGTATGGTAATTATGTGCTGTGTATATATGTTGGGTGATGTGTTAAGTAGGTAAGGCTTTCTACCGACTTTGATCATTGTATTGGATATCAACTTGGCTCCTATGCCAGGTATAGTTGTGTTCTTGTGGGATCTATGCTTGTTTATGGTGTGTTGTCTTGCCCTTGAAGTATATGGTATTATTTGGTTGTATAACACTAATTATTGCTTTCGTATCGGTGTGACCAACTGTGCTGGTGCGATGTTACTGTTCTATGTTGCATTCACCCTGGCCGGATACCTTGAGCAATTGTGATTGAATATGAGTGTGACTTGTTTTGTAATTTTTGGTTCGTTGATTATGTGCTTGCACGTGCTATGAGTGGAATATAGACATTTAATTCGGTTATACATAACCGATTGTTGGTTTTTTCATGTATCTAGTACATCGGATATGAGCAAAAAACGCAGCAGAATAATAAAACAAAAAACCCAAGATGCAGATCTCATGAAGTAATTTAATTGTTTAATTAAAGGGTTCGTCGAATTACCTTAATCCAAAGAACAGATCTAGATCTGGACTAGAAGCTGATGAAAGTCACCTTCCTCTTTCGGTGATCCACACGCGAATAATAGCACAAACCGGATTGCTAGGTCCTTACGAATAATATTGATAAACAGTACAACAGATGATTCCCTGCTATAAGGATTGTACTGTTGATCAAGATCAACTAAGGAAGAGCAGGGGATGGCCGAACCGGGATTTTTTGAACAGAAAGGGGCGGCTGAATTTCTGAGGGGAGGGGATCGATTTTTTGTTTCTTTTTCTATGACAACTCCTTGTCATAGATCCCTTATTTATACTAAGTAAACCCTAGAGTCAAAACTCTGTTATTTGCTTAGTTACGCCTCAATTTATTAAATTATACAATATATATAATATCCCATATTATATATTATTTATTATTTAATTTTTTAATAAATATAATATCTAATTTTATATTTACTATTCCCCGTTGATATAATTAAATAATATAATGTATAATATCATATATTATATATTACTCACTATTTAATTCCTAATATAATCTCCAATATTATATTTATTAATTATTCTTGCTTGTCTTTAATTGCCGTATGTGTGACCGAAAAAGCTTATATCATGTTGACAATTATTTAATATCTTATTAAATAATAAATCCTAAGAGGTCCTTAGAAAAACATTATGATTATCCAAATAATATAAGTTGTAGTCCATTAAATCATTTAACGTGTCAAATCCATTTGTCACAAGATATCATATTGAACTAAGTCATGAAACCTGTCATACTTATTTATGTTCAAATGCTTTCTCGATCTTAAGTAGACTGATTGAATCAAATGACTCTTCATTTCCTTCAGTCCTACTTATCGAGGGTCCCAACAGACCTCTCTCTCCAGAAAGAGAGAGATAGATCCCCATCTTGATTATTCATTACCCTCTACATGACTCCCACTAATCCCGATCGCTAACCTTTATGATCACCATATTTTAGATGACGTTGGATTAAGACAAGGCATAGCAATTATCATGTTGGACTCCATGATAATCTCAGGTTCAAAGGATTTATTGACATACTGTTATATTGAGTTTCACTTATGATATTTTCATGCAGTGATCTCAATGTATGTCTGTCCAGTATTGCGTTCCCCAACCAATACCCATAAATTTGATTCACACCATGCACAAAATCATCCAATGATTATCAATCAAGCTTATACTAGTACATTAACCACGTGAGTCTCCACTCTACGTGATTGGACCAGGACATGTGAATAATCTTTATTGTTCGTGAATAACTATAATTTGATTATTATAATATTAAAGCATGCATACATTATAATAATCAACAAAAAATAGATGTTATCAAATAACTTTATTTAAACTTGATAATTACAAATCTACGCACGTCGAATGTTCTAGGGCACTATTCCCAACAATCTCCCACTTGCACTAGGACCATTCATTCATGACTCTTAAGCCTTTCGATCTAGAATGCTCTTCATCCTTTCGTTGTGAGAGAGGCTTGGTAAGTGGATCATCAACATTCTCTTATGTTGCTACTTTGTATATTGTGATATCTCCTCGACTGACGACCTCTCTGATTAGGTGATATTTTTTGAGTATATGTTTGGAATCATGATGGCACCTAAGCTATTTAGATTGTGCAATAGCACCATTATTGTCACAATAAAGGCTTATGGGACCCTGGATGGTCGGTACTGTTGGGATTCGGTGCCTAAAACGAAGGCCCAGCGGAAGCGGTAAAACAAAAATTAATTCGATCCGAATCCCTACGAGGATCGATCGAGCTACGTATATACGAATATAAAATAAACAAAGGAAGATTCGAAATCATACCCTTGTCGTCCGTTGATTATATGGATTTCCTTCTCTTGAGCTATTCCCCAAACGATCCAAAATGCTCCAAGCCCTTGGATGATCCAACGCCGAAAAACCGCATCTCTACTTGTCACGCGTCGGAGAAATGAACGGAATGACAACACTCGATTAACCTCTAAGGTTACGGCTAGAATCAAGTGATGAAACTTTAGTTATAACACTCTAAGTGTTTTAATTTATATCTCTCAATATATCTTTAATTTTCTCCAAGAACAATTAAGATGATATCAAGAAGATGATGAAGACAATTGAGAAAATGGTTTTTCTCTCTCTCTCTCTCTCTCTCTATCTCACTCTCACGTAGGAATGTGTAGGTTGAAATGAAAGATGTCTTCATCCCTCTTATTCAACTCCCCACCACTAGCAACAACTCATGCATGTGGGAATCTAACCCCACCTCCACAATTATCATACATTAAAGAATGGGGACATAAGTCCAAAAGGAAGGTGGCTAGAAATTGGGGGCCCATGGAGAAAACGGATGAGTTTGGTTCGTTTCGGACTCCCGAGAGTCCAAACAGATAAATTCCAATTCCGTTCCGATGTATTTGTATAGTTTAATTAATCCAATTAATTTCATCATATCAAATACAAAATAATATAATTATTTCTCCAAGAAATAATTATATATATATGAATTAAATTAGTCACCCAGTAATTTATTTAATTCATTAGGCCGTAAATCAATTTATCCAATAAATCGATTTAAACATCCAATGTTCCAAAATTAGATATCCAATATCTAATATTCATAATGAGAGAATTAGCTTTATTCATTCCGTCGTCAATCCTATTGCGCGACTCGGTAGGTCCGTCTCAGTCAGCAATGGGAGGAACCAAAGAGTAGTAGCACCACCTAGCCAGCCTGGCGGCCTACACTGTACCCCACTGAGAACGAATGATTGGGATCATTCAAGAACCATTCTGTCGTGAATACCAGTATACGTATAAACCCTTCTTTCAAATGTCCCGATCAAGTTATAGAGTCACGATCAGTCAAACCCTATCTGTACTTGACGCTATGCATTCGTTAATGCAAATCGAGATCATCGAGCTGTCGTGTATCTAATACAACTAGCTCCAATGCTTTGGCCAAAGACTTATGATCTCATCTGCCAATAACCGCATAGGACATATAACCCGCTCACTAACGGGAGAAAGAATTCTATCTTGGTATTCAGTAGGACTGCTACTTGCCCGTCAAGATGCACGTCGAGGTTGACCCCGCCTTCCGATTTACGAGGTCGAACTACTCTAATGAAAATCTTGACGTCACAAGCACATCCCTACTAAATCCTCAAGTCGAAGGTTCACGAATACCTATCACAACCTTTCGATTCCGTCATTGATCGTCCGGAGTGAAATCCGTGTGACGAATCGAGGGTGAGTCGGTTCGAGTATACTAATCCAATTAGCATACCTATAACGTGTGCTCCCACTAACCATTAGTGTTCGACAGGCACTCTCCATGTCAAAGAACACGTCATACAAGTCTTCACATAAACTTAACGCCCAGTCAAGTTTCACCGACTTGCGAACGATTAAGTATTTGAGCTATAACCTTTCCAGTGCCGACCCCCTTATCCAATAAGGAGTGGAACGTTTTGCTCTCAAATATACGGACTAGTTTCTATATGTTTATTTACGAGTTAGCAATGCCAGTAACTACCAGTAAATAAAGAAACATTCATTTGCCTTATATAAATGGTTTACATAATTACAAGTACAATGCCCTCACTCAACAGCCTCTGAGTGGCATTCGAGGGCATACTCCTAACAATCTCCCACTTGCACTCAATACCACACACTATGGTATCTAATACCCATGTTCTCCAGATGCCGCTCCAAGCTAGTCTGAAAAAGTGGCTTGGTCAGTGGATCGGCGACGTTGTCAGCCGAGTCTACTCTGTGCAGCACAATGTATCCCTTGCGAACAAATTCTCTTACGAGATGATACTTCCTCTCAATATGTGCAGTCTTTGTTGTGAAACCTCGGCTCCTTGGCTGCGCTACGGCTCCGTCGTTGTCGCGATGCAGTAGACAGGCGACTCGGCACATGGTATTATTTGAAGTTCTGGGTGAAACTTCTTAATCCAGAACCCTTCCTTGGAAGCCTCCGAGGCTGCTTGATACTCAGCCTGACAGGTGGAATCAGCAGTCGCGCTTTGCTTGGCGCTTTGCCAAGATACTGCTCCTCCATTAAGAGTAAATATGTAGCCATAAGTAGACATCGAGTCGTCCTCCAGTCCTTAGAAGTCTGAATCAGTGAATCCCACCACATCCAAATCTCCACCGCCATACATAAGAATCATATCTCTAGTTCTTCTCAAGTACTTGAGAACGTTCTTACTGACGATCCAATGTTCCCTACTGGTTTGCTCGAAACCTACTCACCACGCTTACAGCATGCGCGATGTCAGGTCTTGTACACAACATAGCATACATAAGGCTACCCACGGCCGAAGCATATGGTATATTACTCATTTCCTTTCGTTGTTCCTCATTTTGAAGACACATCTTCAAGGTGAGTTTTATTCCATGTCGCATCGGTAGGAACCCTCTTTTAGAATCATCCATCTTAAATCGCTTTAAGATTTTATCTATATAGAGGGCTTGGGAAAGACCTATTGTTCTCTTCGCTCTATCCCGGTAGAGTCGAATACCAAGAATATAGGTAGCTTCTCCCAAGTCTTTCATGGAGAAATTACTCGAAAGCCAAGCTTTCACAGAACTGAGCATTCCCACATCATTTCCTATTAGTAGAATGTCATCTACATATAGTACTAAGAATGCGATCTTGCTCCCACTAACCCTCTTGTATACACAAGGTTCCTCTTCATTTTGTACGAAATCAAACTCTTTGATTGCCTCGTCAAAACGAAGGTTCCAACTACGCGACGCTTGCTTCAGTCCATAAATGGAACGCTGAAGCTTGCACACTTTCTGAATATCGACTTCAGACACAAAGCCTTGAGGCTGCTCCATATAGATTTCCTCCTCAAGGAATCCATTAAGGAAAGCCGTCTTTACGTCCATTTGCCATATCTCATAATCATGGTAGGCAGCTATAGCAAGCATCATGCGAATAGACTTGATCATGGCTACGGGCGAGAAGGTATCATGGTAATCGATCCCTTCCTTCTGGGTATAACCCTTTGCCACAAGCCTGGCCTTATAGGCATCAACCTTGCCATCACCATCAGTCTTTCTCTTGTAGATCCACTTGTTCCCAATAGGCACTATGCCCTTGGGGCGGTCTACTAGAGTCCAGACCTGATTGACATGCATCGAGTCTATCTCAGCTTCCATAGCTTCACGCCATTTTGCGGAGTCTACATCCACCATCGCTTGGTCATAGGTCGTCGGGTAGGTCTCTTGGCTATCACTTGGAACCTCATGGAGACCCAACTCATCCAAGTGCACAAGCCCATACCTCTCAGGTAAATGAGACACCCTACTAGATCTACGAGGTGGTTGTACTTGTGTTTCAGAAGGTTCGGTTCCAGTTTCTTGCACAGGTGTCTCCCGAGGAGTTTCATTGTATTCTTCTAAAGAAATACTTCTACCTGCTCCGCCTTCCTGAATGAACTCATCTTCCAGGAAGTGTGCTTGTAAAGCAACAACGATCTTTCGATTTTCGGGCATGTAGAATAGATATCCCATCGTCCCACATGGGAATCCAATGAAACGTCCCTTTGCGGACCTAGCTTCCAACTTCTCCACATTAGTCTTCTTGACATAAGCGGGACATCCCCAAATCCTAATGTGATTAAGACTTGGTTTCCTGCCCTCCCACATCTCATGTGGAGTTTTAGGAACGGATTTGGAAGGACATCTGTTCAAGATATACGCGGCAGTCAGGAGTGCATACCCCCACAGGTAAATTGGTAAGTCAGTGTAGCCCAGCATGGAACGGACCATGTTTAACAAGGTCCGGTTCCTTCTTTCTGACACACCATTTAACTGAGGAGTACCTGGAGGTGTTAGTTGTGAAACTATTCCATGTTCCTTAAGGAACTCGTCAAAATCCATACTCATATACTCGCCACCTCGGTCCGACCGAAGTGCTTTGATATGATTACGAGTTTGTTTCTCGACTAGGGCCTTGAATTCCTGGAATTTCTCAAAAGCCTCGGATTTATGTTTCATTAAGTATACATAACCATACCTAGTATGATCATCGTAACGTAATGAAATATTGATATCCGTCACGTCCGCTTCCAAAGCACCACAAACGTCGGTATGGATTAATCCCAGTTTATCGGCTCTTTCAAAAGTCCTCGTGAAGGGGACTTAGTCATTTTACCTTTAAGGCAAGATTCACAAGTAGGAAAGGGATCCGATCCCAATGGACCCATAAGTCCATCCTTTTCCATCTTGTAAACCTTGGTCTGACCAACATGACCAAGTCTAAGATGCCATTTCAAAACTTGATTGGTTTCATCCCTACCACGTTTTCTAGTCATAGTATTCACAACTACTTTGTTGCTGAGATTTAGATGATATAATCCATTTAACAATGTAGCAGTACCCACTAGTTTATTTCTGAAATAAATTTTGCAAGAACCATCTGTTGTTGCCCAAAATATTTATCCAAAGATTAATACTGCTGGAAGACGGACAACAAACAACAATTGCGGGAGCACTTCCGAGAGAAGATAAATAATACAAGATTTACCGGGTTTGTTAGGCCCGGGCTTGAATGCTCTCGCGAGATGGTATTAATACGAATATTCGTGGATACAAGTATTAATGAGAGAAATCTAAATACAATGAGTGTAAAAAGACTCTGTTAATCCGGCTCTTGAGCGACGCTCGGTGTTCTTCGTCCCCGCCGATCGTCTTCCTGATGAGAGAGGCCGGGAGAAGTAAGACCGAATGATAGCTGTTGCCAAGAGTTGGAGATTAGCCAAGTGCTTGATGTTTTACTTTTGTATTGCGTGTGTAATGCGAGAATGCCAGAGACAAAATACAAGTGCAGGGAGCCTTGTATATATAGGGGTAGTCGGGTCCTGCCCTTTGGTGGGCGATCGCCTTCCGACCATTATAATAATGGGGCGATCGTCTGCCGGCCAATATTATAATGGGGTGATCACCCGGGCTGTCAGGCAAAAGTCCAAAGAAGATGCTGGCAGTCTTCCTAAAGTCCAAAACTCCAGCAGGCAAGTGGCGGTCAATGAGGGCGGCCACGCTTCCGGAGTCAGTCACATGCGGCCCTACTGACAGCTTTCGGCGGTTTGTCGGCTGGTGGAAAGATTCTGCCAGGCTGTGGTCAATGACCCGTGATTCGCGGATCTTGTCTCAGCCCTTGCACGTGGTGCCAGTCTTAAGGTTCGGCCTTTGCCGACTGGATGGCCATCGGTGCTGATCGACATGAGGCGGTCGTCTCTAGCTGGTCATCAGAGGTCGCCATCGGCCAGTTACTGGGGGTCGGCAATGGTCGGTCACCAAGGGTCGGTCGGCAAGTGCCGAGAGATGATCGTCTCCAGTCGGTCACCAAGGGTCGGTCGCCGAGTACCGGGAGCCAATCGTCTCCAGGAGTCGGTCATCGAGTACCGAGAGGCGATCATATTGATGTCGATCGCTCGGCACCGGGATTCGTCCTGGGACCTTCGGTTGGCCAGTCTAGCTTGTCCGCTGGGTAAAGGCTCGGTCGCACAGTCGGTCGGTCGCGAATCTGCCTTGGCCGCTCGGCAGTAACTCGGTCGCCCGACCTCCGAGGCGATCGCCGGTCGGAAAGTGTTAATTCTTGACATAACAATTGCCCCCCAGCTTGCTCCTATGTTGAAGGTATGGGGCGAGGTGGTTCTTACTGGCGATCGTGTAAGGATGAGGACGGGCGATCTTGTTGAGCTGACTTAGGATTCGGACTTGGGCTATCATGGTCGATTGGCTTAGCTATCTTTCGGTCTTGTACCTGCAAAAACAACATTGGCCGATCCCCCTTGGAAACTTGGTGGTTTCGCTTTGTTTGAGGAATCGTGCACAGTCGCGGAGATCGATGGACCGACTCCATGACCGTGTCTTGGTGCGCGAAGACATTGAGTGTCTCGTGACTCACTTTATTATGAGGGTCCTCTGTTAGGCTGCGCCTCGCCTCGTATTTAAACGAAGGGCGTGCGGTCTCGGTCTAGAGGAGTCCTTGCACGGGGCAGCGTCGGATGAATCAACTCCACGCCCGCGGCTTGTTAGCTCTGCTTCCACCTCGGCCAGCCATGGAGATGGCCGACCTCGATGGTGTACGTTGAGACGGGGGTTGTGGCATGTGTCCACTGTTTAATGTTGGAGAGCCCTTAGACTACGCCGGCCTCGTATTTAAACGAAGGGCGGGCGATCTCGGCCGAAAGGGACCTTGCATGGCCGAAACAGCCGGTTCCATCGACTGCCAGGGCCATGGCTTTATGATGTGCGGTGGAGGCGATCGCGAGCCTTAGTTCCTCATGTTAAATGCTGGACTGTAGACGGCGATCGTGTCCTCCGGATCGCTGATGATGTAGCGTGATGATCGGTGATCGGGCCGGAAGACTGGCGATCGTCGCTCGGTAGCCGATCGCTTTATTTGTAGGTCGATATCGGCGATCGGGCGGGAGTTAGTCCCTCATTCAAAATGGTGGACTGTAGGCGGTGAGCGAGTCCTCCGGCTCTGCTGGATAATAGCGATCGGGCTGGCAGACTGGAGGTCGTCGCGCGGGCGCCGATCGCTCTACTCCTAGGCTAAGAAGAAGCCTTTGCCTGGACAGGAAATCTGCAGCTCTAGCCCGGAAGGCTGCGTAGGTCGTCGGTAGGGTCTTCATGAGATGCCTGAACATAGGCGAGAAACCCTGAAAACCTCCTAGGACCGCGTAGAGGGCGGTCTCATCGTTTATGGGCTCGCCGTTGAGGATGATCACGTCTACCCGGTCGATGTAGTCCGAGTCGGACTCTTTTTCTCCCTGCTTGATTTGCATCATGCGAAGGGGACCTTCTGGCCGGACGACCTTGGTGGCGAAGTGTTCCGTGAAGACGTGCGCCAGCTCGTTAAAGGAGCCAATGGACCGAGGTGGCAATGATGTGTACCATCGGTGGGCGAGGTCGTCTAGCGTCAGAGGGAACATTCGGCACCGGGTCGCGTCCGATGCCCCACACCCGGTCATGTAGATGTTGAACTTCCTCAGGTGCGTCTGGGGGTCCGATCGCCCCTCGTACACGGGTGTTTGCGGGGGAGCGATCCTGTGCTGCACGGGGGCGAGCTCGATGTCGATCGCGAGCGGCTCGCTCGGCTCGGCGATCGTCTTCATGGCGCCTGCCCCGGATTGCAGGAGCGCCTTCATGTCGTCGATCTGACGTTGCATCGCAGCCATTGCCGTGGCTCGGTCGCTTGCCGATCGGCTTTGGGAGCGGGAGCCGAGGCGATCGTGTACCGATCTCCGGACTCTGCTGCTGCCGACCTCGGCAATTTGGCGAGGGGGAGCCAGACGGCTGGGCTGCCTTCTGGGAGCCGGGTAGGCCGAGCTCCTGGTGATGGACTCAAACTCCGTCGTCTCGTAGCTGGGGCCGGACTGCCCCGGTCGCCAGGTCGGGTCACTGCCCAGGCGATCGAAGACAGAGGTGCCCCGGCTGCCGAGCGCCTCTTCTTGCGGACGAGAGCCTCCTGGCGATCGCTCGGCCAGTAATGCCTTGAGCTTCCGCTTGGACTTCCGGCGGGCGGCCGAGGGGGTTATAGAGGGAGGCGCGTTGAGAGCACTCCGACGTTTCTGAAGGGCGGCTATGGCCTCTTCGATCTGTTCATTGGTTCGGCGATCGGCGAGAGGCAGGCGGCCGTCCAGGGACGGTATCGAGCGTCTCTGACCGCGGCGGCTACCTTCCACCATCGGCTGCGGCTCGGACTAGGACGGAACAGGGGGTCTGGCCGGCTGGTCAGCGGCTTTCTTCGACGGGGAGGCGAAAGACATGATTTCTGAAGGATTTCTTTGAAGTGCAGTGAGTGTCACTTCAAGTATCTGCCCGAGAACAGTGAGTGTTCTTCGGGACGGTAGGTATAAAGAATCGAGGGTTGGATGTCCTTTCTCTAGCGCCAATTGTTGTTGCCCAAAATATTTATCCGAAGATTAATACTGCTGGAAGATGGACAACAAACAACAATTGCGGGAGCACTTCCGAGAGAAGATAAATAATACAAGATTTGCCGGGTTTGTTAGGCCCGGGCTTGAATGCTCTCGCGAGATGGTATTAATACGAATATTCGTGGATACAAGTATTAATGAGAGAAATCTAAATACAATGAGTGTAAAAAGACTCTGTTAATCCGGCTCTTGAGCGAAGCTCGGTGTTCTTCGTCCCCGCCGATCGTCTTCCTGATGAGAGAGGCCAGGAGAAGTAAGACCGAATGATAGCTGTTGCCAAGAGTTGGAGATTAGCCAAGTGCTTGATGTTTTGCTTCTGTATTGCGTGTGTAATGCGAGAATGCCAGAGACAAAATACAAGTGCAGGGAGCCTTGTATATATAGGGGTAGTCGGGTCCTGTCCTTTGGTGGGCGATCGCCTTCCGACCATTATAATAATGGGGCGATCGTCTGCCGGCCAATATTATAATGGGGCGATCACCCGGGCTGTCGGGCAAAAGTCCAAAGAAGATGCTGGCAGTCTTCTTAAAGTCCAAAACTCCAGCAGGCAACCAGCTGGGCGGTCCAATGAGGGGCCAGCACGCATCCGGAGTCAGTCACATGCGGCCCTACTGACAGCTTTCGGCGGTTTGTCGGCTGGTGGAAAGATTCTGCCAGGCTGTGGTCAATGACCCGTGATTCGCGGATCTTGTCTCGGCCCTTGCACGTGGTGCCAGTCTTAAGGTTCGGCCTTTGCCGACTGGATGGCCATCGGTGCTGATCGACATGAGGCGGTCGTCTCTAGCTGGTCATCAGAGGTCGCCATCGGCCAGTTACTGGGGGTCGGCAATGGTCGGTCACCAAGGGTCGGTCAGCAAGTGCCGAGAGATGATCGTCTCCAGTCGGTCACCAAGGGTCGGTCGCCGAGTACCGGGAGCCGATCGTCTCCAGGAGTCGGTCATCGAGTACCGAGAGGCGATCGTATTGATGTCGATCGCTCGGCACAGGGATTCGTCCTGGGACCTTCGGTTGCTTGATCTAGCTTGTCCGTAGGTAAAGGCTCAGTCGCTGGTCGGTGTGAATCTGCCTTGGCCGCTCGGCAGTAACTCGGTCGCCCGACCTCTGAGGCGATCGCCGATCGGAAAGTGTTAATTCTTGACACAACAATTGCCCCCCAGCTTGCTCCTATGTTGAAGATATGGGGCGAGGTGGTTCTTACTGGAGATCGTGTAAGGATGAGGACGGGCGATCTTGTTGAGCTGACTTAGGATTCGGACTTGGGCTATCATGGTCGATTGGCTTAGCTATCTTTCGGTCTTGTACCTGCAAAAAACAACATTGGCCGATCCCCCTTGGAAACTTGGTGGTTTCGCTTTGTTTGAGGAATCGTGCACAGTCGCGGAGATCGATGGACCGACTCCATGACCGTGTCTTGGTGCGCGAAGACATTGAGTGTCTCGTGACTCACTTTATTATGAGGGTCCTCTGTTAGGCTGCGCCTCGCCTCGTATTTAAACGAAGAGCATGCGGTCTCGGTCTAGAGGAGTCCTTGCACGGGGCAGCGTCGGATGAATCAACTCCACGCCCGCGGCTTGTTAGCTCTGCTTCCACCTCAGCCAGCCATGGAGATGGCCGACCTCGATGGTGTACGTTGAGACGGGGGTTGTGGCATGTGTCCACTGTTTAATGTTGGAGAGCCCTTAGACTACGGCGGCCTCATATTTAAACGAAGGGCGGGCGATCTCTGCCGAAAGGGACCTTGCATGGCCGAAACAGCCGGTTCCATCGACTGCCAGGGCCATGGCTTTATGATGTGCGGTGGAGGCGATCGCGAGCCTTAGTTCCTCATGTTAAATGCTGGACTGTAGACGGCGATCGTGTCCTCCGGATCGCTGATGATGTAGCGTGATGATCGGTGATCGGGCCGGAAGACTGGCGATCGTCGCTCGGCAGCCGATCGCTTTATTTGTAGGTCGATATCGGCGATCGGGCGGGAGTTAGTCCCTCATTCAAAATGGTGGACTGTAGGCGGTGAGCGAGTCCTCCGGCTCTGCTGGATAATAGCGATCGGGCTGGGAGACTGGAGGTCGTCGCGCGGGCGCCGATCGCTCTACTCCTAGGCTAAGAAGAAGCCTTTGCCTGGACAGGAAATCTGCAGCTCTAGCCCGGAAGGCTGCGTAGGTCGTCGGTAGGGTCTTCGTGAGATGCCTGAACATAGGCGAGAAACCCTGAAAACCTCCTAGGACCGCGTAGAGGGCGGTCTCATCGTTTATGGGCTCGCCGTTGAGGATGATCACGTCTACCCGGTCGATGTAGTCCGAGTCGGACTCTTCTTCTCCCTGCTTGATTTGCATCATGCGAAGGGGACCTTCTGGCCGGACGACCCTGGTGGCGAAGTGTTCCGTGAAGACGTGCGCCAGCTCGTTAAAGGAGCCAATGGACCGAGGTGGCAATGATGTGTACCACCGGTGGGCGAGGTCGTCTAGCGTCAGAGGGAACATTCGGCACCGGGTCGCGTCCGATGCCCCACACCCGGTCATGTAGATGTTGAACTTCCTCAGGTGCGTCTGGGGGTCCGATCGCCCCTCGTACACGGGTGTTTGCGGGGGAGCGATCCTGTGCTGCACGGGGGCGAGCTCGATGTCGATCGCGAGCGGCTCGCTCGGCTCGGCGATCGTCTTCATGGCGCCTGCCCCGGATTGCAGGAGCGCCTTCATGTCGTCGATCTGACGTTGCATCGCAGCCATTGCCGTGGCTCGGTCGCTTGCCGATCGGCTTTGGGAGCGGGAGCCGAGGCGATCGTGTACCGATCTCCGGACTCTGCTGCTGCCGACCTCGGCAATTTGGCGAGGAGCGGGCAGGTGGGCCTGCAGGAGCCGGGTAGGCCGAGCTCCTGGTGATGGACTCAAACTCCGTCATCTCGTAGCTGGGGCCGGACTGCCCCGGTCGCCAGGTCGGGTCACTGCCCAGGCGATCGAAGACAGAGGTGCCCCGGCTGCCGAGCGCCTCTTCTTGCGGACGAGAGCCTCCTGGCGATCGCTCGGCCAGTAATGCCTTGAGCTTTCGCTTGGACTTCCGGCGGGCGGCCGAGGGGTTATAGAGGAGGCGCGTTGAGAGCACTCCGACGTTTACGAAGGGCGGCTATGGCCTCTTCGATCTGTTCATTGGTTCGGGCCGATCGAGCGAGAGGCAGGCGGCCGTCGAGGGACGGTATCGAGCGTCTCGACCGCGGCGGCTACCTTCCACCATCGGCTGCGGCTCGGACTAGGACGGAGCAGGGTGCAGCCGGTGGTCGGGCTTTCTTCGACGGGGAGGCGGAAGACATGATTTCTGAAGTATTTCTTTGAAGTGCAGTGAGTGTCACTTCAAGTATCTGCCCGAGAACAGTGAGTGTTCTTCGGGACGGTAGGTATAAAGAATCGAGAGGCCGGGAGAAGTAAGACCGAATGATAGCTGTTGCCAAGAGTTGGAGATTAGCCAAGTAATTGATGTTTTGCTTCTGTATTGCGTGTGTAATGCGAGAATGCCAGAGACAAAATACAAGTGCAGGGAGCCTTGTATATATAGGGGTAGTCGGGTCCTGTCCTTTGGTGGGCGATCGCCTTCCGGCCATTATAATAATGGGGCGATCGTCTGCCGGCCAATATTATAATGGGGCGATCACCCGGGCCGTCGGGCAAAAGTCTAAAGAAGATGCTGGCAGTCTTCCTAAAGTCCAAAACTCCAGCAGGCAACCATCTGGGCGGTCCAATGAGGGGCCAGCACGCATCCGGAGTCAGTCACATGCGGCCCTACTGACAGCTTTCGGCGGTTTGTCGGCTGGTGGAAAGATTCTGCCAGGTTGTGGTCAATGACCCGTGATTCGCGGATCTTGTCTCGGCCCTTGCACGTGGTGCCAGTCTTAAGGTTCGGCCTTTGCCGACTGGATGGCCATCGGTGCTGATCGACATGAGGCGGTCGTCTCTAGCTGGTCATCAGAGGTCGCCATCGGCCAGTTGCTGGGGGTCGGCAATGGTCGGTCACCAAGGGTCGGTCGGCAAGTGCTGAGAGATGATCGTCTCCAGTCAGTCACCAAGGGTCGGTCGCCGAGTACCGGGAGCCGATCGTCTCCAGGAGTCGGTCGCCGAGTACCGAGAGGCGATCGTATTGATGTCGATCGCTCGGCACCGGGATTTGTCCTGGGACCTTCGGTTGGCCAGTCTAGCTTGTCCGCTGGGTAAAGGCTCGGTCGCCTGGTCGCTGGTCGGCAGATCTGCCTTGGCCGCTCGGCAGTGACTCGGTCGCCCGACCTCCGAGGCGATCGCCGGTCGGAAAGTGTTAATTCTTAACACAACACCATCACCAATGAAAAATGTAAAATCTTTTCGGTCCATGACCGAAATGGATACAATGTTTTTGTGCCCCTTGGGCAAAACAAGTACATCTTCTAAAGTCAAAACAAAGCCGGATTCTAAACCCAAAAGAAGTGATCCTATGTCGGTCGCCTCGACACTATGCCCACTTCCGATTGTGATCATAACTTCTCCAGCTCCAAGCTTCCTACTTTGTTCCAGATCCTGATTCACGGTACAAATATGAGAACTAGCACCAGAATCCAGTATCCAGGAAGTAGAAAATACAGTAGCAGAACAATTTGTTTCCAAAACTAAAAGTTACGTACCTGAAGTGCCATGAAGAATCGGACAGTCTCTAGCCCGGTGGCCCGGCTCACCGCACTTGAGACAAGCATCCTTCTTCTTCTTGTTCTTCGGAACCATCGGGGCCTTGCCCTTACCCTTAAGGTCCTTAGCTTGTGGTCGATCGCTTCTTGGTCTTTTCTTCTTATTCTTAGACTTACGAAGTCGAGAAGAAATCACAAGTGCAGACTCCTTCATCCGGGGTCTTCATCGAGGCGAGCGGTCACGGTTGTTCATTAGCCCGGCTAAGTTACATGCAATCTCATTGCGGTTGAAGTTCATAACAAAGCGTGAGAAGGAATCGAGGAGAGGCCGTAGGATAAGGTCGGTTTGGAGAAGTATCCATCTTAAAATCAAGAGCCTCCAATCTCTCGATCATGGATATCATTTTGAGGACGTGTTCCCCAACTTTCTCACCTTCCTTCATCCTTGCACGAGCAGTTGCTTGGATATCTCATATCTAGCGATTCTGCTGTGCTCACCATAAAGCTCGGTTAAGTGAGATAGAATGCCAAGGCGAAGTCATTTTCTCATGAGCTCTCTGAAGCTCATTAGACATGGAAGCCATCATATAAGCACGGACTTTCACGTCATCCTTAACCCACTTTTCGTGGTTTTCAATCTCTTCTGATTAGCTCGGGTCCGCACGGGAGGTGCCGGAATGTCCGTCTCCAAGGCGTATCCCGGTGCCTCTATCGAGGACAATCATCGATTGCGGAGCCAATCCACAAAGTTAGGTCCCATTAAGGTGTTCTTTTCGAGTAGAATTGCGAGTGGATTCATTGTCATATTGAGATTTATGCATTAAGTATAGCAGTTAATTAGTGACTTGTTATATTATGATCGAGTATAGAATTAAGGTCTTTTCTATTCTTGTTACCCATCTCCCACTATTTTTATCGGAACAACACACTCCCATGTGAAATCCGAAGTATCGTCGCACTACTTCATAGTGGTGATCGAGTTCTTTATAAATCTTAATAGAGGGCAACAGAGCAGGTTTCTAGTCTATTAATTTTCATAAAGTGGTGTCCAACACCAACCCATCTAATGAATGATTCGATCTTCTTTTTCCCCTTGTTCACTCCCCTCAACCTATACGGTTTCTATGGTTCGTGAACAAGTTAAGTTTATACCATCGACGCAAATCAGTTTCACAATTGAATCTTATCCGGCAACCTATCAGGTTTCTAGGGATAAAATTTGCTCCAAGCGAAGGCATCGATGCGCTCCGGTAATTTATCCGTCCTCCCCGAACGACTACCCCGATAACTCGGAAGCATAGCACATCCGGTTTGGATTTCAATTTCCCGAAAGCTCGATGGAGGGAAGGAAAACCTTAAAACCTTATAAACTTAATAATTTGTTGTGGGAGAATTTTCGCGATTAACGTTACACTTTGCACATTAATCATTTTAGCGCGTTTGTTGCATTCATACAATATGTAACAACCATTCACAACCTAGTTGCTACCAACATGTGGTTCATGGACCGTTCCTAGAAAACAAAAACTCCGTAATCTAATTACAAGTCTTCGTCTTGAATCTTCATCTTCTCGAAACGGATATTTCTCCGGTCTTCGACATTACATATAAATTTTACATCGAAAATTGCATCCTAGATACAAACATTTCTAGTAAAATAAATAGGCTTAAAATGGCCTTTACAACCCAATCGAATAAAACGAACGATTCAAAACTAAGTCCACGAACCACATCCCCATTCAAAAAGCATTCATCGATAAATACTATATAAATGGAAAGCGTAGAGATACATTGATCGATCAACAATACGAACCGATCCAATCGATTCACCTGATCGGTAATTTGATAACGTTCAAAATAATTGATCGACTATAAATATTCCAATTAATCAAATTTCCCTTATAAAATGAAATACCATAAATCATTTTAATCATATTAAATCCATTTAATGTGCGGGAGATTAATTTTTAAGAATACACGGAAAAATCGAGCGGGGTGGCGCTGCATGGCCAAGTCACCCTCGGCGGCCTGCCGTGACGGGCACAGCACGGCCGAGTCACGCTCGGAAGATGCCGGCCGGGACATGACCGAGTCACCGGGACACGGTCGGGTCGCTGGCGATGACTTGGTAGGCTAGGACACGGCCGTGTCACCGAGGACACGGTCGAGTCACTCTCGGCAGTTACCCTTTTTGTCGAAAAATCGTCCGGCTGACGATTCGGGGCTAGATTTTCGACCGGATATCCAATATCAATATTTTCCGACTTTCATATCTTCAATATAAATCATATTTCCCAGAAATTTAAGATTTATATTTAGACATAAACTTACGAAAAATACAATTATTACGAACGAAAAACATATACCACGATTATGACTAAAATGATTCCAAATCATTCACCATCTAATCGAGCATTCCAAATGCCAATATCATATATACGATTGCAAGACCTACGCTTCGATACCACTGTTGGGATTCGGTGCCTAAAACGAAGGCCCAGCAGAAGCGGTAAAACAAAAATTAATTCGATCCGAATCCCTACGAGGATCGATCGAGCTACGTATATACGAATATAAAATAAACAAAGGAAGATTCGAAATCATACCCTTGTCGTCCGTTGATTATATGGATTTCCTTCTCTTGAGCTATTCCCCAAACGATCCAAAATGCTCCAAGCCCTTGGATGATCCAACGCCGAAAAACCGCGTCTCTACTTGTCATGCGTCAGAGAAACGAACAGAATGACACCACTCGATTAACCTCTAAGGTTATGGCTAGAATCAAGTGATGAAACTTTAGTTATAACACTCTAAGTGTTTTAATTTATATCTCTCAATATATCTTTAATTTTCTCCAAGAACAATTAAGATGATATGAAGAAGATGATGAAGACAATTGAGAAAATGGTTTTTCTCTCTCTCTCTCTCTCTCTCTATCTCACTCTCACGTAGGAATGTGTAGGTTGAAATGAAAGATGTCTTCATCCCTCTTATTCAACTCCCCACCACTAGCAACAACTCATGCATGTGGGAATCTAACCCCACCTCCACAATTATCATACATTAAAGAATGGGGATATAAGTACAAAAGGAAGGTGGCTAGAAATTGGGGGGGGGGGGGCCCATGGAGAAAACGGATGAGTTTGGTTCGTTTCGGACTCCCGAGAGTCCAAACAGATAAATTCCAATTCCGTTCCGATGTATTTGTATAGTTTAATTAATCCAATTAATTTCATCATATCAAATACAAAATAATATAATTATTTCTCCAAGAAATAATTATATATATGAATTAAATTAGTCACCGAGTAATTTATTTAATTCATTAGGCCGTAAATCAATTTATCGATAAATCGATTTAAACATCGATGTTCCAAAATTAGATATCGATATCTAATATTCATAATGAGAGAATTAGCTTTATTCATTCCGTCGTCAATCCTATTGCGCGACTCGGTAGGTCCGTCTCGATCGGCAATGGGAGGAACCAAAGAGTAGTAGCACCACCTAGCGACTGGCGGCTACACTGTACCCCAGCGAGCGAATGATTGGGATCAATCAAGAACCATTACGTCATGAATACCGGTATACGTATAAACCCTTCTTTCAAATGTCCCGATCAAGTTATAGAGTCACGATCGGTCAAACCTATCTGTACTTGACGCTATGCATTCGTTAATGCAAATCGAGATCATCGGTATCGTGTATCTAATACAACTAGCTCCAATGCTTTGGCCAAAGACTTATGATCTCATCGCGATAACCGCATAGGACATATAACCCGCTCACTAACGGGAGAAAGAATTCTATCTTGGTATTCGGTAGGACTGCTACTTGCCGTCAAGATGCACGTCGAGGTTGACCCCGCCTTAGGTTTACGAGTCGAACTACTCTAATGAAAATCTTGACGTCACAAGCACATCCCTACTAAATCCTCAAGTCGAAGGTTCACGAATACCTATCACAACCTTTCGATTCCGTCATTAACTGTCCCGGAGTGAAATCCGTGTGACGAATCGAGGGTGAGTCGGTTCGAGTATACTAATCCAATTAGCATACCTATAACGTGTGCTCCCACTAACCATTAGTGTTCGACAGGTACTCTCCATGTCAAAGAACACGTCATACAAGTCTTCACATAAACTTAACTCCCAGTCAAGTTTCATCGACTTGCGAACGATTAAGTATTTGAGCTATAACCTTTCCAGTGCCGACCCCCTTATCCAATAAAGAGTGGAACGTTTTGCTCTCAAATATACGGACTAGTTTCTATATGTTTATTTACGAGTTAGCAATGGCAGTAACTACCAGTAAATAAAGAAACATTCATTTGCCTTATATAAATGGTTTACATAATTACAAGTACAATGCCCTCACTCAACAGCCTCTGAGTGGCATTCGAGGGCATACTCCTAACAGGTACCACTCCTAGCTCAGTAACAAACTTCTTGATCTACACGGATTCTTTAGTTGCATCCAATGCTGCTAGGTATTCAGCTTCTGTTATAGAATAAACAATCATACTTTGCTTGGCACTCTTCCAACTAGCACCTCTACTCAAGACATACATATAACTAGTCTGTGATCTAAAATCGTCTTTATCGGTTTCGAAACTTGTATAAGCGTAACCATTTACAGCCAGCTAATCTCCCACACCTCCATAAATTAGGAATGCATCCTTAGTTACTCTTACGTACTTTAGGATGGTTTTTACTGTTGTCCAGTGACTTTCACCTAGATTTGATTGGTAACAACTTGTCATGCTAAGGGCAAACGATATATCTGGATGAGTACAAACCATGGCGTACATGATTGATCCAATGGCCGAAGCATTGGAATCTTGCTCATGCGGGCTCGCTAATTATGAGTCGAAGGATTCTGAGTCGTACTCAGATGAATGCCATATGATATTGACAGGAGTCCTCTCTTGGAGTCCTTCATATTGAACCTCTTTAATATCTTGTTAATGTAGGTACTCTGAATCAGACCAATCATTCTCTTTGATCTATCTCTATTCATAAGAATGTGTGCAGCTTCTCCCAAGTCTTTCATGAAGAAACAACTTTTCAACCAAGTCTTGACTGTCTGCAAGGTGGGTATGTCATTTTCAATGAGTAATATGTTATTTGCATATAAGACTAGGAAGACAACTATGCTCTCACTAACCTTCTTGTACACACACAGTTCATCTTTATCTTGAATAAACTCAAACTCTTTGACAATTTCATCAAAACAAAGATTCCAGCTCCGAGAAGCCTGCTTGCAAACCTTTCTAGAATTTACTGGATGAGCAAAACCCTCAGGTTGTATCATGTATACATCATCGAGTGAGTTTCTATTGAGAAATGCTATTTTGACATCCATTTGCCATATCTCATAATCATAATATGCGTCAATAGCAAATAAAATTTCTAATTCATCTAAGCATGACTACTGGTGAAAATGTCTCATCATAGTCAATACCATGAGTTTGTCTATAACCTTTTGCAACTAGTTTAGCTTTATAGGTCTGTAGATTATTGTCCATGTATTTCTTCCTTTTGAGACCCATTTGCACCCAATAGTTTTTACACCTTCAGGTGGATCTATCAAGTTCCAAACTTAATTATCGTACGTGGACTGCATCTTTGACTTCATGGCCTATAGCCATTTCTCGGACTCTGGTCGTGAAGTAGCTTCTAGATAGGTGTTAGGCTCATCATCTATGAGTGAAGCGTCATTGTCCTCTGTCACGAGATACCTATATCTCTCTGGTTCATGTCGCACCTTATTAGATCTACGAGGAACATGTGTACATTGAACTGGATCCTCAACTAATTGTTGAGCCTGTTCAATTTCTATCAGCAAAGTAATGTCTTCTTGTGGTTCCCGAGTTTCCTCGAGAATTACTTTTCTCCCATTATCTATTTGGGAAACAAATTCCCTTTCTAAGATGAAAACATTTCGAGCAACAAACACTTTGTTCTCTGTAGGCTTATAAAAGTAGTATCCTTTAGTTTCCTTGGGATATCCTACAAATAAACATTTTTCTGATCCGGCCGCTAATTTGTCCAACACTTGGTGTCTTACGAACGCTTTGCAACCCCAGATCTTTAGAAATGACAAGTTTGGTCTCTTACCAGCCCATTTCTCAAATGGTGTCTTTTCAACTGCTTTAGATGGAAAATGATTAAGGGTGAATGCTGCTGTTTCTAAGGCATGTCCCCAAAATGATAATGGAAACTCTGTTCGACTCATCATGGATCGAACCATATTTAATAAAGTTTTATTCCTCCTCTCAGACACGGTTATATTGAGGTGTTCCAGGAGGAGTATGTTGTGAAACAATTGCACAACTCCTAAGATGATCATTGAATTCTTGGATCAAGTATTCGCTACCTCGATCTGATTCAAGGGATTTAATTTTCTTCTAAGTTGATTCTTCACTTTATTCTGGAATATCTTGAACATTCAAAAGATTCATGTTTATGATTCATAAGATAAACATATCCATACCGACTAAAATCATCGGTAAAAGTGATGAAGTATTGATATATACCTATGACACGAGTGCTAAGAGGTCCGCATACATCAGTATGTACTAGGCCTAATAGATCACTAGCCCTTTTCTCCATGACTGGTGAAAGGATTCTTTGTCATTTTGCTCAATAAACAAGATTCACATGTCCCAAATGACTCATAGTCAAAGGAGTCTAAATGTCCATCATGATGGAGTTTAGAAATGCGTTTCTCATATATGTGGCTAAGCTTTGGTTTTTTGGTAAATCAGATTAGAATCGTTGAGCTTTGGTTTTTTGGTTGTAATATTATAGACTTCCAAAGTATTGTACTCATATAGATCAATATTGTAAAGGCTAGTATATAACTTTGCAGTACAATAAAGCAAGTCATCAAAGAAAATACGAATAATCTTATTCTTAATAATAAAAATGTAGCCTTCACAATCTAATGTAGAAATCGAAATAATATTCCTATTCATAGCAGGAACATAATAGCAATTGTTCAAAACTAACAAAAACCCATTGGGAAAAATTAGATCATAAGTTCCAACGTCAAGTGCAGCAACTCTTGCTCCATTGCCGACTCTTAGATCTACTTCCCCTTTCTTCAGCTCTCTTCTGCTTCTCAACCCTTGCACATTCGTACAAATGTGAGATCCATATTCAATATCCAATACCTAGGAGTTATAAGTAGATAATTTAACTTCTATAACGAATATACCTGTGGTAGTCTCACTGGCCTTGGTATGCTTTAGCTCTTCCATATAAACCTTGCAATTTCTCCTCCAGTGTCCTGATTTATTACAATGATGGCAATTTCCATCTTTGGGAGCTTTTACCTTGAAAATCGGCTTAGTTGGTTCTTTAGCTTTGGAAAACTTTTGATACCTCTTTACACTTGCCTTTATTCTTGAAGGACATCCCTTTGCTGACCATCAACACGTGGCTTGAATTCTTCTTAATATTTTTCTCAGCCGTTTTATGCATGCCATGCTGCTCAGCAATGGACTTCTCCATATCATTCATATTATAGTTCATAGTAAAATGACCGGAACTATCGGGTAATGATCTTAGGATAAAATCCGTGGAGTGCTTCTTAGAAAGTGGAAAACCAAGCCTATCAAGATGACCAATGTATCCTTTCATCTCGAGTACATGAGCGCTGATAGAAGTCCCCTCAACAAGCTTGCAAACATACAAGGCTTGAGAGGTCTTATACCTCTCTTGCCTAGCGTCCTTCGATAAAGTGTCCTTGAGGTGAGGATCAAGCTCATAAGATTCCATTTCTTCTAGATTCTCTTGAAGTTCTGGACAAATGGTAGCCAACATATGGCCACTGATATTAATAGAATCATCACAATGGTTCTTCCATTTGTCTTTTGTTGCTTTATTAGCATTGTCAGCAGGCTCATCGAGAACTTCTTCCTCAAGAACTACAACATTCTTTCTTGTTTGAGAACTATTCAAAAGCTCCGAATCCAATTCAGATAGTTGCTGCCATTTTCTTTGAGATTGTCCTTCTCAAGGACAGGTCGCAGTGAAATGATGGATGTGTTGTTTGATGCCATTCTAATCTCTACAAAATTTAAATATGAAAAGTATTTAGTCACATTTCTATTTCTCAAAAATACTCCCACTAAAATAAAATGGCCGCATATTACAACATTTGTAATTTTAGTGGGCTAAGATCATGCAATTCTAAACCCAGCTTTGGCATGATGCCTAATATTGAGCTACTTTAGGTGGATAACTCTTTATCTATTACATCATATGTAGCTCTTAGATTATACTTATGGATTTGGCATCTTATGCCCAAGCATGTTACAATCCCGTCTTATGCCTCAAGGTTCAAAATTATTTTGAATTCCTGGTTTGGCATGACCTACTCAAGATGATCGAAGTCTTGATAGGTGTTTTAATTGAACGTCATTAGAATTTTTTAACGAGGGGTTTTATCCTATGTTTCATGTCTAAGTTAGATAACATCTAAACATACATCGCATCACATACATGCATAAATTTACACATACATAGCATCACACATTATTATTGTAACACCCCAAAAGGCGGCTATTACAGTGTTGTGGACCCCACACTGGGACCCACCAGGCGATACCAAAATACAGATTAAATATATATATATATATATATAGATATATATATTACCTTGTGATACCGAACCACAATAAATAGTCATTACTCCGATTAGGAGTTTATAAATAGTATGGCCAATGACCTTAACATACACAGGATCCAAATACAAGTATAAACCATATGGAGATGGAATATACTTTAAATCACAATACAATCGGTCAATAATTTAAATGAAGTAGAAAATAACATTACACGGTTTTCAAGCATAACCGGACAACAAAAGATTTGGGCCCCCCGAACTAGTATCCTTCGAACCCTTCGTCGTCACCATGCTCTTCCCGTGCATTGCTTTTGCCTCGACCTAAAATACAACACAAGTATTTCGGCTAAAACACAGGGTCAGATATACATGATAAATGATTGTCCAGACATTATACAATTCATATATACTAGATCTCAAAGAAAACGTCCCGACTATTGAACATACCCCTCGGGCGTATGCACAATCATTCACAAACCGTCGAACATATCCAATCATACATGGACTATGAACGACCAAACAATATGGCTCAAGATGGACATCACAGTATGCCCGATCCGGAAATGTGTCCGTGCACATGTCCACCTCGTATACGGAATCCAGAGTATACGTGTGACAATGTACCTAATTAGCCTCACGAACTACGTCTCGTGTGCACAGTCCAATACAGAAACATCTATGACTATATTGTTGGGATTCGGTGCCTAAAACGAAGGCCCAGCGGAAGCGGTAAAACAAAAATTAATTCGATCCGAATCCCTACGAGGATCGATCGAGCTACGTATATACGAATATATAAACGAAAAGCAAGAGTCGTAAGAAACTAACCCTCGAAGTCCGTTGATTAAATGGAAACCTTCTCTTGAGCTATTCCCCAAGCTTTAGTTTGATCTCTACGAGTTCAATCCGCTCCAAGCCCTTGAACGATCCAACGCCGAAAACACCGCGTCTCTACTTGCCACGCGCCGGAAAAGCGGCCAGGAACAACAACACTCGATTAACCTCTAAGGTTACGGCTAGAATCAAGTGGTGAAGCTTTTATTATTATTACACTCTAAGTGTATAATATGTCTCTCTCAATGTATCTTGAATTTTCTCCAAGAAAACTCAAGAACAAAAGTGAAGAAGAAGATGAAGATGAAGACTAAGAAAAATAATTTTCTCTCTCACTTCTTCAAAGCTCACGGCTGGAATTGTGTAGTAGCAAGTGAGAGTTTGTCTCCACTTATATTCTTATTCAACTCCCCAAGATATCCTACTTTAGACAATATCACCAAGGTGTGATATTTGTCCCCTTGATTGAACATAAGTCTTCCACCAACATGTGGAGACTATGACCAAGGAAAAGGGAAGGAAAGAGGGTGGCCATCTAGAAGGAGCCGGGCGAGTTCGGTCCGTTTCGGACTCCCGTGAGTCCAAACAGATAAACTCCGATTCCGTTCCGATGTATTTATATTGATTAATTAATCCAATTAATTAATCATATCAAATACATAATAACATAATTAATTTCTCCAAGAAATAATTATATTCATGAATTAAATTAATCACCGAGTAATATATTTAATTCATTTGGCCGTAAATTAATTTATCCAATAAATCAATTTAGACATCGATATCCCAAAATTAGATATCCAATATCTAATTTTATAATGAAGATTAAGCTCGATCCATTCCGTCGTCAATCCTAATGCGCGACTCGGTAGGTCCGTCTCGATCGGCAATGGGAGGAACCAAAGAGTAGTAGCACCACCTAGCGACTGGCGGCTACACTGTACCCCAGCGAGAACGAATGATTGGGATCATTCAAGAACCATTCTGTCGTGAATACCGATGGCGTATAAACCCTTCTTTCAAATGTCCCGATCAAGTTATAGGGTCACGGTCGATCAAACCCTATCGTACTTGATGCTATGCATGCGTTAATGCAATCGAGATCATCGAGTGTCGTGTATCTAGTACAAGCTGGCTCCAATGCTTTGGCCAAAGACTTATGATCTCATGCGGTAACCGCATAGGACATATAACCCGCTCACTAACGGGAGAAAGAATTCTATCTTGGTATTGATAGGACTGCTACTTGCCGTCAAGATGCACGTCGAGTTGACCCCGCCTTAGGTTTACGGGTCGAACTACTCTAATGAAAATCTTGACGTCACAAGCACATCCCTACTAAATCCTCAAGTCGAAGGTTCACGAATACCTATCACAACCTTTCGATTCCGTCATTGATGTCCCAGTGAAATCCATGTGACGAATCGAGGTGAGTCGGTTCGAGTATACTAATCCAATTAGCATACCTATAACGTGTGCTCCCACTAACCATTAGTATTCGACGGGCACTCTCCTTGTCAAAGAACACGTCATACAAGTCTTCACATAAACTTAACGCCCGATCAAGTTTCATCGACTTGCGAGCGATTAAGTATTTGAGCTATAAACCTTTCGATTGCCGACCCCTTATCCAATAAGGAGTGGAGCGTTTTGCTCTCAAATACACGGACTAGCTTCTACATGTATATTTACGAGTTAGGAATGCGGTAACTACCGGTAAATAAAGAAACATCCATTGCCTTATATTGATGATTTACATAATAACAAGTACAATTCCCTCACTCAACATCCTGCGAGTGGCATTCAAGCATACTCTAACAATCTCCCACTTGCACTCAATGCCACACACTATGGTATCTAATACCCATATTCTCCAGATGACGCTCCAAGCTAGTCCGAGAAAGTGGCTTAGTCGGTGGATCGGCGACGTTGTCGGCCGAGTCTACTCTGTGCAACACAATGTATCCCTTACGAACAAATTCTCTTACGAGATGATACTTCCTCTCAATATGTTTGGTCTTTGTTGTGAAACCTCGGCTCCTTGGCTGCGCTTCTGACTCCGTCGTTGTCGCGATGCAGTAGACAGGCGACTCGGCACATGGTATCACTTCAAGTTCTCCCGAAACTTCTTAATCCAGAACCCTTCCTTGGAAGCCTCAGAGCCGCTTGATACTCGGCTGACGGTGGAATCGGCGGTTGCACTTTGCTTGGCGATGCGCCAAGATCTGCTCCTCCATTAAGAGTAAATATGTAGCCGAAGTGGACATCGAGTCATCCTTGGTCCTTGGAAGTCCGAATCGGTGAATCCCACAACATCCATTCTCCACCGCCATACATAAGAACCATATCTCTAGTCCTTCTTAAGTACTTGAGAACGTTCTTTCTGACGATCGATGTTCCCTACAGGTTAGCACGAAACCTACTCACCACGCTTACGGCATGCGCGATGTCGGTCTTGTACACAACATAGCATACATAAGGCTACCACGGCCGAAGCATATGGTATATTACTCATTTCCTTTCGTTGTTCCTCACTTTGAGGACACATCTTCAAGGTGAGTTTTATTCCATGTCGCATCGGTAGGAACCCTCTTTTAGAATCATCCATCTTAAATCGCTTTAAGATTTTGTCTATATAGAGGGCTTGGGAAAGACCTATTGTTCTCTTCGCTCTATCCGGTAGAGTCGAATACCAAGAATATAGGTAGCTTCTCCCAAGTCTTTCATGGAGAAATTACTCGAAAGCCAAGCTTTCACAGAACTGAGCATTCCCACATCATTTCCTATTAGTAGAATGTCATCTACATATAGTACTAAGAATGCGATCTTGCTCCCACTAACCCTCTTGTATACACAAGGTTCCTCTTCATTTTGTACGAAATCAAACTCTTTGATTGCCTCGTCAAAACGAAGGTTCCAACTCTGTGACGCTTGCTTGATCCATAAATGGGCAATGAAGCTTGCACACTTTCTGAATATCGACTTCAGACACAAAGCCTTGAGGCTGCTCCATATAGATTTCCTCCTCAAGGAATCCATTAAGGAAAGCCGTCTTTACGTCCATTTGTCATATCTCATAATCGTGGTAGGCAGCTATAGCAAGCATCATGCGAATAGACTTGATCATGGCTACGGGCGAGAAGGTATCGTGGTAATCGATCCCTTCCTTCTGGGTATAACCCTTTGCCACTAGCCTGGCCTTATAGGCGTCAACCTTGCCATCACCATCAGTCTTTCTCTTGTAGATCCACTTGTTCCCAATAGGCACTATGCCCTTGGGGCGGTCTACTAGAGTCCAGACCTGATTGACATGCATCGAGTCTATCTCAGCTTCCATAGCTTCACGCCATTTCGCAGAGTTTACATCCACCATCGCTTGGTCATAGGTCGTTGGGTCGGTCTCTTGGCTATCACTTGGAACCTCATGGAGACCCAGCTCCTCCAAGTGCACAAGCCTATACCTCTCAGGTAAATGAGACACCCTACTAGACCTACGAGGTGGTTGTACTTGTGTTTCAGAAGGTTCGGTTCCAGTTTCTTGCACAGGTGTCTCTTGAGGAGTTTCATTATATTCTTCTAAAGAAATACTTCTACCTGCTCCGCCTTCCTGAATGAACTCATCTTCCAGGAAGTGTGCTTGTAAAGCAACAATGTTCCTTCGATCTTCAGGCATGTAGAATAGATATCCCATCGTCCCAGACGGGAATCCAATGAAACGTCCCTTCGCAAACCTAGCTTCCAACTTTTCCACCTTAGTCTTCTTGACATAGGCGGGACATCCGCAAATCCTAATGTGATTAAGACTTGGTTTCCTTCCTTCCCACATCTCATGTGGAGTTTTAGGAACGGATTTGGAAGGACATCTATTCAAGATATACGCGGCAGTCAGGAGTGCATACCACCACAGGTAAATTGGCAAGTCAGTATAGCCCAGCATGGAACGAACCATGTTCAACAGGGTCCGGTTCCTTCTTTCTGACACACCATTTAACTGAGGAGTACCTGGAGGTGTTAGTTGTGAAACTATTCCATGTTCCTTAAGGAACTCGTCAAACTCCATACTCATATACTCGCCACCTCGGTCCGACCGAAGTGCTTTGATATGATTACCAGTTTGTTTCTCGACTAGGGCCTTGAATTCCTGGAATTTCTCAAAGGCCTTGGATTTATGTTTCATTAAGTATACATAACCATACCTACTATGATCATCTGTAAACGTAATGAAATATTGATATCCGTCACGTGCTGCTTCTAAAGCACCACATACGTCGGTATGGATTAATCCCAGTTTATCGGCTCTTTCAAAAGTCCTGTGAAGGGGACTTAGTCATTTTGCCTTTAAGGCAAGATTCACAAGTAGGAAAGGGATCCGATCCCAATGGACCCATAAGTCCATCTTTTTCCATCTTGTAAACCTTGGTCTGACCAACATGACCAAGTCTAAGATGCCATTTCAAAACTTGATTGGTTTCATCCCTACCACGTTTTCTAGTCATAGTATTCACAACTACTTTGTTCTTGAGATTTAGATGATACAATCCATTCAACAATGTAGCGTACCCACTAGTTTATTTCTAAAATAAATTTTGCAGGAACCATCACCAATGAAAAATGAAAAGCCTTTTCGGTCCATGACCGGAATGGATACAATGTTTTGTGCCCCTTGGGCAAAACAAGTACATCTTCTAAAGTCAAAACAAAGCCGGATTCTAAACCCAAAAGAAGTGATCCTATGTGGTCGCCTCGACACTATGCCCGCTTCCATTGTTATCATAACTTCTCCGGCTCCAAGTTTCCTACTTTGTTCCAGATCTGATTCACGGTACAAATATGAGAACTAGCACGAGAATCCAGTATCCAGAAGTAGAAAATACGATAGCGAGAACAATTTGTTTCCAAAACTAAAAGTTACATGCACGAAGTGCCATGAAGAATCGGACAGTCTCTAGACGGTGGCCCGACTCACCGCACTTGAGACAAGTATCCTTTTCTTCTTGTTCTTCGGAACCATCGGGGCCTTGACCTTTCCCTTATGGTCCTTAACTTGTAGTCGGTTTGCTTCTTGGTCTTTTTCTTCTTGTTCTTAGACCTCAGGAGTCCGGAAGAAATCACAAGAGCAGACTCCTTCATCCACGGAGTCTTCATCCGAGGCGAGCGGTCACAAGTTTGTTCATTAGCCCGGCTAAATTACATGCAATCTCATTGCGGTTGAAGTTCATAACAAGCGTGAGAAGGAATCGGGAGAGGCCGTAGGATAAGGTCGGTTTGGAGAGAAGTATCCATTTTAAAATCAAGAGCCTCCAATCTCTCGATCATGGATATCATTTTGAGGACGTGTTCCCCAACCTTCTCACCTTCCTTCATCCTTGCACGAGCAGTTGCTTGGATATCTCATATCTAGCGATTCTGCTTGTGCTCACCATAAAGCTCGGTTAAGTGAGATAGAATGCGCCTAGCGAAGTCATTTTCTCATGAGCTCTGAAGCTCATTAGACATGGAAGCCATCATATAAGCACGGACTTTCACGTCATCCTTAACCCACTTTTCGTGGTTTTCAATCTCTTCTGATTGGCTCGGGTCCGCACGGAGGCGCCGGAATGTCCGTCTCAAGGCGTATCCCGGTGCCTCTATCGAGGACAATCATCGGATTGCGAGCCAATCCACAAAGTTAGGTCCCATTAAGGTGTTCTTTTCGAGTAGAATTGCGAGTGGATTCATTGTCATATTGAGATTTGTCTGCATTAAGTATAACAGATTAATTAGTGACTCATTCAATTATGTTCTGAGTATAGAATTTAAGGTCTTTTCTATTCTTGTTACCCAACTCCCACTATTTTTTATCGGAATAACACACTCCCATGTGAAATCCGGAAGTATCGTCGCTCTACTTCATAGTGGTGATCGAGTTCTTTATAAATCTTAATAGAGGGCAACCGAACAAGTTTCTAGTCTATTAATTTTCATAAAGTGGTGTCCAACACCAACCCATCTAATGGATGATTCGATCTTCTTTTTCCCCTTGTTCACTCCCCTCAACCTATACGGTTTCTATGGTTCGTGAACAAGTTAAGTTTATACCATCGACGCAAATCAGTTTCACAATTGAATCTTATCCGGAAACCTATCAGGTTTCTAGGGATAAAATTTGCTCCAACCGAAGGCATCCAATGCGCTCCCGGTAATTTATCCGTCCTCCCCGAACGACTACCCCGATAACTCGGAAGCATAGCACATCCGGTTTGGATTTAAATTTCCCGAAAACTCGATGGAGGGAAGGAAAACCTTGAAACCTTATAAACTTAATAATTTATCGTGGGAGAATTTTCGCGATTAATGTGACACTTTGCACATTAATCATATTAGCGCGTTTGTGGCATTCATACAATATGAAACAACCATTCACAACCTAGTTGATACCAACATGTGGTTCATGGACCGTTCCTAGAAAACAAAAACTCCGTAATCTAATTACAAGTCTTCGTCTTGAATCTTCGTCTTCTCGAAATGGATCTTCCTCCGGTCTTCGTCATTACATATAAATTTTACATCGAAAATTGCATCCTAGATACAAACATTTCTAGTAAAATAAATAGGCTCAAAACGGCCTTTACAACCCAATCGAATAAAACGAACGATTCATATCTAAGTCCACGAACCACATCCCCATTCAAAAAGCATTCATCCAATAAATACTATATAAATGGAAAGCGTAGATACACATTGATCCAATCAACAATACGAACCGATCCAATCGATTCACACAATCGGTAATTTGATAACGTTCAAAATAATTCGGTCGACCATAAATATTCCAATTAATCAAATTTCCCTTATAAAATGATATACTATAAATCATTTTAATCATATTAAATCGATTTAACATGAGGAGATTAATTTATAAGAATACGAAAAAATCGAGCCGGGTGAAAAATGGCTGCTGGCGAGTCAGCTGCGGCGGACACGGCCCGTGTCGCGGACACGGTCGGGTCATGCGGAAGTGTCCCAGACATTCTGCCAGACACGGCCGTGTCGCTCGACACGGTCGAGTCACTTCTGAAGCCTTAGGCCAGACACGCCCGTGTCGCCCGACACGATCGGGTCTCAGGCGGTTGCACAGGCCACCTTGCCGGACACAACCGTGTCACCGGGACACGGTCGAGTCACTCTCGGCCAAATTACCCTTTTTGTCCAAAAAGTCGTCCGACGACGATTCGGGGCTAGATTTTCGAGGATATCGATATCAATATTTTCCGACTTTCATATCTTCAATATAAATCATATTTCCCGAAATTTAAGATTTATATTTAGACATAAACTTACGAAAAATACAATTATTACGAGCGAAAAACATATACCACGATTATGACTAAAATGATTCCAAATCATTCACCATATAATCGAGCATTCCAAATGCCAATATCGTATATACGATCGCAAGACCTACGCTCCGATACCCTTTGTTGGGATTCGGTGCCTAAATCGAAGTCAGTAGGCGGTAAAGCGAAAATTAATTCGATCCGAATCCCTACGAGGATCGATCGAGCTACGTATATACGAATATATAAACGAAAAGCAAGAGTCGTAAGAAACTAACCCTCGAAGTCCGTTGATTAAATGGAAACCTTCTCTTGAGCTATTCCCCAAGCTTTAGTTTGATCTCTACGAGTTCAATCCGCTCCAAGCCCTTGAACGATCCAACGCCGAAAACACCGCGTCTCTACTTGCCACGCGCCGGAAAAACGACCGAACAACAACACTCGATTAACCTCTAAGGTTACGGCTAGAATCAAGTGGTGAAGCTTTTATTATTATTACACTCTAAGTGTATAATATGTCTCTCTCAATGTATCTTGAATTTTCTCCAAGAAAACTCAAGAACAAAAGTGAAGAAGAAGATGAAGATGAAGACTAAGAAAAATAATTTTCTCTCTCACTTCTTCAAAGCTCACGGCTGGAATTGTGTAGTAGCAAGTGAGAGTTTGTCTCCACTTATATTCTTATTCAACTCCCAAGATATCCTACTTTAGACAATATCACCAAGGTGTGATATTTGTCCCCTTGATTGAACATAAGTCTTCCACCAACATGTGGAGACTATGACCAAGGAAAAGGGAAGGAAAGAGGGGTGGCCATCTAGAAGGAGCCGGGCGAGTTCGGTCCGTTTCGGACTCCGTGAGTCCAAACAGATAAACTCCGATTCCGTTCGATGTATTTATATTGATTAATTAATCCAATTTATTAATCATATCAAATAAATAATCACATAATTAATTTCTACAAGAAATAATTATATTCAGGAATTATATTAATCACCTAGTAATATATTTAATTCATTTGGCCGTAAATTAATTTATCGAATAAATCAATTTAGACATCGATGTCCCAAAATTAGATATCCAATATCTAATTTTATAATGAGAGATTAAGCTCGATTCATTCCGTCGTCAATCCTAATGCGCGACTCGGTAGGTCCGTCTCGGGCCAAGAATGGGAGGAACCAAAGAGTAGTAGCACCACCTAGCCACTGGCGGCCTACACTGTACCCCAATCGAGAACGAATGATTGGGATCATTCAAGAACCATTCGTCGTGAATACCAAGAACGTATAAACCCTTCTTTCAAATGTCCCGATCAAGTTATAGGTCACGGTCGGTCAAACCCTATACGTACTTGACGCTATGCATGCGTTAATGCAAATCGAGATCATCGAGTGCCGTGTATCTAGTACAACTGGCTCCAATGCTTTGGCCAAAGACTTATGATCTCATCTCGCCAATAACCGCATAGGACATATAACCCGCTCACTAACGGAGAAAGAATTCTATCTTGGTATTGGTAGGACTGCTACTTGCCGTCAAGATGCACGCGTCGAGGTTGACCCCGCCTTCCGTTTGAGGTCGAACTACTCTAATGAAAATCTTGACGTCACAAGCACATCCCTACTAAATCCTCAAGTTGAAGGTTCACGAATACCTATCACAACCTTTCGATTCCGTCATTGATCGTCCCGGAGTGAAATCCATGTGACGAATCGAGGGTGAGTCGGTTCGAGTATACTAATCCAATTAGCATACCTATAACGTGTGCTCCCACTAACCATTAGTGTTCGAGTGCACTCTCCTTGTCAAAGAACACGTCATACAAGTCTTCACATAAACTTAACGCCTACCAAGTTTCATCGACTTCATGACGATTAAGTATTTGAGCTATAAACCTTTCCAGTGCCGACCCCCTTATCCAATAAGGAGTGGAACGTTTTGCTCTCAAATACACGGACTAGTTTCTACATGTATATTTACGAGTTAGGAATGCCAGTAACTACCAGTAAATAAAGAAACATCCATTGCCTTATATTGATGATTTACATAATAACAAGTACAATGCCCTCACTCAACATCCTCTGAGTGGCATTCGAGGGCATACTCCTAACATATATATGTGCCTGGGTAAAAATTCTACACAATAACCAATCGGCACGCAGATATGATTCCAGATATGTCACGATACAACGTGAAAAAAAATTCAATAAATCACATATCCGATTTGTAACACCCCCAGATCAAACTGGGAATATTACACGCCGCAGACCCTCTCCGTGAGGATCCACCAGGCTAGACATCAACACAACACATTACATTACATACTGACGAATCAAAATAACGAATCAATAGACCGATTTGGTCTTCCGTCACTGACTTACAAATCAAAATACATAAACTCATCCAGACTCATACACATGCAAGAGTAAAATACTTGCAACGACGAACAATAAGACAGCGGAAAAGACAATACAATGGACTCCGACTAACTGAAGTCAAAACTGGCCTTCGTGTGATTAGTATCATTCGTCTTTCATCATCCCTCGCACTGATCCTGTGTCTTGCTCCCGAAAACCTGCATGTACCTGGACACAATACAGATATCCACCCCCCGATTACTCGGGGGTTAGCAAAACTCCACTGTTTCGCTAGTGCAAGTATAAAGTGCAAATACGAGGCATACACAACAAATTCCGAGAATACAACGAAAGACTTCCCGAGATAAATTTAGTTAAAAATAGTTCAAGTCTTGAAAGTAGAAACGAAGAAAGTAAGCACTTTGAAAACATTTCCAAATCTCAGGAGTTTTGAAAACATCACCAATTGAAAAGTTCTTAATTCCTCGAAAGCCATTTAGGGTCATATCCCCAAAGTTCATTTTCCAAAATACAAATCCGTTTAACAAAACACGGGGTCCACGACCCAACCATCCCGGTCACAAAACACAGGGTCCACGACCCGATCATCCACTTCAATTCACTTACAAGGACACATTACACATAACACATTATTCTTATGCCATTCTGGCCAAGCACCAAGACTCGATATATAATGTCTCTCGACCCCGAGCGCAAAGCATTGTGATACTCCGGACAATATCACAATTAATCATCAAAACATCAACATCAATATCACCGAAACCACACTTGATAACCCATGGCCGTACCCATTAGTATCGGCCCCCAGAGGCCCCGTCGGACCGTCCCCAGGTGGGAAACCCCTTCCGCGGCCGTACCCATTAGTATCGGCCCCCAGAGGTCCCGTCGAACCGTCCCCAGGTGGAAGAACATCAACACACGCACCCAAGTCCACTTCCGTGGCCGTACCCATTAGTATCGGCCCTCAGAGGCCACATGCCATCCCCAGGTGGAAGAGTAACAACTCACAGATTACAAAACCACGACTCTCAAAGGTCAAACACACAAAATATATATAGTCGAGGTACCTTGCTAGAATGGCCAAATTATCCAACACATACTCACGACCCAGAACTATATCAATTCACAAGGGAGCACAGGATTTCAACAGCACCGAACGACACAACCAATATCACCAAAAACTCACATATTCGTCCATAGCCACGGGACTCCAAGCACATAATTTGACAAAAGAATTACACTTTATATTTACCAACGACATAATCATACGCAATGACATCACAAGAAAGTAAGGTGATTCTATACTCGACACTAGCACACATATTCAACTAACCACATTAATTCCCGACACACACTGGTCACCTTTACAAAAAACATGATGGTAAATATACCGATTCTTTTGAAAAATGGTTATTAATATTTATTTAGCACATATCGACAATTAACAACCATAATATCCACAAAACACGTAATGTATGGGCAAGATACTTGCCTCGATAATCAATACCGGACACTCCTACAATCACGGCTCAGTCGGGACACCTCGAACATGTAACACCCCCGATATATTCAGGAATATTACAGCACCGTAGATCCTTTAGATAAGAATTTACAAGGCTGAAGAATTGAACAGGGATTAAAAGGTACTTACGAATGGAAATAACGAAATTTCGGTACAACAGTTCTGACCCAATACAGAAATAGTACAATTGTTCAACAGAACTCAATAATACATCACCAAATTCAAATCATCACAAATGACTTCGTACTCGAGTACTTATTGAAATAACGAGTAAACAACAGATAAATATACCCGGTCGGGACATCACTCTGCACCCTCGTCGTCATACAGTTCCAGTAGTTGTTTCCCCGCTCTCCTGGATCCTGAACACAAACAAAATGTTCACCCCCGAAGGGGTTAGCACAACGATGCTAGTACAAGTACCACAACATATTATTCATATCTCACGAAGAATAATAACGTAAACGACAAAGTACCAACGAGTCTTCTCCTACGAGAAACTCAAACATAACATACACAACTGATAATCATAACATGATATCATAACATACACATGGTAATTCCATAGATCCAGCGTTCACTGCCTAGAACCCACGATGATCCCGTCAGACCAACCCGTGGTGGAAAAACCCATCCGATGATCCAGCGCACGCTAGCATAGATCCCCCGATGATCCCGTCGGACCAACACGAGGTGGACATACAACAACGACATACATGCACGACAATATGTATAACAACAATACATAAAACAAATAAAGTACTTGCCTCGATTTGAAGACAATAACAACACTTCCACGAAAATGAACACTCGAAGATCGTCCTCCTCAATCAATCACGTAACGAGACCAAACCTTAACAAAAAAAATGATATAGGATTTATCTCGCGTCGTATGAATGTTTAACAATTCGATTCACGGCCAAAAATTCATAAAATGCAATCTGCCCGAACTGCTTAGCGCACGCTAAGTACTCTGTGTAGCGTGCGTTAAGTCTGCCCGATAGCGCACGCAAACAACAAAGACTAGCATACGCTAACTACGCATGGTCAGTACTTCACTGACCCAGTGACTTCGTCGATGGTCTAGCGTCGTTACGTACCAAGCGTAGCGCCGTTAACTCGTGCTCGATAGCGCCGCGTTAAACTTCATAGCATAGCGTGCGCTATCTATGCATGGCGATTCTTCGCCGAGCAAGCTGCTTCTTGCCATGATCGAAACAATGAAATCTTGCGTGATAATTCATGTTACTTCCATGAATACCATGTTCATACCCTTATGAATGATTTTATGGATAACAACAACTTCGGATTCGAGGATATGCATACCATTATAAAATCATATTCCGTTTCAACTACAAATCCTCATACGACAATTCGAAATGCTTAACGGTTGATATCAACACCTATATATCAATCCATATTATCATGCTGAAGTTGTTAAACGTTCTATCTATACTAGATAAATCCTTCCATGATCAAACCTTTAGATTTATCTAACAATAAGGATGTTAACGTCTAGTCCAAGATTACTATGAAATCATCTATTAGATTCGGTTTACCAATGATAGAAGCTTCTCTTCACATATTCAGTGTAATAAGATTCGAATCATGATGATTATAATCAAGGTATTTAAGGCTTATTCATCTCACTATTCCAAACATGATATACTTGGATAATTCATCTATGAAAATCCATATCTTGTTAACATGATCATCCAAATCGTTAGAATCCAACTCTAAGTCTTGAGATAGATTGAACATACCTTAATATGATGAAAATCGCTGAACCGTAAGGTAGAATCCAACTCCGGTTGGTTGTATGCCACTCCAAGGTGCTATTCCACTTCAATGAATATTCCCAAGTGATAACCAATATACAAACACCAACAAGATGTGTTCTAAGTGTATAGGAGTATTATTACAGCTCTCTGAACTCTCAAGGATGAAGAATGGGCGAAAGAAATGAAAGCCAAAACGGTTGTTGTCCCATTTATAATATTCTGCATTATTAACAAGTTAGCGCATGCTACTAAGCATTTCTTAGCATGCGCTAATAATGGTTGACTTCAGAATTGTTCGGGTGCGTCCGCGGGAATCTTATCCGGACCCATGTCTCGGATGGCGCATGTGCTAGCCGTCCCGCTCAATAATTGAGTTCTTAGCGCACGCAACTCCTATATTCATAGCGTGCGCTAATAATGGCCCGATAGCGCGCGTTAAGATACATTCTTAGCGTGCGCTATCACGAGGTTGCATGAGCAATTTTGCATGTTTCTATACTTATGTACAATGATATCAATGCACGAAATATCATACTCCAATAATCAAAATCACCAATCCGAATAATACAGGGTTTGAATACAGATGAAATACACCGTAGTAAATCCGGATATTACATACTCTCCTACTAAAAAGGAGTTTCGTCCCGAAACTCAAGACGAAAATAACTCGGGATATCTAGACTTCATATCAGCTTCCGTTTCCCAGGTGGCTTCTTCCATTCCGTGACGTGACCACTGAACTTTGACCAAAACGATTGGTTTGTTCCTCAGTTGCTTCACTCGACTCTCGAGTATCTTAACTGGTGTTTCTTCAAACGTTCTATCCTGCTCGACTTCGATCTCGCCGAAATCAATGATATGACTGGGATCCGGTATATATCTCCGTAACTGGGATACGTGGAACACGTTATGAACATGGCACAATGACGGCGGCAATGCCAATCTGTATGCCAACTCCCCAACTCTCTCGAGGATCTCAAATGGTCCGATATATCTCGGACTCAGCTTTCCTTTCCTTCCGAAACGAAAGATTCCCCGAGTAGGAGAAACCTTCAAAAGTACGTGATCTCCAGTACTGAACTCCAATGGGCGGTGGCGTACATCCGCATAGGATTTCTGGCGACTCTGGGCAGTCAACAGCCTTTCACGAATCAAGGCTATCTTCTCTCGAGTCTGCTCGATCAACTCTGGTTCTGTTCCGATCAAGTCCGATGAATCGTCCCAACATAGGGGCGATCTGCATCTCCTTCCGTATAATGCCTCAAACGGTGCCATCTTAATGGAAGCATGCCAACTATTGTTGTAGGTAAATTCAATTAACGGTAGATGAACTTCCCAATCGTTTGACCAATCTAAGGCACACGCCCTTAGCATGTCTTCCACCGTTTGTATAGTTCTCTCAGATTGTCCGTCAGTCTGCGGGTGATAAGATGTACTGAAGTTCAATTCGGTCCCCAAGGCCTTATGAACTGCTTTCCAAAAGTGAGACACAAAACGGCCGTCTCGATCAGAAACAATGGTCTTCAGCGTACCATGCAATCGAACTATCTCCGAAATAAATACTCGTGCCAACCTCTCTGGTCCCCACGTATCCTTAATGCCTAGAAAATGAGCCGATTTGGTTAAACGATCAACTATCACCCAAATCATGTTCATTCCTGTCCTGGTTTTCGGCATATTAGTGATAAAGTCCATCGATATGTCCTCCCACTTCCATTCAGGAATCGGGAGCGGCTTCAACATTCCAGCAGGCCGTTGATGCTCGATCTTAACTCACGACAAGTCAAGCATTTGAAACATAGTCCGCTACGTCTTTCTTCATGTTGCCCCACGAAATTGTTTCAAGTCCTTATACATTTTACTGGTGCCCGGGTGGATAGAATAGGGCGAACTATGAGCTTCCTTCATAATCGTCTGTTTCAGAACATCAAGATCGGGAACGCAGAGTCGGTTCTGAAATCTCAAAACTCCATCGTCATGAATTATGAATCCGGGGGCCTTTCCTTTGATCACTTCATCATGTAACCGAATCATCAGAGGATCATTTGCCTGTCTAGATTTGATTTCTTCGGTTAAAGATGAAGTTATCTCCATCACGCACAGTTGTCCTTGGACTCTTTGTAACAATACCTCAATTCCTTCACGAATCATCTCTCGTTGAAGGCTAAGTTGGGAGGTCAGCGTCTCCAGTATCTGAATAGAGACAGGCTTGCGGCTAAGTGCATCGGCCACTACATTCGCTTTGCCTGGATGATATAAAATCTCCAAGTCATAGTCCTTAATCAGTTCCAACCATCTTCTTTGCCGCATGTTTAATTCTTTCTGACTGAATATGTACTTGAGACTCTTGTGATCCGTAAAGATCGCGGTGAGTCCGTCTGAGATAATGCCTCCAGATCTTCAAAGCAAAAACTACTGCTGCAAGCTCCAAATCATGTGTTGGGTAATTCACTTCATAAGGTTTCAGCTGTCGTGACGCATAAGCGATCACCTTATCATTCTGCATCAATACGCACCCAAGTCCTTGGTTCGAAGCATCACTGTAAACTATAAATCCTCCAGTTCCCTGTGGGAGTGATAGAATCGGTGCCGTCGTCATTCTCTTCTTTAACTCATCAAAACTAGTCTGACACGACTCGTTCCACTCAAACTTTTGAGTTTTCTGCAGAAGTCGAGTAAGTGGGCGGGAAATTTTAGAAAACCCTTCCACGAATCGACGATAATATCCAGCAAGTCCTAAGAAGCTTCGGACTTCTTTCACGTTCTTTGGAGGCTCCCAATCCATAATTGCTTCGATCTTCTGAGGATCTACTCGGACTCCTTCAGCTGACACTACATGGCCGAGGAACATTACTTCCTTTAGCCAGAATTCACACTTAGAAAGTTTGGCGTACAATTGCTCGTTTCTCAAAAGTTCCAATACAATCCGCAAATGCTGCGCATGTTCTTCCGGGCTCTTAGAATACACCAGAATGTCATCAATAAACACGACCACAAATTTATCCAAAAATTCAATGAACACACGGTTCATCAATTGCATAAATACAAAGAAAGTTAGTGAGACCAAGCGACATCACTACAAACTCATAATGTCCGTAGCGAGTTCTGAACGCTGATTTCGGAACATCAGATTCCTTAATCCTCAGTTGATGATATCCTGATCTCGGATCGATCTTAGAAAATACTGTTGCCCCTTGCAACTGGTCAAACAAATCATCAATCTGTGGCAATGGATACTTGTTCTTAATCGTCATCTTGTTTAGCTCTCGATAGTGATACACGTCGGAGCGATCCATCCTTCTTTCGGACAAAAGAACTGGCGCTCCCGGGTGAAACGCTTGGCTGAATATAGCCCTTATCCAAGAACTCCTCTAGGCTGTTTCTTGATTCGTACATCTCGGTAGGTGCCATACGATACGGCGCCTTGAAAATTGGTGTAGCTCCGGGTTCCACTCAATGGTAAATTCTACATCCCTTCGTGGAGGTAGCCTGTAACTCGTCAGGAAATACATCCGGAAATTCGTTCACAACAGGAATGGATGAAAGTCCCACAATTTCGTCTTCTTTCTTCATTGCGTAACACGATTACCGATCTGACCTGTTTCAACAATTTGACACTTTCATCGCCTTGATCAATTTCCTGAGCTTCTGGTTTCCACCCCTCGAACAATATTTCGGAACCATCGTCGGCGATCAGCGAGATGTTCCTCTTCGATAGTTTACAATTGCTCCATACCGATTAAGCCAATCGTCTCCGAGTATCAGGTCATCTCCTTGCATTTCTATCACGATCAGATTTGAGAGCCACTCTTTGCCTCCAAATGATACAGGGAAATTTCTAGTTTCTAAATTTCCGACAATCCTCTCTCCACTCGGTAAACCAACAACATAAGGTTCACAAGCATGAAAACCGGAAATATTCAAACGATTTACACAAGACAAAGATATGAAAGAATGTGTAGCTACTGTATCGAATAAAACGCTAACTGGCTGGGAAAGGATCTCGACAAGACACGATGCGGCAAAGACATCACGATCGTCTCCTACTCATCTCAATGCACGTGGGGGAGCAGATCCGACACTCGATGTCCCCTTTCGGTCCCATTGTCCTCTGCCTCGCCCGCAGCCAAAATTCGAGGCATCGAACACTTTGCCTGCGTGGAATACCGGCCTCCTTACGGGCTTTGTGGTGTACGGGCTCTAAAAGACTTTGCAGCCTCTTCAAAAACACCGCCCGATGTCCCTCTCGTCCACAATCAAAACAAGTCACGGCAGAAGGGGGCAATTCCAATAGTGCCGTGGGCGCAGATTAAAGCATTTCTGGTAACATCGGTAATAGTTGATGTCGCTCAGAAGTTCTTTCCGCTCCTAGGCAGGTGCGGAGGTTTCTTGAAAGAGTGAAAGGATGACTGGGCCTTACGGGCCCCACTTGTTCTTGTGCTCGTAAAAGTACCAGAGACTTTCTGTTTCTTGGTTTCCGCAAATTTCTCCATGGCTGCTTCCTTGATCTCATATGCCAACGCCTTATCCTGGTATTGGCGGAGTGTGGTACATTCGAATCCGGACATGTACCTCTGAACTTCTGGTTTCATTCTCATATCAAAATGGATCATCATTTCTGCATCTGTTCTGACCAGATGTCGAACAAATGTCAGTTGTTGGTTAAACGTCTTGATCGCCTGGGATACTGGCACATCAGAAGGCTGAGCGGAGAAAAACTCCCGAACTTTGGCTTCCCTCACAGGACGAGGGCAATACTGAGCTTCCATCATCAATCTAAACTCTGTCCAATCGGCATCATGGTCTACAGGCCGGATGGCTTCCCACCATTCGGACGCTTCCCCTATCAGAAAATATTGAGCGATAGAGGTTCTCCGGTCATCTGGGCAGTTGATTCCGGCAAAGATTTTCTCCAGTTCTTTCAACCAATGATCCCAGGTGGGAGTCTCAGAAATACCGTCGAATTTGGGTGGTTGCATCTTCGCCACCTCTTGCAGCCACCGATCACCTCGATTTCCCATGTCTGGGATCCCTTGCTGTCTCTCTCCCTGCTGTAGTCCCACCGCCACTTGCATTCGGTCCACGACCTGGGCGAACTGAGTCATCTGGTTCACCACTTGACGAAGGATCTCTGGTACAGCAGGATCTGGTTCATTATTAATAGATTGTTGCGGCTCGCTTTGAGCTATGATCGCTCGGTTAGAAGGCGACGCTTCCCTTCGGCATTTCTCCGTCGCGTCCACGACCGCGACCACGTCCCACGTCCGCCTCTCAACATATCGTAAGCATAAATACTCAATATACAGGAAACAACATCGTTCTAATATTCGAGTATAAAGAGACACAACATGTAAAGAACAAGATAGAGTTTAGGAACTTACAACCACTGTTCGCATGAAGACGTAGGCAGTGCAGTGATTTCATTCACGGCCGGTTACCCCAAAAGACATAAATGACCCCTATTTTAACCCAACGGCCAAGATATCCATAATCTTAGCTCCGATACCATATTCTGTAACACCCCCGATATATTCAGGAATATTACAGCGCCGTAAATCCTTTACATAAGGATTTACAAGGCTGAAGAATTGAACAGGCATTAAAAGGTACTAACGAATGGAAATAACGAAATTTCGGTACATGATTCGACCCAATACGTAAATAGTACAATTGTTCAATGTAACTCAATAATACATCACCAAATTCAAATCATCACAAATGACTTCGTACTCGAGTACTTATTGAAATAACGAGTAAACAACGAGATAAATATACCCGGGACATCACTCTGCACCCTCGTCATACGGTTCCAGTAGTTGTTTCCCGCTCTCACGGATCCCGAACACAAACAAAATGTTCACCCCCGAAGGGGTTAGCACAACGATGCTAGTACAAGTACCACAACATATTATTCATATCTCACGAAGAATAATAACGTAAACGAAAAAGTACCAACGAGTCTTCTCCTACGAGAAAATCAAACATAACATACACAACTGATAATCATAACATGATATCATTGTAATATCCGCAATTTTCGATTTTCGGTAAATTTCTTTTTTTGGCCGAAGTCCGTTTTGACGACTCGCTCATGACCGTTTCGTCATTCTGAGAATGATTAATTCTACACTTTTTGACATCCGAGTTCGTTTCGGAGTCGTTTTGTTGAGTTCCGTGCTTTTTAACGACTTTTCCGCACTCGAGTTCGGTTCTTGCGAATCTCGTTCGAAACTGCTGTTTTGAGTTTCCCGTAAGTCCGTTTAACTTTGTTAGACGTGTTTTGAACTTCCGTTTGGTTATTCGATCACGTATCGTGATTTCCGGGCGTTTTGGGCCATTTGGTAATTTCTTGAAAGTTACGGGTATCCGTATCTGTAATTGTTGTCTCGACCCGTTTCTTGGTCGCGTATGATTAATTATGGTATTATGTTTTCATTTCGGGCCGTTGATGTTGTCCGCGAACTTTTCGTCGTGTTCGTTCCGTACGTTTTTGGAAATCGGGTCGTCGAGCCACGTGATCGCATCGGGCCGGACGGTTGCGGATCGGGCCGGACGATTGCAGGCACCGCCGGACAGATGCGGCAGAACCGGCGAGCGCACGCTCTGCCGGAAGGCTGCGCGCGCTAACCGGCAGGTGTAGCGCACGCTAGCTTGGTCGACCAACGCACGCTATCGGGCCGGACAGTGGGGTTTCTGGGGTTCTGGAATCAGGAAGGATCGGCAGGTAGCGCACGCTACGCCGAGCGTAGCGCGCGCTAGTGGGCAGGCGTAGCGCACGCTGTCGGCCGGCTAGCGTACGTTACCTGGACGGGCAGTTCACTCCAGAGGCTACTGGACAGGTCGGCTAGCGCGCAGGCTTCCGGCCGTAGCACACGCTAGCGGGAGTCGGGCGGACAGTCATGGTCGGCAGAATTGGTCGGTGGTGCCGGGTCATGCGGCCATGGCCGAGAGTGCTCGGCCGGTACTGGCCGATAGCGCACGCTAGTCCGGGAAGGCTAGCGCACGCTAGTTCCGGCCCAGTATATATATGACAGACCAGCCACTTTTCCCTTCGTTTTTCATTCCTCCCTTCTCCGTCCGCGGCTGGCGATTCATGGGCGACGAAGCCATGTTGTTTAACAACAAATCCATGAAGTTCTTGAGTTCATAACATCAATCAATCATCCGTTATCATCCTTTGATCCAGCGAATCAAGGTAATCTTCCTTAGAACCCTAATTTCGTGAATTTGGGGGTTTTCGCATTTTTGTCCGATTCGTTCCGTGTTTTTGATTAATTCATGATGGGTATGATTAATCTTGGTAGTATTCTTGTGTTTAACATCATTTAATCCATTGTTCTTCGTCGAATCGAAGTATATTTCTTGATTTCCTTCGAATTGACTTTTTGGGGGATTTGTCCTCGATCTCGTTTTTCATCCGTTTTCGATGGATCGATTATGGTTAAATGATGTTGTTAAACATATTCTAGGGATTGTATATCCATATTTCAACTTGGAATTCCGTTTTCGGGTTTTGACGGGACGAATCGTGTTCTTGGCCGTTTTGGGGGAAATCCTTGAACCTTCGTCATTTGTTCTTTGAATTTAGCGGCTTTGGGTCGTACTTTGGAATTCATTTTCATTGTTATTGTTTTTGTTCGTAGTTCTTTTTTGTGGATTGTCGTTCGGTGGAGTCGGCAAGTTCGTAGTCGGTTCGTGCCAACCTATTTCGGTCGATTCTCCGCGTTGTTCTTATTCGAGGCAAGTACCTTGTCCATACTATTCTTGTTTTGTGAATATGATAATTGGTGTCTTTATGTGGTTGTTTGATTGTTTGAAATGAGTTTTCAAAAGATTCGGTTTAGCCTTGTTAAAGGCTTGCTTTCAAAACGCGTGTGTTTTGTGAATGGTGTGGTTTGAGAATAACTATGTGAACTCTATGGATATGTTTGGTGTTGATGTTGCACTTGGTATTGCGTGTGGGCGTATATTATTTCATTTCCGTGCGTTGTGGTTGGACGTGGTGTTTTGCTAAGTGTTTGATGCCTCTTGGCGAATTGTTTGAATATCCTTGATGTGATATGTTATTTGTGTGAATGTGTGGATATGGTTGAAGGTCTACGGTGACACATGGCACGTGATCATGTGGTCAGGATGCAACAAGTGATTGATCCAACCGTGAGAGCCTGAGATAATCTACGGTGGCACATGGCATGCGATCATGTGGCCAGGATGCAACAAGCGATTGATCCAACCGTGAGATGTGTGTGATTTTGTTTCGCTAGCCATCTCGGGAGGGTCCTTCGAGGCCTCGAGTGGGATTTGTGGCTTCGTCCCGGTCCTAGGCGATGCGCGTGTGTGATTATGTTTTGTTGATTTTATGTCCGTCGAGGACACGTGATGTTGGGCTCTGGCCCTGTGAATTATTGTCGGTTTTCTATTTGTGAAAACAAAACCTTTGGGCGGTGACCCTGTTGATTTTTGGAAAGATTAGGATTTGATAATCCTAAATTGTTTTCTATTAAAACGCTCGATGGCATTTTAAACTGTTTTACAAATTGTTCCCCTTAATTGTGGCCTTTCGGTTTCGGAATGTTTTACCCAAACTCTTGCCTCGGGAAGTACTTTTCATTATGTTTGGATCTTTGATGATTCCTGGTTATTGTTATTCGTGGAATATGAATTGTATGGCTCGTATTTTTGCACTTGTACTTGCACTAGCAAAACGGTGGAGTTTGCTAACCCAGTATTCGGGGGTGGATGTCTATTTTGCATTCGGGTTTTGGAGCATAGCACGTGGTCGGCACGAAGGATGATGAAAGATGAACGATACTAATCACACGAGGATACGTTGATGTCGAATTGGTCTAGTTGTATTTTCTTTTCAGAAGCAGTATAATATCCCCGATGTAAGGGAGTTGATTGTATTTTGACACCTGCTTGTGTAAGTGTTCGGAATTGAGTAGTATGTTATTATTGAAAGGCCAAATCGGTCTACTGAGTCTTTTTAGCCTTAAAGGCATTGTCGAGTTGTTCGTTTGTTGTTACCAGCCTGGTAGATCCTTGAGGAAAGGTTCTACGGCGTGTAATATCCCTGAGCGGATTAGGGGTGTTACAGAATGGTATCAGAGCTTAGGTTGTGGAAACCTAGGCTGTCGGGTCAGTGGTGTCTATTGAGTTTTTGTCTCATCGGATTTTATCTGACTGAGTCGTGTCGCGACGCGTCGTCTGAGTTTGTTGGTCGTGATTAGTATCGTGGGCGATCATCATCTTCGTGCGACCTGTGGCTGTAAGTCTCCCTTCTTTGTGTTGTGCCTCGTGTGACACGAGCTATTTTTATGATTATTTGTTAAGTGACGGAATCCTTTTATGAATTTTGATTTCGTGATATGTGGTTACTTGACTCTCATACTTCGTTCATATGAGGAGTAGTGTTAATGGATTGTGCATGTTTGAGTTTATTTCTTTTATCCGCTGCGTGAGTTCCTTTGTAATGGTTTTCGGTATTTTACCGACTGAGTTTTATTTCGAAAATCGATTCCATTAACCGAGTTTTGATGTTATGGTCTTGATCATTTTAGCGAAATTCTTATGACGGTATTTAACATTTTGTAAATGGATTTTGTAAGTTTTTGAAACATTACCGTCATCGGCCTTTTTGGCGTTTTTGTAAATAGTTTTTAGCCTGGTGGGTTCCGACGCGGGATCCACGGCGCTATAAAGTTTTGTGTAATTACCTGAAATTTTTTTGGGCATTCTAGCCCATTGAATTATTTTTTTGAAAACCTTGAGTATCTTAGAAAATAAATTTCGAGACGTACTTTTAAAATGAATTATTTTCTCATGGTACATCCAAGGTGCCACAATATGTTTCCAAATCCTTCTACCTCGAGGACCAAAATGTTTTGAGATATTCTCAATGTTTTAGAAACACCTATACTTAGACCCGAGGGTCGGATATTTCTGAAAGTTTTCACAAAAAGGAAAGTGTCCTCGTTTTATCAAACATAAGATGGTTTTCAAAGTCTCGACAATGATTTTGTTCAACTTTTTGTAAAATGATACTCAAGATCAACTGATGTTTCCAAACTGTTTTCATAAGGTGGTTTTTGTTTTTAAAACCCATCATTTCCTGCTTGTGGTCGGGGAAGGTGGGATGACGATCTTTAATGTTGTCATTTCGTGGGGGCTTGCGTGTTATCGCACCTGTGTGAGTTGTTAAAGCTTGAGTTTGTACGTTTGCGTACATGTGTGATTGTTTTATGATGGTTGTAATTATGTGCTGGTTATCGTTCGGGTCGTTGAGGTCGCCGAACGATACCGTCGTTATTGTAGTGTTTGTGTGTATTACTTTACGATGGTAATCGTTGTGTATGATATGTGTTATGATTCTTTGTTGCGCTGAGTTGGCATCTCCGGTTTGTTGTTTTGTGATGTTATGTTCCATTGTACCTAGAATTTGTATTTTCGGTATGCCGAGCCGAGGCATTTCAACCGTGATGTGTCGGGGGAATGTACGTGCATTTTGTCCTTCTCGTCAGTAACACATTTCGAGTGTGGACTCGAGGGACACCGAATTCAGATTTGCGAATTGGCTACCGAGACTTTCGGAGTTCGCGCTTGGCCAGATTATCGAGAATCGTCTTTGAGAAGCCTTCGAAGGATGTTTTTGTCGGTCGCTTGTTGTGTCGTCACCTTGGTTTCATTGTTGTGAGTTTCGGGGACGACACCCCTTTTTGAAGAGGTCGAATATAATACCTGTATTATTTTTGGCCTCTACATTCCCTGTTTCTCAGGTCTATCGACTCACTCGTGTTCGTTGATACCTTCTGAACTTGTTCTGTATTTTAGTTTCATCGTTCGAATGAACTGTGATCTTGTTTTGGGTCGATCTGGTATCGCTGTGACTTTTCTGAGTTCGTTTCGATTCTTGTGAACCTTGTTCGGAAGTGACATCATTTGGTTCTACTAGTTCTTTTATTCGAAGTGGATCGGATTTTGAACTTCTGTATATTCTACTTTGTCGACTCATTTATGTTTGTTGACATTTGTGAGCTTGTCCTGCCCCTTGCTTTTGTTGATCGAACCAGTGTGGTACTGTTTCGGAATAACTCGTTTTTCGTTGTAACTTTTCAATCGCTATTCCCTTTCCTATGGATCTTATGGGAATGCATGTCTTGTAGTTCTCACCAGATCATCCTGGGAGTTGTTGTTTGAGTTTTATTATCCTTCGTGTTTCGGACATGATTGTTCGATTTTTGTTGTCTCGATCGTTTGTTTGTTCGGTTTTTGTTCTCATTTCGTGATTGTTGAGCGTTCAGGCTCCTTCCTAATTCCATCAAGTTCGGGAAATTAGTCTCGTTTTCGATCTTCCAACCCTTGGGCGGTGGAATTCCGTATTTATTCAGCGATTGACTCGCGTTTTGATTGATGTACCGTTGGGTCGGTCAATCTTATCGATTTTCGTTCGTTGTGTTTTGTGATTGTTCGGATAATTGACTTGACTATATTATCCATTTGATGACGCTTGTCATCTGTTGGTTTTATTATATCCCTAACGGCGACGTTGTGTTGGTCGTCGTGGAGCGTGTTTTCACACCATATATTCCGTTGTGTTGTTTGTAACGTTTCGCCGTTGGGCGTTAGTTACGCGTTTCTTACGTATCTCGTTGAGTTTTCCTGGCGGAATATTTCTTCCCCTACTTGTTTTAAGTTTCGGGACGAAACTTCTTTTAAGGAGGGTAGAATGTAATATCCGCAATTTTCGATTTTCGGTAAATTTCTTTTTTCGGCCGAAGTCCGTTTTGACGACTCACCCATGACCGTTTCGTCATTCTGAGAATGATTAATTCTACACTTTTTGACATCCGAGTTCGTTTCGGAGTCGTTTTGTTGAGTTCCGTGCTTTTTAACGACTTTTCCGCACTCGAGTTCGGTTCTTGCGAATCTCGTTCGAAACTGCTGTTTTGAGTTTCCCGTAAGTCCGTTTAACTTTGTTAGACGTGTTGTGAACTTCCGTTTGGTTATTCGATCACGTATCGTGATTTCCGGGCGTATTGGGCCATTTGGTAATTTCTTGAAAGTTACGGGTATCCGTATCTGTAATTGTTGTCTCGACCCATTTCTTGGTCGCGTATGATTAATTATGGTATTATGTTTTCATTTCGGGCCGTTGATGTTGTCCGCGAACTTTTAAATCGTGTTCGTTAAAATGCGTTTTCGGAAATCGGGTCGCCGAGCCACGTGGTCGCATGCGGCCGACGGTTGCGGGATGGCCGGACGATTGCGGGCACCGGCCGGACAGATGCGGCAGGAACCGGCGTAGCGCACGCTGCTGCCGGAAGAGGCGCTTGTGATAGCCGGCAGTGTAGCGACGCTGCTGGTCGCCAACGACCTTATCGGGCCGGACAGTGGGGTTTCTGGGGTTCTGGAATCAGGAAGGATCGGCAGGTAGCGCACGCTAGTCGGCAGGCGTAGCGCACGCTGTCGGCCGGCTAGCGACGTTACTGGCCGGCGATTCGATCAGAGGCTCTGGGCCAGTCGGCTAGCGCGCGAGCTTGGCCGTAGCGCACGCTAGCGGGAGTCGGGCGGAGCAGTCATGGTCGGCGAATTGGTCGGTGGTGCCGGGTCATGCGGGCCATGGCGAGAGTGCTCGACCGACATCGGCCGATAAGCGCACGCTAGTCCGGAAGGCTAGCGCACGCTAGTTCCGGCCCGATATATATATAGCAGACGACCACTTTTCCCTTCGTTTTTCATTTCCTCCCTTCTCCGTCCGCGGCTGGCGATTCATGGGCGACGAAGCCATGTTGTTTAACAACAAATCCATGAAGTTCATGAGTTCATAACATCAATCAATCATCCGTTATCATCCTTTGATCCAGCGAATCAAGGTAATCTTCCTTAGAACCCTAATTTCGTGAATTTGGGGGTTTTCGCATTTTTGTCCGATTCGTTCCGTGTTTTTGATTAATTCATGATGGGTATGATTAATCTTGGTAGTATTCTTGTGTTTAACATCATTTAATCCATTGTTCTTCGTCGAATCGAAGTATATTTCTTGATTTCCTTCGAATTGACTTTTTGGGGGATTTGTCCTCGATCTCGTTTTTCACCTATTTTCGATGGATCGATTATGGTTAAATGATGTTGTTAAACATATTCTATGGATTGTATATCCATATTTCAACTTGGAATTCCGTTTTCGGGTTTTGACGGGACGAATCGTGTTCTTGGCCGTTTTGGGGGAAATCCTTGAACCTTCGTCATTTGTACTTTGAATTTAGCGGCTTTGGGTCGTACTTTGGAATTCATTTTCGTTGTTATTGTTTTCGTTCGTAGTTCTTTTTTGTGGATTGTCGTTCGGTGGAGTCGGCAAGTTCGTAGTCGGTTCGTGCCAACCTATTTCGGTCGATTCTCCGCGTTGTTCTTATTCGAGGCAAGTACCTTGTCCATACTATTCTTGTTTTGTGAATATGATAATTGGTGATTGTCTTTATGTGGTTGTTTGATTGTTTGAAATGAGTTTTCAAAAGATTCGGTTTAGCCTTGTTAAAGGCTTGCTTTCAAAACGCGTGTGTTTTGTGAATGGTGTGGTTTGAGAATGACTATGTGAACTCTATGGATATGTTTGGTGTTGATGTTGCACTTGGTGTTGCGTGTGGGCGTATATTATTTCATTTCCGTGCGTTGTGGTTGGACGTGGTGTTTTGCTAAGTGTTTGATGCCTCTTGGCGAATTGTTTGAATATCCTTGATGTGATATGTTATTTGTGTGAATGTGTGGATATGGTTGAAGGTCTACGGTGACACATGGCACGTGATCATGTGGCCAGGATGCAACAAGTGATTGATCCAACCGTGAGAGCCTGAGATAATCTACGGTGGCACATGGCATGCGATCATGTGGCCAGGATGCAACAAGCGATTGATCCAACCGTGAGATGTGTGTGATTTTGTTTCGCTAGCCATCTCGGGAGGGTCCTTCGAGGCCTCGAGTGGGATTTGTGGCTTCGTCCCGGTCCTAGGCGATGCGCGTGTGTGATTATGTTTTGTTGATTTTATGTCCGTCGAGGACACGTGATGTTGGGCTCTGGCCCTGTGAATTATTGTCGGTTTTCTATTTGTGAAAACAAAACCTTTGGGCGGTGACCCTGTTGATTTTTGGAAAGATTAGGATTTGATAATCCTAAATTGTTTTCTATTAAAACTCTCGATGGCATTTTAAACTGTTTTACAAATTGTTCGCCTTAATTGTGGCCTTTCGGTTTCGGAATGTTTTACCCAAACTCTTGCCTCGGGAAGTACTTTTCATTATGTTTGGATCTTTGATGATTCCTGGTTATTGTTATTCGTGGAATATGAATTGTATGGCTCGTATTTTTGCACTTATACTAGCACTAGCAAAACAGTGGAGTTTTGCTAACCCCCGAGTATTCGGGGGGTGGATGTCTATTTTTGCATTCAGGTTTTGGAGCATAGCACAGGGTCGGCACGAAGGATGATGAAAGATGAACGATACTAATCACACGAGGATCCGTTGATGTCGCATTGGTCTAGTTGTATTTTCTTTTCCGCTGCAGTATCTTTTCTCCGTTGTACGGGAGTTTATTGTATTTTGACCCCTGCGTGGGTATGTGTTCGGAATTGAGTAGTATGTTATTATTGAAAGGCCAAATCGGTCTACTGAGTCTTTTTAGCCTTAAAGGCATTGTCGAGTTGTTCGTTTGTTGTTACCAGCCTGGTAGATCCTTGAGGAAAGGTTCTACGGCGTGTAATATCCCTGAGCGGATTGGGGGTGTTACAATCATAACATACACATGGTAATTCCATCGATCCAGCGTTCACTGCCTAGAACCCACGATGATCCCGTCAGACCAACCCGTGGTGGAAAAACCCGTCTGATGATCCAGCGCACGCTAGCATAGATCCCCCGATGATCCCGTCGGACCAACACGAGGTGGACATACAACAACGACATACATGCACGACAATATGTATAACAACAATACATAAAACAAATAAAGTACTTGGCTCGATTTGAAGACAATAACAACACTTCCACGAAAATGAACACTCGAAGATCGTCCTCCTCAATCAATCACGTAACGAGACCAAACCTTAACAAAAGAAATGATATAGGATTTATCTCACGTCGTATGAATGTTTAACAATTCGATTCACGGCCAAAAGTTCATAAAATGCACCGCCTGACCGCTTAGCGCACGCTAAGTACTCGTAGCGTGCGTTAAGTGCCCGATAGCGCACGCAAACAACAAAGACTAGCGCACGCTAACTATGCATGGTCGATTACTTCAGCGACCAGCCCAATGACTTCGTCTGATGGTCTAGCGTACGTTACGTACCAAACGTAGCGCACGTTAACTCGTGCTCGATAGCGCACGTTAAACTTCATAGCATAGCGTGCACTATCTATGCATGGCAGTTTACTGCTGAGCAGTAAACTGTTCTTGCCATGATCGAAACAATGAAATCTTGCGTGATAATTCATGTTACTTCCATGAATACCATGTTCATACCCTTATGAATGATTTTATGGATAACAACAACTTCGGATTCGAGGATATGCATACCATTATAAAATCATATTCCGTTTCAACTACAAATCTTCATACGACAATTCGAAAGGCTTAACGGTTGATATCAACACCTCTATATCAATCCATATTATCATGCTGAAGTTGTTAAATGTTCTATCTATACTAGATAAATCCTTCCATGATCAAACCTTTAGATTTATCTAACAATAAGGATGTTAACGTCTAGTCCAAGATTACTATGAAATCATCTATTAGATTCGGTTTACCAATGATAGAAGCTTCTCTTCACATATTCAGTGTAATAAGATTCGAATCATGATGATTATAATCAAGGTATTTAAGGCTTATTCATCTCACTATTCCAAACATGATATACTTGGATAATTCATCTATGAAAATCCATATCTTGTTAACATGATCATCCAAATCGTTAGAATCCAACTCTAAGTCTTGAGATAGATTGAACATACCTTAATATGATGAAAATCGCTGAACCGTAAGGTAGAATCCAACTCCGGTTGGTTGTATGCCACTCCAAGGTGCTATTCCACTTCAATGAATATTCCCAAGTGATAACCAATATACAAACACCAACAAGATGTGTTCTAAGTGTATAGGAGTATTATTACAGCTCTCTGAACTCTCAAGGATGAAGAATGGGCGAAAGAAATGAAAGCCAAAACGGTTGTTGTCCCATTTATAATATTCTGCATTATTAACAAGTTAGCGCACGCTACTAAGCATTTCTTAGCGTGCGCTAATAATGGTTGACTTCAGAATTGTCCGGGTGCGTCCGCGGGAATCTTATCTGGACCCATGTCTCGGCTGGCGCATGTGCTAGCCGTCCCACTCAATAATTGAGTTCTTAGCGCACGCAACTCCTATCTTCATAGCGTGCGCTAATAATGGCCCGATAGCGCGCGTTAAGATACATTCTTAGCGTGCGCTATCACGAGGTTGCATGAGCAATTTTGCATGTTTCTATACTTATGTACAATGATATCAATGCACGAAATATCATACTCCAATAATCAAAATCATCAATCCGAATAATACAGGGTTTGAATACAGATGAAATACACCGTAGTAAATCCGGATATTACAGAACACCTACGATTCCCCGGCAAAGGAAAAGAATACACCCACGATCGAGAAGCTTGAAGAAAACGACAAACGGAAGGGTTCCGACTTGAGTTCTTCACAAGAATTCGACCCTAACAACATATAATCAATAAATCATCGATCATACGAGGAAGAATAATCGTAGAACGCCCGAAAACTCCTCTATGACATTTTACCGGACACCTTCAAGGCCTCGATCAAGAACTTGACTAAAACAACGAATCGATAAGATCCAACCATGGAATAACAAGGGAAATGATATAATACATCTAAATAATCATCAATCCATCATAATCCTAAGTTAAATCGGATTAAACGGACGAAAACGAACAAAATACCCAAAATCCCCAAAATTAGATTTCTAGAAAATCTGACCTGATTCGGTAGATCGGAGGATGTTATAGGATGGATGGTTGATGATATGAACTCCAAAACTTCATGCATTCATTGTCCAACAACATCTCTCCATGATTAACCAAGCTCCAGCCGCGGAAGGGAAGAAAACGAGTGAGAAAAATGGCCAAAAACCCGTCTGCAGGGCCATAAATAGGCTGCACAGGTGTCGCATGACCCGGGAGTGTGCCGGCACAGGCCCAAAAATGGCTCCAGTGGTCGGCGGTGTGCCGCGGCTCGGCCGAGTGTGCCGCGGCACCGATGCGATCGGTTTGGCGAAAAAATGCCACAGAGTGTGCCGCGGCCACTGCCCGGCATGTGCCGCGGCCCATGGACTCGGCGAAGGCTGCCGAGCACTACGGCCGTGACTCGGCAGTCTGGCTAGGCCCAGTTGCCGGCCATGACTCGGCCGGGGCCAACTCACGGCCCGAACGACCGAAACCCGAACCTGAATACGAATCGATGATACGGTTACGACGTACTCGCAAAGACGAATCTAAGAGCTAAGAGAACACACAATTCCGACCACCCGAAGGCTCGGAATTCAACAATGGAAGTAATTACCCAAAACTTTGGGAAATTACGAAAATGGCTCAAAACGTCCGAAAATCACGATACGCGATCGAAACACCAAACCAAAGCTCGCAACATGAATAATAACATCAAATGAACTTACGAGAAACTTGAAACAACAGTTTCGGACGAGATTAGCAAGAATCGAGCTCAAGTGCGGAAAAGTCGCTAAAAAGCTCGGAACTCAACAAAAAGATACCGAAACGAACTCGGATGACAAAAAGTGCAGAATTAATCATTCTCGAAATGACGAAACGGTCATGAGCGAGTCGTCAAAACGGACTTCCGCCGAAAAAAGAAAATTACCAAAATTCGAAATTACGGATATTACATTCTACCCTCCTTAAAAGAAGTTTCGTCCCGAAACTTAAAACAAGTAGGGAGAAGCAATATCCCGCCAGGAAAACTCAACGATATACGCAAGGAAATGCCTAACTTACGCCCATCGGCGAAACGTTACAAGCAACGCAAAGGAATATACGGCGTGAAAACACGCTCCACGACGACCAACACAACGCCGCCGTTAGGGATATAATAAAACCAACAAGTGACAAGCGTCATCAAATGGATAATACAATCAAGTCAATTATACGAACAATCACAAAACACAACGAACGAAAATCAATACGATTGACCAACCCAACGGTACATCAATCAAAACGCAAGCCAATCGCTGAACAAATATGGAATTCCACCGCCCAAGGGTTGGAAGATCGAAAAAGAGACTAATTTTCCGAACTTGGAAAGGTCACAACGATATATAGATCAATTTGGGACAATATCAGAACTCGTTCGAATGACAAAGGTGGGAAACAACACCAGGTCAGAAGCATCAACGAACACAGTCGAGTCGATACGGTTAGACGAAACAGAAGAGAAAGAAAGAAAAATGTGGATATTACATCATATCACCTTTAAAAGAGGTTTCGTCCCGAAACCTAAACAACGAGAACGAAGTGCTGGAATAGCAACCTTCCCGACCATATCCTCTTGGTCCACACCCGATCTTCATGGCCATTAGTATCGTGGTCACGACTGTGTCCTCTGCCCAACGGCATACTAAGCGGATCCCCACCCAATACGATTGCACAACTTCGCAAAATATTATACTAAAGTACCAACTCAGCACGACATATCACATACGGTAACCAATAACAACTCGAAAAGAGAATCCACGAGGTATCCTTTTAAAGGAAATCTTTTGAAAATCCTTGGATTTGTATGCTATTTAAAATAAACTTTAAAAGTACTTTTGGTACATCGGTTTGTTTCATCAAAACTTGTAAACAACATGCTTTAACCGTCTCATTTGAAACTATTTGAAGTCATCATGCCTCTACGTATCATCATCACCGTTAACAACTAACAAGTTAACCATGCAAGATCATCAAATCATTCTTACATACTCTAACATTTCCAAATCCGAGTTTGAACTTTACATCGAGTGAGATTTTTCATCTTTCACTATATTTTTTTTGAAAATAAAAATCGCATTGGTTTTTGAAATAAAATATTTGTATGGTGTGAAAGATTTTTGAAAATCATTCACTCGAATTATTTGAAAATACAACAATACGTTAAAAATCATTTTCGAAAATTCTCCCAACACTTCACAAACATCAACGACGGTAATATTTTACAAAATATCTACATGTACTTTAAAACAACTCTTTCAAATACCATCGAGGTTTTATTTGAGAATCCAAGGCCGGCTTGCCAATTCCAAATAATTTTCAAAGTATACACGGAGCCGCCGATTAATCGAACCGTCAAAACTTTGTGAAGTTTCCAGGAAAGTGTTTTTGAACACACACAGCAGACATAATTTATCAATTTATCAAACACAATCAAATATCACCGAGCAATACGAAAAGTCTTAACACACATTCACGCACAACCGTTGTTATCACTACACACCACGTAGAGAATACAACTACAGGTGATTGGCCGCAAAAGTTAGACCTAACGGCTATAATGCGGTTCTATAGCCTCTGCCCAGGTTGATTAGCGCGCGTTACAACAAAGATTAACGTGCGCTAAACACGCCACGTTAGCGCGCGTTAGGCTCGTATTAAGCCTGTGCTAACTGCTCTAATCACCAACACGATTGAAAACATATATGAGGTAATACTAGACTCGAAGATTACAAATAAGCAACAACATACGAGTCTAAATGTCATCGATTCACATAATTATAACATCTCACAAGCAACCATCAAAAGAAAATCATCCTACAAAAACGAAAATTTTACTTCTCAATAAAGAGGACTATCTCAACACATACCTACCGATGGACTCAACATTCACGTTACTATTTTAATCATAAAACTGGCACCACTGCTCAACAACGAGAGCATCATCAATACGCATCTTCTGACCAACATTCATGAAACCGAAAAGTTACAAACGAGAGTCACGTCTTGAGTATATTTTGAAGACCTTATTTGAGTTAAAAACTCGAGTTTTGAAAACTTATAGTATGAGATGAGAATGAAATATCGGTAGTTTGAAGTCTAAAAATTTTCGACCTTGAGGTCATCATACACAAATCAAAATTTTTCCTCCCTTGGAGAACATTTTAAAAATTTACGTGGCTCCCCGGAAGCCTTCGAAACTAAAAATTCCAAGGTTGTTGCTCTTGCAAGAAAAATGATTTATACAAAGATACATTCAGCAATATCATTCTACATTCTAGCACAAAACGGGAATTAACAAATATATGTCACTTACTCACGATGCACCTTCAAATACTACTACATAACACAGAATCACACAGGCTCGTATAGCTCGTGGTACAACATGTAGTAGGGAGACTTACATCCACAGATCGCACGAAGATGATGGCTGCACCCTGATACTAATCACTGTCGACATTCCAAACGACGCGTCGCGACACGACATCAGTCAGACTCAATCTGACAAGACAAGACCCAACAATACACGACTGGACCCGACAGCCTAGGTTTCCGCAACCCTCTCTGATACCATAAATGTAACACCCCCAGATCAAACCGGGAATATTACACGCCGCAGACCCTCTCCGTGAGGATCCAGCAGGCTAGACATCAACACAACACATTACATTACATACTGACGAATCAAAATAACGAATCAATAGACCGATTTGGTCTTCTGTCACTGACTTACAAATCAAAATACATAAACTCATCCAGACTCATACACATGCAAGAGTAAAATACTTGCAACGACGAATAATAAGACAGCGGAAAAGACAATACAATGGACTCCGACTAATCAAGTCAAACCGCCTTCGTGTGATTAGTATCATTCGTCTTTCATCATCCTCGCACCGATCCCGTGTCTTGCTCCCAAAACCTACATGTACTGGACACAATACAGATATCCACCCCGATTACTGGGGTTAGCAAACTCCACTGTTTCGCTAGTGCAAGTATAAAGTGCAAATACGAGCCATACACAACACATTCCGAGAATACAACGAAAGACTTCCCGAGATATATTTAGTTAAAAATAGTTCAAGTCTTGAAAGTAGAAACGAAGCAAGTAAGCACTTTGAAAACATTTCCAAATCTCGGGAGTTTTGAAAACATCAGCAATTGAAAAGTTCTTACTTCCTCGAAAGCCATTTAGGGTCACATCCCCAAAGTTCATTTTCCAAAATACAAATCCGTTTAACAAAACACGGGGTCCACGACCCAACCATTACGGTCACAAAACACAGGGTCCACGACCCGATCATCCACTTCAATTCACTTACAAGGACACATTACACATAACACATTATTCTTATGCCATTCTAGCCAAGCACCAAGACTCGATATATAATGTCTCTCGACTCCGAGCGCAAAGCATTGTGATACTCCGGACAATATCACAATTAATCATCAAAACATCAACATCAATATCACCGAAACCACACTTGATAACCCATGGCCGTACCCATTAGTATCGGCCCCCAAAGGCCCCGTCGGACCGTCCCCAGGTGGGAAACCCCTTCCGCGGCCGTACCCATTAGTATCGGCCCCCAGAGGTCCCGTCGAACCATCCCCAGGTGGAAGAACATCAACACACGCACCCAAGTCCACTTCCGTGGCCGTACCCATTAGTATCGGCCCCCAGAGGCCACATGCCATCCCCAGGTGGAAGAGTAACAACTCACAGATTACAAAACCACGACTCTCAAAGGTCAAACACACAAAATATATATAGTCGAGGTACCTTGCTAGAATGGCCAAATTATCCAACACATACTCACGACCCAGAACTATATCAATTCACAAGGGAGCAAAGGATTTCAACAGCACCGAACGACACAACCAATATCACCAAAAACTCACATATTCGTCCATAGCCACGGGACTCCAAGCACATAATTTGACAAAAGAATTACACTTTATATTTACCAACGACATAATCATACGCAATGACATCACAAGAAAGTAAGGTGATTCTATACTCGACACTAGCACACATATTCAACTAAGCACATTAATTCCCGACACACACGGGTCACCTTTACAAAAACCATGATGGTAAATATACCGATTCTTTTGAAAAATGGTTATTAATATTTATTTAGCACATATCGACGATTAACAACCATAATATCCACAAAACACGTAATGTATGGGCAAGATACTTGCCTCGATAATCGATACCGGACACTCCTACAATCACGGCTCAGTCGGGACACCTCGAACACCTACGATTTCCCGGCAAAGGAAAAGAATACACCCACGATCGAGAAGCTTGAAAAAAACGACAAACGGAAGGGTTCCGACTTGAGTTCTTCACAAGAATTCGACCCTAACAACATATAATCAATAAATCATCGATCGTACGAGGAAGAATAATCGTAGAACGCCCGAAAACCCCTCTATGACATTTTACCGGACACCTTCAAGGCGTCGATCAAGAACTTGACCAAAACAACGAATCGATACGATCCAACCATGGAATAACAAGGGAAATGATATAATACATCTAAATAATCATCAATCCATCATAATCCTAAGTTAAATCGGATTAAACGGACGAAAACGAACAAAATACCCAAAATCCCCAAAATTAGATTTCTAGAAAATATGACCTGATTCGGTAGATCGGAGGATGTTATAGGATGGATGATTGATGATATGAACTCCAAAACTTCATGCATTGATTGTACAACAACATCTCTCCATGATTAACCAAGCTCCAGCCGCGGAAGGGAAGAAAACGAGTGAGAAAAATGGCCAAAAACCCGTCTGCAGGGACATAAATAGCCGCACAGGTGCCGCGGCCCAATGAGTGTGCCGCGGCACAGGCCCAAAAATGGCTCCCAGTTGTCACACTTTGGCTATGGAAGCTTCTAGAAGGGTCGAGACTCTTCTCCAGAATTCTAGTATTTACTTGATAGATGTTGTAACATTCCGGAAGCCCTCCGGAATGACCATAGAAAGAATTAGAAGGATGTAGATTGACTTGTAATCTCTTGTATGTTCTAGATACTTGTAGATTCTTGTACATTCTAGAAGATGTAGATGGATACCTATAAAAGGAGCTCCAAGCCCCTCATTTGTACATCATCCGAAGTTGAGCAATAAAAGTTCCTTTCTAAAGAGCAGTTTCTCTCTCTAACTTTCTCTCTCTAAAATACTTCAATATTCCGCACTTAACCGGCAAGGGTTGGGAAAGCCTGCCTTAGTGGCCGAAGGACTGAGTTGCTAAGGGGCGCACGGCATAACTCGACGGAATGAAGTTTGCCCGTGACACGTGGTATCGGAGCCCGGTTTGTTGGTAAAGTGAGAGAATGAGCGGAAACAGCAGCATGGTCGAAGGGAACAATGCTGGCGATGATGCTCGCAAGACCAAGAAAGGTGGTAGGGACAAGTCCCGAGATTTTGCATCCTCGATGGAAGTAAGGATGACCAAGATCGAGGTGGCTGTTGGTGAAACCATCGAACGGATGGATGTCCTTGAAGAAAATGCCAGCAATATTGAGGACAAAGTGTTGCTTGCTCTTAACGAGTTGAAGTCCACACTTCTGGGCGAGGTAGCCAAATTGCGGGAAGAACTGACCGCACGGATGGATAAGACCGAGGAGGATTGCGCATTGTGCAAGGCAGCCATGGCAGGTGGCACCATGGCAAGGGAAACGCCGCGCATTCGGGCACCAGAACCTCCAAAGTACTCAGGTAAGCGCAATGCCAAAGAACTTGATAATTTCTTTTGGTCTCTCGAAACCTATATGGATGCAGTACGTATAAGGGATGACGAGGACAAGATCAAGTCGGCGATCTTGTACCTAAGTGATGACGCTGCCTTATGGTGGAGATGGCGCCATCAAGACATTGCACGAGGGACATGTCAGATAGATACTTGGGAATAATTCAAGGCGGACTTGAAAAAGCAGTTCTATCCGGAGAATGCCGAGAGCCTGGCCATGAAGAAGCTGCGTGGCCTGAAACAATCGGGGAGTGTGAACGATTATGTTAATGAGTTCTCCTCACTCATGTTGGAACTTCCCAAAATGTCGGACAAGGATCGGTTGTTCTATTTCTTGGACGGGTTGCAGTCCTGGGCAGCCCTTGAGTTGAGAAGGCAGAAGGTCCAAGATCTATCGGAAGCAATTGCTGCGGCCGAGGAAATTGTGGAATTCCGAAAGGACTTCGCGCAGCGAAAGGACAAGAAGGGAGGCAAGGAAAAAGGTGGGGGAGACAGGCCTCACAAGACGGGATATAAGCCAACCTTCAAAGGGAAAGAAAAGACCCATGAAGTCAAGAAGAGAGAGTGCTTCTTATGCGGGGGTCCACACTTCGTCCAGGAGTGCCCGAAGAAGAAAGCACTAAATGCAATAATAAGCCAACAGGAGGAACGGGCCAAAGAAATGCAGATGGGGTCGATGCAACTCCTCAATGCAATGAAGGCAAAGGAAGAAACCGTGATGGTACCCAAGGCGGAAAAAGTCAGGAATGGTCTCATGTATGTTGAGGCAAAAATAAATAAGGGAGTCATAAAGGCCTTAGTAGACACGGGAGCCACTCACAACTTCTTAGCCGAGGACGAAGCGGTCCGACTGGGTGTAAGAGTTACTAAGGAAACGGGATGGATGAAAACAGTGAACACACCATCAAGACCCATAATTGGCGTGGCTAAACAAGTCCCGGTCCAACTGGCGGATTGGCAGGGTAAGCTTGACTTGACAGTGGTCCGAATGGATGATTATCGGATGGTGTTAGGCATGGAATTCCTGGAAAGGATGAATACGGTAACCATCCAAGATGCCCAAATTATGAGTATCACGCCGAACAAGGTAACATTTGATATTCCATTATTACGTGGAAAGCTCGAGTCCCGTATGTTGTCGGCTATGCAGGTTTCAAAAGGGTGTAAAAAGGGGCAAGAGACATACCTTGCTGCCCTAAAGACGGAGGACCCAATCGTCGGGAAGGAAGTCCCGGCAGAAATCGAAGAAGTGCTGGCCGAATTTAAGGACGTGATGCCTCCCGAGTTGCCCAAAAAGTTACCACCGAGGCGGGAGGTGGATCACGAGATTGAGCTGGAACAGGGGGCGAAACCTCCTGCAATGGGGCCTTACCGGATGGCTCCGCCAGAGTTGGAAGAACTTCGAAGGCAGTTGAAGGATTTACTTGATGCTGGCTATATTCGTCCTTCTAAAGCTCCTTATGGCGCCCCGGTGTTATTCCAGAAGAAACAGGACGGTAGCTTGCGGATGTGCATTGACTACCGGGCGCTTAACAAGGTTACTATTAAGAACAAATACCCAATACCTTTGGTGGCTGACCTATTCGATCGCTTGGGGAAGGCAAAGTGGTTCTCAAAACTAGACCTGCGGTCGGGGTATTGGCAAGTCCGTATCGCGGAAGGAGACGAACCGAAAACAACCTGCTTGACGAGGTATGGTTCATTTGAGTTTTTGGTTATGCCCTTTGGCTTGACTAATGCTCCTGCAACTTTCTGCACTCTCATGAATAAGATATTTCACCCATTCTTGGACAAGTTTGTTGTTGTGTACCTGGATGACATAGTGATATACAGCGAGTCCTTGAATGAACACGCTGAACATCTACGGAAAGTGTTCCGAGTCCTGAGGGAGAACGAACTATACGTAAAACTGGAAAAATGCTCGTTTGCCCAAACGGAGGTAATGTTCTTGGGGCACAAGGTGAAAGATGGAATGATCTTAATGGACACAAAGAAGGTGCAGGCCATTGCCGAGTGGGAGCCTCCTCAGAACGTATCCGAGCTTCGGTCGTTCTTAGGCTTGGTAAACTACTATCGGCGATTTATTGATGGATATTCGGCGAGGGCTACACCATTAACTAACTTACTCAAGAAGAAGGTTGCGTGGGATTGGACTGACGAGTGCCAAGCATCCTTCGAAGATCTGAAGGTGGCAGTCATGAATGACCCGGTGCTGAAACTTCCGGACTATACAAAGCCTTTTGAATTACACTCGGATGCCTCCGACTATGCCATTGGAGGAGTCTTAATGCAGGATGGGCATCCTGTTGCATACGAGTCCCGAAAGCTAAACGAGACAGAACGACGGTACCCGGTCCATGACAAAGAAATGACGGCGATAATCCATTGTCTTCGTATGTGGAGACATTACTTGCTCGGGAATCACTTCGTGATCAAGACGGACAATGTGGCGACTAGCTATTTCCAAAATCAAAAGAAGATCACCCCGAAGCAAGCCCGGTGGCAAGACTTCTTGGCTGAATTTGATTATTCTATGGAATATAAGCCAGGAAAAACGAACGTTGTTGCGGATGCTTTAAGTCGGAAGGCCTCACTGGCGTCTATCACCCAAGTGCAGTGCGACCTTGCCGATCGGATAAGAGACGGTATTGCCCAAAACCCCTTAGCCAAGAATCTGGTGGAACTGGCAAAGGAGGGCAAGACAAGGAAGTTCTGGCAAGAGAATGGCTTACTTTTTACTGTTGGAGATAGGTTGTATGTACCCCGGTGGGACAACCTTAGAAGGGAAGTACTGAAGGAGTGCCATGACTCAAAATGGGCGGGACACCCAGGTACTCTTCGTACTAAAGCGCTTGTTGAGCAGTCATTTTACTGGCCTAACTTGCAGGATGACGTGAACGCCTACGTAAAGACCTGCTTGGTCTGCCAACAAGACAAGGTGGAACAAAGTAAACCGGCAGGACTACTAGAGCCATTGCCTATTGCCGAACGTCCGTGGGACAGTCTTACGATGGATTTTATATCGGCACTACCAAGGTCGGAAGGATGCGGGTCTATCATGGTAGTAATTGACCGGTTCTCCAAGTATGGGACATTCATACCGGCAACAAAGGATTGTAAGGCCGAGGAAGCTGCCCGACTATTCTTGAAACATGTGGTAAAGTACTGGGGAGTTCCTCGGAGTATCATAAGCGACCGAGACCCGCGATTCACAGCAAAGTTTTGGAGGGAGCTATTCAAGTTGATGGGGTCAAACCTCCACTTCTCGACAAGCTTTCACCCCCAAACGGATGGCCAAACTGAACGTGTAAATCATTTGCTGGAGATTTATCTCCGACACTTTGTAACTGCCAACCAGTCCGACTGGGCTCGTTTACTTGATATTGCACAATTCTCTTACAACTTGCAGCGGAACGAGTCCACCCAACGGAGTCCGTTTGAACTAGTGATGGGGCAACAACCGACGACACCCCAGGAACTAGTTCGGAAATACGAAGGTGCGAGTCCGACAGCGTACAAACTTGCTAAAGGTTGGAACGAGGAACATGACATAGCAAGGGCGTATCTGACTAAAGCTACCAAGCGAATGAAGAAGTGGGCGGACGACAAGCGCCGTCCGAGGGAATTTCAAGTAGGGGACCAAGTGTTGGTCCGAATGATCGGAAGAAATGTTAAGGCGATCCGTCAAGTGCACAAAGGCTTGACACGGCGGTATGAAGGACCCTTTGAGATAGTAAATAAGGTCGGAATGCGGTCCTATCGGCTCAATCTTCCTAATGACTTCAAAATTCACCCGGTCTTCCATGTGAGTCTTTTGAAACCATATTACAAGGATGAGGAAGACCCAACCCGAAATAAGTCAGATCGAGCCCCGCCTGCCCACACGGTGTCCTTTGAGAAGGAGATCGAAGAAATCCTGGCGGATCGACAGGTCGGAAAACGGGGAACACCCCGCTGGACGGAGTACTTAGTACGCTGGAGAGGTTTACCAGACAGCGAAGCTTCGTGGGAAAAGGAACAAGACTTGTGGCAATTCAAAACCAAAATTGAAGCATACAAGGCAAAACCTTGACGGGGACGTCAAGACTCAGGTGGGGGAGAATTGTCACACTTTGGCTATGGAAGCTTCTAGAAGGGTCGAGACTCTTCTCCAGAATTCTAGTATTTACTTGATAGATGTTGTAACATTCCGGAAGCCCTCCGGAATGACCATAGAAAGGATTAGAAAGATGTAGATTGACTTGTAATCTCTTGTATGTTCTAGATACTTGTAGATTCTTGTACATTCTAGAAGATGTAGATGGAGACCTATAAAAGGAGCTCCAAGCCCCTCATTTGTACATCATCCGAAGTTGAGCAATAAAAGTTCCTTTCTAAAGAGCAGTTTCTCTCTCTAACTTTCTCTCTCTAAAATACTTCAATCTTCCGCACTTAACCGGCAAGGGTTGGGAAAGCCTGCCTTAGTGGCCGAAGGACTGAGTTGCTAAGGGGCGCACGGCATAACTCGACGGACTGAAGTTTGCCCGTGACACAGTGGTCGGCAGTGTGCCGCGGCTCGGCCGGAGTGTGCCACGGCACCAGTCTGATGTTTGGCCGAAAAATGCTGAGAGTGTGCCGCGGCCCACGATCGCCGCCGTAAGCCGCTGAGCACCGCCGGCCGTGACTCGGCCAGAAGATTCCGAGCACTACCGCCGTGACTCGGCCGGCTGCCCAGGTTGCCGGCCATGACTCGCCGGCCAACTCCGACGGCCCAATGACCCCGAAACCCGAACTCGAATACGAATCGATGATACTACATTTACGTACTCGCAAAGACGAATCTAAGAGCTAAGAGAACACACAATTCCGACCACCCGAAGGCTCGGAATTCAACAACGGAAGTAATTACCCAAAACTTTGGGAAATTACGAAAATGGCCCAAAACGTCCGAAAATCACAATACGCGATCGAAACACCAAACCAAAGCTCGCAACATGAATAATAACATCAAATGAACTTACGAGAAACTCGAAACAACAGTTTCAGACGAGATTCGCAAGAATCGAGCTCAAGTGCGGAAAAGTCGCTAAAAAGCTCAGAACTCAACAAAACGATACCGAAACGAACTCGGATGACAAAAAGTGCAGAATTAATCATTCTCGAAATGACGAAACGGTCATGAGCGAGTCGTCAAAACGGACTTCCGTCGAAAAAAAAAATTACCGAAATTCGAAATTACGGATATTACACGATTAAGGATCAAGAAACTCACCGAAGTGACATAAGGATCAACGAGATCAACGATTCAAAGGAGATGAACTTGGGAATGCAATCCCATGATGAAAAATGGAACATCATCAAGAACAATATCGAACTACGAATCACAGATTCATAAGTGTTTCATATACACGAAACATATAAGCATCACAAGAATTCAATCATCATTATAACCAAGCAAGATAACTTGCCTCAATTCCGTAGGTGAACGATAGTCTTTCTCGAAACGATCAAACAAGCGGTATCCTCGATTAAATACTCAATCGAACAAGCAACCTTTAATGAAAAGTAATTCATTCAATAATACATTCACACAATATTGATATTAATTCGTAGGAAACGACACCCAAAACCTAGTCGTTCAATTAATTCTATTACAATGAACATTCTATCAACTATTGGTGAAATTCAATACATATGGTTTGTCTTCCACAAATCGGATTATTATACTAAAATGTGCTTTTAATACTCTTGTTATCACAATAAACAAGTTTATACATTAAACACCTTCAAATCACCATTAACAATCGGATTAACCAAGTTCTTTAACATCCACGTCCTTTATTACACAAGGATCGTTGAGAATTAACATTATCACCAATAATCAATAATATCTTCCTAAGAACATTATCAACTTATTAATATGGTGATCAACACATACCTAAAGTATCAACACAACCAATTTTCATATATAAGATTATAGTTGTGTTCATCAAAACCCTTTTATCATCTCTCAAAGACTTTGCTAAGCCAAAACAGAAATGAAGTTATAGTTTTTAGGTTCAAGGACATCATCCTAATCTCTAACATTCATCAAGTTCTTAACATGGTGTTCTAATACATTTTATGTCAATAGTTCCATCGATTAAACTTAACTACAATGAAGCTAAATGATTATTATTGTTCCACTGATGTTAACACATCCAACAAGACGACTATGATTATATAAACGTGATCATTGTCATTATAATATCAAGAACATCTTCATTCCAACCCTCTAATTATCATATTCATCAAGAAGTGTTAAAAAGACTAACCACAAACATGTTTTACTTGATTAACTCAACAACAGGTGTAGTATACTATATTACTATCATCATAACTACGACAATATAGAGTAGAATCGCACAACATACCTTTAGAAATGAAGAACAACCTCCAAAACTACAAGAACACACTCCAATATTCAAGAACACCTCTAAACTTCCAATCAACAAGCTCCAATCCAAGATGCAAGGCTCAAATACAGGTTGGAAGGGAGTATAGTCGGTCTAGGGAGGCAGGGGGACGATAGTTGGAGAGAAAAATCAAAGTTGGGATGTGCAAATGAAAGACACAAGCTGTCTTTTTATAAACTGCACAGTTCGTGTGAGACCCCATTATTTTGTATGTAGATTAGATTATTAATAAATAATATAAAGTTAACAATATTTCATTATCGAATAAAATTAGTTCTTACCTTATGCATTGTCACATCAACTAAATAAATTCTATAAGTTCAACAACCTAATTATTTTTATTACTTTAATTTAGTAAATAAAAATAATAATATCTTATAAGTCTAATTAACTTAATTATTTAATAAATTCTAATTTATTAATAAATGGGCTATTTAATTTAATAGTCCAACTTGATTAGTGGGCTTATTATTAAAATTTAAACTTAGAGGCATTATGGGCTTATGACCATCTAAGTAAAGAACCACCGATCACCTAAAATACTACACCAAGCCCAAAGACACATATAACCCAACACATCATCTAGTACCACTTTCATTTATTAAATTATATACAACTACAACAAATATTCAAAAAAATATATAATAATATATTTAAAAATCAGCCAAATAAAGAAATGGTGATGTATGAGTCATATTTGATGTGTCTTCATACAAGTGAAGATGGAGACACTTGTGATACATCAAAGTCTTGTGGGGTGATTCACCATATATCCTTTGACCATCCATGTATTATAAATACTTCCACCTTGTAAACTCCTCCCTATTTCACTATACAAAAAAAAAATCTGCACTTGAGAGAGAGAGAGAGAGAGAGAGAGAGAGAGAGAGAGAGAGAGAGAGAGAGAGAGAGAGAGAGAGAGAGAGAGAGAGAGAGAGAGAGAGAGAGAGAGAGAGAGAGAGGGCTGAAGTAAGGAGAGAAGAAACAAAAAATAGAGAGAAAGAAGAAGAAGAAAGAAGAGGAAAAGAAAGGTAATGAGCCAACCTTAGAACTTGATGTATTTCTTTTTTTTTTTTTCTATTATTCTAAACTTAGAAATAAACTAATCATCCTTGAACTCTTCCTTTGATCAACTACATATATTCAAGGAGGGGGAGTCATCTTATCTAAACCATCATCTTTAATATCTCTTTGAAGAATTCAAAAGTGGGTAAAATTATTTTATTTCTTTTCTCTTATTCAAAATTATTACAAGTTAAATATATATGGTGCATGCAAGTATTATGACTTTAGTTAGCTATACTTGATTAAAAATGACATTCATTACTATGCATGTAATGATCTTTGTAATTGTTGAATTTTAGTTTGTCATATTTTGATTATATGTGTAAATTAATTCATTGGTGGAAATTTTGGTTGAATATGGCAAATCTGACTTTTGGTTATTAAAACTCTAAAAATATACTAGTATATACTGGACTATGGTAAGAGGATAATTAGTCACTGGAATATTTGATAATTCGAACCTAAATTCGAAGTATAACTAAAATAATTTAATTAAGATAAATTTTGGGGTAAAATTGTTAAAATCCATAATTCTAGTCTTATATCCTGAAAGTAAGTCTTAATATATTAAAAATAAGTTCCCTATAAAATTTCACCTAAATCAGAATTTATTAAAATAGAAAATCGGGGCAAAAATATAAATTTCAAGAATTCGGGCCAAAACTGTAATTTACAGAAACTTACTATTTCGAAAATAAAATTTCCAGAAAAGTTGAACTCTCTGTACTTATAATAACATAAAGAACCTACCCCGAAAATTTGAGGTCAATCCGACAAGAAACGAAAAAGATATGACCCGAATACTAAAATATCGATTAAGACAAAACAAAGGGATGAAATCGTAAATTATAAAAGAATAAAAATAAAACTGAATGTAATCAAAAATTACAAGTCTTAAGGTTCAAATCGCAACTGGATTCATAATTTTCGGAGTTTAAATGAATCCAAACGAATTAATCAAAATTATAGACAAAACTAAATAAAAATAATAATAATAGTAATTTAATTTCGAAAGGGCCGAATTGTAATTTATGGATGGAAAAACCCCCATGCAACTTCTGATCTCAGAACCTTATATTATAACGGACTTTTCTCAATAAAGTTCATAATTTTCGGACGTATAACCAACCCGTACCGAATTATCCAAATTTATACAATTATAGTAAAAATAATAATGATAGTACTTAAAAGACGGAAGGGCAGAATTATACTTTCTGAAAGGTAATATTTTCATGCAACTTCTGACCTTCAATCCTCATATCATAACGGACTTTTCGCAATAAAGTTCGTAATTTTCGGACGTATAACCAACCCGTACCGAATTATCCAAATTTATACAATTATAGTAAAAATAATAATGATAGTACTTAAAAGATGGAAGGGCAGAATTGTAATTTCAAAAAGGTAAACTTTCATGCGACTTCTGACCTTCAATCCTCATATCATAACGGACTTTTCACAATAAAGTTGGTAATTTTTGGACGTATAATCAATCCGTACCGAACTATTCAAGTTTATGAGTTTATTATAAGATTATGCCAAGACTCGCACAATAACAATCTAATCATCAACCGGTTGAACTAATTCCTCTAGTTTATCCAAGTCCATTTACTATAAAAGATAAATATTGATATCTTATAATATGCATAATCGTTGTAAATCACGACAATAATTGTTATTCAATTGAAATCGGGAGTAAGTGCTGTGCGGAGCTAAGTGCTACGACCTTCGGGCGGAAGCCACTGCTTGTAACACCCCCAGATCTGACCGGGAATATTACAGCACCGTGGGCCCCGAGATGGAACCCACAAGGCTGAAGGAAATTTTCGCAAACATTTACAAATGCCTAAGAGGCTAACGACGGTACTGTCTTTTAAAAACATTTGAAGACTTAATAAAATCCGTTTATCAAACTGTCGTAAAATCTCATTTGAAACCACAAGGCCCGAAATGCCAAAGCTCAATTGTTTAAGAACATACGTTAAGCTATCGCTTACACGTACCGACAGAATAGATTTAGAGAACGATTGCCAAAGTAACCTAAGTTACCAGATATCAAAAGACCATTTAAAAATACTCACGTAGCGGGTAAAGACAAACAATTAAAATACTCTAACAGCGGAATACAAGAACTGATCAGGAAACTCAATACACAAATACATGCCCTAGCTAGTATCCTCCGTGAAGCTCATCTCTCCACGACCGCTACAAGCTTGATAATCCAAGAGCCTAAAAAGAAAGCCCACGACGGGGTCAGCCATAATATCCAACAATGATAACCATCACATCACGTCAATAATTACATATCAATGGAAATACTAAGTAAGAATACGACCAATGTAACCTTACCGTTGTAACTTTACGAAAATCCACGATTCGTATCCTTAACAACACAATAAGATAATATCGAAATATCTGTACAGTATCTCAACAATACCCAAGGTTCTCAAAACATTATCATAACTCGCGATACGGAAATTATATTAACTCTGGCCAATTCAATCCATCGGATAACATCGACAACTCCAATTACTATAATCGATTGTCCATCAAAGACAAGTATCAAGGAAATACGGAACATACCTCAAGATACGAAATACCATTACAATCACGTCAGTGTAATCCGAGATCAGATCAACACAACATACGAACATGGTCCTAACACAAGACCTACAAATGCATACCCATATGACAACATAAATATGATCACAACAATAACGACAATGTATACTTATGGCAAACCCATAATATACATATGCACAACAACAATACATGGCAATCCGATGATCCAGCGTTCACTGCCTAGATCCCCCGATGATCCCGTCAGACCAACCCGAGGTGGAAAACCCGTCCGATGATCCAGCGCACGCTAGCATAGATCCCCCGATGATTCCGTCAGACCAACACGAGGTGGACATATGACAACAATGCACAACTGCACAAAACAGCAGTACACAATACACGACAACAACAATGCACAAATGCATGACAACAACGATACGAAAATTATCACGACATGATCGACACAAATGAAAAAATGAATAGAGTACTTGCCCGAGTCCTTCGAGAATGATCTCAATGTCTAAACCATCACGAACCATTATCCTCAATACTCGACGGTCCAAAGTATCACGGATTGCAGATAATTCATATCTTCGTCTTTATCACAATATATCCTCGATATACAAGTATACCAATAATAAAAGTAAATCATATACATTATGATTTAGATTCCCAAAACTCGAATACGATTTATAATCCCAAATCTCCTGTGATTACGATTATAAATATTGCTATACGAATTATACACGAATGAAACGGAAACCATTCATTAAATACTATAAATTGAGCAAGTAATAACTTATCTCGATACCGATGAAGCCGTTACCAATTCCTTGCCGTCGCCTACAAGCTCCTCGGTCCCGATCAATGCAATTCACGAACATCCTGGAACTCGACCGCAACATACAATTATAATCACCGATCAATATTCTCAACCTATTACAGTAATTCGATAAACAACAAGTTTGATAACAATCAACAATAAATACAACCAATTCACAAACCTAACGGCTCAACAATATCTCGATTAACCACTAGTCTGATCAATCCAACTTAAACGATCATGAATTCAGAACCACAACACAAAAATACTGCACTTTCTGCCTTCTTAGCGCACGTTAATCACTTAACGTAGGGTGCGCTAAGTTGCTTCTGTTAGCGCACGCTAGGCAGTAAGCTTAGCGTACGCTAATGCTGTACATATGCATGTTTTTCAGATTCCAATCAACATATGGCGATTATCAAGAACACTAAGTGATTCTAAACCATGTTTATAGCTATCAAAACAACGAAATCTGATATCCTTTAACATATAGGTAATCATCCAACTCTTAATCCAATTCTTATATCCATATATCATCTTCCTGAATATCAACCTCATGAAACATTAAGAACGTAACAATACTTCCATAATCTATCATTACAGGGAGTAATTATCAACAATAACATCAACATTCGAAACTGAGGAGAAGAATTAACCAACTAATATCAAGAAGACGAATCAATACGATTCAAACCATACGAATCACATTAATATCATCATACTCCGGTAATCCATCTCATAATCATGCTTATCAACTTGTTTATGTAATAATCATCAACTCAAGAACATCAACATTCAATCCAAAACGAAACCCAAAGATGAAGATTGATTACCTTTTTGAAGGAATGGATTGATTTCCAAGGTTGAATCCATTTCCAAGAATCGCCAATGATTTAAAGAACAAAGCTTTAATCCATGATTTCCATCTTTAATCTTGTTAAAGAGGATCATCCCTCAGTGTTTAAGAACTCCAAATGTCCTCCCAAGATTCTCTCTATCAGTTGCAAGAAGAGAATGGACGAGATGAGGAATGACAGCCAACTACTCATATATATATACACTGTACATTATTAACGTACGCTAACCTCTTCATTTAACGTACGTTACCAGTTTAGCGTGCGCTAACATTCTTTGTTTGCGTGTGCTATCGAAGTCCAGAGGCTACTATCTTACTGCATACAATGAGTTATGTACGCAATGCCCATGCAATAGCGTACGTAATCTCCTCTATTTAGCGTACGCAAGCCTTCAACTGTAACGTGCGCTACTCATAATTGACTCGTTTGTCTGTATGCTCCGAAGACGGGTCCACACGCCGACAGCTCTGAGTAGGATAATATTCCCTTTGGACAGATCTGATGTTAGCGTGCGCTAATCAACACGCATTAGCGTGCGCTAACACTTCCCAGCAAACATCTGTTGACCTCGTCGGCACATGCGCCGAAAGTGACCGAGTCCACATAGATTCCTTCTGAGTTGGTCTGTACTGCGTGCGCTATCTTTCGCCTTTAGCGTGCGCTAAACCAGCACGATAGCGTACGCTAGGCACGTATATTAGCGTGCGTTAGTAATGTTACACTTAGCCATTTTTAGCTACTCTTGTCCAACGTCTCAACATACTATATACGAACATACGGCATATTGAATACGTATACTCCTTCCAACAATATTCTCATACGATAAGCCCGACACACAATGTCTTCCAATACAACTGTCAACCAAGTGCGGTAATATACCAATACAAATGTCTTAGTCCTTCATTTATTTTATCCATACTGTACAGATTCCACGCTGTACAACATAACTCGGATATAATAACATTAAACTGCAGTTGTAGAAATTTCGGAAATTACATACTACACCACTTAAAATAAGTTTCGTCCTCGAAACTTGCAATCCGTCATAGAAAAGCAAACAAACCGTTCAACCAAAATATTCTGAAACCATCAAAACAACGATCAATCATCATCATTAACGAATAACCAAAACAATACACTTACAAATGCGCAAAGTCAACAATCTCCTGAGATCCTAGCAATCATAATTCCATGAGTCTCAAGAAAATATATCATCTTCGGATGAAATAATCTATCCGTGTCAAATCTTGTCTGCCTGATCGCACAATCAAGTCTCAATCTGCTAAAAACCAATAATGTACGATACATCTATGAAACAACTGCCCAACACAATAGCAACAAATCCCGAAATATCGACACAAAATCTGAACGCTCAGATGATCACTAGCAATGATCAATCAATAAATTAACCGAGAATATCATCGACATGATAAACTCTAATACGACCAATCCAAAGGTCAAAACACAGCCGATAATATCATCATAATGATAAACTCCAATATTACCAACGAACGATCAACAAAAATCGAGAATACCTTCACACGGTAAGCCCCAACACGATCAACACAAAACCACAGAACAGATTTACGAACGAATAAAGTTCTCAAAACGACACAACAATCACATACAGTGGATCTCAATAAACACACCTGACTGTTGAACATACTCCTCGGCATACGAACAACCAATCACAACCCGACGAACATATCCAACCATACATGGAGTGGGAATGACCACTCACTATCCAAAACAACCAGCATGGGGTCACCATCCCCAAATCTACACTTACAAAGAAATCATTCAAAAATCACCTATGATAAAATCGCGCTACTACCATACCAATGGAATCACATAGCACATATTCTTCAGTTTCATAAAATCCTAAGTTCCAAAATCATATTTTGTACCCGGATCTACAATACGCAGCATATAATTCTCTTATATGATCAATCAACCGATCATCCCTGGATAACCAAACTACCATACTAAAGTTCAAATCTTTATTCATTGTTCCATACTGATGTCTTATCCAGTTCGTGAGTCACACTCATAACTTCACCATGATATGCACTATGCACTAAATGTGTATGTATATCAGTCACATTTTCAAAACCAGTTTGAAATCATATAGTCTTGTCAAGAAGACAAATTTTTGAAAGTCCTTTCAAAAATTTCAAAGCTCAAAACATAAATTTTGCTAAGACCACTGAGTCAATTTTCAAAAAATTAAACTGGCTCGTTAATGTCAAGTATTCAATAACAGTTTCCTTCGAATCCACACGGTTTCGAAGTTTAAAATGAAAACTATGCAAATGATTGACCACATCCATACTCCTGTATACCAGTTCGACTTGTTACCAAATCCACTGACATTCAATCAGAAAACCACACGATAGAGTTCCAAAATCTCAATATATAAACTATGACTAAAAACTCCTTTTCCACCTATGACTCGCAATGTCAACCATTAACCCATCCTGGATTACCTCAAATATGCTATGACAAAACATTGAAACAAATCAACACAACGAAAGACTTCCTGAGAGGTTTCATTTGAACAAGTAAATCAAAACCTCAGAAGGTAGTAATAAAATAGGTAAACAATTAGTAGAGTGTTTTACAAATCTCGAGAGTTTTTAGAAACCATGAAAAAGCCTTTTGAAACATTAGGGTCTCAGCCCGTATCTCGTTCCTCATTACAAGAAGTTTAAAAAGTAGAAAACCCTTTTTCGAACCCCAAGTCCTGAGTCATAAAACATTTCAAAATCGATTGGGTCTCGGCCCAAAAATCATTTTCCGTAAAACATCCGTAAAATATTCATTTTGAAAAGTATCATTTTCAAATGCTCAAAAACAGTTCGTATATCTCAAAATTAACTAACATGACTACATGTTCCCCTGAACAATCCACAATATTTCTCCCAAATGCACAACTCCGTTCCAAAACTTAACCAACATATTGATTTCGAAAATCACAACTTCTCAAGATCATCAATCCTGTCCCAACTCTGTCACCTTATACTGTAATGCATAATATTCTGCTGACTCTCAGAGCATATCAACTTAGAATGGTAATAAATCTCAATGAAATTCAAAAATCCAAATACTTATAGATCGTGAAGCCGACGATTCCCCGTGATACTGGCACATGTCTCGACTCTAGAAAATACTCGACACATATATTTTCAAGACACACGTTTTGCAAACTCAGTTCAACTCGAGAACACAACACAACTCTATATGAAGAACCATGTTGACACCATTTGAAAATGTTTACAACAACCCCAGTACTACACTGGTAAATCACATAACGCACAAGCCCGAGTGAACAATAAAACTCAGAGCTCAAACACTTGTCAACCGACAACTCGAATGACACGACAAAAGCACGACCCAACTCGACCCAACTGCCTAGGTTTTCACAACCTAAGCTCTGATACCATATTCTGTAACACCCCCAGATCCGACCGGGAATATTACAGCACTGTGGGCCCCGAGATGGAACCCACAAGGTTGAAGGAAATTTTTGCAAACATTTACAAATGCCCAAGAGGCTAACGACGGCACTGTCTTTTAAAAACATTTGAAGACTTAATAAAATCCGTTTATCAAACTGTCGTAAAATCTTACTTGAAACCACAAGGCCCGAAATGCCAAAGCTCAATTGTTTAAGAACATACGTTAAGCTATCGCTTACACGTACCGACAGAATAGATTTAGAGAACGATTGCCAAAGTAACCTAAGTTACCAGATACCAAAAGACCATTTAAAAATACTCACGTAGCGGGTAAAGACAAACAATTAAAATACTCTAATAGCGGAATACAAGAACTGATCAGGAAACTCAATACACAAATACATGCCCTAGCTAGTATCCTCCGTGAAGCTCATCTCTCCACGACTGCTACAAGCTTGATAATCCAAGAGCCTAAAAAGAAAGCCCACGACGGGGTCAGCCATAATATCCAACAATGATAACCATCACATCACGTCAATAATTACATATCAATGGAAATACTAAGTAAGAATACGACCAATGTAATCTTACCGTCGTAACTTTATGAAAATCCACGATTCGTATCCTTAACAACACAATAAGATAATATCGAAATATCTGTACAGTATCTCAACAATACCCAAGGTTCTCAAAACATTATCATAACTCGCGATGCGAAAATTATACCAACTCTGGCCAATTCAATCCATCGGATAACATCGACAATTCCAATACGATAATCGATTATCCATCAAAGACAAGTACCAAGGAAATACGGAACATACCTCAAGATACGAAATACCATTACAATCACGTCAGTGTAATCCGAGATCAGATCAACACAACATACGAACATGGTCCTAACACAAGACCAACAAATGCATACCCATATCACAACATCAATATGATCACAACAATAACGACAATGTATACTTATGGCAAACCCATAATATACATATGCACAACAACAATACATGGCAATCCGATGATCCAGCGTTCACTGCCTAGATCCCCCGATGATCCCGTCAGACCAACCCGAGGTGGAAAACCCGTCCGATGATCCAGCGCACGCTAGCATAGATCTCCCGATGATCCCGTCGGACCAACAAGAGGTGGACATATGACAACAATGCACAACTACACAAAACAACAGTACACAATACACGACAACAACAATGCACAAATGCATGACAACAACGATACACGAATGTATCACGACATGATCGACACAAATGAAAAAATGAATAGAGTACTTGCCCGAGTCCTTCGAGAATGATCTCAATGTCTAAACCATCACGAACCATTATCCTCAATACTCGACGGTCCAAAGTATCACGGATTGCAGATAATTCATATCTTCGTCTTTATCACAATATATCCTCGATATACAAGTATACCAATAATAAAAGTAAATCATATACATTATGATTTAGATTCCCAAAACTCGAATACGATTTATAATCCCAAATCTCCTGTGATTACGATTATAAATATTGCTATACGAATTATACACGAATGAAACGGAAACCATTCATTAAATACTATAAACTGAGCAAGTAATAACTTACCTCGATACCGATGAAGCCGTTACCAATTCCTTTCCGTCGCCTACAAGCTCCTCGATCCCGATCAATGCAATTCACGAACATCCTGGAACTCGACCGCAACATACAATTATAATCACCGATCAATATTCTCAACCTATTACAGTAATTCGATAAACAACAAGTTTGATAACAATCAACAATCAATACAACCAATTCACAAACCTAACGGCTCAACAATATCTCGATTAACCACTAGTCTGATCAATCCAACTTAAATGATCATGAATTCAGAACCACAACACAAAAATACTGCACTTTCTGCCTTCTTAGCGCACGTTAATCACTTAACGTAGGGTGCGCTAAGTTGCTCCTGTTAGCGCGCGCTAGACAGTAAGCTTAGCGTACGCTAATGCTGTACATATGCATGTGTTTCAGATTCCAATCAACATATGGTGATTATCAAGAACATTAAGTGATTCTAAACCATGTTTATATCTATCAAAACAACAAAATCCGATATCCTTTAACATATAGGTAATCATCCAACTCTTAATCCAATTCGTACATCCATATATCATCTTCCCCAATATCAACCTCATGAAACATTAAGAACGTAACAATACTTCCATAATCTATCATTACAGGGACTAATTATCAACAATAACATCAACATTCGAAACTGAGGAGAAGTATTAACCAACTAATCTCAAGAAGACGAATCAATACGATTCAAACCATACGAATCACATTAATATCATCATACTCCGGTAATCCGTCTCATAATCATGCTTATGAACTTGTTTATGTAATAATCATCAACTCAAGGAAGAGTAATTACCTTTTTGAAGGAATCGATTGATTTCCAAGGTTGAATCCATTTCCAAGAATCGCCAATGATTTAAAGAACAAAGCTTTAATCCATGATTTCCATCTTTAATCTTGTTAAAGAGGATCATCCCTCAGTGTTTAGGAACTCCAAATGTCCTCCCAAGGTTCTCTCTATTGGTTGCAAGAAGAGAATGGAGGAAATGAGGAATGACAGCCAACTACTCATATATATACACTGTACATTATTAATGTACGCTAACCTCTTCATTTAACGTAAGTTACCAGTTTAGCATGCGCTAACATTCTTTGTTAGCGTGCGCTATCGAAGTCCAGAGGCTACTATCTTACTGCATACAATGAGTTACGAACGCAATGCCCATGCAATAGCGTACGTAATCTCCTCTAGTTAGCGTACGCAAGCCTTCAACCGTAGCGTGCGCTACTCATAGTTGACTCGTTTGTCTGTATGCTCCGAAGACGGGTCCACACGCCGATAGCTCTGACTAGGATAAAATTCCCTTTGGACAGATCTGATGTTAGCGTGCGCTAATCAACATGCATTAGCGTGCGCTAACACTTCCCAACAAACATCCGTTGACCTCGTCGGCACATGCGCCGAAAGTGACCGGGTCCACACATAGATTCCTTCTGAGTTGGTCTGTACTAGCGTGCGCTATCTTTCGCCTCTATCGTGTGCTAAACCAGCACGATAGCGTACGCTAGGCACGTATATTAGCGTGCGCTAGTATTCTTACACTTAGCCATTTTCAGCTACTCTTGTCCAACGTCTCAACATACTATATACGAACATACGGCATACTGAATATGTATACTCCTTCCAACAATATTCTCATACGATATGCCCGACACACAATGTCTTCCAATATAACTGTCAACCAAGTGTGGTAATAATACCAATACAGATGTCTTAGTCCTTCATTTATTTTATCCATACTGTACAGATTCCACGCTGTACAAGATAACTCGAATAAAATAACATTAAACCACAGTTGTAGAAATTCCGGATATTACACCGCTAGAGTCCGTTCGAGTACCTATGGAGTCCCTTTTTCTATTTATATGCGTGAGGGGCGGTTAGTCTAAGTCATGAATCGAGCAGCGTGGCTGCAGTTCTAGGCAAAGCTACTGTCTTATCCTATTCCCTTGAAGCCGAAGGACGGAGTGATCCTAAGGTGACTGGGTCGTAGAATTCGGGTATAGTCGCGATTATGATATGATCTGGGCATAGACCCAAGATAAGGACATATCGAACCCAGATAAGAGATAAGGCAGCATGTCACCAAGCGTGAGAGCGATAAAGCTCAAAGGCCAATGTTATAGTAATGGTTTGACAAACGCCCAAGGCTACGGTTATCAAACCAAAAGTCGTGGTGATAGTCAAAGGCCAAACACTGATAACGGTCTAAGACGTTATAAGGAGGCTAAGGGATTAGTCATGTAGACGACCTCCCAAAGCTAAATACTCATTGGGCGCTCGACGCTGTGCATTCTTCATACTCAACCGCAATCTACGGAGATTGACTGTACATTCATGTCATAATTCATAATATTCTTTTTGAAAACTTGCACCAATTTTTAAACAATACTATTTTTCAAAAGTGGGATAAACATAATGTTTATTAAATAATAAACTCATTAAATACCCAAACCCAACTCACTGAGAATCCATTATTCTCACCCCATTTTAAATTGTTTTCTAAAACCCATTAGATGAAGAGAACCAAGAAGAAGGGACAGATGCTGACGACCACTGAAGACCATCCTCAAAGTATTGCCAAGATGTAGGAATTAGGATGTTGCTTTAACGCTTCTTTTATTCCTGTGTCAAAATGTATTTTGGTTTCCGATGTGCTCTTTTGCATTTGATGTAATAATTCCGATGTACCCTTGAATATTTATTTTCTATGGAACAACCAGTCTTAGTTCACTGGGCTGAGATCTGGTATATGAATGCTTTACTGGAATGTATTATCTCCAACGTTATTTATTACGTTAACTGTCACGTTCTCGACCAACCCCGGTGTGGGGGCGTGACAGGAGTGGTATCAGAGCTCGCTTTGTAAGAAGGACACGTACATCGAGCTTTTCCAGGATAAGATTCTTCGGACTTAGTTAGAATCACCACCTAGTGCGAAGTAAATATTATTCTACAACAAGACCTTTACCAATAGGGATCTCTATAACCTAACTTAAGGTCTAATTCATGTCGTCCATTAGTATATATCTCAATCCATTCACTATTCATCCAGAATGAGCGTCACCAATCAGTATTGTCAAAATCAATTGAGTCGCTATACTATTCGTTTGGAATAGTAATGGCTAATTTCAACTTATTAAAGTTCTATGTTGCTACGTACCTCGTAGTCAACTTATCTACGTTATTTGTTTGGAATGCGTAACGCTAATATTACAAGAGATTATTCAAAATATTCGACCCATCCGAATGGGGCGAAATCCAAATTTGCGAAAACTTACAGTTTGATTTGAATTATTAAGACATATCTGTGTATTTCCGTCTTATGACCTGTCTCTTTGAGATGTTACCTACTGTCGATAGTTGGTAAGAAAAACCTACTTTTCCTTATCCAATGCTGTATTTTTTTCATGAAACAGCATTGCGAATGTAATAATAATGTTGAATAATGATAACATTTCTTGATACTCAACAACCGAATGCAAGCATCTTAATTAACACTCACTTCAATAATCACTACCCATAAGCTTAGAAGTATCCACACCTATGGGTACAAGCCGAGAAACAGATTCGGTATTTAAGGATTGTGAAGTAATAGTTGAGGGTCATTGTTTTCCTGCCGACCTAATTCTACTTCCCATACTTGAGTATGACCTCATACTTGGGGTGGATTGGCTATCTAAAAACTATGCGCAACTTGACTGCCATTCTAAGATAGTTCGATTCTGCAAATCCAACCACCCAGTATTTGAACTACACGGGAATGTTAGAATTAACTTGGCCCCAATCATATCAACCATGAAGGCGAGAAGGGCCATCTCGAAGGGCGGAACGAAATATTTAGCTTTTGTCATCAACAAACCCAAGAGCAAAATGGAGATTGAAGCTATACCGGTATTATCAGAATACCCTGATGTATTTCCCGCGGAACTTACTTCCCTACCTCCAGATAGGGAAGTTGAATTTAGCATTGATCTCTTGCCAGGAAAGGCACCTGTGGCTAGAACGTCGTATCGAATGGCCCCACTGGAACTACAAGAACTGAAGATTCAGTTGCATAAATTGCTAGAGGTTAGATTTATCCGACCGAGCGTATCCCCTTGGGGAGTACCAGTGCTATTCGTAAAGAAGAAAGATGGCACACTAAGATTGTGTATCAATTATCGAGAACTTAACAACATTACTATCAAGAACAAGTATCCACTTCCTAGGACCGACGAGCTATTTAACCAACTACAAGGAACAACAGTTTACTCAAAGTTCGATCTTCCACATGGATATTACCAATTGAGGATCAAAGAGAATGACATACCGAAGACTGTCTTTCAAACTAGGTATGGCCATTATGAATTCGTGGTAATGCCTTTTGGATTGACTAACGCGCCGGATGCATTTATGGATCTAATGCACCGCGTATTCCAACCATATTTGAATCAATTTGTAGTGATATTTATTGACGACATACTCGTATCTTCCAAATCGGATCAGGATCACGAAACTCACCTAAGATTGGTGCTAGAAATACTAAGGAGTCATAAGTTGTATGCCAAGTTCAGTAAGTGTGAATTCTGATTAAGAGAAGTAGCTTTTTTAGGACACGTAATATCTGGAGATGGAGTCACAGTAGATCCATCAAAGGTGGAGACTATTTTGGAGTGGAAGAGGCCACAAACATTTACGGAGATACGGTGCTTTCTTGGACTTGCGGGTTACTACCGCAAATTCATTAAAGATTTTTCCAAAATCGCAGGACCACTCACAAGACTGACGCAGAAGCACGTCAAGTTTGAGTGGAATGATAATTGTGAGTTGAGCTTCCAAGAACTCAAGAGAAAACTCACCACCGCACCAGTACTAACACTTCCCGAAGGAAGTGAAGGATTTGTGGTATACAACAATGCATCCAAGGAAGGATTAGGAGCAGTGCTGATGCAAAATGGCAAGGTTGTGGCTTATGCATCACGAGCTGAAAATCCACGAGATGAATTATCCGACCCATGACCTTGAACTAGCATCAATATTGTTTGCTTTGAAGAAATGGAGACACTACATGTATGGAGCTACATTCAACATCTTTACCGACCACAAGAGTCTCAAATATTTGTTCTCTCAGAAGGAGTTGAATCTAAGACAAAGACCTTCTTGAGGATTATAACCTCACTATTCAGCATCATCCGGGCAAGGCCAATGTCGTAGCAGACGCCTTAAGTAGGAAAGCGAGTGTGGATAGACTCATGATAAGGGAATGGGATACCCTCGGAGAAATAACCCAATGGAACCCAAGAGAGTCTATGACACACGTTGTGTGCGCTAATTTGTCAATGACCCCGGACTTACTAAAGGAAATCCAAGAAACAAAGACACAAGACGGGAAATTGTCTAAACTTAAGAAACGGGTCGCACAAGGTGAGAAATCTGAGTTTAGCATGTCGGAAGATGGAAAACTAAAATTCAAGCACCATATATGTGTTCCCGATAATGACGAACTCAAGAAGAAAATTTTGGCAGAAGCTCACTGCTCTCGGTATACAATTCATCCAGGTGGTAATAAGATGTATAAGGATCTAAAGAAACACTACTGGTGGGTGAATATGAAGAACCAAGTTGCATAATTCGTAGCAAGGTGTTTATCTTGTCAGAGTGAAGGCTGAACACCAGAGACCATCAGGATTGCTACAACCACTCAAGATTCCTGAATGAAAATGGGAACTAATCACGATGGACTTCGTGATGGATCTACCAACAACCAGTGGAGGATATAACACAATTTGGGTAGTCGTGGATAGACTTACAAAGTCAGCTCACTTCCTACCCGTAAGAATGAATGATAGTCTGCAGAAGCTAGCAAGGACGTATATCCGAGAAATCATTAGATTACATGGAGTACCTGTAGACATTGTGTCAGACCGTGACCTCAGATTTGTCTCCAGATTCTGGAAGAGCCTTCATCAAGAACTTGGGACGGCATTAAGTTTCAGTACTGCAGCACACCCTCAGACGGACGGACAATCCAAGGGAACGATACAAGTCCTTGAGGGTATGTTACGGGCATGTGCACTGGATTTTCAGAAGAGTTGGAGTCACCACCTACCCTTAGCTGAGTTGGCTTACAACAACAGCTATCAGGCAACTAACGGGATTGCTCCATATGAAGCATTATACGGGAGAAAGTGTCGATCACCAATACATTGGGAGATTGACGATCGAAGGACACCAAGGACTAAGCATAACCGAAACACGATACCAAAAGTTGATCTAGTAGATGCCATGGATAAGGTTCACATCATTTGGGATCGAATTCGCACTGCTCAGAGCCGACAGAAGAGTTATGCAGACCAGAGAATGATGTAACACCCCCAAAACCGTATGGGAATATTACACGCCGTAGACCCTTTCCACAAGAATCTACCAGGCTAAACATCCATAAACAACCAAATGCTTGCCCGGCCAGGGTCAAACAATATAATAATACAGACCGTTAAGGTCACTTACACCTGATTACACAGACCGATGAGGTAACACAACTCCATCAACAGAACTGACTAAAGCAACATTACCCACACATGGGTCGAAACACAATACAGCGGAAGACTGAAATCAACTCTAACAATACAACCAAACTCTACCAACTCTCGACTCTTGATTAGTATCGCAGCTCGTCATCCTCTTGTGCCAATCCTGTGACTGCTCCCCTGAAACCTGGATGTAAAACAGACATCCACCCCCCGATTACTCGTGGGTTAATAAAACTCCACTGTTTTACTAGTGCAAATATAAAACGATACGAAATGAAACAAGTAAATAGCAACTACGAATTTAATACGGAAATCAATTATCAAAATGTTCCCGAGAAGTTTTAGAATTTCGAACTCAAGTAAGAGATATTTGAAAAGAGAACGCATCATCTCGGGGATTTTTAAAGCAGAAATTCTTTTGGACCTCGAGTCCCAATTTAGCAAATCTTTTCGTAAACATTAGGGCCTTAGCCCGATTGTCGTTTCAAAACACGCTAGATAAGATATCATTATGAGTCCGAGACCCATATTTAAAATGTTAACCAAACAATCAATGTTATATGATCATTGTTCGTACACATCATGTACCGAACTCCGGAGGCCACGACGGACCTTACCCGGACCACACGCACTGTTCGTACACATCATGTACCGAACTCCGGAGGCCTCGACGGACCCTACCCGGCCACAAACATCGTTCGTACACATCATGTACCGAACTCCAGAGGCCTCGTCAGACCCTACTTGGATCACACACCTTGTTCGTACACATCATGAACCGAACTCCAGAAACCTCGTCAGACCCTACCTAGAACACACACACATCGACACGAGACAATTCATAATCATCAAATGTCAAGCCATTCCACATTACACCGAGATGTATAATCAAGTATGTAAACCAAAACAACACACATATCATAATCATCACAACAACTCAACAATGACCAACCACGCCCGGCACAAACTTAGATGATTTGCACATCCAACACAATTCCAAGATGTTAACTAAGTGAAGGTATCATCGTTACCATCAATCGTTCATAATAATCAATTCATACGAAGCATATTCGCTAAGATAAATTAATTCATCCTTGCCTTAATAACCGTTACCGAATACCCCGAAGAACACGGTTCGACCGGGAAGCTTGAACCACGAAGAAGACAACGAACGGAAGGGTTCCGACTTGAGTTCTTCACAAGGATTTCGTCCCTAAGTCATATCAATGATAAATCAACAATCGTACGATGAATAATAATCGCACAACGCCCAATCCCCCCTCTAAGACCTTTTATCGGACACCTTCAAGGCGTCGACTAAGAACTCAACCAAAACGACGAATCAATACAATCCAACCGTGGAATAACAATGGAAATGATAGAATACACCTAAATAATTATCAATCCATCACTAATCTTAGTTACTACGGATTAAATAGATGAAATCAAACAAAATCCCCAATTTTCCAAAAAAACTAGATTTTAGGAAATCTAACCTTTGATTCGGTCGATCGGAGGATGTTATGTGATGATTTATCGACATTAGAAACTCAAGAACTTCATGAATTGGTAGTTGAACAACATGTATTCGACTCCTCCAGGACTCCATCCGTGGACAGGAAGAAATAAGTGACAAAAAATGAGTAAAACCCGACTGCTCTGCCATATTTATACCCGTGCAGAACATGGAGCAACAAACGGCCCAAACCAGCGTCGTGTTTACCGCCGTGTTGCGGGTCAGTGCGCGCCCTGACCGACACGGCGCAACACCCGGTGCAAGACGCTGCGCGTGTGTCTCGGCCGTATCCGACACGGCGCATCACCCGGCGCAAAGCTTGTGCGGGTTCTCGGCCATGTCTCGGCAGACTTGCTGGTCCTGGACGACCCGACGCAAGACACGGCGCTCGGCAGCGCCATTTTTAGCACCGTTTCATACAGGCCCGGCCAGTAACCTCATGTTGCGAAATGATTCCGACACAAACCGAATATTACGACATGAACCACAACGACGATCCGAACGAATACAAATAATAACCAAAATAATGCAATTAGCTCGACTTACGAAATGAAAAGTCGCACCCGACGAATATCACAACCCGGTCTATCGTGCCGGACCAAGAATTCGTTCACAAAACAAAATGACCGGCACAACTGGCATAATTTAAAAATAACTGGAACCGAGAATCTCGGGTATTACATTCTACCCAACTAAAAATAAGTTTCATCCCGAAACTTAAAACAAGTAGGGAGAAGCAATATTCCGACAGGAAAACTCAACGGGATACACAAGAAATGTGTGACTTTCGCCCATCGGCGAAACGTTACAAGCAACACAAGTGAAGATACGGCGTGAAAAAACGCCCCACGACGACTAACACAACGCTACCGACTATGATTCAAAACAATAACGAGAAATTAACGACACATCACATGCACACATTTAATCAAAGAAACGCACGCGACAACAAGTCGCACCTGACTAAAATGGCTATGCGATAGAAACAAATAGAATATCACAATAGAAATCACTCCGATTCTCATCAACAAGAAAATGTCCGACGACAAAACACAAACAATTCAAGATAACGGAAAATGAGAATACCGGATATTACATTCTATCCTACTAAAAAATAAGTTTCTTCCCGAAACTTAAACTAAGGTCATCACAGTGATACGAAACAAAACATAACGACACATAATAAAATACCATAATCATGACCCCGCGGTCTACTGTAGCGCCTCCGTAGGTTCAACAACTATACGGTAACTCATTCAAATCGAAATATCATTTAACAAGTTCCAACAGTAAAAGCGTCACAAAGTACATCTCTATACGAGAAACAATCCGTGCAACGAGTACCAAAAACACCATCACTAGACATCACTGGGCCCTCCAGAAGTAGGAATAGAACTCCGGTCCCCTATCATCTCGGCAACAATCTCGCAGTACTGAACTCGATGCCCCTCGTGTCCACAATTATAACAAGTCACTAGCGGTTTCTTTCAATGCGCGCGTTCATGGCCTAGAACGTTACAATTGAAACACCTAGGAGCATTACCAGAACTCAAAGACACCTGCTTGGGTCTTTTAGGTTCCACAGTTGACCGAACAGGTCTCATACTCGACTGATACAAGGGTTGAGGTGTGGGAATCCCAATTCTCTCACTTCCCGATGCGTCATCAGAGATATTCTGCTTCTTCGCTACCGATACGGACTCGGTAGACATTATAGCCATCTCAAAAGCCAAGGCTCGATCCTGACAGTCCTTCAAGGTTGTACACATAAAAGGAGCCATACACTGCCGAATCTGAGGTTTCATACACATATCGAAATAACGAACCTTATCTGCCTCACTTTTCACCTAATCCCGAACATAACACAGTTGTCGATTGTAATCGACTATTGCTTGAGACATCGACATGTATCGGGGCGTAGCCGAGAAAAACTCAACAATCCTCTTTAACAAGCGGCGGACAATACTCGGCCTCCATGGAAATCTTGAATTCAGCACAAGTAGCTGTACAATCACTAGGCGCTATGGCATCCCACCAGTGTGCAGCTTCCCTGTCAAGCAGGTATTGGGCGATGGGTACTCTTCTCTCATCGGGGCAATCTACAGCATCAAATGTTCTGTCCAACTGGAAGAGCCAGTTCTCCCAGCCTAACGAGTCCGACGAACCCACGAAACGGGGCGGGTGCATTCTCATCACAACTCGTAACCACTTACTAGCTCTGTTATCCTCATCCGTAATCCCGTACCGGTGTACGATCTGATTCATATGCGCCAACTGGTCAGCTGTAATACCCGAGATTTCTGTTATGTAATTGGAACTTGCGATATTGTAATGATTGTACTTTTGTCTGAGTACTACTTTCCGTATTTCATAATCCGATGTTGTCGAGCATTTAATTTCGTGGTTGTGATTTTAAGATTGTAAATCTGCACATATAGCGCACGCTACCGGATATGTTTAGCGTGCGCTAACGTAGATTCATAGCGCACGCTACTGAGGGTCATTAGCGCACGCTATGCGTGGTCAATTTGTTTGGGACATGCGGTAGGTGAGATCTGGCCGGGAGACCCCTGTCGGATCGTGTCGGGATGTACCTGGACGGCTTTCGGGGAAAAGCCGAGTCAACGCCTTAGCGCACGCTACAGGTATATGCGTAGCGCACGCTAAGTGCTGAGTACAGATTAGTCAATGAGCCGTTAGCGCACGCTACGAGCAGGGTCTAGCGCGCGCTAATAGCCATTTATTATAAATATAGGACAACATCCTATTCGTGATTTCAGTTCTCTCTTCTCCCATTACCCGAATTCTTACACTTAGAACATAAATTCCCTCACCCTAAACACTTCATATCAACACCCTAGTTCGTAATTAAAGATCGTATATCATTGGAGATTGGTGTTCAAGCTTTCGGTGTTGGATTGCTTCAATTTCTTCCGTGTTCTTTACTACCTTGAGGTAGGTGATTCTTCACCAATACTAGTAATGTTCTTAAGGACGTATGATCATGTTTAGATAGCCAGTTATTTCGTTTATGATCGGTCATCACATGTTAGAAGGATACTTTGACGTATCAGCACTATTTATCGTATGAACCTTTGAACCATCTTAGTAGTATGGACTCCTAAGCGTTTTCAAATCAATTTATGATCAGTAATCGGAGATTTCCTAGTTCGTATGTTTTACGTAAGGAATCATATGTTTTGGGACTTGAAATAATCGGAACTTGGTATATTTCTTGAAGATCTTAGAAAAGATATGTTGTTGAGATGATTATCCGTATAAGTTGTACCTCATGATCATGGAACTTCCACAAACCTTTTTTAGCATGACATGCTTGAGGATGACTTGTTGTATCATCATAGAATTCATGAATTCACCACTGTTCAACCCAGTTTTTCCGTTAGCAGTATTCTGCCATGCAACGTTAGCGCACGCTAACATATGTGAGTTAACGTGCGCTATCGGGGTTCAGTTAACGTACAAAATGCACGTAGCGTACGTTATGTATCGTCCGGTTCAAACTGTCAGTTCGTAACTAGCGCACGCTAGTCTTACACGATAGCGTACGCTAACAGGCCTGCTTAGCGCACGTTACGTAGAGTACGTAGCGCACGCTAAGCAGTCCAGGCAGTTTGTTTATTTTGAGCTTCTCGGCCATAGACCGAATTGTTAGGCCATCGTTCGACTTGAGATGATTTGTATATCATTCCTTTTGTTAAGGTTCGAGCTCGTTACGTTGATCGAAGAAGGCGGCCTTCGAGTGTGTTGAGATCATCGAGGTGTTTCGTCCTTGCCATTTTTGAGGCAAGTATCATATGTCGAGTTCGATTTATCATGCTTGTGGTTTTATTCATATTGTTGAATATGAGATGTATTTCTGGAAATTCTCGTGATATTCGTTGTTGTTTGTTCGTATTGATGAACATATTGAAATGCATATGTGTATGCATAATTGATTGATTATGGTATAAATGATCCGAGGGGGTCATGAGGATCTATGCTGAGGGCGCTGGATCGAATGTCCACCATGCGTTGGTCCGACGGGATCATCATGGGGATCTATGCTGAGGGCGCTGGATCGTTGGACGGGTTTTCCACCATGCGTTGGTCCGACGGGATCATCATGGGGATCTATGCTGAGGGCGCTGGATCACTGGATTACCTTGTATTGTGTTGATGGAATCGTGAGGATTCGCATCGTTGGATTCCAGTGGCGGAAGTCCGTTTTGCATGCTTTATGATGCGTTGATGATTTATTGTTTGATGATACTTGTACTAGCATTATTTTGCTAACCCCTTCGGGGGTGGACATTGTTTTGATGTTCAGGTAGCCGAGGAGCGGGGAGGCAACCACAGTACCGACAGGACGATGGAATGGCTCAGTGATGTGATTGATGTTATTGTTATTGTGATTTGTCTTCTTGGTTCGTTTAGTACTCGAGTACGTCTGTTTTAATAAGGTCAATTCGATATGGTTGTATAAGTTAACTCATTTGATCGGTTGAATCAAATCTGTATTTGAACTTCAGTTGTTCGATTATATTGTTTTTACACTTCTTTTAAAATCAGCCTTGTAAATCCTTATCTAAAGGGTTTGCGGCGCTGTAATTATTCCGAATATCTCGGGGTGTTACATCAGCCACCTGAAGAAGGATGGTGGCGGCGCCAATGTCAACATTACCTCTGGATGATTGCTGCTGATCACTTGATGGGTCATCATGACTGTCCGTACTGAGCTGATTGGCATTCGACAACGAGCGAGTCACCATCTCACGCTCCTGATCACGACCACGACTACGACCACGTCCTCGGCCTCGACCTCTCGGCATACTGAACGGACGATCAATCAGAATAACACAACCAAGCAAACATCACAACGTCAACATAGGACGATAAATAGCAGCACGATAAAACATCAACTCCAAGTCATCACACAAGTGCATGAACTAACACTGTAATTTAAGAACTTCATTCAAAATTAATTTACACAGTCACATCAATAGAGATGTTTGGATTTTACCAAACAAAACGCAGTCAAAACCACACATGTACCGTAGGGATCAAACACTAGCAACAAAAATAAAATTTTTCCGGGGTATTATTCAAATGATAAAATTTTAAAATTCTCAAGTTTGAAAATTTTGGTGAAATGAAATTTTTGAAAACACTTTTAATACCTCGGTCGTTTAATCAAAACCATGTATCTCATTATCAAAATTGTTTTGATTGAAGCTATTTGCAAAACAACACGTTGAGGCTTCAATCTTTTCGCTAGACGATATCGTCAAAATGACCCTATCAATATATCTTTATCTTTACTAGCGATATATAGGGTAACAACATGTTACCACGCCAACCATCACTAATATATCAACAGAGATTAAATAATCAGTAAAAAGGGCACGGATACAACTGCAATAACAAATTACTACCGGGTTAGTCAAAAGTTTACGGTCGTAACAACATGCAGTTTACGGCCGTAACAACTCTGAGCTTACGGCCGTAATGCGAAAACATCTTATGGCCGTAACATCTAGCTGCAGGACTGCAGAATGGTCACAGCAACCTCCAACAGGGCTCCGAGAGTTAGGGAACGATACCTAACAACGTATCCCAACATTTAGAAAACACTGAAACATTCTCCGGCGAGCACAACAACACCATAAACTTATCACAACCACTTAACCCAACACGTGGACATATGAAGTTCAAAGTTCCGAAAACCAAAAATCGTTCTGCAAAATAAAAATCTTCCAAAATCCTTCCGTTCATAACCAAAAACGACGGTAATATTTTTCAATGTCCGAAGTACTTCAAAACACACTTTCCAAATACCGTCTGATGGTGTCAATTGAAAATACATGGCTCATTTGTCAAAATTTAACCAATTTTAAAAAAATCCATATAAACCGTGGTTGACCGCACCACTAAAACATTTTCCAAAAATCGATATCTACAAAAATGCTCAAACCGTAAAGTCCACCAGGAAAAAAAAAATTCTAAAACCTACCCGTAGCGGCATAAACATAACAATAAAAAAAACAATAAAACTAAAAATCACATGCCCAAACGGCAAACAGGATCGCCAATCCAATTGAATACATTTCACAACATCAAGTTTGAACATACAACAAAACCATTCCTCGGAGTTTCTCACGAACTCAATCATCGATACCTTATTCGAAACCCATCAAGGTTCTAAATTTTCACACCATACCACCCCCCACTGTGGTTCGAAGGTAAAACAACAATAGACCCAGTTTTATACATATACTATGTGTCACACGTATTAAATACAACAATATTCACAACACCGTGCGAATAAATTTATGCACCGCAATTAACTCAATTAGATAAAATCAGGACACACGGGTACCTCACATAAAAGAGGAGACTTACGTCCACAAGCCGCACGGAGATGACGGTCGCCCACGATACTAATCTCATCCGAAAAAATATCTGACACGTTGTGACTACGCACAACTCAACTTGTCGCCTGACGACTCGAATGACAAGACAACACATTACTCGACAAATCACGACTCGACTCGACCCGACAGCCTAGGTTTCCGCAACCTAAGCTCCGATACCATAAATGTAACACCCCCAAAACCGTATGGGAATATTACACGCCGTAGACCCTTTCCACAAGAATCTACCAGGCTAAACATCCATAAACAACCAAATGCTTGCCCGGCCAGGGTCAAACAATATAATAATACAGACCGTTAAGGTCACTTATACCTGAATACACAGACCGATGGGGTCACACAACTCCATCAACAGAACTGACTAAAGCAACATTACACACACAGGGGTCGAAACACAATACAGCGGAAGACTGAAATCAACTCTAACAATACAACCAAACTCTACCAACTCTCGCCTCTTGATTAGTATCGCAGCTCGTCATCCTCTTGTGCCAATCCTGTGACTGCTCCCCTGAACCTGCATGTACCTGGACGCAAAACAGACATCCACCCCCCGATTACTCGGGGGTTAGTAAAACTCCACTGTTTTACTAGTGCAAATATAAAACGATTCAAAATGCAACAAGTAAATAGCAACTACGAATTTAATACGGAAATCAATTATCAAAATGTTCCCGAGAAGTTTTAAAATTTCGAACTCAAGCAAGAGATATTTGAAAAGGCAACGCATCATCTCGGGGATTTTTAAAGCAGAAATTCTTTTGGACATCAAGTCCCAATTTACCAAATCTTTTCGTAAACATTAGGGCCTTATCCCGATTCTCATTTCAAAACACGCTAGATAAGATATCATTATGAGTCCGAGACCCATATTTAAAATGTTAACCAAACAATCACTGTTATATGATCATTGTTCGTACACATCATGTACGGAACTCCGGAGGCCTCGACAGACCTTACCCGGACCACACGCACTTTTCGTACACATCATGTACCGAACTCCGGAGGCCTCGACGGACCCTACCCGGCCACAAACATCGTTCGTACACATGATGTACCGAACTCCAGAGGCCTCGTCAGACCCTACCTGGATCACACACCTTGTTCGTACACATCATGTACCGAACTCCAGAGGCCTCGTCAGACCCTACCTGGAACACACACACATCGACACGACACAATTCATAATCATCAAATGTCAAGCCATTCCACGTTACACCGAGATGTATAATCAAGTATGTAAACCAAAACAACACACATATCATAATCATCACAACAACTCAACAATGACCAACCAAGCCCGGCACAAACTTAGATGATTTGCACATCCAACACAATTCCAAGATGTTAACTAAGTGAAGGTATCATCATTACCGTCAATCGTTCATAATAATCAATTCATACGAAGCATATTCGCTAAGATAAATCAATTCATCATAACCATACCACAACGTCCCTATTCACAAGACACAATTCGTATAGTAAAATACTTGCCTTAATAACCGTTACCGAATACCCCGAAGAACACGGTTCGACCGGGAAGCTTGAACCACGAAGAAGACAACGAACGGAAGGGTTCCGACTCGAGTTCTTCACAAGGATTTTGTCCCTAAGTCAAATCAATGATAAATCAACAATCGTACGATGAATAATAATCGCACAACGCCCAATTCCCCCTCTAAGACCTTTTGTTGGACACCTTCAAGGCGTCGACTAAGAACTCAACCAAAACGACGAATCAATACAATCCAACCGTGGAATAATAATGGAAATGATAAAATACACCTATATAATCATCAATCCGTCACTAATCTAAGTTACTACGGATTAAATGGATGAAATCAAACAAAATCCCCAATTTTCCAAAAAACTAGATTTTTAGGAAATCTAACCTTGATTCGGTCGATCGGAGGATGTTATGTGATGATTTATCGACATTAGAAACTCAAAAACTCCATGAATTGGTAGTTGAACAACATGTCTTCGACTCCTCCAGGACTCCAGCCGTGGACAGGAAGAAAGAAGTGAGAAAAAATGAGTGAAACCCGACTGCTCTGCCATATTTATACCCATGCAGAACACGACGCAACAAACGGCCCAAACCATCGTTGTGTTTACCGCCATGTTGCGGGTCAGTGCGCGCCCCGACCGACACGGCGCAACACCCGACGCAAGACGCTGTGCGTGTGTCTCGGCCGTATCTGACACAGCGCATCACCCGGCGCAAATCTTGTGCGGGTTCTCGGCCGTGTCTCGGAAGACTTGCTGGTCCTGGAAAGCCCGGCGCAAGACACGGCGCTCGGCAGCACCGTTTTCAGCACCATTTGGTACAAGTCCGACCAGTAACCTCCTGTTGCGAAATGATTCCGACACAAACCTAATATTACGACAGGACCATAACGATGATCCGAACGAAGATGAATAATAACCAAAATAATGCGATTAGCTCGACTTACGAAACGAAAATTCGCACCCGACGAATATCCCAACCCGATCTATCGTGCCGGACCAAGAATTCGTTCCCAGAACAAAATGACCGGCACAACCGACAAAATTCAAAAATAACTGGAACCGAGAATCTCGGGCATTACAAAGGAAGGATTTGGAATCCGACACCGGAGAAAAAGTATTCCTTCGTTTATCACCACGTAAGGGATTGATCAACCCGAAGAAGGGAGGGAAGCTTAGCCCTAGATATGTCCGACCTTTCACAATTCTAGAACGAATTGGAAAATTGGCATATCATCACGTACGACGTACCACCGATCAAAGAAGATTTAACTTATTTCGAGAAGCCGACCAGGATCGTGGATTAACAAGTACGCGAACTAAGAGAGAAGAAGATACCGTTGGTTAAAGTTGTATGGCAGAACCACGATCGAGAAGAAGATGCCACGTGGGAAGCAGAGGATGAGATGAAGAAGACTGTTCCAGAACTATTCAAATAGGAATTTGGGGACCAAATTCTCCCAAGGTGGGGAGGATGTGAGACCCCATTATTTTGTATGTAAATTAGATTATTAATAAATAAAATAAAGTTTAAAATATATCATTATCGAATAAAATTAGTTCTTACCTTATGCATAGTCACATTAGCTAAATAAATTCTATAAGTTCAACAACCTAATTATTTTTATTACTTTAATTTAGTAAATAAAAATAATAATATCCTATAAGTCTAGTTAACTTAATTATTTAATAAATTCTAATTTATTAATAAATGGGCTATTTAATTTAATAGTCCAACTTGATTAGTGGGCTTATTATTAAAATTTAAACTTAGAGGCATTATGGGCTTATAACCATCTAAGTAAAGAACCACCTATCACCTAAAATACTACACCAAGCCCAAAGACACATATAACCCAACCCATCATCTAGTACCACTTTCATTTATTAAATTATATACAACTACAACAAATATTCAAAACAAAAATATAATAATATATTTAAAAATCAGCCAAATAAAGAAATGGTGATGTATGAGTCAAATTTGATGTGTCTTCATACAAGTGAAGATGGAGACACTTGTGATACATTAAAGTCTTGTGGGGTGATTCACCATATATCCTTTGACCATCCTATGCATTATAAATACTTCCACCTTGTAAACTCTTCCCCATTTCAACATACAAAAGAAAATCTGTACTTAAGAGAGAGAGAGAGAGAGAGAGAGAGAAGAAACAAAAAATAGAGAGGAAGTAGAAGAAGAAAGAGGAGGAAAAGAAAGGTAATGAGGCAACCTTAGAACTTTGGTGTATTTTTTTTTCTAATATTCTAAACTTAGAAATAAACTAATCATCCTTGAACTCTTCTTTTGATCAACCACATATATTCAAGGAGGCGGAGTCATCTTGTCTAAACCATCATCTTTAACATCTCTTTGAAGAATTCAAAAGTGGGTAAAATTATTTTCTTTCTTTTCTCTTATTCAAAATTATTACAAGTTAAATATATGGGGTGCATGAAAGTATTATGACTTTAGTTAGCTATACTTGATTAAAAATGACATTCATTACCATGCATGTAATGATCTTTGTAATTGTTGAATTTTAGTTTGTCATATTTTGATTATATGTGTAAATTAATTCATTGGTGGAAATTTTGGTTGAATATGGCAAATATGACTTTTTGTTATTAAAACTCCAAAAATATATGAGTATATACTGGACTATGGTAAGGGGATAATTAGTCATCGGAATATTTGATAATTCGAACCTAAATTCGAAGGATAACTAAAATAATTTAATTAAGATAAATTTTGGGGTAAAATTATTAAAATCCATAATTCTGGTCTTATATCCTAAAAGTAAGTCTTAATATATCAAAAATAAGTTCCCTATAAAATTTCACCTAAATCGGAATTTATTAAAATAGAAAATCGGGGCAAAAATATAAATTTTAAGAATTCGGGGTCAAAACTGTAATTTACAGAAATTTACAGTTTGGAAAATAAAATTTCCAGAAAAGTTGATCTCTCTGTACTCATAATAACATAAAGAACCTACCCCGAAAATTGGAGGTCAATCCGACAAGAAACGAAAAAGACATGACCCGAATACTAAAATGTCGATTAAGACAAAACAAAGGGATGAAATCGTAAATTATAAAAGAAGAAAAATTAAAACTGAACCTAATAAAAAATTACAAGTCGTAAGGTTCAAATAACAACTGGATTCATAATTTTCGGAGTTTAAATGAATCCAAACGAATTAATCAAAATTATAGACAAAACTAAATAAAAATAATAATAATAATAGTACTTTAATTTCGAAAGGGCAGAATTGTAATTTATGGAAGGAAAAACCTCCACGAAACTTTTGATCTCAGAACCTTATATTATAACGGACTTTTCGCAATAAAGTTCATAATTTTCGGACGTATAACCAACCCGTACCGAATTATCCAAATTTATACAATTATAGTAAAAATAATAATGATAGTACTTAAAAGACGGAAGGGCAGAATTATAATTTCCGAGAGGTAAAACTTTTATGCAACTTCTAACCTTCAATCCTCATATCATAACGGACTTTTCGCAATAAAGTTCGTAATTTTCGGACGTATAACCATCCCGTACCGAATTATCCAAATTTATACAATTATAGTAAAAATAATAATGGTAGTACTTAAAAGACGGAAGGGCAGAATTGTAATTTTCGAAAGGTAAACTTTCATGCAACTTCTGACCTTCAATCCTCATATCATAACGGACTTTTCGCAATAAAGTTCGTAATTTTCGGACGTATAACCAACCCGTACCGAATTATCCAAATTTATACAATTATAGAAAAAATAATAATGTAGTAAATTTATCCAAATTTATGCAAAAAGGCTATCAATCCACCAATACCAACCATTATTGGAAAAAATCCTTGGGAAGGTGAGACCCTGGACCACAAAGTTTCTAAGCTATGGAGGAAGAGTTCAGCTAGTTCAAAGTGTTCTATATGCGATTCAAAATTACTGGGGCCAGCTATTTTGTTTCCCTAAGAAAGTCATAAAATCAATAGAAGCTGTATGCAGAAGATTTTTATGGACAGGAAAAGGGGATGAATCAAAAAAAATCCCCTGTTGCTTGGGATGACATATGTAGATCAAAATCTGAAGGAGGTCTTGGCCTTAAACCATCTGCCCACATGGAATAAATGCTCAATGTTCAGACTACTATGGGCTTTGCAAAAGAAAGAAGATAGATTGTGGATACAATGAATCCATTCAAACTACATAAAAGGTGGTGACCTGATGAGAATTAAAGCCCCTACTCAAAGCTCCTTCTTCTTTAAGAAGATAATAAAATTAAGGGATCATGTGATGCAACAAAGTGAGCTGCAGGGTATGATGCAAGAGAAAAATGTGCCAACTAAGAAAGTGTACAACCTTCTTAGACCCCCAGTAATCAAAAAAGAATGGAGAGAACTAGTGTTGAACAACATGGCAACACCAAGAGCTAAATTTATATTGTGGATAGCACTTAGAAGGAGGCTGGCCACAAAGGATCGGCTCATACAGCTCCAAGTAATTGATGAACAGCTATGTGTATTCTGCAAATCCCATGATGAAACACTCTCGCACCTGCTGTTTGAATGTTGTGAAATAAAACCTGTTTGGGCTCGGATGCTAAGATGGGTAGGAAGGAGAAGAAAACCTGCTGGGTGGGAACAAGAAATGAAGCTGTTAACAGGAGAAGTAAGAGGCAGATCACCTTGCAATAGATTTTGGAAAGTTATGGTCACATAATTCATATATGCACTATGGAAAGAACGAAATAACCGCATCTTTAATGGAAAGGTCCAAGAAGTTACAAAAATCACTCATGAAGCAATCTTAAACGCATGTGGAAGATGCTTACTCCAAAAGAAGATGCAGGAATTTGTTAAGAAAGTAGGGAATTTTTGTTAACGTGGTTTATATGTTAAAATGCTGCCTTATGTAAGGAAACAGATTTTGATTTTAGAGTTGTACTTGAACGGTTATATTGGAATACAAAAGCTTATTTGTTCCAAAAAAAAAATGATAGTACTTAAAAGACGGAAGGGCAGAATTGTAATTTCCGAAAGGTAAACTTTCATGCGACTTCTGACCTTCAATCCTCATATCATAACGGACTTTTCGCAGTAAAGTTGGTAATTTTCGGACGTATAATCAATCCGTACCGAACTATTCAAGTTTATGAGTTTATTATAAGATTGTACTAAGACTTGCACAATAGCAATCTAATCATCAACCGGTTGAACTAATTCCTCTAGTTTATCCAAGTCCATTTACTATAAAACAATCATATTGATATCTTATAATATGCATAATCGTTGTAAATCACGACAATAATTGTTATTCAATTGAAATCGGGAGTAAGTGCTGTGCGGAGCTAAGTGCTTCGACCTTCGGGCGGAAGCCACCGCTAGAGCCCGTACGAGTAACTCTAGAGTCCCTTTTTCTATTTATATGCATGAGGGGCGGTTAGTCTAAGTCATGAATCGAGCAGCGTGGTTGTGGTTCTAGGAAAAGCTACCGCCGTATCCTATTCCCTTGAAGCCGAAGGATGGAGTGATCCTAAGGTGACTGGGTCGTAGAATTCGGGTATAGTCGCGATTATGATATGATCTGGGCATAGACCCAAGCTAAGGACATATCGAGCCCAGATAAGAGATAAGGCAATACGTCACCAAGCGTGAGAGCGATAAAGCTCAAAGGTCAATGTTATAGTAATGGTTCGACAAACGCCCAAGGCTACGGTTATCAAACCAAAAGTCGTGGCGATAGTCAAAGGCCAAACACTGATAACGGTCTAAGACGTTATAAGGAGGCTAAGGGATTAGTCATGTAGACGACCTCCCAAAGCTAAATACTCATTGGGCGCTCGACGTCGTGCATTCTTCATACTCAACCGCAATCTATGGAGATTGACTGTACATTCATGTCATAATTCATAATATTCTTCTTGAAAACTTGCACTAATTTTTAAACAACACTATTTTTCAAAAGTGGGAGAAACATAATGTTTATTAAATAATGAACTCATTAAATACCCAAACCCAACTCACTGAGAATCCATTATTCTCACCCCATTTTGAATTGTTTTCTAAAACCCCACTAGATGAAGAGAACCAATAAGAAGAAGGGACAGATGCTGACGACCACTGAAGACCATCCTCAAAGTATTGCCAAGACGAAGGAATTAGGATGCTGCTTTAACGCTTCTTTTATTACTGTGTCAAAAATATATTTTGGTTTCCGATGTACTCTTCTGCATTTGATGTATTAATTCCGCTGCACCCTTGAATATTTCTTTTCTATGGAACAACCAGTCTTAGTTCACCGGGCTGAGATGTGGCATATGAATGCTTTACTGGAATGTATTATCACAAACGTTATTTATTACGTTAAATGTCGCGTTCTCGTCCAACCCCGGTGTGGGGGCGTAACAGTTCGTTACGTACATTATGGCATAAAGATAACGTACATTAATACCTTTACGTATCCTACACGTAAAATGTTATGTATGTAATCTGCATCCAAAGGCTACTACCTCAAAATACCAACCTCATTACGTACGTTATAGTCTCAGCATTACGTACGTAATGTACGTCAACTTGGCTGCCTCGAAAAGGCTAATTATCCGGATCATGTCCGGCCCCTCATGCCGAAAGTTGAGATCGGATAAAATTCTCAGCATTACGTATGTAACCGGAACTCCATTACGTACGTAAAGCCAACGAATTAGCATACATTAAGTTAAATACTTAGCGTACGTTAAACACAGAAAACCTAGCCCAAAAATGTAACAATCTACACAATATCAAGAAATCAACCATAATGCGATTGACAGTTATAATCAAGTCTATTCTGATATATCCCCACATCAGTAAACATTAACTAAATGTAACATGATTGCAATGATACTCAAATTATCCGAATAATACAACAGTGATAAGAAATTACTGTCGGATATTACATACTCCCCCCTTAAAAGGAGTTTCGTCCTCGAAATTAATGGGTAAACAACTCGGGATACCTATCTCGCATGCTGCTCTCGGTCTCCCACATAGCCCTCTCGACTCCATGTCGTGACCACTGAACCTTCAGTAGGGGAATCGTCTTGTTCCTCCTCTCATGTATCTGTACGGGACGCTCCTCGTACGAATGATCCTCTGCTATCTCGATCTCATCAAACTGAAATATATGACTCGGATCAGCAACATACTTCCTCAACTGGGAGACATGAAACACGTTATGAATCCAACTCAGAGCTGGTGGCAACGCCAGACGATAGGCCAGATCGCCTACTCGTTCCAAAACCTCAAACGGCCCAATGTACCTCGGGCTCAGTTTGCCTCTCTTCCCAAAACGAAAAAACCTCGGGTAGGAGACACCTTCATTAGCACATGGTCGCCAACCTTGAACTCAAGCGCTCATCAATGGTTGTCTGAATAAGACTTCTGTCGGCTTTGAGCCATTAACAAATGACTCCTAATCAGAGCGATCTTCTCACGGGCTGCTAACAACATATCAGGTTCTGTACCCAAAGATTCAGATAGGTCGTCCCTACACAAAAGGGGATCTATAACAACGGCCATACAATGCTTCATAAGGTGTCATCTGAATGGAAGCATGCCAACTATTATTGTAAGTGAATTCCACCAAAGGCAGTTGGGCTTCCCAATCGTCCTTCCAATCAAGAGCGCACGCCCTCAACATATCTTCCAGAGTTTGGATTGTTCTCTCAGACTGACCATCAGTCTTCGGATGAAATGTTGTACTGAAGTTCAACTGTGTATCCATCGCACGATGAACTGCTTTCCAGAAATGTGACACGAATCGCCCGTCACGATTCGACACAATACTCTTGGGGATACCATGTAACCTTACAATCTCTTTAATAAACAGCTGGGCCAATCTCTGGGGACCCCACGTGTCTTTAATCTCCAAAAGGTGGTGGGCTAATTTGGTCAGACGATCCACAATCACCCAAATCATATTCATCCCTCGACGACTCATTGGTAAGCTAGTGATAAAATCCATTAACATGTCCTCCCATTTCTACTCGGGTATCGGGAGCGGTTTAAGCATTCTCGCCGATCGCTAATACTCAATCTTATCCTGCTGACAGGTTAAACATCTCGAAACAAACTCTGCAACTTCACATTTCATATTCCCCCACCAATAACATTGCTTCAAATCCTTATACATCTTGCTATACCCCGGGTGAATGGAGTATAGGGTAGTATGAGCCTCTCTCAGGAAAGAGTTCCTCAACTATTCGTCTGCGGGTACACAAACTCGATTCCTGAAGCATATCAATCCATCCTCGTGGATCACAAATCTAGGGGCTTTCCCTTGAGTTACTTTATCCCGAACTCGAGATAAGAATGAGTCCGTAACCTGCTTCGATCTGATTATATCATCAAGGGGTGATGAAATCTCAAGTGTGCAAAGTTGTCCCTAAATACGCTGTAACCAGACTTTAATTTCTGGTCTCAAAAGATCTAACTGAAATTCTCTCTGAACTGTCAAGCGGCTGAGCATCTGCTCCTGTACTGTCTTACGACTCAAGGCATCGGCAACCACATTTTCTTTGCTCGGATGATAAAGGATCTCGATATCATAGTCTTCGATTAGTTTTAGCCACCTTCCCTGTCTCATGTTCAACTCTTTCTGAGTAAAAATGTTTTTCAGGCTCTTGTGATCAGTAAAAATCTGACAGGTAACTCCATACAAATAGTGACGCCAGATCTTCAAAGAAAATACCACGGCTGCTAGTTCTATGTCATGGGTCGGATACTTAACTTCATAGGGTCGCAACTGTCTCGATGCATAGGCAATCAATTTTCCCTCGTGCATCAACATACATCCAAGGTCATATCTCGATGCGTCACTATACTGTTGGGATTCGGTGCCTAAAACGAAGGCCCACCGGAAGCTGTAAAACGAAAATTAATTCGATCTGAATCCCTACGAGGATCGATCAAGCTACGTATATACGAATATTAAAAACGAAACACAAGAGACACAAGAAACATACCCTTGTAGTCGTTGATTAAATGGTGTCCTTCTCTTGAGCTATTCCCCAAGCTTTAGTTGAATTCCCTACGATCTAATTTTCTCCATGCTCTTGGATGATCCAACGCTGAAAGGACAGCGTCTCTACTTGCCACGCGCTGGATAATCGACCGGAACAACTAAACCTCGTTATCCTCCAAGGATATGGCTAGAACAAGGTTGTAGAAGCTTGTTTATCAAGATTATAACACTCTAAGTATATAATCTAGGATCTCTCTATTGATTTCTTGATTTTTCTCCAAGAAAATTCAAGAACAAAATGAATAAGAAGATGAACAGTTGGAGAAATATTTTTCTCTCTCTATTCTATTTGCCAAAACCATAGGTCTTGTGTATGGAAAGAGAGATGTGTATTCACTTTTATTCTTCTTCCCAGTCCCATAAAATCCCCCTTTACCTTATTTTAAGAGATATCGAATCTCTCAAGTCATAAGTCCTTCACCAACCAAATCAAGAATAAGACCAAAGGCAAGGAATCAAGGTGGGGCGGCCTCTAGAAGGAATCAGATGAGTTCGGTTTGTTTCGGACTCCCGTGAGTCCAAACAGATAAACTCCAATTCCGTTCCGATGTATTTATATCGATTAATTAATCCAATTAATTAATCATATCAAATACATAATAACATAATTAATTTCTCTAAGAAATAATTATATTAATGAATTAAATTAATCACGCAGTAATTATTTAATTCATCAGGCCGTAAACCGATTTATCCAATAAATCAATTTAGACATCCAATGTCCTAAATTAGATATCCAATATCTAATATTCATAATGAGAGAATAAGCTAAATTCATTCCGTCGTCAATCCTATTGCGCGACTTGGTAGGTCCGTCTCAGTCAGCAATAGGAGGAACCAAAGAGTAGTAGCACCACTTAGCCACCGTGGCGGCCTCACTGTACCCCAACTGAGAACGAATGATTGGGATCATTCAAGAACCATTCTATCGTGAATACCAGTATACGTATAAACCCTTCTTTCAAATATCCCGATCAAGTTATAGGGTCACGGTCAGTCAAACCCTATCTGTACTTGACTCTATTCATGTGTTAATGCAAATCGAAATCATCGAGCTCTCGTGTATCCAATACAACTAGCTCTAATGCTTTGGCCAAAGACTTATGATCTCATCTACCAATAACCGCATAGGACATATAACCCGTTCACTAACAGGGGAAAGAATTCTATCTTGGTATTCAGTAGGACCTGCTACTTGCCCATCAAGATGCACGTCGAGGTTGACCCTCGCCTTCCGGTTTACAGGGTCGAACTACTCTAATGAAAATCTTGACGTCACAAGCACATCCCTACTAAATCCTCAAGTCGAAGGTTCACGAATACCTATCACAACCTTTCGATTCCATCATTGACTGTCTTAGAGTGAAATCCGTTTGACGAATCGAGGGTGAGTCGGTTTGAGTATACTAATCCAATTAGCATACCTATAACGTGTGCTCCCACTAACCATTAGTATTCGACAGGCACTCTCCTTGTCAAATAACATGTCATACAAGTCTTCACATAAACTTAATGCCCAGTCAAGTTTCATCGACTTGCGAACGATTAAGTATTTGAGATATAAACCTTCTCAGTGTCGACCCCCTTATCCAATAAGGAGTGGAACGTTTTGCTCTCAAATACACGGACTTATTTCTATATATATATATTTACGAGTTAGGAATGCCAGTAACTACCAGTAAATAAAGAAACATTCATTGCCTTATGATAATGATTTACATAATAACAAGAACAATGCCCTCAGTCAACATCCTCTGAGTGGCATTCAACGGAATATTCCTAATAATCTCCCACTTGCACTCAATGCCACACTCTATGGTATCTAATACCCATGTTTTCCAGATGACGCTCCAACCAAATATGAGAAAGTGACTTGGTTAGTTGATCAGCGACGTAGTCGGCTGACTCTACTCTATGAAGCCTAATGTATCTCTTTGCGAACAAATTCTCTTACGAAATGATACTCTCTTTTAATATGTTTGGTATTGTTATGAAACCTCGGCTCCTAGGCCTGTGCTACCGCTCTATTGTTATCGTATAAAAAAAAACAGGCAGCGTAGCACATGGTGTCACATGAAGTTTACCCAGTAACTTCTTAACCCTTCCTTTGGAGGCCTCCGAGGCCGCTTTATACTCAGCCTAACAGGTGGAGCCAGCAATCATGCTATACTTGGCACTGTGCCAAGATACTGCTCCTCCATAAAGAGTAAATAGCCAGAAGTGGACATCGAATCATCTTTCTGTCCTTGGATGTTCGAATCAGTGAATCCCATCACATTCAGTTCTCCACCGCCATACATAAGAACCATATCTCTAGTCCTTCTTAAGTGCTTGAGAATGTTCTTTACGGCAGTCCAATGTTCCCTACCTGGGTTTGCCTGAAACCTACTTACCATGCTTCCAGCATGCGTAATGTCAAGTCTTGTACACAACAAAGCATACATAAGGCTACCCACGGCCGAAGCATATGGTACATTACTCATTTCCTTTCGTTGTTCCTCACCTAGAGGACACATCTTTGAGGAGAGTTTTATTCCATGTCGCATCGGTAGGAACCCTCTTTTAGAATCATCCATCTTAAATCGCTTTAAGATTTTATCTATATAGAGGGCTTGGGAAAGACCTATCATTCTCTTTGCTCTATCCCAGTAGAGTCGAATCCCAAGAATATAGGTTTCTTCTCCCAAGTCTTTCATGGAGAAATTACTCGAAAGCCAAGCTTTCACCGAACTGAGCATTCCCACATCATTTCCTATTAGTAGAATATCATCTACAAATAGTACTAAGAATGTGATCTTGCTCTCACTAACCCTCTTGTATACACAAGATTCCTCTTCATTTTGCACGAAGTCAAACTTTTTGACTGTCTCGTCAAAACGAAACTCCCTACGACATGAAGACTACTATAATCCATTCATGGAGTCTACATCCACCATTGCAAGGTCATAGGTCGTTGTACTTATGTTTCAGAAGGTTCGGTTTCAATTTCTTGCATAGGTGTCTCCTGAGGAGTTTCATTGTATTCTTCCAAAGAAATACTTCTACCTGCTCCGCCTTCCTGAATGAACTCATCTTCCTGAAAGTGTACATGCAAAGCAACAACGATCTTTCGATCTTTGGGCATGTAGAATAGCTAACCCATCGTACCAGATGGGAATCCAATGAAAACATTCCTTCACGGACCTCGCTTCAAACTTGTCCACCTTAGTCTTTTTGACATAGGCGGGACATCCCAAAATCCTAATGTGATTAAGACTTGGTTTCCTGCCCTCCTACATATCATGTGGAGTTTTAGGAACGGATTTGGAAGGACATCTGTTCAAGATATAAGTGGCAGTCAGGAGTGTATACCCCCACAGGTAAATTGGTAAGTCAGTATAGCCCAGCATGGAATGGACCATGTTCAACAAGGTCCGGTTCCTTCTTTCTGATATACCTATTTAACTGACGAGTACATGGAGGTGTTAGTTGTGATACTATTTCATGTTCCTTTAGGAACTCGTCAAACTCCAAACTCATATACTCACCACCTCGGTCCGACTGAAGCGCTTTGATATGATTTCCAGTTTGTTTCTCAACTAGGGCCTTAAATTCCTGGAATTTCACAAAGGCCTCGGATTTATGTTTCATTAAGTATACATAATCATACCTAGTATGATCATCTGTAAACTTAATGAAGTACTAATATCCGTCATGTGTTGCTTCCAAAGCACCAAATACGTCGGTATGGATTAATCCTAGTTTATCAGCTGCTCTTTCAAAAGTCCCTGTGAAGGGGGACTTAGTCATTTGGCCTTAAGGCAAGATTCACAAGTAGGAAAGGGATCCGATCCCAATGGACCCATGAGTCCATCTTTTTCCATTCTGTAAACCTTGGTCTGACCAACATGACCAATCTAAGATGCCATTTCAAAACTTGATTAGTTTCATCCCTACCATGCTTCCTAGTCTTAGTATTCATAACGACTTTGTTACTAAGGTTTAGATGATACAATCCATTTATCAATGTAGTAGTGCCTACGAGTTTATTTCTAAAATAAATTTTGCAGGAACCATCACCAATGAAAAAAAAAATGAAAGCCTTTAAGATCCATGACCGGAATGGATACAATGTTTTTATGCCCCTTGGGCAAAACAAGTACATCGTCTAAAGTTAAACAATGCCGGATTCTAAACCCAAAAGAAGTGATCAAATGTCGGTTGCTTTGACACTATGCCAGCTTCCGACAGTGATCATCACTTCCCCTGCTCCAAGCTTCCTACTTCGTTCCAGATCCTGATTCACGGTACAAATATTAGAACTATCACCTAAATCCAGTATGCATGAAGTAGAAAATACAGTAGCAGAACAATTTGTTTCCAAAACTAAAAGTTCTGTACCTGAAGTGCTATGAAGAATGGGACAGTCTCTAGCCCAGTGGCCCAGCTCACCGCACTTGAGACATGCGTACTTCTTCTTCTTGTTTTTCGGAACCGCCGGGGCCTTGCACTTACCCTTGAAGTCCTTGACTTGTGGTCCCATCTGCTTCTTGGTCTTTTTCTTCTTATTCTTAGACCTCCGAGGTCCAGAAGAAATCACAAGGGCAGACTCTTTCACCCGCGGAGTCTTCATTTGAGACTGAGCGGTCACCAGTTTGTTCATTAGCCTAGCTAAGTTACACGCAATCTCATTGTAGTTGAAGTTCATAAAAAATTGTGAGAAGGAATCAGGGAGAGACTGTAGGATAAGGTCGGTTTGAAGAGAAGTATCCATTTTAAAATCAAGAGCCTCCAATCTCTCGATCATGGATATCATTTTGAGGACGTGTTCTGTTTAGTATATTTTGAGTAATATTTTTATTCGTATTATATATATAATTGTGTGTTGTGTGATAATTTATTCGTTTTACCATATATTTATATTATTTCATTTTGTTAGAATTTTCTATAATTTTGTGTCATTTTTGGATAATTACTTGGAATTAAATTATATCTGCAGGTTAACCAACCGGTACAAGACAGATCAATTGGTTCAAGGGTGATATTTTTACAAAATTCAAATATAGTCACGACTGGTCTCATTTTATTTGTCTCGTCGAGATGATCGTTTTAAAAAAAATTCATCCGAATCCGAGTTCGTATGAAGAAGTTATGACCGTTCGAAGGACAATTAAATAGACGGACCATATTGTGCCACGTGTCAATACCCGATTGGACCAGAAATTCAACTCTGTGCTGATGTCATTCATGACATCAGCACCCCTTAGCAGCCGTGAAATAATTGAGGGTGGGATTTTAAAATTTTAAAAATTATTATTTTATTAATTTTGTAGTAGTATAAATAGGGGAGGAAAATGTAGTGTTTTTAGGAGGAGAAAAAGAGGAGAAAAAAAGGAGAAAAAAATAGAGAGATATTATTGTAAGGGAGAGAAATAAAAATATTGTGTAATAAAATTATATTTTAATAATAATATTATGGAATATTTATTTATTTGTGTTGTTATTATGAGTGAGTAATTTTCTTTTACTCGGGTTATGATGAAACAATGTCTATATTATTATTAATATTTATATAATAATTCCAAATAAATGTTTTTAACGATTATGATTTTCGCTTCAATAGGGGAATATTATTTCATCAATTATATCACGTATTTTTGATAGTTATAAATTCGCCCTTGCTTTGTGATTATTGATATTAGTTAATTTCTTTGATTATTTGTTTTCCATTAAATTAGATACATATAATGCTTAGAAAATATATTTTTCAGCGAAGGAAAATCTATATTTGAATTATAATTTTGTATTTATTGTAAAATCTATAGGGAAATAGTGAGATTGATTTCATAATCTATTCATTGAATTTTTTAGAATTAAAATATAAAATAAATAATAAATAGACATTGATGGATTCTAAACCCTAGTAAATTATTTAAAATCAATTTATCTAAAATCTACTTAAAAATTACTGTTATTTCATGCAATTATTATAACCACTCAAAAATAAAATTATTTGGGACTAGGTTAGAATTTAATATAATTTGGTTCAAAACGATAGGAATAATTTGACTTCACTATTATAGTCCTCCCTGTGGAATCGACCTTGCACCGCATATCTACATCGAACAAATCGTGCGCTTGCGAGTATTAGACTAAAGAATCAACAAACAACAAGTTTTTGGCGCCGTTGCCGGGGAAGCTCAAACGAAGTACAAGAAGACTGTCGTCACCAAGTTAGTTAAATTCTTCTACTAGTTATTTATTTTACTGCTTTTATTTATTATTATCTGCCTTTTTAATATCCGTTTTAGATTGTGTTAGTATAAATAATAGTTAGTAGTAGAATTTATTTTATTTTTACGTTCATAAAAAATTCTGAAAAATAATAAAAACTTATAATAATAAATATAAAATATATTTAATAATAATAATAAAAACTATTGTTCATTTTCGTAAAAATAATAATAAAATAATAAAAAAAATAAAAAAGTCCAAAATTATATAAAAATATAAAAAATCTGAAAAAATTTATAAAAATCAGAACTTATTTATTTTTATTTTAAAAAAAGATCTGGAAAATAAAAAAAAAGTTTCAGACTTTAAGGTAAGATTTTTGTTATTCTGGAATATTAATATTAAAAAAATCAAAAATTTTAATTTAAATTCGAAAAAAATAAAAATAATAATAAAAATAAATTAAAAAATAATCTGGAATATTATTTTCTGCAATAAATAAAGATCATAGAGTCAATCAATTGTATTCATAACACTGATAGAGAGACCTTTATATAGGTATTACAATGAGAGTCCTTCCATACATAGGATTCCTAGATAAGGTAAGACATTTAATAGGATCCTACTACCTCTAGAAGGATCTAGAACCTTCCATCTATGTATCTACAACCAGTATTAGGTAAGACACATCACGGGAATAATAATTCCCGGAACACTCCCCCTGTGTCGAGCACTAATACAACAATGGTGCAGAAGATGTTGCCTTCGTAAAAACCTATTCCAAGCCAAAACAAAACTCCATGGGAAAAATACAGGCTTGATGAGAAAAAGATTGCAACGCACCAATATAACATGTCATGTATACTCCCCCTGATGTATACATAACGACTCCCCCTGATGAGTACCTCAAATCATAGGAGTCGGATGCCAAGTTGCCCTCATAACTATACCAAGGAAAAACCCAGTGGAAAAAATACCTCTTGGTCTAAGCTGAACAGAAGTACAACGCATCATTGTATGGATGTTCTCATATGCCGCCTCGTTAAAAACCTTACCAAGTGAAAACCCAATGGGAAAAAACAAACCTTGGTCTAAGGACAAAAAGAGCGCGACACATCCAAAGTGCAGAGTCGCTAAAGACTTATCAAATTTTCCAAAGTCTTGACCTCCATGCACTAAATCAGTCATAACTTCTTCGATTCAATAGGCATCAACGAAACTGTAAGAACTTATGAAAACTAGACACCCGTAGCTTTTCATTCACATACAGTACGTAACCTAGATCGACCTGAGCAGATCACAAAGCTCTATCGAAGTTGACTCAGCAAATTACCGGACATATCCTGTCCTACTTTGCAACAATAGTCATATGTCACTCAACATAATGGATGTGATCAAATGGTTGGTTTTCTTGGAAAGTAGACACAAACCTTTCCATATCCGGAATTTCTACTACAGTTGTCTAATAATATTTTATCCGAGTTATGTTGTACAACGAGGAATTTGTACAGTATGGATAAAATAAATGAAGGACTAAGATGTCAGTATTGGTATAATTGTTGTATTTGGTCGACAATTGTATTTAAGGATATAATGTGTTGAGTATATGTATTCAGTATGCCATATGTTCGTATTCTGTATGTTGAGACATTGGACAAGAGTAGCTCATAATGGCTAAGTGTAACATTATTAGCGCACGCTAATATACATGCCTAGCGCACGCTATCGTCCTGGTCTGGCGCACGCTAGAGGAAAAAGATAACGCACGCTAGTACAGACCAGATCAGAAGGAATCTATGTGTGGACCTGGCCACTTTCGGCGCATGTGCCGACAAGGTCAATGGATGTTTGTTGTGAACTATTAGCGCACGCTAATGTATATTTATAGTGCACGCTAATCAGATCGGTCAATAGGAAATCTTGGCTTTTTTGGTTGCTTTCGGCATGTGGTTCACGAGCATCTTCGTGGTAGGTGTAGACTGTAGCAAGTCAACTGGTATTAGCGCACGCTAAATGTAAGGACTTGCGTACGCTAGACAGTGTAAGTTACGTACGCTAATGCATGGGCATTACGTACGTAAGCACATGTACGGCCGCATAAAGAGCCTCTCGGATCGCGATAGCGCACGCTAACAAAGTCAGTTAGCGCACACTAAGGCTGTTGCGCACGCTAAACATGAGATGTTCGCGCACGTTAATAATATTCAGTATATATATGTGTAGTTGGGCATTATCCTTCATTTCGTCCATTCCTTCCTTGCAACCGAGAGAGAGAGTTTTTTAGAGAGAAGTTTGAGGTCCCAAACACTGAGAGATGATGATCTTTAACAAAGATTAAGCTGAGGAACATGGATTAAAGTCTTGGTCTTGAAATTATTGATGATTCTTGGAATGAAGTTGATTGTTCTCCTTCATGGTTCGTCTATACAAGGTAATAGTTCTTCACTCTGTGGATTTCGTTTGGATTGATTAATGATGTTCTTGAGTTGATAATTATCATATATTCAAGTTGATGAGCATGATAACGAGTTGGATTACCGAACTAAGTTAGTGTTATTATCAATATATGAGTATTGATATGTTTCATATGGTTTTGGATGGAATTCACGAGATATATTGATGTAATTCCCTTCTTCAATTCGGATTTTTGATGTTTTGTCGTTGGTTACTTCGTATGGTAACGATTATGGTGGTGCTATTGTGATTTTTGAAGTTATATGAATTGTATGTCGAAGAACATGATGAATACGCATTTTTAGATGTTAGAACACATCGGATTATGTCATTTTATGGATCATGAACGTGAATTCGGATAATTCGTGTTCTTGGAGAACTATTGAATTATATATGTCATGATTGTTATGAATAAGAGCTGGAAATTGGAAAGGTTACGAATGACTTTGGAATATGATTATTCATGATAATAACTGGTAAATTGTTCTATGAATTTAGCAAATATGAACAAGAAGGAATCTTGTTGATTCGTGTTTAAAAGATTAAAGTTGGAATCAAAATATGTTATGAAATCCTAAATATCGAGATGAGTTGATCATTGAGATGATGGAAGTGTTAGACGATGCTTGGAAAACATGCATCTGTACAGCATTAGCGCACGCTAAGCTTACTAGCTAGCGCACGCCAACGGGAGCAACTTAGCGCACGCTACGTTATGCGTTTAACGTGCGCTAAGTAGGCACACAGTGTAGTATTTTCGTGTTGTGGTTGTGAATTTGTACTGGTTTGAGTTGGATTGTTCAGACTTATGTTTAGCCGAGATGTCGTATAACCGTTGGGTTTGTGGATTAGTTATATCGGTTATTGATTGTTACCGGATTGTTGTTTATTGATTTTTGCCATAGGTTGTGGTAAGTGATCGGTGATTAGAACCATGCCTTGCAGTCGTATTCGAGAATGTTCGTAGATTGCATTAATCAGGGTCGAGGGACTTGTAGATGAAGGCAATGGGTTCGGTAACAGCTTCGTGGTATCAGTATTGAGGCAAGTTATTACTTGCTCAGTTATAATATTTAATGAATGGTTTCGGTTTCATTTCGTTTATAATGCATATAGCGATGATTATTATTGAAAACTCTGGGTATTTGGATTGTATATCGTTCTTCCGATTCTGGGAGGTAAATCATAATGTACATGCTTTATCTCAGTTATTGTTATGTTCAGGTATCGAGGTTACGTTGCGATAAAGACGAGGATATGAATATCTATAATTCATTGTACGTTGGATCGCCAAGCATCGAGGATAATAGCCGGTGATGATTTGACATTGAGATTTCTCCTGAAGGATTCGGGAGAGTATCTTAGTTTGATTTGGTTTAGTGTTGATTTGTTGATCATGCAGGTTTTCATTTCATGTTGTTGTACATGAAGTCATCTTAGTTGTGTCATCATAGTGTCGTTCATGTTTTGATTCGTATGTCGTTCATGTTGATGAACATATTGAGTTGCTTATGTGTATGCATGATTGTATTGTTTATGTTGTAAATGATCTGAAGGGATCATGAGGATCTATACTGAGGGCGCTGGATCGAACGTCCACCTGATTTTGATCTTGTAGGATCATCACGGGGATCTATGATGAGGGCGCTGGATCGTTGGACAGGTCGTCCACCTGATTTTGATCTTCTAGGATCATCACGGGGATCTATACTGAGGGCGCTGGATCGTTAGATAGGTTTTCCACCTGATTTTGATCTTGTAGGATCATCACGGGGATCTATGCTGAGGGCGCTGGATCGTTGGATAGGTTTTCCACCTGATGTTGATCTTGTAGGATCATCACGGGGATCTATGCTCAGGGCGCTGGATCATGGATTTACATTGAGTATACATGATTGTTATTGTTTTTGAGCATTTGACGTGGTCATATGAGTATGCATTTGTAGGTCTTGTGTTAGGACCGTGTCCGTATTGCATTGATCGGATCTCGGATTAGACTGATATGATTGTCGTGGCACTTCATATCTCGAGGTATGTTTCGTATTTCCTTTGGTATTCGTCTTGTGATGGACAATCGGTTATCGTTTTGGGATTTGATGATGCTATCCGATGGATCGTATTGGTCAGAACTGGTACTTTTCCGTATCGTGAGTTGGTTACGATAGTTTGAGAATTACTTGAGTATGCAAGGTAACGGCGGTAAGATTACGTTGGTCATATTCTTATGTTGTATTCTCATTGGTATGTAATTGTTAATGTGATGTGACGGTTATCATTGTTGGATATTATGGCTGACCCCGTCGTGGAATTTATTTTTAGGTTCTTGGAGTGTAGAGCTTGTAGCGGTCGTGAAGAGATGAGCTTCCCGGAGGATACTGGCTAGGACATGTTTTGTGCATTGAGTTTCTTGATTGGTTCTTGTATTCCGCTGCTAGAGTATCTCTATGGTTGGTCTTTTTCCGCTGCGTGAGTATTTTGAAATGCTCTTTCGGTATCTGGTAACTGAGATTATTTTGGAAATCGTTTTCTAAACTTTTGTGTGTCGGCCGTTTGGGTTTGCGATTTCAAATGAGTTTTTACGACGGTTTATGATAAATGGATTTTATAAGTCTTTGTGAATTTTTAAAGATAGTACCGTCGTTGGCCTCTTGGGCATTTGTAAATATTCGCAAAAATTTCTTTTAGCCTTGTGGGTTCCATCTCGGGGCCCACGGCGCTGTAATATTTTCGGTTAAATCTGGGTGTGTTACAGAATATGGTATCAGAGCTTAGGTTGAGAAAACCTAGGCATTTGGGTCGAGTTTTGTCGTGTCATTCGAGTTGTCAATTGACTAATATTAGAGCCGTGAGTTTTTGTTGTTCACTCGGGCTTATGGGTTATGTGATTTATCAGTGTGGTACTGGGATTGTTACAAACTTTTCCAGATGGTGCTAACGTGATTCTCTTGAAAGATATGTGTTGTGTTCTCGAACTGAACTGAGTTTGCAAACTTGTGTTTTGAAAATCTCTGTGTCGAGTATTTTCGTGAGTCGAGACATGTGCCAGTATCATGGGGAATCGTCGGCTTCACGATCTGTAAGTATTTGGATTTTTGAATTTCATTGAGATTTATTGCCGTTCTAAGTTGATATGCTTTGAGATTCAGCAGAATATTATACGTTACAGTATAAGGTGACAGATTTGGGACAGGATTGATGATTTTGAGGAGTTATAATTTTGAGAATCAGTATGTTGGTTAGATTTTGGAACGGAATTGTGTATTCGGGAGAAGGACTATGGATTGTCGAGAAGAACATGTAGTCATGTTAGTTCATTTTGTGATATATATGAACCGCTTTTGAACATTTGAAAATGATACTTTTCAAAATGAATGTCTTGCGGATGTTTTACGGAAAATGATTTTTGGGCCGAGACCCAATCGGTTTTGAAATGGTTTTATAACTCAGGAATTGGGGCCCGAAAAGAGTTTTCTACTTTTTAAACTTCTTGTAATGTGGAATGAGATACGGGCTGAGACCCTAATGATTCAAAAGACTTTCCTGTTTTCTAAAACTCTCGAGATTTGTAAAATACTTTACCAATCGTTTATCTATTTTATTTCCGCCTTTCATAGTTTTGGTTTACCTATTCAAACGAAACTTCTCGGGAAGTCTTTAGCTATGCTGATTTGTTTCAATGTCATGTCATAGCATAACTGAGGTAATCCAGGATGGGTAAATGGTTGATGTTGCGAGTCATACATGGAAAATGAGTTTTTATCGGAGTCTATATATTGAGGTTTTGGAACTCGATCGTGTGGTTTCCGTTGGAATGTCAATCGATTTGGTGACAAGCCGAAGTAGTATACATGAGTATGGATATGGACAAGCATTTGCATAAATTCCATTTTATTTAATCGTGTGTATTCGAAAAGAATTTTTATCGAGAGCTTGGCACCAGCGAGCCGATTTAATTTTAAAATTGATTTCGTGGTCTTACGAAAATTTATGTTTTGAGTTTTGAAATTTTCGAAAATTTGTCTTTTGACAAGACTATATGATTTCAAACTAGTTTTGAAAATGTGATTGATAACCATACGCATTTAGTGTATATTACATATCATGGTGAAGTTGTGAGTGTGACTCACGAACTGGATAATATATCAATGTGGAACGATGAATAGGGATCCGAACTTTGGTATGATCGTTTGGTTATGCAAGGATGATCGATTGATTTATCGGATAAGGGAATATGCTGCGTGTTGTAGATTCATGCACAGGATGTAATTTTAGAACTTTGGATTTTGCGAAATCGGTGCATATGTGCTATGTAATTCCATTGGTATGGTATTAGCGCGATTTTTACCATAGTGATTTCTGAATGATTTCTTTTGTAGATTTGGGGATGGTGACCCCATGTTGGTTGTTTTAGATGTTGAGCAGACGCCCACCTGTATGATTGGTTATTTTCGTCGGCTTGATTGGGTGTTCGTATGCCGAGGGGTATGTTCACCAACCGGATGTGTTTCGTTGAGATCCACTGTATGTGATTTGTTTAGCGTTTCGAGAATTTTGCTCTTCCGTATATCTGTCTCTATGGTTCTGTGTTTATCGTGTTGGAATTTACCGTGTGAAGGTATTCCCAATTATTGTTGCTCCTTCGTTGGTAATAATAGAGTTTGTCATGTTGATGGTATTCTCGAGTGTGTTTTGACCTCTGGTTGGTCATATTGGAGTTTATCATGTTGATGATATTCTTAGTTGTGTTTCAACCATTGGATTAATCGTATTGGAGATATCTTATCAATGATCTTCTCGGTTAGTTAGTTGATGGATCATTGTTAATGATCGTATAAGCGTTCAGATTTTCTGTTGATGTTTCGGGATTCGTGTCATTATTTTGTTCAGTTATTTCTCAGATATATCGCGCATTATTGATTGTATCGGAATTGGGACTTGGTTGTGTAATCAGGCAGATTATTTTCTTCCGAAGATGATATATTTTTTTGTTGAGACTCAAGGAACTGTGATTGTAAGCGTATTGAGACTGTACAGTGGGGCTACTTGCTGGTATACTGTGTTGGTTATTCGTTAATAATGATTGATCATTGTCGTGATGGTTTCGGAATATTTTGGTTGAACGGTTTGTTGATTTTTCTATGATGGATTGCAAGTTTCGAGGACGAAAGTTATTTTAAGTGGTGTAGAATGTAATATCCGGAATTTCTACTGCAGTTGTCTAACAGTATTTTATCCGAGTTATGTTGTACAACGTGGAATTTGTACAGTACGGATAAAATAAATGAAGGACTGAGATGTCAGTATTGGTATAATTGTTGTATTTGGTCGACAATTGTATTTAAGGATATAATGTGTTGAGTACATGTATTCAGTATGCCATATGTTCGTATTCTGTATGTTGAGACATTGGACAAGAGTAGCTGATAATGGCTAAGTGTAACATTATTAGCGCACGCTAATATACATGCCTAGCGCACGCTATCGTCCTGGTCTGGCGCACGCTAGAGGAAAAAGATAACGCACGCTAGTACAGACCAGATCAGAAGGAATCTATGTGTGGACCCGACCACTTTCGGCGCATGTGCCGACAAGGTCAACGGATGTTTGTTGTGAACTATTAGCGCACGCTAATGTATATTTATAGCGCACGCTAATCAGATTGGTCAATAGGAAATCTTGGCTTTTTTGGTTGCTTTCGGCATGTGGGTCACGAGCATCTTCGTGGTAGGTGTAGACTGTAGCAAGTCAACTGGTATTAGCGCACGCTAAATGTAAGGACTTGCGTACGCTAGACAGTGTAGGTTATGTACGCTAATGCATGGGCATTACGTACGTAAGCACATGTACGAAGCCACACAGTAGCCTCTGGACTGCGATAGCGCATGCTAACAAAGTCAACTAGTGCACGCTAAGGCTGTTGCGCACGCTAAACATGAGATGTTAGCGCACGTTAATAATATTCAGTATATATATGTGTAGTTGGGCATTATCCTTCATTTCGTCCATTCCTTCCTTGCAACCGAGAGAGAGAGTTTTTTAGAGAGAAGTTTGAGGTCCCAAACACTGAGAGATGATGATCTTTTCAAAGATTAAGCTGAGGAACATGGATTAAAGCCTTGTTCTTGAAATTATTGATGATTCTTGGAATGAAGTTGATTGTTCTCCTTCATGGTTCGTCTATACAAGGTAATAGTTCTTCACTCTGTGGATTTCGTTTGGATTGATTATTGATGTTCTTGAGTTGATAATTATCATATATTCGAGTTGATGAGCATGATAACGAGTTGGATTACCGAACTAAGTTAGTGTTATTATCAATATATGAGTATTGATATGTTTCGTATGGTTTTGGATGGAATTCACGAGATATGTTGATGTAATTCCCTTCTTCAATTCGTATTTTTGATGTTTTGTCGTTGGTTACTTCGTATGGTAATGATTATGGTGGTGCTATTGTGATTCTTGAAGTTATATGAATTGTATGTCGAAGAACATGATGAATACGGATTTTTAGATGTTAGAACACATCGGATTATGTCATTTTATGGATCATGAACGTGAATTCGGATAATTCGTGTTCTTGAAGAACTATTGAATTATATATGTCATGATTGTTTTGAATAAGAACTGGAAATTGGAAAGGTTACGAATGACTTTGGAATATGATTATTTATGATAATAACCGGTAAATTGTTCTATGAATTTACCAAATATGAACAAGAAGGATTCTTGTTGATTCGTGTTTAAAAGTTTAAAGTTGGAATCAAATATGTTATGAAATCCTAAATATCGAGATGAGTTGATCATTGAGATGATGGAAGTGTTAGACGATGCTTGGAAAACATGCATCTATACAGCATTAGCGCACGCCAAGCTTACTAGCTAGCGCACGCCAACGGGAGCAACTTAGCGCACGCTACGTTATGCGTTTAACGTGCGATAAGTAGGCAGACAGTGCAGTATTTTCGTGTTGTGGTTGTGAATTTGTACTGGTTTGAGTTGGATTGTTCAGACTTATGTTTAGCCGAGATGTCGTAGAACCGTTGGGGTTGTGGATTGGTTATATCGGTTATTGATTGTTACCGGATTGTTGTTTATTGATTTTTGCCATAGGTTGTGGTAAGTGATCGATGATTAGAACCATGCCTTGCGGTCGTATTCGAGAATGTTCGTAGATTGCATTAATCAGGGTCGAGGGACTTGTAGATGAAGGCAATGGGTTCGGTAATAGCTTCGTGGTATCGGTATCGAGGCAAGTTTTTACTTGCTCGGTTATAATATTTAATGAATGGTTTCGGTTTCATTTCGTTTATAATGCATATAGCGATGATTATTATTGAAAACTCTGGGTATTTGGATTGTATATCGTTCTTCCGATTCTGGGAGGTAAATCATAATGTACATGCTTTATCTCAGTTATTGTTATGTTCGGGTATCGAGGTTACGTTGCGATAAAGACGAGGATATGAATATCTATAATTCATTGTACGTTGGATCGCCGAGCATCGAGGATAATCGCCGGTGATGATTTGACATTGAGATTTCTCCTGAAGGATTCGGGACAGTATCTTAGTTTGATTTGGTTTAGTGTTGATTTGTTGATCATGCAGGTTGTCATTTCATGTTGTTGTATATGAAGTCGTCCTAGTTGTGTCATCATAGTGTCGTTCATGTTTTGATTCGTATGTCGTTCATTTTGATGAAAATATTGAGTTGCTTATGTATATGCATGATTGTATTGTTTATGTTGTAAATGATCTGAAGGGATCATGAGGATCTATGCTGAGGGCGCTGGATCGAACGTCCACCTGATTTTGATCTTGTAGGATCATCACGGGGATCTATGCTGAGGGCGCTGGATCGTTGGACAGGTCGTCCACCTAATTTTGATCATGTAAGATCATCACGGGGATCTATATTGAGGGCGCTGGATCGTTGGATAGGTTTTCCACCTGATTTTGATGTTGTAGGATCATCACGGGGATCTATGCTGAGGGCGCTGGATCGTTGGATAGGTTTTCCACCTGATGTTGATCTTGTAGGATCATCACAGGGATCTATGCTCAGGGCGTTGGATCATAGATTTACATTGAGTATACATGATTGTTATTGTTTTTGAGCATTTGACGTGGTCATATGAGTATGCATTTGTAGGTCTTGTGTTAGGACCGTGTCCGTATTGCATTGATCGGATCTCGGATTAGACTGATATGATTGTCGTGGCACTTCATATCTCTAGGTATGTTTCGTATTTCCTTTGGTATTCGTCTTGTGATGGACAATCGGTTATCGTTTTGGGATTTGATGATGCTATCCGATGGATCGTATTGGTCATAACTGGTACTTTTCCGTATCGTGAGTTGGTTACGATAGTTTGAGAATTACTTGAGTAAGCAAAGTTACGGCAGTAAGATTACGTTGGTCATATTGTTATGTTGTATTCTCATTGGTATGTAATTATTAATGTGATGTGACGGTTATCATTGTTGGATATTATGGCTGACCCCGTCGTGGGATTTATTTTTAGGTTCTTGGAGTGTAGAGCTTGTAGCGGTCGTGAAGAGATGAGCTTCCCGGAGGATACTGGCTAGGACATGTTTTGTGCATTGAGTTTCTTGATTGGTTCTTGTATTCTGCTGCTAGAGTATCTTTATGGTTGGTCTTTTTCCGCTGCGTGAGTATTTTGAAATGCTCTTTCGGTATCTGGTAACTGAGATTATTTTGGAAATCGTTTTCTAAACTTTTTAGTGTCGGCCGTTTGGCTTTGCGATTTCAAATGAGTTTTTACGACGGTTTCTGATAAATGGATTTTATAAGTCTTTGTGAATTTTTAAAGATAGTACCGTCGTTGGCCTCTTGGGCATTTGTAAATATTCGCGAAAATTTCTTTTAGCCTTGTGGGTTCCATCTCGGGGCCCACGACGCTGTAATATTTTCGGTTAAATCTGGGGGTGTTACAGAATATGGTATCAGAGCTTAGGTTGAGAAAACCTAGGCATTTGGGTCGAGTTTTGTCGCGTCATTCGAGTTGTCAATTGACTAATACAAGAGCCGTGAGTTTTTGTTGTTCACTCGGGCTTATGGGTTATGTGATTTATCAGTGTGGTACTGGGATTGTTGTAAACTTTTCCAGATGGTGCTAACATGATTCTCTTGAAAGAGATGTGTTGTGTTCTCGAACTGAACTGAGTTTGCAAACGTGTGTTTTGAAAATCTCCCTGTCGAGTATTTTCTTGAGTCGAGACATGTGCTAGTATCACGGGGAATCGTCGGCTTCACGATCTGTAAGTATTTGGATTTTTGAATTTCATTGAGATTTATTGCCGTTCTAAGTTGATATGCTTTGAGATTCAGCAGAATATTATACGTTACAGTATAAGGTGACAGAGTTGGGACAGGATTGATGATATTGAGGAGTTATAATTTTGAGAATCAGTATGTTGGTTAGATTTTGGAACGGAATTGTGTATTCGGGAGAAGGACTATGGATTGTTGAGAAGAACATGTAGTCATGTTAGTTCATTTTGTGATATATATGAACCGCTTTTGAACATTTGGAAATGATACTTTTCAAAATGAATGTCTTACGGATGTTTTACGGAAAATGATTTTTGGGCCGAGACCCAATCGGTTTTGAAATGGTTTTATAACTCAGGACTTAGGGCCCGAAAAGAGTTTTCTACTTTTTAAACTTCTTGTAATGTGGAATGAGATACGGGCTGAGACCCTAATGTTTCAAAAGACTTTCCTGTTTTCTATAACTCCCGAGATTTGTAAAATACTTTACCAATCGTTTATCTATTTTATTTCCGCCTTTCAGAGTTTTGGTTTACCTATTCAAATGAAAATTCTCGGGAAGTCTTTCGCTATGCTGATTTATTTCAATGTCATATCATAGCATAACTGAGGTAATCCAGGATGGGTAAATGGTTCACGTTGCGAGTCATACATGAAAAATGAGTTTTTATCGGAGTCTATATATTGAGGTTTTGGAACTCGATCGTGTGGTTTCCGTTGGAATGTCAATGGATTTGGTGACAAGCCGGAGTAGTATACATGAGTATGGATATGGACAAGCATTTGTATAAATTCCATTTTATTTAATCGTGTGTATTCGAAAAGAATATTTATCGAGAGCTTGGCACCAGCGATCCGATTTAATTTTAAAATTGATTTCGTGGTCTGACGAAAATTTATGTTTTGAGTTTTGAAATTTTCGAAAATTTTTCTTTTGACAAGACTATATGATTTCAAACTGGTTTTGAAAATGTGATTGATAACCATACACATTTAGTGTATATTACATATCATGGTGAAGTTGTGAGTGTGACTCACGAACTGGATAATATATCAATGTGGAACGATGAATAGGGATCCGAACTTTGGTATGATCGTTTGGTTATGCAAGGATGATCGATTGATTTATCGGATAAGGGAAATATGCTGCGTGTTGTAGATTCATGCACAGGATGTAATTTTGGAACTTTGGATTTTGCGAAATCGATGCATATGTGCTATGTAATTCCATTGGTATGGTATTAGCGCGATTTTTACCATAGTGATTTCTGAATGATTTGTTTTGTAGATTTGGGGATGGTGACCGCATGTTGGTTGTTTTAGATGTTGAGCAGACGTCTCCACTCCAGGTATGATTGGTTATTTTCGTCAGCTTGATTGGGTGTTCGTATGTCGAGGGGTATGTTCACCAACCGGATGTGTTTCGTTGAGATCCACTGTATGTGATTTGTTTAGCGTTTCGAGAATTTTGCTCTTCCGTATATCTGTCTCTGTGGTTCTTTGTTTATCGTGTTGGAATTTACCGTGTGAAGGTATTCCCAATTATTGTTGCTCCTTCGTTGGTAATAATAGAGTTTGTCATGTTGATGGTATTCTCGAGTGTGTTTTGACCTCTGGTTGGTCATATTGGAGTTTATCATGTTGATGATATTCTCAGTTGTGTTTCGACCATTGGATTAATCGTATTGGAGATATCTTATCAATGATCTTCTCGGTTAGTTAGTTGGTTGATCATTGTTAATGATCGTATAAGTGTTCAGATTTTGTGTTGATGTTTCGGGATTCGTGTCCTTATTTTGGGCAGTTATTTCTCAGTTATATCGCGCATTATTGATTGTATCGGAATTGGGACTTGGTTGTGTAATCAGGCAGATTATTGTCTTCCGAAGATGATATATTTTTTTGTTGAGACTCAAGGAACTGTGATTGTAAGCGTATTGAGACTGTACAGTGGGGTTACTTGCTGGTATACTGTGTTGGTTATTCGTTAATAATGATGATTGATCATTGTCGTGATGGTTTCGGAATATTTTGGTTGAACGGTTTGTTGATTTTTCTATGACGGATTGCAAGTTTCGAGGACGAAACTTATTTTAAGTGGTGTAGAATGTAATATCCGGAATTTCTACTATAGTTGTCTAATAGTATTTTATCCGAGTTATGTTGTACAACGTGGAATCTGTACAGTATGGATAAAATAAATGAAGGACTGAGATGTCAGTATTGGTATAATTGTTGTATTTGGTCGACAATTGTATTTAAGGATATAATGTGTTGAGTATATGTATTCAGTATGCCATATGTTCGTATTCTGTACGTTGAGACATTGGACAAGAGTAGCTGATAATGGCTAAGTGTAACATTATTAGCGCACGCTAATATACATGCCTAGCGCACGCTATCGTCCTGGTCTGGCGCACGCTAGAGGAAAAAGATAACGCACGCTAGTACAGACCAGATAAGAAGGAATCTATGTGTGGACCCGGCCACATTCGGCGCATGTGCCGACAAGGTCAACGGATGTTTGTTGTGAACTATTAGCGCACGCTAATGTATATTTATAGCGCACGTTAATCAGATCGGTCAATAGGAAATCTTGGCTTTTTTGGTTGCTTTCGGCATGTGGGTCACGAGCATCTTCGTGGTAGGTGTAGACTGTAGCAAGTCAACTGGTATTAGCGCACGCTAAATGTAAGGACTTGCGTACGCTAGACAGTATAAGTTACGTACGCTAATGCATGGGCATTACGTACGTAAGCACATGTACGAAGCCACACAGTAGCCTCTGGACTGCGATAGCGCACGCTAACAAAGTCAGTTAGCGCACACTAAGGCTGTTGCGCACGCTTAACATGAGATGTTAGCGCACGTTAATAATATTCAGTATATATATATATATATGTGTAGTTGGGCATTATCCTTCATTTTGTCCATTCCTTCCTTGCAACCGAGAGAGAGAGAGTTTTTTAGAGAGAAGTTTGAGGTCCCAAACACTGAGAGATGATGATCTTTAACAAAGATTAAGCTGAGGAACATGGATTAAAGTCTTGTTCTTGAAATTATTGATGATTCTTGGAATGAAGTTGATTGTTCTCCTTCATGGTTCGTCTATACAAGGTAATAGTTCTTCACTCTGTGGATTTCATTTGGATTGATTATTGATGTTCTTGAGTTGATAATTATCATATATTCGAGTTGATGAGCATGATAACGAGTTGGATTACCGAACTAAGTTAGTGTTATAATCAATATATGAGTATTGATATGTTTCGTATGGTTTTGGATGGAATTCACGAGATATGTTGATGTAATTCCCTTCTTCAATTCGGATTTTTGATGTTTTGTCGTTGGTTACTTCGTATGGTAACGATTATGGTGGTGCTATTGTGATTCTTGAAGTTATATGAATTGTATGTCGAAGAACATGATGAATACGGATTTTTAGATGTTAGAACACATCGGATTATGTCATTTTATGGATCATGAACGTGAATTCGGATAATTCGTGTTCTTGAAGACTATTGAATTATATATGTCATGATTGTTATGAATAAGAACTGGAAATTGGAAAGGTTACGAATGACTTTGGAATATGATTATTCATGATAATAACCGGTAAATTGTTCTATGAATTTACCAAATATTAACAAGAAGGAATCTTGTTGATTCGTGTTTAAAAGATTAAAGTTGGAATCAAATATGTTATGAAATCCTAAATATCGAGATGAGTTGATCATTGAGATGATGGAAGTGTTAGACGATGCTTGGAAAACATGCATCTGTACAGCATTAGCGCACGCTAAGCTTACTAGCTAGCGCACGCCAACGGGAGCAACTTAGCGCACGCTACGTTATGCGTTTAACGTGCGCTAAGTAGGCAGACAATGCAGTATTTTCGTGTTGTGGTTGTGAATTTGTACTGGTTTGAGTTGGATTGTTCAGACTTATGTTTAGCCAAGATGTCGTAGAACCGTTGGGTTTGTGGATTGGTTATATCGGTTATTGATTGTTACCGGATTGTTGTTTATTGATTTTTGCCATAGGTTGTGGTAAGTGATCGGTGATTAGAACCATGCCTTGCGGTCGTATTCGAGAATGCTCGTAGATTGCATTAATCAGGGTCGAGGGACTTGTAGATGAAGGCAATGGGTTCCGTAACAGCTTCGTGGTATCAGTATCGAGGCAAGTTATTACTTGCTCAGTTATAATATTTAATGAATGGTTTCGGTTTCATATCATTTATAATGCATATAGTGATGATTATTATTGAAAACTCTGGGTATTTGGATTGTATATCGTTCTTCCGATTCTGGGAGGTAAATCATAATGTACATGCTTTATCTCAGTTATTGTTATGTTCGGGTATCGAGGTTACGTTGCGATAAAGACGAGGATATGAATATCTATAATTCATTGTACGTTGGATCGCCGAGCATCGAGGATAATCGCCGGTGATGATTTGACATTGAGATTTCTCCTGAAGGATTCGGGACAGTATCTTAGTTTGATTCGGTTTAGTGTTGATTTGTTGATCATGCAGGTTGTCATTTCATGTTGTTGTACATGAAGTCGTCCTAGTTGTGTCATCATAGTGTCGTTCATTTTTTGATTCGTATGTCGTTCATGTTGATGAACATATTGAGTTGCTTATGTGTATGCATGATTGTATTGTTTATGTTGTAAATGATCTTAAGGGATCATGAGGATCTATGTTGAGGGCGCTGGATCGAACGTCCACCTGATTTTGATCTTGTAGGATCATCACGGGGATCTATGCCGAGGGCGCTGGATCGTTGGACAGGTTGTCCACCTGATTTTGATCTTGTAGGATCATCACGGGGATCTATACTGAGGGCGCTGGATCGTTGGATAGGTTTTCCACCTGATTTTGATCTTGTAGGATCATCATGGGGATCTATGCTGAGGGCGCTGGATCATTGGATAGGTTTTCCACCTGATGTTGATCTTGTAGGATCATCACGGGAATCTATGCTCAGGGCGCTGGATCATGGATTTACATTGAGTATACATGATTGTTATTGTTTTTGAGCATTTGACGTGGTCATATTAGTATGCATTTGTAGGTCTTGTGTTAGGACCGTGTCCGTATTGTATTGATCTGATCTCGGATTAGACTGATATGTTTGTCGTGGCACTTCATATCTCGAGGTATGTTTCTTATTTCCTTTGGTATTCGTCTTGTGATGGACAATCGGTTATCGTTTTGGGATTTGATGATGCTATCCGATGGATCGTATTGGTCAGAACTGGTACTTTTCCGTATCGTGAGTTGGTTACGATAGTTTGAGAATTACTTGAGTAAGCAAAGTTACGGCGGTAAGATTACGTTGGTCATATTCTTATGTTGTATTCTCATTGGTATGTAATTATTAATGTGATGTGATGGTTATCATTGTTGGATATTATGGCTGACCCCGTCGTGGGATTTATTTTTAGGTTCTTGGAGTGTAGAGTTTGTAGCGGTCGTGAAGAGATGAGCTTCCCGGAGGATACTGGCTAGGACATGTTTTGTGCATTGAGTTTCTTGATTGGTTCTTGTATTCCGCTGCTAGAGTATCTTTATGGTTGGTCTTTTTCCGCTGCGTGAGTATTTTGAAATGCTCTTTCGGTATCTGGTAACTGAGATTATTTTGGAAATCGTTTTCTAAACTTTTGAGTGTCGGCCGTTTGGCTTTGCGATTTCAAATGAGTTTTTACGACGGTTTCTGATAAATGGATTTTATAAGTCTTTGTGAATTTTTAAAGATAGTACCGTCGTTGGCCTCTTGGGCATTTGTAAATATTTGCAAAAATTTCTTTTAGCCTGGTGGGTTCCATCTCGGGGCCCACGGCGCTGTAATATTTTCGGTTAAATCTGGGGGTGTTACATCCAATGGTACCAATTTCACCATTTTCCAACAAGCGAGCTACCGTGTAGGTCATATGGGAGATAGACCAATACATTCTGGGCAAATCGGGTATCAGTTTTCAAGTGTCCTTTTTATCGAGATAGAGCGAGCTTCAATCTTCTTGTCAATCACAGACATTGCGTGAGCGCATCCTAGGCCATCATCACAGTGGCTTTACCGGATTATTACGAATGAGTAGATCGAGTCAAACATGAGTACATAATACCGTACTTTTCTTTTAAGACTGCATCATCACTTAAGTGAGCCAAGTCTTATTATGACTTCGACTAGTCATTGGGAATCATATAGGCATTACTTTATCGTCTATTAGGGAAAACGTCCCTTAGATTGCCTTAAACCGATTGATGAATACGCATCATCAAGTGTCCCCAAGATCCTTTCATTCTTAACTTTGGTTTTAGCGGAATCTCTTAGTCTCACAAGAGTACATCACTATAAATCCTTAGTTTTACACGCAAAAGCTTCATATCTCTTCCAAATCAAGTATATACTTAGTATGCGTTACCGAAAATCACTTGTCGATGCGCTCCGTGGTCAGGAGCCACTTGATTTGAGTCTGATCCACCACGAGATCCTTTCATCACTTAACTTAGTTCCCCACTAAGATAAGATTTAACCACAAGCTGCACGTCAGTTTTTTTTGGGAAACTATCTAACTGAAAAGATAGTGGATGCTATAACATCCATTACAATAGCACAACTAAGTTTTGTGTCATCGTAGTCGATTCCAGTGCATTCATGAGAAACCTCGCGCCATGAGGTGAGTTTAACTCCTTCTCTCACTCGCTTTAACAAAGTATACAGATAGATCTTATCTTTGGAGTATCGGCACCACTTCAACAAAGAGCTATCACTTTGTTCACACTAGAGTCGCATATATTTCCATTTTAGGCCAAGGCTACAACGTTGTAGATTTTCAACGAAGTATGGTTCGATTAAACTCACATTCCACATCCTCATGAACCGGCTTTATTCATAGAGTACTCTTTATGGATTGGCATTCATTGAGGCGTCCCCCAATGATGACTATAATCCAGAATCACATGAGACAGATGAGTTCATTTGATCATATGATCAAGTTTCATGTACCAAACTCGCATACATTCTTAGCGAGAGTATTTATCGAACCAAGTGGCATCCCAATACTCTATGAGATCCACGGCCTAGTAACACCATCTACCACAATTTATGGTGTTACCATATCACCATTTATAGGTGACGAACGTCCATGACCGGACACAATCCTTGCAGACATGTTTGCAGCATGTATTTAATCTCGCCATTCCAGGGAACTTGGTGAGGCACAGTAGGGACAAACTACGACAATTCCAAGTCGTTCTACTCGAACATGATCGTTCGCATCTCCCCCTAACGACGGGAAGACTGGCTCATCAAAGTGACTTACGAGATCGTCTGCCAAGGTATATTTTAAGCACACTATGAGTGAAAGCGCATATCATATTCATCATTTATAACCCGTCATAATGCGTTGTGGTGATGCACTTTGGCACATGAACATGTGGACGATAAATGTTTTCAGTGTTAACGCAATCCAGTTAACAAAATGCGTACTGTTACACTCGTAAATAAACATTTGAATGATGATAGGTATAGGTGAATATGACATGTTGACCTATGCTACATAACCGTAGCTACTGGTCTTTATAATCCAACAAAACCGCCACCATGCACCACCGGGATCGAACATAAAAAAACGATTGAACCGATGATAGGCCGTTGGTTTTATCGAACCTCTAGTGCTTTCTTAAAGAGTTCACTCCCTTCACCAGCCCCAAACACCTCAAAATTTTGTGAGCATATATAAATGGGTGTTTAGGATTCCAAAATCATCAACCTTGTGGTAAAAAACCGGTCGAAATGACATCGAACTGGTCGTTGGGACGGCTGGTGGTATGTGAAAACTTCATTTAAGTGGTTAACCTCCTTCCAAGTGTCCAAATGGTACCAAAATTTGTGAGAAGGTAGCCTTGGATGTTAGGAAGTACTTGTTAAAATTTCACTTCAAGACTTGGTCTAAAAGTGGGTGAACTGACCTTTCAATGACTGGTCCACAAGGTGGACAACCATAAATTCAGGTTTCATCAACTTATCAATCATTGTCAAAGGAACAACATAACATATAAATGTTATCACTTGAGTACGACCATTTGTGAACACTATCATAGCATCATAAGCTACCCAGGCTAATACTTATGATCATGTATATATAAGGACTCAGTAAAAAGGGAGGACTCAGCACCATGCTTATGTGAGTCGCTACATTATCCTCTTTAGCATAGGAGGGTGTCATCTCCTAATCGTGCCAAAGAGTAGGATTTAATAAATGAACATGTCTAAGAAGGATCATCGGGGGGGTCTTTAGCGTCACACATGCTTATGAAAGCAAGACGCAGATGACATAAATATCATCATTGGTCATGAGCCATGCTCACGAATCCACCAACGTACTTTGGTGTCTTTGATCCAACTAGTTTCTTTGTTCAAAGAAAATGATGTCCATGACAATACCGTGGTATATGGATCATCAAATTGTCCAAACTCCAGACTATTAAAGCCTAAATGTGTCAATGTCCCAATACATCTTCTGGTTACACAAACCGATGCAAGCCGGACCATATTGACTCATGAATATTTTTCCTTTCATATATTCAATACAAATGATGCATAAGATTTTATTTCTCACAAATCATAATGAGATGCTATGAGTGATACACTTTGGCATATGTATCATCGAGTCATAAGTGTAATATCCATGTATTTTAGTATTCGTATGTGTGTTGTTTCGGACGTATTTAGTTGAGAATTTATTCGTAATTTCCATGTTGATTATGGTTATTTGGAACCGTGTGTTTTGACGATCGGAATTGGAATGTTTATGGTTGGTAATTTTCGAGTTTTGTGATTTCCAGAGTATGTTTGTCTTGGCTGGAATGTCGAAGTAGTGACTCGAGAGTTATGGCCGTAAGATATGAATGTATTACCAAAAGGGGGTTAATAGAATAAGAGTAGGTATTTCCGAATTGTGATTTGCACAAGCGCTGACTTCGGTCGATCACCATAAATTCCAAAAAAATCCAAAAATTCTAAAATTTTACATAATTGTAGAGAATTGAGTTAGCTTTCTGATGGTTCAAACGGTGAGCTAATCGGAGTCCGTACGAAGGAGTTATGGTCGAAATAGAAGACCCTAGTGCAGTGACACGGCCGGTCATTTGACGCGGGCGTGTCGAACTGTTACGGTTAAGCAAAAAGGTTCTGGACTGTGACATGACCCCTGACTCGACCTTGTCCTGTGACATGACCAGAAGTGCAGAAATGCTGAAAAACCCATTTCGGGAGCTATATATAGCCTTTGGTCGATTTTTTAGGCATTATAGCACCTTCTCTTCATCCTCCACCTAGAATTCTTCATCTTAAACTCCAAAATCAAGCCATAAACATGTTCCAAACACTATAGAATCAAGATATCAAGTTCATTATTGAAGAATTATCCATCTCTTGGTTGAATTAAGGTATGTGGTTGAAGTTCTTCAAGTTATTTGAAGAATTTTGGGGTTTGTTGGGAATTCTTGATTCAAGTTCGTTTTGGCTTTGGATTATGTTAGATTATGATATTGTAATCATGTTCCTTTGTTTTCCCTCAAAGTTTATGGATTAAATTCTGAGTTTTTAATCCGTTCTTGGTTTCGACCTTTGTCGCCTCCGTAGTGTTCGATTAAATGTCTCTAAGGGTAGAACTTAGGGTGAATTCTTTCGTTTCCATGGTGTTGTGTTTTGATTCGGTATCTCTATGTGTTAGGGTTGAATTGTTGAAAGAAGTTCGAACCGTACGACCATCCATTCGTTGTTTCCCGTGTCGTTCGAATTGAGGCAAGTACTTTGATTGTGTTTAATGTACTTCGTGCGAATATGTAAAAATGTGATTTGTGCCAATTGTTGATCGAGTGTGTGTGAGCCGAGTAAAACTAGTGAGGGTCCCCTGGGGTCCGGTAGGCTGCGTTTCCCTACGAATCACTCGGTTGGGCTATACAACTAGAGAGAGCCTGACGAGGTCTCTTGGGGTGCGTATCTTGCGATATGCGGGGCCAGTATAGCTCGGGAGGTTGTTTTGTGATGATGATTGTGATGTGGTTTTCTGGAATATCTGTGATGGCACTGTGATTTCTGTGGTTTTTGTTGATTATTCATTTGTTGTACATATTCTAGAATCATTGTACTTGCACCGACTTCTTGCTGACCCCTTCTGGGTGGATATACTTTTGTGTATTCAGGTACAGGTCCAGTGGGAGGACTAGCACAGGGCGGACACGAGCTTGGTGGGCAGCATTGATATCGTGCATCATTTTAAGTTGGTGGTCATATGGTCATGGTCAAAGTCGTGTTTTGGTTTTGTACTCGCGCGGGTACTATCTATGTTGTATGTTGTGTCAGATTTGATGGTTAATGATGTTGTTGTACTCCCGTTGGGAGTGGTTATGTTTTATGATCCTACGGGACAATTTGTTATTTGGTATTGTGGTGTACAACTTATCGAGTTGAATTTGGTTTCTTTTAACGGATGAATGTCCTAGTTTTGTTATCGTTCAATGTATTTTGTGTTGGTCTTAGCCTGGTAGATTCTCTAAAAAGAATCTATGGCGCTGTAATATCTCTGTATATCACGGGGGTGTTATAGAATATGGTATCGGAGCTTAGGTTTATGGATACCTAGGTTGTTGGTGTTTTGGGTCTGTTAAAGTTGAGTCGGTCTTTTGTTCATGATATCACTGGTTTGCTGCCACCTCGTGCTGTCTGTGCTGGGAATCCCCTCGGAGGTTAGTTATTTTTTCTTTTAGGGAATAATTGTTGATGTGATTGGATAATCTGTTGTTGTAATCTTTCATCTCCTCAATCTTCCCTTGTGGTTCAATTTGGGTGAATAACATGTAATCTGAGACAGCTGTATTCGCATAATGGATGAAGTTGACCGACAGATATATTTGAGGATATCGGGTATCAGATCATCCTAATTTTAATATGAGGAATATCATATGAGAGCATTACTGGGATGAGGACACTATTGGGATGACGAACAGGAGCAGTTATAAGAGGTTATTACGGAAGCCATAATGTGCGCTAAGTCGAGGATCTAGCGTATGTTAAGACGTCAGGTGTAGCGTGTGCTATATGTCATGCATAACGTACGCTATTGGCGATATTGGTCAGGGTTCAGGAAATGGCCGACAAGTGGGTCCCGTGGTCGGCAACATCCGGCATATGAGTGGTCAAGGCAAGTCAATATTGGAGCTAACGTACACTATGGATTGCATATTACGTACGTTAAATGGATGAGTTACTGTAGCAAGTCAACGACTATAATACGAACGCTACGGCATGGGCTTTGCGTATGTAAACCATTGAGTGAATTAAAAGCAATAGTCCCTGGACGGTTATTGCCTACGCTATCAAGGCCAGAACGCATACGTGAGGCATTGATCGCGAACGCTGGTGTTACATGTTGTACGTAAGGAGTGTTACGTGTGCTCGGTTGTTCATATAATGTACGTAGTGACTAGAATTTATAAATATGTGGGATCTCCATCACCTTGGTATTTTGAAAAGTTCAACCTCGTTTTTTAGTTCTTCAATCCTTTGAGACTGATTTGCCTCTCCCGAATCGATTAAGGACTGGAGAGCATGGATTGGAGCAGAATATATGGAGTTAAAGTTGATTCTTGAGATGTTCATTGGTGTTGAACATTTTCTTGAGGTATGTCGAACCATTCTACACTTTAATTTTTTTTATCCTGATATTATTATTGATGATTACATCTTGTAATGGTAGATTTTAGAAGTGCGGTGATGAATTTGAATATTTCACAGAAATCTGTGTTGAGGAAATGATGATATATGTATCTTGGATTATGTTGTTTTATTATGAGCATGATTATGGAATCATGATGTCCTTCATACATATCACCCTAAGAAGGAATATGTTAAAAGATATAAATGGTTTTGGATATAGCCTTGGATTTGATAGTTAGAAATTAATATTATATTGATTATAGTGGTGGATTTCAGATGTTCTTGATGAAACACAAATCATGATATGAGGTTGAAACTAGATTGATTGTGGTTAATCTTGGTATATGATTATTCATAATATTGAATTATTCGGATAGTTTGATTTGTCGAGCGTATCGGTATCAGCATTTTCCGATGGATTTACGAATATGAACAAAAAGGAACATTGTTAAATTCGTATTTGAGGTCAAAGTTGGAAGTGAGAATGTTGACACACATATTATTAGTTTGAATTGATTATTGGTATGATTATCGGATTTCAGACTTGTGTTGTTAAAATGAGTTCATGATTGATCGGAGTATTGTTGAACAATTGCGTTTGTTGGTTAGTTATACTGGTTGTTGATTATTATCAAACGGGCTGTTAATCGATTATGACATTAGATTGTGATAGTTGATCGATGACTATAACCGTTATGTTGAAATTGAGAGTGAAGAACTCGTGGATTGCCTTGGTCGGGATGGAGAGGCTCATAGAGGAACACAGTGGGTTTGGTAACGGATTCATTGCATCATCGTCGAGTCAAGTTTATACTCGTTCAGTTCATAATACTTAATGAATGGTTTCAGTTTCATTTCATTTATGATTCATATAACAGTGATATTGTGAATGTGAAATTACCGGGATATTGGTTTATATATTGTGCTTTGCTTTGTATTAAATCATAATGTATATGATTTAAATGTGTTTGGTGAAGTCGAAAATTTGAGTCATCTTTAGTTGGTGATATGGAATGTTGGATATTGAAGATAGTTATCGTGTCGACAATGATGTCGGGACGATGGTTTATGGATGTTGATGGACTGTACCTCATTCGAGATTATTCGAGTAAGTTGTATATTTGTTTAAGGATGTTGTTCGTGGAAAGAATATTGTCTTCGGCTTTGAGGTAATTTAAGTATTGTTCAGCTATGAAGCGAATTATTACGTTAGGTTGTTATATATATTGTACGTTGAGGCTTCGTATATTGAGATTCGTATTGATTGTTCGTTGAGGGATGTTGATCCCAGGACTATGGTTGGTATTAATGGTTGTGTCAATTGTTTCGTTGAGAGATGTTGATCCCAGAACTGTTGTCTGAGATTGTTGATCGTATGGATTATCCTTTGGGGATTGTGATCCTAGGATGTTTGTTTTGGATATGGTCGGTCGTGTCGATCTTTCATTGTCTGTGTGTCTTTGTTCAGTTTGGTGAGTCTTTTGATCCTTATTGGATATGTGATTCTTTGAGTTTCGTTGTCATGTTGCATTGTGACACATCTGGAGTCATATCGGCGTTCCGATTGGTTATTGTGTAGGATTTTTAGCTGGGCACACTATGGTTATGTGTTGATATTTCCACATTGAACCGTGCACACGAGACGTAGTTCGTGAGGCTAATTAGGTACATGTCCCACGTATATCCTGGATTCCGTATACGGGGTGGACATGTGCACGGATATGTTTACGGATCGGGCGTACTATGACTTCCATCTTTGAGCCATATTGTTTGGTCGTTCATCCTTCATTTATGGTTGGGTATGTTCGACGGTTTGTGGTTGGCTGTTCATATGCCCGAGGGGTATGTTCGATAGTTGGTGTCATTTCTTTGAGATCTTTTATTGTTGATCGTTTGGAGTTCACCTTGTTGATGGTATTCTCGGTTATTGTTTATCCTTGTTGATCGTGTTGGAGTTTACCTCGTTGATGGTATTCTCAGTTATTGTTGATCTTTGTTGATCATTTGGAGATTACCTTGTCGATGGTATTCTCGGTTATTATTTGGTCCTTTGTTGATCATTTAGAGTTTACTTTGTTGATGGTATTCTCGGTTATTGGAATTATCATGTCGATAATATTCTCGGTTGATGTATTGGTTGATCATTGTTATTGATCGTATGAGCATTCGGACTGTACGTCGATGTTTCGGGATTTATATTCATTGTTTTGTGGCAGTTGATCTACAGATATGTTGTATGTTATTGGTTTACCCAAATTGAGATTTAATTGTGTAATCCGATGGATAGGATTTGGCACGGATGCATTATTCTACACTTGTAAGTTATGATGATGTTTTGAGAATTCATGGTATTGTTTGAATACAGTGCAGACGGTAGTATTTGAGTTCATTCGTCAATTGAGAGTGTAAGATGTGGATTGTGAGGAGGATTGAATTGTTGTGTCTTTCCATGAGTTGGTAATATTATGATGGTACTCGGAGATGGAGCTAGTTGTAGTCGTGAAGAGGTGAGCTTTCCGGGTAATACTAGTTATGACATTTAGTGGGGAATCGAGTATTGTTGCTGAATGATTATTTTCCGCTGCAAATGTATTTCTAACTGTTTCTTATAACCGTTGCATGAGTATTTGTAAATGTCCCTTTTGATATTTTGCAACTCAAGTTATTTCAGAAAATTATTTTCTAAACGTATGTCAATACGTATGACGGTGGTTTAACATATACTCATGAATTTGTTGGGTTCTGGCATTTTGGTTTTGTACTTTCAAATGATATTTTACGGCAGCTTTTCATAAATAAATTCAGTAAAGTATTTCGAATGTTTTTGAAGGATATTGCCGTCAATTATCTTTTGACATGATTTAAACGATTTCGAAAACAATTTTTTTGCCTTATGGGTTCCGGCGCGGGGGTCTATGACGCTGTAGTATTCCCTGATAATTTTGGGAGTGATATAGAAACTGGTATGTTGGTATTGTGTTGAGACTTCATATAGGAGTCGTATGTTAGTATCACCAGAGAACCTCAACTTCACGTACCCGTAAGTATATTGCTTTGGTTAGTCGCTTGTGATAACGATTGATTATTTTTGTGACGAGGTTGGAAATTTTCGGTTGAGATGTGGGTTGAAAAAGGATTACAAGTTTCGGGACGAAACTTATTTTTAGGGGGTAAGAGTGTAATATCCGTGTGTTTTAGTATTCGTATGTGTGTTGTTTCGGACGTATTTAGTTGAGAATTTATTCGTAATTTCCATGTTGAATTATGGTTATTTGGAACCGTGTGTCTTGACGATCGGAATTAGAATGTTTATGGTTGGTAATTATCGAGTTTTGTGATTTCCATAGTATGTTTGTCTTGGCCGGAATGTCGAAGTAGTGACTCGAGAGTTATGGCCGTAAGATATGAATGTATTACCAAAAGGGGGTTAATAGAATAAGAGTAGGTATTTCCGAATTGTGATTTGCACAAGGGCTGACTTCGGTCGATCACCATAAATTTTACAAAAATCTAAAAATTCTAAAATTTTACGGAATTGTAGAGAATTGAGTTAGCTTTCTAATGGTTCAAACGATGAGTCAATCGGAGTCCGGACGAAGGAGTTATGGTCGAAATAGCAGACCCTGGTGCAGTGACACGGCCCTGTCATTTGACGCGGGCGTGTCGAACTGTTACGGTTAAGCAAAAAGGTTCTGGACTGTGACATGACCCCTGACTCGACCGTGTTCTGTGACACGACCAGAAGTGCAGAAATGCTGAAAAACCCATTTCGGGAGCTATATATAGCCTTTGGTCGATTTTTTGGGCATTCTAGCACCTTCTCTTCATCCTCCACCTAGAATCCTTCATCTTAAACTCCAAAATCAAGCCATAAACATGTTCCAAACACTATAGAATCAATATATAAAGTTCATTATTGAAGAATTATCTATCTCTTGGTTGAATTAAGGTATGTGGTTGAAGTTCTTCAAGTTATTTGAAAGAATTTTGGGGTTTGTTGGGAATTCTTGATTCAAGTTCGTTTTGGCTTTGGATTATGTTAGATTATGATATTGTAATCATCATGTTCCTTTGTTTTCCCTCAAAGTTTATGGATTAAATTTCGAGTTTTTAATCCGTTCTTGGGTTCGGCCTTTGTCGCCTCCGTAATGTTCGATTAAATGTCTCTAAGGGTAGAACTTAGGGTGAATTCTTCCGTTTCCATGGTGTTGTGTTTTGATTCGGTATCTCGATGTTTTAGGGTTGAATTGTTGAAGGAAGTTCGAACCGTACGACCATCCATTTGTTGTTTCCCGTGTCGTTCGAATTGAGGCAAGTACTTTGATTGTGTTTAATGTACTTCGTGTGAATATGTAAAAATGTGATTTGTGCCAATTATTGATCGAGTGTGTGTGAGCCGAGTAAAACCAGTGAGGGTCCCCTGGGGTCCGGTAGGCTGCGTTTCCCTTCGGATCACTCGGTTGGGCTATACAACCAGAGAGAGCCTGACGAGGTCTCTTGGGGTGCGTATCTTGCGAGATGCGGGGACAGTATAGCTCGGGAGGTTGTTTTGTGATGATGATTGTGATGTGGTATTCCGGAATATCTGTGATGGCACTGTGGTTTCTGTGGTTTTTGTTGATTATTCACTTGTCGTACATATTCTAGAATCATTGTACTTGCACCGGCTTCTTGCTGACCCCTTCTGGGGTGGATATACTTTTGTGTATTCAGGTACAGGTCCAGTGGGAGGACTAGCACAGGGCGGACACGAGCTTGGTGGGCAACATTGATATTGTGCATCATTTTAAGTTGGTGGTCATATGGTCATGGTCAAAGTCGTGTTTTGGTTTTGTACTCACGCGGGTACTGTCTATGTTGTATGTTGTGTCAGATTTAATGGTTAATGATGTTGTTGTACTCCCGTTGGGAGTGGTTGTGTTTTATGATCCTATGGGACAATTTGTTATTTGGTATTGTGGTGTACAACTTATCGAGTTGAATTTGGTTTCTTTTAACGGATGAATGTCCTAGTTTTGTTATCGTTTAATGTATTTTGTGTTGGTCTTAGCCTGGTAGATTCTCTAAAAAGAATCTACGGTGCTGTAATATCTCTGGATATCACGGGTGTGTTACAATAACATGGTTCAATTGTTACGGAACATATGTGACTAGAATACGCCATTCGGCATTCAACAACTTGAGCATTATACCACTCATTGATTGTGATGACCTATTCATCATAGTCACAATGGATTTATAAACCGAAATCCAAAAATATCGTGTTCCTTGAAAATAGCTTAATACGCACTCAATTTCGCATGCAAAATTTTACAAATATGAGCATAGCGAACACTCTAACAACATAGAGATTTTATACCAGATACAATCAAAATGATCTATCATATTGAGTGCATAACATGGCAAGGTTTTATGCCTAAGGGGCAAAATTACGACACAAGCATGGTGTAACACTACCATGCACACACTCGACCTTCTATAAGGGTGCGTATTTTGGGCTTCCCCAAGGAAACTGTTTTTCAACATTTGAAAGATGATAGTTTAGCGTACAACGCATACCAAAAACTGCATCATCTATGGCAAATTCGGCCAAAAAGAGGTTGAAAAATATGTGTCATAAGACCACTTGCAAATTTAAGATGGGAACCAAGTTGGTTGGGACAATAGTTAGCACAATCGCTGGAAATAAAATTCCGCGCAGCTTGACCTTTGCTCACTAAAACAGCGATAACTCCCTTGTTAGGAAGTTTATGGACGAACGGTCAGATGTTCTGGAAACTAGACTTCCGTGTATTTCTATCCATATATTGTGCACCACACGGATTCTTAAACTCAGATCACATTGCATGTTTTAATTGGCTGCTTTAGTATTTCCCAAGTTTAGTGAGAAAACAAGGTTGAGACCATATCCAATGGCATAAGTGTTGATGCAAAAAAGATGGCAGTGACAGCCATATGTCGTTTAAACGCAGCAGGGTGTTCGATTTCTTATCTCGACTAATGATCCTTTCGGTAACTCCAACTTGGTAGACTTGCAGAGAAAGTAGGAATGTCGGTACAGCTAAGGCTGTTTAAAAACCACTGATTCCGTTTGAACTTTCAAAGCATAAACAAATACCAAGGAGGATGCACCTAGTCATGATCAAAATGTAGACAAAATCTACCAAAGTGCATCAAATCAACCAAGTATTTTAATTCTCAATTTGCAAGTATACGTCATAATAGCCATGTTATATAGATACAACGCGGTGCATCATAATTAAGCATTTTGAACCATGAGACATAATGAATATACCATAACCAACTTATCTTGACCATCCAATAAGATTGACTAAACATAGTCAAATGTATAAGGCACGTGCCTTTACAAATACATGGAAAAGTATTCGGACCTATAGTCATACGAACTATAATCGAGGTCAACGAATTCATGTATTTACCGCAATATGCCATTGCTTTACATGTTAAAATTCATGAGAATTACTCGTACATTCTTTCATATATCATATTGCAAGGAGACGGTACATGACTACACCCACATGCAATATTTTATTTAATAAGATGAAAGATGGAGTTTTCCAAGTATGGGATTGTGTCAAGACCAACGTGGTGGTCGCTCAATTCAACGTGACAATTCCGTCACAAATCGATTTTAACCACGACATATCCATCGCAATCGATGTTTGTCCCATTTGTACGTCACAAATCCGTGACTAATCATGAACGAGTCATAACTTTACCGTTACCGACAATGTTCATCTTATTCAATTGTTGGTTTAAAATCGACAAAACGGCGACGTCAAATCGCACCCAAAACGTGGTGTATGGAACAACCACAAATATCGACTTTCAACAATTATCCATGACTCCCCCAGGACCGTCACACAGTTTACTTCGACATACGAGAGTGATACCACCTCTCATAGTCTCACCCACCGCAAAGTAGCGTGGGAGATAAAGAACCCAAATACCCAATTCCCAAAAAAAATTCCCAAAAGAGAGGAATTGAAAAACGGGAACTTTAATAAAATCTTACGGGTACTTGGTTCCATATTTGCTTTGGTCCTTGAACGGGAGCTTCTCTCCATATGAGCAACATATTTTTGTGATATTCGGTTCCATATTTACTTTGATCCTTGAACGAGATAACAAATATGGTTTTTCTCCATAGCGTGCACATCATCATGAGCAACATATTTTCCTATATGCACGTAAAACATAAACATGCAAGATTCATAAGTATACAAATCAATGAACAAATGAATCATTAAGTAGGAAAAAATAGAGAGTTGAGAAACACCCGGATAGGGCTGCTGGGCTCGATAATTCGGCCGAAAAAGGACTCGAGCGCGATGCAGCAGCTCGGTATTGGATGAGGTCGGATCTCCAAATTTCCTCCTAAAAATCTGCTTCTATTTGGCGGCAGATTCATTAATCAATATTACTCAGAATCCGATCTCCACCGTTGAATACACATATATTTGTATTGGGAAGTTGCTGTCAAAATTTCACACCGTTCCAATGGTTAACGAATCAGGAAACATGTTTTTAGTACGACTGCGCTATGCAGAAAATTTATGCGCGGAAATTCTCGTCTCTCATTTTTTTCTTTCGCGTATAGTTTCATCGAGAAATACTATTCCGAATCAGATCTCCACTGTTGAACTTGTAGTTCTTACTTCGTGAAGGGGCATAAACGGGTTGAATAGGGGCAAAAAAATGGACTGGAGAAAAACGGATCGCTGAAGCGGTCGGGCCGGCCAAGAACCGGCCGTGTGGGTCATCAAGATGCAACTGGGTCGGGACTGTGCTGGAGCCGGGTCGTGTTGTCTGGAGGGTTGTTAAGGTTTGCAGATCGCGGTGAATCGCGTGGCTGGGATGTGTCAACTGTTCCTATTTCGTGTAGGTCAGATTTTACGGTAGCCGACTTCCTGTATTGTGGCGGTGCGTCACGAGGAGTTCGAAAAATCTAGGGTTGATGGCGGACGGTTCGCGTGGTGATGACAGCTCTGGTCTAGTTGGTGGTCGACTCCGATTGGAGTAGTAGAAGTCAGCGCTCCAATCATTTTTGCGTTGGTGAATCGCGGTGGTAGGTAGCCGATCTGGATTGAATCGCGGGCTGGTGGCTGGTGGCGAGCCGCCTGGCGGGTGGGGGCAGGCTCTGGTCGCGTCGGAGCAGGATAGGTGGCGGGCGATTTGCAGAGGAACGATGTTGGCGACGAGCAGGTCCGTGGGATGACGGCGGCGATTTGCAGAGGGAGTTGCAGGCCGAGGGAGTTGCGGCGTTGGCAGGGAAGAAGAAGACGACTAGGGTTTCTGGATTTTTTTTTCTTTTTTTTTCGGAATTTTCAGAAGTATCAGACAGAAAAAAAAAAATTCTTGCTCAGTTGGGAGAGCACGTGCTGATAACATGTTTCAGGAGAAAGTAAAAAGACTGTAAATAGAGTCAATCAATTGTATTCATAACACTGATAGAGGGACCTTTATATAGGCATTACAATGAGAGTTCTTCCATACATAGGATTCCTAGATAAGGTAAGACTTCTAATAGGATCCTACTACCTCTAGAAGGATCTAGAACCTTCCATCTATGTATCTACAACCAGTATTAGGTAAGACACATCACGGGAATAATAATTCCCGAAACAAGATCTGAATTATTTTACTTTATTTTTAAAAGTACAACCTGCTTGTTTTATTAAAAAATTTAATTTTCATAAAAAATCTAAAAATAAAAAAAAATCAGGTTAAGAAATAATAATTTAAATAATCTGAAATATATATAAATTCTGAACTTTGAATTTTCTTAGAACAGAAACTTATTTTTTTAAAATAAAATTACAATATTTTAATAAAAAGGGAAAATACTAAAAAAATTAAAAACCTGAAAATTTAAAAAAAAAAACAGAAACGAAAATTTGTAATAAAAAATACTATTTTTATTGTTTGCATAAATAAAATAAAGGTTTGTAATTTTTATTTTTTTTTCTAAAAAAATCTGAATTTTTTTTTGTGATTAAATAAATAATATATGTAATACCCGGATTTTCAGTATAAATTTTTCGCGTTATTTTATCTAAGATATACTGTATAGTTTGGTATCTATACAGTATGGATAAAATAAATTGAGGACCGAGACAGTTATACTGGTGTGATTATCGTTTTGATTGACAGTTATATTGAGGATTTGTTGTATTAGGTTGAACTGATTTGGATATCAGGTATATCGTATGAGAATATTTTTGGGATGAGTATATGTGTATTCAGTATGCCGTATGTTCGTATCCAGTATGTCGAGACGTTGGACAGGAACAGTTGAATTTTTGGCTAAGTATAAAAGCCATTACGTACGTTAAGCCTTGGAGCTTACGTACGTAAAATGTGTTAGCTTACGTACGTTATATAGTGTACATAACGTACGTAACAAGATGAATCAGACTTGTGATCGGATACTGGGGCCCGTGGTCGGCGGCTTTCGGCGCAGATGTGGACAGGTGAGTCAATATATGGATTTACGTACGTTATACCGGGTGTATTGCGTACGTAATATGAGTATTATACTGTAGCAAGTCAACATACGTATTACATACGCAACAGAATAAGTGTTACGTATGTTACGGGGCGGATGGCCGAGTCGTGGCCGAGAGGACTTGTAGTGGCCGAGCATGGTCGACAGTGACTCGCTGGGATGGCCGATCACGGTCGGCAGTGACTCGCTGGGGGCAAGGACTGGCCGATAACGTACGTAAGGCTGTGGCCGGTTACGGCCGTAAGGGCCGATTACATACGTAAGCAGCTGCCGGTTACGTACGTAAGGCTGTCGGCAGAAATGGACAGAAGGGTAGGCCACGGCTGGCTACGTACGTAAGGACCCGCCGGTTACGTACGTAAGCCATGGCCGGTTACGGCCGTAACGTGCCGGCAGGTCTCGGCCTATATAAGGCCTGGACCGAGTCACATCCGGCATTTTTCATTTTTCTTCATTCCTTTCGCGATTTTTCCCCATAGATTGATGGTTTTAAGTATAATCAACTTATAACAACATGTTTTGGAAGTTGGAATCATGGGTTAACATCATCTTCCACCCGGATCGAAGGTAAGAACACCTAAACTTTTGGTTTTTGGATATTCTTGAGGTTTCTTGGTGTTTTAGCCGATTTGCTTCGTTTTGATTCAGATTGTTGATTGAACTTGATTGTAAACTCGTAATCATTCAATACTCTTGATGTTTTGTGGAACGAATTCGAGTATTTCTTTGAATAATCGATTGAATTGGACTATGCCTTCAAAGTGTTCGATGAAATGTCTCAATGAGTAGAACTTGGAAAATTCTACACGTTTTCTTATGAATGATGGTTGAATTGATATTGTTGTGATGATTCTTGGTATTTACGAGAATTTTGTTAAGGGAAGATAATGAATTGGTGATCAAATTTTTCGATTATGTTGTTATGATGATGGAATCGTAGTATTCTCGATGTTCTTGGTAGTTTGTTGCGATTCATGATGTTATGAGAAGTATATATGTTGAAGGACATGATTATATATACCTTGAATTGTGAATAAGGATTGTTTAGATGTTAGAACACATCGGATTATGTCGTTTGAGGATTTTGAATTGATGTCGGAATAAGTTGTGTTCTTAAGGAATTCTTAAGGAATCGTATTGTGGTTTTGAATTCGTGTTTGATTGGTTCGGGTTGTTTGGATATGTGTTTAATTGGGATATTGTAGAACCGTTGTGTTTGTTGATCGGTTATTGATTGTTATTTGTGATCATCGAGTTACGGCTTGTATTGTGGATATGAGTTCGTATTTGTTGAGTTGGATTATTTGGTTTTATGTATATGATCGAGGTTTCGTTGAACCGTTGAGTTTGTTGGTTGGGTATGTCGGTTACTGATTTTTATCGAATGTGTGTTAATCGGTTATTGCAATAGGTTGATATGTTTTGATCGTGGATTATGACCGTTGTGTTGCGGTTGAGGCTAAATAGTTCGTAGATTGATTTTGGTCGGGGCGTAGGAGCTCGTATACTAAGGCAATGGATTTTGGTAATGGCTTCGTGGTATCGGTATCGAGGCAAATTTCTACTTGTTCAGTTTATAATATTTGATCAATGGTTTCGTTTTCATTTCATTTATAATTCGTATAGCAATGTTGTTAGAAATGTAAGTTGTCGGGATAATGGTTTGTATATCGTACTCTGGATGTAATAAATCATAAGGTATATGATTTAATTGTGTTCAGGGAAGACGCGAGTTATCTTTGGTCAAGGATATAGAATATCAGATATCGAGGATAGTTATCGTGATGACATAAGTATCAGGATAAAGGTTTATTGGTATTGAATGGATGGTACCTTATTTGAGATTATTTGTATAACTGTGTATTCGTTCAGGGATGTTGTTCGTGGAAAGGATGTTGTCTTCGGCTTTGAGGTAATTTATGTATTGTTCAGTTATGAGATAATTATTATGTTGAGTTGTTGTATATGTTGTATGTTGATGCTTCGTATATTGAGATTCGTACTGGTTGTTCGTTGAGGGATGTTGATCCTAGGACTATTATTGGTATTAATGGTTGTGTTGATCGTCTCATTGGGGGATGTTGATGGATATGGTCCTTGGGCTTTGAGGTAATCTAAGTATTTGTTCAGTCATGTGGATAATTAGTATGTTGAGTTGTTGTATATATTGAGTTTTCGTGTAATGAGTTTCGTATCGGTTATTCGTTGAGGGATGTTGATCCCAGGACTGTTGTATTGAGATCGTAGATCATGTTGGTCATTCATTTGGGGATGATGATCCCATGATTATTGTTTTGGATATTGATTAGTCGTGTCGACTTTTCATTGTCAGTCTGTTGTTGTTCACTTCGGTGAGTCTTTTGATCCTTATTGGATATGTGTTTCTTTGAGTTTCGTTGTCATGTTGCATCGTGACATATCTGGAGTTATATCTGCGTGCCGATTGGTTATTGTGTAGATTTTTTAGCCGGGCACGTGATGGTTATGTGTTGATATTTTCACATTGAACCGTGCACACGAGACGTAGTTCGTGAGGCTAATTAGGTACAAGACCACACATGTATTTGATCGATACCCGGGGTGGCTTGTGCACGGACACATTTCCGGATCGGGCGTACTATGACGTCCATCTTTGAGCCATATTGTTTGGTCGTTCATCCTCCATTTATGGTTGGGTATGTTCGACGGTTTATGACTGGTTATTCATACGCCCGAGGGGTATGTTCGACAGTCGGAGTTGTTTCTTTGAGATCCATTATTGTTGATCATTTGAAGTTTACCTTGTTGATGATATTTTCGGTTATTGTTGGTCCTTTGTTGATCATTTGGAGTCTACCTTGTTGAGGGTATTCTTGGTTATTGTTGATCTTTGTTGATCGTGTTGGGAGTTTACCATGTTGAGGGTACTCTCGGTTATCATTGATTCTTTGTTGGTCTGCTTGGAGTTTGTCATGTTGGTGATATTCTCAGTTGACGTATTGGTTGATCTGGTTATTGATCGTATAAGCATTTGGACTGTACGTCGATGTTCGGGATTTGTTATCATTATCATGTGGTAGTTGATCAACAGATATGTTGTGTACTATTGGTTTATCTAGGTCGAGTTTTGATTGTGTAATCCGATGGACAGGATTTGGCACGGATGAATTATTTCATGATTATGAGTTATGATGATGTTTTGAGGATTTTTGATATTATTTGAATACAGTACAGTTGGTTGTGATTGAGTTCATTTCGTCATTTGAGAATGCGAAATGTGAATTATGGTAAGGATCGATTTGGTATGGATTGCCATGGATTGGTAAGGTTGTGACGGTAAGTTTACGTTGGTAGTATTCTTACTATATTATTACATTGGTATGTAATTATTTATGATGATGTGATCGATATCATTTTTGAGTATTGTGGCTAACCCCGTCGTGGGCTTTATTTTTAGGTACTCGGAGATCGAGCTAGTAGCGGTCGTGAAGGGATGAGCTTCCCGGGTGATACTGGTTGTGGCATGTTTTTGAGTATCAAGTATTTATTTCTAGTTGTTTTATTCCGCTGCAAATGTGTATTTTGAATTGTGTTTATCTCCGCTGCGTGTGTATATTTCAAAATGGCCTTTTTGGCATTTTACGAACTTGGGTTATTTTCGTCAATCTTTTTCCCAAATTATTTTATCGATACGTTTAAGCGGTGGTTTAACGTACACTTTGAACTATCGAGATTTGGCATTTCGCCTTGTATTTTCAAATGGTATTTTATGACGGTATTTGAGAACTATGTTTTTGAAAATATTTGAGTATTCAAAATATTACCATCATTGGCCTTTTGACATTTTTAAACATTTTTGAAATGGTTTTTAGCACAGTGGGTTCGTAGCATGACCCACTACTGTAATATCCTTATGGTTTTGGGGGTGTTACAATATATCTGGATATATATATATATATATATATATATTAGCTCAATATTATTAGTCTAAAAATATAATAAAATTATAATAAATATAAAAATATAAAAACTTAAAAATATATAAAATACAAAAAAAAAATCAGATTTTTTTTTAATTTGTATATCTTGTCTTTAGTTTTAATAGAATCTTCTATTGGTAAATTTATATTGTTTTTTTAGTTGTTATTTTCTATTTACAGTATTCTTAGAAATTTCATTTAATTGCAATATTTCTCGCCGTACAATTTAGTTTATCAATAGATATTGCTTCCGTAGATCAATTAGTAAATTTATTCCTTTGCAAACTATTACATCCTACAATATTAGTAATAATTATAATAATTATCATTGTTATTATTAATAATAATAATATAAAATGTCAAAAAAATATAATTAAAACAATAAAATCCTTTAAAAGATTCAACAAGGGATTGATATTTTTCACTCACTACTTTGTTCGATTTGAATAGAGAAAAGCTAAATATCAATCTTGTACAAACTGATTTTGAAAATCGAGTGAATTTTGGCAAAAAGGCCTCTGTTATACATGCCGGAGAAAGTTGGATTTTAAGTGCGACCGTTGTGACGCCTCCAACGATCTGGAAGTTCGATCGACTATCATAATTTGGTTTGTATGCAAAGTTAAAAAAAATTGAAATATTGGTGAATGCAAGTTTGGCAACGAAATAATAAAGGTTGATTAACGAGAAGAAGATTGTCCTTAACTAAAATTGAAGTTCAACAAACGAAACCGATACCAAAAATTGACGAAATCGAAAATCGGAATAATCAAGTTGCAAAAGAGAAAACTTTAATAGAATATTTTTCTCCAGTAAGTGCTAATTCTCCTTTTTGCATAGTGATGCCTACAACTAATGCAACTCATTTCGAACTTAAACCATCAATAATTCAACTTCTTTCATCTTTTCACGATTTGGAAAGAGAAGATCCTTATATGCATGTCAAGGAATTTCTCGACATTTGTTCTACTTTCCGATTCCAAAATTTCTCTGATGAATTTGTCAAACTTAGACTATTTTCATTTTCTCACAAAGATAAAGCAAAATTCTGGCTAAATTCTCTTCAAGCAAGAACAATTACTAGTTAGGCCAACTAGTGAATAAATTTCTCGCAAATTTTTTTCCAATGTCCAAAACTGATAGTCTTAGAAGAGAAATATCAGAATTTTTCCAAAAAGAAAATGAAGAATTTTATGAGTGTTGGGAAAGATTTAATGATTTAATCCTTAAGTGTCCCCATCATGGTTTTGAAATATGGCGTTTGGTAAAATATTTTTATGACGGTTTAACTCCAAACAATCGCCAATTAATCCAATCAATACATGGTGGAAAATTTCTTCACCTTATTGGAGACGAAGCTTGGAATGCACTAGAAAATATGTCAATTAATTCACAACAATGGAATTCACTCGACTCTAGAGCCAAATCGATGCATACGACCCCAAAAAAAAGGTGGAATTTACGAGGTTAAACAAGATGTTGAAATAAAATCTACTACAGATGATTTAGTACGAAAAGTGGATGCGTTAGTCTTGAAGCAATCCATCCCCTCGTCAAACTCAAAAAATGAATTTTGCATTTCATGTGCGGAATCATTTCATTCATCTCAATCTTGTCCCTCTGGTCCACAAAATCAAGAAATTTTTAATGAAGAAGTCAATATGTTACATTCATATGGAAAATCTTCGGACAATCCATTTGCTCCAACTTATAATCCAAATTGGAAGAATTATCCAAATTTTTCCTGGAAGCAAAACATGCCTCCAATGAATCAAGGAGGACATCAAATGAACATGTCAAATCGACAAAATGTCCGTCCTAATCAATATCCTCCAAATACTTATCAGTACCCTTCTAAAGTGCCAAAGAAACCATCTTTGGAAGATACGTTGCAACAATTCATGCAATCTACTCAACAAATGTTCCAATCAACTCAGCAAGTTGTACAATCAAACTCACATGCTATTTCTAAGCTTGAAACACAAATTGGTCAACTTGCAACAACTTTAGCTGAAAGAGAAAAGGAAAAATTTCCGAGTCAATCCATCCCTAATCGTAAAGGACAATATGAAATAAACTCTTCTAATGCAGAAGTTCAGTCCATAACTACCCTTAGAAGCGGAAAAGAAATACAAAAGCCTGACTATGATCCGGAACAAAAATCAAATGAACCACAAGTTTCAAAACCAAAAGATTTTAAGGAAAAAGAAAAGCCTTACGTTCCAAAAGCTCCATTTCCTGAAAGACTTATTTCAAAAGATAAAAGTGCACAATACAAAGATATATTGGAAATATTTAAATAAGTTCGAATAAATATTCCATTCCTTGATGCTATTAAACAAGTGCCTACTTATTCTAAGTTCTTGAAAGATCTTTGCACTGTAAAAAGAAGAACAAATGTTCCAAGAAAGGCATTTTTAGCTGAACATGTTAGCTCAATAATCTAAAATAAAACTCCTGTTAAGTATAAAGATCCTGGTAGTCCTACAATATCTTGTGTCATTGGAGATCACATCATTAAACGAGCCTTGCTTGATTTAGGAGCCAGTGTGAATTTATTACCATATTCTGTTTATACACAACTTGGATTAGGGGAGCTAAAATCAACATCTGTGATACTTCAACTAGCTGATAGATCTATAAAAGTACCTCGAAGAATCGTAGAGGATGTTCTGATTCAAGTAGATAAATTCTACTTTCCTGTTGATTTTAATAGTCATAGACACTGAACCTGTTTAGAATACCAAAGATCAAATCCCTATCATTTTAGGAAAGCCATTTTTAGCTACTTCAAATGCATTAATTAACTATAGAAATGGCATCATAAAATTTTCTTTTGGAAATATGACTGTTGAACTAAATATGTTTAACATTTCTCAACAACATGATGATTATGATTATGTCTGTGAGGTATATATGATAGAGAGTATGAGTCCTTATTTCTTTCCAAAACTGGATGATGATGATCTTTTTGAAAGTTGTCTTGCTCATTTTGACTCAGATTTTGACATCGACATTTCAATGAATGAAGTAAATTCTTTACAAGAGTCTACACCATTATTGGATAATGATAAATGGAAAGCTAAAACTGAACCACTTGAGAGTCAAATGAATAAAGAAGTACCCATTGAAGATTCAAAGATAGAGCTCAATCCATTACCTGAGTCTCTAAAATATGCATTTTTAGGACCATCAGAAACCCTGCCTGTCATCATAGCATCTGATTTAGATGAAGAACGAGAAGATAAGTTAATCAATGTTCTTAAAGAACATAAAGAAGCAATAGGCTGGACCATCTCCGATATTAAAGGTATTAGTCCTTCTATATGCATGCATCGAATTCACCTTGAAGAAAATGCGAAAACTTCCCGAGAATTTCAAAGAAGACTAAATCCTAATTTGAAAGAAGTTGTAAGAGATGAAATAATCAAACTCTTAGATGTAGGGATCATCTACCCTATTTCTGACAGCCCTTGGATTAGTCCTGTTCATATAGTTCGAAAGAAATCTGGCATAACTGTAATCACGAATGAAGAAAATGAACTTGTTCCAACCAGAATTCAAACCGGATGGAGAGTCTGTATTAATTACAGAAATTTGAACTCTGTTACAAGAAAAGATCACTTTCCACTTCCTTTTATTGATCAAATGCTAGAAAGGTTAGCCGGTCATGCTTATTATTGTTTTCTTGATGGATATTCCGGCTATAAACAAATTCCCATTGCTCCTAAAGATCAAGAAAAAACCACTTTTACCTGTTCTTTCGGCACTTTTGCTTACCGACGAATGCCATTTAGTATGTGTAATGCACCTGCTACTTTTCAGCGGTGTATGATGAGCATTTTCTCTGACATGGTTGAGCGGTTTTTGGAAATTTTTATGGATGATTTTTCTGTATTCGGGTCTAGCTTTGATGAATGTTTACACCACTTAACCCAAGTGTTGGTTAGGTGTAAGGAGAAGAATCTTGTCCTAAACTGGGAAAAATGTCATTTTATGGTTAAAAAAGTAATTGTCTTAGGACGTGATTTCTGAAAAAGGAATTGAGGTGGACAAATCTAAAGTTGATTTAATATCCAGTCTTCCACCCCCACGAATGATTAAAGAAATTCGGTCATTCTTAGGCCATGATGGTTTTTACCGTCAATTCATCAAAGATTTTAGCAAAATCTCAAGGCCATTATGTAATTTACTTTCAAAAGACACACCTTTCGTATTTGATGATCATTGTCTAAAAGCTTTTAAGACACTCAAATATATGTTGAGCTCTGCACCTATCATCAAATCTCCAAACTGGAATCTTCCTTTTGAAATAATGTGTGATGCATCCGACTATGCCGCCGGTGTAGTATTGGGTCAAAGAGAAAATAAATTGCCAACTGTAATATATTATGCAAGTAGAACTCTAAATGATGCCCAATTAAATTATTCTACAACTGAAAAAGAATTGCTTGCAGTTGTTTTTGCCTTAGACAAATTTCGACCTTACTTGATTGGTTCGAAAGTTATAATTTAGTCCGATCATGCTGCATTAAAATATCTTCTTTCTAAGAAAGATGCTAAACCTCGCTTGATCCGTTGGATTCTATTGTTACAAGAGTTCGACTTAGAAATTCGAGATAAAAAGGTGCTGAGAATGTTGTTGCTGATCATTTGTCTCGGCTAATCGTGAATTTTACTGATAAAGAACCTCCCATTAATGAAACTTTCCCTGATGAACAACTCATGTCTGTTTCTCAAATACCTTGGTATGCAGATATTGCCAATTATCTTGTCACTGGTAACATGCCATCTCATTGGAATAACCAAGATAAAACAAAATTTTTAAACGAAGTAAAAAAATTCTTTTGGGATGATCCATATTTGTTCAAATATTGTCCTGATCAAATCATTAGGAGATGAGTGCCAGAACATGAACAACAAAATATCATTTTCTTTTGTCATGATCATGCATGTGGTGGTCATTTTAGTTCAAAGAAAACAACTGCTAAAATTTTGCAATGTGGTTTTTATTGGCCAACACTTTTCAAAGATACACATTCATATTGTAGCACATGTGATAGATGTCAAAGATTAGGTCGAATTTCTAAACGAAATATGATGCATTTAAACCCAATTTTAATTATTGAAATATTTGATGTTTGGGGCATAGATTTTATGGGACCTTTTCTAATTTCTTTTGGCAATCTTTACATCCTTGTGGCCATCGATTATGTTTCAAAATGGGTAGAAGCAATTGCTTGCAAAACAAATGACCACAAAGTCGTGGTAAAATTTTTGAAAGAAAATATTTTTTCCAGATTTGGAACACCACGAGCAACTATCAGTGATGGAGGAAAACATTTTTGTAATAATTTTTTGAATCATTTATTTAAAAAATATGGTGTTACACATAAAGTTGCTACTCCTTATCACCCTCAAACAGGTGGACAAGTTGAAATTTCAAATAGAGAAATCAAACATATTCTTGAAAAAACTGTTAATCCTACAAGGAAAGATTAGTCTTTGCGATTGAATGATGCATTGTGGGCTTACCGTACTGCTTTCACTATAAGAATAAACGTCAAAGACTTCGGATAATATCCGAAGTAAAAATGTTATAATTACCGAAGTCTATGTTCGTGTAGTTAAAGGTATACTTTAGACTTCGCTGATTAGGCGAAGTCTAATATCGTAATAACCGAAGTCCATATCGATTTTTAGAACCCAAATATGGGGGTTTGCGAAGTAAAAAAGGTCCTTCCACTTCACTTATTTTATAATCGCTGAAGTGTATATTTCCTATTCACTTCGGCAAAATATATACAGATGAAGTGAAATAATGTTATCGACTTCGCTTATTAATAGGTAACGAAGTTAAAGATACCACATTTACTTCACTTTTATTTATTTAGCCGAAGCATTACACTCCTTTTTACTTCGCTTATTCTATTTTGTGTCGCTAATTATATATCTCTGACTTCGTTTTTTATCCGAAGTAAATAACCACATTGCATATTTCTTTTCAATTTGTAAATATAGAATCCTTGTTGTACAAAAAAATGATCCATCCAATAAAAAAACTCAATTCACAAGATCTCAACAACACAACCTCAAATACATCAATCAACCTCATTAAAAATCCAACAAACTCAAATCACAAGATCCCAATTCAATAACACAAGATTATAAGCATTGATAATAGTAATAAACCACACTTTCATCTATAAACGGCGGATTGTCGTACAAAAATGCCAAATATTCAGATTGGCGTGATTCACAAGTTTGCATTGGGCATAACTATAATATGCCAACATCAAATAAACTTCCATAATGTCTACGAGACACATGCATAGGTCTAGATAATAGATTGCATACATCAACCAAACATTCCCGATGAAACGACATGTTCTGATCTAACTATACCAACAGACATTCACCATCATTGTAACACCCCCAATCCGCTCAGGGATATTACACGCCGTAGACCCTCTCCTCGAGGATCTACCAGGCTGATAGCTAAAATCAAACATCTAAACCTCGCCTTTATGGCTAAAATGACTCAGTAGACCGACTTGGTCTTTCAATAATAACATACAACTCAATTCCAAGCACATACCCACACAGGGGTCAAAATACAATAAACTCCCGTACAACGGGGAAAAGATACTTCAGCGGAAAACAAAATACAGCTAGACCAAAACGACATCAACAAATCCCCGTGTGATTAGTATCGTTCATCTTTCATCATCCTTCGTGCCGACCCTGTGCTATGCTCCAAAACCTGAATGCAAAAATAGACATCCACCCCCCGAATACTCGGGGGTTAGCAAAACTCCACTGTTTTGCTAGTGCAAGTACAAGTGCAAAAATACGAGCCATACAATACAAGTTCCAAGAACAATAATAATCAGGAATCCTCAAAGATCCAAACGTAAAGAAAAGTACTTCCCGAGGCAAGAGTTTGGGTAAACATTTCCAAAACGAAAGATCGCAAATAAGGGGAACAATTTACAAAACAGTTTAAAATGCCATCGAGAGTTTTAATAGAAAACAATTTAGGACTATGAAATCCTTCTCTTTCCAAAAATCAATAGGGTCACAGCCCAAATGTTTTGTTTTCGCAAATAGGAAATCACCAACAATTTACAGGGTCAGAGCCCAACATCACGTGTCCTCAACGGACGTAAAATCAACGAAACATAATCACGCACGCGCATCGCCAGACCGGACGATACCACCGACATCCCACCCGAGGCCTCGAAGGACCCTCCCGAGCTGGCTAGCGAAACAAATCACACACATCTCACGGTTGGATCAATCGCTTGTTGCATCCTGGCCACATGATCACATGCCATGTGCCACCGTAGATTATCTCAGGCTCTCACGGTTGGATCAATCACTTGTTGCATCCTGGCCACATGATCACATGCCATGTGCCACCGTAGACCTTCAACCATATCCACACATTCACACAAATAACATATCACATCAAGGATATTCAAACAATTCGCCCAGAGGCATCAAACACTTAGCAAAACACCACGTCAATCCACAACGCACCGAAATGAAATAATATACGTCCACACACAACACCAAGTGCAACATGAACACCAAGCATATACATAGAATTCACATAGTTATTCACGAACCACACCAATCACAAAACACACGGTTTTGAAAGAGGGCCTTTAACGAGGCTAACCAAATCTTTTGAAAACTCATTTCAAACAAACAAACAAATCAAGACGATCATCAATCATCATATCCACGAAACAAGAAAAGTATGGACAAGGTACTTGCCTCGAATAAGAACAACGCGGAGAATCGACCAAAGTAGGTTGACACGAACCGATTACGAACCCGCCGACTCCACCGATCGCCAACTCACGTCATAAACTACGAAGGACAATAATAACAATGAAATGAATTTCATAACACGACTCAAAGCCGTTGAATTCAAAGAACGAATGACGAAAGTTCAAGGATTTCCCCCAAAACGGCCAAGAACACGATTCGTTCCGTCAAATCACGAAAACGGAATTCGAAGTTGAAATATGGATATACAATCCATAGAATATGTTAAACAACATCATTTAACCATAATCGATCCATCGAAAATGGATGAAAAACGAGATCGGGGACAAATCCCCCAAAAAGCCAACTCGAAGGAAATCAAGAAATATACTTCGATTCGACGAAGAACAATGGATTAAATGATGCTAAACACAAGAATACTACCAAGATTAATCATACCCATCATGAATTAATCAACAACACGGAACGAATCGGACGAAATTGCAAAAATCCCCAAATTCACGAAATTAGGGTTCTAAGGAAGATTACCTTGATTCGCTGGATCAAAGGATGATAACGGACGATTGATTGATGTTATGGACTCCAGAACTTCATGGTTTTGTTGTTAAACAACATGGTTTCGTTGCCCATGAATCGCCATTCGCGGACGGAGAAGGAAGGAAATGAAAAACGAAGTGAAATGTGACTGCTCAGCCATATTTATACTGGGCCAGACTAGCGTGCGCTAGCCTTCCCGGACTAGCGTGCGCTATCGGCCGGTATCGGCCGAGTACCCTCGGCCAGGGCCCTCACGACCCGGCATCACCAACCAACCCTGCCGACCAAACTGCCGACCACGCTAGCGTGCGCGCGCGCGGCGCCTGCCGCGCGCGCTTGGCCCGGCTGTCCAAGAGCCACCGGACTAACCAACTTATCCAGTAACGCACGCTAGTCGGCCGGCGTGCGCTACCCTGCCACGAAGCGTGCGCTACGACCGACAAGCGGCGGCGCTACTCGCCGATCCCGACCGAGTCCGAACCTCGAAACCCCATCGCCCGGGCCCGATAACAGACGCTAGCCACCGCGGCGTGCGCTACACTGCCGGTTAGCGTGCGCAGCCTTCCGGCCGTAGCGTGCGCTACGCCGGTTCTGCCGCACCCGTCCGGCCGGTGCCCGCAATCGTCCGGCGATCCCGCCACCATCCGGCCAGTCCCGCCACCGCTAGGGCTCGACGACCCGATTTCCGAAAACGTACGGAACGAACACGACGAAAAGTTCGCGGACAACATAAACGACTCGAAATGAAAGCGTAATACCATAATTAGTCATACGCGACCAAGAAACGGGTCGAGACAACAATTACAGATACGGATACCCGTAACTTTCAAGAAATTACAAAATGGCCCAAAACGCCCGGAAATCACGATACGTGATCGAATAACCAATCCGAAGTTCACAACACGTCTAACAAAGTTAAACGGACTTGCGGGAAACTCGAAACAACAGTTTCGGACGAGATTCGCAAGAATCGAACTCAAGTGCGGAAAAGTCGCTAAAAAGCACGGAACTCAACAAAACGACACCGAAACGAACTCGGATGTCAAAAAGTGTAGAATTAATCATTCTCAGAATGACGAAACGGACATGAGCGAGTCGTCAAAACAGACTTCCGCCGAAAAAAAGAAATTACCGGAAATCGAAAATTGCGGATATTACATTCTACCCTCCTTAAAAGAAGTTTCGTCCCGAAACTTAAAACAAGTAGGGAGAAGAAATATTCCGCCAGGAAAAACTCAACGAGATACACAAGAATGCGTAACTAACGCCCAACGGCGAAATGTTACAAACAACGCAAAAGAGTATACGGCGTGTAAACACGCTTCACGGCGACCAACACAACGTCGCCGTTTGGGATATAATAAAACCAACAAGTGACAAGCGTCATCAAATGGATAATACAATCAAGTCAATTATCCGAACAATCGCAAAACACAATGAACAAAAATCAATACGATTGACCAACCTAACGGTACATTGATCAGAACGCGAGCCAAATGCTGAACAAATACGGAATTCCACCGCCTAAGGTTGGAAGATCAAAAACGAGACTAATTTCCCAAACTTAAGGGAATTAGGAAGGAGCCTGAATGCTCAACGATCAAGAAACGAGGACAAAAACCGAACAAACAAACAAACGATCGAGACAACAAAAATCGAACAATCATGTCCGAAACACGAAGGATAGTAAAATTCAAACAACAACTCCCGTGATGATCCGTGAGAACTACAAGACATGCATTCCCATAAGATCCACAGAAAGGGAATAGCGATTGAAAAGTCACAACGACAAACGAGTTATTCGAAACAATACCACACTCGTTCGATCAACAAAAGCAAGGGAGGACAAGCTCACGAATGTCAACAAACATAAATGAGTCGACAAAGTAGAATATACAAGTTCAAAATCCGATCCACTTCGAATAAAAGAACTAGTAGAACCAAATGATGTCACTTCCGAACAAGGTTCACAAGAATCGAACCGAACTCGGAAAAGTCACAGCGATACCAGATCAACCCAAAACAAGATCACAGTTCATTCGAACGATGAAACCGAAATACAGAACAAGTTCAGAAAGTATCAACGAACATGAGTGTATCGATAGACTGGAGAAAGAGAAAATATAGAAGCCAAAAATAATACGGGTATTATATTCGACCTCTTCTAAAAGAAGTGTCGTCCCCGAAACTCACAGCAACAAAATCAAGGAGACGACACAACAGGCAATCAACAGAAACATCCTTCAAAGGCCTCTCAAATCCGATTCGATATCCGTGTCAAGCGCGAACTCCGAAAGTCTCGTGAGCCGATTCGCAAATCGAATTTGGTGTCCTCGAGTCCACACTTGAAATGTGTTGCCGACGAGAAGGACAATTTACGCGTGCATGCCCGGCACATCACGGTTGAAACGCCTCGGCTCGGCATACCGAAAATACAAATGCTAGAAACAATGGAACTAACACCGCAAAACAACATACCGGAGATACCAACTCAAAGATAGCATATCAACGCATACAAAAATCACAACAACGGCATCGTTCGACGATTACAACATCCCGAACGGCAAAGACACAATCACAAACATCATGAAACAATCACCCATGTGTATAACGACAAAAATCCAGGCTTTAACAACTCACACTAGTGCGACAACACGCAAATCACCACGAGGCGATAAACAAGAAACACTACCACACCTCTCACAGAGGGCCAACAAAACATATGCGTGGCGAATGGCTCGACGCTCACGCCACCAATTCAATCACACCGGGTTAACACCGTAACGAAAGTTCGAAAACCATACACGCATTTCCGGTCCGCAAACAGAATGATAGGTTTTAAAAACGAGAACCACCTTTTGAAAATAGTTTGGAAACAACTTGATCTTGAGTATCATTTTACAAAAAGTAGTACAAACACCTTTATCGAGACTTTGAAAATCATCTTGCGTTTGAACAAAAATGAGGACACCTTTCCTTTAGTGAAAAACTTTCAAAAATATTCGACCCTTGGGTCTAAGCAATCGCATTTGAAAATACCTCAAAATATTTTTGGTCCTCAACCGGAAAATTTTTGAAATGTATTGCGGCATTAGAAAACACCTTGAAAACACCGCAAGAAAATAATTCGCTTTTAAAAGTACGTCCAATTTTAATTTTCTAAGATACTCAAGGTTTTCAAAATAATTCAATGGGCTAGAATGCCCAAAAATTTGAGGTAATTACAAGGAACAATATAGCTGTGGGTCCCGCTACGAACCCACTGTGCTAAAAACCATTCACAAAAACGCCAAAAAGGCCGATGACCGTAATATTTCAAAAACTCACAAAATCCATTTACAAAATACTAGATTCCGTCATAAGAATTTCGCTAAAATGATTAAGGCCATAATGCCAAAAACTCGGTTAAGGGAATTGATTTTGAAATAAAACTCAGTCGGTAAAATACCGAAAGCCATTCTGAAGAACTCATGCAATGGATAAAAGAAATAAAGTCAAACATGCACAAGACAAAGAACACTACTCCTCATATGAACGAAAAATGGGAGTCAAATAATCACGTATCACGAAATCAAAATCCATAAGAGGATTCCGTCAATTAACTCATAATAAAAAAATAGCTCGTGTCACACGAGGCACAACACAAAGAAGGGAGACTTACATCCACAGTCGCACGGAGATGATGATCGCCCCACGATACTAATCACAACAAACCAACTCGGGCGACGCGTCGCGACACGACCCATCGGATAAAATGCGACGAGACAAAAACTCAATAGACACCATCGACCCGACGGCCTAGGTTTCCACAACCTAAGCTCCGATACCATTCTGTAACACCCCAATCCGCTCAGGATATTACACGCCGTAGACCCTCTCCTCGAGGATCTACCAGCCGATAGCTAAAATCAAACATCTAAACCTCGCCTTTAAGGCTAAATGACTCAAGAGACCGACTTGGTCTTTCAATAATAACATACAACTCAATTCCAAACACATACCCACACAGGGTCAAAATACAATAAACTCCCGTACAACGGGAAAAGATACTCAATGAAAAGAAAATACGGCTAGACCAAAACGACATCAACAAATCCCCGTGTGATTAGTATCGCTCATCTTTCATCATCCTTCGTGCCGACTCCCGTGCTATGCTCCAAAACCCGAATGCAAAATAGACATCCACCCCGAATACTCTGGGTTAGCAAAACTCCACTGTTTTGCTAGTGCAAGTACAAGTGCAAAAATACGAGCCATACAATACAAGTTCCAAGAACAATAATAATCAGGAATCCTCAAAGATCCAAACGTAAAGAAAAGTACTTCCCGAGGCAAGAGTTTGGGTAAACATTTCCAAAACGAAAGATCGCAAATAAGGGGAACAATTTAAAAAACAGTTTAAAATGCCATCGAGAGTTTTAATAGAAAACAATTTAGGACTATGAAATCCTTCTCTTTCCAAAAATCAATAGGGTCATAGCCCAAATGTTTTGTTTTCGCAAATAGGAAATCACCAACAATTTACAGGGTCAGAGCCCAACATCACGTGTCCTCAACGGACGTAAAATCAACGAAACATAATCACGCACGCGCATCGCCTAGGACCGGGACGATACCACCGACATCCCACCCGAGGCCTCGAAGGACCCTCCCGAGCTGGCTAGCGAAACAAATCACACACATCTCACGGTTGGATCAATCGCTTGTTGCATCCTGGCCACATGATCACATGCCATGTGCCACCGTAGACCTTCAACCATATCCACACATTCACACAAATAACATATCACATCAAGGATATTCAAACAATTCGCCCAGAGGCATCAAACACTTAGCAAAACACCACGTCAATCCACAACGCACCGAAATGAAATAATATACGTCCACACACAATACCAAGTGCACCATGAACACCAAGCATATACATAGAATTCACATAGTTATTCACGAACCACACCAATCACAAAACACACACGGTTTTGAAAGAGGGCCTTTAACGAGGCTAACCAAATCTTTTGAAAACTCATTTCAAACAAACAAACAAATCAAGACGATCACCAATCATCATATCCACGAAACAAGAAAAGTATGGACAAGGTACTTGCCTCGAATAAGAACAACGCGGAGAATCGACCAAAGTAGGTTGACACGAACCGATTACGAACCCGCCGACTCCACCGATCGCCAACTCACGTCATAAACTACGAAGGACAATAATAACAATGAAATGAATTTCATAACACGACTCAAAGCCGTTGAATTCAAAGAATGAATGACGAAAGTTCAAGGATTTCCCCCAAAATGGCCAAGAACACGATTCGTTCCGTCAAATCACGAAAACGGAATTCGAAGTTGAAATATGGATATACAATCCATAGAATATGTTTAACAACATCATTTAACCATAATCGATCCATCAAAAATGGATGAAAAACGAGATCGGGGACAAATCCCCCAAAAAGTCAACTCGAAGGAAATCAAGAAATATACTTCGATTCGACGAAGAACAATGGATTAAATGATGCTAAACACAAGAATACTACCAAGATTAATCATACCCATCATGAATTAATCAACAACACGGAACGAATCGGACGAAATTGCAAAAATCCCCAAATTCACGAAATTAGGGTTCTAAGGAAGATTACCTTGATTCGCTGGATCAAAGGATGATAACGGACGATTGATTGATGTTATGGACTCCAGAACTTCATGGTTTTGTTGTTAAACAACATGGCTTCGTCGCCCATGAATCGCCATTCGCGGACGGAGAAGGAAGGAAATGAAAACGAAGTGAAATGTGATCGTCACCATATTTATATCGGGCCAGACTAGCGCGGCGCTAGCCTTCCCGACTAGCGTGCGCTATCGGCCAGATCGGCCGAGTACCCTCGGCCAGGCCCACACGACCCGGCATAACCAACCAACCCCGCCGACCAAACCTGCCGACCCGACTCCGCTAGCGTGCGCTACGGCCGGAAGCTCGCTAGCCGACCGGCCCAAAGAGCCACCGGACTAACCAACTTATCCAGTAACGACGCTAGTCGGCCGGCGGCGCTACTCGCCGGCGAAGCGTGCGCTTACGACCGACAAGCGGCGCTACCCGCCGATCCCGACCGAGTCCGAACCTCGAAACCCCATCGCCTGTGCCCGAGAAGACGCTAGGCCACCCGGCAGCGTGCGCTACACCTGCCGGTTAGCGTGCGCAGCCTTCCGGCCGTAGCGTGCGCTACGCCGGTTCCTGCCGCACCCGTCCGGCCGGTGCCCGCAATCGTCCGGCCAGTCCCGCCACCGTCCGGCTAGTCCCGCCACCGCCAGGGCTCGACGACCCGATTTCCGAAAACGCACGGAACGAACACGACGAAAAGTTCGCGGACAACATAAACGACTCGAAATGAAAGCGTAATACCATAATTAGTCATACGCGACCAAGAAACGGGTCGAGACAACAATTACAGATACGGATACCCGTAACTTTCAAGAAATTACAAAATGGCCCAAAACGCCCGGAAATCACGATACGTGATCGAATAACCAATCTGAAGTTCACAACACGTCTAACAAAGTTAAACGGACTTGCGGGAAACTCGAAACAACATTTTCGGACGAGATTCGCAAGAATCGAACTCAAGTGCGGAAAAGTCGCTAAAAAGCACGGAACTCAACAAAACGACACCGAAACGAACTCGGATGTCAAAAAGTGTAGAATTAATCATTCTCAGAATGACGAAACGGACATGAGCGAGTCGTCAAAACAGACTTCCGCCGAAAAAAAGAAATTACCGGAAATCGAAAATTGCGGATATTACAATCATCACCTGAGTACCAGTAGTGTTGCAACCAAGACCATACATATATAGTACTGAACTGAAACTAGACAAAGAACTTCCTGACAATGAAGCGAGCCTAAGCACCATCAACAAACGTGTAGACAAACTCGCTCCACTCGTTTCTGACTTCATCATACTGCTCCTGAGTGTAGTATTGGTCTTTGACTGAACCAGGATACTGATCAAATCACATTGAAACAAAAAAAATAGATTAAGTACATTCATAAAAGATGCATCAACATCAAAAAATTTCAGTACCAAAACAGACTAGATGTGGAAATTACCATCTTCTGGAAATCATATAATAGAAAAGGATGACAGAATGAAAATTACCATCTTCTCAAGCTGTGGATCTTCGCTTTCAACGATCTCTTTGATGTAGCGGAGGACACAAAATCCGCAGTGAAGGGAGGATAGTTCTTATTTCATATTGCCCTATAAAATTTAAAAGCCATGAATCAGATGTCAAATATATATATATATATATATATATATTCACTCGTGCGAAAAGTTGTGTAAGTTGCATTTTATTGTCATTTTTTTTTCTTCCGAGTATGTCATATGCTGCAAACTTGGAATGAACATAATATCCAAATAACTTTTTTTTCTGGTTATTTCCAGTTGACGGAATAAGGTCAGAAGTGGGGTTTCCTTATATGGCTGCTTTTCATAAAAGATTAAAAATAATAAAAAGTACCCCTGAGGTTTAGGGTAATTACAGCAAATATCCAGAAATATTACAATTAGACCCTTAGGTTTTGTATGAATATATATATAGTTCGCAAAATGATATCTCCATACACTTACAGTGATTTGCTTATAACCCGGAGCCTTATTATATCCTCTGGATGCATTGATGGTTTTCACAGCGCTACATTTAAAAATAGAAGAATTATACCTTTGGAACATTAATGAATCTTCAAGAAAAGAATCAGCATATATGCTGCTAGCCTGCTACTTATATATATATATATATATATATATATATATATATATATATATACCTGATCACAGTATTCTTCCAACCATCTAATCGAGTTCTATTGCCAAGGGGATCAATCAGGTAGACCATGTTCTTGTCATCATTGACCACAGTCAGGATCCAATGGTTACTGCGTAATTGGTAAAGAAGCATTAATAATGTCACATGATAATATGATATGCATTATCATAACAGAAATAGTATTATTTACCCATTGTTATATGGGATAAGGCAAATGCAGTCCCTCGGTGATGCCATCAAGCGAGCAATGATGTGTTTTTCCTGCACACTCTTCTCTAAAGCATGATCCACGCACCCAGGATCCACGAAGCAAAAAGAATACGGATGATTTTTCGCATTCAAGTTATTGAAGAGCTTACTGCATTAGGCCATACGATTACAATTGTATCAAGGCCATAGGTCTACCAGATACATAATAAGAGAGGAAAAACATAAGATGCAATTGTATTATCTTATACAGATCTTACCCCATATAAGCCAATATATGCATACCACCAATTGCTTTCATTTCCATGAAGTCAAAGATTTGATTTCTCATTGCGACTATTTTTTTCCCTCCAAACATTGCCTCATCAAGTACAACGCGCAAGGAAGTATCATTGGTCATGAATCCATCAGCGTGAGAATATACAAACTTGCAAGCCATGGGTAATGATCTCTCTATTTCCTTCAACTTCGATCGAACAACATCATCATCCTTCTTTCCCGACTTGATTTTCTTCCCAACCTGATTCAACTCAAGTGGATCTTCATGAGTATTAGTTAGATCGATGAGTGCATGAGCAGCTTCTTCTTTCTGGGGAGAATCAACCTTCTCCGGCACAATATTTAATTAATGTAAGCCATAATGTTCTAACTATCTATTCTTAATATACAAAACATCTATATACCCATTATACGAGAGAATTACCTCTGAACTGGCTAGAATTACCATGTCTTTTGGCCAAGCAACGATAGCGCCAAGGGCATCCGCAATAGTTAGTGGACCATTTTTAATGGGAATAGGGAGATCCTCATCATACCCATCCTCGACGACACCGTCAATAGACACTTTCCAGTTGTCTTTGCCAATTGGTACAATATGGATCAACACGTGCGGCCCTCCAACCGACACTACTGTCCCATATGCAATAATATGGTCAACTTGTCCTTTGGCCAGAGTGCAAGATCTCCCCTAAACAGTATCATACGATGAGAATTAAACATAGGATCATATAATAAAAAATGGCATGGATAATGAAAACTCTAGAGTTGAAAACCTCTATTTCACGTGGATCGACCTCATCTAATTTGCTAATAGGTTGTCTTACTTTCAGCTTGTTCTTTTTCCCCTTAAAAGAACAATAAGGTAAGAATTAGCTTTGATGTACATATGAGGAAATAATATATCGACTTAATATTTATAAGAAAGTCAAATGACCTTAGGATCTGGAGTTGCTTCTTCAACATCTTTTTGTGCTGGGAGGACCTTGGACTTCCTACCCTTCTATTGACAAAAATATGTTGATTGAAATCAGGTAGATGCTATAAAGTGAATGAAATGTTGAAAGTCTTTAAGTAATTAAAATTATAAGTAACCTTCGCCTTTGGACCGCCAGCCACTCCATCTTTCCCCACAGATATCTTAGCAGCTTCAATGATTTGTTTCCTCTGTCAAGAATGTATGTAATTAAAACAGCAAGAGGAAGAAAGAATGTATACAAGTGCCTACATACATACAGGAATGCAGTGGTGTAATATTTTAAATAAATAACCTTCAGCAATCCAGAAATTCCTTCACGGAGAAAGTCTTCCATCAAGTTGCTTTTTGCCTTCTTAAAATTCTGTTTAAGATCAATTTTTAGGCCATTTTACCAAATTAACAAAATATATCGTCATCCTAAAGGGTATAACGGTGAATTACCATTGGCTTTGGAGCATCACAGTCATCCAGTCCCACTTGGTTTGTGTCCAGCACTGGATTGGCCATGTTTGACGATTTCTTTGATGAAGTAGTCGGGCTTTTTGCTTCCTTTTCTGCAGCAAGTTCAGCTTTCAATCTGTCCACTTCATCCCTCAAACTAGACACTTCTTCAGTCTTTTCTTTTAGGTTCTCAACCAAGGCCTTTGAAATTGGTTCTCTCGTCTTTCGTGCAGTTCCGAAATAAACTTGTGGTTTGACGAACCCTCCTATGCCTCTTAATCTTTCATATTTCTCGTTTGTTCCCAACGCTTCAGTTAAAGCATCATGAGATCCTTGTGGAATAAAATCTCCCTTAGCTTGTTTCTTCAAGACTTCCTCCTAGAACAATCCACACGCCATACATGTAAAAGAAAGTGTTTAGATAATAAGATAAGACAAATAGAGCAAAAGTATTTGAATTTAAATTAAAGAGCCTAATTAGTTAAAAATACTCACAATATCTGCTACCATCGCCGCTGTCTCCTCATCTGATATTTGACCTTTGTCATTTTGGCGGGCTAAGATCCAAAGCGATCTATCGATTTCGTCATCCTCACCAAGTAATCCCTTCTTTCTCTGTTTTTCAACGATAAAAAACTATTACGTCACCCAAAGGTTTATAAATATCTGAATACAAAAAGGGCAAGTCCGGGGAAGGGTCACACGACAACAGCTTTATAAAAATCTAAATACGGTGATTAAATAATTTTCTTACTAGCTCAGCTTCCAGACCGCAATAACCCTTTCGAGATGCCTTGTGACGATATTTGATCTGTTTAGTCCGATCCTTATGCTCCTTGTGTGTAATCTGGATGATTCCCAAATAAGTACATATTTGAGAGATTTAAATGGAAAAATGTCAACTTTTAATACCTTCCACGAAGGGTCCATTCTCTTATCCACAAACTCTTTCCAAACTTCAGCTGAGATGTGATATTCAGTGGGTGGAGAAGATCGCACCAGAACAGGATTTTTGCGAAATGGCCACACAAACTTCTTAGTCATTTTAGTCTTCCAGTCACGCCATTTCCGGTTCGCGGAAGCCAACACCGTCTTCTTAGTTTGTGGCGCTAATTCAAATACATTCTGCCAATTATCAAAAAAATTGTTAATATTGGAACAAACCATCAACAAATATCTGATATCATATAAAACACATATATAACATTGCAACATTTAGTCTTACCAGTATCTCTTCCCAGATCTTATCTTTGATATCCTTTGGAACGAACCTCCAGTTGTCTATGTTGCATGGAACCATGGATCTTGCAACATGTCCAATGTATGACTGCAAGGCCTTATTATCCTCATACAAAGCCCGCCCAAGGCTATCATAACGGACCTTAACCTTATTCCCTCTTGCCCTCAGCTTAACCAACTTCCACATAGATGATGGACCCCGTTTGGTTCTTTTTTGCTCGTGAACAGGTACTTCTTCATCTGTAGCTACAGGATGTTTAGCCTCCTCATGTTCAGGTGCCCGCTTCTCAGAAGCATTAACCATCTTCTTGCTTTGCTGAACACTCCTTTTCTTTGTTTTCTTAGGAGACATCTGCTTTTTTCCTGCAATAACCCATAAAATACATCATATAAGTTTTTCATAATTCAGATAAAAATAAATAATAAAGCCGAAAAAGCACATAAAACATTATAACGTAACAGGAACACATAACAATCATAACATGTACAATAAAAAGACAATAACATAAATTGATGTTCATCACTTTAAGCAATACATAACAAACTGTTACATCATTTTTTCTTTTTCACCACCCAAACACCCTCACCCTTACTACCATCCTTACTACCCGGCCTAACATATCGTTGATGAGTAGCAATACAATGAGTTGCCAAGTCATCTAAAGGACGAGAAAGTGGAATGGTAGTCACTTCCTCATTCTCCCCCTCACTATTATTCTTATGAATTGGTAGAACCACTGACCATCCTTTTCTTAACGGGTCATCAATGTAAAAAACCTGACTAACTTGACTTGCTAGCACAAACTCTTCTTTTCTATGACCCCGTTTGTTCAAATTGACTAAGGTGAATGCACATTCGTCGTTCGTGATTATTCCCTTATCATTTGGAACCCATGCGCACTTGAAAACAGGAACTTGAAACTCATGATAGTTTAACTCCCATATCTCCTCGATTACTCCATATATAGTAGCATACATCTGCAAACAAGGGGTTCTTATCTTTTGCACTGCTAACAAGCATCGTGTTTGCCACTTGATGTAACACCCCCAAAACCGTATGGGAATATTACACGCCGTAAACCCTTTCCGCAAGGATCTACCAGGCTAAACGTCCATAAACAACCAAATGCTGGCCCGGCCAGGGTCAAACAATATAATAATACAGACCGTTAAGGTCACTTACACATAAACACACAGACCGATGAGGTCACACAACTCTATCAACAGGACTGACTAACAACATTACCCACACAGGGGTCGAAATACAATACAGCGGAAGACTGAATCAACTCTAACAATACAACTAAACTCTACCAACTTTCAACTCTTGATTAGTATCGCAGCTCGTCATCCCCTTGTGCGAATCCTGTGACTGCTCCCCTGAACCTGCATGTACCTGGACGCAGAACAGACATCCACCCCCCGAATACTCGGGGGTTAGTAAAAGTCCACTGTTTTACTAGTGCAAGTATCAAACCATACGAAATGTAACAAGCAAATAGCAACTACGAATTTAATACGCAAATCGATTATCAAAATGTTCCCGAGAAGTTTTAGAATTTCGAACTCAAGTAAGAGATATTTGAAAAGGAACACATCATCTCGGGGATTTTTAAAGCAGAAATTCTTTTGGACCTCGAGTCCCAATTTACAAAACCTTTTCGTAAACATTAGGGCCTTAGCCCGATTCTCGTTTCAAAGCATACTAAATAATATATCATTATGAGTCCGAAATCCATATTTAAAATGTTACCCGAACAATCACTGCTACACGATCATTGTTCGTACACATCATGTACCGAACTCCGGAGGCCTCGACGGACCTTACCCGGACCACACACACTGTTCGTACACATCATGTACCGAACTCCGGAGGCCTCAACGGACCCTACCCGGCCACACACACTGTTCGTACACATCATGTACCGAACTCCAGAGGTCTCGTCAGACCCTACCTGGATCACACACCTTGTTCGTACACATCATGTACCGAACTCCAGAGGTCTCGTCAGACCCTACCTGGATCACACACCTTGTTCGTACACATCATGTACCGAACTCCAGAGGCCTCGTCAGACCCTACCTGGAACACACGCACACACTTCGACACGACACAACTCATAATCATTAAATGTCAAGCCATTCCACATTACACCGAAATGTACAATCAAGTATGTAAACCAAAACAACACGAATATCATGATCATCACAACGACTCTTAACCAACATAACACACATTCGGTATACAATACATTGCACAACCACATGTACAACCATCTCATATGTACATCGCAATCCTGCACAATGTAACACCCCGAGATATTCGGAATAATTACAGCGTCGTAAACCCTTTAGATAAGGATTTACAAGGCTAATTTTAAAAGAAGTGTAAAAACAATACAATCGAACAACTGAAGTTCAAATACAGATTTGATTCAACCGATCAAATGAGTTAACTTATACAACCATATCGAATAACCTTATTAAAACAGACGTACTCGAGTACGTTACGAACCAAGAAGACAAATCACAATAACACTAACATAAATTACATCACTGAGCCATTTCATCATCCTGTCGGTACTGTGGTTGCCTCCCCGCTCCTCGGCTACCTGAACATCAAAACAATGTCCACCCCCGAAGGGGTTAGCAAAACAATGCTAGTACAAGTATCATCATACAATAAATCATCAATGCATCATAAAACATGCAAAACGGACTTCCGCCACCGGAATCCAACGATGCGAATCCTCACGATTCCATCAACACAATACAAGGTAATCCAGCGATCCAGCGCCCTCAGCATAGATCCCCATGATGATCCCGTCGGACCAACGCATGGTGGAAAACTCGTCCAACGATCCAGCGCCCTCAGCATAGATCCCCATGATGATCTCGTCGGACCAACGCATGGTGGACATTCGATCCAGCGCCCTCAGCATAGATCCTCATGATCCCCTCGGATCATTTATACCATAAATCAATCAACTATGCATACACATGCATTTCAATATGTTCATCAATACGAACAAATAACCACGAATATCACGAGAATTTTCAGAAATACATCTCATATTCAACAATATGAACAAAACCATAAGCATGATAAATCGAACTCGACATATGATACTTGCCTCGAAAATGGCAAGGACGAAACACTTCAATGATCTCGACACACTCGAAGGCCGCCTCCTTCGATCAACGTAACAAGCTCGAACCTTAACAAAAGGAATGATATACAAATCATCTCAAGTCGAACGATGGCCTAACAATTCGGTCTACGGCCGAAAAGCTCAAAATAACCAATCTGCCTGGACTGCTTAGCGTGCGCTACGTACTCTACGTAACGTGCGCTAAGCAGGCCTGTTAGCGTACGCTATCGTGTAAGACTAGCGTGCGCTAGTTACGAACTGACAGTTTGAACCGGCCGATACATAACGTACGCTACGTACGTATCGTGCGCTAACTGAACCCCGATAGCGCATGTTAACTCACATATGTTAGCGTGCGCTACCCTTGCATGGCAGAATACTGCTAACGGAAAAACAGGGTTGAAAGGTGGTGAATTCATGAATTCTATGATGATACAACAAGTCATCCTCAAGCATGTCATGCTAATAAGTTTTGTGGAAGTTCCATGATCATGAGGTACAAATATACGGATAATCAACTCAACATCATATCTTATCTTCGATCTTCAAGAAATATTCTAAGTTCCGATTATTCCAAGTCCCAAAACATATGATTCCTTACGTAAAACATACGAACTAGGTAATCTTCATATACTGGTCGATTGGTTTTGAAGATACATAACATGCTTAGGAATCCACATACTAGAAGGTTCAATGGATTATACGATGAATAAGTGTCGAACGTCGAAAATATCCTTCTAATACATGATGTGCGACTAATAACGAATCTAAATGACTAAATGAACATGATCAACATCCTATAGAACACTACTAGTATTGGTGAAGAATCACCTACCTCAAGGTAATGAAGAACACGGAAGAAATTGAAGCAATCCAACACCGAAAGCTTGAACACCAATCTCCAATGATATACGATCTTCAATCACGAACTAGGGTGTTGATATGAAGTGTTTAGGATGAAGGAAGTTATGTTCTAGGTGTAAGAAATCGGTTAATGGGAGAAGAGAGAACTGAAATCACGAATAGGATGCTGTCCTATTTATAATAAATGGCTATTAGCGCGCGCTAGACCCTGCTCGTAGCGTGCGCTAACGGCTCACTGACTAATCTGTACTCAGCACTTAGCGCGCGCTATGCACATACCTGTAGTGTGCGCTAAGGCGTTGACTCGGCTTTTCCCGAAAGCCGTCCAGGTACATCCCGACACAATCCGACAGGGGTCCCCCGGCCAGATCTCACCTACCGCACGTCTCAATCAAATTGACCACGCATAGCGTGCGCTAATGAACCTCAGTAGCGTGCGCTATGAATCCACGTTAGCGCACGCTAAACATAGCCGATAGCGTGCGCTACATGCGCATAATTACAATCTTAAAATCACAAACACGAAATTATACGCTCAACAACATCGGATTATGAAATACGGAGAATAGTACTCAGACAAAAGTACAATCATTACAATATCACAAGTTCCAATTACATAACAGAAATCTCAGGTATTACATCCTTCCTCCCTAAAAAGAAGTTTCGTCCCGAAACTTAAGATGAAAACAACTCCAGATATCTAGTCTTCATACTGTCCTCCGTTTCCCAAGTGGCCTCTTCGACTCCATGTCGTGACCATTGTACCTTAACCAAGTGTATTGGTTTATTCCTCAATTGTTTGATCCGGCTCTCAAGTATCTTGATTGGTCTCTCTTCGAAGGTGCCATCATTAGCTATCTCGATCTCGTCGAAATCAATGACGTGACTGGGGTCCGGTACATACTTCCGCAATTGGGATACGTGAAACACATTGTGAACGTGACTCAGCGATGGCGGTAAGGCCAACCTGTATGCTAAATCTCCCACTCTCTCGAGGATCTCGAATGGTCCGATATATCTCGGACTAAGCTTGCCTCTCCTCCCAAAACGGAAAATCCCTCGTGTAGGAGACACCTTCAATAGTACATGATCCCCAGCGTCGAACTCTAGAGGGCGACGACGTACATCTGCATAAGACTTGCCGACTGCAGGCGGTCAGCAGTCTCTCTCGAATCAAAGCTATCTTCTCTTGAGTCTGAATAATCAATTCTGGTTTCGTCCCGATCAAATCCGAAGAATCATCCCAACATAGGGGTGATCGGCATCTTCTCCCGTACAAAGCTTCAAATGGTGCCATCTTAATTGAAGCATGCCAACTATTATTGTAGGTGAATTCAACTAATGGCAAATGAACTTCCCAATCAGTTGACCAATCCAAGGCACAGGCTCTAAGCATGTCTTCTACAGTTTGAATAGTCCTTTCGGACCGTCCGTTGGGGATGATAAGCTGTGCTAAAGTTGAGCTCAGTCCCCAGAGCCCCGTGAACTGCTTTCGAAATGTGACACGGCGACCATCTCGATCCGAAATAATGGTCCTCGGCGTCCCATGCAATCTGACTATCTCCGCAATAAATACTCGTGCCAATCTCTCGGGTCCCCATGTATCTTTAATTCCTAGGAAATGAGCCGACTTGGTTAGTCGATCAACTACAACCCAAATCATGTTCATTCCGTTCTAGTCTGGGCATCTTGGTGATGAAATCCATCGAGATGTCCTCCCACTTCCATTCGGGGATCGGAAGCGGCTTTAACATCCCGGCAGGTCGCTGATGTTCAATCTTAACCTGCTGACAAGTCAAACACTTCGAAACGTACTCCGCTACGTCCTTCTTCATATTCCCCCACCAGAAGTTTTGCTTTAAGTCCTTATACATCTTACTACTGCCTGGGTGAATAGAATAGGGCGCGCTATGAGCTTCCTTCAAAATTGTCCGTCTCAAATCATCATCCTCGGGGACGCAAAGTCGACTCTGAAATCTCAGAACTCCATCGTCTTGTATCAAGAATCCTGGGGCTTTTCCTTTCTTTACTTCGTCACATAATCGAAGAATCAGAGAATCGTTCAATTGTTTAGACTTGATCTCCTCGACTAATGATGAAGTCAGTTCCATCACATAAAGTTGCCCTTGGATTCCTGGTGCCCATACCTCAATCCCCTCGCGGATCAGTTCTCGTTGAATACTGGTTTGGGACGTAAGTGCTTCCAACACTCGAAGAGAAACAGGTTTACGGCTCAAAGCATCAGCTACTACGTTTGCTTTCCCCGGATAATAGAGAATCTCCAAGTCGTAATCCTTGATCAATTCCAGCCACCTTCTCTACCTCATGTTTAACTCTTTCTGACTGAAAATGTACTTGAGGCTCTTATGATCTGTAAAGATCTGACAATGAGTGCCGTACAAATAATGTCGCCAAATTTTCAAGGCAAAGACCACAGCTGCTAGCTCTAGATCATGAGTCGGGTAATTAACCTCGTACGGTTTCAATTGCCGAGAGGCATAAGCAATCACTTTATCCTTCTGCATCAACACACAACCCAAACCCTGATTTGAAGCGTCGTTGTATACCATGAATCCATCAGTTCCCTCTGGCAGCGCTAATATAGGTGCTGTCGTCAGTCTCCTCTTAAGTTCGTCAAAACCAGCCTGGCACTTCTCATTCCACGTGAACTTTTGAGTTTTCTGTAACAGCTGAGTGAGTGGACGAGCAATTTTGGAAAATCCCTCTACAAAGCGGCGATAATATCCAGCAAGTCCTAAGAAGCTTCGGACTTCTTTCACGTTTTTAGGAGCTTCCCAATCCAAGATTGCTTCGACTTTCTTCGGGTCCACCCGAACTCCGTCGGCTGATATCACATGTCCAAGGAAGGTTACTTCCTTAAGCCAGAACTCGCATTTTGAAAGTTTTGCATACAGCTGTTCCTTCCTCAAGGTGCTCAAAACCACACGTAAATGTTCAGCATGTTCCTCTGCGTCCCTCGAATATATCAGGATGTCGTCAATGAAGACGACCACAAATTTAACCAAGTATTCCAAGAATACCCGATTCATCAATTGCATGAATACCGTAGGAGCATTGGTAAGTCCAAATGGCATTACTACAAATTCATAATGCCCGTACCGGGATCTGAAAGCAGATTTCGGTATATCCGACTCCTTAATTCTCAACTGGTGGTATCCTGATCGCAAGTCAATCTTCGAGAATACCCTTGCCCCTTGCAGTTGATCAAACAAGTCATCGATACGAGGTATAGGATACTTATTCTTGATTGTCATCTTGTTGAGTTCCCTGTAATCAACACACAGTCGGAGGGATCCGTCTTTCTTTCGGACAAAAAGAACGAGCGCTCCCCAAGGAGAAACACTAGGTTGGATATTGCCCTTCTGTAACAATTCCTCTAGTTGCTTCTTGAGTTCATACATCTCGGTTGGCGCCATGCGGTATGGTGCTCTGGAAATGGGGGCTGCTCCAGACTCTAATTCGATAGTGAATTCCACTCCCCTCTGCGGAGGTAACCCAGGTAGTTCGTCAGGAAATACATTTGAGAACTCATTCACAACTGAAATAGACGAGAGCTCTACTCCTTCCTCTTTCCTCATGGCATAGCACCAAAGTCCGTGACATCCCTGCTTCAGTAATTTCACAGCTTTTATTGCCTTGATCAATTTTCCCGAGCTTCCCGGTCTCCATCCTCGGAATAAGTGTTCAGATCCGTCATCAGCAATGATGGAAATGACTCTCTCTCGGTAATTCAGCACAACTCCATAACGGTTGAGCCAATCATCTCCGAGAATTAAATCGTCACCGTAGATGTCAACTACAATAAGATTCGATGGCCAATCTCTTCCTTCTATAGATACGTCTTGCTCAAAGTATCGCCGACCAGAGGAGTTTTCCGCTTCGGTAAAAAGGGAAAACTTAGTCCAAGGTATATCGGACCTTTCGAGATTTTGGACAGAGTTGGAGACTTAGCTTATCGCTTGGCGTTGCCTCCAGCTTTGAGTCACGTCCATAGTGTTTTTCATGTGTCCCAGTTGAGGAAGTACGTACCGGATCCGAGCGACATTATCGACTACAGTGAGATTGACGTAGCCGAGGATATTACCTTTCCGGAGAGACCCGTGAAGATCCTTGAGCGTCGCGAGAAACAGCTTCGGCATAAGACCATTCCACTGATTAAAGTACAATGGTCGAGGCATGGAGTCGAAGAGGCGACTTGGGAGACGGAAGAGAAGATGCGGGTGGAATACCCCGAACTATTTATTTCTTAAGTTTCGGGACGAAACTTCTTTTTAGAGGGGGAGAATGTAATACCCTCCGAAAATCATGTCATTTCAAACCTCTTCTTGTTCTTCGAATCGTGATTTGTTGGGCGAACCCTTGTAATTATTGCTTGGAACCACCGTTTTGGGGTTCCCGTACTTCTATTTCGTGTTATTGTTGCCCAGACATTGAATCATATTACTTTTATTCTCTTTCCGGGACATATTTCATCATTTTAGGACCCGAAGGGGGTGTGAGCCGCGGCACAAGGAGTGTGCGCCGCGGCACACACATTTCCTAAACCTGGCCGAGCGGACTGTACCGGGTGCCGCGGCACACGCCTTCATGCCGCGGCACACCGCTGAGCCAATGCCGCGGCACACCTATCTTGAGCCGCGGCACACCGGTGTTGCATCTCGCCCAAAACTCCGCCAGACCCGGTGCCGCGGCACACTGAAGCTGAGCCGCACACTGCCGAAACCTGGGAACAATTTTTAGGCCTGTGCCGCGGCACACCTATGCTGAGCCGCGGCACACAATGCGGTCAACTGCATAATTCGGCTTTTTAAGCGAGGTTTCAGCCTTTTCCTTCATTTCTTCCTTCCGCCGGCGAGAGAGAGAGTTTGAGGGAGGAGTTTTCTCACTTCTATCACTTGTGTGTTGGAGATTTACCACTTTCACTCGGTTGGGAAGCCCAGATGGTCGATCTAACGTGTATTCCTTGGATCATAGAGCTTGGATATTCAAGAGGTAAATTCTTCGACATCTTGACTTCTCGATTTTGTGTGGGTATTGATGTTTTGGATGATAAAATCATGGTGTATGATGTGGTATATGCGTGATTATGGACATGTTTGGGTATTCATCGGATTATTGAAAGATTATTCAAGAACACTTTAAATTTTGTGTTGGTTTTTGGGGGTTTTCGTAGATTCGTCCGTTTTATCCGATTGAAGCTTGAGAACCTTGAGATCTTTATGTATCTATACCGTATGAGTGTTTTCTTCCGATTTTACGGGTTGAATTATGTCGTTTTCGGACTTGTGAGATTTGGACGATTTTTCCAACCTCTAGTTGATTATCCGTATATCTTTATGAATCGTAGACGGGTTTCGGGGGTTTCTTCGTGTAATTTGAATATGGATAATTGATTATCATATTCCTTGCGAATCGTTTAGGTGCCGGAAGCGCGTTCTTGGACCTACCAATCTCATACCCCTTTTTCCGTTCGTTCCTCAATGTCTCAAAGGCAAGTATACATTTATGATTGTACGTTCTCGACTTTGAAAGTATGAAATATTGATGGTATGATTATTTCTAGCCACTCCGGGACGGGCCTATGGTCCTCTGAGGGTTTCGTAGCCTCTGGTGCGATTCCATGGTTGATATGAACGAACCGTTTCTACGGCATTCATATGAAATAATGTTGGCATGTAATGAACGAACCGTTTTGACGGCATTCCTACATGTAACGGCGTATGATATGCACGAACCGTTTCTACGGCATTCACGTACGTCTTATGAGATTTTAGTTATTCCGGAATACTAGTCTTAAATTGATGAATTGACGGATATGGATGAATTGACGGTTACATTTACTTTATTGTCGAGGAGTATTGTGTTTCATACTTGATATATGGGGGAAATACGTTTCATGTATTTCAGGTTCCAGGAGAGTGGACGGGCAGGTATCGGGTCGGCATAAAGATGGTGGGCAAGTGTGATACTGTGTCTTTCTTCCAGTTATGTTTGGAGTTTCCCGTTCAGTGTTGTTGTGCTGGGTTGGCGATTGAATACTCGAGTATTGTTTTCCTTTCCTTGATGTTCCGGCCTGTGTTTGCCGAAGTATTGAATTGAGTTGTGATGTTTGTGAATACATTGGTTATATTTCGAATACCTTTGTATCGTTTTTCATTCCATTGTGTGTAGACCTTATCGGTCAAAATTTATGGTTCCGCGTATGTTTAGCCTTGTGGGTCCCACGGCGGGGCTTACGGTGTAATATCCCCGAATAACTTGGGGTGTTACGTAATATGGTATCGAGCTTAGGTCTATGGATACCTAGCCGGTCTTTTGGGTCGATCGAGTCGTTAATTGTCCACAGTATCACTACTCTGCCATCATCACAGTGCGACCGGTACTTGTAAGACCTCTCACTCTTCTGGTGTTGCCTTATTCGTTTTGCTTCCTTTTATCGGTATTCTTGAGAATCGGACACTTTGTTGATGCGTGATTGAATTATGCTTACGTGACTTGTGTGTTCTTCAGTATGTCAGCTGGTAGGGGCCGTGGCCGTGGTCGTGGCCGTGGGCGAGGGAGAGGTCGTGGCGCGGCCGTTTCCATCAGTTCAGTTGCGGGGTCGACCAACCCCAGTTTGTCGAACTCGGTGTATCCCGATACCGAGAGTCAGCACGACCAGTCAGATGGTCAGGGGAACAACATAGACGTTGGAGTGGCGAATGCACTTCAACAATTGGCTACTCAGATGACTATTTTGGCCCAAACTGTTCAGCTGAATAACCCGAACCCAAACACGGATGCCCTGCTTCAGAATGTAATCCGTATGCACCCTCCACAGTTTGGCGGTGCCACTGCACTGCTAGCCGGGAGGATTGGCAGCGTAACTGGAGAAGATTTTCGAGGCGCTTGATTGCCCGAGGTGAGGAAAGTACCGATTGCTCAAGATTTCCTCACTAAGGAGGCCGCTACTTGGAGGAAGGTCATCAAGACACAAGATCGTATTGCCTCATGGGATGAATTTAAGGAGCTCGAGGCCGAGTTTTGTCCTCGCCGGTACGAGAGAGCCGAATCCGAGCCTTCTTCGAGGCTAAACCACAAGATATTCCCGTCTCGCAGGCGATCGTGGAGTATAACCAACAATTAATCCATGTGAAGGATCAAGTACGTAACGAGCGTGATAAGATCCGTTATTTTGATATGCGGATGAATTTGGACTTACGGCGGTACATGGCCGGATTTGCTTGTACCACACTGAAAGAGTATCAGGACAGAGCTTTAGCCCATGATATGTTGAGCCCCGACAATGATACCGTTGAAGAACCGAAGAAACAGAAAGTCGGGGGAAATTTTTCTGGCTCTAAGGGTGGAAACTTTCAGAAGTCACAGACGACTAACCGTTTTGCCGGACAGTCGTCACGTTCTAATAAAGGGAAGAAGGGTTACCGTCCCACTTCGGGTACCCCAAATCGCGCGGTGACTTGCTATAATTGTGGCCGTTCAGGCCACATTAATTTGGAATGCCACTTTCCACCGTTGAAGTGTCACACGTGCGGACAGATGGGACATAGAGCGACTTATTGTTCCGAGCCGAATCAGACTTTGGACACTCGAGCTTCTGCCCCAGCTGGTCAACCTCAGCAGAATTTTGTCAGGGGCCGGGGACGGGGTCAGAACGCTGGAGGGGGAAACTCTAGCGTCGGTTCGGTACAACCATGAGTTTATGAGATGCGTCGAACAGACGAGCCCGACGCGGCGGTGGCTTCAGGTACCATCCATATTTTATCTTATCCAATCCGTGTGCTTTTTGATTCGGGTGCTACACATTCTTTTATTTCTTTGGAGTGTGTACGTTGTTTGAATATAACTTGTCTGACTGTTTGTGATCCCTTCATCGTGAGACTGCCGAGCGGGGATAGAATCGTGGGGAACCGGGAGATTAGAGATTTTCCGGTGACTATATCCGGTATGGATTGGTTATCGAATTTAATTGTAGTTGATATGGAAGGCGAAGACGTGATCCTTGGCGAAGATTGGCTTGATAGTCATCAAGCGATTATGAACTACCGTACTAAGGTTATCACCATGATGACTAAAGACGGATCTGAGTACTCATTTTTGGGACGTAAGTCGGGACTATCCAAGTTACTTATCAGTGCCATGAAAGCCGTAAAACTTTTGAATAAAGGTTGTGCGGGCTATTGGTGTTATGCCTTGAAAACGGAAGGAAATGAAATCGTTTTCTCTTCGATTCCGGTTGTTAGTGAGTACCCGATGTATTCCGGATGACCTCCCGGGATTACCTCCAGATCGAGAGATTGAATTGACCGTAGACTTAGAGCCAGATGCGGCTCCGATTTCTAAAGCACCTTATCGGATGGCACCTTCCGAGATGCAGGAATTGAAGACTCAGTTGGGAGAACTTTTGGAAAAAGGGTACATCAGACCGAGCGCTTCGCCTTGGGGCGCGCCTGTTCTCTTCGTGAGGAAGAAAGATGGTTCACTACGTTTGTGCATCGACTACCGTGAGCTGAATAAAGTAACCATAAAAAACAAGTATCCTTTGCCTCGTATAGACGACTTATTTGATCAATTGCAAGGGGCCGTAGCTTTTCGAAAATTGATTTAAGATCCGGGTATTACCAACTCAGGGTGAGGGAGTCCGACGTTCCGAAGACGGCGTTCCGGATGAGATATGGGCATTATGAATTTGTAGTTATGCCTTTTGGGTTGACGAATGCGCCGGCAGTATTCATGCAGTTAATGAATAAAATATTCATCGAGTACCTCGACAGGTGTGTAGTCGTCTTTATTGACGACATCTTGATCTATTCTCGAGATAAGGAGGAACATGCCCGGCACTTGCGTTTGGTCTTAGACATTTTGAGAACCGAGCACCTCTATGCAAAATTCTCGAAATGTGAGTTTTGGTTGGAAGAAGTTATGTTTCTCGGCCATGTGATTTCGGCCGAAGGGGTTCGTGTAGACCCGCAGAAGATCGAGGCAGTGCTAGATTGGGCACCGCCTAAAAATGTTAAGGAGGTTCGTAGCTTTTTGGGCCTTGCTGGGTATTACCGTCGGTTTGTCGAGGGGTTCTCGAAACTCGCTCGACCGCTTACAAAATTACTCCAGAATACCGAAAAGTTTATCTGGACGGATGAGAGACAACAGAGCTTCGATGAACTGAAGAGACGATTGACTTCAACGCCGATTTTAACTTTACCACATGGTAACGAGGGCTTTGCAGTTTATAGTGACGCTCGGTCAAGGCTCGGTTTGTGTGCTTATGCGGCATGATAAGACGATAGCTTTTGCGACTCGACAATTAAAGCCTTATGAGATGAATTATCCTACTCACGATTTAGAATTGGCCGCAATTGTCTTCGCACTCAAGATTTGGCGGCATTATTTGTATGGTTCACCGTGCCGGATTTATACCGATCACAAGAGCCTGAAATACATTTTCAGCCGAAGGAGCCGAATATGAGACAGAGACGTTGGCTAGAGTTGATAAAGGATTATGACTGGAAATTCTTTACCACCCCGGGAAAGCCAATGTCGCTATGCGGATGCTCGAGCCGCAAATCAAGATCTCTTCAAATGCTCAAGTTCTTACGCCCTGCATTTAAAATTCGTCAAGATCTAATCGAGCAAGGGATAGAAATTTGGCTTCAACGAGTACAGGGACAGTTGTGTACTCTCGAAATTACTTCGTCCTTAGTTGACGACATCAAAGGGAAGAAGTAGAGTGACCCGATGATTTCTCAACTGATGGAAGATGTGATTAAAGGAAAAGCTCCTGGCTTTATGGTACATGAGGATAGTATTCTGAGATTTCAGGGCAGACTTTGCGTTCCGAACGATTTAGAGTTGAGACAGAGAATCCTCCGAGAAGCCCATGCTACGCCTTACTCAATCCACCCCGGGACAAGTAAGATGTACAAAGACTTGAAGCGAAATTTTTGGTGGAATAACATGAAGAAGGATGTTACGGAGTTTTTATTAAGGTGCTTGACGTGTCAACAAGTCAAGATCGAACATCAACGACCGACGGGGTTGTTGAAACCACTTCCCATTCCCGAGTGGAAGTGGGAAGATATCTCAATGGATTTTATCACTGGCATGCCGAAAACTCGGAATGGAATGAATATGATTTGGGTAATTGTCGATCGATTGACCAAGTCTTCACACTTTTTGGGTATTAAGGATACTTGGGGACCGGACAGATTGGCTCGAACTTTTATCGCTGAGATCGTGAGGTTACACGGTACCCCCAAGACCATTGTTTCTGATCGAGACGGCCGTTTCGTATCGCATTCTTGGCAGGCCGTTCATCAGGCTCTGGGTACTGAGTTGAGATTGAGCACCTCCTTTCATCCTCAGTCGGACGGTCAGACAGAGAGGACGATTCAGACGTTGGAGGATATGTTGCGGGCTTGTGCCTTAGACTAGAGTAATGATTGGGAGCTTCACTTGCCGTTGATCGAGTTTGCTTAGAATAATAGTTGGCATGCATCGATCAAAATGGCACCCTTCGAGGCACTCTATGGTAGGCGATGTAGGTCGCCATTATGTTGGGACGAGGCTTCTGAGCTAGTTGGGACGGAACCAGATATGTTGTTGGAGACCAAGGAAAAGATTTCTATTATCCGAGATCGACATCGATCGCCTGCAGTCGTCAGAATCTTACGCCGATACTCGCCGACCCTTGGAGTTTGAAGTGGGGATCACGCCTTGCTCAAAGTATCGCCGACTGCAGGAGTTTTCCGCTTCGGTAAAAGGGAAAACTCACCAAGGTATATCGGACCTTTCGAGATTTTGACGAGTCGAGACTTAGCTTATCGCTTGGCATTGCCTCCAGCTTTGAGTCACGTCCATAGTGTTTTTCATGTGTCCCAGTTGAGGAAGTACGTACCGGATCCGAGCCACATTATCGACTACAGTGAGATTGACGTAGCCGAGGATATTACCTTTCCGGAGAGACCCGTGAAGATCCTTGAGCGTCGCGAGAAACAGCTTCGGCATAAGACCATTCCACTGATTAAAGTATAATGGTCGAGGCATGGAGTCGAAGAGGCGACTTGGGAGACGTAAGAGAAGATGTGGGTGGAATACCCCGAACTATTTATTTCTTAAGTTTCGGGACGAAACTTCTTTTTAGAGGGGGAGAATGTAATACCCAGTCGAAAATCATGTCATTTCAAACCTCTTCTTGTTCTTCGAATCGTGATTTGTTGGGCGAACCCTTGTAATTATTGCTTGGAACCACCGTTTTGGGGTTCCCGTACTTCTATTTCGTGTTATTGTTGCCCAGACATTGAATCATATTGCTTTTATTCTCCTTCCGGGATATTTTTCATCATTTTAGGACCCGAAGGGGGTGTGAGCCGCGGCACAAGGAGTGTGCGCCGCGGCACACACATTTCCTAAACTGCCGAGCGGATCAGACGGTGCCGCGGCACACGCCTTCAGTGCCGCGGCACACTGCCGAGCCAATGCCGCGGCACACCTATGCTGAGCCGCGGCACACTGGTGTTGCATCCTCAGCCAAAACCCGCCTGTACCCGGTGCCGCGGCACACTGCCGAAACCTGGGAACAATTTTTAGGCCTGTGCCGCGGCACACCTATGCTGAGCCGCGGCACACAATGCGGTCAACTGCATAATTCGGCTTTTTAAGCGAGGTTTCAGCCTTTTCCTTCATTTCTTCCTTCCGCCGGCGAGAGAGAGAGTTTGAGGGAGGAGTTTTCTCACTTCTATCACTTGTGTGTTGGAGATTTACCACTTTCACTCGGTTGGGAAGCCCAGATGGTCGATCTAACGCGTATTCCTTGGATCATAGAGCTTGGATATTCAAGAGGTAAATTCTTCGACATCTTGACTTCTCGATTTTGTGTGGGTATTGATGTTTTGGATGATAAAATCATGGTGTATGATGTGGTATATGCGTGATTATGGACATGTTTGGGTATTCATCGGATTATTGAAAGATTATTCAAGAACACTTTAAATTTTGTGTTGGTTTTTGGGGGTTTTCGTAGATTCGTCCGTTTTATCCGATTGAAGCTTGAGAACCTTGAGATTTTGATGTATCTATACCGTACTTAATGACTCGCACACGTGGCCCATGTGCCAACCATGTTAATGTTGACGTCGTCCCCCCATTGCAACTATTTATTTCCTCAGCCACCTTCCTTTTGAACCACCCAGTGAACTGCTTGTTGTGAATATCTTGTATCCACTTGTCATCTTTCGCTTTCTTTGGATTCAACACTTTCAAATGGGCCTTATGCTCACTGTAGAAGTGTATATACATCACATTATTAGTTCAAAGCAACACCATATATAGTATGTATAGAAAATTATAAACAATGAATGTGTAATTTTTGAAAATTGAATTAGGCTTACATGATGAAGGGAGACACTTCTTCACGCTTTCTAACACAATTTTGTGTGCCCTATGCAAGTCAACTTCTTCCACCAGCTTAGCAAATTGGTCTGTCTAGGAAATCGGGAGTTGTGGTATTGAGGTCTCTAATCAAATAGGTATCCCAACAGATCGAGATCTTTCATGTATTCCGAACAAAACTCGACAAATTTCTTCTCGCAGGCATATCGTTGGACAATGCAGCCTTCGGGGTGTTTTCGACTTGCCACATATCCTTTATACACCTTTATGCACCTTTCGAATGGATACATCCACCTAAAGTGAACTGGTCCACATAACCGGACTTCTCGAACAAGGTGGACTGTAAGGTGAACCATGATATCGAAGAAAGAGAGTGGAAAGTATTGCTCCAACAGGCAAAGGGTCTCAATCAAGTCAGATTGCAGCTTATCTAGCATGAGTACGTCGACGACTTTCGAACAAAGATCTTTGAAGAAGAAGCAAAATCTCATAACAGCATATCTCACATGCTTTGGCAGAGCATCACGTATAAGTATAGGCAGGAAATGTTGCATTAGCACATGACTATCATGTGATTTTAGGCCCGACAGCTTCAACTCATCGAGGCAAACAATACTTTTCATGTTTGAAGAGAAGCCCTCCGGCACTTTTATATCCATCAATGATGTGCAGAATTGCAGCTTTTCTTTTTTCGTGAACGAGCATGCGCTAAGAGGAAGAAATGTTCTCTTCTCCCCAACTTCGGGTGCTAGTTCTGGCCTGATCCCCATCTCCACCAAGTCTAGCCTTGCCTCTACATTATCTTTAGTCTTGCCTTTGATATTCATCAGAGTATTCATCAAGGACTCCAAGACGTTCTTCTCAATATGCATAACATCCAAACAGTGCCTCACGTGCAAGTGCTTCCAATAAGGAAGATCGAAAAAGATAGACTTCTTCTTCCAGCATTTTTTGAACTTAGCATCTTCTACACCGCTCGCTGCCTTCCTCTATCTCGCTCACTTCTTTTTTCTTTCTTTTAGCTCCCACATTGACCTTCTTACCAAATCGAAACTTGATGTGCGACGCTTTCGAACAATTTTATTCCGTATAATGGTTTGGGTGCTTCTCCAAGTTCTTCCATGCCATTAAACTCCTTCGTCGCCTTCGATATGGATGAGACTCTTTAAGAAACTGTCTATGGCCAAAGAAACGACATTTTCTTCCCCTTGGTCAAGTGCTTTGCATGTGTATTTACTCCACATATTGACACGCCAAGTATCCATGTGTAGCACATCCACTAAGATTTCCGTATGCGGAAGTCGTTAATTGTCCATAGCGTAATCGCTCTCAATGTGAAAAGTTGGTCTCTATATGCATCATACACACCATCAACTCCTCCCACAACAACCGCAAGTCCTCAACTAACAACTCAAGGTAGACATCTATATCATTTCCTACCGCTTTGGACCAGATATAAGCATTGTTAACATGATGAATTTCCTCTTCATGCACATCTCTGGAGGCAAGTTATACGTGACTAACATTACAGGCCAACAATCGTGTCTACCGCTCATAGTACTATGAGGATTAATTCCATCGCAGCGAGCGCCATACGAAGATTTCTTGACTCTTCCTCAAAATCCTTCCACTTATGGTCAACCAACTTCCATGCGGGAGAATCGCATGGATGTCGTAATTGACCAAAGAACTTTTGGAGTATCAAAGATGCCAAAGTTAGGTTCTTCGAAGTCTCCAAAGATTTGAACATTCTTTTGAATCTTGGAATGGGAGGAAAATACAAAACAACCTTGGCCGGGACGCCGATCTTCTCCTTCTTGTTCTTAGTTAGTTTCGACCTGGACACATCACATTTTGGGCAGCGGGTATGATCTGCATATTGTTTCCTATATAGGATACAATCGTTGGAGCACGCGTGTATTTTCTCGTGCTTCAACCCCAAACAACTCAAAGTCTTCTTAGTTTCGTACATTGAGGATGGTAGGTTGTGGTTCTCTGGTAACATATCCCCGAAATCGGCTAGTAGATCTGAAAAAAGTGCATCTGTCATCCCATGTCTTGCTTTTGTATTGTAGAGTTTTACAAGCGCACTCAACTTTGTATACTGTCGATGCACTTTATACAAGGGTTTTTCTGCTTCCTCGACAAATTTGACAAACTCTTCAGGATCTTCTGAGAACTTCTCAAAGACTGCCTCACACATATCACCCACTTCTTCATTCATGTCACCATCAAATGGATCTTGGTTGACACTCTCACCATCATTCAGGCTCTGATCCCCATGCCAAATACAAATGGACAAAATTGCACTAAAACCCTTTAAAAAAAGAAGCACTCGCAACATCTACACCGACCCTTAATTCAAATTGTAGCACATGCAACACGGACAAGGAATGAAGTTCGATCAATTTCGAATTCTCTAAACAATCTCTAATGAACTTTTCGACACCTTCCCCATATACCGCACTCCTCCTATCTCGATTTAATCCAAGATCTATCCATTACTAACTATCGAATTCTAACAAAGACTCGGCAAATTACGTGCTCTTACCAGTGATCTTGTCTTCTGCAAAGTAGTCAGAGATCTTTCTTTCAGCAAGGAAGAAAATCTACATAAATAAATTTTGAAACCAGTTAGATCGAACCAAAATTAATATGAGTAAATAATCCACTTAGCTCCAAGGGACACATTTATGATAATCAGTGATACATCCTCTTCAATCTGATCATGCAATACTCTTCAGCTCATGCATTGACAACCAAATATAAAATTTTATCACATCAATCAATCACTCTACAACTCATGCATCAAATCTTGCCAACAATCTTGCTAATTAACAAACACACTAAAACTTGCATCAAATCTTGCACAATACTCACATACATACACACTAAACAAACTCAAACAGAATCACCACCAACACTATCAACAAAGACAATATACAGAAACATGATCACAAATTAACATCACTCACGCAGACCCCGATTAAGACTAACATCACTCAAACACACTATACAAAAACACAATTAACATAACCCAAACATGGCCCCTAATTAACATATATGCGGAAACAACATATACCTTGAACCCCCAACAAAAACCGCCCAAACAATACACTCAAACAATACACATATATTCCACAAAACCCAAAATTAATCCATAGAAAAACTTTTTCTTAATGCAAAGAAAAACCCCAAAGAAAGACCCGAGAAACTCAAAACACAATATTCACATACATACGTAAACAAACACATACGAAACCCCACCACACATATACTTTGAAGAATAAAAACCCAAAGAAAGACCTTACCTAAGCCAATTCGCATAATGTCACCACCAATGTCCGATTATGAGCAATTTCGCCAGCAGACATTCGATTATGAGAAGAACAAAAGAAAATGTGTGAGTAAAAACTATAATAAAAGCTAGATTGAAAATATCCCCAAAAAATTCGATGAAATTGAAAAACCTTGAAGGGCCGATGAACTAATAATCGGTCTCCACAAGAAGCTTAATCGCGGGCGAAGCGGGTTTTTTTACTGGAGCGGGAAAAATTTTTGGGAGGAAATATTGGAGGAAATGAGCGGGCGAAGGAGGAGGGTTTTTTGGACGGTGAAAAATTTTGGGAGTCTGAATAGTTGCGACATGTGTTCACCCTAATAATATACTTCACTGTTGTAAAAATATTGCATCAAAAAAAAAATTCACACTTTTTACTTCAGTAATTATACAATTAGCGAAGTCTTTGGAACTTAAAATTTCTAACTATCTCTTGCCTTTCTATTTGATACCATTTACTGAAGTCTATGTGTGTAGTTTACTTCCCTAAATTGAAAAGCGAAGTTGTTGTTTGTTTTTACTTCACTAATATACATTGCCGAAGTGAGGCGTACCGAAGTCTTTGATGTTTTTTCTACTAGTGTTTTAAAACTCCCATCGGAATGTCTCCATTTAGGCTTGTCTTTCGAAAACTATGTTATTTGCCTGTTGAATTGCAACATAGAGCATACTGGGCCATAAAACGATTAAATTTTTTATTAGACTTGGCTAGAATTCATAGGAAACTTCAACTAAATGAATTGGAAGAAATCAGAAATGATGCTTACGATTGTGCAAGGAAATATAAGGACAAAATGAAATTTTTTCATGATAAACATATCTTGAGAAAAACTTTTTCTCCTTGTCAAAAAGTCCTCCTTTTTAACTCTCGTTTGTTATTATTTCCAGGCAAGTTGCGTTCACGATGGTCTGGTCCATTTATTATTCGTACGGTCTATCCTCACAGAGCTATAGAAATTGAAAATCCAAAAAATGGTAATATTTTTAAAGTGAATGGTCAACGGTGAAAACCATATTTGGAATTAAAATCTTTTGAGGTAGAAGAGGTTCTTCTTAAAGACCCCGATATTGTGAATTAATACTCTATTGTGTTTGTCTAGTCAAGTGGTGGATAACGGTACTCCGTGGCTAGTAAAGTCGGATTTTTCGGTTTCCCACAACAATTGATTTTGTAGATATTTTTTATTTTTTAATTATGGAACACACTTTGAAAACAATTGAAAAAAGATTTCCCTTTCTTAACAAAAAAGTCATTTTGAAACTTTACCAAGCCAGAGTTGAAAAGATGAGGTTTCTTATGAATAAGGGCATACCTTTTGATATTCGATTCATTATTGAAGCCAAAGTGAGAATAGCGGGTGAATTCATGGAAACACCAACTAGATTTTTACCAGGGCTTGAAAAAAGTTCATATGCTAAGAAACGACGAGCAAAGAAAATGGCTGTTTGCTACAAATGTGCTAGGTGGAACTGTGATTCAAGATGTCAATCTTTAGGAATTCCTTCAACAAACAGAGAAGATAAAATTCAATTCATCAAGGATGGTCTGAATAAGGAGAATTTAGATGATATCGAAATTTCTCTTGACAAGCATCCTAGTGGACTCGTACATTATGGGATTCGATGTTTGTGGAATAAATTCAAACCAGAATATGAACAACGTCTTGGGAATCTGACGTTAAAAGACCCTGTTTGCCAATTTGTAAGAAAATTGGATGGGAAGCTTCTCCCCGACTCATAGAAGGCGTTTAAGCTGTTTCTGAACCTAAAATCAGAGGAAGATGTGAGCCGCAATCACAACTACTGTACATACACGTGAGTATCTTTACTTTTTGTCGTTTTTTTTTAGATTTTCTGAATAAAAAATGTGATACGCAATAAATGCATTCATTATTCTATTGATTAGTTGAAGCGCAATTAACACGGTCACAGATTTGATAAATCTTTTTACTTTATTTTGCATCTATAAATAAACATTGCATTTGTTTCTTTTCTGCATCCCTCAAACTTGTATTCTTTTCATTTTCTCTCGAAGTAATTTTCTTTTCAAAAAATGGAATCATCATCTTCCACAAAAAGATTTAACTCCATCTGCATTTTTAGTGGAGCTAGTTATGGGAAAGAGACTTGCTTTATTGAAGCAGCCCATAACTTGGGTCGTACTTTAGGAGAAAAATGCATTCATATAGTTTACGGAGGAGGAAGTCTAGGATTAATGGGACGTGCTGCTGCTTCTGCCTATATGGAAGGAGTAAGAGTATTGGGAATCATTCTAAAACCTCTGGATGAAAGTAAAATCACCGGAGCAACCATTAGAGATGAGTTCAGAGCTATGAATATGCAAGATCGCATAACTCACATGACAAACAATGCTGTTGCCTTTATCACCCTTCCCGGTGGTTTTGGCACTCTTGAAGAACTTTTTCATGTGGTTACCAGAGCCCAGCTAAATGTTCATACGAAACCAATAGGTCTGCTAAATGTCAATGGTTTCTTCGATGGTTTACTATCTTTCATCAACTACTCTTCTGAAAAAGGTTTTATTTCTGAGCGTGCTAAACGAATCATAGTTGTTGCAACAACACCAGAAGAGCTAATCAAAAAACTTATTGAATTTGTTCATGAACTGCACTACTCTAGCTAATATTGTTTGATGGAAGATTTCACCGTATGGAAACGCAAAATTGATACATTCCTTTCCCTCTGATATCCCACTTCATTCCTCTTGTTGTTTTTACTTTTTAGCGGGTGTAAAAATTGTGAAAATGATGGCAGCTTAAGGAGTTTCTTTTCGACCTCTTGACGCGTATCTATCCACGATTTATGTATTGTTATTTCTATTACTGTACTTTTTCTCGTTTGTTTTTAATAAAAGTATTGATGGCAGCGTAAGGCGACTCTTCGGACTCTCTTGAAGCGCATCTAGGTTGTTTGTGTTATACTTCCGAGTATATATTTTCTTTTGTTGTTTTGCCACACTTATTTCTTGCAGGTCCAAAAAAAGGCTTGAGCGAAGCGTCGTCTTTCATAAACAGGGAAGCCTTATTTAAACCCTTACTCCATTGTTCTTTTTACACAATAAGGATATTGTTTATCATTAAGTGTGGGGGTAGGTGTATATCTATATCTATATCTATATCTATCTACCTATATATATATATATATATGTGAAATATTAAAAAAAAAGAGGTTGAAAATCACGACACCATTTTCTTGAGAAAACGTTAGTGAAAAAATCATTTTTGGGATGTTTCACTGGTTTTGATAATGGATTTTGATGAAGGTGTATGGGATTCAGTACACAACACCCTTTTTGTGAGTTTTGAGCCTTAGAGCAATCCTTATATATACGCTCTATATTTTTTGTTGTGTGGTCAAACATATTGTGTTCATTCTAGAACATGCTCATTTATACATTTCGAGATTACATTCATAAACTCTTGCATTAAGATGATAAAGGCAATTAGGATTAATCCCTTGTTGGATTATATTTTCCCACCCATTGCATTTTATCCTCAGAAGCCCCATTGAGCCTGAGCCTATTTCTTTGATCAATCACATTACTTCAGCCATTATGCATTCTTGTTGATGACTCATCCATTTGCACCCTCTAGTCAAAGATTTAATTGTGAACTAGATGTGTGACAAATAGGGACCGATGTTCATAAGAGTATTGTGGAGATTAAGAGTTTTTGTTGAAAGGGTGTGAAGTACATTGGAGTATTGAACCGAATAAAAAAATATAAATAAAGGCAAAAAAAAATGGCCTGAAAGAAAAAAAAAGCGGGAGGTCAAGTGCGAAAATCATCAGTATATATACATAAAATAGCACTTGAACTATCCCTTGAGTGATACAGAATTCCTTCCAGAAGATCCATTGCATACTTTTTCTTACACAAGAGTATGACCTTACCAGATGAATATTCAATTATCATGTACATAATAACTTGGGGATGATGGTTTGAGAGTTTTCATTACAGAAGGGGGTTGTTGATTGTTATTTGTAGGATTTGTTATGCATCTAAATTCACAATTGATCTTGGCTAGCAAACCTCATAATTTTCCATTTATCCTACCCATACCCAAAGCCACGTTACAACCAAAAGAAAGACCTTTTGATTTATGCATGAGTTTATTTTTAAGTAGTGGAGATTTGATTTTTGACCAAGCATATGGTAATGACACATTATGCTTTGATATGAGTGAACTCTTCTCGAATATCCCGTATATACACTTGAGTGAAGAGTGATATCCACCGTGAGGGTATTGAATCTTTTTGCATTCGATTCTCAATGAAGTTGTCAGAATTTGGTGTGGCATCCTATTTTTCTCTGATCTCACTTGGGTCATGATCACTTGTTCTCTCTTGATATTGGTTTTGTCATGATTTTTTTCAGCATATGAGTATTGTAACTCGGGTATAAGATTTGCCCGAGGACGTGCAAAGATAAGTGTGGGGGAATTTGTTTAGTATATTTTGAGTAATATTTTTATTAGTAATTTATATATATAATTGTGTGTTGTGTGATAATTTATTCGTTTTACCATATATTTATATTATTTCATTTTGTTAGAATTTTCTATAATATTGTGTCATTTTTGGATAATTAATTGGAATTAAATTATATCTGCAGGTTAACCAACCGATACAAGACAGATCAATTGGTTCAAGGGCGATATTTTTACAAAATTCAAATATAGTCACGACTGGTCTCATTTTATTCGTCTCGTCGAGACGATCATTTTAAAAAAATTTCATCCGAATCCGAGTTCGTATGAAGAAGTTATGACCGTTCGAAGGACAATTAAATAGACGGACCATATTGTGCCACGTGTCAACACCCGATTGGACCAGAAATTAACTCGTGGCCGATGTCTTGACATCGCACTCTTAGCAAATGTGGAAATAATTGAGGGTGGGATTTTAAAATTTTAAAAATTATTATTTTATTAATTTTGTAGTAGTATAAATAGGGGAGGAAGGTGTAGTGTTTTTGGGAGGAGAAAAAGAGGAGAAAAAAAGGAGAAAAAAATAGAGAGATATTATTGTAAGGGAGAGAAATAAAAATATTGTGTAATAAAATTATATTTGAATAATAATATTATGGAATATTTATTTATTTGTGTTGTTATTATGAGTGAGTAATTTTCTTTTACTGGGATTATGATGAAATAATGTCTATATTATTATTAATATTTATATAATAATTCCAAATAAATGTTTTTAATGATTATGATTTTCGCTTCAATATGGGAATATTATTTCATAAATTATATCACGTATTTTTGATAGTTATAAATCCCCCCTTGCTTTGTGATTATTGATATTAGTTAATTTCTTTGATTATTTGCTTTCCATTAAATTGGATACATGTAATGCTTAGAAATTACATTTTTCAAGCGAAGGAAAATCTATATTTGAATTATAATTTTGTACTTATTGTTAAATCTATAGGAAAATAGTGAGATTGATTTCAGAATCTATTCCCTGAATTTTTTGGAATTAAAATATAAAATAAATAATAAATAGACATGGGTGGATTCTAAACCCTAGTAAATGATTTAAAATCAATTTATCTAAAATCTACTTAAAAATTAATGTTATTTTATGCAATTATTATAACCATTCAAAAATAAAATTATTTGGGACTAGGTTAGAATTTAATATAATTTGGTTCAAAACGATAGGAATAATTTGACTTCACTATTATAGTCCTCCCTGTGGAATCCACCTTGCACCGCATATCTACATCGAACAAATCGTGCTCTTGCGAGTATTAGACTAAAGAATTAACAAACAACACGTTCCCCAACCTTCTCACCTTCCGTCGTCCTTGCACCAAACAGTTGCTTGGATATCTCATATCTAGCAGTTCTGCTGTTCTCACCATAAAGCTCGGTTAAGTGAGATAGAATCTGCCTAGCAGAAGTCATTTTCTCATGAGCTCTCTGAAGCTCATTAGACATAGAAGCCATCATGTAAGCACGGACTTTTATGTCACCCTTAACCCACTTTTCGTGGTTATCAATCTCTTCCTGATTGGCTCTGGTCCGCACAGGGGGCGCCGAAATGTCTGTCTCCAAGACATATCCCAGTGCCTCTATACTGAGGACAATCATCAGATTGCGGAGCCAATCCATGAAGTTAGGTCCGATCAAGGTGTTCTTTTCGAGTAGAATTGCGAGTGGGTTCATTGTCATATTGAGAGTTATGTCTGCAATAAGTACGACAGATTAATTAGTGACTCGTTTAATTATGATCTGAGTATAGAATTAATGTCTTTTCTATTCTTGTTACTCAGCTCCCACTATTTTTATAGGAATAACACACTCCCATGTGAAATCCGGAAGTATCGTTCGCACTACTTCATAGTGGTGATCGTGTTCTTTATAAATCTTAATAGAGGGCAACCGAACAGGTTTCTAGTCTATTAATTTTCATAAAGTGGTGTCCAACACCAACCTATCTAATGGATGATACGATCTTCTTTTTTCCCTTGTTCACTCCCCTCAACCTATATGATTTCTATGGTTCGTTAACAAGTTAAGTTTATACCATCGATCAAATCAGTTTCACAATTGAATCTTATCCGGCAACCTATCATGTTTCTAGGGATAAAATTTGCTCCAACCGAAGGCATCCAATGTGCTTCCGGTAATTTATCCATCCTCCCCGAACGACTAACTCGATGACTCGGAAGCATAGCACATCCAGTTTGGATTTCAATTTCTCGAAAGCTCGATGGAGGGGAGGAAAACCTTGAAACCTTATAAACTTAATAATTTGTCGTGAGAGAATTTTCATGATTACCGTTACACTTTGCACATTAATCCATTATTCACAACCTAGTTGCTACCAACATGTGGTTCATGGACCGTTCATAGAAACAAAAACTCCGTAATCTAATTACAAGTCTTCGTCTTGAATCTTCGTCTTCTCGAAACGGATCTTCCCCCAGTCTTCGTCATTACATATAAATTTTACATTGAAAATTGCATCCTAGATACACATATTTCTAGTAAAATAAATAGGCTCAAAACGGCCTTTACAACCCAATCGAATAAAACCGAACGATTCAAGACTAAGTCCATGAACCACATCCCCATTCAAAAGCATTCATCCAATAAATACTATATAAATGGAAAGCGTAGAGATACATTGATCCAATCAACAATACGAACCGATCCAATCGATTCACATAATCGGTAATATGAAAACGTTCAAAGTATTAGGTCACCCACAAATATTCCAATTAATCAAATTCCCCTTATAAAATGAAATACCATAAATTATTTTAATCATATTAAATCTAATTTAACATGCGGGAGACTAATTTTCTGGAATACATAAAAAAATCGAGCCGGGGCAAAACTGGCCTGCCACGGCCGAGTCACCATCGGCAGTCTGCCGGCCAAATACGGCCCGTGCCGAATGGCATGGTTGGGTTACCCCGACAGCTTCTAAAGCTCGCCTGCTAGACACAGCCATGTCGCCTGACATGGTCGGGTCGTCCCCGATACCGCCAGCCAGACACGGCCGTGCCAGTATGGCACGGCCGGTTACTCCTAACAGCCTTCCTAAGTCGGGCTCGCTGCATACGATCGTGTCAAATGATACAGTCGGGTTGTCCCGACAGCCTGCCGGCCAGACACGGCCCGTGCCGAATGGCACGCTCGGGTCATCCGACAGTCTGCCGAGACTGACCGGCTGGCACGGCCCGTGTCGCCTGACACGGTCGGGTCAGCCCGGCAGCTTCCTGCCTTCATCCAAAAAATCGTCCAACGATGATTCGGGGCGAGATTTTCGACCGGATATCCAATATCAATATTTTCCGACTTTCATATCATCAATATAAATCACATTTACTAGAAATTAAAGATTTATATTTAGATATAAACTTACGAAAAATACAACAACAACGAACGAAAAACATACACCACGATTACGATCGAAAGACCTACGCACAGATACCACTGTTGGGATTCGATGCCTAAAACGAAGGCCCAGCGGAAGCAGTAAAACGAAAATTAATTCGATCTGAATCCCTACGAGGATCGATCGAGCTACGTATATGTAATATCCGAATTTATTACTGTGTATTTTAGCTGTATTCGAACCCCGTACTATTCGGAATTGTGATCTTGATGATTGGAGTATGATATTTCTTACATTGATATCTTTGTACATAAGTATAACAACATGCAAAATTTCTCATGCAAACTCGTGATAGCGCACGCTAAGAATGTAGCTTAACGCGCGCTATCGAGCTACTACTAGCGCACGCTGTAATACCCATAATTTCGATTTCCGGTAATTTCTTTTTTTCGGCGAAAGTCCGTTTTGACGACTCGCTCATGACTGTTTCGTCATTCCGAGAATGATTAATTCTGCACTTTTTGTCATCCGAGTCCGTTTCGGTGTCGTTTTGTTGAGTTCCGTGCTTTTTGGCGACTTTTCCGCACTTGAGTTCGATTCTTGCGAATCTCGTTCGAAACTGCTGTTTCGAGTTTCACGTAAGTCCGTTTAACTTTGTTAGACGTGTTGTGAACTTCGGTTTGGTTATTCAATCACGTATCGTGATTTTCGGACGTTTTGGGCCATTTTTGTAATTTCCCAAAGTTTGGGGTAATTACTTCCGTCGTCGAATTCCGACACTTCGGGTGGTTGGAATCGTGTGTTCTCTTAGCGCATGGATTCGTCTTTGCGAGTACTTCGTAACCGTATCTCCGGTTTTTACTCATGTTCGGGTTTCGGGGTCGTTCGGACCGTCGGAGTGGCCACGACCGAGACGGCCGCAGCAGTGCCGGTCGGCGAGTTACGGCCGTAAGGTGTCGATACGGCCGTAAGTGATCGCAAGCATGGCTCGACGAATGCGTTACGGCCGTAAGAGTCGAGAGTTACGGCCAGACGGGTGCTGTGCGACTTCCGACGAATGCCATTACGGCCGTAAGAGTCGAGAGTTACGGCCGGTGGAAGCGGCTTTTCCGGACGAATGCCGTTCACGCCGCTGAACGTACGGCCAGAAGTGCCGAGTTACGGCCGTAAGGCCCGCGGTTACGGCCGTAAGTGTCCGAAATGGCCAGGCTATATAAGGCACAGGCGGCTGTTTTTACTCATTTCTTCACTTTTCTTGCGGCTATCGGACGGGTGCGACGGGAAATTGGGTTCTTGGTCGATTCTACTCAATTCCAAGACATTTTGGAAGATCCTTGTTGATTATATGAACATCTAATCCGTGTGTTTCGTCGAATCAAGGTATATTTCTTGATTTTCCTTCAAGTTGACTTTTCGGAGAATTGTTCTTGATTTCGTTTCTAACCCGATTTTGATACATTGGTTGGTGTAGTATGATGTTATTAATCGTGTTCTATGGGTTGTATATCCATATTTCGAGTTTGTTCAATTCGATTAGCGATTCGAGTGTTCTTGGAAATTATTGAACATTTAGTGTTCGATTAAATGTCCCAATGAGTTTCCCTTCGATAGTTTGTTGGGATTTCCGTTGTTTTGGCCTTGATTCTCGTCGTAACCATGTGTTATTGTTCCTTCCGGAGGTTTATAGGTGTTCGAGGATTCCGATGTTGAATCTCGTTGGTGATTGATGATTCGTGTGGTGTTATTCTCGTAATACTTGTGGTGCTATCGCGTTCTTGATGGTGTTCGGGCGTTCGGGGCTATTCGACCGCGTCCTATCCGTCGTCTCGTTGCGATCGTGATTTCGAGGCAAGTACCTTGTCCATACAATTCTTGTTTTATGGATATGATGATTTGAGATCGTCTTGGTGTGTTTGTTTGTTTGTTTGAAATGAGTTTTCAAAAGATTTGGTTAGCCTTGTTAAAGGCCCTCTTTCAAAACCGCGTATGTTTTGTGATTGGTGTGTTTCATGAACGAGTATGTGACTCCTGTGGATATGTTTGGTGTTGATGATGCACTTGGTCTTGCGTGTGGATGTATATTGTTTCACTTCGGTGCATTGTGGTTTGACGTGGTGTTTTGCTAAGTATTTGATGCCTCTGGGTGGATTGTTTGGATATCCTTGGTGTGATATGTTATTTGTGCATGATTGTTTCGCTCACCGTGGGTTGGTTCGACGGGGCCACGGCGGGAATCCAATGGTAGAGCCCTGGATTCATGAGTGGTGAATGTATTTTACTCACCGTGGGTTGGTTCGACGGGGCCACGGCGGGAGTCCAATGGTAGAGCCCTGGATTCACGAGTAAAAACTTCACAGGTTGGTGTATATTTAGTGAATGTATTTTACTCACCGTGGGTTGGTTCGACGGGGCCACGGCGGGAGTCCAATGGTAGAGCCCTGGATTCACGAGTAAAACTTCACGAGTTGATATTGATTTTTATGTCCGTCGAGGACACGTGACGTGGGTTTTAACCCTGTGAATTCTTGTCGGTTTTCTATTTGCGAAAACAAAACCTTTTGGGCTGTGACCCCTGTTGATTTTTGGAAATAGAAGGATTCGGAAAATCCTAAATTATTTTCTATTAAAACTCTCGATGGCATTTTAAACTGTTTTATAAATTGTTTCCCTTGATTTGTGATCTTTCAGTTTTGGAATGTTTTACCAAACTCATGCCTCGGGAAGTGCTTTTCGTTACGTTTGGAACTTTGAGGATTCCTGATTATTATTGTTCTTGGAACTTGTATTGTATGGCTCGTATTTTTGCACTTGTACTTGCACTAGCAAAACAGTGGAGTTTTGCTAACCCCCGAGTATTCGGGGGGTGGATGTCTATTTTTGCATTCAGGTTTTGGAGCATAGCACAGGGTCGGCACGAAGGATGATGAAAGATGAACGATACTAATCACACGAGGACCCATTGATGTCGTATTGGTCTAGTTGTATTTTCTTTTCCGCTGCAGTATCTTTTCCCCGTTGTACGGGAGTTTATTGTATTTTGACCCCTGTGTGGGTATGTGTTTGGAATTGAGTTGTATGTTATTATTGAAAGATCAAGTCGGTCTACTGAGCCATTTTAGCCTTAAAGGCGATGTTTAGATGTTTGATTTTAGTTATCAGCCTGGTAGATCCTCGAGGAGAGGGTCTACGGCGTGTAATACCCCTGAGTGGATTGGGGGTGTTACACACGCTACGTATGTAGGAGTTGCATGCGCTAAGTACTCAATTATTGAGCTGGGCGGCTAGCACATGCGCCAGCCGGGACATGGGTCCGGATAAGATTCCCGCGGACGAACCTGGACAGTTTTGAAGTCAACTCTTATTAGCGCGCGCTAAGGAATGCTTAGTAGCGTGCGCTAATCTGCTTTGTGCAGAAAATTTATATATGGGCCAGCACTCCATTTTTATTCCCATTTCCTTCGTCTATACTTCATTCTTGAGAGGCCAGAGAGCAAGAATTTCCCTTCTAACACACTTAGAAAACATCTTCTTGATCCTTGAATATTGGATATTACTTGTGAGTGATCATTGAAGTGGAGTAGCACCTTGGAGTGGCATACAACCAACCGGAGTCGGATTCTACCTTACGGTTCAGTGATTTTTGTCATATTAAGGTATGTTCAACCTATCTCCATACATAGAGTTGGATTCTAAAGAATTAGATGATCATGTTAACGAGATATTAATTTTCATTAGTGAATTATTCAACATGCATCATGTTTGGAATATAGAGATGGTTATGCCTCAAGTACCTTGATTATGAACATCATGATTCGAATCTTATTACAATGAACAAGTAGAGGAAGCTTCTATCATTGGTAATCAAAATCTAGTAGATGACTTCATAGCAATTATGGACTTGACTTTAACATCATTATTGTTAGATGAATCTAAGGGATTGATCATGGAAGGATTTATCTAGTATAGATGGAATGTTAAACAACTACAGTATGATAATTTTGATTGATATAAAGGTCTCGATATCAACCGTTAAGCCTTTCGAATTGTCGTATAAAGATTTGTAGTCGAAACGGAATATGGTTTTATAATAGTATACATATTCTTGAATCCGAAGTTGTTATCCGTAAGATCATTCATAATCGTATGAACATGATATTCATGGAGGTAACATGAATTATCACGGAAGATTTCATTGTTTTGATCATGATGAGAACAGTCTTACGCCAAGAGGAATCGCCATGAACAGCTAGCGCACGCTATGCTATGTAAATTAACGTGCGCTATCGAGCATCGCTTAACGACGCTACGCTTGGTACGTAACGCACGCTAGGCCATCGACGAAGTCACCGGTGATCGGTGAAATCGACCATGCATAGTTAGCGTACGTTATGCTTTGTTGTTTGCGTGCGCTATCGAGCAGACTTAACGCACGCTATACAGAGTACTTAGCGTGCGCTAAGAAGTTCAGACAGATTACATTTTATGAGCTTTTGGCCATAAATCGAATTGTTAGACATTCGTACGACGTGAGATAAATTCTATATTATTTCTTTTGTTAAGGTTCGAGCTTGTTACATGATTGATTAAGGGGGGCGACCTTCAAGTGTTCGTTTTGTGGAAGTATTGTTCTTGTCTTCAAATAGAGGCAAGTACCTTATTTGTTTTACGTATTGATATTATACATATTGTCATGCATGTATGTCGTTGTTGTATGTCCACCACGTGTTGGTCCGACGGGATCATCAAGGGATCTATGCTAGCGTGCGCTGGATCATCGGACGGGTTTTCCACCACAGGTAGGTCTGACGGGATCATCTGTAACACCCCCGATATATTCGGGAATATTACAGCGCCGTAAATCCTTTACGTAAGGATTTACAAGGCTGAAGAATTGAACAAGTATAAAAAGGTACTAATAAATGGAAATAACGGAATTACAGTACATCAGTTCTGACCCAATACAGGAATAGTACAATTGTTCAACAGAACTCAATAATACATTAACAAATTCAAAACATCACAAACGACTTCGTACTCGAGTACTTATTGAAATAACGAATGAACAACAGATAAATAAACCCGGTCGGGACATCACTCTGCACCCTCGTCGTCATACTGATCCAGTGGTTGTTTCCCCGCTCTCCTGGATCCTGAACACAAACAAAATGTTCACCCCCGAAGGGGTTAGCACAACGATGCTAGTACAAGTACCACAACATATTATTCATATCTCACGGTGAATAATAATAATAACGTAAACGACAAAATACCAACGAGTCTTCTCCTACAAGAAACTCAAACATAACATACACAACTGATAATCACAACATGATATCAATACATACACATGGTAATTCCATCGATCCAGCGTTCACTGCCTAGAACCCACGATGATCCCGTCAGACCAACCCGTGGTGGAAAAACCCGTCCGATGATCCAGCGCACGCTAGCATAGATCCCCCGATGATCCCGTCGGACCAACACGAGGTGGACATACAATAACGACATACATGCACGACAATATGTATAACAACAATACATAAAACAATTAAGGTACTTGCTTTGATTTGAAGACAATAACAATACTTCCACGAAAATGAACACTCGAAGGTCGTCCTCCTCAATCAATCACGTAACGAGACCAAACCTTAACAAAAGAAATGATATAGGATTTATCTCACGTCGTATGAATGTTAAACAATTCGATTAACGGTCAAAAGTTCATAAACTGAAATCTGCCCGAATAGCTTAGCGCACGCTAAGTACTCTGTGTAGCGTGCGTTACGTCTGTCCAATAGCGCACGCAAACAACAAAGCCTAGCACACGCTAACGATGCATGGTCAGCACCTCACTGACCAGCCAGTTGACTCGTCTGATGGTCTTGCGTACGTTACGTACCAAACGTAGCGCACGCTAACAACTGCTCGATAGCGCACGTTACAATGCATAGCATAGCGTGCGCTATCTATGCATGGCGCTTCTTGGTGAGCGAGAATCTGTTCTTGCCATGTTTGAAACAACGAAATCTTGCGTGATAATTCATGTTACTTCCATGAATACTATGTCTACACCCTCATGAATGATTATACGGATAAAGACAACTTCGGATTCAAGGATCTGCATGCCAATATAAAACCATATTCTTTTCCGACTTCAAATCTTCATACGATAATACGAAAAACTAAATGGTTGATATCAACACCTCTATATCAGTCCATATTATCCTACTGAAGTTGATAAACGTCCTATATATACTAGATAAATCCTTCCATGATCAAACCTTTAGATTTATCTAACAATAAGGATGTTAACGTCTAGTCCAAGATTACTATGAAATCATCTATTAGATTCGGTTAACCAATGATAGAAGCTTCTCTTCACATATCCAAAGTACTAAGATTCGAATCATGATGATTATAATCAAGGTATTCCAGCTTATACAACTCACTATTCCAAACATGATATACTTGGATAATTCATCTATGAAAATCCATATCTTGTTAACATGATCATCCAAATCGTTAGAATCCAACTCTAAGTCGGAGATAGATTGAACATACCTTAAAATGACGAAATCACCGAACCGTAAGGTAGAATCCAACTCCGGTTGGTTGTATGCCCTTCCAAGGTGCTATTCCACTTCCATGAACATTCCACGTGGTAACCAATGTATAAACATCAACAATATGTGTTCTAAGTGTATAAGAGTATTTCTACAACTCTCGAACTCTCAAGATTGAGGAAAGTGCGAAAGAAATGCAAGCCAACTCGGTTGATGTCCCATTTATAATTTTACGCATTATTGACAAGTTAGCGCACGCTACTAAGCATCCCTTAGCGTGCGCTAATAATGGTTGACTTCAGATTTTGTCCGGGTGCGTCGGCGGGAATCTTATCCGACCCATGTCCACGGCGCACGAGCCACCGCCCGCTCAATAATTGAGTCCTTAGCGCACGTTACTCATACCGCATAGCGTGCGCTAAAATGGCCTGATAGCGCGTTAAGATACATTCTTAGCGTGCGCTATCACAAGGTTGCTTGAGCAATTTTGCATGTTTCTATACTTATGCGTAATGATATTAATGCACTAAATATCACACTCCAATAATCAAAATCATCAATCCGAAATAATACATGGTTGAATACAGATGAAATACACTGTAATAAATCCGGATATTACATACTCTCCTACTAAAAGGAGTTTCGTCCCAAACTCAAGACGAAAATAACTCGGGATATCTAAACTTCATATCAGCTTCTGTTTCCCAAGTGGCTTCTTCCGTTCCATGACGTGACCACTGAACTTTGACCAAAACGATTGACTTGTTCCTCAGTTGCTTAACTCGACTCTCGAGTATCTTGGCTGGTCTTTCCTCAAACGTCCCATCCTGTTCGACTTCGATCTCGCCGAAATCGATGATATGACTGGGATCTGGTATATATCTCCGCAACTGGGATACGTGGAACACGTTATGAACATGGCACAATGACGGTGGTAATGCTAATCTGTATGCCAACTCCCCAACTCTCTCGAGGATCTCAAATTGTCCGATATATCTCGGACTCAGCTTTCCTTTTCTTCCGAAACGAAAAATTCCCCAAGTAGGAGAAACCTTCAAAAGTACATGGTCCCCAGTATTGAACTCCAATGGGCGACGACGTACGTCCGCATAGGATTTCTGGCGACTCTGGGCAGTCAACAGCCTTTCACGAATTAAGGCTATCTTCTCTCGAGTCCGCTCGATCAACTCAGTTACGTTCGATCAAGTCCGATGAATCGTCCCAGCATAGGGGCGATCTGCATCTCCTTCCGTATAATGCCTCAAACGGTGCCATCTTAATGGAAGCATGCCAACTATTGTTATAAGTAAATTCAATCAACGGTAGATGAACTTCCCAATCGTTTGACCAATCTAAGGCACAGGCCCTTAGCATGTCTTCCACCGTTTGTATAGTTCTCTCAGATTGTCCGTCAGACTGCGGGTGATAAGTCATCTTGAAGTTCGATTCGGTCCCCAAGGCCTTATGAATCGCCTTCCAAAAGTGAGACACAAACCGCCGTCTCGATCAGAAACAATGGTCTTCGGCGTACCATGTAATCGAACTATCTCTGAAATAAAGACTCGTGCCAACCTCTCTGGTCCCCACGTATCCTTAATGCCTAGAAAATGAGACGATTTAGTTAAACGATCAACTATCACCCAAATCATGTTCATTACTGTCCCGGTTTTGGCATATTAGTGATAAAGTCCATTGATATGTCCTCCCACTTCCATTCAGAATCGGGAGCGGCTTCAACATTCCAAAGAGCCGTTGATGCTCGATCTTAACTCTTGACAAGTCAAGCATTTCAAACATAGTCCGCTACGTCTTTCTTCATGTTGCCCCACCGTAAATTCGCTTCAAGTCCTTATACATTTTACTGGTGCCCGGGTGGATAGAATAGGGCGAACTATGAGCTTCCTTCATAATCGTTTGTTTCAGAACATCAACATCGGGAACGCAGAGTCGGTTCTGAAATCTCAAAACTCCATCGTCATGAATTATGAATCCGGGGGCCTTTCCTTTGATCACTTCGTCATGCAACCGAATCATCAGAGGATCATCTGCCTGTCTAGATTTGATTTCTTCGGTTAATGACGAAGTTATCTTCATTACGCACAGTTGTCCCTGGACTCTCTGTAACCACACTTCAATCCCTTCACGAATCATCTCTCGCTGAAGGCTAAGTTGGGAGGTCAGTGTCTCCAGCATCTGAATAGAGACAGGCTTGCGGCTAAGTGCATCGGCCACTACATTCGCTTTGCCTGGATGATATAAAATATCCAAGTCATAGTCCTTAATCAGTTCCAACCATCTTCTTTGCCGCATGTTCAACTCTTTACATCGAATATGTACTTGAGACTCTTATGATCCGTAAAGATCCGCGGTGAGTCCTGCATGCATAATGCCTCCAAATCTTCAAGGCAAAAACCACTACTGCTAGTTCCAAATCATGTGTCGGGTAATTCACTTCATAAGGTTTCGGTTGTCGCGACGCATAAGCGATCACCTTATTATTCGCATCAACACGCACCCAAGTCCTTGATTCAAGCATCACCGTAAACTATGAATCCTCGGTTCCTGCGGAAGTGATAGAATCGGTGCCGTCGTCAATCTCTTCTTCAATTCATCAAAACTAGTCGACACGACTCGCTCCACTCAAACTTTTGAGTTTTCTGCGAAGTCGAGTAAGTGGGCGAAAATTTTAGAAAACCCTTCCACGAATCGACGGTAATATCCAAAGCAAGTCCTAAGAAGCTTCGGACCTCTTTCACATTCTTTGGAGGCTTCCAATCCAATATTGCTTCGATCTTCGAGGATCCACTCGGACTCCTCTAGCTGACACCACATGGCCGAGGAACATTACTTCTTTTAGCCAAAATTCACACTTAGCAAGTTTGGCATACAATTGCTCGTTTCTCAAAAGCTCCAATACTATCCGCAAATGCTGCGCATGTTCTTCCGGACTCTTAGAATACACCAGGATGTCATCAATAAATACGACCACAAATTTGTCCAAATATTCAATGAACACTCTGTTCATCAAGTGCATAAATACGGAAAGTGCGTTAGTGAGTCCAAACGGCATCACTACAAACTCATAATGCCCGTAGCGAGTTACGAACGCCGATTTCGGAACATCGACTCCTTAATCCTCGTTGATGGTATCCCGATCTCGGATCGATTTTAGAAAATCTTGTTGCCCCTTGCGGTGGTCAAACAGATCATCAATCCGTGGCAACGGTACTTGTTCTTAATCGTCATCTTGTTCGGCTCTCGATAGTCAATACACAATCGGAGCGATCCATCCTTCTTTCGGACAAAAAGAATCGGCGCTCCCTGTGGTGAAACGCTTGGTGAATATAGCCCTTGTCCAAGAACTCCTCCGATTGCTTCTTGATTCGTACATCTCAAGAGGTGCCATACGATACGGCGCTTTAGAAATTGGTGTCGCTCCGTGTTCCGGTTCAATAGTAAATTCTACATCCCTTCGTGGAGGTAGCCTGTAATTCATCCGAAATACATCCGGAAATTCGTTCACAACAGAATAGATGAAAGTTCCACCATTTCTTCTTCTTTCTTCATTACGTAGCACCCGATGCAGTCTGACCTTGTTTCAACAATTTGTGACTTTCATCGCCTTGATCAACTTTCCCGAGCTTCCGGTTTCCATCCTCAAGCGAATCTCGGAACCATCGTCACGACAATGAGATATTCCTCCTTCGGTAGTTTACAATTGCTCCGTCGATTAAGCCAATCGTCTCCGAGTATCAGTCATCTCCTTGCATTTCTATCACGATCGGGTTTGAGAGCCACTCTCGCCTCCAAATGATACAGGAAATATCTAGTTTCTAAATTTCCGACAATCCTTTCTCCACTCGGTAAACCAACAACATAAGGTTCACAAGCATGAAAACCGGAAATATTCAAACGTTTTACACAAGACAAAGATATGAAAGAATGTGTAGCTCCTGTATCGAATAAAATGCTAACTGGCTGGGAAAGGATCGGGCCGACTGCGATGCGGCAAGACATCGATCGTCTGTCCTCCTCATCTCGCATGCACGTGGGAACAGATCCGCACTCGATGTCCCCTTTCGGTCCCATTGTCCTCTGCCTCGCCCGCGGCCAAAATTCGAGGCATCCGAACACTTTGCCGCGTCTGTGGAATACCGGCCTCCTTCTCGATTGGGCCGTGGTGTACGGGCTCTAAAAGACTTTGCAGCCTCTTCACAAAACACCGCCCGATGTCCTCTCGTCCACAATCAAAACAAATCACGGCAGAAGGGGGCAATTCGTCGATAGTGCCCCGTCTGGCGCAGCTTAAAGCATTTCTGGTAACATCGGTAAGAGTTGATGTCGCCCAAGTTCTTTCCGTTCCTAGTGGGTGCGGAGGTTTACCGAAAGAGTGAAAGGATGACTGGGCCTTACGGGCCCCACTGTTCTTGTGCTCGTAAAAGTACCAGAGACTTTCTGTTTCTTGGTTTCCGCAAATTTCTCCATGGCCGCTTCCTTGATCTCATATGCCAACGCCTTATCCTGGTATTGGCGGAGTGTGGTACATTCGAATCCGGACATGTACCTCTGGACTTCGGTTTCATTCTCATATCAAGTGAATCATCATCTCTGCGTCTGCTACGACGGATGTCGAACAAATGCCACCGGTTAAACGCCTTGATCGCTCGGGATACGCACATCAAGGCCGAGCGGAGAAAAACTCCCGAACTTTGGCTTCCTCACGGGACGAGGGCAATCGAGCTTCCATCATTAATCTAAACTCTGTCAATCGGCATCATGGTCTACAAAGCCGGATGGCTTCCCACCATTCGGACGCTTCCCTATCGTAAAATATTGAGCGATAGAGGCTTTCCGGTCTCTGGCGCTTGATTCCGCAAAGATTTTCTCCAGCTCCTTTAACCAATGATCCTGGTGGGAGTCTCGGAAATACCGTCGAATTTGGGTGGTTGCATCTTTGCCACTTCTTGCGACCACCGGTCACCTCGATTTCCCATATCCGGGATCCCTTGCTGTCTCTCTCCCTGCCGTAGTCCCACCGCCACTTGCATTCGGTCCACGACTGGGCGAACCGAGTCATCTGGTTCACCACTTGACGAAGGATCTCTGCACAGCAGGATCTGGTTCATTATTAATAGATTGTTGCGGCTCACGAGCTATGATCGCCCGGTTAGAAGGCGACGCCTCCCTTTCGGCATTTCTTCGTCCGCGTCCACGACCGCGACCACGTCCACGTCGCCTCTCAACATACCGTAAGCATAAATACTCAATATACAGAAAACAACATCGTTCTAATATCCGAGTATAAAGAGATACAATATGCAAAGAACGAGATAGAGTTTAGGAACTTACAACCACTGTTCGCATGAAGACGTAGGCAGTGCAGTGATGTCATTCACGGCCGGTTACCCCAAAAGACATAAATGACCCCTATTTTAACCCAACGGCCAAGATATCCATAATCTTAGCTCTGATACCATATTCTGTAACACCCCCGATATATTCGGGAATATTCTGCGCCGTAAATCCTTTACGTAAGGATTTACAAGGCTGAAGAATTGAACAAGTATAAAAAGGTACTAATAAATGGAAATAACGGAATTACAGTACATCAGTTCTGACCCAATACAGGAATAGTACAATTGTTCAACAGAACTCAATAATACATTAACAAATTCAAAACATCACAAACGACTTCGTACTCGAGTACTTATTGAAATAACGAATGAACAACAGATAAATAAACCCGGTCGGGACATCACTCTGCACCCTCGTCGTCATACTGATCCAGTGGTTGTTTCCCCGCTCTCCTGGATCCTGAACACAAACAAAATGTTCACCCCCGAAGGGGTTAGCACAACGATGCTAGTACAAGTACCACAACATATTATTCATATCTCACGGTGAATAATAATAATAACGTAAACGACAAAATACCAACGAGTCTTCTCCTACGAGAAACTCAAACATAACATACACAACTGATAATCACAACATGATATCAATACATACACATGGTAATTCCATCGATCCAGCGTTCACTGCCTAGAACCCACGATGATCCCGTCAGACCAACCCGTGGTGGAAAAACCCGTCCGATGATCCGGTAAGACGCTAGCATAGATCCCCCGATGATCCCGTCGGACCAACACGAGGTGGACATACAATAACGACATACATGCACGACAATATGTATAACAACAATACATAAAACAATTAAGGTACTTGCTTCGATTTGAAGACAATAACAATACTTCCACGAAAATGAACACTCGAAGGTCGTCCTCCTCAATCAATCACATAACGAGACCAAACCTTAACAAAAGAAATGATATAGGATTTATCTCACGTCGTATGAATGTTAAACAATTCGATTAACGGTCAAAAGTTCATAAACTGAAATCTGCCCGAATAGCTTAGCGCACGCTAAGTACTCTGTGTAGCGTGCGTTACGTGCATCCAATAGCGCACGCAAACAACAAAGCCTAGCACACGCTAACGATGCATGGTCGGCACCTCACCGACCCGGCCCGGTTGACTTCGTCGATGGTCTTGCGACGTTACGTACCAAACGTAGCGCACGCTAACAATCGCCGATAGCGCCGTTACAATGCATAGCATAGCGTGCGCTATCTATGCATGGCGATTCTTGGTGAGCGATGGCTGTTCTTGCCATGTTTGAAACAACGAAATCTTGCGTGATAATTCATGTTACTTCCATGAATACTATGTCTACACCCTCATGAATGATTATACGGATAAAGACAACTTGGATTCAAGGATCGCATGCCAATATAAAACCATATTCTTTTCCGACTTCAAATCTTCATACGATAATACGAAAAACTAAATGGTTGATATCAACACCTCTATATCATCCATATTATCCTACCAAGTTGATAAACGTCCTATATATACTAGATAAATCCTTCCATGATCAAACCTTTAGATTTATCTAACAATAAGGATGTTAACGTCTAGTCCAAGATTACTATGAAATCATCTATTAGATTCGGTTAACCAATGATAGAAGCTTCTCTTCACATATCCAGTGTACTAAGATTCGAATCATGATGATTATAATCAAGGTATTCCGTGCTTATACAACTCACTATTCCAAACATGATATACTTGGATAATTCATCTATGAAAATCCATATCTTGTTAACATGATCATCCAAATCGTTAGAATCCAACTCTAAGTCCGGAGATAGATTGAACATACCTTAAAATGACGAAATCACCGAACCGTAAGGTAGAATCCAACTCCGGTTGGTTGTATGCCCTTCCAAGGTGCTATTCCACTTCCATGAACATTCCACGTGGTAACCAATGTATAAACATCAACAATATGTGTTCTAAGTGTATAAGAGTATTTCTACAACTCTCTCGAACTCTCAAGATTGAGGAAAGTGCGAAAGAAATGCAAGCCAACTCGGTTGATGTCCCATTTATAATTTTCTGCATTATTGACAAGTTAGCGCACGCTACTAAGCATCCCTTAGCGTGCGCTAATAATGGTTGACTTCAGATTTTGTCCGGGTGCGTCAGCGGGAATCTTATCCGGACCCATGTCCCGCTGGCGCACGAGCCAGCTGCCCCGCTCAATAATTGAGTCCTTAGCGCACGTTACTCATACCTGCATAGCGTGCGCTAAAAATGGCCCGATAGCGCGCGTTAAGATACATTCTTAGCGTGCGCTATCACAAGGTTGCTTGAGCAATTTTGCATGTTTCTATACTTATGCGTAATGATATTAATGCACTAAATATCACACTCCAATAATCAAAATCATCAATCCGAAATAATACATGGTTGAATACAGATGAAATACACTGTAATAAATCCGGATATTACATCATCATGGGTTCTAGGCAGTGAATGCTGGATCGTCGGAATTACAATGTGTATGTTATGATATCATGTTGTGATTATCAGTTGTGTATGTTATGTATGAGTTTCTCGCAGGAGAAGACTCGTTTGACATTTTATCATTTACGTTATTTTTATTCTGCGTGTGGCATTGGATAATATGTTGTGGTACTCGTACTAGCATCGTTGTGCTAACCCCTTCGGGGGTGAACATTTTGTTTATGTTCAGGATCCAGGAGAACAGGAAAACAACCACTGGAGCTGCATGACGACGAGGGTGCAGAGTGATGTTTTGGCCGGGTTCATTTGTCTGTTGTTTATTGGTTATTTCAATAAGTACTCGAGTACGAAGTCATTTATGATGAATTTGAATTTGGTGATGTATTATTAAGTTTCTGTTGAACAATTGTATTTTCAGTATTTGGTCAGAACTGTTGTATCTTAATTCTGTTATTTCCATTCGTTAGTACCTTTTAATGTCTGTTCAAGTCTTCAGCCTTGTAAATCCTTATGTAAAGGATTTACGGCGCTGTAAATTTCCTGAATATATCGGGGGTGTTACAGTATATACGAATATTAAAAATGAAACACAAGAGACACGAGAAACATACCCTTGTAGTCGTTGATTAAATGGTGTCCTTCTCTTGAGGTATTCCCAAGCTTTAGTTAAATTCCCTACATTCCAATTTGCTCCAAGATCTTGGATGATCCAATGCCGAAAGGACCGCGTCACTACTTGCCACGCGCCGGAGAAATGACTGGAACGACTAAAACTCATTATCCTCCAAGGATACGGCTAGAACAAGGTTGTAGAAGCTTGTTTATCAAGATTATAACACTCTAAGTATATAATCTATGATCTCTCTATTGATTTTTTGATTTTTCTCTAAGAAAATTCAAGAACAAAATGAATAAGAAGATGAACACTTGGAGAAATATTTTTCTCTCTCTATTCTATTTGCCAAAACCATAAGTCTTGTGTATGGAAAGAGAGGTGTGTCTTCACTTTTATTCTTCTTCCCAATCCCACAAAATCCCCCTTTACCGAATTTTAAGAGATATCAAATCTCTCAAGTCATAAGTCCTTCACCAACCAAATCAAGACTAAGACCAAAGGCAAGGAATCAAGGCGAGGCGGCCGCTAGAAGGAATCAGACGAGTTCGGTTCGTTTCGGACTCCCGTGAGTCCAAATAGGTAAACTCTGATCCGTTCCGATGTATTTATATCGATTAATTAATCCAATTAATTAATCATATCAAATACATATAACATAATTAATTTCTCCAAGAATTAATTATATTCATGAATTAAATTAATCACCCACTAATTCATTTAATTCATCAGGTCGTAAATCAATTTATCCAATAAATCAATTTAGACATCCAATGTCCTAAATTAGATATCCAATATCTAATATTCATAATGAGAGAATAAGCTAGATTCATTCCGTCGTCAATCCTATTGCGCGACTCGGTAGGTCCATCTTAGTCAGCAATGGGAGGAACCAAAAAGTAGTAGCACCACCTAGCCAGCCTAGCGGCCTACATTGTACCCCAACTGAGAACGATTGATTGGGATCATTCAAGAACCATTCTGTCGTGAATACCAGTATACGTTTAAACCCTTCTTTCAAATGTGCCGATCAAGTTATAGGGTCACAGTCAGTCAAACCCTATATGTACTTGACTCTATGCATGTGTTAATGTAAATCAAGATCATCGAGCTCTCGTATATCCAATAAAACTAGCTCCAATGCTTTGGCCAAAGACTTATGATCTCATCTGCCAATAACCGCATAGGACATATAACCCGTTCACTAACAGGAGAAAGAATTCTATCTTGGTATTCAGTAGGACCTGCCACTTGCCCATCAAGATGCACGTCGAGGTTGACCCCAGCCTTCTGGTTTACAGGGTCGAACTACTCTAATGAAAATTTTGACGTCACAAGCACATCCCTACTAAATCCTCAAGTCAAAGGTTCACGAATACCTATCACAAGCTTTCGATTCTGTCATTGACTGTCCCGGAGTGAAATTCGTGTGACTAATCGAGGGTGAGTCGGTTCGAGTATACTAATACAATTAGCATACCTATAACGTGTGCTCCCACTAACCATTAGTGTTCGACAGGCACTCTTCTTGTCAAAGAACACGTCATACAAGTCTTCACATAAACTTAACGCCCAGTCATATTTCATCGACTTGCGAATGATTAAGTATTTGAGCTATAAACCTTTCCAGTGCCGACCCCCTTATCCAATAAGGAGTGGAACATTTTGCTCTCAAATACACATACTTATTTCTATATGTATATTTACAAGTTAGGAATGCTAGTAACTGCCAGTAAATTAAGAAACATTCATTGCCTTATGATAATGATTTACATAATAACAAGTACAATGCCCTCACTCAACATCCTCTGAGTGGCATTCGAGGCATACTCCTAACATATACACCACGATTCCTTCCGTCCCTTTTGGTAAAACCAAAATTGGTGCTGAAATCAATCGACTTTTGAGTTCATCAAAAATATGTTGACATGCCCCTGACCACAAATACTTCTTGTCCTTACTCAACAGATTAGTCAGTGGTTGAGAAATCGTAGAAAAACCTTCCACGAACCGTCGGTAATAACCTTCTAGACCCAGGAAACTGCGAACTTCCTTCACGTTCTTCGGAGGTAACCAGTCTCGGATAGCTTCTGTCTTCTGTGGGTCTACTCTGACCCCTTCGGCTAATATCACATGCCCAAGAAAAACAACCTCAGGCATCAAGAATTCACATTTGGAAACTTCCCATAAAGCTGCTCTTGCCTCACACCTCGAGAACCTGATGGAGATGACGCTCATGCTCTTCATGGTCACGAGAGTAAATCAGAATGTCGTCAATAAAAACAACTACAAAATGATCTAGATAATTAATAAAAACTCGATTCATCAACTCCATGAATACCGTCGGTGCATTAGTTAGTCCAAATGGCATCACCACGAACTCGTAATTCCCATAGCGAGTACAAAAAAGTTGTCTTCGAAATGTCGGACTCTCGAATCCTTAACTGATGATAAGCGGACCTCAAGTCAATCTTATAAAACACGGTAGCTCCCTGAAGTTGATCCAATAAATTATCAATACGAGGCAATGGATATTTGTTCTTGATGGTTACCCTGCTCAGCTTACGGTAGTTAATACACAGTCGCAGAGATCCGTCTTTCTTCCGTACAAATACCACTGGTGCTCCCCAAGGGGATGCACTAGGTCGAATATATCCCTCTTAGTTAACTCCTCAGGCTGGTTCTTGAACTCCTGCATCTCGTTCGGAGCCATACAATACTGTGCTTTCGAAAGCGGGGACGTACCTGGCTCTAACTCAATATTAAAATATACCTCACGATGTGGGGGTAAGCCTGGGAACTCGTCTGGAAATACATCTGGGTAGTCTCGAACTACCGAAATATCGGCCAATTCAACTGGTCTATCCGCTGTTTTGGTCATGTTACACCAATAACCAATACACCCTTGATTAAGCAGTTTCACTGCTTTCATAGCGCTGATGACTCTCCCGGAACGGCTGGGATTATCACCCCAAAAAATGCACTCGAAACCATCATTAGAAGTGACGGTCACCATCCGCTTGCGGATACAAGTAGGGCTTCATGACGATCCATCCAATCGATACCCAAGATTATATCATCCTTAGGTAAATCGACTACAATCAAATCTGACAATCACTCACGGTCATTTATATGAATCGGACAGTGCTGGACTTCACGAATCCCAATAATTCTTCTACCATCGGGTAGACCAATCACATAAGGCTTACAATCGATAACATGGTCTAATGGCAAGCAACTTAAACAAGAAGCAGATATAAAAGAGTGTGAAACACCCGTCTCAAAAAGAACACAAACGGGTTGAGAGTGGATCTCGAGTATACCTGCAATCATGCTGGCCTCGGGATCGTCAGCCTTGTTCATCTCGCAAATCCTGGGTTTCTCAGACCTGGAACCAGGTGTACCGCTTTGATTCCCACGGCCCATTCCCTTGTTTGCCCCTGTAGTCTGATAGGAGGCAGACGGTGGTGCTCGATCCTGTACTGGAGGCTGGACTGGAGCACGAGAGGATGCTGGGGTACGTCCTAGTCCATTCCTATAGAAATGGGCATGGTGACCAGTAATCCCACACATATGGCATGCAACCGCCGGCTTCGGACATTTGTACCGGATATGCCCCTGATCTCCATAGTTGTAACACACAAAGGACGAGTTGGCCACTCGAGGATAAGAATTTATTGATTTGGTCGTCATGGGTGGCCGCTCAGAAAAAGGTCGGCACAGATTGGGGCTTCTTGAATGTTTCCCAACTACTGTCAGTCTAGTTCTGGTTCCCGGATCTCTTGTTGTTGGGCTGTGGCTGCTTTCTGGAAATCTCTTTCGCGGTAAGTTCATACTCACGAGCTTTTTCAATGAATTCTGGCAGAGTCGTGCATTGGTGATTAAGAAATTGCATTTTCATTTGTGGTTTAAGCCTCTTGAGAAAGTACTTGATCTTATCGGCTTCCGTTTGGACAATCGACGAAGCAATAGGAAGAAGTGTCTGAAATTTCTCGGCAACCGATAGTACATCATCATCTTCAGACGGATCTGGGTTCAGCAATTCTAACAGCTTGGCCTCACGGAGTGGACCTGGGTAATAACGGTCTAACATGAGGTTTTTAAATTCCTCCCAAGTATATACACCATCACCTGGCCTCACCGAAAGCCACTAGGTGTGGACGCTCTTGCTAAGATAGTAAGCTGCTACGGAGACACGATTCTCTTCTGGGAAGTCCACCATCTCGAATAATTTCTCAAAGTGTTCAATCCAATGTACAACAATATCAGCAGGCTCAGAGGAGCCTTCAAAAGTCTGGGGGTCACTGGCGAGAGTTGTCGCTGATGATCCGACTCACGGGTCCACCGTGCACAGGAGGTGGTGGATGAGGTCCCTGCTGATGCCCAGTAGTAGCTCTCTGCATAACGTCCATCAATTGACCCATCTGAGTCATCTGAGCTATCATGCCCTGCATAACAACGTAAGGATCGACACACGCATTCTCATGTTTAGTGTGGTGCGATTGGTCCCTAGGAGGCGAATCAATGTCTGCAGAACTCAGCTACACATTCGAACGCATGGTGGCTCGTGGTTTCGGGATTCGGCCCCTTCTGAGGCCTCGTCCCCCTCTGCCACGACCGCTCATATTTCTTTCTATACTGAAAGAATCAAATAATAATAATAACCATAAGCATAGTTCATGACCATCTTTACAACCAAGCAAAATTCATGCTAAGTTAATAGCAACAAAGAAACTACATATTCAAGAAAACAGTTCATAATCAATTATTGACACTACGAGTGCCACACAGAATATCATATCGACATCGAGTCGAACAATTTCAATCACATAATCAATCCAGAATTTACCTCGAAATATCATTTAGATAAATCCTGCCACAGATCCTCGAAATATCAAGATCAACAAAGAGATCTATTCCGAAATCAATATCACACCAGTAATTAAATCATGGCTCATAAAGTACATACTGTATTTGGCTCGTAGGGTCAGGCGCTTGCACAGGTCACACGTGACACGAAGGTCTCTTGATACTAGTTCATTCCACAACGACTCTTAAAGAGAAAACGACTCTCTGATACCATCTTCTGTAACACCCCAAAAGGCGGCTATTACAGTGTTGTGGACCCCACACTGGGACCCACCAGGCAATACCAAAATACGGATTAAATATATATTACCTTGTGATACCGAACCACAATAAATAGTCATTACTCCGATTAGGAGTTTATAAATAGTATGGTCAATGACCTTAACATACGCAGGATCCAAATACAAGTATAAACCATATGAAGATGGAATATACTTCAAATAACAATAAAATCGGGCAATAGTTTAAATGAAGCGGAAAGTAACATTACACGGTTTTCAAGCATAACCGGACAACAAAAGATTTGGGGCTCCCGAACTAGTATCCTTCGAACCCTTCGCCGTCACCATGCTCTTCCCGTGCCTTGCCTTTGCCTCAACCTAAAATACAACACTAGTATTTCGCCCAAAACACAGGGTCAGATATACATGATAAATGATTCTCCAGACATTATACAATTCACATATACTAGATCTCAAAGAAAACATCCCGACTATTGAACATACCCCTCGGGCATATGAACAATCAGTCACAAACCGTCGAACATATCTAATTATACATGGACTATGAATGACCAAACAATATGGCTCAAGATGGACATCACAGTACGCCCGATCCGGTGTGTCCGTGCACATGTCCACCCCATATACGAAATCAAGAATATACGTGTGACAATGTGCCTAATTAGCCTCACGAACTACGTCTCGTGTGCACAGTCTAATCTGGAAACATCCACGTATGACTATATATGTGCCTGGCCAAAAATCCTGCATAATAACCAATCAGCACGCAGATATAATTCCAGATATGTCACGATACAACATGACAACGAATTCAATAAATCACATATCTAATTAAGGATCAAGAAACTCACCGAAGTGACAATAAGGATCAACGAGATCAACGATTCAAAGGAGATGAACTTGGGAATGCAACATGATGACAAACGAAACATCATCAAGAACAATATCGAACTACGAATCACAGATTCATAAGTGTTTCATATACACGAAACGTATAACCATCACAAGAATTCAATCATCATTCTAACCAAGCAAGATAACTTGCCTCATTTCCGTAGGTGAACGATAGTCTTTCTCCAAACGATCAAACGGACGGTATCCTTGATTAAATACTCAATCGAACAAACAACCCTGAATGAAACATAATTCATTCAATAATACATTCACACAATATTGATATCAATTAATAGGAAACGACACCTGAAACCTACTCGTTCAATTAATTCTTTTACAATAAATATTCTATCAACTATCGGTGAAATTCAATACATATGATTTGTCTTCCACAAATCGGATTACTATACTAAAATGTCCTTTTAATACTCTTGTTATCACTATAAACAAGTTTATACATTAAACTCCTTCAATTCACCATTAAAAATCGGATTAACCAGGTTCTTTAACATCTATGTCCTTTATGACACAAGGATCGCTGAGAACTAACATTATCACCAATAATCAATAATATCTTCCTAAGAACATTATCAACTTATTAATATGGTGATCAACACATACCTAAGGTATCAAAACAACCAATTTTCATATATAAGAGTTATAATTGTGTTCATCAAAACCCTTTTATCATCTCTCAAAGACTTTGCTAAGCCAAAACAGAAATGAAGTTATAGTTTTTAGGTTCAAGAACAAACATTCATCAAGTTCTTAACATGGTGTTCTAATACATTTTATGTCAATAATTCCATCGATTAAACTTAACTACAATGCAGCTAAATGATTATTATTGTTCCACTGATGTTAACACATCCAACAAGACGAGTATGATTATATAAACGTGATCATTATCATTTTAACATCAAGAACATCTTCATTTCAACCCTCTAATTATCATATTCATCAAGAAGTGTTAAAAAGCATAACCACAAACATTTTTTACTTGATTAATTCAGCACTAGGTGTAGTATACTATATCACTATCATCATAACTACGACAATATAGAGAAGAATCGCACAACATACCTTAAGAAACGAAGAACAACCACCAAAACTACAAGAACACACTCCAAGCTTCAAGAACACCTCTAAACATCCAATCAACAAGCTCCAATCCAAGATGCAAGGCTCAAATACAGGTTGGAAGGGAGTATAGTCGGTCTGCAGGGGGACGATAGTTGGAGAAAAATATTAAAGTTGGGACGTGCAAATGAAATACACAAGCTGTCTTTTTATAAACTGCACAGTTCGTTACGTACGTTATCGCATAAAGATAACGTACGTTAATACCTTTACGTACGCTACACGTAAAATGTTACGTACGTGATCTGCCTCCAGAGGCTACTACCTCAAAATACCAACCTCATTACGTACGTTATAGTCTCAGAATTACGTACGTAATGTACGTCAACTTGACTGCCTCGAAAAAACCAAGTATCCGGATCATATCCGGACCCTCATGTCGAAAGTTGAGATCGGATAAGATTCTCAGCATTACGTACGTAACCGGAACTCCATTACATATGTAAATCCAACGAATTAATGTACGTTAAGTTAAATCCTTAGCGTATTTTAAACATAAAAAACCTAGCCCAAAAATGTAACAATCTACACAATGTCAAGAAATCAACCATAATGCGATTGACAGTTATAATCAAGTCTATTCTGATATATCCCGACATCAATAAACATTAACTAAATATAACATGATTACAACAATACTCAAATTATCCAAATAATACAATAGTAGATAAGAAATTACTCTAGGAAGACCGTGTATAGCACGACTCTGTCTGGCGGGCAGACAAAATGAATCTTCCATACACCAAACATATACTACAATTTATTATCATATAATTAATAAACACACAATATGAATCTTCCTGGCGGTCAGACAAAAGAATAAATTCCCTGTTAAAATAAACAGATATAGACAATATCCCAGATGGCCGTGCGGTTGCCGTGATGCCCTAAGGCCACGGGTTCGACACTCACTGGCTGCAACTTTATTTTGAAATAATATTTTGACATTAAAACATACTTTCAGTTCAAATAGTACTACAGTGAAAAAGTTTCACAAAAGGGAGCTGCATCTGAGATGGCAAGGCACGACCCCCTTGGACCGGATGTTGCGGGATCGAATCCCACATACAGTGCATTTGTTTTTAATGATTTACCGCGACCTGCGAGTTCTGGTCCGCGGCTCACAACCTGACCTGGACCCCTACCGGTCTGACCCGTCAGACTACAGATCTGTTCCAGATAATTCTGGACAGGAAAAATTGCAAATGGTCCAGAAAATTAATTTATGACGATCAGATTTAATCAAATTAAATCAAAAAAATTATACCCCCTCCACTTTTAAATAGATGTCATTTTAGACTTTTATAACTTTTTCAAATTAGATGTCACTTTAGCTTTATTCTTCTCTTTATTCCATTATTACCCCTAATTAATTTACCTCAAAATTCATCTTTTCACTCTTCATTAATTACAAAATATTATTTATTAGGGGCAAATTTTGGCATAAAAGAATTTTCTTAATTTATATGCACAAAGCCAAAGTGACATCTATTTAAAAGTGAAGGGCGTATAAAAAACTCTAATACCATTGTTGGATTTTTCATGTATCTAATACATCGAATATGAGCAAAAATGTAGCGGAATAATAAAACAAAAAACTCAAAATGAAGATCTCATGTAGTAATTTAATTGTTTAATTAAATGGTTCGTCGAATTACCTTAATTCGAAGAACAAATCTAGATTCAGACCAGAAGCTGATGAAAGTCACATTCCTCTTCGATGATCCACACACGAACAATTGCACAAGTCAGATTGTTAGATCCTTATGAATATTGATAAACAATACAACTGATGATTCCTTGCTAGAAGAACTGTACTACTGATCGAGATCAACTAAGGGAAGAACGCGGGATGGCCGAATCGAGATTTCTTGAACAAAAAGGGGCGACCGAGTTTCTGAGGGGAGGGGGTCTATTTTCTTCTCTTTTTTTCTATGGCAACTCCTTGTCATAGATCCCTTATCTATATTAAGTAAACCCTAGAGTCGAAACTCTAACATTTGCTTAGTTACCCTTCAAATTATTAAATGATACAATATATAATATTCGATATTATATATACTATTTATTATTTAATCTTTTAATAAATATAATATCCAATATTATATTTACTGTTTCCAGTTGATATAATTAAATAATATAATATATGTTGGCCATAGAGTATACACTAAACAACTTAGAGGGGAGGTTGAATAAGCTGTATCTTTTTTGAAGTAATTTGCGTAGCGAAATTAAGTTGCTGTAAATACAACTAATTGTTATCCTGTTTTCTTGGTGCGTAGAGTTTTAGTAACGTATATACTTAAAATCACACAGGCAGATATGAAAACTGTAAATGACAGAATGTACGAATATAAGTGGTTCGAGGTAAACCCTCTACTACACTGGTCCTCCACACAGGAGTAAGAAGTTTATTAAAATCACTGCGTACACAACTACGTGACATCAACTAAACCTGTCGCTGTATCGTTCACACAGATTGATACAGCTGACAACAGCTTGGGCCATCACACAGATTAGATTTGGCTCTTTCGACTTGCTTCTTCTCACACAGATCGAAGCTTCATCTTCAATGCTATTCTTCCCACACAAGTCGTAACTAGCAGAGGCTTAGTCCACAAGCGGCAAAGTTGATCTCAACGTAAGGATTGGTAGACCAAGTTCAAACAACAGTTGTATGCTTTGATGATCGTTCGCTATTCGATGTGCTGTTTGCATTGAGGACTCTATATTTCTTCACTTGATGATGCTGTATGTAGGGGTGTTTAAATCGGGTTTATATTCAAACCGGTTCGGGTTTTAAAACCGAATCGGTTTTTGGTCGTATTCTGGGAACCGGTTTTTTGACCAAACCGGTTCGGGTCGGGTTGGGTTGGGGACTGTAAAAAATAGACCCTATAATAACCGGTTTGGGTCGGTTTGTGAGCGGTTCGGGTAGGAAAAACCGGTTATAATCGGTTTTTAAAAAAAAATAAAAAAATAATATATTCTTATTAAATAAACCCATTATACATTAAATATAAACTTTTATTAAAGAAACTCATTACAACATCAAATATTATTCAAACATTTAGAATTTAAAACATAAACTTTTATTAAATAAACTCATTACAACATCAACTATTATTCAAATATTTAGAATTTAAAACATAAACTTTTATTAAATAAACTCATTACAACATTAACTTTTATTCAAACATTTAGAATTTAAAACATAAACTTTTATTAAATAAACTCATTACAACATCAAATTTTATTCAAACATTTAGAATTTATAACATAAACTTTTATTCATCGAGAGTGATATCTTTTTCAGAGCTAGCCTCGCGCGAAGCTTCATCGAGAGCAATTTCTTCATCGGAGAGTGAGATTGCAAAACCTTCTTCCACCTCGATATCATGTATTTCTTGTTCAATGTCTAGTTCTCCTTCAAGACTTTGAGTGTGTTGTATACGCTCGGATGCGTCCAAGTGATCCTTCAAGTAAATACACATCTCCAATGATGCCGGTGTGAGTCTTATTCTTCGTATAGATAATACCCTGCCACTAAGAGAAAAAGCAGATTCCGAAGCTACCGTAGAAGCTTAGACGGTTAGTAAATCTCGGTCCATAGCGGTTAGAATGGGAAATTGAGTTTCCCTTCCTTTCCAACAAGCCAAAATATCAAAATTTGCAAATTCATGGGGTCCCATAGTCGATAAAAAATCGGTTCCAATATATCTCCCATATTCGCTAGTAGATGATTGGTCACCTTCACCCCTAGCCCGTTCAGTGTTTTCTTCTCTTAAACTATTATATAAGTTAAGCATGGGATCCGCGCTAGTAGAATTAGAAAATGATGATGAAAACGAACTTGAAGAATCATTTCTTGAACCATACTTTTTAAAATAAACCCTGAATAAATCTTTGAAATTTTTGTTAAAAATGGCTTTTGCATCTCTTGAATAGAAAACGTTTTCGTTATGCACCTCTAAATCAATTGAGATTTTGTCGATAAGTAGTTTCACCCCGCTAATATTCATACATGGGTTCAAGGCGGCGGAACAAGTAATTACTGGTGGCATTTTCTTAGTTTTTCTTTCATGGGCGAAACCATTTTTTCATATAAATCACCACTTAATTCGTAGTCGCTTAATTTTGAACACATTAAATAAATTTGATTAAGTACCAAATGACTCATGGGATAATAAACACCCAATAATAAAGTTGTTGCGTTTTTAAAAACTTTGACCAATTCGCTTATTTTTCTAACTATATCCCATTGTTCCGACGTAAATGGTGTAACCCTACTCGTCCTATTCGCAAGTTCATCATGAAAAAGTTGTAAAGTATCATGTTGGCGTAAACCACAACAAAACATTTTATAAGTCGAATTCCATCTTGTAGGAACGTCCCAATTAGGGGTTAAAAATGTAATACCCCTAATTTCGATTTCTGGTAATTTCTCCTTTTTGGCGGAATTCCATTTCGACGACTCGCTCATGACCGGTTCGTCATTCTGAGAATGATTAATTCTACACTTTTTGACATCCGAGTTCGTTTCGGTGTCGTTTTGTTGAGTTCCGTGCTTTTTAGCGACTTTTCCGCACTTGAGTTCGATTCTTGCGAATCTCATTCGCAACTGCTGTTTCGAGTTTCCCGTAAGTCCGTTTAACTTTGTTAGATGTGTTGTGAACTTTGGTTTGGTTATTCGATCACGTATCGTGATGGGCGTTTTGGGCCATTTTGTAATTTATCCAAAGTTACGGGTATCCGTATCTGTATCTGTTGTCTCGACACTTTTCTTGGTCGCATATGATCAATTATTGAATTATGTTTTCATTTCGGGTCAATGATGTTGTCCGCGATCTTTTCGTCATGATCGCTCGTGCGGCGAAATCGAAATCGAGTCGCCGGGTCATGGCCGGACGGTGGCGGGTCCTGGCCGGACGGTTGCGGGCACTGGCCGGGCTGACGCAGCAGAAACCGGCATAGCGCACGCTACTGCCGGAAGATTGTGTGTGCTAACTGGCAGGAGTAGCGCACGTTATGCGGCCGGCCGCCGACGACGCTTAGCGTGCGCGAGGCGTAAGGCAGCCGGACTTGGGTGGATCGGCAGGTAGCGCACGCTACTGCCGGACACTACGTATGCTATGACCAGCAGGTAGCGCACGCTACGTCCGAAAGGCTGCGTGCGCTACCTGGCCGAGCAGTGTCTCTGGACTGCGGCCTGGGCCGATAGCGTACGCTAGCTCGGCAGCCTAGCGCACGCTAGGCTGCACCTGTATAAATGTGACAGAGCAGTCACATTTCCTCTCGTTTTTCATTCCCTCTCTTTCTCTTCCGCGGCTGGATACTTGGAGATCTTCGATCCATGTTGTTTAACAACAAATCCATGAAGTTCTTGAGGTTATATCATTGATCAATCATCCGTTATCATCCTTTGATCGAGCGAATCAAGGTAAAGTACTCTTCTTAGAACCGTAAATTCTTGAATTTGGGGGGTTTTGCGTTTTTGTCCGATTCGTTCCGTATTGTTGATTAATTCATGATGGGTATGATTAATCTTGGTAGTATTCTTGTGTTTAACATCATTTAATCCATTGTTCTTCGTCGAATCGAAGTATATTTCTTGATTTCCTTCAAATCGACTTTTTAGGGGATTTGTCCTCGATCTCGTTTTCCATCCATTTTTGATGGATCGATTGTGGTTAAATGATGTTGTTAAACACATTTTATGGATTGTATATCCATATTTCAACTTGGAATTCCGTATTCGTGTTTTGTCGGGACAAATCGTGTTCTTGGCCGTTTTGGGGAAAACACTTGAACTTTCGTCATTCGTTCTTTGAATTCAATGGCTTTGAGTCGTGCTATGGAATTCAATTTCATTATTGTTATTGTCCTTCGTAGTTTATTATCGCGAGTTGGCGATCGGTGGAGTCGGCGGGTTCGTAGTCGGTTCGTGTCAACCTACTTCGGTCGATTCTCCGTGTTGTTCTTATTCGAGGCGAGTACCTTGTCCATACTATTCTTGTTTTGTGGATATGATGATTGGTGATCGTCTTGGTGTGTTTGTTTGTTTGTTCGAAATGAGTTTTCAAAAGATTTGGTTAGCCTTGTTAAAGGCCCTCTTTCAAAACCGTGTGTGTTTTGTGATTGGTGTGATTCGTGAACAAGTATGTGAATCTTATGGATATGTTTGGCGTTGATGTGGCACTTGGTAATGCGTGTGTACATATATGGTTTCATTTCGGTGCATTGTGGTTTGACGTGCGTGTTGTTATTTGTTCGTGTGGTCGTGGACTAATGGATAAATTATGTGAATGGGTGTATTGATTTGATAATTGTTACAACGATTGACCGTGTGCTTGATGTTTGTGACAATGTGAATACTTGTTGTGAGAGACGTCATATCCGGGAGCCTCTCAGGGCGGGGCGAGTACTCCGCCCTGGTGTACGTTGCAATGTGCGGCTCCATATGGTTGGTGAACGCCGGTGTTTAACCTGATGCATGTTCAAGGGGCGGCTCTTACGGGAGTGATGCCGGCGCGGTGACATGAACAAGGGGCGGCCGACATGGTGGAGTGAATGCCGGTGCACAGGTGTTCAGTGGAGGCGCCTGGCAGGCTTATTGGTAACAGATATTTGAGTGATAGCTAAGACCCCGTTACCGAACGATTATCGTATTTCAAAATTCTTTCAACTCTTTTCAAAATGCTGGTCTCGATATAGACCGTGATTTTGTGTTTTCTGAAAGTGTCTTTCAACTTGTTTTTAACGTTGGTATCAGGGTTAATTAACCAAGGACATTTGACGAGATCTCCGAGGGTTAATTAATCAGGGGTCTTGAGCAGTATTGGGAGGACGAGAGGCTGTGTCTTTGATGGGCTGTGTTGACATTCTGTGTTTTGGGTCGAGAACCCCGTGTGATGTTGAGACATTTGATCTCATGTTGATATTATTTGTATTTGGGTCAAGAACCCCGTGGAAATATTTGTGAAGACTAGCTTGGGTTGATTGAATGGTTTTCCTTGCAAATTGCTTTCCGCCTATTGGTCGAGGACCCTGTTGATTTTGGAAAGAGGAGGATTTGATAATCCTAAATTGTTTTCTATTAAAACTCTCGATGGCATCTTTACACTGTTTTATAAATTGTTTTCCTTGATTTGTGATCTTTCGGTTTTGGAATGTTTTACCCAAACTCTTGTCTCGGGAAGTACTTTTCGTCCTGTTTGGATCTTTGGGGATTCCTGGTTATTGTTATTCGTGGAATGTGAATTGTATGGCTCGTATTTGCACTTTGTTCTTGCACTAGCAAAACAGTGGAGTTTTGCTAACCCCCGAGTATTCGGGGGGTGGATGTCTGTTTTTGCATTCAGGTTTGGGAGCATAACACAGGGTCGGCATGAAGTATGATGAAAGATGAACGATACTAATCACACGAGGATCCGTATGATGTCATTGGTTTAGTTATAGTTTATTTTCCGCTGCAGTATTCTTTCCCGTTGTACGGGAGTGTGTTGTATTTGACCCCTGCGTGGGCATGTAATGAGTTTGAGTTTATGTATTTATTGAAAGACCAAATCGGTCTATTGAGTCATTTTAGCCTTAAAGGCATTGTTGAGTTGTTCTATGTTGTTACCAGCCTGGTAGATCCTTGAGGAAAGGGTATACGGCATGTAATATCCCTGAGTGGATTAGGGGTGTTACATAAATGGTATCGGAGCTTAGGTTGTGGAAACCTAGGCTGTCGGGTCAACTGGTGTCTGTTGAGTTTTGTCTCATCGGATATTGTCTGACTGAGTCGTGTCGCGACGCGTCGTCTGAGTTGGTTAGTCGTGATTAGTATCGTGGGGCGATCATCATCTTCGTGCGACCTGTGGATGTAAGTCTCCCTTATTTGTATTGTGCCTCGTGTGACACGAACTATTTGTTTGATTTTGTATTAAGTGATGGAATCTTTATGTAGATTCTCGGTTTCTGATGCGGTTATTGACTCATGTTTCATTTATATGAGGAGTATTGTCATTATTTACGTCCTTTTGACTGTGATATTTGACTGTCGTTTCCGGTAAAGGACAAGTGTTGTCTTGATTTTGAGCGAGTTGTTGCGTGTATTATGATTGTATGTAAGTGAATATTGTTACATGTGAGTTTTTTTAGGCATTCTAGCCTAATAGATTTTTCGAAAACCTTGAGTATCTTAGAAAATAAAATTCGAGACGTACTTTTAAATAGATGGTATTTTCAAGGCGCCCAATAGCGCAACTATCTGTTTCAAAATTCTTCTACCTCGAGGACCAAAATGTTTTGAGATATTTTCAATGTTTTAGAACACTTATATTTAGACCCGAGGGTCGAATATTCTGAAAGTTTTCACTAAGAGAAAGTGTCCTCATTTTTATCAAATACGAAATGGTCCTCCAAAGTCTCGATAACGATGTTTCACGTTTGTATTTTTTGAAAGGTGGTACTCAAGATCAACCGGTGTTTTTCTAAATTATTTTCAAAATGAGGTTTTCGTTTTTAAAACCTATCCATTCCTGTTTGAGGGCTGGGTATGTATGTATGATGTTCGCGTTATCATTATGATGTTTGCTCCCGAGTATAATCGAATTGGCAGTGTGAGCGATGATTCGTTTTCCACATATTTGTTGTGTTAGCCCCCTGTGAGAGGCGGGATGTTGGTGTTGAATGTTGCCTCCTCGTAGTGATTTCTGCGTTGTCGCGCATGTGCGAGCTGTTAGAGCTTGGGTTGGTATGACCGTGTGCATCAGTGATTGTTCCGTTATGTGTCGGTTGTTTAATGACTTGTTACCTTGCTCCCGTTTTTGTGAATTTCGTGGACGAGGTCGAAGGTAATACCCATACTATTTTGACTTCTGTATTTTCTCTTTCTCCAGTCTATCGATTCGCTCATGTTCGTTGATACCTTATGAACTTGTTCTATATTTCGGTTTCATCGTCCGAACGAACTGTGATCTTGTTGTGGGTCGATCTGGTTATCGCTGTGACTTTTTAGAGTTCGGTTCGATTCTTGTGAACCTTGTTCGGAAGTGACATCATGTGGTTCTATTAGCTCTTTTATTCGAAGTGGATCGGATTTGGAACTCCTGTGTTTTCGACTATGTCGACTCGTTTATGCTCGTTAACATTTTCTGAACTTTCCCTATTCCTTGCTTTTGTTGATCGAACGAGGGTGGTATTGTTTCGGAATAACTCGTTTGTCATTGTGACTTTTTAATCGCTATTCCCTTTCCTGTGGATCTTATGGGAATGCATGTCTTGTTGTTCTCACCAGATCATCATGGGAGCTGTTGTTTGAATTTTATTATCCTTCGTGTTTCGGACATGATTGTTCGATTTTTGTTATCTCGATCGTTTGTTTGTTCGGTTTTTGTTCTCGTTTCGTTATTTTTGAGTGTTCAGGCTCCTTCGTAATTCCCTTAAGTTCGGGAAATTAGTCTCGTTTTCGATCTTCCAACCCTTAGGCGATGGAATCCCGTATTTGTTCAGCGTTTGGCTCGCGTTTTGATTGATGAACCGTTGGGTTGGTCAATCGGATTGATTTTCGTTCGTTGTTTTGTGACTGTTAGGATAATCGACTTGATTGTACTATCTGTTTGATGACGCTTGTCACTTGTTGGTTTTATTATGTTTCTACCGGTGGCGTTGTGTTGGTCGTCGTGGAGCGCGTTTTCACGCCGTATATTCCTTTGCGTTGCTTGTAACGTTTCGCCGTTGGGCATAAGCTACGCGCTTCTTATGTATCTCGTTGAGTTTTTCCTGGCAGGATATTTCTTATCCCTACTTGTTTTAAGTTTTGGGACGAAACTTCTTTTAAGGAGGGTAGAATGTAATACCCGTAATTTCGATTTCCGGTAATTTCTCTTTTTCGGCAGAAGTCCATTTCGACGACTCGCTCATGACCGGTTCGTCATTCTGAGAATGATTAATTCTACACTTTTTGACATCCGAGTTCGTTTCGGTATCGTTTTGCTGAGTTCCATGCTTTTTAGCGACTTTTCCGCACTTGAGTTCGATTCTTGCGAATCTCGTTCGAAACTGCTATTTCGAGTTTCCCGTAAGTCCGTTTAACTTTGTTAGATGTGTTGTGAACTTCGGTTTGGTTATTCGATCACGTATCGTGATTTTCGGGCTTGGGCCATTTTGTAATTTACCCAAAGTTATGGGTATCCGTATCTATATCTGTTGTCTCGACCCTTTTCTTGGTCGCGTATGATCAATTATTGCATTATGTTTTCATTTCGGGTCGATGATGTTGTCCGCGAGCTTTTCGTCGTGATCGTTCCAAGCATTTTCGGAAATCGAGTCGTCGAGTCATGGCGGCTACACAGCTGGCCGGGCGGTGGCGGGTCCTGGCCGGACAGTTGCGGGAACTGGCCGGGCTGACGCGGCAGGAACCGATGTAGCGCACGCTACTGCCGGAAGACTGCGTGCGCTAACTGGCAGGAGTAACGCACTTTATGGGGCCGGCCGACACACGCTAGCGGGCCGAGGCAGTAAGGTAGTGGGGTACTGGACTTGGGTGGATCAGCAGGTAGTGCACGCTACTGCCGGACACTATGTACGCTACGACTGGCAGGTAACGCATGCTACGGACAAAAGGCTGCGCGCTACCGCCGAGCAAGACCGTGGATCGCGTTCGGGCCGATAGCGTACGCTAGCTCGGCAGCCTAGCGCACGCTAGGCTGCACCTGTATAAATGTGACAGAGCAGTCACATTTCCTCTCGTTTTTCATTCCCTCTCTTTCTCTTCCGCGGCTGGAGACTTGGAGATCTTCGAGCCATGTTGTTTAACAAAAAATCCATGAAGTTCTTGAGGTTATATCATTGATCAATCATCCGTTATCATCCTTTGATCCAGCGAATCAAGGTAATCTCTTCGTAGAACCCTAAATTCTTGAATTTGGGGGGTTTTTGCGTTTTTGTCGGATTCTTTCCGTATTTTTGATTAATTCATGATGGGTATGATTAATCTTGGTAGTATTATTGTGTTTAACATCATTTAATCCATTGTTCTTCGTCGAATCGAAGTTTATTTCTTGATTTCCTTCGAATCGGCTTTTTGGGGGATTTGTTCTCGATCTCGTTTTCCATCCATTTTTGATGGATCGATTGTGGTTAAATGATGTTGTTAAACACATTCTATGGATTGTATATCCATATTTCAACTTGGAATTCCGTTTTCGTGTTTTGTCGGGACAAATCGTGTTCTTAGCCGTTTTGGGGAAAACACTTGAACTTTCGTCATTCATTCTTTGAATTCAACGGCTTTGAGTCGTGCTATGGAATTCATTTTCATTGTCGTTATTGTCCTTCGTAGTTTATTATCGTGAGTTGGCGATCGGTGGAGTCGGCGGGTTCGTAGTCGGTTCGTGTCAACCTACTTCGGTCGATTCTCCGCGTTGTTCTTATTCGAGGCAAGTACCTTGTCCATACTATTCTTGTTTTGTGGATATGATGATTGGTGATCGTCCTGGTGTGTTTGTTTGTTTGTTCGAAATGAGTTTTCAAAAGAATTGGTTAGCCTTGTTAAAGGCCCTCTTTCAAAACCGTGTGTATTTTGTGATTGGTGTGATTCGTGAATGAGTATGTGAATCTTATGGATATGTTTGGCGTTGATGTTGCACTTGGTAATGCGTGTGTACGCATATGGTTTTATTTCGGTGCATTGTGGTTTGACGTGCGTGTTGTTATTTGTTCGTGTGGTCGTGGACTGACGGATAAATTATGTGAATTGGTGTATTGATTTGATAATTGTTACAATGATTGACTGTGTGCTTGATGTTTGTGACAATGTGAATACTTGTTGTGAGAGACGTCATATCCGGGAGCCTCTGAGGGTGGGACGAGTACTCCGGCCTGGTGTACGCTGCAATGTGCGGCTCCATATGGTTGGTGAACGCCGGTGTTTAACCTGATGCGTGTTCAAGGGGCGGCTCTTACGGGAGTGACGCCGGCGCGGTGACATGTACAAGGGGTGGCCGACATAGTGGAGTGAACGCCGGTACACAGGTGTTCAGTGGAGGCGCCTGGCAGGCTTATTGGTAACGGATATTTGAGTGATAGCTAAGACCCCGTTACCGAACGATTATCGTATTTCAAAATTCTTTCAACTCTTTTCAAAATGTTGGTCTCGATATAGACCGTGATTTTGTGTTTTCTGAAAGTGTGTTTCAATTTGTTTTTAATATTGGTATCAGGGTTAATTAACCAAGGACATTTGACGAGATCTCCGGGGGTTAATTAATCAGGGGTCTTGAGCAGTATTGGGAGGACGAGAGGCTGTGTCTTTGATGGGCTGTGTTGACATTCTGTGTTTTGGGTCGAGAACCCCGTGTGATGTTGAGACGTTTGATCTCATGTTGATATTATTTGTATTTGGGTCGAGAACCCCGTGGAAATATTTGTGAAGACTAGCTTGGGTTGATTGAATGGTTTTCCTTGCAAATTGCTTTCCGCCTACTGGTCGAGGACCCTGTTGATTTTGGAAAGAGGAGGATTTGAGAAGCCTAAATTGTTTTCTATTAAAACTCTCGATGGCATCTTTAAACTGTTTTATAAATTGTTTTTCTTGATTTGTGATCTTTCGGTTTTGGAATGTTTTATCCAAACTCTTGCCTCGGGAAGTACTTTTCGTCCTGTTTGGATCTTTGGGGATTCCTTGTTATTGTTATTCGTGGAATGTGAATTGTATGGCTCGTATTTGCACTTTGTTCTTGCACTAGCAAAAATAGTGGAGTTTTGCTAACCCCCGAGTTTTCGGGGGGTGGATGTCTGTTTTTGCATTCAGGTTTGGGAGCATAACACAGGGTCAGCATGAAGGATGATGAAAGATGAATGATACTAATCACACGAGGATCCGTATGATGTCATTGGTTTAGTTATAGTTTATTTTCCGTTGCAGTATTCTTTCCCGTTGTACGGGAGTATGTTGTATTTGACCCCTACGTGGGCATGTAATGAGTTTGAGTTTATGTATTTATTGAAAGACCAAATCGGTCTACTAAGTCATTTTAGCCTTAAAGGCATTGTTGAGTTGTTCTATGTTGTTACCAGCCTGGTAGATCCTTGAGGAAAGGGTCTACGGCGTGTAATATCCCTGAGTGGATTGGGGGTGTTACAAAAAAAATAGAATTCGTGTCCTTACACAATTTCATATATTGTTTATATCTAGCTTTACTTGAACAAAATATATCTTGTAACATTTTTTTAAAAGCGTCTTTTACCAAACTTATTTCGGGAACCGCTAATCCTTCTTGAACAACCAAGTTTATAATGTGTGCAACACATCGACTATGATAAAAAATACCATTCGAAGGCGGTTTATATGTTAATATTAATTTTTTTACCGCATTTGTATTATTAGACGCGTTATCAAATGAGATCGAAATTTTTTTTCTTGTAAGTTAAAGTTATTTATTACATTTTGTAACATATGAAATAAATTTTGACCCGTGTGAGGGTACTCAAAATTTTCAAAAGCATTTGTACGCTTCATCATTAGCCATGTATCGGGATCAATCCAATGTGCGGTAACACAAAGGTATGAACTGGGCAAACCATGAGGTGCCGACCAAACATCGGTTGTTAAGTTTACATTTGTATTTAAGTTTGCAAACCGTTTACTAGTTCTATTTTAGCCTTTTTCCATAACTTAATACAATCACGTCTAAGAGTAGCACGACTTACTTGTTTATATCACGGTTGAAGAGTATTTTGAATCACCTTAGTCAATCGAGGGTTATCGAAGTGGTTGAATGGCAAACCTTCTTGAATCACGTAGCTTGCAAATTGTTGTCGGCACCGCTCCGCCTCGTATGCAAAAATACCCCCCTCTCGTTACATAGATGCTTGACCGGCTTCCGGAACGGATTTGAGTCCTTCACAATACTTGTCGGTATGCATCTTCAACGTCGTGTTGGATTCATGTTTCAAAAACTTACCGCAATGTTTACAATGAACCTTAAGTTGCCCATCCGACAATTTCACGAGTTTGAAATTACACCAAATTTTTGGGTTTCGGGTTGTTTCTATAACTTCAACAATCTCGGGTGCATTCGTGGAAGCGGAAGAAGATTGAGTTGCCATTTGAATTGAGAGAACGAGAATTTTGTAATTTTTTTAGTACTTGAAGAGTGTTTGAGTATTGTGACTAAACCAAAACTCAAATAGGGTATTTATAGTTGATTAGGGATGGCAAAATGGTAAAAAAAAGGGCAAAAAACGGTGAGATTTTTGAATGCAACGGCTAGCTAACGGACACCTACGAAAACCGGTTTCAAACTATTTTTTTCAACCCGGTTCCGAAACCGGTTCCCCTAAAAACCGACCCGGACCGGTTTCTAACGGGAAAATGTAAAATCGGGTAGAAACCGCCGGTTTTGAGGCAACCCGAACCGATTTTGGCAAAAACCGGTTTTGACCGGTTTCGGTTTCAGTTTTTTTTTCGGTTTTAGTTTCGGTTTCGGTTTTTTTGCCCACCTCTAGCTGTATGCTCAAATATACTGCTCTTTGTTAGCTTGATATTCAGATTATTAGAGCTAATTGTCAGATGTATTGCGTGAGATAATGTCTCTTCAGTCCAATATCCTCTTGCATGGGATATTTATAACCTTAGAAATAGATCCATTGTAAATATAGCCGTTGGACGGTTGGTGAGATTGAGACAACTCTGGTTGACGGCTGCAGAATGTTTGAATTAAAGATGTTTCACATTTAATGCTTCAGATATTCTCTTTGACTTAGCATTAAATGCTCTTCAGTGTCTTCAGACTGTAGTCTCTTTATGCCGCATTAAATGCTGTACTAGCAGCATTAAATGTAACACCCCCGTGATTTATGGAGATATTACAGTGCCGTAGATTCTTTTTGGAGAACCTTCCAGGCTTAGATCAACACAAAACACATTAACCATCAACAAAATTGAGACATTTCCACACTTTTAAACTAACATCAACTCCAATACGACATACATCACCAAAACAATCCAATGCATGGTCCTGTTGGATCGCAACAGATACAACAACTCACAACTGATCCAACAACATCCAAAACAACTAACACCAACACATTGTACAATATATGACAGTACCCGCGTGAGTACAAAACCAAAATTCGACTTTGACCATGGCAAAACGACCACCGACTCAAAATAATACATGATATCAGTGTTGCTCGTCATCCTAGTGCCCTTCCCGCGCCGGCTCACCACTGAGACATGTATCTGAATACAAAACAAGTATATCCTCCCCAGAAGGGGTCAGCAAGAAGCCGGTGCAAGTACAACGATTCCAGAATATGTACAACAAATGAATAACAGAAATCGCGGTCACGGATATTCCGGAATATAGTACCACAAGACCAAATGTAAAACAACTTCCCAAGTTATACTGGCCCTTTACCTCACCCGATATACACACCCCAGGAGTCCTCATCAGGCCCTCGCTGGTTGTATAACCCAACCAAGTGATACATTTTCCGAAATACTCACTCACACGAAGTACATCAAACACAATCATAGCACTTGCATGAATACCACATTCTGATACCCCATATTCACACGAAGTACATCAAACACAATCAAAGTACTTGCCTGGCATTCCAGCGAATGGAAAATGGTTCGATTGACAAGGAAAATGGACTGAGCGATTAGCCAAACCTTCAACCTAAAATGGATCTTATTATATAATTAACGGGTTAAGATTTATATAACCATTAGAACTCTACTTTCTAATTTAGCCGAGTTTGGGTGAGACATAGCTACAGACACACTCCGCACATTTTCGGGGTGTAAGAATGTTATGTTTCGAATTAGGAGCCATTTGGAAGTCGTTTGACCCATTTTGTATTGAAACCAAGAAGGTTATACACTTTTTAAAGAAAATATTAAAGTTTAGGGTCAAATTGAATATCTAAAAAACTTCAATCAAGTCCAACTTTATTTCTAATTCCCAAATGGCTTAGCCTTAGGTTTTCTGAAAATTATGTTTTCATCCCAAAACTTTCTACGGCCATCTAATCCTCGTTTAAACTTCTCCCGTCTATCGTAACCTCACTGGGAGCTTCTATAACATCGACTAACACCATTTTTATACGTAAAAACACTTCACTTTCCTAAGTCGGCACACCTCGAACACAACCCACACACTGGAACACACACACCCAACACAGGCCCGGCCCTGAGGGCGGGCGGGCCTGGGCGACGGCCCCGGGCCTCAAAATTTCGAGGGCCCAAATTTTTTAAGTATTATGTTATATATATATATATATATATGTTATTATTGATAATTTATGTATCATCCAGAGTTAGTCCAGCGGTGAAGTGCTTGTTCTTCTTTCTATTGGTGGAGTGTTCAAATCCCAGCCGTAGCACTTTTTTTTTTCCTGCGAAATGTTTAGGGATATAGCACTTTTTTTCCCTGCGAAATGTTTAGAGATAATAATAGGCGGCGCACGTTTCTTTTTATTTTGGGGGCCCAATTTAATTGAAAAAAACTATTAAACTAAAGATATATATATTAATTGCATAGAGTTCAACCCCCTTCAACTTCTATTCTCTCTCTTCATCAATCATCCTTCAATTCCGCCGCCCAACCCTGCAACCAAAAATCAATTCTTAAAATATCTATACTGTTAGGAAAATCAGTACGTTAGAAATCATGAGAATAAATAGAAGAAATCAGTTTACTTTTTTTCATTCTTCGGCTGAATTTTTCTTTTTCTTCTTCTTCTTCAATAATACTATTGCCGATAATCAAATTCAATTGTTCAAAGTGAAAGTATGTTAAAGAAATTTAACTATTTATAATTTTCTACTTCCTACTTCATAGTTTCTGCATTGACCGTCGCGGCGTCACCGATAAATCTATTTGTCCTAATTTTTGATAAGGTACAATTTTTCAGTTTCTTCAATATTGTGATTAAAATTTTTAGTTTTTAATATTATTAATTTGATAATTGTTAGATTATTAATTTCAATTTGTTGTGATTTTTTATTCCTGCAGGTTGTCAAAGTGCATACTATTGGGAATTGGGAATTCGAATATAGCATAAACTCATTTGACATTCCAATCACCAATTCATCAAAAATCCAGGTTTTGTTATTCCTTTATATCTTTTTTCTATTAAGTGTTGTGGTTTGACGTTTGAGTTTTAAATATGATGCCTAGAAAACATATTTCTGGAAGTGAGAAAAGAAAAAAAAAAAAAAAAAGAGTAGAAGCACTAATTAAATCACAAACAGGTGCTATTAATAAATTTTTTGTCAAGAGCACAAATTCTATTGAAAAGACTGAAAATTCAAATATAAATAATATGGATGTGTCTCCTGAAATTGAATCTATTAGTGAGAAGGTAGATCACTTGAGTGACCATGAAAATACTAGTAATATCGATATGTCAAATGATGAACATAGAGACAATGATGGACCATTTATTCCCCCATTAGATATATATGATCCAATAAATTGGGATAACATTGATAATAATGCACGTGATATATTAGTCGAAAAGGGGCCTATAAGATAAATGAATCTTGTGTTTCCTTTGGATAATTTATCTAGACATTTTTCTTATACGCATTATGTTAGAAAATTGAGTAATGGTGAGGTGCAAGATAGAAAGTGGTTAGTTTATAGCAAACATGTAGATAAAATATATTGCTTTTGTTGTAAGTTATTTAAAAATAAAAAACAATACAAGTAGTTTAGCAAGGGATGGATATAGAGATTGGAAACATCTTAGTGAACGACTTCAAGAACATGAAAATTCTATGGAACATATTACTAATATGAACTCTTGGTATGAATTGAAGATGAGATTAGATAAAAATCAAACAATTGACAAAGACTTATAATGAGAGATCTCTAATGAAAAATATCGTTGGAGACGTTGCGATTTTTCTTGAACGCAAGTGCACGTTATCGTATACAAGTAATAAAGTGATGAGTGAGTATCGTTCCCACGAGGACTGAATCACTAACTACCGATTTTTATGTATTCTAGTTTTATTTGAACAAACGAACGTTGGTTTTGTAATTTATTAATAAAAGAATTAATAAAAGACTAAACAGTAAAACGATAGCTTGAAGAAAGAAAATCAAATGATGAATAAGTCTAGGATTCTGAATCCACCTCGGTTTATCCGAATTTACTCTCGATTATCTGAAGTTAATGATTTTCCCAATTTATTGAAGGCGAAGATTGCTAATATACTCTACCGCCTCTCCCGAGGTCAATAGATTTTTCTAAAGGCGAATAACGCACTCTATCCCTAGGTGAATTGATTCGTCAATAGGCAAAAAGCCTAAAATCTCCAAAAGGCCACGTAGTTCCTATGAGTATATTCCTATCTCACAGAATAAAACGGTCCTCACCAATAGTTCCTTACCAACTCTCCTCTCCCGATTCGAATGGAATGATTAAAACAATACAACTATTGGCCAGATAATTGAAAGCATTAAACACGATTGGGAAAACTCAACAAAAAGGGAATTAATTAGATAATCTCAAGCAAAACCGTCAAAACGTAGGTTTCATCAAAATCCTAGATTAGGGTTTTAGCCTGACATGCTAATTAATGAAAATACAGAATTAATAAATAGAAGCATGAAAATCAAACGCAGATGAAGAGCTCGGATTCCTCCGTTCTTCTGGCTTCCGCCCTCTGCAATAGTCTTCTGTGTCCTCCTTTTCCCAAGCCTCTCAGATTTCAAGAATTGCAAGATGATTAATTAGGGTCTTAAACCCTTATTTATAGCTCTCAACAGTCTCCAAAGCACGTCTGTGTGAGTAGGTCGAAAACTGGCTTCAAAACGGCCAAAATCCGCGCGGAGCACACCAAAACCGCCTAGTGTGCCGCGGCTCACTAAATTTGTGCCGCGGCACATGGCGTGTAATTTAAAACCTGGGCGCTGGGTGTTACGTCTGGGCCGCGGCTCACTGGATCGTGCCGCGCACGAGTACGATCTACTCGTGCCATTGGTTGCTGCGTGTGCCGCGCCTCTTGCCTTGTGCATGGCTCATCGCCAAAATTTGCTGCTTTTGCGCCTCGTTTTAGCTTTCGGACTCCAATCTCCTGATAAACATACAAAATTAAGGCATTAAAAGATCATTTAATCAAATTTACTCTCCAAAATAATACAAAATAATGATAAATAAGCATATAAAAATACGCCTAACAAATACCCCCAAACTTGAGCCTTTGCTTGTCCTCAAGCAAAAAGAATTAAATTCAACAAAAGAATGTCGTGAATAATCGTGAAACTCATAGTGCTCAACCTAATCAATACTATCCTGAAATTCTCTCTGAAAAATACGAGTATCGTAATAGCGAGCTACACTCAGAACACTGATTTTACAAAGTAACCAAGTTCAGTCCTAATTACTCGTTCATGAAGAAAATCCAGCTCAAAGATTAACAGACGTGAATCTAATCGACCGTCAATATGAAAGGTTAAAATAAACGAGCTAAATTCGCCCCGTTCCACAGTCTAATGGCAAAATTTTCACGAGTTTCATAAAAATGATCCTCGGACAGTATTCCCTTATATAAATATGCTCAAGAAATTGATTCGAGTTGACCACTAGGTTCGGATCTCGGGATGTTTCATCGGGATAATCCTAGGGTGGAACTTCCATTCTCATGTATTGGGAAACCGTTTGACGTAAAAGACACTCATGGGGCACATGGATGCTTCTAGTTACTAAGTTCCCCTCCACAACGGAGAAACAACTCGAATAGCTACTTCCCGCATGTCCGAATTAAGGTCGCTGTTTTACGCGAGAGTAAACAACGGGTCACGCGAGTACCCCCGGTTACTAGGCTCCCTATCATCGGCACATGTGAAATTTAAATCACTAGTCTAATCAGGGTCGTCGTTTTATGCGAGAGTAAACAACGGGTCACGTGAATACCCCCGGTTACTAGACTTCCCATCATAGAACAAAAATATCTCGACTTTTGGGACACACTGACCGACTCTAAACTCAATCTAAGTGCCAACACGACTTATGTAACTGGACGACTAGCTAACCGAGAAATGTAGCCAAACGTATCGATGGTGATTTTAAAACACGTACGTATCCTCTCTTATCCGCCAAGATCTCTACAATCACGAGAAAAAAATTCGGACCTAAATGAAGACTTAGCAGAACAGAAATCACTGGCTACAACTCGACTAAAACTTGACCGTTTATTCAGAGAGAAAAACAGTGTCATAACATCAGTATTACACAAATAGAAGCACGAAAAATTCACGAATAGAGAAAAATCAAGACAAGCAAGGCTATCGACAAAAAGATAACTAAAAAAAAACAAAAAGTGCAACGCAATAAGTACAGCAATAAATGTAGCGACAGAAAGTAAACCCCCCCAAACTTAGGATGTACATTGACCTCAATGGACAAAATATAATATGCAATAGAATAAGAAAGTCAAGTACTCCCCTCCAGTCCTCTCACGAGATGGTGCTGGCATCATCTGGTGAGGAGGGTGGTGTGGCTGGCCGAGCAGGTGCAATAAATAGCCCGTCTGGGTGCATGATATGGGCCGTCCATGCGGCAAGGTGCTCCTGATGGTAGGCATCCCTCGCTATCAGACGCCTCGCCTCACGCCGGTTGGCCCGGCGGGCCTGCTCTCGCATCTCACCCCTCACGGCAGCAATAATGATCTCTCGCTCCGTCCGCTGCTCCTCTCGCATGGCAGCCAGCATACTCTCCCTCTCTCTCCTCATCTCCTCTCTCTCTCTCCTCATATCCTCCCTCAGATCCTCTCTCTCTCTCCTCATATCCTCCCTCAGCCCGTCTAACATCGCCTGAAATCTCTCTCTGTCGGGTGGCGGGCCAGCATCTGTCTGCCCCTGTGTCAACAAAAGAGGCTCGGGGGACCCCTCGTGGGCCTCATCCAGTAGAAATCCTATCCCCCGAGTGTGCGCCGACGCTCCTCCCCACTGGTCAAAATGTGAGATGATGTGGTGGTCGATCGGGGCCTGGGGAGCCAGCATCGGCTCGTCGTCCGACCACGTTAGCCCCGACTGCCGGCACAGAGCGCAGATAAGAGAGGGGTGCTTCAACCCCGTCTTGGCCCCTCCCTGAATGAACTGGAATATAGAACGGACCAAGAGAGGGGCCACATCGAACCGCAGCCCGGATGTGATAGCATATAGTGTCTGGGCGCGGGAGAGAAAAACAGTGCGGATCTGAGATGTGGGGTCTATACGAGCGCAAATAAAGTATAGCCAGGCACGCCCGAGCCGACTGAGGCGCGAGCTCTTGAAATGGAAAGTGGAAGAACCCGGTGCGCGTTGCTCCCAGTCGGAGTCGGGCTGCATAATAGTCTCGAGCAGAGCCTCCTTCGTGAGGCTAGTCATAACTCGGTCATAAGCCGTCTCATCTACCACCGGCAGCCCAAACAACCTCCGAATAGCAGCTGTGGAAAAATCTACCGTAATACCTCGGACATCGACCTGAGTCCGAGTGTCTGACTGCTGCAACATCTGGCCTACTCGAATGTGCTTCAATAGCGCACTGGCATAGAACTCCTGCACTATCGATATCACCGCTGGCTCGGGGGGTGCAGCAAATCGGGCCCACCCCATCTCATCTATCATCGTAAGCAGTTCCCCGTCTTGGGGGGCTGGAGTAAATCCCCTCTCTGGGATAAGAGGTCGCGGCCGAATCTTCTCATTGAAGATTTTGTGGATCTCAGGGTCAGAAAACTGGTGCGCCTCCGTCTCGGCGCGACTACGAGAAGTTTCCCCTCGGGTGGGGGACGACTGAGTCCTGGCCCTCTTGCTCAGCTTCTTAGTCCTAGCCATAGTCAGTCCTGAAAAATTTAAACACCAGAGTTTATTTACGCAAACAATAACGAAAATAATCATCACTCGGCTAACGATATCCAGCCGTAAATCAGAAATTTTTACAAGATAGCACATCCGTGAGAGAAAAATGAAATTGAATCTTAACGTTTAAACTAGACGTACGGGTTGGGGTTAGTGTAATTCCAGAACGAATACGTTGCACATAGATTCAAAATATTGCCTTAACAAAGAAAATCTTTCATTCAGGCATTTCATCGAACACTTAAAGGGCAAGAGTTCACTTGAAGAACAAATATGGCAATAGCTCCATTAAATCCCCAAGAACAAAAACAGGAATCATTCACCATCAAAAACGACGTACTCAATTCATTCATAATCCAAAATAATCATGAAAAATCGATCCAAACATCATGTCCTCCACTTAACCATCATAGAACTTTTGAAGGAAATAAACATATTCAATCCTCAAATGCATAACACAACTTCAAATTTAAATTCATAGAACAATTTGAGATTAAGAATTTAGACATACCTTGACTGGATTGTGAAAAATGCAAGAAAATTGCAAGAAGAAGAAGAAGGAAGAGGACGTTGGCCGATTGCGCGCGCAAGGGAGAGGAAAGGGAAGGTAAACTTACCTGGGTAGTCGGCCGAATGCGGGTTATAAGGTACCTGGGCTGTTCAAATTCCGCATGGTGTGCCGCGGCACAGCTAAAGTGAGCCGCGGCACAGAGTACAGTCCCTTATACCTGGTTGTATGTTTTGTCGTGGGCCGCGGCTCAGCTTTCGTGTGCCGCGGCTCAGGGCTCAAGTGTGCCGCGGCTCATTTATGTTGTTCCGCGGCACAGAGTACAGATTGTTTAGCTCTCCCTCTCGATTTGTGTGTGCCGCGGCTCACAATACTTGTGCCGCGGCTCAGGCATCAGTTTCTCCCCTAGGACTTTTCCTGCACAGAATTTCAAGAAGAACACGTCAAGAGCGAGAGGTAAAAGCAAATCGAAGCACAAAATGATGGAAAATAAAAATTCAAGAATGCAAGAAAAATACAGAAACTCAAAAATCTACAACTACGAACTCGGGTTGCCTCCCGGAAGCGCTAAGTTTATAGTCTTCAGCCGGACCTATTAAAAATCAGTTCGCTTTTCGCAAACTCCATTTGATATCCGCCCCATTCATCGAACCGTTAATATGATTTTTAAAATTTTGACCATCGGTCATTAACGATTCGATTTTCGGTTCGGACACCCAATGTTGGTTGCGGAAAGGTTTTGACGAGAACAACTTCCCGAAACACCCGTTTTTTTCATGACTAGATGTCCGTTTGATTTCTGGCTTATTTCCCTCTTTCAAAAATGACTTTATGACAGCAGCAGACTTGTCCGAGTGTGGCTGGTCGGATGGTGATGATGGCATGTTCACATGCTTGAGAAATGCTACTCGTTCTACATCTTTCTTAAAAGTTGGACCATCTGACACGGAATCTGAATTTTTCGACCGACGATGTTTTCGGTGTTTTTCTTTTGCAACGGCCTCCACACTTTCACTTTGTGAGCTCTTATCAACACCTCCGGGCCATGAAAAGGATTTGACTACTTGGAACGTAACATGCTCGTCTTGAACCCGCAGAGTTAATTCTCCTTTTTCCACGTCTATAAGAGTTCTGCCGGTCGCTAAAAATGGTCGACCCAAGATAATCGGGATATCTTCATCTTCCTCCATGTCGAGAACAATAAAATCCGCTGGAAAGATAAATTTTTCCACTTTTACTAACACATCCTCAATCACTCCCCTCAGATACTTAATAGATCGATCCGCTAATTGCAAGGAGACCGTCGTCGGCTTTGCTTCTCCAACTCCCAGGTTTTTGAAAATGGACAGAGGCATGAGGTTAATACTAGCACCGAGATCGCACAATGCCTTATTAAAAGAGAGATTCCCCATGGTTCAAGGTATGTTGAAACTTCCCGGATCTTTCAATTTTGGTGGAAGCTTCTTTTGAAGAATCGCGCTGCATTCCTCCGTCAAGGCGAGTGTCTCAAACTCCTCGAGTTTTCTTTTCTTTGACAAGATCTCTTTCATGAATTTAACGTAGCTTGGCATTTGTTCCAACGCGTCGGCACTTGGAATGTTAATATGAAGCTTCTTGAACACGTCGAGGAACTTAGAGAATTGCTTGTACGCCTTTTTCTGCTGTAATCTCTACGGAAATGGGACGGGTGGCACATATGCCTTCGAATTATCTGGAAACGTTATCGAGGGTCTCCAATCTTGTGATTCTTCCGTCGCTAAATTTTTCTTCTCCTCAATTTCACTCCTCTTTTCACTTCTTTCGGGCTGGTCACACACCTCCTTCTCGCTTCTCAAACTGATCGCATTTAGACTTTCTCTAGGATTTGTCTCGGTTGTACATGGCAATGTTCCTCCGGGCGGGCTGTCAACACATTGGCAATTTGGCCCAGCTGGACTTCCAAGTTGCGAATGGAAGCGGAATGATTCTGCAATGTCGCTTCAGTATGAGTCATGAATTGACTCGTATTCGCTGCTAATTTCGCGATTGCTTCCTCAAGAGAAACTTTTGGAGCGGGAGGAGGCTGTTGTTGGTTGTGAACGAACGGAGGCTGGTTCGAGTTCTGTCCGTTTCTCCATGAGAAGTTGGGATGATTACGCCACCCCGGATTATACGTGTTGGAGTACGGATTATTTTGCCGGTTTCCTACAAACTGAGCTTGTTCAATTTGGGGCTGCTCGAACGGATTTCCGACTTGACACTCCGCGCTAGGGTGAGATCCATTACACCAATTGCAAGACTCAATGGTAACGGGGGAAGGAGCATGCAAAAATGCTTGAAGCTGCTGAGTCAAGGCGGCGACTTGAGCTGACAATGTTGAGATTGGATCATTATTTGAAATTTCCATGACTTGCTTTGGAGTTACTCTTTCAGATGTCCATTGATATGCATTTGCGGCCATAGCTTCCAACAATGAGTGTGCCTCGTGTAATGCCCGGATAATTATTGTGTATTTATCTTGTAAGAATCAACTTTGTAATGTTATTATTCGGAGGTTGGTTTCCCGTATTTTGTATCTTTACGTTTTGGTATCTACAGTATTCTGCATGCATGTTTCTGCACGTGTTAACGTATGTTACCAGACGTCCATAACGTGCGCTAAGACTGTAGTATTACGTACGTTATCTAAAGTGGTTAACGTACGTAAACTAAGTCAACTTGGGATCGGATAAGGGTCGGCATGTGGGGGCCGAGGAGGGGGCCGGGGAAGATCCGTGTGATTTCCGCATGAACCTGGACATAGGGTTACGTACGCTATGGTGCATGTGTTACGTATGCTAAGGACATGAATATTACGTACGTAAAACCCTTGCGATTACGTACGTAAGGAAATGGCGAAATCAGGCCAGTGAGTTCTGGTCAGACGTCTACGTACGCTATAGTTAGGGTATAACGTACGTTAAGCTTATTACATACGTAAGGTTAATTGCATAACGTACGTAATGTCCAGAATTCTATTTATATACTTCAACCCTATTTCATTTCTCACCTTTCCTTTGGCCGATTTTTCGTGTTCTGGAGATCTTTCATCACCTCTTATCCTTCCTATCATCTTTTGGGACGATTCTTGGGAAGCATAGGCCTTGTAGATTGGTGTTCAAACTTCCGGTGGTTGAGTTCATTCAAGTTCTTCCTTGTTCATCCAATTGTTGAGGTATGTGATCCTTCACCAACTAAATTAGCATGATATTAGTAACGTTTTGGACCTGTTTTGAGTAGGCCAAACCAGTTTTCTTCTTGAGGAGCCCTTCATCATGGTTTAGAAGATTGAATTCAATTATTTTAGATTCCTCTTGATTGAAGTAATCGTTGAGCAAACTCTAGTGATTAGACTATTGATTAGTGTATCTTGAGATTTATAAACTAATCATATCTAGTTTTCGAGGATTATCTTAGTTCAGGAGAATGTTATGATCGAACATTTCGGTGAAGAATTTACGGATTGAACTTAAGGATTAAATTGTAGAAGGAGATGATATTGGGACTAGTCTTTATGATGATTCATCGATTTGGATATCTCGTTATTATAAAACATGATTAGAATCCTCCTAGGATGAATTCCATGTTATGTAGTAACAATCAACCGAAGGAATTGTGTTAGGACAGAATAGTCCATCGCCATGATAGATGCATCATGCCTTTTTTATGATTCATTTGATGATTTCAACGATTACCCGGAACCGTGGGTCATACCGACGTTATTGTTCGATGAAGGTTTGCTTTCCGGTGAGCCGACCGAGTGAGAATTCTAAGAACGGATTGAAGACTGTTGATAGTAGAAATTCTTGTCGCCATTGTTGAGGCAAGTATCGTATTTTGAAAGTTTGTGAACAATTAATGAATTTGATCATGCATATGGTTTATTCGTATTGTTGATATGAGATTATCATGACAATTGCTATCGATTTAACGTACGTTCATATTGATGAGTATGTCGATTTTCTCGCATATGTATATGCATAGTTGTGTTACGTGTAAGTTGTGATGATCCGAAGGGATCAAGCGATCTATGCTGAGGGCGCTGGATCGGATGTCCACCTCGTGTTGGTCCGACGGGATCATCTTGGGATCTAGGCTGAGGGCGCTGGATCATTGGACGGGTTTTTCCACCTCGTGTTGGTCCGACGGGATCATCTTGGGATCTATGCTGAGGGCGCTGGATCGTTGGAATACCCATGTTGTGTTGATTGAATCTTGTGGATTCGTAATGTTGGATTCCGGTAGCGGAAGTCCATATTGTGTATGATTTTATGTATTGTCGTTACATATTTGTGTGTTCCGATACTTGTACTAGCATTGTTTTGCTACCCCCTTCAAGGGTGGACATTTGTATTGATGTTCAGGTAGCCGAGGAGTGGGGAAGCAGCCACAGTACCATCATGATGATGAAGTGGCCCAGTGATGTTAGTTGTTCGTCATCTTTGTGATTTGTCTTCTTGGTTCATTTTCAGTACTCGAGTACGCGTGTCTTTTTAAGATCATTTCAATACGGTTGTAATAAAGCAGTTGGAACTAATTTGTAATTTGAATTTCGGTGATATTGTTGGTTTATATTCACATTTCTTTTAATCAGCCTTGTAAATCCTTACTTAAAGGGTTTACGGCGCTGTAATTATTCCGATTATCTCGGGGTGTTACAGAATATGGTATCGGAGCTAAGATTCATGGATATCTTGGCAGTCGGGTTTTAGTTGGGTCTGTTTACGTTATTTGATTTACGGGTCGTTCATAACATCACTGTTCAGCCAAAGTCGTCATGTGGGCCGTGGTTGTAAGTCTCCTAATCTCTTATACTACCGTTTTACTTAATTTCTGTTTTGTTAGTATTGACGGGCTTTATTTCTGAAAGTTTTATCCTGGATATTGAGAAATTGTGTTTACAGTATGTTGAGAGGAGGACGTGGACGCGGACGCGGTCGTGGACGCGGACGTGGTAACATGAGACAGGAGGATTCCGCAACTACCCCAGAATTATCGGCTAGTCAAACCGATTCCCATTCTGGAGGATAGCAGGGATCAGCGAATGACGACGCGAATCCTAACATGCCGGGAGTGCTTCAACAGGTGGTGGCTCAGATAAACCAGTTCGCTCAGGTAGTTGACCGCATGCAGACAGCGATGGGGCAGCAACACCACGAGGATAACCGGGGAGACAGATGGCTTGCAGAGGTGGTCAAATTACACCCGCCAAAATTTGACGGATCTGCTGAGGCACTTACTTGGGATCATTGGCTAAAAGAGTTAGAGAAGATATTTGCGGGTATTAACTGTCCCGAGGACCGAAAAGTTCCTATTGCCTAGTATTTTCTGACTGGGGAGGCTTTTGACTGGTGGGAGGCTATTCGACCCGAGAATCATAATGCTGACTGGACGGAATTTAAACTAATAATGGAAGCCCAGTATTGTCCTCGTCCAGTTAGAGAGGCAAAAATCCGAGAGTTTTTCTCACCACAGAGTTCGGAAGCATCTGTGACAGACATAATCAAGACTTTTAATCATTAGCTGACTTGTGTGCGACACTTGGTCAGAACGGAGGCAGAAAAGATTTTTCATTTCGATATGCGGATGAAACCGGAGATTCAGCAGTACATGTCCGGATTCGAGTGTACTACGTTGCGGCAGTATCAAGACAAAGCGCCGGCCTACGACATGAAAGAGGCGGCGGTGGAGAAATCGATGGAGGCAAAGAAGCAGAAAGTGTCCGGCAACTTCTCGGAAAACAAGAATGGTGGGCCCCGCAAGGGGCAGTCTTCATTTTATTTATCTAGAAAACCTCCACATCCTTCTAGAGGTGGCAAGAAGTTCCGGACAACATCAGTAGTTTCAGACGCATCAAAGAAATGCTATAATTGTGGTCGAGCAGGGCATGTTCGACGTGATTGCCCCGCAGCTTCTGTGACTTGTTTCGATTGTGGGCAAGAAGGGCACCGTGCGGCTTTCTGTGGAGTTGCGACTAGATCATATGGCACTCGCACTACAGCGCCAGTTCCGAAGGAGGTGAGTGTGAACCAGACGCAGCAGAGTGGGTTTCAGCAGCAAAATGTTGGGAAGAGAGAGACATCCAGTGCTGGGTCCGTTCCTCCGCGCCTGTACGAGATGAGGAAATCTGACGATCAGAACACTGCTATTGCATCAGGTACGATTCAGATCCTTTTGCAACCAGTTATTGTCTTATTCGATTCAGGAGCTACACATTCTTTCATATCATTGAACTGTGTTAATCGTTTGAAAATCTCGTGCTTATTTGATTGTGAACCATATGTTGTGGGTTTGCCGAGCGGAGAGAGAATTATGGGAACTCTAGAAACTAGAGATTTTCCAGTGTCTATAGGAGGGAGAAATTGGCCATCAAATCTTATTGTAGTCGACATCCATGGTGATGATTTAATTCTCGGAGACGATTGGCTCAACCGTTATGGAGCTATTTTGAATTACCGAAAACGAGTCATCTCTATCATTTCCGATGACAGATCTGAACATTTATTCAAAGGATGGAGACCAGGAAGATCGGGAAAATTGATCAAAGCTATGAAGGCAGTGAAATTACTGAAGCAGGATTGTCACGGATTGTGGTGCTATGCCATGAAGAAAGAAGAAGGAGTAGAGCTCTCATCTATTCCAGTTGTGAACGAATTCTCGGATGTATTCCCTGACGAACTACCTGGGTTACCTCCGCAGAGAGAAGCAGAGTTTATCATCGAATTAGAGCCAGGAGCCACTCCTATTTCCAGAGCACCATATCGTATGGCGCCAACCGAGATGTATGAACTAAAGAAGCAACTGGAGGAATTGTTACAGAAGGGTTACATTCAACCTAGCGTTTCCCCTTGGGGAGCACCCGTTCTCTTTGTCCGGAAGAAAGATAGATCCCTCCGATTATGTATTGATTACAGGGAGCTAAACAAGGTGACGATCAAGAACAAGTATCCTATACCTCGGATCGACGACTTGTTTGATCAACTACAGGGGGCCAGAGTATTCTCTAACATTGACTTGCGATACGGATATCATCAGCTGAGGATTAAGGAATCGGATATACCGAAATCTGCTTTCAGATCCCGGTACGGGCATTATGAATTTGTAGTGATGCCATTCGGACTTACCAATGCTCCTGCGGTATTTATGCAATTGATGAATCGGGTATTCTTAGAATACTTAGATAAGTTCTTGGTCGTTTTCATTGATGACATCTTGATCTATTCGAAAGACCCCGAGAAACATGCTGAGCATTTGCGTATTGTTCTGAGCACCTTGAGAAATGAACAGTTGTATGCGAAACTTTCTAAATGTGAGTTATGGCTTAAGGAAGTGACTTTCTTTGGGCATGTGATATCATCTGACGGAGTTCAAGTAGATCCGAAGAAACTCGAGGCAATCTTGGAGTGGGAATCTCCAAATAATGTGAAAGAAGTCTGGAGTTTCTTAGGACTTGCTGGATATTATCGCCGTTTTGTAGAGGGATTTTCCAAAATTGCTCGTCCGCTCACTCAGCTATTACAGAAAACTCATAAGTTCGAGTGGAATGAGAAATGCCAGGCTAGTTTTTGATGATCTCAAGAGGAGACTGACGACAACGCCTATACTAGCATTACAAGATGGAACTGATGGATTCATGGTATACAGCGATGCTTCAAATCAGGGTCTGGGATGTGTGTTGATGCAAAAGGATAGGGTGATTGCCTATGCCTCTCGACAGTTGAAACCGTACGAAGTTAATTACCCGACTCATGATCTGGAGTTAGTAGCTGTGGTCTTTGCTTTGAAAATTTGGCGACATTATTTATACGGCACTCGTTGTCAGATCTTTACAGATCAGAAAAGTCTCAAGTACATTTTCAGTCAGAAAGAATTAAACATGAGGCAGAGAAGGTGGCTAGAATTGATCAAGGATTACGACTTGGAAATTCTCTATCACCCGGGTAAAGCAAACGTAGTGGCTGATGCATTGAGCCGTAAACCTGTTTCTCTTCGAGTGTTGGAAGCACTTACTTCCCAAACCAGCATTCAACGAGAATTGATCCGCGAAGGGATTGAAGTATGGTCGCCAGGAATCCAAGGGCAACTATATGCGATGGAATTGACTTCGTCAGTGGTCGAGGAAATCAAATCTAAGCAGTTGAACGATTCTCTGATCCTTCGGTTAGGTGACGAAGTAAAGAAAGGAAAGGCCCCAGGATTCGTGATACAAGATGATGGAGTTCTGAGATTTCAGAGTCGACTTTGCGTTCCCAATGATGATGTTTTGAGGCAGACAATTCTGAAGGAAGCTCACAACGCACTATTCTATTCACCCGGGCAGCAGTAAGATGTACAAGGATCTAAAACAGAACTTCTGGTGGGGAAATATGAAGAAGGATGTAGCAGAATACGTTTCGAAGTGTTTGACTTGTCAGCAGGTTAAGATTGAACATCAGCGACCTGCCGGAATGTTAAAACTGCTTCCGATCCCTGAGTGGAAGTGGGAGGATATCTCGATGGATTTCATCACAAATATGCCAAGGACCAAGACGGGAATGAACATGATTTGGGTTATAGTTGATCGACTAACCAAGTCGGCTCATTTCCTAAGAATTAAGGACACATGGGGACCCGAGAAATTGGCACGAGTATTTATTGCCGAGATAGTCAGATTGCATGGGACGCCGAAGACTATTATTTCAGATCGGGATGGTCACTTCGTGTCACACTTCTGGAAGGCAGTTCACAGGGCTTTAGGGACTGAGCTAAACTTTAGCACGGCTTATCATCCTCAAACGGACGGTCAGTCCGAAAGGACTATACAAACAGTGGAAGACATGCTTAGAGCTTGTGCCTTGGATTGGTCAACTGATTGGGAAGCTCACTTGCCGTTAATTGAATTCACCTAAAACAATAGTTGGCATACTTCTATCAAGATGGCACCATTTGAAGCTTTGTACGGGAGAAGATGTCGATCACCCCTGTGATGGGATGATTCTTCGGACTTGATCGGGACGGAACCAGAATTGGTAGTCCAGACTCAAGAGAAGATAACTTTGATTCGGGAAAGATTGTTGACTGCCCAGATTCGACAGAAGTCTTATGCAGATGTGCGCCGTCGCCCGCTGGAATTCGAGACCGGGGATCATGTGCTATTGAAGGTTTCTCCTACTCGGGGAATCTTCCGTTTTGGGAGGAAAGGTAAGCTAAGTCCGAGATATATCGGACCATTTGAGATCCTCGATAGAGTTGGAGATTTAGCATACAGGTTGGCCTTACCGCCATCGCTGAGTCATGTTCATAATGTTTTTCACGTATCCCAATTGCGGAAGTATGTGCCAGATCCCAGTCATGTTATTGATTTCGACGAGATCGAGATAGCTAATGACGGCACTTTCGAGGAGAGACCAATCAAGATACTTGAGAGTCGAGTCAAGCAATTGAGGAATAAACCAATACCCTTGGTTAAAGTTCAGTGGTCTCGGCATGGGGTCGAAGAAGCAACTTGGGAGACAGAAGATAGTATGAAGTCGAGGTACCCGGAATTGTTTGCGATTCAAGTTTCGGGCCGAAACTTCTTTTTAGAGGGGTAGTATGTAATGCCCGGATAATTATTGTGTATTTATCTTGTAAGAATCAACTTTGTAATGTTATTATTCGGAGGTTGGTTTCCCGTATTTTGTATCTTTACGTTTTGGTATCTACAGTATTCTGCATGCATGTTTCTGCACGTGTTAACGTACGTTACCAGACATCCATAACGTGCGCTAAGACTGCAGTATTACATACGTTATCTAAAGTGGTTAACGTACGTAAACTAAGTCAACTTGGGATCGGATAAGGGTCGGCGTGTGGGGGCCGAGGAGGGGGCCGGGGAAGATCCGTGTGATTTCCGCATGAACCTGGACATAGGGTTACGTACGCTATGGTGCATGTGTTACGTACGCTAAGGACATGAATATTACGTACGTAAAACCCTTGCGATTACGTACGTAAGGAAATGGCGAAATCAGGCCAGTGAGTTCTGGTCAGACGTCTACGTACGCTATAGTTAGGGTATAACGTATGTTAAGCTTATTACGTACGTAAGGTTAATTGCATAACGTACGTAATGTCCAGAATTCTATTTATAAACTTCGACCCTATTTCATTTCTCACCTTTCCTTTGGCCGATTTTTCGTGTTCTGGAGATCTTTCATCACCTCTTATCCTTCCTATCATCTTTTGGGACGATTCTTGGGAAGCATAGGCCTTGTAGATTGGTGTTCAAACTTCCGGTGGTTGAGTTCATTCAAGTTCTTCCTTGTTCATCCAATTGTTGAGGTATGTGATCCTTCACCAACTAAATTAGCATGATATTAGTAACGTTTTGGACCTGTTTTGAGTAGGCCAAACCAGTTTTCTTCTTGAGGAGCCCTTCATCATGGTTTAGAAGATTGAATTCAATTATTTTCGATTCCTCTTGATTGAAGTAATCGTTGAGCAACCTCTAGTGATTAGACTATTGATTAGTGTATCTTGAGATTTATAAACTAATCATATCTAGTTTTCGAAGATTATCTTAGTTCAGGAGAATGTTATGATCGAACATTTCGGTGAAGAATTTACGGATTGAACTTAAGGATTAAATTGTAGAAGGAGATGATATTGGAACTAGTCTTTATGATGATTCATCGATTTGGATATCTCGTTATTATAAAACATGATTAGAATCCTCCTAGGATGAATTCCATGTTATGTAGTAACAATCAACCGAAGGAATTGTGTTAGGACAGAATAGTCCATCGCCATGATAGATGCATCATGCCTTTTTTATGATTCATTTGATGATTTCAACGATTACCCGGAACCATGGGTCATACCGACGTTATTGTTCGATGAAGGTTTGCTTTCCGGTGAGCCGACCGAGTGAGAATTCTCCGAACGGATTGAAGACTGTTGATAGTAGAAATTCCTGTCGCCATTGTTGAGGCAAGTATCGTATTTTGAAAGTTTGTGAACAATTAATGAATTTGATCATGCATATGGTTTATTCGTATTGTTGATATGAGATTATCATGACAATTTCTATCGATTTAACGTACGTTCATATTGATGAGTATGTCGATTTTCTCGCATATGTATATGCATAGTTGTGTTACGTGTAAGTTGTGATGATCCGAAGGGATCAAGCGATCTATGCTGAGGGCGCTAGATCGGATGTCCACCTCGTGTTGGTCCGACGGGATCATCTTGGGATCTAGGCTGAGGGCGCTGGATCATTGGACGGGTTTTTCCACCTCGTGTTGGTCCGACGGGATCATCTTGGGATTTATGTTGAGGGCGCTGGATCGTTGGAATACCCATGTTGTGTTGATTGAATCTTGTGGATTCGTATTGTTGGATTCCGGTAGCGGAAGTCCATATTGTGTATGATTTTATGCATTGTCGTTGCATATTTGTGTGTTCCGATACTTGTACTAGCATTGTTTTGCTAACCCCTTCGGGGGTGGACATTTGTTTTGATGTTCAGGTAGCCGAGGAGTGGGGAAGCAGCCACAGTACCATCATGACGATGAAGTGGCCCAGTGATGTTAGTTGTTCGTCGTCTTTGTGATTTGTCTTTTTGGTTCATTTTCAGTACTCGAGTACGCGTGTCTTTTTAAGATCATTTCGATATGGTTGTAATAAAGCAGTTGGAACCAATTTGTAATTTGAATTTCGGTGATATTGTTGGTTTATATTCACATTTCTTTTAATCAGCCTTGTAAATCCTTACTTAAAGGGTTTACGGCGCTGTAATTATTCCGATTATCTCGGGGTGTTACACCTCGGCCATAGTCTTTCCCATCAAAGCCCCACCGGCGGCTGTATCCACGAGAGTGCGTGTAGAGGCACTCAATCCATTGTAGAACGTCTGAATTTGAAGCCAGTCTGGAAGGCCGTGATGTGGGCATCTCCGTAACAAATCTTTGTATCGCTCCCACGCTTCTTGGAGCGATTCCATATCATACTGACCAAAGGTGGTGATCTTCTTTCTCAATCTCGCCGTCTTAGAAGGTGGGAAGAATTTAGCAAGGAAGGCTTGCGCTAACTCTGCCCATGTTGTGGTCGACCCCGGCGGTAAGGAATTCAGCCAAAATTTCGCTTTATCCCTCAAAGAGAAAGGGAAAAGCTGTAATCGGATAGCATCGTCGGTGACACCATTGTTCTTGAACGTGTCACAAATCTCAAGAAAAGAAGCAATATGTGCGTTGGGATCATCATTCGGCAATCCACAGAATTGGCTCGCCTGCACCATCTGAATGATCGCAGGCTTGATTTCGAAATTGTTCGCTTGGATTGTTGGACGCCGAATCCCCGAAAAGTTTGCGTTAATCTGCGGCATAGCATAATCTCGAAGTGCTAGTGCCGGTTGAACTTGCTGCACATGGTTATCTCCTCCTTGAATTTCGATATTTTCAGCCATTTTGACCGTTGTCGGTAGCTCTCGTTTCTCCTTCTTCTTCCTTCGAAGAGTGCGCTCGAGTTCGGTATCCAAAGGTAGTAGGCCTTCGTTACCGAGTTTTCTCATGCACTACGCGAAAGATCCTGAAAGGAAAAACAAATAAAATAAATAAAGTTAAATACACGAAAATAAGTAAATAAAAACGTTCAAACTAAGACTATAAATACTGAAATCGATATTAGCAAAAATTTTAGTCCCCGGCAACGGCGCCAAAAACTTGTTGCGATTTTTATTGAACGCAAGTGCACGTTATCGTATACAAGTAATAAAGTGATGAGTGAGTATCGTTCCCACGAGGACTGAATCACTAACTACCGATTTTTATGTATTCTAGTTTTATTTGAACAAACGAACGTTGGGTTTGCAATTTATTACTAAAAGAATTAATAAAAGACTAAATAGTAAAACGATAGCTTGAAGAAAAAAAATCAAATGATGAATAAGTCTAGTATTCTAAATCCACCTCGGTTTATCCAAATTTACTCTCGATTATCTGAAGTTAATGATTTTCCCAATTTATTGAAGGCGAAGATTGCTAATATACTCTACCGCCTCTCCCGAGGTCAATAGATTTTTCTAAAGGCGAATAACGCACTCTATCCCTAGGTGAATTGATTCGTCAATAGGCAAAAAGCCTAAAATCTCCAAAAGGCCACGTAGTTCCTATGAGTATATTCCTATCTCACAGAATAAAACGGTCCTCACCAATAGTTCCTCACCAACTCTCCTCTCCCGATTCGAATTGAATGATTAAAACAATACAACTATTGGCCAGATAATTGAAAGCATTAAACACGATTGGGAAAACTCAACAAAAAGGGAATTAATTAGATAATCTCAAGCAAAACCGTCAAAACGTAGGTTTCATCAAAATCCTAGATTAGGGTTTTAACCTGACATGCTAATTAATGAAAATACAGAATTAATAAATAGAAGCATGAAAATCAAACGCAGATGAAGAGCTCGGATTCCTCCGTTTTTCTGGCTTCCGCCCTCTGCAATAGTCTTCTGTGTCCTCCTTTTCCCAAGCCTCTCAGATTTCAAGAATTCCAAGATGATTAATTAGGGTCTTAAACCCTTATTTATAGCTCTCAACAGTCTCCAAAGCACGTCCGTGTGAGTAGGTCGAAAACTGGCTTCAAAACGGCCCAAATCCGCGCGGAGCGCACCAAAACCGCCTAGTGTGCCGCGGCTCACTAAATATGTGCCGCGGCACACGGCGTGTAATTTAAAATATGGGCGCTGGGTGTTACGTCTGGGCCGCGGCTCACCTGGACTGTGCCGCGGCACAGAGTACAGTCTACTCTGGTGCCCGCTGGTTGCTGCGTGTGTCGCGGCCCTGCTGCCTTGTGCCGCGGCTCACTACCAAAATTTGCCGTTTTCGCCCGTTTTGCCTCGTTTTAGCTTCCGGACTCCAATATTAAGGCATTAAAAGATCATTTAATCAAATTTACTCTCCAAAATAATATAAAATAATGATAAATAAGCGTATAAAAATAAGCTTAACAGGAGACAAGTTTTGACTAGAATAATAGCAAGTATTAAATATCTTTCTAAACATTGTTTGGCTTTTCGTGGATCCAATGAAAAACTTTATCAAGATAATAATGGCAATTTCTTGGGATTGATCAAAATGGTTGGAGAATTTGATGTTGTTATGAAAGATCATATTAGACGTGTTCAAAATAATGAAATTCATTATCATTATCTTGGCCATAAAATTCAAAACGATTTGATTTCTCTCTTGGCTGATAAGGTTAGAAGTATTGTCATTACGAAAATTAAAGAATCGAAATATTTTTCAGTAATTCTTGATTGTACTCCAGATATAAGCCACCAAGAACAAATGACTTTGATAATACGATGTGTTGACATGTCAAATAGCAATGTGAAAATTGAAGAATACTTTTTGGAATTTTTGAAAGTAGATGATACATCTGGCTTAGGACTTTTTAATGAATTACAAAATGTGTTAAAATTGCTTGATCTAAATATTGAAGATATTAGAGGTCAAGGTTATGATAATGGTTCTAATATGAAAGGAAAACACCAAGGAGTTCAAAAGAGATTGCTTGAAATTAATCCGGGAGCATTATACATGCCATGTGCTTGTCATAGTCTAAATTTAACTCTAAGTGATATGGCGCATTCTTGTGTTAAAGCAGTCTCATTTTTTGGAATAGTACAACGTATATATACATTGTTTTCAAGTTCTACCAAAAGGTGGAAAGTTTTACTTGATAATGTGAAAGGGTTAACTGTGAAATCTTTGTCGAATACATGTTGGGAAAGTCGTATTGAAAGTGTTCAAGCAATTAGATTTCAATCTGTTGAAATAAGAAATGCTTTATTAGAATTAGGTAATATTTGTGATGATGCAAAGTCAAAAAGTGAAGCTGAGAGTTTGGATATATCAATTGAAAGTTTTGAATTTTTACTTGGTATGATAATTTGGCATGATATTTTATTTGCTATAAACCTGGTGAGTAAGAAGTTACAAACAAAATCTATGTGCATTGACTCTATTACAAAACAATTAGAAGACTTAATATTATTTTTTGAAAAATATAGGAATGAAGGTTTTGATAAAAGTGTGACTATTGCCAAAAGTCTTGCATCTAATATGAATGTAGAGCCAACGTTTCCAACAAAACGCCGTATTACTAGAAAAAAACAATTTGATGAAGGCGAAAGTGATGAGGTTTTATTATCACCCGGACAGTCATTTAAAATTGAATATTTTTTAGTTGTTGTAGACATGGCAATTGCATCTTTAAAAAGTAGATTTGAACAAATGAAATCATTTGAAAATATATTTGTCTTTTTGTTTGATTCGAAAATTCTAAAATCATTGACTCTTGATGAATTAAGAAAATATTGTGTTAATCTTAAATCTACTCTTACACATGATAATTTGTCTGATGTTTGCTTGGATGATTTATTTATGGAATTAAAAATTTTACAAATGACTTTGCCAAATACGATAATGTCAGCCGTTGAAATTCTCGAATTTGTGAAACATGCAGATTGTTATCCAAATGTTGCAATTGCATATAGAATTTTGTTGACTATGCCTGTAACTGTAGCATCGGCCGAGAGGAGTTTCTCAAAGTTGAAGTTGTTGAAAACATATTTGAGATCGTCGATGTCACAAGAAAGATTAAATGGTTTGGCGATTTTGTGTATTGAAAAATATATCTTAGAAAGTCTTGAAATTAATGACATCGTAAATGACTTTGCAAGCAAAAAAGCTAGAAGAAGTCATTTTTTATGATTAATAAAATTGTTTTGAATATTGCATTGTCTTTTATTTTTTGTAAAGGGTCCACTTTTATTATTTCGCCCCGGGTCCCATTTTTGTCAGGATCGGCCCTGACCCAACACACCTACGGGCGCACACGCACACACCGGTCCTCAAACACACACACCCGCACACAGTTTACACACACACATACACACACAACACTCATATACAGTGTGTGTATATATATATATATATGTATATATATACCCAGCACCTATACGGAGGACCAAAATTTACTGAAACTTGAAATAAAAATTAGAAACATGTTCTTTATAACAATAGCTTCGCAGCGGTATAAAGTTTGTAAAATTCCGATAGCCGAAGAACCGGTACGGGCGACCCGAAGGCAAATGACATTTTTTCCCGTTCCAACGATCCCGGTATCGGTTTGAAAAACTAAATATAGATTCATGTTCTACTCATTGAGACGGCCCTAATGGTAGAAAGATTTCAATGTTCCGATTACCTAAATAGTCGTACGGGCCTCGACGACGCGCGACACTTTCTAGCCCGTTTCAAGTATTCTGGCATCGATTGTGGAAACCGAACATGTACTCATGATCTACTCATTACGACGAACAATTTGATATAAAAACTATAAGAAGTTACCTGCTTGGAGATGGAGAACGATGCAGACGAAACCCTCGGCATCTCCCTCGTCTCTCTCTCTCTTCCTTCTTTGGGGTTCACGACCCTTCTCTTCTTCTTATCGCTTTCTCTATTTTTTTTCTTTTCTTTTTATGGGGCGGTTTACGTCTCTACATATAATATATATGTATACATACATACATACATATATATATATACATTACTAATAAAATATATGTGTATATATATATATATACACATAAATAATATTATAATTATCCGGATTATTATTTCTATCTCATTCCGATAAATGTTGATACAGCGGTGACGTACAAAATATTATATATAAAATATATAGTAATACTCTTGGAATTATAGAAATTTAGATTGGTAGCTTTTAAACAATGCGGATTGATAGTTCTCAACTCTGACTTAATAAACGAATATATTCGACGGTTCACAAAATATAAAAATCATCCGGTTTATTTATTACGGGGTACTACACCCTATCCCCCTAAGAAGAAGTTTCGTCCTCGAAACTTGAAACGAAAAATAGTTGTTCGAACCATTTTGGCCTAAAAACGAGAAAATAATACGATCTTCATTAAGAAAGGGATCTGGTTTATCAATGGTATAAATACGATCAAAATACTGGTCATGCCAAAAGATATAATCACATACTCTTGGTATTCGCATTTGATGTCAAGACATGATGACCATCTCTCACATGTTGATGGTCGAGACTAGCGAACCGAAAGAAATGAAAATAAATCAAAAGAAAAGGAACTAACGAGAAAATAAAATTATTACACCCCACTCCTTTTGAAATAAGTTTCGTCCCAAAACTTAGGGCACGAAACAATCAAGGCAAGGCAAACCTTAGATGATACGTGTTATCTGCTGCCAACAATGGGCACAAAACTTCATGTCATACAAAGCTGATGCGGTCCGATTCAATACGCAAAAATGTTTACGAAGTGCAACGATCATGAATTACTACGGTTGATAATCCAAATAGTACAATAATAAAAAATCGAGCTTAATGCTGAACAAGTATATAATTCCGTCAACCCCAAAGGTTTGGAAGATGACTTACTGGGACAAGTACCCGAATCTTATAGAAATCAGACGCTCGATAATCACGATGCGAGATCGAGCAACAACAATTGAACCACAACGATCGAACAACATTGATCGAACGACAACGACTGGACGACAATAATTAAACAACTCCGAAGTTCACGCCTCAACTCAAGACATTAAGTGGGCTTGTAAGCATTACAAGATATTCACTTTACATAGGACTCACGAGATTTGAATCGAACTAGGGGAAAGTCACAACTGTAAACGGACTCATCCGAAATAATGTCACAACTTGTTCGAACGACAAAAACTCAAGAAAAATCAAGGAATTGCCTCGATCCGACGAAGAAAAATAGATTAGAAGATGTTATACTCTAAAACACCCCTGGACGGAACAAAATCGGCCAAGATCACGAACCCTAGTCGCCTTCGATTCACACCTTGGTGTCACCCGCGGAGAAAAAGGAAAAGAGTGGAAATGATGAATCACGATTGCTGTCCGGTTTATATGCCGGACATATTAGCGTGCGCTAACGAGACCTCCAATCCCAATACAGTAGACGTTGGTGTCATATATTGTACAATGTGTTGGTGTTAGCTGTTGTGGATGTTGTTGGATCAGTTGTGAGTTGTTGTATCTGTTGCGATCCAACAGGACCATGCATTGGATTGTTTTGGTGATGTATGTCGTATTGGAGTTGATGTTAGTTTTAAAGTGCGGGAATGTCTCGGTTTTGTTGATGGTTAATGTGTTTTATATTGATCTAACCCTGGTAGGTTCTCCGACAAGAATCTACGGTGCTGTAATATCTCCGTAAATCATGGGGTTGTTACAGAATATTGTGTTTCGAATTAAGAGCCATTTGGAAATCGTTTGAACCATTTTAGATTGAAACCAAGAAGGTTGTACACTTTTTAAAGAAAATATTAAAGTTTAGGGTCAAATTAAAGATATAGAAAACGTCAATTAAGTCCAACTTTATTTCTAATTCCCAAATGGCATAGCCCTTGGTTTTCTGGAAATTATGTTTTCATCCCAAAACTTTCTACGGCCATCTAATCCTTGTTTAAACTTCTCCCGTATATCATAACCTCACCGCGAGCTTCTATAACATCGACTAACACTATTTTTATACGTAAAAACACTTCACTTGCCTAAGTCGGCACACTCCGAACACAACCCATAAACCGGAACACACACACCCAACACACCTACGCTGCACACACACCCGCACACAGTTTACACACACACAGCACTCACATACAGCATATATATACTTACCAAGCCCTTATACAGAGGACAAAAACTTACTGAAACTTGAAATAAAAATTAGAAACATGTTCTTTATAACAATAGCTTCGCAACGGTGTAAAGTTTGTCAAATTTCGATAGCCGAAGAACCGGTACGGGCGACCTGAAGGCAAATGACGTTTTTACCCTGTTCCAACGATCCCGGTATCTGTTTGAAAAACTAAATATAGATTCGTATTCTACTCATTGATACGAACCTAATGGTAGAAAGATTTTAAAGTTCCGATAAACCAAATAGTCGTACGGGCCTCGACGACACGCGACACTTCCTAGCCCGTTTATAGTATTCTGGCATCGGTTGCAGAAACCGAATATGTATTCATGATCTACTCGTTACGACGAACAATTTGATATAAAAACTATAAGAAGTTACCTGCTTGGAGATGGAGAACGATGGGACGAAACCCTCGGCATCTCCTCGTCTCCCTCTCTCTCTTCCTTCTTGCGGGTTTACGGCCCTTCTCTTCTTCTTATCTCTTTCTCGATTTTATTTCTCTTCCTTTTGTGGGGCAGTTTACATCTCTACATATAATATATATATATATATATATATACATTCCTAATAAAAGATATATATGTGTATATATATGTATATATATACATATATAATATTATAATTATCCGGATTATTATTTCTATCTCATTCCGATAAATGTTGATACGGCGGTGACGTACACTACTACAAAAATGAACTTAGGAGACACCGCTTATATAGCGCTTTTTCAGAAGCGCTATGCAAGTGTGTCACTGACATAGGGTTTTACCTAAAAAGCGATGTATAAGTTATTAGATTAAAAAAAATAAAAAGAGAAAAGTAAAAAAAACACTAAGATAGCGTTGTTTTAAAAAGCGCTGTGCTAGTTTATACTTGCATAGCGTTTTCCAAACTGCTACGGTAGTTAACATATTTTAAGTGATCTTTTTATTTTTTTTAATTTATAACAGTTTAATAACGTTCTGAGAAACGCTTTACAATATAGCATGTTCTAAGTAATTATTTTTGTGTTTTTTATTTATTTTCTAAAACCTTATATACCGAGCCGCCTGAACATATCTTCGCAGTCTTCGCCTAAAATTTCTGCTGCTACATCTCCATTTTGGAGGGTCGGGGGTTTCTTTGTGAGATCGATTTTGTAGCAACATCTCGATTCGGGGGTATATCATATGCATCTCCGTGGTTGAAGACGATTGCAAATGGGTAGTATTCTTCTCAATCTCAGCTAACCGATTTGGGGTTTGTGTTCTTATCTGTTGCTGCTAATATCTGTTAATATCATCTGGTTGTTAATCCTTCTGCTGCTGTTAGTATCTTCATCTCTGATTTGGTATATCAAACTTTATCTCAGCTGTTAATCTTCTTTCATTCGATTTTAGGGTTTTGATTTCAATCTTAGGAAACTCAGGACTCTGTGGAGTGGAGCTGTTAATTTTACTATTTTGGGAACACTTGACTTCTGTGGACTCATTGGGGTTTGAAATTTAAGGTATTACAATTTCATCTCACTTGAATTTGAAGCTTGACAAATTGAACATGTGAATGCCATCTTTAAGTTCTTTCTTTTCTATTTTTGTGTTTTCTATTTTACAACTTGCAAATAAAATTAAGATTAACATAGAAAGCGCATCCTATACTAACTTAGGCACATAACTATAGTAACATATTAATGGTTTTTTCAACCCTCACTGAGAATATTAGCACCCCATGAAATAGTCTCAAACTTGAGGTGTATCCATTTACTGTATTGCAATTTGTGGTTTCATGATTAATCGGTTAGACGTGTAACATATTTTTCAGGTTGTGTAATTGTAATTGCATTCAACTTTTATATACAAAATTCATTACATACGTATTTTGTATCATTGGTGTTTGTGTGTGTGTGTTTTGAGGTGGATTTTTCTTGCATTTTCTATACTGATCCTTCAGTGCCATCTCAGAGTTACACTTAGATGTGGACGATGTTGGGATTCGGTGCCTTAAAACGAAGGCCCAGCGGAAGCGGTAAAACGAAAATTAATTCGATCCGAATCCCTACGAGGATCGATCGAGCTACGTATATACGAATATCCAAAACGAATTCACAAGAGATATAGAAACTCACCCTTGTAGTCCGTTGATTAGATGGATAACCTTCTCCTGAGCTATTCCCCAAGCTCTTGAACGATCCAACGCCGAAAGCACCGCGTCTCTACTTGCCACGCGCCGGAAAAACGAACGGAATGACAACACCTTGCTATCCTCCGAGGCTACGGCTAGAGCTAGGTGATGAAGCTTGTTATAGATATTAATATCACTCTAAGTGTATGAATATCTATCTCTCTCAATATTTCCTCACAAAATTTCTCTAAGAAGTTGTGAAGAAGATGAATGAAGAAGATGAATAAAGAAGATGATGATGAAGACTTCTATCTCTCTCTCCTCTTCAACCTCACGTTGGAAATGGAATCAAGTAAGTGGGAGAGTTTGTCAAAGACATCATCTTATATTATTTCCACCCTCATGTGTACAACCCATGTAACATGAAGTCTTGTCCCACCAAGTCATTATCATCATTTAATAAATGGAATAAAAGACAATGGGAAAGTGGGTGGAAGCATAATGGGGCGGCTATCATGAAAATCGAATGAGTTCGGTTCGTTTCGGACTCCCGTGAGTCCAAACAGATAAACTCCGATTATGTTCCGATGTATTTGTGTCGATTAATTAATCCAATTAATTAAACATATCAAACACAAAATAACATAATTAATTTCTCCAAGAAATAATTATATTCATGAATTAAATTAATCACCGAGTGATATATTTAATCCATTAAGCCGTAAATCAATTTATCCGATAAATTGATTTAAACATCCAATGTCCTAAATTTAGATATCCAATATCCAATATTCATAATGAGAGAATTAGCTCGATTTATTCCGTCGTCAATCCTAATGCGCGACTCGGTAGGTCCGTCTCAGTCAGCAATGGGAGGAACCAAAGAGTAGTAGCACCACCTAGCCAGCCTGGTGGCCTACTGCATACCCGGCGAGAACGAATGATTGGGATCATTCAAGAACCATTCCGTCGTGAATACCAGTATACGTATAAACCCTTCTTTCAAATGTCCCGTTCAAGTTATAGGGTCACGGTCAGTCAAACCCTATCTGTACTTGACGCTATGCATGCGTTAATGCAAATCGAGATCATCGAGCTCTCGTGTATCTAATACAGCTAGCTCCAATGCTTTGGCCAAAGACTTATGATCTCATGCGATAACCGCATAGGACATATAACCCGCTCACTAATGGGAGAAAGAATTCTATCTTGGTATTCGGTAGGACTGCTACTTGCCGTCAAGATGCACGTCGAGGTTGACCCCGCCTTAGGTTTACGGGTCGAACTACTCTAATGAAATTCTTGACGTCACAAGCACATCCCTACTAAATCCTCAAGTCAAGGTTCACGAATACCTATCACAACCTTTCGATTAGTCATTGATGTCCGGAGTGAAATCCATGTGACGAATCGAGGGTGAGTCGGTTCGAGTATACTAATCCAATTAGCATACCTATAACGTGTGCTCCCACTAACCATTAGTGTTCGACAGGCACTCTCCATGTCAAAGAACACGTCATACAAGTCTTCACATAAACTTAACGCCCAGTCAAGTTTCATCGACTTGCGAACGATTAAGTATTTGAGCTATAACCTTTCTAGTGCCGACCCCCTTATCCAATAAGGAGTGGAACGTTTTGCTCTCAAATACACGGACTAGTTTCTATATGTTTATTTATGAGTTAGGAATGCCAGTAACTACCAGTAAATAAAGAAACATTCATTTGCCTTATATAAATGGTTTACATAATTACAAGTACAATGCCCTCACTCAACAACCTCTGAGTGGCATTCGAGGGCATACTCCTAACAATCTCCCACTTGCACTCAATGCCACACACTATGGTATCTAATACCCATGTTCTCCAGATGACGCTCCAAGCTAGTCTGAGATAGTGGCTTGGTCAGTGGATCGGCGACATTTTCGGTCGAGTCTACTCTATGCAGCACAATGTATCCCTTGCGAACAAATTCTCTTACGAGATGATACTTCCTCTCAATATGTTTGGTGCTGTTGTGAAACCTCGGCTCCTTGGCACATCTTTACGGCTCCGTCGTTGTCGCAAGATGCAGTAGACAGGCTCAAGACATGGTATCATTTGAAGTTCTCCTAGAAACTTCTTAATCAGAACCCTTCCTTGGAAGCCTCAGAGGCTTGATACTCATCTGACGGTGGGATCGGCGGTCGCGCTTTGCTTGGCACTACGCCAAGATCTTGCTCCTCCATTAAGAGTAAATATGTAGCGAAGTGGACATCGAGTCGTCCTTGATCCTTGGAATTCCGAATCGGTGAATCCCACCACATCCATTCTCCACCGCCATACATAAGAACCATATCTCTAGTTCTTCTCAAGTACTTGAGAACGTTCTTTCTGCATGATCAATGTTCCCTACCCGAGTTTGCTGAAACCTACTCACCACGCTTACAGCATGCGCGATGTCAGGTCTTGTACACAACATAGCATACATAAGGCTACCCACGGCCGAAGCATATGGTATATTACTCATTTCCTTGCGTTGTTCCTCACTTTGAGGACACATCTTCAAGGTGAGTTTTATTCCATGTTGCATCGGTAGGAACCCTCTTTTAGAATCATCCATCTTAAATCGCTTTAAGATCTTATCTATATAGAGGGCTTGGGAAAGGCCTATTGTTCTCTTCGCTCTATCCCGGTAGAGCCGAATACCAAGAACATAGGTTGCTTCTCCCAAGTCTTTCATGGAGAAATTACTCGAATGCCAAGCTTTCACAGAACTAAGCATTCCCACATCATTTCCTATTAGTAGAATGTCATCTACATATAGTACTAAGAGTGCGATCTTGCTCCCACTAACCCTCTTATATACACAAGGTTCCTCTTCATTTTGCACGAAATCAAACTCTTTGATTGCCTCGTCAAAACGAAGGTTCCAACTACGCGACGCTTGCTTCAGTCCATAAATGGAACGCTGAAGCTTGCACACTTTCTGAATATCGACTTGAGACCACAAAGCCTTTAAGTTGCTTCCATATAGATTTCCTCCTCGAGGAATCCATTAAGGAAATCCGTCTTTACGTCCATTTGCCATATCTCATAATCGTGGTAGGCAGCTATAGCAAGCATCATGCGAATAGACTTGATCATGGCTATGGGCGAGAAGGTATCGTGGTAATCGATCCCTTCCTTCTGGGTATAACCCTTTGCCACAAGTCTGGCCTTATAGGCGTCAACCTTGCCATCACCATCAGTCTTTCTCTTGTAGATCCACTTGTTCCCAATAGGCACTATGCCCTTGGGCGGTCTACTAGAGTCCAGACCTGATTGACATGCATCAAGTCTATCTCAGCTTCCATAGCTTCACGCCATTTCGCGGAGTCTACATCCACCATCGCTTGGTCATAGGTTGTTGGGTCGGTCTCTTGGCTATCACTTGGAACCTCATGGAGACCCAGCTCCTCCAAGTGCACAAGACCATACCTCTCAGGTAAATGAGACACCCTACTAGACCTACGAGGTGGTTGTACTTGTGTTTCAGAAAGTTCGGTTCCAGTTTCTTGCACAGGTGTCTCTCGAGGAGTTTCATTGTATTCTTCTAAAGAAATACTTCTACCTGCTCCGCCTTCCTGAATGAACTCATCTTCCAGTAAGTGTGCTTGTAATGCAACAATGATCCTTCGATCTTCGGGCATGTAGAATAGATATCCCATCGTCCCAGACGGGAATCCAATGAAACGTCCCTTCGCAGACCTAGCTTCCAACTTTTCCACCTTAGTCTTCTTGACATAAGCGGGACATCCCCAAATCCTAATATGATTAAGACTTGGTTTCCTTCCTTCCCACATCTCATGTGGAGTTTTAGGAACGGATTTGGAAGGACATCTGTTCAAGATATACGCGTGATCGGAGTGCATACCCCCACGAGGTAAATCGGTAAGTCAAGTATAGCCCACATGGAACGGACCATGTTGATAGGGTCCGGTTCCTTCTTTCGACACACCATTTAACCGAGGAGTACTGAGGTGTTAGTTGTGAAACTATTCCATGTTCCTTAAGGAACTCATCAAACTCCGTGCTCATATACTCGCCACCTCGGTCCGACCGAAGTGCTTTGATATGATTACCGGTTTGTTTCTCGACTAGGGCCTTGAATTCTGGAATTTCTCAAAGGCCTCGGATTTATGTTTCATTAAGTATACATAACCATACCTAGTATGATCATCATAAACGTAATGAAATATTGATATCCGTCACGTCTCGCTTCCAAAGCACCACATACATCGGTATGGATTAATCCCGATTTATCGGCTCTTTGAAATGTCCCGGTGAAGGGGACTTAGTCATTTGCCTTTAAGGCAAGATTCACAAGTAGGAAAGGGATCGATCCCAATGGACCCATAAGTCCATCTTTTTCCATCTTGTAAACTTTGGTCCGACCAACATGACCAAGTCTAAGATGCCATTTCAAAACTTGATTGGTTTCATCCCTACCGCGTTTTCTAGTTATAGTATTCACAACTACTTTGTTCTTGAGATTTAGATGATACAATCCATTCAACAATGTAGCGGTACCCACTAGTTTATTTCTAAAATAAATTTTGCAGGAACCATCACCAATGAAAAATGAAAAGCCTTTTCGGTCCGTAGGAATGGATCTGATGTTTTGTGCCCCTTGGGCAAAACAAGTACATCTTCTAAAGTCAAAACAAAGCCGGATTCTAAACCCAAAAGAAGTGATCCTATGTGGTCGCCTCGACACTATGCCCGCTTCCGTGATCATAACTTCTCCGGCTCAAGCTTCTACTTTGTTCCAGATCCCGATTCACGGTACAAATATGAGAACTAGCACGAGAATCCAGTATCCAGAAGTAGAAAATACGAGAGTGAACAATTTGTTTCCAAAACTAAAAGTTCTGTACCTGAAGTGCCATGAAGAATCGGACAGTCTCTAGCCCAGTGGCCTAGCTCACCGCACTTGAGACAAGCATCCTTCTTCTTCTTGTTCTTTGGAACCATCGGGGCCTTGCCCTTTCCCTTAAGGTCCTTAGCTTGTGGTCCATCCGCTTCTTGGTCTTTTTCTTCTTATTCTTAGACTTAGAAGTCCGAAGAAATCACAAGTGCGAGACTCCTTCATCCGCGGGGTCTTCATCGAGACGAGCGGTCACCGGTTGTTCATTAGCCCACTAAGTTACATGCAATCTCATTGTAGTTGAAGTTCATAACAAGCGTGAGAAGGAATCGGAGAGGCGTAGGATAAGGTCGGTTTGGAGAAGTATCCATTTTAATCTCAAGAGCCTCCAATCTCTCGATCATGGATATCATTTTGAGGACGTGTTCCCCAACTTTCTCACCTTCCTTCATCCTTGCCGAGCAGTTGCTTGGATATCTCATATCTAGCGATTCTTGTGCTCACCATAATGCTCGGTTAAGTGAGATAGAATGCTTAGCGAAGTCATTTTCTCATGAGCTCTCTGAAGCTCATTAGACATGGAAGCCATCATATAAGCACGGACTTTCACGTCATCCTTAACCCACTTTTCGTGGTTTTCAATCTCTTCTGATTGGCTCGAGTCCGCATAGGAGGCGCCGGAATGTCCGTCTCCAAGACGTATCCCGGTGCCTCTATGCGAGGACAATCATCGATGCGAGCCAATCCACAAAGTTAGGTCCCATTAAGGTGTTCTTTTCGAGTATAATTGCGAGTGGATTCATTGTCATATTGAGATTTGTCAGCATTAAGTATAACAGATTAATTAGTGACTCATTTAATTATGTTCTGAGTATAGAATTTAAGGTCTTTTCTATTCTTGTTACCCAGCTCCCACTATTTTTATCGGAATAACACACTCCCATGTGATATACGGAAGTATCGTCGCTCTACTTCATAGTGGTGATCGAGTTCTTTATAAATCTTAATAGAGGGCAACCGAACAGGTTTCTAGTCTATTAATTTTCATAAAGTGGTGTCCAACACCAACCCATCTAATGGATGATTCGATCTTCTTTTTCCCCTTGTTCACTCCCCTCAACCTATACGATTTCTATGGTTCGTGAACAAGTTAAGTTTATACCATCGACGCAAATCAGTTTCACAATTGAATCTTATCCGGCAACCTATCATGTTTCTAGGGATAAAATTTGCTCCAACAGAAGGCATCCAATGCGCTCCATTAATTTATCCGTCCTCCCGAACGACTACCCCGATAACTCGGAAGCATAGCACATCCGGTTTGGATTTCAATTTCCGAAAACTCGATGGAGGAAGGAAAACCTTGAAACCTTATAAACTTAATTATTTATTGTGGGAGAATTTTCGCGATTAACGTTACACTTTGCACATTAATCATATTAGCGCGTTTGTGGCATTCATACAATATGAAACAACCATTCACAACCTAGTTGCTACCAACATGTGGTTCATGGACCGTTCTAGAAAACAAAAACTTCGTAATCTAATTACATGTCTTCGTCTTGAATCTTCGTCTTCTCGAAATGGATCTTCCTCCGGTCTTCGTCATTACATATAAATTTTACATCGAAAATTGCATCCTAGATACAAACATTTCTAGTAAAATAAATAGGCTCAAAACGACCTTTACAACCCAATCGAATAAAACGAACGATTCAAATCTAAGTCCACGAACCACATCCCCATTCAAAAAGCATTCATCCAATAAATACTATATAAATGGAAAGCGTAGAGATACATTGATCCAATCAACAATACGAACCGATCCAATCGATTCACACTGATCGGTAATTTGATAACGTTCAAAATATTTCTGAAGACCATAAATTTTTCAATTAATCAAATTTCCATTATAAAATGAAATACTATAAATCATTTTATTCATTTTAAATCCAATTTAACATGCGGGAGATTAATTTTTAAGAATACACGAAAAAATCGAGTCGGGCGAAAAATGGCTGCTGGCCGAAGTCATCTGCCGTGACTGCCGGCCGGACACGGCCGTGTCGCCAGACACGGTCGGGTCATGCCGGCAGTTGTCCTGCACATTCTGCCAGACACGGCCGTGTCGCCCGACACGGCCGAGTCACTTCTGGCCTTAGGCCAGACACGCCGTGTCGCCCGACACGATCGGGTCTCCAGCGTGCTTTGGCAGGCTGCCGGACACGGCCAGTGTCACCCAGGACACGGTCGAGTCACTCTCGGCCAGATTACCCTTTTTGTCCAAAAAGTGGTCCGACGATGATTCGGGGCTAGATTTTCGACCGGATATCCAATATCAATATTTTCCGACATTCGTATCTTCAATATAAATCATATTTCCCATAAATTTAAGATTTATATTTAGACATAAACTTACGAAAAATACAATTATTACGAACGAAAAACATATACCACGATTATGACTAAAATGATTCCAAATCATTCACCATCTAATCGAGCATTCCAAATGCCAATATCATATATACGATCGCAAGACCTACGCTCTAATACCACTGTTGGGATTCGGTGCCTTAAAACAAAGGCCCAGCGGAAGCGGTAAAACAAAAATTAATTCGATCCGAATCCCTACGAGGATCGATCGAGCTACGTATATACGAATATCAAAAACGAATTCACAAGAGATATAGAAACTCACCCTTGTAGTCCGTTGATTAGATGGATAACCTTCTCTTGAGCTATTCCCCAAGCTCTTGAACGCTCCAACGCCGAAAGCACCGCGTCTCTACTTGCCACGCGCCGGAAAAACGAACGGAATGACAACACCTTGCTATCCTCCGAGGATACGGCTAGAGCTAGGTGATGAAGCTTGTTATAGATATTAATATCACTCTAAGTGTATGAATATCTATCTCTCTCAATATTTCCTCACAAAATTTCTCTAAGAAGTTGTGAAGAAGATGAATGAAGAAGATGAATAAAGAAGATGATGATGAAGACTTCTATCTCTCTCTCCTCTTCAACCTCACGTTGGAAATGGAATCAAGTAAGTGGGAGAGTTTGTCAAAGACATCATCTTATATTATTTCCACCCTCATGTGTACAACCCATGTAACATGAAGTCTTGTCCCACCAAGTCATTATCATCATTTAATTAATGGAAGAAAAGACAATGGGAAAGTGGGTGGAAGCATAATGGGGCGGCTATCATGAAAAACGAATGAGTTCGGTTCGTTTCGGACTCCCGTGAGTCCAAACAGATAAACTCCGATTCTGTTCCGATGTATTTGTGTCGATTAATTAATCCAATTAATTAAACATATCAAACACAAAATAACATAATTAATTTCTCCAAGAAATAATTATATTCATGAATTAAATTAATCACCGAGTGATATATTTAATCCATTAAGCCGTAAATCAATTTATCCGATAAATCGATTTAAACATCCAATGTCCCATATTTAGATATCCAATATCCAATATTCATAATGAGAGAATTAGCTCGATTCATTCCATCGTCAATCCTAATGCGCGACTCGGTAGGTCCGTCTCAGTCAGCAATGGGAGGAACCAAAGAGTAGTAGCACCACCTAGCCAGCCTGGTGGCCTACACTGTACCCCGACTGAGAACGAATGATTGGGATCATTCAAGAACCATTCCGTCGTGAATACCAGTATACGTATAAACCCTTCTTTCAAATGTCTCGATCAAGTTATAGGGTCACGGTCAGTCAAACCCTATCTGTACTTGACGCTATGCATGCGTTAATGCAAATCGAGATCATCGAGCTCTCGTGTATCTAATACAGCTAGCTCCAATGCTTTGGCCAAAGACTTATGATCTCATCTGCCAATAACCGCATAGGACATATTACCCGCTCACTAATGGGAGAAAGAATTCTATCTTGGTATTCGATGGACTGCTACTTGCCGTAAAGATGCACGTCGAGGTTGACCCCGCCTTAGGTTTACGGTCGAACTACTCTAATGAAATTCTTGACGTCACAAGCACATCCCTACTAAATCCTCAAGTCGAAGGTTCACGAATACCTATCACAACCTTTCGATTCCGTCATTGATTGTCCCGGAGTGAAATCCATGTGACGAATCGAGGGTGAGTCGGTTCGAGTATACTAATCCAATTAGCATACCTATAACGTGTGCTCCCACTAACCATTAGTGTTCGACAGGCACTCTCCATGTCAAAGAACACGTCATACAAGTCTTCACATAAACTTAACGCCCAGTCAAGTTTCATCGACTTGCGAACGATTAAGTATTTGAGCTATAACCTTTCCAGTGCCGACCCCCTTATCCAATAAGGAGTGGAACGTTTTGCTCTCAAATACACGGACTAGTTTCTATATGTTTATTTACGAGTTAGGAATGCCAGTAACTACCAGTAAATAAAGAAACATTCATTTGCCTTATATAAATGGTTTACATAATTACAAGTACAATGCCCTCACTCAACAACCTCTGAGTGGCATTCGAGGGCATACTCCTAACAGACGATCTATCTGGTTTGATCCTTCTTTTTATCCATTGTGTCACCTTGTTATAACTAGTTTGTTTTTTTCTTGCGTTCTTAGAGAAGCAATATATTAGCTCAATCTGTTACCAGACAAGTTGATTTTACAATCATTTTCAATCTTGGTGACTTGGGTGTGGAGAAGTTCTCCCTCAAGCTCTACCATATTTGTATACTGATGGTACTTGTTAGTAATTTTTTCCCTGTCCCTCACCAGGCCATAAGAAGAATTATTAACAATTTGAGTTATATCTAGGTTTCAGCATAAATTTTATATCCATCTGTAATGTTACAGTTTCACCGATTAACTTACAATGTGAAGTGTTGTATGATGTGTTAGAAATTATTCTTTTCACCGATTCACCTTTTTCTAAATTTACATGTATACTACATCTCTGGTCGGCTATCTAAAATGTATGTTGGAGCAGAAACGGTTACAAAGATTACATTTGTTGTTGAGATTCATTATCATGTCAATCAATCAGTTTATTAATTTGCTTTAAAATGATAATGATGCCTCTGTGGCATCATGTATATGTATTTGTATATGTTGATGTGGTTAACAGTAGCATCCGACATATTTTGTATATATACGAACGAATGTACCAATATCTTCTATATTACTTGGATAGTGACTTATTGTTTTGCCGTTTATCTTGCAGGATAGGAATTTGAAATACACTCTTTATGGTATCTTGGTTCATGCTGGATGGAGTACGCATTCTGGGCATTATTACTGCTTTGTGCGCACATCAAGTGGCATGTGGTACTCCCTTGATGACAATCAGGTAGTAGGGATATCATTATCCGTGTGAGTGTCAGTGTGTGTGTGTGTGTGCCCTCTTTAAATTTGAAGAATAGTTGAATACACACCAAACAGCAGTGACGACTTCAGATTTATGATCATCCACCTGCCCTCTTCACCTTTTACTTTAAAAATAATCGTTAGTGAGATGATATGGGACTTTGTGAACAGATTTGTAGCAATTGTTGTAGGTGACAAGCTGCAGTGTTCATGTTCCCCATGTTCTCTTTTATGAGTTTTACTTTGTATTGTTACACGTTTTACAGTGTTTGTACAAACTATCTCTGCAGGCTATTGTTCTACCTTAATTTGCTGTTTTGTATTCTTTATGCTCCCATTTTCTTTATTTAGAATATTTTCTTATCATTTATCAATGAAACTGGTTTAAGACACATTATTTTTGGAAATGATTACAATGCAAAATCTTTATATGGGAATGGGAGGATAATATTTCTTGTGCTAATTGTATTTATTGTTGATACTATCAAAACCTATTCACTATCATTTTTTTTGTTTTTTATTGTCTGTAAGGATGCTAAGGCATTTATTTATTTTTTATTATTGTAGCTTATCAAGATAAGAGATAAATAGATCCCCTGCTTTTGCCTCATCAGGTATTCCTTGCAAGAATTACTTAACAAAAACAGAGATAACACTTTACTAGTGAGTCTGGATTAAAATATATGTATACGTATATATATTTAATGATATAATGTTTCATTACTGTTTGTAATGGTAATAGGCTTGCTGTGAAGCGAATGACTGAGAAGGGGAAGGCGCCTACGTATCCCAGCAAGCCTGCAAGTGTTTTCTTCAATTTCATTTTCATGTAGTAAAGTTTACAATTTCTCATGTCGGCTCTATGTTTATAGACATCTTAGACTCGGGAATGCGATGTAAGGATATATATTTACTTCTGGCTTTTGTATGACAACTCTGTTGCAGAAATTTCAATAAATAGATTGATTTAAGAAGGGGATGTTACTTGTTACTTTTAGCTTAATATTTTGTTTTGGATTCAGTGTTTGCCTATTTTTTATTATATTTATGAATTTTTTGGGATATGGCAGTTTTAAAAAAAGGTAGAAAAAGATTTAAAAAAAAAAAGAAATAAAACAATTAAAATAAAAAATTTAAAAATTAATTAGTGGCATAGCGCTTCAAAAACAGCTATGTAAGTGGTAATTAAAAGACTTGTACAACATTTTTGTAAGCTGTTTACTTGTGACTTAATCAGCTTAATGGGTAAAATGTCTTATTCGCTCAGACGTTTGGAGGTGTTTACTTGTGGCTTAATGTCTTATTCGGGAAGACAAAAATGGCTTATTCATTAAGCATGAAAAAATTTGTTGTCATTAAGACAAAAAAATGACTCCACTACCCCTAATTGAAAACCACACAAAATAAACTTTTGTATCTACAAAATATCATATATATTATGAATATATAAATAAATATTATATATTACTTATATATTAACATTTATTCATATGTATAATATTTATTACATATGTTCTTATATATTTAAAGTATATTTCTATATATAAATATATATTGTAAATTATACGTATTATTTATATATGTATTAAATATTTTATATATTACTTACATACAAAATTGAATCATTTTTGTATAATATTTTGTTTAAATTTAAATAATATATATCAAACTTGATTTTTGAATAATATTTAAATTTGTCTACTTGTGTTTGAATTTGGCTACTTTGTGATTGGACTTGACTTTTTTGTGTTTGAAATTGGATTTTTAAGTACTTTATGAATTTATGTTTTGATTTTTGGATTATATCATTTATATTGCTTAAAAAATAAACAACAATTTATAAAACAGTTTATAATTCATATTCAGGGGTAAATCGGTCATTTCTGTTATTCAGACAGTTTATTCAGATGAAAAAGTAAACAACAGCATCAATTTACCCAGACAGACATATTTACCCAGACAGACAAATTTAACCAGACAGACACAATTTACCCAGACAGACAAGTTTGGTAAACAGCCCCTTACTTGAATAACATTTACGGAAACGCTATCTAAGTATAATACTTGCATAGCGCCAAAAAAAACGCTATGCAAGCCATATGCACTTGCATAGCGGCGGCTTAAATAGCGCTCAAAAGCACTATGCAAGGGCTAAAAAAAGCGCTATGCAAGTGCATATCTGTAGTAGTGATAAAATATATAGTAACACTCTGGAATTACAGAAATTTAGGTTCGTAGCTTTAAACAATGCGGATTTATATAGTTCTCAACTCTGACTTAATAACCGAATTTGTTCGATGGTTCACAAAATATAAAAATCATCCAGTTTATTTATTATACGGTATTACATTAAATGCTATTTTAACTGTGAATACTTTAAGAATAAGCAATGTTTGTTTCATAATGGTTCAAAGCTTTTCTTTAGTCCTGTTGGATATATGTTTTACTTTTCCTAAGTAAAACACCTACAACAAGATTGTTGTATCCAACTTTCTTCATCTCTGCTATATAATAGTGTAAGCGTTGTAGCAATAGACTCTACAGGAAGATCTTTTGCTGTATGGACAAGGTGTATGAAGTTTCCTAACAACTTCCATACTTAGAGCGAATTGCTGACTTTGAAGACCTTATGTTGTATGGAGGCAATTATCAAAACAAGGCTGTATTTTTCCCAACAATATATATTTCCCTTTTTGATACTGCCAAAACTCCCTCGATACGGAGATGCTGTCTTCAAGTCTTCTGTCGAAAGCTCTGATCTTCATGCCAGTCTAAAAATTTGAACTGCTCGCAGGCAATTTCTAAAATGAAAAATCCTATAGGACTAAGTGTATTACAACTTAACTTATGATTGGCGCTCATGCACAATCTTACAGGATGTAATCTTAATTGAATACAACTTAATCTATGAACTATTCGCAGATAAGTTCTTACAACTTGAGGATTATCAAGTTTTATACTTGTTGAATATATCAATATTTAATCGTAATCAAAATAGTACAACACTAAGAGTAGATTACGAGCTATAGTCATTCAAGACAATAAAGTTTTATTGCTACTTGAAATTACAGTGCTAGAAAGAAATGAAAGTACTGCATCGAAGAGCATACAATAAATGCTTCAAAGCCTTGCGAGAGGGATTATGTTCGGTTCCTCTCCACCAGTTGATTAGGTAATCTCTACCTTGGTCCCTGTAGATGTTTCTTCCTTTGTAGGAGACACCGTAGGCGAGAATCAAATCTTGAGAATGAGTTATCCGATCACCCTTCTGATGCTTAGACTTCATTTTGAGTTGTAAAGGGAGCTTTCCGTCTGCTAGTAGCCGCGAGAACTCATTTGCGGCATCCTCCAGGGTTTTGAATTTGTTGAACATGGTGGACTCCCTATTGAGAATACAAAAGTATCTCATCGGTTCATTGTTTATTCATGCCTTCAATTCCTCTGTTGTAGGTTGTCGATCTGTTGGGATCAATAACTCGGCAGGCTTGCATACTATATTTTTCCATGGGAAATTGAGATCCTGGAACTCAGGTCGAGAACCAGTTACCCGGTATCCTTTCGCTCCTTGACCTGGCCCAGGTCAGTCCAGTCTTCCGATGGCAGCTGCAACACTTTATTCCAGAGTAGCCTCCATTTCCTTCTCTATGTCCAGTATCCACTTTCTAACAGCCTCTCTCGACTCTTCCCCCTTTTTAGCATTATCAAGATCCGAGACTTTGCCGTGAATATCTCGAAGGAGTTCCATAGATTCAGCCTGTTTGTCTATCAGATCAGTCACACTTTCCACCAGTCTCACCACCACTGCTGTCAGATTGTTGATCTTGTGATCATGGTCAGTGAGGTTTGATCCTGTGAATTCTAGGAAGGCAATAGTCTTTGCATCAGCTACGCGTAGCTTCTCATGTTCTTGCTCCAGGATTTGCTCCTGATGCTGCTTCATTTGATTCAGGGCTTGCCAGACGAAAAGCCTCTTCCACATCCATGATGGCCCTTTGCAGCTTCGGGAGCTCATCCTAAACTGTTTCTCTCATCAAGTCCAATTCCCTCCCAATGTCGTATAGTGCCTTAACGATGTCCTGTAGTCTTCTGGTTGCTCGATTCATGCCTCTGTGCATGGAGAGTGTGGGTGCTTTATCTTGGCGTTCGAAGATTCTCCGAGCTGTTTGATAACCATATTGTGACGAGGATTGCATGGCTCATCATCAGCAAACAGGAGATCTTCATTCAATCCAGATAGAGATCCAAGTTGGAGAGGAGTGGGCACTTCTTGTGGAGCAGGAACCTTGGATGGTTCACTTGAGATGATGGAGAGACAGAGGGGATTGATTCCTCCTGTCTCTATTTGGATCCTATAGCCATTGGTATAGGAAGGACAGGGTCCTCCAGTTGGCTCTCAGCAACCACCTGTTCCTTAAGAGGGACTGATTCCTCTTGTCGAACGGCGTGGGTCACATCAGCTTTGGGCGGAGGGACTGAATCCTCCTGGGTGGGTGCTGATGGGGGTTGCTCGACAGATGTTCTTTAGCCATTTGCAGCCTTGGAATGAGCAAATTCATTTTCACGAGCCTCCTCAAGGCTCATTCTCAGACCTTTCTGAAGGTCATCATCGTCTTTGTCGGAGTCGGAGTGGTAGCTCGGGCTCTTGGGCTTGTCAGTGGATGGAGATTTCCCTTTCAGTCTCGTCTTATCCTTTGCCAAAAATGTAAAGAAATAAGTTCTTGGCAAAGGTGATCATCCCACTTGATCAGGAGTTCGACGTTTTGGGAGTCCGTCACTTCCAAAGCGAACAACCCTTCTTCCTTCCAGTCCTCCCAGTTGTACAGGGTGCCGTAAGGGGCAAACCTATATGATTTCTATACTTTTAAGTGCTCGAAGGCTTACTCTATCTGGACTTGAAGGAGAGTGTTATTAATGATATCAGTTGGGGAGGGACTCCGAACAGTAGTGGGTTGCACTGTCCGGTTGGTATTCTCAACAGGTAGGGAACCTGTGGAGAAGGAGGATCCCTAATAGGGTGGGATGCCCTGTTGGGAGAGAGACTTCGTACAGGGGTGGGTGCCCTGTTTGGAGTGATGGTTATCGGCTCCAAAGGGTCAGCCAAATCACCAGTACCTTCTATCTTCATCAAGGTCTGGTCATCCGTCATAGCCTTAACGGGCTTAGGATCTACTGTGGGAGTAGCCAGAGTTCCTTCCAGAGGGGTTGCGCCCTGTGGGTTGCCTACAAGTACAGCTTGCGGGCTGCCTCGGTGGTCGCTGTAGCCACTGGGGTTGCTGTAGGGACATCTTCCAGCTTCGCAGATTTCTTTATTTTCTGCTTCTTCTTCTCGATAGCTGTAGGCGAACTGCTGTCAAGAACACTTCTTTTCTTGCTGACATATTTCTTCTTGCTGTCAATCGATGTGGATTTTGCTGGTAGGTTAGTAACATCCCTAGGATATTTAGATGTTGGGAGGGAGAAGGGATTGGTCCTATTGGTGAGAAGCGAGTCCTTGTTAAACACTGATGGCCTTTTGTTGATCGAACGAGGGTGGTATTATTTGGGAATTACTCGTTCGTCATTGTGACTTTTCAATTGTTATTCCCTTTCCTGTGGATCTTATGTGAGTGTGCATCTTGTTGTTTTCACCGGATCATGTTTTGTCTCGAGTCGAGATGTGAACCTCGGAGTTGTCGGTTGAACCTTATTGTTCTTCGTGATCCGAACATGATCGTTCGATTTTTGTTGTTCCGATCTTTGTGGTTCGATCGTTTGATTGTTCGGTTTTTGTTGATCTCGTTTCGTGATTGTTGAACATTCAGACTCCTTCGTAATTCCCTTAAGTTCGGGAAATTAGTCTCGTTTTCGATCTTCCAACCATTGGGTGGTGGAATTCCGTATTTGTTCAGCGATTGGCTCGCGTTTTGATTGATGTACCGTTGGGTTGGTCAATCATATTGATTTTCGTTCGTTATATTTTGTGATTGTTCGGATAATTGACTTGACTATATTATCCATTTAATGACGCTTGTCATTTGTTGGTTTTATTATATCCCTATCGGCGACATTGTGTTGGTCGTCCTGGAGCGTGTTTTCATGCCGTATATTCCTTTGCGTTGCTTGTAACGTTTCGCCAATGGGCGTAAGTTATGCGTTTCTTGTGTATCTCGTTGAGTTTTCCTGGCGGGATATTGCTTCTCCCTACTTATTTTAAGTTTCGGGACGAAACTTCTTTTAAGGGGGGTAGAATGTAATATCCGCAATTTCGAATTTCGGTAATTTTCTTTTTTTCGGCGGAAGTCCATTTTGACGGCTCGCTCATGACCTTTTCGTCATTCCGAGAATGATTAATTCTGCACTTTTTGTCATCCGAGTTCATTTCGGTGTTGTTTTGTTGAGTTCCGTGTCTTTTGGCGACTTTTCCGCACTTGAGCTCGATTCTTGCGAATCTCGTCCGAAACTGTTGTTTCGAGTTTCTCGTAAGTTCATTTAATGTTATTATTCATGTTTCGAGCTTTGGTTCGGTGTTTCGATCATGTATCGTGTATTTCGGACGTTTTGGGCCATTTTTGTAATTTCCCAAAGTTTGGGGTAATTACTTCCGTTGTCGAATTTCGAGCCTTCGGGTGGTCGGAATCGCGTGTTCTCTTAGCTCTTAGATTCGTCTTTGCGAGTATGTCGTAACCGTACCTTCGATTTATACTCAGGTTCGGGTTTCGGGGTTATCCGGGCCGTCGGAGTGGCCACGGCCGAGTCACGGCCGAAGCAGGGCCTGGCCTGGCCGAGTTACGGTCGTAAGGGCCGAGAGTTACGGCCGTATGGCGCCTGGAAGCTTCCGGACGAATGCCAGTTACGGCCGTAAGGCTCGATCGGGTACGGCCGTACGTGCGCTGGGCATCTTCCTGACGAAGGCGATTCTGGCCGTGTGTAATGTGCCGATTCGGCCGTAAGTGTCCGACAGTCTTGGCTGATTTTTGACGAATGCGGTTACGTCCGTAAGGCTCGCCGAGTACGGCCGTATGGGCGAGTTCTGACCGTAAGTCACCGCCGATTCTGGTAGTAAGTGTCCGGCAGCGACCGGCTATATAAGGCCTCGCAGCCCATTTTTGTTCATTTCCTCACTTTTCTTGCGGCTATCGGACGGGTGCGACGGGAAATCGAGTTCTTGGTCGATTATAATCATTTCCAAGGCATTTTGGAAGATTCTTGTTGATTATATCATCATCAAATCCGTGTTCTTCGTCGAATCAAGGTATATTCTTGATTTTCCTTCAAGTTGACTTTTTGGAGAAATTGTTCTTGATTTCGTTTCTAATCCGATTTTGATACATCGGTTGGTGTATTATGATGTTATTAATCGTGTTCTATGGGTTGTATATCCATATATCGAGTTTGTTTAACTCGATTGACGATTCGAGTGTTCTTGGGAATTATTGAACATTTAGTGTTCGAATAAATGTCCCAATGAGTTTCCCTTCGATAGTTTGTTGGGATTTCCGTTGTTTTGGCCTTGATTCTCGTTGTAACCATGTGTTATTGTTCCTTCTGGAGGTTTATAGGTGTTCGAGGATTCCGATGTTGAATCCCGTTTGGTGATTCATGATTCGTGTGGTGTTATTCTCGTAATACTCGTGGTGCTATCGCGTTCTTGATATTGTTCGGGGGTTCGGGGCTATTCGACTGTGTCCTATCCGTCGTCTCGTTGCGATCGTGATTTTGAGGCAAGTACCTTGTCCATACTATTCCTGTTTTGTGAATATGATAATTGGTGATCGTCTTTATGTGGTTGTTTGATTGTTGGAAATGAGTTTTCAAAAGATTCGGTTTAGCCTTGTTAAAGGCTTGCTTTCAAAACGCATGTGTTTTGTGAATGGTGTGGTTTGTGAATAACTATGTGAATTCTATGGATATGCTTGGTGTTGATGTTGCACTTGTTATTGCGTGTGGACGTATATTATTTCATTTCGGTGCGTTGTGGATTGACGTGGTGTTTTGCTAAGTGTTTGATGCCTCTGGGCGAATTGTTTGAATATCCTTGATGTGATATGTTATTTGTGTGAATGTGTGGATATGGTTGAAGGTCTATGGTGACACATGGCACGTGATCATGTGGTCAGGATGCAACAAGTGATTGATCCAACCGTGAGAGCCTGAGATAATCTACGGTGGCACGTGGCATGCGATCATGTGGCCATGATGCAACAAGCGATTGATCCAACCGTGAGATGTGTGTGATTTGTTTCGCTAGCCATCTCGGGAGGGTCCTTCGAGGCCTCGAGTGGGATTTGTGGCTTCGTCCCGGTCCTAGGCGATGCGCGTGCGTGATTACGTTGTGTTGATTTTTATGTCCGTCGAGGACACGTGATGTTGGGCTCGGGCCCTGTGAATTGTTGTCTGTTTTCTATTTGCGAAAACAAAACCTTTCGGTTGTGACCCCTGTTGATTTTTGGAAAGAGAAGGATTCGAAAATCCTAAATTATTTTCTATTAAAACTCTCGATGGCATTTTAAACTGTTTTATAAATTGTTTCCCTTGATTTGTGATCTTTCGGTATTGGAATGTTTAACCCAAACTCATGCCTCGGGATGTACTTTTCGTTACGCTTGGATCTTTGAGGATTCCTGGTTATTGCTATTCGTGGAATGTGAATTGTATGGCTCGTATTTTTGCACTTGTACTTGCACTAGCAAAACAGTGGAGTTTTGCTAACCCCCGAGTATTCGGGGGGTGGATGTCTATTTTTGCATTCAGGTTTTGGAGCATAGCACAGGGTCGGCACGAATGATGATGAAAGATGAACGATACTAATCACACGAGGATCCGTTGATGTCGTATTGGTCTAGTTGTATTTTATTTTCCGCTGCAGTATCTTTTCCCCGTTGTACGGGAGTTTATTGTATTTTGACCCCTGCGTGGGTATGTGTTTGGAATTGAGTTGTATGTTATTATCGAAAGACCAAGTCGGTCTACTGAGTCATTTTAGCCTTAAAGGCATTGTTGAGTTGTTCGGTTTTGTTACCAGCCTGGTAGAACCTTGAGGAAAGGTTCTGCGGCGTGTAATATCCCTGAGTGGATTGGGGGTGTTACATTGGTAGTGTATGTTTCGAAAGAAAATATATTTGATTAGATCAAATGATCTTCATGCTAAGTTGTTCTAGGGGATAGAAATATGCCTCTAGGACTTGGGTGATTCTTTGAGTTATTTTCATAAAACCTAATGCTATGTATTGAAGCCAATCAACATAGAAATATAGTGGATTGATTCAATATATAAGGGGCGTTTTATAGTTCGAAAGAGAAACCGTCTTTTTAAGGAAAATCGAATCTACACAACATAATAAGTAAATTCATCTTATGATCTCCTATACATATTCTATAACTAATGATGAACTAAGTTTGTAATCCCAACTATTTCATTTTATCTTCTATTAATCTATTATTAGTGCAATCTTATATTTCCTTGAATTTTAGAACTATTATTGCATTTTCATTGCAATTGTCAAACCAGACTCTAAAATTGTGTGTTTCAATCATATGAATCTCTATAACAAATATCTAAATATTGTATAATTCAATATATAACCTAACTTCCTCGTGGGATCGATAAACCGGACTAAAAAAAGTCCACTTACTACTTGATACGATATCGTACACTTGCGATAGTTACACTAAAGACGTGTAAAGTTTTTGGCGCCGTTGCCGGGGAAGTATAAGTGTTATATTTGAAATCTTACATTGTGAACTATTGTTATAGGATATATTTTCTCGACGTTGTAACTTAGTTCTCAATTGTGTTTGTCCAGTCAAGTGGTGGATAACGGTACTCCGTGACTATGAAAGTCGGATTCTTCAGTTTCCCACAACAACTGATATTTGTAGATATTTTCACTTTTATTTTTATTTTTTTATCATGGAAGAAACTTTGAATAAAATTGAAAAGAGATTTCCCTTTCTCAGCAAAAATGTCATTTTAAAAATTTATAAGACGAGACTTGAAAGGATGAGGTTGCTTATGAATAAAAGTATACCTTTTGACATAAGATTCATTATTGAAGCCAAAGTGAGAATAGCAGGTGAATTCACAGAAATACCTACTAGATTTTTACCAGGGATTGGAAAAAGTTCATATGCCAAGAAACGACGAGCAAAGATAATAGCCGTTTGCTATAAATGTGCTAGATGGAACTGTAATTTACAATGTCGATCTTTAGGAATTCCATCTACAAACAGAGAAGATAAAATTCAGTTCATTAAGGAAGGTCTGAATAAAGAGAATTTTGATAATATTGAAATTTCTATTGACACGCATCCTAGTGGACTCGTACATTACGGAATCCGATGTTTGTGGAATAAATTCAAACCAGAATATGAACAACATCTTGGGAATCTGACGTTAAAAGACCCTGTTTGCCAATTTGTAAGAAAATTGAATGGGAAGCTTCTCCCCGACTCATAGAAGGCGTTTAGGCCGTTTCTAAACGTAAAATCAGAGGAAGATGTGACCCACAATCACAACTACTGTACATACACGTGAGTATCTTTTATTTTGTCGTAAGGTGAGATTTTCTGAATAAAAAAAGGGGTGATACGCAATAAATGCATTCATTATTCTATTGAGTAGTTGAAGCGCAATCAACGCAATCACAAACTTGTTAAACAATTTTACCTCATTTTTCTTCTATAAATAAATATTGTGCTTGTTTCTTTTATTCATCCCTCAAACTTGTACTTTTCTCTTTTTCTCTCAAATAAATTTCTTTTCTAAAATGGAATCATCATCTTCCACAAAACAATTTAGCACAGTCTGCATTTTTGGTGGAGCTAGTTATGGAAAAGAGGCATGCTTTACTGAAGCAGCCCACAACTTGGGTCGTACCTTAGGAGAAAAATGCATTCATGTAGTTTACGGAGGAGGAAGTCTAGGATTAATGGGACGAGCTGCTGCTTCTGCCTATATGGAAGGAGTAAGAGTGTTGGGAATAATTCCAAAACCTCTGGCTGAAAGTAAAATCACCGGGGCAACTATTGGTGGTGAGTTTAGAACTGTAAATATGCAAGATCGCATAACTCACATGATAAATAATTCTGGCGCCTTTATCACCCTTCCCGGTGGTTTTGGCACTCTTGAGGAACTTTTTCATGTGGTTACCAGAGCCCAGCTAAATGTTCATCAAAAACCAGTAGGTCTGCTTAATGTCAATTGTTTCTTTGATGGTTTACTATCTTTCATCGACTACTCTGCTGAAAAAGGTTTTATTTCCGAGCGTGCTAAACGAATCATAGTTGTTGCAACAACACCAGAAGAACTAATCAAAAAACTCATTGAATTTGTTCCTCAACCAGATCCAGCTCTAGCTAAAATTGTCTGGATGGAAGATTTTACCGTGAGAAAACGAAAAGTGGATTCATTCCTCTCCCTTTGATAACCCATGTCAGACCTCTTGTATTTTTACTTTCTGTTGTGTGTAAAAATCGTGCTATATGATGGCAGCTTAAGGAGTTTCTTCGTGATCTCTTGACGCGCATCTATTTGCAATTTATGTATTGTTATTTTATTGCTGTAATTTTTATTGTTTGTTTTTTATAAAAGCATTGATGGCAGCGTAAGGCGACTCTTCGGACTTTCTTGAAGCGCATCTTAAAAATTGTGTTATACTTCCGAGTATATTTTATTTTCTTTTGTTGTTTGCCTCGTATATTTATTCTCTTACAGATTCTAAAAGGCGTTAGCTCAAGCATCAACTTTCATAACAGAGAGTATTCTGTTTTTCTAAATTGAGGACAGTTTTATTTTCAAGTTTGGAGGTGGTATGTTTTAATTATTTTGGTGTGTTGGTTTTGATTATTTTGGTTATTTGCCTTAATTATATATATATATATATATTATTTTGATTTGTGAGATTTCTAGATATGGCTATAACACCAATAAATTAGCTATATACAAGCTTCTAAAATCGTTTTAACCGGTAAAAAAATTGTATATTCCAAAAATTTTGAGCCTTAATCTCTCTTTCCAAGCCTTGTAATTATCATTTAAAATCGAGTCATTCGTTACCTTGAGAAAAGAAGAATCAGTCGGTTGCTGAAAAATAGAACTGAAATTTACTTAATTTGTGGAGTTTTTGATTTTTCATGCTTAGCTAATAAACGATTTTCTGCAAAAATCCTATTCCCTAAAAAAAAGGAGGTTAGTCGAAAAAAAAAGGGAGAAGTGTTGAGCAGCAACAGCTGCCTAATTTTGGGGGTCCTAAAATTTTGCGAAAAATAAAGGACTAACCGTTGTTGGTGCGTAGCTGCCGTCTCACACAAAATGGAAATTATGTTGGTGAAAAGAGATACACGTTAGCAAATAACGGTGTGAAAGCTATTGTAATATCCGGGGGTAATTTTTTTCGTGTTACCGTATTCATTTGGAATTGTACAAATGTTGTTGTTTGGATCGATACAATGTATATTGTATTAGAATAATTCGGGATCGAAATATTTATACTGGTCGTCAGTTTGGTTTCGTCATTTGGTTGTTGCTTGGTGAGTTTGGAATTTTGGCTAAGTTTATAGCCATAGCGTACGCTACCTGTGTAGCATTACGTACGCTAATTTGTTGGGATTACGTACATTACGTCATGAGGTTTACGTGCGTAATGCGTGGTTGGTGGTAGGGCCAGGGTATCTTTGGGGTATCATATATATATATATATATATATATATTATCACTCCATCTCACTTTCTCACCCCTCCCTATCACATTGACATTATCTCTCCCTCACCTTCTCTCTCCCTCACGTTATATATACATATATATGTATATACATATTATCATTTGTTTTCTCTCTCCGTCACCTTCTCACTTGTCTTCTCCCTCTCAATTATTTCTTTCTCCAGCTCTCTCATTTTTTCTCTTCTCTCGTCCGTCCTCTCTCTCTCTCTCGTCCTCTCTCTCTCTTCTCTCCATCTCTCTCGTTTTTTTTTCCAGCGAGGTAGAGCTTGGATGGCAGTCGGCTTCTTTCCGGCGACTAACTGGAGTGACGACCGGAGTTAGAGGGGCTGACATCTCCGGCGACGACTGCAACTCGACGGTGGCGTGGTGGACTGGAGCTGTTCCGGCCTTTGCTCAGGCGCCGGTGCTCATCATGGTTTCCGGCCATGGACGCGGCTCCATTGATTCCGGCGACCGGAGGTGGTTTCTATCCGGAACGGACGGCGGAACGGAGGCATGACAGATTTCCGGCGAGGAGTTGCAGGCGGAGATGGAGTTGGGTGAAAACCGGCCATGGACGGAAACGGGCTGGAGTTGGACGAGGTCCGACGGGTCAGTTTTTTTTTCGGCGGCCGAGTTCCAGCAGGAGAGTTGTTTTCTGACCGGATTCCGGCGAGGGTTGCCGACCGATCGACTTTTCCTGGTAAGTTTATGTGTGTGTAGATATATATATATATATATATATATATTATGTGCACAGTGTGTTGAGTGTATAAATATATATATATTATGTAAAGTGTGTTGTGTATATATATATATATGACGTGCGGTGTGTGTGTGTTGTATATATATAGTGTACAGTGTGTATGTGTGCCATGTGAACATATATATATATATATATGTGTGTGTGTGTGTGTGTGTGTGTGTATGTGTGTGTGTGATGTATGTATATTATATATGTGTGTGTATACGGGTAAATACGAGTATAATATGTGTTCGTATTGGAATCGGAGTTATCTATTATGTTGTTTTCGGTCGATATCGTGTTATCGAATGAATTGTATTTCATTCAAGGTTGCTCGAGTGCTTTTGATTATCGGAGGATGTCGTTGATCGATTCGTGGTAGGACGTTGATCGTGGAAGGACTTTCTCGCCTTCGGTTTGAGGCAAGTTTTATACTTGTACTAGTCAATGAGATTAATGTTATCATATATGTGTATGAATGTATTGTATCATTCTGAGACTTAGTCTCTTCATGAATTCATTGATATTAAGAGATCGTTCGATACGATACCTTTCGGCAATTATGCCAAATGTTTTTATTGTTCGTTAATGGCCAGTTCGAGGCATTGTGATACTCGTTGTTAATGTTATTATCGATCACTGGTTCACGGTATCGATTTATCGATCGTTGTTGTTGATATTAATGTCGATTTAAGACGTCGTTGTAATCATTGCTATTAATGTTGGAGTTTTGTCCTTGATGTTGTTTTGGCCGATTAAAGGCGTTGACGTATTCATTTCTCTTCTTCGTTGTCGGTAACCGATTAAAGGTGCCGAGACATCCTTCGTATCATTGTTATCGATTGGCCGTTCTAAGGCAATCGAGGTGTTCAATCATTCATCATATCATTGTTATCGGTTGGTCGTTCTAAGGCAATTGAGGTATTCACTCATTCATCGTGTCATTGTTATCTATTGGCCGTTCTCAGGCAAATCGAAGTGTTCAATCATTCATTGTATCATTGTTATCGATTGACCGTTTTAAGGCAATCGAGGTATTGAATCATCCGCTGCATCATTGTTATCGGTTGGCCATTCTAAGGCAATCGAGGTATTGAATTGGGGCTGTCGAGGATAGTTCCCATCCGTTGTGTCGTTGTTATCGATTGACCACTCTAAGGTAATCGAGGTATTGAATTGGGACTGTCGAGTACAATTCCCATCCGTGAGTCATCATTATCGTGTTGGCCGTCTCAAGGTAGCACACTATCAAAATTGTGATACGGCTTCGTGCCATGGTTTCGGCCCTAATTGTGATACGGCTTCGTGCCGTGGCTTCGGCCCTAATTGTGATACGGATTCGTGCCGTGGCTTCGGCCCTAATTGTGATATGGCTTCGTGCCGTGGCTTCGGCCCTAATTGTGATACGGCTTCGTGCCGTGGCTTCGGCCCTAATCGATACAGCTTCGGGCTGTTTTGGCTTCATGTGATTGTGATATTTGACAGCTTCGGCTGAATGGATTTCAAGCCTTTATTATTGTCCTCGTAATTTCATTGGAGCCTTCGGTCATTGTGATCCATAGTTAATTCAGTTCTGGTTTGGTTCATGTCGTGTAATTCATTGTGGTACTCTATAATTATGATTCGTCGTTGGGCATTTACGTTCTAACCTGTCGAACAGGTATTAATAGTATGTCGTGGGCATAGTATTTAACGAATGCTCGGTTCTTACATTGGTTTGTGAGCATCTCGTATTATTATTATCATTGTACCGTTTCATTCTGCCTTTGGATGCATATCATGTTATACATGTATTTGATATTCATTATCTGGATGACTGACCCCGTTGGGGCGGAACATGTTTTCATGTTTTTGGTGCTTGCGAGGAGAGAGTTGAGACACAGGGGCATGATGATGCCGACGAGGCATTCGAGCGATACTAGTCCGAGTTGTTCATGTTGGTCAGTCAGTTGGAGTGTTCTTCAGTCTGTCAGTCATTGTCATTATGTATTACCCGAGCAGATGCTCGTGGAGGTTGTTGTATTTTATTTTTGGCCATGTAGGCCCATCGTTGTCGTTGAAATTCCTTATCGGAATATTGTGTCGGATATCATGGTAGGGACTATGATTTCCCCTTGTTGTTTAATTTAATGTATTTTAGTCATGTTCGCCTGGTGGATCTCCTGGCGTGGGGTCCACGGCACTGTAATAACCCAATAGGATTTGGGGGTGTTACAGAAGATGGTATCAGAGATTTTGGGTTGTGAGATACCCTGATATGTGAGTTATGTGGCTCTATCGATGCTGTAGTATTGGGACTGTCAGGTTATGACAATTTGGACAGTCGAGTTTTGTGAGTCGTAATATTAGTACGACTGCACGAGTCATTCATTCATCGAGTCGTCTTCATTTGGGACTAGTATCGCGAGACCTCGAAGCTTCGTATGACCTGTGTAAGGACTCGATTCTCTTTATGTTCCTACATTCATCATGTCATTAATTGTTCATGCTTTGTTGAAACCTATATGTGATATTAGTGTTATGATTGATTCATGACTAATTGTTTTGGAGCACGTGTGACTTGTGTAAGCATTAAGAATAAACTCATTCATCAGTTAATAATCCTCAATCATCATTTTGATCTCATCACTCAGTTAATTCATTCATCACTCAGTCAATATCATTCATCACTCAGTTAATTCATTCATCACTCAGTTAATTCATTCATCACTCAGTCAACATCATTCATCACTCAATTAATTCATTCATCACTCAGTTAATTCATTCATCACTCAGTCAATATCATTCATCACTTAGTTAATTCATTCATCACTCAGTCCATGTCATTGCTCAGTCAATTCATTCATCACTCTGTTAATATCATCGCTCAGATGATTCATTCATCACTCAGTCAATCTCATTGCTCAGTTAATTCATTATCACTCAGTCAATCTCATTGTTCAATTAATTTATAAATCATCCAGTCCATCTCACGGTTCAGTTGTTGATATTGTGAATCAAATTTTCAACCTTGTTAACTTGTTCAAGGTAATCATTTCAGGAATTTCATCAGATAGTCTTGTCACCTCACTTGATCTTTCATGCGATCTTATCATATTCCGGCGTCATGTCGACGATCGTTTTATTGCATTATTAATGCATTCATTGTGTTAGAGCGTGTATGCTCATTGTTATCATTCCGTCTCGTAATCATAATGCAATCTTCATACGAGGTCTGTAATTATCACGTGACTTTCCTGCCTCGGTATGGAAAGAGTTGTCAGAGGGACATCGGACTCCGACGTCCAAGAGATCATTTTCTAGTCGTCTTCGTGCTGGGAGAGCATCTTCCTCTCAGACGATGAGTTCGACTGTTATTTGCTTTAACTGTGATACAATAGGACATTAATCACCAGTTTTGAGCAAGTTAATTCTTGCTCGGTAATAGGATAATCATTCATTTCATCGTCGTTCCATCATTCGCATAAGTCATTCATCATATATTAATCACGTTGAGACTTATAATTATCAAACTAATCATTCACTTCACGGGGAACAATGGTTCCAATCATTTCATTTGAGTTATCACTCATTGCGTTGTTAGTTCACCTCGGTGAGTCATTCTTGATCCTTGTCGGATTTCTAATCATTTATCATTCATCATAGTCACTCTCATTTTTGGTAACCTTTTGGGGTCATATTAAGCGGTGAGTTCAGATTTGAGTCTTCGTTGAATCGTTGGGATCGAGGAGATCGACTGTATAACTCAATCCGTAATAATGTATTGCGGTTGTGGATCATTTATTGTTGATCTATTTTATAATGATTGTATCTGAGAATCTTGACACTTGAGTCATTTGATGTGATTTTCTTTCCTTTTAGTCCTGTACCCGGGATTTTTGTGATGATCAGGGTCATCGTTCATTGTGATTCAAGACGTCAAGTCGTGAGGACTTGGGCGTGCGGTTGATATGGTCCCGAGGACTATTTGTGCACTGTTATTTGCTTTTGTGGTGCGAGTCAGTGATTGCATGGGCGTCCGATGCTGACGAGAACGGGGAAGTGTACACCGATGGTTGTAGGCATGAACAATGAGCGGCTCCCTCGGGATGTGTACGTCGGTGTTACTAGTCATGCGGTTAGTATGACTTCCTGGCTGGTCTCTAGCAGGAGAGTCATGATTCGGTTAATCTCGCACTTGGTTGAGTGTCTTTATCACTTGATTTTTTTCGCCTTGTTCAGACAGAGGAGGCGTGGGGACCCGTGGGGTCGGCCCAGTTAATCAGGCGGAATTGCTCGTATTGATGAGTATTCTTCTAGACGTTGTTTTCTTATCCTGACAGATAGTCCGTACCCCGACTTGAGCACCCTGAGTTTCGAGGACGAAACTCTTTTTAAGGGGGGGAGTATGTAATATCCGCAGGTAATTTTTTTCATGTTACTGTTGAGTTGTACGTATTCATTTGGAATTGTACAAATGTTGTCGTTTGGATCGATACAATGTATATTGTATTAGAATATTTCTGGATCGAAATATTTATACTGGTCGTCGGTTTGGTTTCGTCGTTTGGTTGTTGCTTGGTGAGTTTGGAATTTTGGCTAAGTTTATAGCCATAGCGTACGCTACCTGTGTAGCATTACGTACGCTAATTTGTTGCGATTACATACGTTACGTCCTGAGGTTTACGTACGTAATGCGTGGTTGGTGGTAGGAACCTTCCTCATAGTCAACTATCGGCTGGTAGGGCCAGGGTATCAGTGAGATGGAGTGATAATATATTTATATATATATATATATATATATATTATCACTCCATCTCACTTTCTCACCCCTCCCTATCACGTTGACATTAGCTCTCCCTCACCTTCTCTCTCCCTCACGTTATATATACATATATATATATGTATATACATGTTATCATTTGTTTTCTCACCCCGTCACCTTCTCAATTGTCTTCTCCCTCTCAACTATTTCTCTCTCCAGCTCTCTCATTTTTTCTCTTCTCTCGTCTGTCCTCTCTCTCTCTCGTCCTCTCTCTCTTCTCTCCATCTCTCTCGTTTTTTTTTCCGGCGAGGTAGAGCTTGGATGGCAGCCGACTTCTTTCCGGCAACGAACTGGAGTGACGACCGGAGTTAGAGGGGCTGACATCTCCGGCGACGACTGCAACTCGAAGGCGGCGTGGTGGACTGGAGCTGTTCCGGCCTTTGCTCAGGCGCCGACGCTCATCATGGTTTCCGGCCATGGACGCAGCTCCATTGATTCCGGCGACCGGAGGTGGTTTGTGTCCAGAACGGACGGCGGAACGGAGGCTTGACAGATTTCCGGCGAGCAGTTGCAGGCGGAGATGGAGTTGGGTGAAAACCGGCCATGGACGGAAACGGGCTGGAGTTGGACGAGGTCCGACGGGTCAGTTTTTTTTCGGCGGCCGAGTTCCAGCAGGAGAGTTATTTTGTGACCGGATTCCGGCGAGGGTTGCCGACCGATCGACTTTTCCTGGTAAGTATATATATATATATATATATATAATGTGCATAGTGTGTTGAGTGTATAAATATATATATATTATGTAAAGTGTGTTGTGTGTATATATATATATATATATATATATGACGTGCGGTGTGTGTGTGTTGTATATATATAGTGTACAGTGTGTATGTGTGCCATGTGAACATATATATATATATATATATATTGTGTCAGTGGGTATATATATATGTGTGTGATGTATGTATATTATATATATGTATGTATACGGGTAAATACGAGTACAGTATGTGTTCGTATTGGAATCGGAGTTATCTATTATGTTGTTTTCGGTCGATATCATGTTATCGAATGAATTGTATTTCATTCAAGGTTGCTCGAGTGCTTGTGATTGTCGTAGGATGTCGTTGATCGATTCGTGGTAGGACGTTGATCGTGGAAGGACTTTTTCGCCTTCGATTTGAGGCAAGTTTTATACTTGTACTAGTCAATGAGATTAATGTTATCATATATGTGTATGAATGTGTTGTATCATTCCGAGGCTTAGTCTCTTCATGAATTCATTGATATTAAGAGATCGTTCGATACGATACCTTTCGGCAATTATGCCAAATGTTTTTATTGTTCGTTAATGGCCGGTTCAAGGCATTGTGATACTCGTTGTTAATGTTATTATCGATCACCGGTTTGCGTTATCGATTTATGGATCGTTGTTGTTGATATTAATGTCGATTTAAGACGTCGTTGTAATCATTGCTATTAATGTTGGAGTTTTGTCCTTGATGTTGTTTTGGCCGATTAAAGGCGTTGACGTATTCATTTCTCTTTACCGTTGTCGGTAACCAATTAAAGGTGCCGAGACATCCTTCGTATCATTGTTATTGATTGGCCGTTCTAAGGCAATCGAGGTGTTCAATCATTCATCATATCATTGTTATCGGTTGGGCAATTGAGGTATTCACTCATTCATCGTGTCATTTTTATCGGTTGGCCGTTCTCAGGCAAATCGAAGCTTTCTCTCTCGGTTGAAGGTGATGAAAAGGGAGAAAAATGGCTGAAATGCTGAAAAAAACGAATATAAAGGAGTTGACTGCCTGCCGGGCACGGCCCGTGCCGATCGGCACGGTCGTGTCGCACAGCTGGCCGACAGGGACTCGATCGTGTCCTGCTTGACACGGTCGCGGCGCGGAGGGCCTTCCGATAGTGACCCGTCCGACAGCGACTCGGCATGACTCGACCGTGTCCTGCAACACGGTCGGGCGTGTCAGCCGCTCGCTTAACCGAAGAATTCGACTGGCCGTGCTGCACGACACGGTCGGGTCCTGAGGCAGACACTTCGGCATTTTCCGGACGAGTACGGCACGGGCCGTGTCGGACGACACGGCCGAGTTCGTTCGGCAGTGATCGGCCAATAACTGAAAAGTGAGCGGTTGAGCTAAAACGACTATAACTCTCTCGTCCGGACTCCGATTGACTCACCGTTTGAACCATTGGAAAGCTAACTCGATGCTCTATAATATTGCAAAGATTTAGAATTTTTGGAGTTACCAAAAATTAATGGTGATCTAACAAAGTCGAACTCAAATGAGGAAAGTTGAAACAATGAACAATAACGATACACAACTCGAAGTTTTTCCAAACGGTGAACACGGTGAATGAACATGATTGATGAATGATTATAATCGAGTGAAAATACACTGAGTGACAATCACTGAATGAAATTACTGAATGATAATGACTGAATTACAACCGGGTATTACATACACCCCCCCTTAAAAGGAGTTTCGTCCTCGAAACTCAGGGTAAACAACTCGGGATATGAACTATCCATCAAGATCTGAAAACAATAATGCACATCTAGTCCTCGGGACCAAATCAATCGCACGCCCAAGTCCCCAAGACTTGACGTCTCGAATCTCAGTGAATGATTTCCCAAATTATCAAAAAAAATCTTGAGCACAACGAAGGGGTGAACTCCCAACAGTTAACCCAAATCTCAAGATTCTCAAATATGATCATAATAAAATAGATCAAGAATAAATGATCCACAGTCACAATACATTACTACGGATTGAGTTACACAGTCATCCAAAAACAAGGTTACATCTCAAATGTAGTCAACATCGTTATCCTTCCATGTCATCGATCTCCTCTATCTCAACGATTTAAGGTATATCCGCAGATGAACTCGCCGCTAAATATGATCTCGGAAGGTCACGAGAATGAAAGTGACTAAAATGAATGATGAATGATAAATGGCTACAAATCCGACAAGGATTTGGAATGACTCACCAAGGTGAAATAACAACGTCATGAGTGATAGCTCTCTGAAGTTATTGGAGCCGTCGTTCCTCGTGAATTGAATGATTAATCGATAATTATGAGTCCCAACATGATTGATATATATGATGAATGAATTAGATGAATGAGTGAACGACAATGAAATGAACGATTGTCCTACTACCGAGCAAGAATTAACTTGTTCAAAATCGGTGATAAATGTCCTTACCTCGGGTTCTCGAAGCCTGATAGGACCCCTTGGATGAAGTACGGACTGGAGTAAAAAAATCCCTCGAGGCTTGTGAGCCCTCTCGAGATCTAGCGGCACTGTAACTCCCGCAGATTTACGAAGGTGTCCCGGTTCCCACACGTAAAACAAACAATAGCCGGCACCGTACACCGAGTATTAACGTGTCCCGCTGAATCACGATTAAAGCAAACAACGGTCGAACTCGCTGCCCGAGAGAGGAAGAAGCCTTCTCAGCACGAAGACGATCGGAAAACGACCTCTTTGATGTCGGAGCCCGTTGTCCCTCTGGACGAATCAGCATCCTAGTCCTCTCACCCGAAGGAACTGAAGGATGTTTCCGAGTAAGCTCCTTGATCAAAAGCTCTGCTCCAAGAGCCTTCCCGATGAACTCACTAAGTGAATTACAATTGTGGTTGAACAAGTGCATCCTCAACTGCGGATTTAGCCTCTTGCTAAAATACTTGATCTTATCCGCTTCAGTATGGATAACTGATGAAGCAAACTGAAGTAGTCCCTGAAACTTCTCAGCAATGACAATAACACCCTCGTCCTCGACGGATTCGGGGTTCAAAACCTCTGATAACTTGGCTTCCCGAAGTGGGGCCGGATAATACCTCTCTATCATGAGAGTCTTGAATTCGCCCCAAACACAATCTCGATCGGTGGGTTTCACAGAAAGCCACCAAGAATAAGCACCCTTACTCAAGTAGTAAGCCGCTACCGCCACTTTACTCTCCTCCGGACACTGAACCATGTCGAAGAGTTTATCAAAATGCTCAAGCCAATGAACAATATCAGTTGGTTCCGACGAACCCTCAAAAGTAGGCGGCCTCTGACGAGAGATATCGCCAACAATCTGATTCACTCTCCCAGTCTGTCCATTAAACGGCTCCTGGAATTCCTGTTGCGGTAGACCACGAACCATCGAGGTCTGCATGGTCTCCATCATCTGCGTCATTTGAGTCATATGGGCCATCATGCCCTGCATAAATATGAGTGGGTCAACCCGAGCACCTTCCGAGTGAGATGCCTCTCGGGTACGACTCCCTGACGGCGACTGATTATCTGCTTATGAATGAGTAGCCTCGCTATTTGATGAATTAATGATACCACTCGCATTCGCACGGGCATGCACACGAGATCCCGGGTTTCGGCCCTCACCGCGGCCTCCTCCCCCGCGTCCTCTGACAGCTCTATCCATACTGAAGCAGGAAAGCCACATGATGATTACAGATCTCGCATGAAGATCACATTATGATTATATTACTGAATGATAATGATGAACATACACGCTATACAACAATGAACGCATTAATTATGCAATAAAATGATCGTCGACATGACGCCGGGATATGATATGATCGCATGAAAGATCGAGTGAGGCAACATGATTATCTGATGAAATTCCTGAAATAATTACCTTGGACAAGTTTGCAAGGTTGAAAATTCGATTCACAAGGTCAACAATCGAACCGTGAGGTGGACTGGATGATTAATGAATTAATGAACAATGAGATTAATCGAGTGATAATGAATTAACTGAGCGATGGGATTAACTAAGTGGTGAATGAATTGACTGAGCAATGAGATTGACTGAGTGATGAAGGAATTGACTGAGTGATGAATGAATTAACTGAGAAATGGTATTGACTGGGTTATGAATAAATTAACCGAGTGATGAATGAATTATCTGAGTAATGATATTGGTGAGTGATGAACGAATTAACCGAGTGATGAATGAATTATCCGAGTAATGATATTGGTGAGTGATGAACGAATTAATCGAGTGATGAGATCAAAATGATGATTGAGGATTATTAATCGATGAATGAGTTGATCCTTAATGCTTACACAAGTCATGCGTGCTCCAAAACAATTAGTCATGAATCAATCATAACACTAATATCACATATATGTTTCAACAAGCATGAAAAATTAATAACATGATGAATGTATGAACACAAAGAGAATCGAGTCCTTACACAGGTCATACGAAGCTTCGAGGTCTCGCGATACTAGTCTTCACTGACGACGACTCGATGAATGAATGACTCGTGCGCCGCACTAATATTACGACTCACAAAACTTGATCGACTAGATTGTCATAACCTCGACAATCCCACTACTACCGCGTCGGTAGGACCACATAACTCACATCTCAGTATCTCACAACCCCAAATCTACGATACCATTTTCTCGTAACACCCCCAAATCCTATCAGGTTATCACAAAGGTCAGAGACCCCACGCCAGAGATCCACCAGCGAACATGACTAAAACACATTAAATTAAACAACAAGGGAAAATCATAGTCCCTACCATGATATCCGACACAATATTCGAGAAGGAATTTCAACGACAACGATGGGCCTACATGGCCAAGAGTAAAATACAACATCCACGAGCATCCGCTCGGTAATACAAAATGACAAAGATCGACAATCAAGAACACTCCAACCGATCGATCAAAATGAACGACTCGGACTAGTATCGCTCGAATGCCTCGCCGCCATCATCATGCCCCGTGTCTCAACTCCTCGCAAGCACCTAAAACATGAAAACATGTTCCGCCCCCACGGGGTCAGTCATCCATATAATGAACATCAAATACATGTATAACATGATATGCATCCAAAGGCAGAATGAAACGGTAAAATGATGATAATAATACGAGATGCTCACAAACCAAGGTAAGAACCGAGCATTCGTGAAATACTATGCCCACGGCATACTATTAATACCTGTTCGACAGGTTAGAACATAAGTGCCCAACGGCGAATCATAATCACAGAATACCACAATGAATTACACGACATGAACCAAACCAGAACAGGATTAAATATGAATCACAATGCCCGGAGGCTCCAATGAAATTAACAAGACAATCACAAGGCCTAAAAACCACTTAGCCGAAACTGTGAAATATCACAATCACATGAAGCCGAAACAGCCCGAAGCTGTTATTGATTAGGGCCGAAGCCACGGCATGAAAGCCATATCACAATTAGGGCCGAAGCCACGGCATGAAAGCCGTATCACAATTAGGGCCGAAGCCACGGCATGAAAGCCGTATCACAATTAGGGCCGAAGCCACGGCATGAAAGCCGTATCACAATTAGGGCCGAAGCCACGGCATGAAAGCCGTATCACAATTAGGGATGGTATGCTGTCTTGAGTCGGCCAAAGACCATCCTCGATCCCCAACTCAACACCTCGATTGCCTTAGAACGGCTAACCGATGACAATGATGCAGCGGATGATTCCATGAATGCTTGAGCGCTTCGATTTCCTTATAATGGCTAATCGATATGAACGATATGATGAATGATTGAATACCTCGATTGCCTTAGAACGGTCAATCGATACAATAATATAGTGAATGATTGAACATTTCGATTTGCCTGTGAACGGAAATTCGATAACAATGATATGAAGGATGCCTCGGTACCTTTAATCGGTTACCGACGACGAAGGTGAGAAATGAATAAGCCAATGCCTTTAATCGGCGTGTACAGTTTTAATGACAATCCAAAAAGGAATAACAATAAATATTTGGCAAAATTGCCGAAAGGTATCGTATCGAACGATCTCTTAATATCAATGAATTCATGAAGAGGCTAAGTCTCGGAATGATACAACACATTTATACACATACATGATAACATTAATCTCATTGACCAAAGACAAGTATAAAACTTGCCTCAAACCGAAGGCGAGAAGGTACTTCCACGATCAACGCCTTAATGAAATTATCGGCCGCTCGAACAACCTTGAACAACATAAATACCAACAATTCTCTTAATACACGAATCAAGCATGATCACAACCAACTCAAAAGTCGATACAACAATACTCAAACTCATTGGGGCATTAAAACAACGCGTTGTAAACTATCTCCAATTGTTTACACCCAAAACTCAATTACATCCGAAACCAACTTCCAATGAATGATTCAAACCCATAAAACCCCATGAATACTATCAATAATCCAAAATGAATATCCGAAAACGTGATTATAACGACAATTAATCGAAAACCCCCAATTTCAACTCGATATTCAAAGTGTTCTTGAATAATCCCTCAATAATCCAATGAATCCTTATATAAACTCATAATCATATACATGTCCCTTCATATAACATGATTATAACGTCCAAAACATCATATCTCAACATAGAATCGAAATCCAAGGTGTTGAAGAATATTACCTTTGAAGATCCAAGTACTTTAATCCGAAGAACACGCGTTAAATTGATTATCCGGGCTTCACGATCGAAAGGAGATGAAGAAAATCAAACACCCAAATGATTTGTGAAGGAAAAACCTTCCTCAAGCTTTCTCTCGGTTGAAGGTGATGAAAAGGGAGAAAAATGGCTGAAATGCTGAAAAAACGAATATAAAGGAGTTGATGCATGCCGGACACGGCCTGTGCCGATCGGCACGGTCGTGTCGCACAGCTGGACGACAGGGACTCGACCGTGTCCTGCTTGACACGGTCGCGGCGCGGAGGGCCTTCCGATAGTGACCCGTCCGACAACGACTCGACATGACTCGACCGTGTCCTGCAACACGGTCGGGCGTGTCTGCAGTCGCTTCTGGCTTAACCGAAAGAGTTCGACTCGGCCGCGCTGCACGACACGGCCGGGTCCTCGAGGCGTACACTTCGCATTTTCCGGACGAGTACGGCACGGGCCGTGTCGGACGACACGGCCGAAGTTCGCTCGGGCAGTTGATCGCCAATAACTGAAAAGTGAGCGATTGAGCTAAAACGACTATAACTCTCTCGTCCGGACTCCGATTGACTCACCGTTTGAACCATTGGAAAGCTAACTCGATGCTCTATAATATTGCAAAGATTTAGAATTTTTGGAGTTACCAAAAATTAATGGTGATCTAACAAAGTCGAACTCAAATGAGGAAAGTTGAAACAATGAACAATAACGATACACAACTCGAAGTTTTTCCGAACGGTGAACACGGTGAATGAACATGATTGATGAATGATTATAATCGAGTGAAAATACACTGAATGACAATCACTGAATGAAATTACTGAATGATAATGACTGAATTACAACCGGGTATTACACCGCACACTCCGACGAACGTGGATTAACCGGAAAACCTCGAATGCCCACAACTCTCTGGCGGAAACGACGGTAACACCACCGATCGGAAAACGGCGAACGGAAGGGTTCCGGCTCGAGTTCTTCGCAAGGAACCTGACCCCAAGATCATACCATGAATAAATCGACGATCGAACAAGGAAGAATAATCGTAGAACGCCCGAATCCCCTTTGTGACATTTTATCGAACACTTTCAAGGTGTCGATTTGAAACTCAATAAAACGACGAATCCTCGGCAATCCAACCGTGGAAAAACAAGGGATTCGATATAAAACAACTTAATAATCATCAATCTATCACTATTCTAAGTTATAACGAATCAAACGGACGAAATCCACAAAATCCCCAATTTTTCCCAAAACTATGATTTTAGGAAAACTAACCTTGATTCGCTGGATTGAAGGATGTTAAGGAGTGATTAATCGATGTTATCTGCTCCCAAACTTCGTGGATTAGTTGTATAATAACAGTACTGCTCGGTCATATTTATACAGGTGCAGCCTAGCCTGCGCTAGACTGCCGAGCTAGCGTGCGCTAGCGGGCGGTCATGGTCGAGAATGTTCGGTTGGGCCCGCCATCATGCGCTGAACACGTGTGCTGTCGGCCCAGCCACAATCCAGAGACTTCCTGGCTCGGCCAGGTAGCGTGCGCAGCCTTCCGGCCGTAGCGTGCGCTACAGGCCGGCCGTAGCGTGCGCGGTGTCCGGCAGTAGCATGCGCTACCTGCCGATCTTCCCAGTCCAGAAACTTTCTGCCCTTACTGCCTCAGCCGACTAGCGCGCGCAGCCAACCGGCCATAGCGTGCGCTGCCTCCTGGCCGTAGCGTGCGCTACTTTCCGGACATAGCGTGCGCTACGCCGGTTCCTGTCGCAATTGCCCGGCCAGTGCCTGCACTCGCCCGGCCAGTGCCTGCAGCCGTCCGGCCACCGTCCCTAACCGTCCGGCCAGTGTCCGACCACCATGATTCGACGACTCGATTTTCCGAAATCGCACGGAACGAACACGACAAAATACTCGGGGACAACATCATTGGTCCGAAATGAAAACAACGGATAACAAATCACCACCTATGGTCTTAAACGCCAAAATCAGTTGTCGAGAAAATAATACCGGAACTCGACAACCGGGAAATATCCAAAAAAAATCCAAAATAACCGGAACGAAAATTGTGGGTATTACATTCTACCCCCCTAAAAATAAGTTTCGTCCCGAAACTTAAAACAAAAGCAAGGCGAACCTCGACAACACACCAGAACTCCATGCAGTATAAAGCCACTACGATCCGATTCAATACGCAAGAATGCTTACGAAAAGCAACGAGCATGAATCGTTGCGGTTGATAAAACCGAGTAATACAAAAATCAAGTCACGATTCCAATGCTGAAAGGTATGAAATTCCAGTAACTCACAGATTTGGAAGATCGAATATGAAGAAAATTTCCCCAACACTTATGGAAATCGCAAAATGGCCCAGATGTACAATAATCACGATTTCGAGGTCAAACGATAATGATTGGACAACGATGAATGAATAGTAATGATCGAACAACAACGATAACCTTTGAAGTTCATACCTCAAATCAAGACATCAATAACTTATAGGAAGCACGAGGTGTTAGTTTCGAACACGGTTCACAAGAAATCGATCCGAACTTGGAAAGATCACAACGATATGCACATCAATTTGGAACAATATCAGAACTCGCTCGAATGACAAATGTGAGAAACAACATAAGGTCAGAAGCATTAACGAACACAATCGCCTCAATACGGTCGAACGAAACGGAAACGAGAAGAAGAGGAAAAAAAATGTGGGTATTACATCATATCGCCTTTAAAAGAGGTTTCGTCCCCAAAACCTAAATAACGAAAACGAAGTGCTTGAATATCAACCTTCCCGGCCATATCCTCTTGGTCCCGCATCTAATCTCCATAACCAACTGTACTGTGGTCACGGTCGCGTCCTCTGTCCCTCGGCATACTAAGCGGATTCTCACTCAATACGATTGCACCACTTCGCAAAAATAAAAATGCTAAAGTACCAACTTAGCATGACATATCACATAAGGTAACCAATAACAACTCGGAAAGAAAATCCACGAGGTATCCTTTTAAAGAAAATCTTTTGAAAATCCTTGGATTTGTATGCTATTAAAAATAAACTTTAAAAGTACTTTTAGTACCTCGGGTTATTTCATGAAAACTTGTAAACATCATACTCTAACCGTTTCATTTGAAATCATTTGCCAAAATAATATTTCTGTGTAACCGGCGTTATCAAAATCGTCATGCCTCTACGCATCATCATCACCGTTAACAAACAACAAGTTCACCATGCAAGATCATCAAACCATTCTTACATACTCTAACATTTCCAAATCCGAGTTTGAACTTTACATCGAGTGAGATTTCTTTTTATCTTTCACTATATATTTTTGAAAAGGAAATCGTACTGGTTTTTGAAAAAATATTTTATGATGTGAAAGATTTTTGAAAATCATGTACTCGAATTATTCGAAAATACAATAGTATGTTAAAGTCATTTCTGAAAATTCTCCCAACACTACACAAGAATCAACGACGGTAACATTTTACAAGATGTTCAAGGTATTTTAAAACAACTCTTTCAATACCGTCGAGGTTTTATTTGAGAATCCTAGGCCGGCTCGCAAATTTCAAACAGTTTTCAAAGTTCATACGAAGCCGCCGAATTAATCGAAATGTCAAATTAGATTAAAAAAAATTGATTTCCACAACTTGCACAAACTTATGAAAGTTTCAGGAAAATATTTTCGAACACACACATACATCAGACATAATTTATCAACTCACCGAACAAAATCAATTATCACTTAGCGCGAATGAAAGGTCACAACACACGTTCACACAAAACAGTTGTCATCACTAGACAACACACATAGAATACAGCTGCATTTAATCGATCGCAGAAAGTTAGACCTAACGGCAAAAATGCGGTTCCACATCCTCAGTCCCAGCTAACTAGCACACGCTACAACCATTATTTAGCGTGCGCTATTCATGCTGCATTAGCGCGTGTTACAACAACATTAGCGTGCGCTACTCATGCCACATTAGCGTGCGCTAGCTTGTACTTAGTGTGCGCTAACAGCTCGAATTCAGCACGTGATTACGAACATATATACGACATTACTAAAACCGATAGTTACAAATGAACAACGACATCATATGAATCTAATTGCCATCGATTCACATGCTTAAAACACTTCGCGAACAACCATCAAAGGACAACTGTCATCAAAAATCGAAATCTCGTCTATTAATAAAGAGAGCTGTCTTAACTCATACCGAACGACTTAGCATTCACATCACTGTTTTAATCTAAAACTGGCAACACTGCCCGAACAACAAGAACATCATCACGTCTTTCTCGACTAACAGCCATAAAACCGATAAGTTGAAAACGAGTCACGTCTTGTCTACATTTTGTAAACTTCACTTGGGTTCAAAAAACGTGTTTTGAAAACTTATAATACAAAATGAAAATAAAATATCGGTAGTTTGACTTCTTAAAAAAAAATTTGGCCTTGAGGTCATAATACGAAAATCAAACTTTTTCCTCCCTTTGGAGGATGTTTTAAAACAAAATATACGTGACTCCTCAAAACATGTAAAGTTTTAAAATATCACATTGATGAATTCTTCCTTGCGTAACCACATCAAGGCCATTATTCTTGTAAAAACGACTTATATCAGGATGTGTGTATATATACATATACGTTGGTACCACTTTTATCCTAGCATCATACGAGGACCAAACAACATAGGCCACATAATCACAAATCACCTTTAAACTCCACATCATAATACAAAATCATACAAGCTCGTATATCACAAGGCACAATATAGTAGGGAGACTTACATCCACAGGTCGCACGAAGATGATGGCTGCACCATGATACTAATCACGACCGACATTCCAGACGACGCGTCGCGACACGACTTAGACAAACACAATCTGACAGGACAAGACACGACAATACCTGACTGGACCCGACTGCCTAGGTTTCCGCAACCTAAGCTCTGATACCATATTCTGTAACACCCCCAAACCACTCGGGAATATTACAGCGCCGCAGACCCTCTCCGCGAGGATCTACCAGGCTAAATACAATACAATGCATCACTTCACATGCCGACATGGCTACGTAAAGGACCATTAAACCGATTTGGTCTTTTATCACAACACACAACATTACATACATGATTCTTTCCCAAAACTCATACCCGCGCAGGGGCTGGAATACAATAACGCTCCCATAAATCGGGATAACAATACATCGTAGAAATAACCAACAAGACTATTCAACATACTCAACGATTGGTCTTCATGTGATTAGTATCGTCGTCTTCCATCATCCTTCGTATCGATATTCGCTCCCCAGCAACCTGCAAATACCTGGACGCAATACAGACATCCACCCCCCGAATGCTCGGGGGTTAGCAAAACTCCACTGTTTTGCTAGTGCAAGTATAAAATATAAATACAAGCCATACATATCATATTCTGGGAATATAATAACTTGATTAATTTAGAAAGACTTCCCGAGATGTTTCATTTAGTTAAAATAGTTCAAGTCTTGAAAGTAGAATTGAACAAGTAAGCACTTTGAAAACAACTCCGAATCCCGGGAGTTTTTGATTGGAAAATAATCACAAAACCTATAGCCATACATCAATTCACAACAGTGGACCAGTTACACACAACACACCATCCATAAGCCATTCTAATCCAAGCACCTCTGATGAATATGTTTTACAGCCCAAGCATTATGGCAAGTCAAAACATCGTGATACTCCGGACATATCACAAAAATGCATCAAGTCACAAGGTTAAAAATACTCCTGGTTAACCGTGGATCCGGCATTACGCGAATCCCTCCTCGACCCCGTCAGGCCCTCTCGGAGTGGCTAACCCAAATGTTCGCGGAACCGTCATAAGCGGAACCCTCCTCGGCCCCGTCAGGCCCTCTCGGAGTGAACGAATATAACTCTCACACTCAGAGGTAATATCCGACTTCCCATGCAAAGGACTATAAACCATATACATCATAGTACTCACCAGAATGGCCTCCGCAATCGAACACAAGCAAGATTAACAATATAATCTACAAACTATGAAAGGCAGGAATGAAACGAGGTAAACAACTAGTAAAGTATTTTAAAGAATTCACAGCCTTCCAGAACCCATCTTGGAACACAACCCAAGGTTATTTCCAAATACAATTTCAAATCACAAATCACGGGGACCAAGACCCCAAATATTCACATTGACATCCTCCTGAGGGTTATTCGCATCCCGTGCTAGTAAGCTACGGACCTCGGAGCCTCCTTGAGACATCCCCGAGTGAAGAACCCAATGGAAAATCACACAACATCACACATCATCGTGACGACAGTCATCTAACAGTACCACACGAAAACCGGGCACAACATACAATACTAGTACCCATTCTCAGAATGACACATTCGTTCTTGAACACTCAAGTTAATTTGAAGAAGACCTTTATCGAGAATATACTTATATATATATATTGATTCTTTTGAAAGTTAAATAACATTCAATTTTCCACATAGACAATCACCAATTTATTATGTATACAGAATACGAAGTGTATGGGCAAGATACTTGCCTCGATAGTAGACACCGCACACTCCGACGAACGTGGATTAACCGGAAAACCTCGAATGCCCACAACTCTCCGGCGGAAACGACGGTAACACCACCGATCGGAAAACGGCGAACGGAAGGGCTCCGGATCGAGTTCTTCGCAAGGAACCTGACCCCAACATCATACCATGAATAAATCAACGATCGAACAAGGAAGAATAATCGTAGAACGCCCGAATCCCCTTTGTGACATTTTATCGAACACTTTCAAGGTGTCGATTTGAAACTCAATAAAACGACGAATCCTCGGCAATCCAACCATGGAAAAACAAGGGATTCGATATAAAACAACTTAATAATCATCAATCCATCACTATTCTAAGTTATAACGAATCAAACGGACGAAATCCACAAAATCCCCAATTTTTCCCAAAACTATGATTTTAGGAAAACTAACCTTGATTCGCTGGATTGAAGGATGTTAAGGTGTGATTAATCGATGTTATCTGCTCCCAAACATCGTAGATTAGTTGTATAATAACATGCCTTCGTCACCTCCAAGAATCCAGCTGCGGAAGAGAAAGGGAGAAAATGAAAAATGAGTGCAAACAGTACTGCTCGGTCATATTTATACTGGTGCAGCCTAGCGTGCGCTAGACTGCCGAGCTAGCGTGCGCTAGCGAGCGGTCATGGTCGAGAATGTTCGGCCGGGCCCGCCATCATGCGCTGAACACGTGCGCTGTCGGCCCAGCCACAATCCAGAGACTTCCTGGCTCGGCCAGGTAGCGTGCGCAGCCTTCCGGCCAGAAGGCGGCGCTACCGGCCAGAAGGCGCATGATGTCCGGGCATGGCGTGCGCTACCGCCGATCTTCCCACCCGTAACCTTTCGCCTTACTGCCTCGGCCGACTAGCGCGCGCAGCCAACCGGCCATAGCGTGCGCTGCCTCCTGGCCGTAGCGTGCGCTACTTTCCGGACGTAGCGTGCGCTACGCCGGTTCCTGTCGCAATCGCCCGGCCAGTGCCTGCACACGCCCGGCCAATGCCTGCAGCCGTCCGGCCACCGTCCCCAACCGTCTGGCCAGTGTCCGACCACCATGATTCGACGACTCGATTTTCCGAAATCGCACGGAACGAACACGACAAAATACTCGGGGACAACATCATTGGTCCGAAATGAAAACAACGGATAACAAATCACCACCTATGGTCTTAAACGCCAAAATCAGTTGTCGAGAAAATAATACCGGAACTCGACAACCGGGAAATATCCAAAAAAAATCCAAAATAACCGGAACGAAAATCGTGGGTATTACATGTGTAAGGACTCGATTCTCTTTATGTTCATACATTCATCATGTCATTAATTGTTCATGCTTTGTTGAAACCTATATGTGATATTAGTGTTATCATTGATTCATGACTAATTGTTTTGGAGCACGTGTGACTTGTGTAAGCATTAAGGATCAATTCATTCATCAGTTAATAATCCTCAATCATCATTTTGATCTCATCACTCAGTTAATTCATTCATCACTCAGTCAATATCATTCATCACTCAGTTAATTCATTCATCACTCAGTTAATTCATTCATCACTCAGTCAACATCATTCATCACTCAGTTAATTCATTCATCACTCAGTTAATTCATTCATCACTCAGTTAATTCATTCATCACTCAGTCAATATCATTCATCACTTAGTTAATTCATTCATCACTCAGTCCATCTCATTGCTTAGTCAATTCATTCATCACTCTGTTAATATCATCGCTCAGATGATTCATTCATCACTCAGTCAATCTCATTGCTCAGTTAATTCATTATCACTCAGTCAATCTCATTGTTCAATTAATTTATAAATCATCCAGTCCATCTCACGGTTCAGTTGTTGATATTGTGAATCAAATTTTCAACCTTGTTAACTTGTTCAAGGTAATCATTTCAGGAATTTCATCAGATAGTCTTGTCACCTCACTTGATCTTTCATGCGATCTTATCATATTCCGGCGTCATGTCGACGATCGTTTTATTGCATTATTAATGCATTCATTGTGTTAGAGCGTGTATGCTCATTGTTATCATTCCGTCTCGTAATCATAATGCAATCTTCATACGAGGTCTGTAATTATCACGTGACTTTCCTGCCTCGGTATGGAAAGAGTTGTCAGAGGGACATCGGACTCCGACGTCCAAGAGATCATTTTCTAGTCGTCTTCGTGCTGGGAGAGCATCTTCCTCTCAGACGATGAGTTCGACTGTTATTTGCTTTAACTGTGATACAATAGGACATTAATCACCAGTTTTGAGCAAGTTAATTCTTGCTCGGTAATAGGATAATCATTCATTTCATCGTCGTTCCATCATTCGCATAAGTCATTCATCATATATTAATCACGTTGAGACTTATAATTATCAAACTAATCATTCACTTCACGGGGAACAATGGTTCCAATCATTTCATTTGAGTTATCACTCATTGCGTTGTTAGTTCACCTCGGTGAGTCATTCTTGATCCTTGTCGGATTTCTAATCATTTATCATTCATCATAGTCACTCTCATTTTTGGTAACCTTTTGGGGTCATATTAAGCGGTGAGTTCAGATTTGAGTCTTCGTTGAATCGTTGGGATCGAGGAGATCGATGATATAGAGGATATCGATGTTGAGTACATTTGAAATGTAGCCTTTTCTTTCGGATGACTATATAACTCAATCCGTAATAATGTATTGCGGTTGTGGATCATTTATTGTTGATCTATTTTATAATGATTGTATCTGAGAATCTTGACACTTGAGTCATTTGATGTGATTTTCTTTCCTTTTAGTCCTGTACCCGGGATTTTTGTGATGATCAGGGTCATCGTTCATTGTGATTCAAGACGTCAAGTCGTGAGGACTTGGGCGTGCGGTTGATATGGTCCCGAGGACTATTTGTGCACTGTTATTTTCTTTTGTGGTGCGAGTCAGTGATTGCATGGGCGTCCGATGCTGACGAGAACGGGGAATTGTACACCGATGGTTGTAGGCATGAACAATGAGTGGCTCCCTCGGGATGTGTACGTCGGTGTTACTAGTCATGCGGTTAGTACGACTTCCTAGCTGGTCTCTAGCAGGAGAGTCATGATTCGGCTAATCTCGCACTTGGTTGAGTGTCTTTATCACTTGATTTTTTTCACCTTGTTCAGACAGAGGAGACGTGGGGACCCGTGGGGTCGGACCAGTTACTCAGGCGGAATTGCTCGTATTGATGAGTATTCTTGGAGATGTTGTTTTCTTATCCTGACGGATAGTCCGTACCCCGACTTGAGCACCCTGAGTTTCGGGGACGAAACTCTTTTTAACGGGGGAGTATGTAAAATCCGGGGGTAATTTTTTTTCGTGTTACTGTTGAGTTGTACGTATTCATTTGGAATTGTACAAATGTTGTTGTTTGGATCGATACAATGTATATTGTATTAGAATATTTTGGGATTGAAATATTTATACTGGTCGTCGGTTTGGTTTCGTCGTTTGGTTGTTGCTTGGTGAGTTTGGAATTTTGGCTAAGTTTTTAGCCATAGCGTACGCTACCTGTGTAGCATTACGTACGCTAATTTGTTGCGATTACGTACATTATGTCATGAGGTTTACGTACGTAATGCGTGGTTGATGGTAGGAACCTTCCTCATAGTCAACTTTCGGCTGGTAGGGCCAGGGTATCTTTGCGGTATCATTTATTTATTTATATATATATATATATATATTATCACTCCATCTCACTTTCTCACCCCTCCCTATCACGTTGACATTATCTCTCCCTCACCTTCTCTCTCCCTCACGTTATATATACATATATATGTATATACATGTTATCATTTGTTTTCTCTCCCCGTCACCTTCTCACTTGTCTTCTCCCTCTCAATTATTTCTCTCTCCAGCTCTCTCATTTTTTCTCTTCTCTCGTCAGTCCTCTCTCTCTTCTCTCCATCTCTCTCGTTTTTTTTTCCGGCGAGGTAGAGCTTGGATGGCAGTCGGCTTCTTTCCGGCAACGAACTGGAGTGACGACCGGAGTTAGAGGGGCTGACATCTCCGGCGACGACTGCAACTCGACGGCGGCGTGGTGGACTGGAGCTGTTCCGGCCTTTGCTCAGGCGCCGGCGCTCATCATGGTTTCCGGCCATGGACGCGGCTCCATTGATTCCGGCGACCGGAGGTGGTTTCTGTCCGGAACGGACGGCGGAACGGAGGCTTGACAGATTTCCGGCGAGGAGTTGCAGGCGGAGATGGAGTTGGGTGAAAACCGGCCATGGACGGAAACGGGCTGGAGTTGGACGAGGTCCGACGGGTCAGTTTTTTTTCGGCGGCCGAGTTCCAGTAGGAGAGTTGTTTTCAGACCGGATTCCGGCGAGGGTTGCCGACCAATCGACTTTTCCTGGTAAGTTTATGTGTGTTTAGATATATATATATATATATATATTATGTGCACAGTGTGTTGAGTGTATAAATATATATATTATGTAAAGTGTGTTGTGTATATATATATATATATATATATGACGTGCGGTGTGTGTGTGTTGTATATATATAGTGTACAGTGTGTATGTGTGCCATGTGAACATATATATATATATATATATATTGTGTCAGTGGGTATATATATATATGTGTGTGATGTATGTATATTATATATATATATATATATGTATACGGGTAAATACGAGTATAGTATGTGTTCGTATTGGAATCGGAGTTATCTATTATGTTGTTTTCGGTCGATATTGTGTTATCGAATGAATTGTATTTCATTCAAGGTTGCTCGAGTGCTTGTGATTGTCGGAGGATTTCGTAGATCGATTCGTGGTAGGACGTTGATCGTGGAAGGACTTTCTCGCCTTCGGTTTGAGGCAAGTTTTATACTTGTACTAGTCAATGAGATTAATGCTATCATATATGTGTATGAATGTGTTGTATCATTCCGAGACTTAGTCTCTTCATGAATTCATTGATATTAAGAGATCGTTCGATACGATACCTTTCGGCAATTATGCCAAATGTTTTTATTGTTCGTTAATGGCCGGTTCAAGGCATTGTGATACTCGTTGTTAATGTTATTATCGATCACCGGTTCGCGGTATCGATTTATCGATCGTTATTGTTGATATTAATGTCGATTTAAGACGTCGTTGTAATCATTGCTATTAATGTTGGAGTTTTGTCCTTGATGTTGTTTTGGCCGATTAAAGGCGTTGACGTATTCATTTCTCTTCTTCGTTGTCGGTAACCGATTAAAGGTGCCGAGACATCCTTCGTATCATTGTTATCGATTGGCCGTTCTAAGGCAATCGAGGTGTTCAATCATTCATCATATCATTGTTATCGGTTGGCCGTTCTAAGGCAATTGAGGTATTCACTCATTCATCATGTCATTGTTATCGATTCGCCGTTCTCAAGCAAATCGAAGTGTTCAATCATTCATTGTATCATTGTTATCGATTGACCGTTTTAAGGCAATCGAGGTATTGAATCATCCGCTGCATCATTGTTATTGGTTGGCCATTCTAAGGCAATCGAGGTATTGAATTGGGGCTGTCGAGGATAGTTCCCATCCGTTGTGTCGTTGTTATCGATTGACCACTCTAAGGTAATCGAGGTATTGAATTGGGACTGTCGAGTACAACGCCCATCCGTGAGTCATCATTATCGTGTTGGCCGACTCAAGGTAGCACACTATCAAAATTGTGATACGGCTTCGTGCCGTGGTTTCGGCCCTAATTGTGATACGGTTTCATGCCGTGGCTTCGGCCCTAATTGTGATACGGATTCATGCCGTGGCTTCGGCCCTAATTGTGATACGGCTTCGTACCGTGGCTTCGGCCCTAATTGTGATACGGCTTCGTGCCGTGGCTTCGGCCCTAATCGATACAGCTTCGAGCTGTTTTGGCTTCATGTGATTGTGATATTTGACATCTTCGGCTGAATGGATTTCAAGCCTTTATTATTGTCCTGGTAATTTCATTGGAGCCTTCGGGCATTGTGATTCATAGTTAATTCAATTCTGGTTTGGTTCATGTCGTGTAATTCATTGTGGTACTCTATAATTATGATTCGCCGTTGGGCATTTACGTTCTAACCTGTCGAACAGGTATTAGTAGTATGCCGTGGGCATAGTATTTCACGAATGCTCGGTTCTTACATTGGTTTGTGAGCATCTCGTATTATTATTATCATTGTACCGTTTCATTCTGCCTTTGGATGCATATCATGTTATACATGTATTTGATATTCATTATCTGGATGACTGACCCATGGGGGCGGAACATGTTTTCATGTTTTAGGTGATTGCGAGGAGAGAGTTGAGACACAGGGGCATGATGATGGCGACGAGGCATTCGAGCGATACTAGTCCGAGTTGATCATGTTGGTCAGTCAGTTGGAGCGTTCTTCAGTCTGTCAGTCATTGTCATTATGTATTACCCGAGCAGGTGCTCGTGGAGGTTGTTGTATTTTATTTTTGGCCATGTTGGCCCATCGTTGTCGTTGAAATTCCTTATCGGAATATTGTGTCGGATATCATGGTAGGGACTATGATTTCCCCTTGTTGTTTAATTTAATGTATTTTAGTCATGTTCGCCTGGTGGATCTCCTGGCGTGGGGTCCACGGCACTGTAATAACCCAATAGGATTTGGGGGTGTTACAGCTATCACCTAAAAAAAAATAGAAATTGTGTTGTTGAAAAGAGCTACACGTTAGCAAATAACGGTGTGAAAGCTATCACCTAAAAAAAATGGATATTATGTTGGTGAAAAGAGCTACACGTTAGCAAATAACGGTGTGAAAGCTATCACTAAAAGGGATGTAGTTTATGAGCAGATTTGAATTAATTAGCGGCTGAATTTCAATACACTCAATTTCGTGAAAAATCACAATATTTGATGACGCCAATGAAATTCTTCTTCATATTGAGTCAAAAAATAAACGAGTGATCGAGAGCAACCATTAAATGGAGACGTGTGTATCACGACTGGGAAATGAATAATCAACCTTTTGGGGGAAAACCTTGCATTTTGGAATTAAATAATAAAACCGTGTTTTAACTTTTAAATCATTAGTAGATTTATTTTGAATCTTGATTCATTTCTATCTACTGTATAAAGCTGGTTGTTGTGTATTAATGGCATTTTGATCTTCTTTTTCTCTTTTTATATGATTATTTTTCTTAATTTATGTGTGTATTATTATTTTTGTGTCTTATTTTTATTTTTATTTTTGGAGTGTGATTAATAAAGAGTCTTGCTCGGGACTAGCAAGAATTCAAGTTTGGGGGTGTGATAAGTGTCAGTTTTATACACTTATACATGGTTTGTATCGATATATTTCACCCATAATTGAGCTAGTCTACTCGTTTTTGCTTAGAATTAATTAGCTTTTAAATGATTTTATTATTTATCATATGAAGATGTAAAATTAGCCTTAATCGAATTGAATTACTGATTTACTCAAGAAATAACATGTTTATAAAATATTATCTTTATTAAGTTTTTATGTATTCATGTTGTAGGGCTTTCCGAGACGAGTTCGGCAGTCTTTCCGGATTCAAAATCAGAGTTATATATCAAAAGTTATCATCCGAAGAAGATTTGGGGCAAAAACGCAAAGTCTAAGAAATTCTGGGCTGAAAATAAAGTCTGAAACTCCATACGGGCGTCACGGGCGTAACTCACAAAATGCAAATTTACGAAGCCATGTTACGGCCGTAACTCCTCAATGTTACGGCCATAAGTCATCAGAGTTACGGCCGTAACACCTCAATGTTACGGCCGTAACTCTTGACAGATTATTGATCATTGCCTAATTTTTTATACTTTTGGTCTATTATTGAGGGGATGGCTGGCATTGATCCGATCTAATGTAATAATGCTGGAGTTTTGGAGCTATTAGATGACTTTAGGTGTATAAATAGACCCCTTAGATCCATCATTAATCATTCATCTTATATTTTTCCACTTTTTGTAATATTTTCTTTTTGTGTGAAGAACACACTTGTGTTCTTGAGTGATTTGTGTAATAGTGGTATAGCATATGTTGTTCAGGGAGTTTATTGCTTCTTTCTCCTTTATCTACTAAGGGAGTTAGGATCAATTCTTTCTCTTTTTCAACTAATAATGACCACTCAAGCTTGTATTATGTTTATTAAACCCTTCATGGGCTAATCCTTAAGTTGGGATTATAAACAAGGTTAGTCATGTTATTTAAGTTTGTATAAATATATATTATGAATTACTTATTATTGTGTGTGATTTTCATTGTTTTACCAATCTTTATTTATTTGGCCAAAAAATGATGATATTTACGGTCTTCATATGTTTCGAAAGAAAATATGTTTGATTAGATCAAATGATCTTCACTCTAAGTTGTTCTAGAGGATAGAAATATACCTCTAGGCCTTGGATGATTCTTTGAGTTATTTTTATAAAACCCAATGTTATGTATTGAAGCCAATGAACATAGAAATATAGTAGATTGATTCAATATATAAGGGGCGTTTTATAGTTCGAAAGAGAAACCGTCTTTTTAAGGAAAATCGAATCTACACAACATAATAAGTAAATTCATCTTATGATCTCCTATACATCTCCTATAACTAATGATGAACTAAGTTTGTAATCCCAACTATTTCATTTTATCTTCTATTAATATATTATTAGTGCAATCTTATATTTCCTTGAATTTTAGAACTATTATTGCATTTTCATTGCAGTTGTCAAACCAAACTCTAAAATTGTGTGTTTCAATCATATAAATCTCTATAACAAATATCTAAATAGTGTATAATTCAATATATAACCTAACTTCCTCGTGGGATCAATAAACCGGACTCAAAAAGTCCACTTACTACTCGATATTGTGCACTTGCGATAGTTACACTAAAGACGTGTCATTTACCCCAGCGGCTATAGACACGCAAAGGCTGGGGCATATCACAAACTCTGATGGATCAATCTCTTCCAACTTCATCAGAACTTATAGTTGCACAGCAAGAAGATGAAATGATTATTCAAGACAGTGTTGTTGCAGAGCAATTCATGCAATCTGTGAAGTTTGGTAAGAAGTGTAATATCCAGAAATTCTATTACTATTGTTTAATGTTATTTTATCCGAGTTATACTGTACAACGTGGAATCTGTACAGTATGGATAAAATAATTGAAGGACTGAGATATCAGTATCGGTATAATTGTTGTACTTGGTCGACAATTGTATTAGGGAATATAGTGCGTCATGTATACGTAACCAGTATGTCGAGACGGACGAGAATAGTTGAAAGTGGCTAAGTGTAGCATTATTAGCGCACGCTAATAATCACGAGTAGCGCACGTTATCGTGCAGGTTTAGCGCACGCTACGGACATAATTCAGCGCACGCTAGTGAAGAACAGCTCAGAGGGAATCTGCGAGTGGGCCAGACCACTTTCGGCGTACGTTTTGATAAGTCAACGGATGTTGTAATGTAGTGTTAGCGCACGCTAATGCATGTTGATTAGCGCACGCTAACTGTATATCGGACAAAAAGGAATCTTATCCTCGTCAGTACTTTTGGCGTGTGGACCAGTCTTCGGAAACATACAAACAAACGAGTCAACTGATATTAGCGCACGCTAAACGCAAGGACTTGCGTACGCTAGAGAGTGTAAGTTACGTACGCTAATGCATGAGCATTACGTACGTAAGCGCATGTACGAATCCAGACATTAGTCTCTGGACCGCGATAGCTCATGCTAACAAAGGTCAGTTAGCGCACGCTAAGGTTGTTAAGGCTGTTCTGCACGCTAAACATAAGGTTTAGCGCACACTAGTAATGCAGTCTATATAAGGGACAGACGGGTATTATGAAGCATTTCGTCCATTATTTCACCTTCAGTCGATAGAGAGAGCTTTGGGAGGTTCTTGAGGTTCCCAAACACTGTGAGGTGGTGATCTTTAACAAGATTAAGGTAGAAACCATGGATTAAAGCTTTGTTCTTGAAATCAATGGTGATTCTTGGAAATGGATTCAACCTTGGAAATCAATCCATAAAGGTAATCACTCTTCATCTTTGGATTTCGTTTTGGATTGATTGTTGATGTTCTTGAGTTGATGATTATCATATAAACAAGTTGATAAGCATGATTATGATATAGATTACCGGATTATGATGATGTTATTGTTGATATGAGGATATTGATATGATTCTTGTGGTTTGAATAGTATTGTTCGTTTTCTTGATATAAGTTGGTGAATCCTTCTCCTCAGTTTCGGATGTTGTTGTTATTGTCGTTGATTACTCTCTGTAATGGAAGATTAAGGAAGTGCTGTTACGTTCTTGATGTTTCATGTATTGATAATAAGGGAGATGATATATGGATATAGAACTTGAATTATAAGTTGGATGATTGTTTATATGTTAAAGGATATCGGATTCCGTTGTTTTGAGCATGATTTAGAATCACTTAGTGTTCTTGATAATCGCCAATGTTGATCGGTATCTGAAAAATATGCATCTATACAGCATTAGAGCACGCTACGTTTACTCCCTAGCGCGCGCTTACGGGAGCAACTTAGCGCACGCTACGTTAGATGATTAACGTGCGCTAAGAAGGCAGAAAGTGCAGTATTTTCATGTTGTAGTTATAAATTCGTGCCGGTTTGAATAGGATTGATCCGACTAGTGTTTAATCGAGATATTGTCAAGCCGTTGGGTTTGTGGAATGGTTTTATCGATTGTTGATTGTTGTCGAACTTTTTGTTTATCGATTATTGTAATAGGTTGAGATTATTGATCGGTGTTTAAAACCGTATGTTGCGGTCATGTTCGAGAATGTTCGTGAATTGCTTTGGTTGGGACCGAGGAACATGTATATGACGGCAGTGGATTTGGTAACAGCTTCCTCGTCGTTGTATCGGTATTGAGGCAAGTTATTACTTGCTCAGTTTATAATATTTAATGAATGGTTTCAGTTTCATTCGTTTATAATTCGTACAGCAATGTTTGTAATCGTAATCACAGGAGATTTGGGATTATAAATCGTATTCGAGTTTGGGGAATCTAAATCATAATGTATATGATTTACTTTTGTTATTGGTACACTTGTATATCGAGGATATATTGTGATAAAGACGAAGATATGAATTATCTGCAATCCGTGATACTTTGGACCGTCGAGTATTGAGGATAATGGTTCGTGATGGTTTAGACATTGAGATCATTCATGAAGGACTCGGGGCAAGTACTCTAATCATTTTTATCATTTGTGTCGATCATGTCGTGATACATTCGTGTATCGTTGTTGCATGCATTTGTGCATTGTTGTTGTCGTGTATTGTGTACTATTGTTTTGTGCAGTTGTACATTGTTGTCATATGTCCACCTCGTGTTGGTCCGACGGGATCATCGGGGGATCTTTGCTAGCGTGTGCTGGATCATTGGACGGGTTTTCCACCACGGGTTGGTCTAACGGGATCATCGGGGGATCTAGGCAGTGAACGCTGGATCATCGGATTTCCATGTATTGTTGTTGTGCATATGTATATTATGGGTTTGCCATAAGTATACATTATCGTTATTGTTGTGATCATATTAACGTTGTCATATGAGTATGCATTTGTAGGTCTTGTGTTAGGACCATGTCCGTATGTTGTGTTGATTTGATCTCGGATTAGACTGACGTGATGGTAATGGTATTTCGTATCTCGAGGTATGTTCCGTATTTCCTCGGTACTTGTCTTTGATGGACAATCAATTATCGTATTGGAATTGTCGACGTTATCCGATGGATTGAATTGGCCAGAGTTGGTATAATTTCCGTATCGCGAGTTATGATAATGTTTTGAGAACCTTGGGTATTGTTGAGATATCATACAGATATTTTGGTATTATCTTAATGTGTTGTTAAGGATACGAATCGTGGATTTTCGTAAAGTTTCGACTGTAAGATTACATTGGTCGTATTCTTACTTAGTATTTCCATTGATATGTAATTATTGACGTTATGTGATGGTTATCATTGTTGGATATTATGGCTGACCCTGTCGTGGGCTTTCTTTGTAGGTTCTTGGATTATCAAGCTTGTAGCGGTCGTGAAGAGATGAGCTTCCCGGAGGATACTGGCTAGGACATGTATTTGTGTATTGAGCTTTTGATCAATTGTTGTATTCCGCTGCTAGAGTATTTTAATTGTTTGTCTTTATCCGCTGCGTGAGTATTTTTAAATGGCCTTCTGGTATCTGGTAACTTAGGTTACTTTGGCAATCATTTTCTAAATCTATTATGTCGGTACGTGTAAGCGATAGCTTAACGTATGTTTTTAAATTGTTGAGTTTTGGCATTTCGGGCCTTGTGGTTTCAAATGAGATTTTACGACGGTTTTGATAAACGAGTTTTATAAAGTCTTCCAATGTTGTAAATAGATAATACCGTCGTTAGCCTCTTGGACGTTTGTAAATGTTTGCGAAAATTTCTTTCAGCCTTGTGGGTTCCATCTCGGGGCCCACGGCACTGTAATATTCCCGGTCGGATCTGGGGGTGTTACAAATTATGGTATCGGAGCTTAGGTTGAGAAAACCTAGGCATTTGGGTTGAGTTGGGTCGTGTTTTGGTCACATCATTCGAGTTGTCGATTGACTAATACTAGAGCCGTGAGTTTTTGTTGTTCACTCGGGCTTGTGCGTTATGTGATTTACCGGTGTAGTACTGGGTTTGTTGTAAACTTTTTCAAATGGTGTTAACGTGTTTCTTCAGATAGAGCTGTGTTGTGTTCTTGAGTTGAACTGAGTTTGCAAAATGTGTATTTTGAAAATATCGGTGTCGAGTATTTTCTAGAGTTGAGACATGTGCCAGTATCCCGGGGAATCGTCGGCTTCACGATCTGTAAGTATTTGGATTCTTTAATTATATTGAGTTTTATTGCCGTTCTAAGTTGATATGCTTTGAGATTCAGCAAATATTATGCGTTACAGTATAAGGTGACAGAGTTGGGACAGGATTGACGATCTTGAGAAGCTATGATTTTGGAAAATCAATATGTCGGTTAGATTTCGGAACAGAGTTATGCATTTGGGAGAAATGCTGTGGATTGTTGAGAAGAACATGTAGTCAGGTTAATTCGTTTTGTGATATATGAACTGTTTTTGAGCATTTGAAAATGATACTTTTCAAAATGAATGTTTTACGGATGTTTTGCCGTAGATGATTTTTGGGCCGAGACCCAATAGATTTTTGAAATAGTTTTATAACTCAGGACTTGAGGTCCGAAAAAAGAGTTTTCTACTTTTTAAACTTCTTGTAATGCGGAACAAGATATGGGCTGAGACCCTAATGTTTCAAAAGAAAGCTTTTCTATTTTCTAAAACTCCCGAGAATTGTAAAACACTTTATCAATCCTTATCTATTTCGTTTCTGCCCTTCGCGGTTTTAGTTTACTTGTTCAAATGAAACCTCTCGGGAAGTCTTTCGCTGTGTTGATTTGTTTCAATGCATTGTCATAGCATATTTGAGGTGATCCAGGATGGATTAATGGTTGACGTTGCGAGTCATAGGTGGAAAAGGAGTTTTTGGTCGGAGTTTATATATTGAGATTTTGGAACTCTATCATGTAGTTTTTCGATGGAATATCAGTGGATATTGGTGGCGAACCGAACTGGTATACAAGAGTATGGAGGTGGTCAATCATTTGCATAGTTTTCATTTTAAACTTCGAAATCGTGTGGATTTGAAGGACACTATTATCGAATACTTGGCACCAGCGAGCCAATGTAATTTTTCGAAAATTTATGTTTTGAATTTTGAAATTTTTGAAGAATTTTCGAAAATTTCTCTTTTGACAAGGCTATATGATTTCGAACTGGTCTTGAAAATATAATCGATATACATACGCATTTAGTGCATAATGCATATCATGGTGAAGTTTTGAGTGTGACTCACGAACTGGATAAGACGTCAGTATGGAACGATGAATAAAGATTCGAACTTCAGTATGGTAGTTGGTTATCTAGGGATGATCGGTTGATTTATCGGATAACAAGAATATGCTGCGTATCGTAGATTCGGGTACAGAATATGATTTCGGAACTTTGGATTTTCTGAAACCGGGACATATGTGTTATGCGATTCCATTGGTATGGTAGTAGTGCGATTTTACCATAGTGATTTTTTAATGATTTCTCTGTAAGTGTAGATTTGGGGATGGTGACCCCATGCTGGTGGTTTTGGATATTGAGTGGTCGTTCCCACTCCATGTATGATTGGATATGTTCGTCGGTTTATGATTGGTTGTTCGTATGCCGAGGAGTATGTTCACCAGTCGGGTATGTTTATTGAGATCCACTGTACGTGGTTGGTGTGTCATTTTTGAAAATGTTATTCTTTCGTATATCTGTTTATGTGGTTCTGTGTTGACCGTGTTGGGGCTCCTCGTGTGAAGGTATTCTCGATTATCTTTGATTGTTCGTTGGTTATATTGGAGTTTATCATGTTGATGATATTCTCGATTATGTTTTGACCTTTGGATTGGTCGTATCGGAGTTTATCATGTCGATGATATTCTTGGCTAATTTATTGGTTGAACATTGTTGGTGATCATATGAGCGTTCAGATTTTGTGTCGATGTTTTGGAATTTATGTCGTTGTTTTGGGCAGTTGTTTCACAGTTGTATTATGTATTATTCGTCTTATCGGAATTGGGACTTGATTATGTAATCAGGCAGACAAGATTTGATTCGGGCAGATTGTTTCATCCGAAGATGATATATTTGGTTGGGACTTATGGAATTGTTATTGTAAGCGTGTTGAGGCTTTACAGTGAAGTCACTTGCTAGTATCTCAGGAGATCGTCGACTTGGCGCATATGTAAGTATGCTACTTTGGTTATTCGGTAATGATGATGATTGATCGTTGTCGTGATGGTTTTGGGATATTTTGGTTGAACGGTATGTTTGTTTGTTTTTATGACGATTGCAAGTTTCGAGGACGAAACTTATTTTAAGTGGTGTAGTATGTAATATACGGAAATTCTATTACTGTTGTTTAATGTTATTCTATCCGAGTTATGCTGTACAACATGGAATCTGTACAGTATGGATAAAATAATTGAAGGACTAAGATATCAGTATCAGTATAATTGTTGTACTTGGTCGACAATTGTATTAGGGAATATAGTGCGTCATGTATACATAACCAGTATGTCGAGACGGACGAGAATAGCTGAAAGTGGCTAAGTGTAACATTATTAGCGCACGTTAATAATCACGAGTAGCGCACGTTATCGTGCAGGTTTAGCGCACGCTACGGACATAACTTAGCGTACGCTAGTGAAGAACAGCTCAGAGGGAATCTGCGTGTGGACCAGACCACTTTCGGCGCACGTTTTGATAAGTCAACGGATGTTGTAATGTAGTGTTAGCGCACGCTAATGCATGTTGATTAGCGCACGCTAACTGTATATCAGACAAAAAGGAATCTTATCCGCGTCAGCACTTTCGGCGTGTGGACCAGTCTTCGGAAACATACAGACAAACGAGTCAACTGATATTAGCGCACGCTAAACGCAAGGACTTGCGTACGCTAGAGTGTAACACCCTCAAGATATTCGAGGTATATTACAGTGCCGTGAATCCCTATATGGGACCCACCAGGCTGAACAACATCATACTCATCGACTCACAGAAACGACAAAATAACACCTCGTCATAAAGACGCAAAACAGAATACTCCACCCGGTTCAACCGGTCAACATAACATCATCATCCAACACAACATAATAGGCAACAACACAATCCGGACGAACAAGAACTCTTAAGTACTCGAGTACAACTATTAGTTCAAAAACCACAAAAGATGAAAAGATAAAAAGACATTAAGACGTCACTTATGCACAATCATCACGCATGGCCATCGTCCGTGTACTGGTCCAGCGCCCGCTCGTCCCGATGAACCTGACCTGAAATTCATAAAACGAATTTCCCCAAAACGGGTCCCCAGAGGGGTTAGCAATTACGCTAGTACAAGTAACCAAATGAACGACTTACATCTTACACATATAGTAAATACATGCAATCAAGAAAACATAGTTCCAAAACACTCATTTCCGGAAATGCCACAATCAAATCACATTTGTAAAAATGCACCACAATTAACCATGGATCCACCCCTCCGTGGACCCCTACCGAGACCCCGTCGGATCTAACCCGTAGTGGTTAAAAGCAAGCTCGCGGATCCACCCCTCCGTGGACCCCTACCGAGACCCCGTCGGATCTAACCCATAGTGAGCATACACACACACACACAAGTCTCATGCAATACTACTACGTTAAGATTGTAAGTTCATAAGGATACTTGCCTCGATTAAATAGACGACGACACGAACGGAACGGAAGAATCAAGCACGACCGCGAGGAACCGACGAAAATGAACCTAACGATTCGAATAGCACAATCACAACCACTTCTAAACGATTATGGAAATGGAATACACCCGGAAACCCGCCTACGATTCATGTATATTCGTACAAAAATAACAACGAGGGCGGACCACAACCAAACCCTCTCGATTTCACAAAGCTATGGAAATATACCATGAATCCGTAGGAAAACTAATGATATCAACAAGATTACTCATAATCATCATGAATCCACCAACAAAACGAAACGAATCGGAAGAAAATCCCAAAACCGCCAAATTATCCAAAAATAGGGTTCTAAGAGATTTACCGTGGATTAGGACGAAAGATTCGTGTTGATGTTGATATAATACTCCAAGAACTCAAGAAGGATGTTGGATGAGATGATTGGAGGAAAAAATCGCCAAGGAGGTCGCCCCGGAATCGCCTTCGCCGCGGAGAGAGGAAGAAATGAGGATTTATGTTTATCTCGGTCAACTCCCTGGTTTATATTGCCAGGGAGTGTTAGCGCGCGCTAATCCTCAAGGTTAGCGTGCGCTAACGGGATAAAAAAATACAGGCCAAACAGTTAGCGTCTAGTCCAGTGGCCAGACTTCTGGCCGTTAGCGTGCGCTACTCCAAATGTAGCGTGCGCTAACAACCTATCAGTAGCGCGCGCTATCGACCAATAGCGTGCGCTACTCGACATCGCCGAGTCCGGTGACAAAGCATCCAGACTCACTCGCCCGTTAGCGTGCGCTACCATACAAGCGTAGCGTGCGCTTCGCACTGACCGAATTGATAATAAATCGCATCGATCGACACCCACGCTAGCGCGCGCTACTGAACAACTTAACGTGCGCTAGTCTCCCGACATTAGCGTACGCTAGACAAGGTAGTGTGCGCTAATCCGATAGTCCAGAAGGCTGGGAGCTGAACTGCCACTCCCAGGGCTAACTCGCTAGCGTGCTCTACCATACAGACGTAGCGTGCGCTACAAAGGGACTTCTAGCGTGCGCTATACAGGAAATTTAGCGTGCGCTAGATACAGAATATAAACGGCCCAAAATACCGGAATATGAAAGAAACGTTAAACAGAACATCTCAAGACGCATCGAAACAAGGAATGGATCCACGGCAACCCCGAAACGGCGGTTCCGCACAACAATTACGAGAATCAGATCAATAGATGACGGAAAAGTTACACTGAAGGATACACGAGGGTCGCTACAATCGAGAAATACACCGAAAATAACAATACAAGGGAAAGAAAAATGCGGATATTACATTCTACCCCTCTAAAAATAAGTTTCGTCCCGAAACTTAAGTAACTAACAATTCGGTGTACCTAGCATGCTATCCTCGGTTTCCCAAGTTGCCTCCTCGACACCGTGTCTCGACCACTGCACCTTTACCAAAGGTATGGTCTTATGCCTCAATCGTTTCTCACGATGCTCCAAAATCTTCAAAGGACGCTCTTCAAAAGTAACATCCTCGGCGACATCAATCTCACCATAATCGATGACGTGACTAGGATCCGGGACATATTTCCTCAACTGGGAAACGTAAAAAACGCTATGAACATGACTCAAGGCTGGAGGTAACGCCAAACGGTATGCCAACTCACCGACTCGCTCGAGAATCTCAAAGGGTCCAATAAATCTCGGACTCAATTTCCCCTTCTTCCCGAAACGAAAAACTCCCTTCGTCGGCGACACCTTTAGCAAAACGTGGTCTCTCACCTCGAATTCCAAAGGTCTGCGACGGACGTCGGCATACGACTTCTGTCGACTCTGGGCAGTCAACATCCGTTCTCGAATTACTTCTATCTTCCGCCTCGTCTCTAAAACGACGTCCGGCTCGGTCCCGACCAAATCGGACGCCTCATTCCAACAAATCGGTGATCGGCATCGCCGCCCATAAAGTGCCTCATACGGTGCCATCCGAATCGACGCGTGCCAACTGTTGTTGTACGTGAATTCGATCAATGGCAAATGTTCCTCCCAATCGCTACTCCAATCGAGGGCACAAGCACGCAATATATCCTCGAATGTCTGTATAGTGCGTTCCGATTGTCCATCTGACTGGGGATGAAAAGAGGTACTCAAATGCAAACGGGTACCCAACGCCTTATGCACCGCCTGCCAGAAGTGTGATACAAAACGGCCGTCACGATCCGAAACAATAGACTTCGGAGTACCGTGAAGCCTCACAATCTGCGTGATAAACACACGAGCTAACTTCTCCGGGCCCCAAGTGTCCTTGATGCCCAGAAAATGTGCCGACTTGGTCAGGCGATCAACAATCACCCATACCATATTCATGCCCGACCTCGATCTCGGCAAACTCGTAACGAAATCCATCGATATATCTTCCCATTTCCATTAGGAGCGAAGTGACTGCAATAACTTGACCGGTTCTTTGATGCTCGATTTTGACCTGCTGACAAGTCAAACATCTCGCTACAAACTGTGCGACCTCCTCCTTCATATCATTCCACCAGAAATTTCTTCTCAGGTCCTTGTACATCTTACTCGATCCAGGATGAACGGAATAAGGTGTAGCATGGGCCTCCCGTAAAATACTCTGCCTCAACTCTAAGTCGTTCGGCACACAAAGCCGACTCTGGAATCTCAAAATACCATCCTCGTGAATCACAAACCCAGGAGACTTTCCCTTAAGAACGTTCTCTCGGATTTGAGTAATCATTGGATCCTCTGACTGCTTCAGCTTAATTTCATCGATCAAAGACGACGAAATCTCTAAAGCACGAAGTTGCCCGACGGCTCCAGGCAACAAAACTTCAACATCTAACTCGATCAAAGCCCGCCGAAGCTCGGACTGAGACGTAAGGATCTCAAGCGTTCGTAACGCAACCGGTTTCCGACTCAAGGCGTCGTCCACGACGTTCGCCTTGCCCGGATGATAAAGGATCTCGAGGTCATAATCCTTAATCAACTCTAACCACCTCCTCTGCCTCATATTCAACTCTCGCTGAGTAAATATGTATTTCAGACTTTTATGATCGGTAAAAATCTGACATGCAGAGCCGAAAAGATAGTGACGCCAAATCTTTAGCGCAAAAACGACCGCCGCTAACTCCAAATCATGAGTAGGGTAGTTCAGCTCATACGGCCTCAACTGTCTCGACGCATAGGCAATAGTCTTGCCGTGCTGCATCAATACGCACCCAAGACCCTGACCCGAAGCGTCGCTATAAACGGCAAAACCCTCGTTGCCACATGGCAACGCCAAAACCGGGGCTGAAGTCAAACGCTTCTTTAGTTCCTCAAAACTCAACTGCCTCTCGTCATTCCAGATGAACTTTTCGGACTTCTGGAGCAACTGCGTAAGTGGTCGAGCTAGTTTCGAGAAACCCTCGACGAACCTACGATAGTAGCCAGCTAAACCCAAGAAACTACGGAGCTTCTTCACATTCTTGGGCGGTGCCCAATCCAACACTGCCTCAATCTTCTGGGGATCCACACGAACCCCCTCGGCTGAAATCACGTGACCTAAAAACATCACTTCCTTCAGCCAGAACTCACATTTCGAGAACTTTGCATAGAGTTGCTCGGTCCTCAAAATATCTAATACTACCCGCAAATGATGGGCATGCTCTTCCTCATTCCTCGAATAAATAAGAATATCGTCAATAAAGACGACAACACACTTATCCAAATACTCGATAAAAACTTTGTTCATCAACTGCATGAACACCGCCGACGCATTAGTTAACCCGAAAGGCATGACTACGAACTCATAATGTCCGTACCTCGTCCGAAAAGCTGTTTTCGGCACATCGGACTCTCTCACCCGGAGCTGATAGTACCCCGATTTCAAATCAATTTTCGAGAATACCGCAGCTCCCTGCAACTGATCGAACAAGTCGTCAATTCTCGGCAAAGGATACTTGTTCTTGATGGTCACCTTGTTTAGTTCGCGATAGTCGATACACAAACGTAGCGAACCATCCTTCTTCCGCACAAACAGGACCGGTGCGCCCCAAGGCGAGGCGCTCGGTCGAACATACCCCGACTCAAGAAGCTCACTCAACTGCTTCTTCAACTCGGACATCTCTGAAGGTGCCATGCGATAGGGCGCCTTCGAAATAGGAGCTGCGCCCGGCACTAACTCTATAGCAAACTCAACCTCACGATCCGGTGGCAATCCTGGTAACTCGTCAGGAAATACATCAGGAAACTCATTAACGACTGGAATCGACGAAAGCTCGACTCCACCATCCTCCGCCTTCAAGGCATAGCACCAATAACCAGTACACCCCTTTCGCAGGAGACTCATCGCCTTCAAGGCATTAATGACGAATTTCTGATTTCCCCTCCTTCGCCCCGCGAAGGAGTGCTCGGTGCCGTCCTCGGCTAACATGGTGATGATCCTCATGCGGTAGTTCATGATTGCGCCATGCCGCTCGAGCCAATCATCCCCGAGAATCAAATCCTCACCCTCAATATCCACAACAATAAGATTAGAGGGCCAAGTCCTCTCACAAATAAGTACAGAACAGTCTCGAACCTACTGATCACCAACGATCCTATCACCACTAGGAAGCTTAACGATGAAGGGTTCACAAGGCATCAAACAGTCGAGACTCAAACGGCGCACACAATCCAAAGATATGAACGAATGCGTAGCACCGGAATCGAAAAGCACACTGACAGGATGAGAAAGAATATAAACGGTACCTGTCGCCACGGTAGCCGCTGGATCATCGGCTCTCCGCATCTCATAGACACGCGGGTGGGCTGAGCCGACACTGGAAGCTCCCCCCTTAGAGGGCTGACCCCGACCTCTCCCCCGACTAGCACTCGGCGGAGATTGAGGAGCAAACGATCCCTGATTCACACTTGGTTCCCTAGGCGCTGGGATGGAAGTCCGGGCACCCACAATTCTCTCCCTCTCGGCACAGAAAGCCGCCTTGTGGCCCGGTTGGCCACACTGATTACATATCAACAAAGGACTCGGGCAATTACGGCTGATGTGGCCTGGCTGGCCACAGTTAAAACACTTCACTTCCCGAGAAGGGGCACTGGCAGCCCTACGGGGAAATCCAGTAGATCGAGCTGGGCCACCACCAGCGGAAAAGTTAGCAGACTGAAATTTCTGCTGACCCCCACCTTTGTGGCCCGAAAAATTCCCGGCAGACTTCTGCTTCTTACTCTCGCGGGCTGCCTCACTCGCCGTCACAGACATATCGTAAGCAAGGGCCCTACTCTGGTATTCTTTCAAGGTAGTACATACGAGCCCCGACATATAGTCCCGAATCGACAACTTCATCCGTCTGGAGAAATGGAAAATTTTGTCGCTCTCCTCGACAACTTGGGTCTTCACATAACCCAACTCCTTGTTAAAATCAGCAATAGCTTGAGATACGGGGATATCCCGCGGTTGAGCATCATAAAAAGCATGTACGCGAGCCTGTCTGACCGGCCACGGGCAATATTCAGTCTCCATCAATTCTTGAAACTCAGCCCACGAAGCAGCATGATCTTTGGGCCCAACGGCCTCCCACCAGTCCGTAGCGTCCCCTGTGAGAAAGTATTGAGCAATAGGGACTTTACGGTCCTCGGGACAGTTGGTAGCAGTGAAGACTTTAGATATCTCCTTGATCCACCCTTCCCAGCCAATCGGGTCCGAAGCTCCCGAAACCGAGGAGGATGCATCTTGATGACATCTTGGAGCCAGCAGTGCCTCCGCCCCGATTAACATGGGCCTGTTCCGGGTTCTGAACCGCTTGAGCTATTGCCGCCATTTGGTTCACCATTTGTTGCATAACAGCCGCAATACCAAGGTCAGCGCGCTCCTGAGAAGAAGCATGACTGTGGCGGTCGCCGGTACTGCCGGCTCCCAAAGACTGCGACGTGGCCGCCCCACCGGCTGCCCCACGTCCCCGGCCACGTCCACGACCACGACCGCGACCACGACCTCTTCCAGCATCCATACTGGAGTTAAATAAGTAGCAAAAGCCATACGAGGGTAAGTACGATAAAAGAACAGTCACAAGTCGAGAATCAAAGGTACGATACAAGGAAATAATGAACAGAGGAAGGAAAACTTACGGACCGGTAAATCTGGAATCATGGCAGCGTGACGATGATGTGCAAAACAAAACACCACAAGACCCAATAAACCGACAAGCTTAGGTATCCATAAACCTAGTGCTCTGATACCATTTTCTGTAACACCCTCAAGATATTCGAGGTATATTACAGTGCCGTGAATCCCTATATGGGACCCACCAGGTGAAAGATCATACTCATCGACTCACGAAACGACAAAATAACACCTCGTCATAAAGACGCAAAACAGAATACTCCACCCGGTTCAACCGGTCAACATAACATCATCATCCAACACAACATAATAGGCAACAACACAATCCGGACGAACAAGAACTCTTAAGTACTCGAGTACAACTATTAGTTCAAAAACCACAAAAGATGAAAAGATAAAAAGACATTAAGACGTCACTTATGCACAATCATCACGCATGGCCATCGTCCGTGTACTGGTCCAGCGCCCGCTCGTCCCGATGAGCCTGACCTGAAATTCATAAAACGAATTTCCCCAATACGGGTCCCCAGAGGGGTTAGCAATTACGCTAGTACAAGTAACCAAATGAACGACTTACATCTTACACATATAGTAAATACATGCAATCAAGAAAACATAGTTCCAGAACACTCATTTCCGGAAATGCCACAATCAAATCACATTTGTAAAAATGCACCACAATTAACCATGGATCCACCCCTCCGTGGACCCCTACCGAGACCCCGTCGGATCTAACCCGTAGTGGTTAAAAGCAAGCTCGCGGATCCACCCCTCCGTGGACCCCTACCGAGACCCCGTCGGATCTAACCCATAGTGAGCATACACACACACACAAGTCTCATGCAATAGACGACGACACGAACGGAACGGAAGAATCAAGCACGACCGCGAGGAACTGACGAAAATGAACCTAACGATTCGAATAGCAGAATCACAACCACTTCTAAACGATTATGGAAATGGAATACACCCGGAAACCCGCCTACGATTCATGTATATTCGTACAAAAATAACAACGAGGGCGGACCACAACCAAACCCTCTCGATTTCACAAAGCTATGGAAATATACCATGAATCCGTAGGAAAACTAATGATATCAACAAGATTACTCATAATCATCATGAATCCACCAACAAAACGAAACGAATCAGAAGAAAATCCCAAAACCCCCAAATTATCCAAAAATAGGGTTCTAAGAGATTTTTCCGTGGATTAGGACGAAAGATTCGTGTTGATGTTGATATAATACTCCAAGAACTCAAGAAGTATGTTGGATGAGATGATTGGAGGAAGAAATTGCCAAGGAGGTCGCCCCGGAATCGCCTTCGCCGCGGAGAGAGGAAGAAATGAGGATTTATGTTTATCTCGGTCAACTCCCTGGTTTATATAGCCAGGGAGTGTTAGCGCGCGCCAATCCTCAAGGTTAGCGTGCGCTAACGGGATAAAAAAATACAGGCCAAACAGTTAGGGTCTAGTCCAGTGGCCAGACTTCTGGCCGTTAGCGTGCGCTACTCCAAATGTAGCGTGCGCTAACAACCTATCGGTAGCGCGCGCTACCTGGACATCAGTCGAGTCCAGTGACAAACTGTCCAGGACTCACCTGACCCGTTAGCGTGCGCTACCATACAAGCGTAGCGTGCGCTAACTGGCACCTGACCGAATTCAGTAATAAACTGTCCAGTACTGGACACCCACGCTAGCGCGCGCTACTGAACAACTTAACGTGCGCTAGTCTCCCGACATTAGCGTACGCTAGACAAGGTAGCGTGCGCTAATCCGATAGTCCAGAGGGCTGGGAGCTGAACTACCACTCCGAGGGCTAACTCGCTAGCGTGCGCTACCATACAGACGTAGCGTGCGCTACAAAGGGACTTCTAGCGTGCGCTATACAGGAAATTTAGCGTGCGCTAGATACAGAATATAAACGGCCCAAAATACCGGAATATGAACGAAACGTTAAACAGAACATCTCAAGACGCATCGAAACAAGGAATGGATCCACGGCAACCCCGAAACGGCGGTTCCGCACAACAATTATGAGAATCAGATCAATAGATGACGGAAAAGTTACACTGAAGGATACACGAGGGTCGCTACAATCGAGAAATACACTGAAAATAACAATACAAGGGAAAGAAAAATGCAGATATTACATAGAGAGTGTAAGTTACGTACGCTAATGCATGGGCATTACGTACATAAGCGCATGTACAAAGCCAGACATTATCCTCTGGACCGCGATAGCGCACGCTAACAAAGGTCAGTTAGCGCACACTAAGGCTGTTAAGGCTGTTGCGCACGCTAAATGTAAGGTTTAGCGCACGCTAGTAATGCAGTCTATATAAGGGACAGACGGGTATTATGAAGCATTTCATCCATTCTTTCACCTTTAGTCGATAGAGAGAGATTTGGGAGGTTCTTGAGGTTCCCAAACACGGTGAGGTGGTGATCTTTAACAAGATTAAGATAGAAACCATGGATTAAAGTTTTGTTCTTGAAATCATTGGTGATTCTTGGAAATGTATTCAACCTTGGAAATCAATCCATAAAGGTAATCACTCTTCATCTTTGGATTTCATTTTAGATTGATTGTTGATGTTCTTGAGTTGATGATTATCATATAAACAAGTTGATAAGCATGATTATGATGATGTTATTGTTGATATGAGGATATTGAAATGATTCTTGTGGTTTGAATAGTGTTGTTCGTTTTCTTGAGATAAGTTGGTGAATCCTTCTCCTCAGTTTCGGATGTTGATGTTATTGTCATTGATTACTCTCTGTAATGGAAGATTAAGGAAGTGCTGTTACGTTCTTGATGTTTCATGTATTGATATTAAGGGAGATGATATATGGATATAGAACTTGGATTATAAGTTGGATGATTGTTTATATGTTAAAGGATATCGGATTCCGTTGTTTTGAGCATGATTTAGAATCACTTAGTGTTCTTGATAATCGCCATATGTTGATCGGTATCTGAAAAACATGCATCTATATAGCATTAGCGCACGCTACGTTTACTGCCTAGCGCGCGCTTACGGGAGCAACTTAGCGCACGCTACGTTAGATGATTAACGTGCACTAAAAAGGCAGAAAGTGCACTATTTTTGTGTTGTAGTTATAAATTCGTGCTGGTTTGAGTAGGATTGATCCGACTAGTGTTTAATCGAGATATTGTCAAGCCGTTGGGTTTGTGGAATGGTTTTATCGATTGTTGATTGTTGTCGAACTTGTTGTTTATCGATTATTGTAATAGATTGAGATTATTGATCGGTGTTTAAACCCGTATGTTGCGGTCGTGTTCGAGAATGTTCGTGAATTGCTTTGGTTGGGACCGAGGAACATGTAGATGACGGCAATAGATTTGGTAACAGCTTCCTCGTCATTGTATCGGTATCGAGGCAAGTTATTACTTGCTCAGTTTATAATATTTAATGAATGGTTTCAGTTTCATTCGTTTATAATTCGTATAGCAATGTTTATAATCGTAATCACAGGAGATTTGGGATTATAAATCGTATTCGAGTTTTGGGAATCTAAATCATAAAGTATATGATTTACTTTTGTTATTGGTACACTTGTATATCGAGGATATATTGTGATAAAGACGAAGATATGAATTATCTGCAATCCGTGATACTTTGGACCGTCGAGTATTGAGGATAATGGTTCGTGATGGTTTAGACATTGAGATCATTCATGAAGGACTCGGGGCAAGTACTCTAATCATTTTTATCATTTGTGTCGATCATGTCGTGATACATTAGTGTATCGTTGTTGCATGCATTTGTGCATTGTTGTTGTCGTGTATTGTGTACTTTTGTTTTGTGCAGTTGTACATTGTTGTCATATGTCCACCTCGTGTTGGTCCGACGGGATCATAGGGGGATCTATGCTAGCGTGCGCTGGATCATTGGATGGGTTTTCCACCTCAGGTTGGTTTGACGGGATCATCGGGGGATCTAGGCAGTGAACGCTGGATCATCGGATTGCCATGTATTGCTGTTGTGCATATGTATATTATGGGTTTGCCATAAGTATACATTATCGTTTTTGTTGTGATCATATTGACGTTGTCATATGAGTATGCATTTGTAGGTCTTGTGTTAGGACCATGTCCGTATGTTGTGTTGATCTGATCTCGGATTAGACTGCCGTGATGGTAATGGTATTTCGTATCTAGAGGTATGTTCCGTATTTCCTTGGTACTTGTCTTTGATGAACAATCAATTATTGTATTGGAATTATCGACGTTATCCGATGGATTGAATTGGCCAGAGTTGGTATAATTTCCGTATCGCGAGTGATGATAATGTTTTGAGAACCTTGGGTATTGTTGAGATATCGTACAGATATTTTGGTATTATCTTAATGTGTTATTAAGGATACGAATCGTGGATTTTCGTAAAGTTACGACTGTAAGATTACATTGGTCGTATTCTTACTTAGTATTTCCATTGATATGTAATTATTGACGTGATGTGATGGCTATCATTGTTGGATATTATGGCTGACCCCGTCGTGGGCTTTCTTTGTAGGTTCTTGGATTATCAAGCTTGTAGCGGTCGTGAAGAGATGAGCTTCCCGGAGGATACTGGCTAGGATATGTATTTGTGTATTGAACTTCTGATCAGTTGTTGTATTTCGCTGCTAGAGTATTTTAATTGTTTGTCTTTATCCGCTGCGTGAGTATTTTTAAATGGCCTTCTGGGTATTTGGTAACTTAGGATACTTTGGCAATCATTTTCTAAATCTATTCTGTCGGTACATGTAAGCGATAGCTTAACGTATGTTTTTAGATTGTTGAGTTTTGGTATTTCGGGCCTTGTGGTTTCAAATGAGATTTTACGACGGTTTTGATAAACGAGTTTTATAAAGTCTTCCAATGTTTTAAATAGATAATACCGTCATTAGCCTCTTGGACATTTGTAAATGTTTGCGAAAATTTCCTTCAGCCTTGTGGGTTCCATCTCGGGGCCCACGGCGCTGTAATATTCCCGATCGGATCTGGGGGTGTTACAAGAAGTCTGTTACAGTATATTATAAAGATCCTAAAATGATGTAGATTGATGACTATGCAACATTAAAGTTGTTTGAAAAAGAGAATCCTGGTGCTGATATAGAGGAAGCTAGACTACAGCTAGAAGAGTTTAGCAAAGCAAAAGAAATAGAAAGATCTATAGCTCTGGCAGCAGAGTCTATGATGAAGTATGTTACAAGGAAAGCCCTTATTAAGCCCGAGGAGAAAGGCATTACTATATCAGAACCAGCTCAATCAGTACTGTTGGCCACTAAGTGTTAGGAATACTTATTAGATTTTGATGATCTCATCCGTGTATTTGATTATTCAAATATATGTTTTAAGTACATGGAAAAATGTATAGAAGAACCAAATGAGTATCTTCTATAGGCCAGATTATGTATACTTTGACAACATGTAAAGAAGAACCAAATGAGTATCTTCTGTAGGCCATGTAAGTTACGCTAAAATCGGCTAAGTATAAATCACAGACAAGTTCAGATCAGAGAAGTTTTGGTCAAACAGATACATTAGAGAGGTTTGACTAAACATTGTAGAAGGCCGAGTTGCAGGCAAGTGTAAATCAGAGAAGACTTGGCCAACTCAACTATTCAGAGAAGATTAACCACAGACGACCTATCATCAGACAACGTTCTGAAGAAAATGATTTATCAGAGAAGTCCTGGTCAAAATAAAGTTTGACCAAACTGCAGTCAAGAGATCAGACGGAGTCCAAGTCAACTGAAGTTTGACCATCAGGTCATATAAAGAAGACTTCAGATTAGAGAAGATTCGTCAGGTCAGAGAACTTCATCTCAGAGAAGTTACATCAGAGAAGTCTAACATCAGATAAGGATGACTGTACGAGATCAGATAAGTGATCAGCCAAGTAATCCAGTCCACGTCAGCATGCATTGAAAGTCAATAATCACGGAAAGTCACATACAGACGTAGAGAGACAGACTGGAGAGATTCCCGGAAAGCAATGAATTAAATATTCATCGAGACCCACACTCTGAAGACTTTATGCATATTATAATCTAAAGATTCGTCGTTACAACGTGAAAGTCTTCACAATGGTCGGAAATGGATTAAAATAAGGGAATCCAGCCTTGCAACGTTCGGAAAGAAAAACAAAGAAGTCTATTTCTCCAACCGACTGATTTGTTACAGGAAGTGCAACGGCTATGAAGGAATCTCAAGGATCAAGCTCTATAAATACCTGAAGATTTGAGTTGAGCAAAATACAAGATACAACGAAGCACACAAATCGGACAATATTCTCAAGCGATCAAAGCAAATCAAAGCTATCAAAAGCGTTCCATAGCTTCGTGAAAAGAGCAGCTTAAACAGATCCTATTTGAAGAAGCTCTTAGTTGGAGAAGACAAACTACTCGTGTCTTTAAACATGAATTCGGGTACTTCACTGGTTGAAGTTTGCAAGACTGATAGGCATCCAAGGATTTTAGATCAAGAGGTGTTAGGCAGTCAAAGGAGTTGCAACGACGGGATTTCCACTGGCTGGAAGTTGTTGTATCTAGGAAGAATTTACTGTAATATTTATCACTGGTTGAGAATTATAGTGAATTCATCTCAAACTAGTTTGTAGAAGAGTGGATTAGTAGAGGATTACCCCACCTCTGAGACCACTATAATTGCCTACGTATTTTTACTGCTTTAATCATCATACTTACCTATTGCATACATGTTTACTGTTCCATTGTTTAGTTATTGCTTTCATCATCGGATGTGTCTTCCGTATATCCTGTTTATAGACGACTTCAAGTCATCTGTACTTATCATAGCTGAGAAACTCCTGACCCTTCGTGGAAAAAGAGTTTCAATAAGTCTATTCATCCCCTCTAGACTTATTCCTGACGACTTGTGACCTACAAGTGGTATCATAGAGATTGGTTCAATTTTTCAGAACCAGATCCATATATCGAGGATATATATTTTAATCTCTCAGTTAGAATGGAACACATGCAACACATGCACTCTAGGTTACCTGTTTTTTCAGTTGACGAGTATGATCTTTGGAAGATAAGAATGCAGGCATATTTATCATCCATACATGACAACATGTGGTGCATAATTGAAGACGGTCCTTTCATCTTTGAGAAGGAAAACTCCCCTGAAGAAATTGCAGCCGGGAAGCCAGAGAAGATCCCTAAGAAGAGGATGGATATGACCGCTGAAGAAAGGAAGCTGGCCAATCTTGACAACCGGGCCAGAGATTTGTTGTACCAGACTCTTGACAAGTCAACAATGGTCAAGATCAAGAACTGTAAAAATAAATTTGGGACACTAGCTATAATGTGTGAGGGAACCGAGTTGATAAAAGAGAATAAGTTGTCAATTGCTACCCAAAAATTTGACAACTTCAAAATGAAGAATGGTGAATCTATAGACCAAGTAGACACAAGATTCACTGAAATCATCAATGAGATCAACTCCCTAGGAAAATCATATGGAAACAGGGAGATGGCCCTGAAAGTTCTAAGATCTCTCAACCCAGAATGGAGTATGAAGGCAGTGGCCATGAGAGAGTCCAAGGATATCGACAAGATAAAGATCCAGGTGCTGTTCTCTGATCTAAAGGCTTATGAATTCTAGCTTCCATGTTCATCATCAACCTAGCTTGCAGAGAAGGGAATAGCATTTGCAGCTGGGTCCCTGCCAAGAACCTATATGAAGTCGGCTTGTTTTTCTCACCTACAACCAAGTGGGCTGCCCCCTCTCATGCTTTTTAGCTTCCTCACTTGTCTCCATGTAGTGTGCTGTGTGGTGGGATGGATGATATCTCATTTGTGGATAAAATAGATGAGATATCATTATTTGTTTATTTGATCTCATCATGTAATATATATTGATCATTATATACCAACATGAGTTGAAAAACAAACACACACAAAAACATAAATGCTGTCCGTGAGTTTCCTAAGGGAGAGGAGAGAATTTTTTTTCTTTGTTTCTTGTTCATTTTAGAGAGAAAGAAAAGGAAGAAGAGAAAGTTTTGTTTATATCTTTAGTTGAGATGTGAACTTCGGAGTCGTTGTTCGACCGTTGTTATTCGATCGTTATTGTCCGAATGTAGAGACCGAATATCCTCACGAATTTCCATTTGTGAGGTCTCGATGCTCCACATCCGAGCAATGAGGTCACTCTCTTCTTCTTCGATGACAGAATCTTTCATCGGTCGTTTGCCTTTGGTTTTCGGATGACGAACAAACGTTCCGGTTTGTAGTTCCCGAAGCGTATGTGGACCTCGATGAAGAACACGTTCGGCCGGAGTCGGTGTTCGCGTTCCTTTTGGAACTTGGTCGTCTTCCCGGAGATACGAGAATAACACCCAACCTCTATTAATGGTTTCAACATAATGCATCGCTTTGTGGGTGAGGTCGCTAATCTCGTGTCCCCGAGACACCGGAATCGATGCCTCGCCCGACAAGTCAACATTGAAACGACGGAAAATCATAGTCAAAACAGATCCGAATGGAAGCCCAGATTTTCGCATTCTCGACAAATAGTGTTTGGAGCGGAAAGAGTCTCCTTTCGCCTTCATCCAATTTAAAACAATCGCCGTGAAATCCACATTATCCTCATTCAACACCCGGTATACCACATGCTTATCTACGCCGACTAGTTTATGTTGCGTGTTCACTTTAGGCATCAAACATTTCGTAAGTGCGACCAACAATAATCGGATTTGTATACCGAAATCGTTGTTTTCGAAAACTTCATCGGTAACCTCGATGACAGCTGTCGAACACAGAAAATTGGCAACATCTTTCTCAGTCAATTCCGATTCATCAACAATGGACTTCCCACTACAAGTAAAACTTCAAATGACAATCCAAAAAGCTCGTGAAGAATTTCCGAAGAAACCTTCACTACTATTCCGTTAACCAAGCTACTGAGCACTAAGCCACCAGAGGAGCCCTCACCATCTCCCAGATGCAAGTTGGCATAGAACTCTCGAACAAATGAAGGGAAGAGAATTTCTTTGCATTCTACGAATCGAGCAATATTCAAGACTTCAAAAAATTCATGGATATTTACCTTAGCTCATTCAAGACTGCCGAAATTGAAGAAAACACCCACATAACTATAGAGCAGCATAAATTCTAAACCTGGTACCTTCGAAATCAGTTCCGAAAACACCCACATAACTATAGAGTGGGCGAAAGCCTAGTCTAGGACACATTCGGGTTTGGGGTACTCCAACACATGTGTTGGATAAGGAAGCTGATAAGCTGGCATCTCGTACAGAAGTACGGGTGTTTGTTGTAACACCCCCGATATATTACAGCGCCGTAAATCCTTTACATAAGAATTTACAAGGCTAAATATATGAAAAGACAATGACAGATATCAAATTATGAAATCACTGAAAATACATTACGACAGTTTTGGTTCGATACCGAAAATACTAATATCCAAAAGGAGAATATTAATACATCACTGAAATCCAAACATCACAAATTACGACGTACTCTAGTACTTATTAAAATAACCAACAACAGACAATAAACCCGGCCGGAACATCACTCTGCACCCTCGTCGTCATGCAGCTCCAGTGGTTGTTTCCCCGCTCTCCTGGATCCCGAACATAAACAAATGTTCACCCCCGAAGGGGTTAGCACAACGATGCTAGTACAAGTACAATAATCAAACAACAGTGATGTAACCAACAATCATCATAACAAGTTTCTCCAACGAGAAATAACAACAACACTTATCACATTACAACAGTCTCAACATACTGATGGTATTCCAACGATCCAGTGCACACAGCTATAGATTCCCATGATGATCCCGTCAGATCAACGCATGGTCGAACTACATGCCCAACGATCCAGCGCACATAGCTATAGATTCCCATGATTATTCCCGTCGGATCAACGCATGGTGGACATTTAATCACAATACATATACACAGTACAATCACAATATAACTGTCATAATATAAACAATTCTAATTAGAGTACTTGCCTCGGTTCGATGACAAGAATAAAACTTACACGAATATCAAAATACTCTAAGGTCGTCCCCTTTGATCAATCCCGTTGCTAAGCTCGAACCTTAAAAAAAGAAATAATATAGAATTCATCTCAAGTCGAACGAACATCTAACAATCCAAATTACGGTCGGAAGTTCTTAAAATAAAATCTGTCTGGCTTGTTTAATGCACGCTACGTATACCGAAATCGTTGTTTTCGAAAATTTCATCGGTAACCTCAATGACAGCTGTCGAACACAGAAAATTAGCAACATCTTTCTCAGTCAATTCCGATTCATCAACAATGGACTTCCCACTACAAGTAAAACCTTCAAATGACAATCCAAAAAGCTCGTGAAGAATTTCCGAAGAAACCTTCACTACTATTCCGTTAACCAAGCTACTGAGCACTAAGCCACCAGAGGAGCCCTCACCATCTCCCAGATGCAAGTTGGCATAGAACTCTCGAACAAATGAAGGGAAGATAATTTCTTTGCATACTACGAATCGAGCAATATTCAAGACTTCAAAAAATTCATGGATATTTACCTTAGATCATTCAAGACTGCCGAAATTGAAGAAATAGCAATCGGTTAAGTTCTCCTCAGGGAGGATTTCCGAAAAAACCTTGAAAGCGGTATAAGATACAAAACGAGATACATCATATTTTGGTTCGCGGGTACGTTTTGTACTTTTGTAAACCTTTTCCATAAGTTTTCTTCCCTTGCTCGACATGATTGTGATAGGAATTGAAGGATTTGGATAGAAGAGATTGGAATTATATGAATCGGATTAGCTAGGGTTCTTGCTGTAAAAAGGGGATCTTCGTTTGTGTGCGTTATGAAAGGGTATTTGTTTTTCTGGATTATTCAGGGTCTATATAGGAAGCTGAAAAGGTTTAGTTAGCGTACGCAATGGGTATATATCTAACATACGTTAAGGAAATGTGGATAGCTCACTGGACTATCCAGTAGCAAATATCGAAATAGGAGATTTTAATTAGCGTACGCAGAAGAGAAGAGGTTAGCGTGCGCTATCGAAGGGAAAACGTACAGGAATGGAAAAATTAGCGCGCGTTAAAAAGGTGAAGCTAGCGCGCGCTAGCGAATGAAACGATTGATTTCTCGAGTAGACAACTAGTTTAAAAAATTGTCAAGATGTCCCATACCAAGTTGCAAACGAATAGAATTAAATGATTCCTCGGGAAGAGGTTTCGTAAAGATATCAGCTAGTTGATCTTTTGTCCCGACAAAAATTAAGCAAATGTCTTTCTTTTGCACATGATCATGTAGAAAGTGATGTCTAATTTCTATATGCTTAGTCCTACTATGTAACACAGGATTTTTGCTCAAATTTATTGCACTAGTATTATCACATAAAATAGGGGTATTTTCAAAATAAATGCCGTAGTCGCGGAGTTGATTTTGAATCCATAGTACCTGAGCACAAGCACTCTCTGCAGCAACGTATTCGGCCTCAGCTGTAGACAACGCTACACTGGTTTGCTTTCTACTTCCCCAAGATATTAAGCATGAACCTATGAAATGACATGTACCACTAGTGCTCTTTTTATCAATTTTGCATCCGCCGAAATCGGCGTCACTGTATGCAATCAAATTAAAGTGCAAGTAAGAGGGATACCATATACCTAGTCCGATGGTCCCTTTCAAGTAACGAAAAATACGTTTACAAGCAATTAAATGTGATTCCTTGGGATTAGCTTGGAATCGAGCACATAAGCATGTAGCAAATACTATGTCTGGTCTAAAAGCAGTCAAATATAGCAAAGATCCGATCATACCTCGATATAATTTTTGATCTACGGATTTGCCATTTTCATCTTTTTCAAGCTTTAGTGAAGAGGACATTGGCGTTGAAATCACTTTGCTACTCTCCATTTTGAATTTCTTTAGGAGATCGTTTGAGTACTTTGTTTGATGAATAAAGATTCCATCTTCGCATTGCTTGATTTGAAGCCCGAGGAAGAATGTTAATTCTCCCATCATACTCATCTCAAACTCTCCCTTCATAAGATTAGAGAAATCTTGGCACAATGATTCGTTAGTGGCTCCAAATATAATGTCATCAACCTAGATTTGGCAAACAAGTATATCATTATTCAATATTTTCACAAACAAGGTATTACCGACTTTACCTCTTTTATAATCATTTGCAATTAAAAATTGACTTAAACGATCATACCATGCTCGGGGTGCTTGTTTCAACCTGTAGAGTGCCTTGTTGAGCTTGTAGACGTGATCCGGAAATTGATGATCTTCAAAACCGGGAGGTTGCTTGAGATAGACTTCTTCTTGAATATAACCATTCAAGAATTCACTTTTCACATTCATTTGAAATAGTTTGATCTTTTGGTGAGCGGTAAATGCACATAACAAACGGATGGCTTCGAGTCGAGCAACAGGAGCAAAAATTTCTTCGTAATCAACACCTTCCTCTTGATTATACCCTTGAGTGACCAAACAAGATTTATTTCGAATTGGATAACCGTCTTCGTCACTCTTGATTTTGTGCACCCATTTAGTTCCGATAATTGTTTTATCTTTAGGAGTGGGAACTAAATTCCATACATTATTGTGCATGAATTGTACAAGCTCCTCTTGCATTGCCATCACCCAACTTTCATCATCAAGGGCCTCGGATATATTCTTGGGAACTATTTCGGATACGAAAGCACAATGAGCCATATAATCGATGGTTCTCCTTCAGGTTTGAACACCATCTTCAATGTTTCCAATAACAAGATCTTTTGGATGGTATTTGATATGTCTCCAATCTTTCGGTAGACTCTCGATTGTCTTCTTTTGAATTTCCGAAATTTTCTCCATTTTGTTTGAGGGATGAGAGTCCGGAAAAATACCTGCATCATCAAAATACTCTACCTTTCTCGGGGGTGAGATCATATCGTCGAATTTAACATGAATGGATTCTTCAACTTTATTTGTTCTAATGTTATAAACACGATATGCTTTGCTATTTGTAGCATAACCAAGAAATATACCGGAATCGGATTTAGCATGAAATTTCCCAAAGTTATCCTTACCATTATTTAGGATGAACACATTGCAACCAAAAGGATGAAAATACGATATATTTGGCTTTTTGCCCTTCTATAATTCATACGGTGTTTTAAGGTTAGTTCTACGAATATGGACACGGTTAATCACATAACATGCCGTAAAAATTGCTTCGGCCCAAAAGTATTGTGGAAGAGAGTATTCATTAAGCATAGTCCTTGACATTTCCTCCAAAGATCTATTTTTCCTTTCAACAACTCCATTTTGTTTAGGCGTTCTAGGAGCCGAAAAATTGTGATTAATACCATATTTGTCACATAAAAGCTCAAATGGAGTGCAATCAAATTCACCTCCGTGATCGGTGCGGATTGAAATTATAGAAAGATTTTTCTCATTTTGCACCAAACGACACCATTTGGAAAACTCGAAAAATGTGTCATCTTTATGAGCGATAAATCTATCCCAAGTAAAATGGGAATAATCGTCAACAATGACCAAAGTATAAAGCTTACCATTTAGACTAACATATCTAGATGTTCCAATTAAATCCATATGCACAAGTTCAAGAATACAGCTAGTGGAAACCTCGAATTTTAGTTTGAAAGATTCTCGAGTATGTTTCCCTTTTATGGATGATTCACTCAAATGCTTTCGATCAAATTTGAGTTTGGGTAAACCACGGACAAGATCGTGTCTCGATAAGATAGAAATAATGGGTAGAGATGTATGCCCTAATTTACGATGCCATAAATATGCATTATCATCCAAAGTAATAAGACACTTTTCATTGAATGAACTTTTATCATTAAGATCGACAATATAAATGTTTCCACATCTCAAACCGATGAATGCAATTTTATTATTTCTAAATGCCGTGCAATGAGTTTGCTCGAAGAGAATTTTAAAACCTTCATCACAAAGTTGAGAAACGCTAAGTAAGTTGTGATGCAAACCTTCAACAAATAATACTTTGTTGATAGAGGGAGAAGGTTCCTTACCGACTTTTCCGATGCCTTTAATTTTTCCCTTTTGATTGTCCCCAAAGGTCGCATGTTCTTAGCTTTGTCGCTACTAGATATAGGCTTCCCGAATGATGCAAGTCCATTGGTTATAGCCGAGAATCAATCCAACATATTGGTGATCGTTCCCTCGTCCTTCATGGAGAAGAGTTCGTAGTCATGAAGAAGCATGTTGATCTTAGTCTCCTTAACTTGAGTGGTTCCTTCATGAGTTACTTCGAGGATTTCCCAAATTTCCTTTGCGCTTTCATAGGAAGATATCCTATTGAGTTCTTCAGGATTAAGGGCGCAATAGAGAAGTTGGGTAGCACGTGAATTAATGTGTGTATTCCTCTAGTCCTCGTCGTTGAACTCGTCGTACTTTTTCAACGATCCATCTTCTTTCTTGGCAAGTTTCGAACTAAGTGCAATGACTTTCCAAATTTCAATATCGTAGGTTTGAACGAATATAGCCATTTTCTTTTTCCATGTCATGAAATTGGAACCGTCGAAGAAGGGAGGATGGTTGAGAGCATTTCCTTCGATTTGGCCAAGAAGTGCCATTTGCGGATCTTTTTCCCTTAGGTGGTTAAACCCTTAAAAAGAGACCCGCTCTGATACCAACTGAAGAGATAAATTCACCACTAGAAGGGGGGTTGAATAGTGGTAATGCGGAATATCGAACTTTCTCGCGAATAAAAGAAAATAGTGCGGAAAGTAAAAGACTCAAAGATTTATAGAGGTTTGGCAACTTGCCTACGTCCTCTCTCCGACTTCTTTTTCTATTGGCTCAAGAGCAACCACACACTTGACTCGTCTTCGATCGGTCCGAGTACAACAACCGTTGCAACCACTTGTCTTCTATTGGTCCAAGCTCAACCACTCTCAAAATAAACTTTGTTTATCTAGTGTTCTATCGGAACTAGATATCGGAACTAGATAATCCTTAATTACGAATATTGGAGTGTAATCCTAATAATGCCGGATCAAAGATCCTAATAACACCGGATTAGTGACTCTAAATTCGTTTCTCTAACGCTCTTGTATGAGTGATGAAACACTCATAACCAAATGAAAGAATACAAAGTATAATAAATATTACAAGATGTATCACTCTTTGTATCTTTCTTCTCACAACTTAGAATGCAATAAAAGATAGAAAACTGAACTCAAGAATGCTTTGATTGCTTGTATACTTGAATGCTTGAAGTTGTGTATGAGATACCCAAGTCCTATGGGTATTTATAGGTGTCAGTCCTTCTTCGAATTCTGATATTTGTATTATTAGCGTGCGCTAATAATACCTCCATAGCGTGCGTAATCGTTCTCTGACTTGGCCGATATGAATGGTGACAAAACTGTTCCAAAGGTAAAATTATATGTCTAGCGTGCGCTAGTCATACCTTCGTAGCGTGCGCTAACGGTTGGTCAACAGGTCTTCAATATTAACTTTAGATTATGTCAGTTTTGTAACACCCCCAAGTTATTCAGGGAATATTACAGCGCCGTAAGCCCCACCGTGGGACCCACAAGGCTAAACATACGCGGAACTATAAATTTTAACCGAGAAGGTCTACATACAATGGAATGAAGAACAATACAAAAGGTATTCAAAACATATCCAATCTAACCAAAGACATCACAACGCAAATCGATACCTCGGCAAACGCAGGCCAGAACATCAAGGAAAATAGAAAACAATACTCGAGTATTCAATAACCATTCCAGTACAACAACACTGAATGGAGAAACTCAAAACATAACCGGAGGAAAGACACAGTATCACACTTGCCATCATCTTCATGCCGACCCGATACCTGCCTGTCCGCTCTCTTGGAACCTGAAATACATAAACAGTATTTCCCCCATAAAGGGGTTAGTCGTCGAATAGTTAGTGCAAGTATATGAAGTATGAAACACAATACTCCTCGACAATAAAGTAAAGGTAATCGTCAATTCATCAATTCAAGATTAGTATTCCGGAATAACTAAATCTCATAGCATCACAACAATGCATACATGATCAACCATGGAACCGCACCAAAGGCTATGGAACCCTCAGGGGACCCATCGGCCCACCCCAGAGTGGTTAACTCAAATTATCTGTGGAATCGCACCAAAGGCTACGAAACCCTCAGGGGACCTGTCGGCCCACCCCAAAGTGGATATAAATAAATATGCCATTCATATAACTTAGTTTCAAAGTCGAGAACGTACAATCGATTCACAAACACCCCCCTCTTCTTCACAGCCTCGGGACGACGACATGCAAGACGGTAGTAATCCTTCTTCTATCTTTAAGAATTTGACGGATCTTTGAGGATTTTAGTTGTCATGTAGTAGTTCTTTTCCTAAGTATTTTTTATTTAGACTCGTATTCATTAACGTTGGTGTTTATAGTGATTTTGTTGATGTTACTACATGACATGTTGATATGGTGTGATTTTTATATTGTTGGTATTTAAATTATGCTTTTTGTACATTGATTTATGTTGATTGTGATGTATGGTGGTGTATTGTACATTTGGAATAACAGGTTATCTGAACAGGTTTGGGGATTCCAAAATCTAAAAAAAAAAAAAAATTACTAGACTTCAGCCAAAGGCGTTTGCACAAACCGTTGGCTAAAGTTTTTATTTAAAAAAAAAATTAGCCGACGACCGAAACTTTCCGTCGTCGGCTAAAGTTTTTATTTAAAAAAAAACACTTTATCCGACGACTGTAACTTTATGTCGTCGGCTAAAATGTAGAACTTTAGCCGACGACCTTTTCTATTTGCCGTCGGCTAAACTTTAGCCGGCCGACTGACTTTTAGCTGACAACTGACCACATTAGCTGACGGCTTTTGACTTTAGCTGACGACTTTTTGCTGTCGGCTAAAGTATAAACATTGGTAGTGCTTTATGTGATCTTGGCGCCAGTATTAATCTTATGCCTCTCTCTATTTTCAAGAAACTAGGTATTGGGGAGGCCAAGCCTACTACGGTCTCCTTACAACTAGCAGATAGATCCATCAAGTATCCTAGAAGGGTAATAGAAGATGTCCTGGTTAGGGTTGATAAATTCATTTTCCCCGTTGATATTATTCTGCTCGATATGGAAGAAGATCATGACATCCCAATTATATTGGGAAGACCATTTTTAGCGACTGGCAGAACTTTAGTTGACGTGGAAAAAGGGGAGCTAACTTCACGAGTTCAAGAAGAGCAAGTTACTTTTAATGTGTTTCGAGCTATGCAACATCCTAGAGATGTCGAAAATTGCTTTCAAATTGATGCCATTGACTCGTATGTAAGAAGCGCTATTCGGGAGACCTACCCATCAGATCCACTGGAGTCCGTTTTAGTTGGATCTTCTACCGATTTGAATCCAGAACACATAGCTTATTTGCGACACTTGGATGCTTCACCACCATTTATCACTCGTAAACCTTGTGAGGAGCTCGGAAGTTCACCAATGCGCACCGTCCCATCGGTTGAGAAACCCCCAAAGCTAGAACTTAAGCAGTTGCCTAATCATTTGAAGTATGCATTTTTGGGGCCAAATGATTCCCTACCTGTCATTATTTCTGCCACTTTGGCGGTTGATCAAGAGGATAAGTTATTAAGAGTATTGAGGGAATACAAATCTGCCGTGGGATGGTCTATTGCGGATATCAAGGGAACTAGCCCTTCCATTTATATGCACAAGATTTTAATGGAGGAGGACTACAAGCCTTCTGTGGAGCATCAACGTCGGTTAAATCCGAATATGAAAGAGGTCGTAAAAGTTGAGGTTTTAAAACTCCTCGACGCAGGTATTATCTTTCCTATTTTCGACAGTAAGTGGGTAAGTCCTGTTTAAGTAGTATCAAAGAAAGGTGGGATAACTGTTATTCAAAATGATAATAATGAATTAATTCCCACTAGAATTATTACAGGGTGGCGTATCTGCATAGATTATTGAAAATTAAATAAAGCCACTAGAAATGACCATTTTCCTTTAACTCTTATTGATCAAATGTTGGATAGATTGGACGGACACGATTTTTACTATTTTCTTGATGGTTATTCTGGGTATAATCAGATTTATATATCCCCAGAAGACCAAGAAAAGACAACGTTTACATGTCCATATGGCATTGTCGCTTACCGGCGCATGCCTTTTGGTTTATGTAATGCGCCGGCCATTTTTCAACGGTGTATGATGACTATTTTTTCAAACATGGTAGAGCAATGTATTGAAATCTTTATGGATGACATTTCTATTTTTGGTGATTCGTTTGATATATGTTTGCAGAATTTACAGAAGGTCCTGAAAAGATGCGAAGAGACAAATCTTGTGTTAAATTGGGAGAAGTGCCACTTTATGGTCCAGGGAGGCATTATGTTGGGCCATTGCATATCCGCTCATGGGATTGAAGTCGATCGTGCGAAAATTGAAACGATTGAGAAAATGCCTCCGCCTAATTCAGTAAAGGGGGTGAGGAGTTTTTTGGGACACACTGGGTTCTACCGTCGTTTTATTAAAGATTTTTCAAAGATCACAAAGCCTTTGTGTAATTTGCTCATGAAAGATGTCCCGTTGGATTTTAATGAGTTGTGTAAAGAAAGCTTCGATCTCTTGAAGAAGGCTCTAAGCACCGCTCCTGTCATAGTCACCCCAGACTAGAGCTTGCCATTTGAATTGATGTGCGACGCTAGCGATTTTGCCATTGGAGCAGTTTTGGGACAGCAATGGGGAAAAGTATTTCATGTAGTATATTATGTAAACCGAACCCTTGACGACTCCCAAAGAAATTATGCCACGATAGAGAAAGAAATATTAGCCGTGATTTTTGTTTTTGATAAATTCCGAGCTTATCTGTTGGGGACAAAAGTGGTTGTATGGACTGACCATTCGGCTATCAAGTACCTTATGGAAAAAAAGATGCTAAACCGAGGTTTATTAGATGGGTGATTCTCCTACAAGAGTTCAATTTGCATATACGAGACAAGAAAGGGACTGAAAATGTCATTGCAGACCATCTCTGACGTTTAGAAAATCCCTTGGAGAAAGCGGAGAATCATCCACCGATTGTAGAAAATTTCCCGGATGAGCAGCTCTACAAGCTGGGGTCACAACAAGCACCTTGGTATGCCGATTTAGTAAATTATCTCACAAGCAATGTGATCCCCTCTGAGTTTAGTCGTCAACAGAAGAAGAAGTTGATCTCTGATGCAAAGTACTATTTGTGGGACGAGCCATTTCTGTTCAAAAGGTGCTCTGATCAAATGATTCGTCATTGTATTCCTGACGAAGAGATATCTAGTGTTCTATATCATTGTCACTCTTCCCCATATGGCTGTCATTTTGGCGGGGTTCGGACTGCTTCTAAGGTTTTACAATCCAGCTTGTATTGGCCAACTCTATTTAAGGATGCTCATGCATTTGTGTCTGCTTGCGATCGGTGCTAGAGGACTGGGAACATTTCGAGATAGCATGAAATGCCATTGAACACTATTTTAGAGATAGAATTATTTGACGTGTGAGGGATTGATTTTATGGGCCCATTTCCACCATCTCATAAGAATCTTTTTATTTTGGTGGCGGTAGATTACATGTCGAAATGGGTGGAAGGTATTGCATCTCCGGCAAATGATTCGAGCATTGTGGTAAAGTTTTTAAAGAAGAATATTTTTAACCGTTTTGGGACACCTAGAGCCATAATAAGCGATGGAGGAAAGCATTTTTGCAACAAATTTCTTGATCCCGTCTTGGCCAAGTATGGAGTCACACATCGAGTGGGAACCGGTTATCACCCGCACGGGCAAGTGGAAATTTCTAACCGTGAGCTCAAATAGATTTTAGATAAAACAGTGAACTCCTCTAGAAGAGACTGGTCACTCAAGCTGGATGATGCTTTGTGGGCATATCGTACCACTTATAAAACCCCTATAGGTATGTCACCTTATAGGTTGGTTTTCGGTAAGGCATGTCATTTGCTAGTCGAAATGGAACATAGGGCATATTGGGCTATTAAGAAGCTTAATTTCAATCTCAAGGCGGCTGGGGAAAGAAGGCATTTGCAATTTAGTGATTGGAGGAACTACGGTATGATGCTTGTGAAAACGCCAAGCTCTGCAAAGAACGCACTAAGGAATGGCATGATAAGCGGATCTTGCATAGAGAATTTACTCCGGGACAACAAGTACTACTCTTTAATTCTCGTCTGAATTTGTTTCCTGGAAAGCATAAATCGAGGTGGTCGGGGCCGTTCACTGTGGTTCAAGTGTTTCCTCACGGTGCAGTGGAAGTACAATGTGAAAATCGCAAATTTAAAGTCAATAGACAGCGTTTAAAAATCTACACTGGTGATCCGATGGATGTGCAAAAGTCCACAGTCGTCCTATCCGCCGCAAGTTGAATTCTAGCAGGGTCCGGCTGAAGATGATAAACTTAGTGCTTCTCGGGAGGCAACCCGAGTAGTAGTAGTAGATTTTAATTTTCGTTGTTTTTATATATTTTTTGTTCCATCTTAGGAGTCTAGTTTTCCGGTATTTTCGACATATTGTGCTGGTCTCACTTGTTTCCTTTGGATACAGTTGAAAAATCTTCGCATAAATCACTCCATGGCCAATTTCCAGTTAGGGCCGCGGCACACTAAAACTGGGCCGCGGCACGCATAGACTCCAGTCCGCGGCACACTTGCTCAGGAGCCGCGGCACACTAAGTAAAGGCCGCGGCACACGCCTAAAACTAAACCCAGAGGCAATTCTTCATGTACCGTGGGCCTTGGCACACTTACATATGGGCCGCGGCCCCTGTTGGAAATATTAAGTCCCAGTCGTGAGGAGTGCAAATCAACCGAGAGAAAAAAACTGGGAAGAGAGCGGCGCGAGAAGACACAGGTTACATTTTTGGATCGGTTGTTCTTCTTGTATTTCTTCTTGAATTCTCAACTATCCAAGCCCAGGTAATCCTTAAGCTCTCACTTATATTTTCTGAAATTATTTCAAGAATTGAGAAGTGGGTAAGTTTTTCCCTTATTTGATGAATTCGCATATCTTCTGATTTCTAGCGGGATTTTGATCGAAATATATTAGGAATATCAGTTGATTTTGATTATGTTGCATGTTTTATCATGGATTAGTGCGAAAAAAAATGTTGCTGGTGAATAAACTCACAAATATTTATTTTTCTCTTGACTTGAGTTTATGCCCGCCAAGTGTTTGAAGTAATGCCCAAGTGAGACTTGTTGAACTAAACATCATTGATCTTATGCAGTGAATACGGTTATCTAAATAGTATATTCCCCCAGCCCTAATGCTTATTTTGAGTTAAATTTTCACATCATGTCTCTCGGATGAAATTGAGGAGTTTTAAAGCTACATACGTGTATATGTTTCTCATACTTTATAAGTTTGTGGTTGGTGTCATGTTATGCCATTTCTTCGTCTGATATCCTTATTGTACTTTCCAGGAACTCGTGATGGCCCATAAGAGGAAGTTAAGCTCTACCCGTGCTATGACTCGATCATCTCCCTCAAGGGGGGACCTCTCAAACCCCGACAGAGGGGCAATTCCAGTATCTCACTGACCCAGAGGTTCATCGACTATTCACTGAAAAGATTCGCCCGCGAACCATCATTCTTGAGAGGTGATTCACTCCCGCCCCTCAAGACAGCGAATTATTATCGATGATCACCGAGATGGGCTGGACATGATTCGTCGCACAGCCCAAACCAGCTGTCATTTCTATAGTGCAGGAATTCCACCCTCGTGCTTTGCTACATCATGTGCGTGGAAGGCCTATGTTAGGGAGACCGGACATTCGTACAGAGGTCACTGTCTGCGGTCAGACGGTTGACTTTTCTACGGCGGTGATTCGACGTTTATACGAGTTACCCGAGGTCAATGAATCGGCTTTCACGACAACGATGGGTAGCCTCACGAGGGAGGTGTTGTTAGAAGCACTAACTCATCAGGAGTCTGTTTGGGAGACACGTGTTCCGGGGTCCGAAGCCTACTTCTCCAAAAGTTCACGCCTCAGTCGGCTAGGACGAACCTGGTTATACTCCCTATGCTCGCGGGTAGACCCTACTTCGCAGATATGCTCAGTCCTACTGCCTCGCGCTCGACTGCTCTATGCCATCACTTCCGATCTTAGATTCGATGTGGCCCCACGTCTGGCCCGGTCCATTCTACAATGCATCAAGGGAGGCGCCAACATGGGACTAAATCATCCCTCTCTGATCTGCGATTTATGCCGCCAGTCAAGTGAGATCTGGTCGGATGATGAGCCTACTATCGCACCCCAGGGTCCGATAGACCATCGCATAATCTCTCATTTTGTCCAGTGGGGTGGCGTGCGAGAACACCCGCGAGGACGAGGTTTTATTTTGGATCAGCCACATGAGCACTCGCCTCCTATTCAGACTACCTGGGAGCCTCTTCTTATCACTGATGACCCGGCAACTGATGTAAAGGATCAGAAAGATTCTGCTCCACCCCCAGCTGCGATCACACTTTACAGGAGATGTTTGACGGTCTGAGGGAGGAGATTTGAGCAGCGCCGGACAGTGTGATCGCAACTGTGCGACGTGAGATGTACCAGCAGATCCGCCGGGCCAATCGGCGTGCTGATAGGCATTTAGCTGCTAGGGACACATACCATTAGGAGTATTTAGCAGTGTGGACGGACCATATCCTCCACCCAGACGGACCATTCATACCTCCGACCATGCCACCTACACCACCTACTTCACCTGACGAGGCTGATGCTAGTGTCTGAGCTTTCTTTTATTCAGGGGAGTACTTGACCTGCTTGTTTACTACTTATTCTTCTTTTTATTTATCGTCCATTGAGGTCAATGTACTTCTTAAGTTTGGGGGGGGGGGGTTAACTTATTCAGTTTTAACTTATTTAGTTTGTCTTGCTTGACTTTCGGTACCTTTGTCTCATGCTTGTCTATTTTAGTATTTTTGATATTGTTAATATTTCATGAGTATGTCATGCATCCACATGTAAGACTGAATATATAATTCTGAATTCTATTTGAAGAACTGGATAAGTCTAGTCGAGTCACCTTAGGCCATTTTATAATCGAGTACTCATTTCAGTCTGGGTTCTGCGTCATTGTGGTAACCTTGGCATTCAGGAATGAGAGAGACGTGTTTGTAGTGTTTGCATTACACGAGCCACTATATATATTTGTTTGGTCGCACTGTTCACCTAGCTAGTCGTCTAGTGTCATTGGCCTTGTAAGCATTAAACTAAGTACCTACGATTATGCATTGGTTCGGGCAGTTTTAATTCCCATAAAAATGTTCAACCTTGCATGTTCTAGAATGGGAAGTCAAGTAACCGGGTGTATTCACGTGACCCGTTGTTTACATTCGCGTAAAACGACAACCTTGAATAGACATGTGTAAGAGGTTGAATAATTTTTCGAAAAAATCACATCTCCTATGATAGGAAGCCAATTAACCGGATGTATTCACGTGACCTGTTGTTTACATTCGCGTAAAACAGCAACCTTGAATCGGACGTGCCAAAAAAAACTAGGAACGAGTTTTTTTCTCCACTGTGGAGGGAGACTTAGTAACTAGGAGCATTCATGAGCCCCATGAGTGTCTTTTATGTCAAACGGTTCCCCAATACATAAGAATGGAAATCCACCCTAGGACTCTTCTGATGAAACATTCTGGGAGTCGAAACCTAGTGGTTAACTCGTTGTTCCTAAAATCATAATAATAGTTATTAAATAAAGAGGGATTGCTGTCCGGGGAATGTCATTATGGAAATCATATTAGTTGTGCTGCATTTCGTATGTTTATGCCACAAGGCTGTGGGATTAGGCGAGTTAGCTTGTTATAACATCACCATTCTTATTGTCAGTCGGCTCATTTCACGTTTGTTGATCTTTGAGCCTTGACTATCTTCATGGGCTGAGATTAGCACTAAAAATGGTTACCTTAAGGAATCATTGTCTGTAATGTGACTCACTAGTACGATAATCGTATTATTCTTTGAGATTTTCAGGGTAGTATTAATTATTTGAGCACTATGGATTTGTACGGTTGTCCACGATACTTGTAGTTTGTTTGAAACTGATTTTTGCTTGAGGACGAGCAAAGGCTTATGTTTGGGGGTATTTGTTACGTGCAATTTTTGTACGCGTTATTGTCATTACTTATTTTCTCTACTTTGGTTTAGTTCTGCGTAAATGTGCTCCTAATGCATTATGTTTACATGTTTTGAAGGAAATTAGAGTCCTGAAGCTTGAACGAAGAAAAACAGGCCAAAAACGAAATTTTTCTGTAGAGGGACGCGTCACTCGAAGCTGGGCAGCGCCGCAGACACAACACATAGCAACCGGCACAATCTGTATCGGGGGGCTGCGGCACACTTACTACGGGCCGCGGCCCATACTAAATTTTCGCCTAGAACTGGGAAGCAGTGTGATTAGGGCCGCGGCACACTTACTCCAAGTCGCGGCCCACAGGAGCGATAAACCTGTTACGATTCTGGACTTGGGCCGTTTTAGAGTCAGACAAAACCTAATTTTCTGGACGCGATTTGGAGGCATACGAGGGTTATAAAAGCTGAGACAAGAACAAAAACAAGGGGAGCTAACTTCACGAGTTCAAGAAGTGCAAGTTACTTTTAATGTGTTTCGAGCTATGCAACATCCTAGAGATGTCGAAAATTGCTTTCAAATTGTTGTCATTGACTCGTATGTAAGAAGCGCTATTTGGGAGAGCTACCCATCAGATCCACTGGAGTCCATTTTAGTTGGATCCTCTACCGATTTGAATCCAGAACATATAGCTTATTTGCGACACTTGGATGCTTCCCCACCATTTATCACTCGTAAACCTTGTGAGGAGCTCGGAAGTTCACCAATGCGAACCGTCCCATCGGTTGAGAAACCCCCAAAGCTAGAACTTAAGCAGTTGCCTAATCATTTGAAGTATGCATTTTTGGGGCCAAATAATTCCCTACCTGTCATTATTTCTGCCAATTTGGCGGTTGATCAAGAGGATAAGTTTTTAAGAGTATTGACGGAATATAAATCTGCCGTGGGATGGTCTATTGCGGATATCAAGGGAACTAGCCCTTCCATTTGTATGCACAAGATTTTAATGGAGGAGGACTACAAGCCTTCTGTAGAGCATCAACGTCGGTTAAATCCGAATATGAAAGAGGTCGTAAAAGTTGAGGTTTTAAAACTCCTCGACGCAGGTATTATCTTTCCTATTTCCGATAGTAAGTGGGTAAGTCCTGTTTAAGTAGTATCAAAGAAAGGTGGGATAACTGTTATTCAAAATGATAATAATGAATTAATTCTCACTAGAATTATTACAGGGTGGCGTATCTGCATAGATTATTGAAAATTAAATAAAGCCACTAGAAATGACCATTTTCCTTTACCGCTTATTGATCAAATGTTGGATAGATTGGACGGACACGATTTTTACTATTTTCTTGATGGTTATTCTCGGTATAATCAGATTTATATAACCCCAGAAGACCAAGAAAAGACAACGTTTACATGTCCATATGGCATTGTCGCTTACCGGCGCATGCCTTTTGGTTTATGTAATGCGCCGGTCATTTTTCAACGGTGTATGACGACTATTTTTTCAAACATGGTAGAGCAATGTATTGAAATCTTTATGGATGACATTTCTATTTTTGGTGATTCGTTTGATATATGTTTGTAGAATTTACAGAAGGTCCTGAAAAGATGCAAAGAGATAAATCTTGTGTTAAATTGGGAGAAATGCCACTTTATGGTCCAGGAAGGCATTATGTTGGGCCATTGCATATCCGCTCATGGGATTAAAGTCAATCGTGCGAAAATTGAAACGATTGAGAAAATGCCTCCGCCTAATTCAGTAAAGGGGGTGAGGAGTTTTTTGGGACACGCTGGGTTCTACCGTCGTTTTATTAAAGATTTTTCAAAGATCACAAAGCCTTTGTGTAATTTGCTCGTGAAAAATGTCCCATTTGATTTTAATGAGTTGTGTAATGAAAGCTTCGATCTCTTGAAGAAGGCTCTAAGCACCGCTTCTGTTATAGTCACCCCAGACTGGAGCTTGCCATTTGAATTGATGTGCGACGCTAGCGATTTTGCCACTGGAGCAGTTTTGGGACAGCGACGGGGAAAAGTATTTCATGTAGTATATTATGCAAGCTGAACCCTCGACGACGCCCAAAGAAATTATGCCACGACAGAGAAAGAAATATTAGCCGTGATTTTTGCTTTTGATAAATTCCGAGCTTATCTGTTGGGGACAAAAGTGGTTGTATGGACTGACCATTCGGCTATCAAGTACCTTATGGAAAAAAAAGATGCTAAACCGAGGTTTATTAGATGGGTGCTTCTCCTACAAGAGTTCAATTTGCAGATACGAGACAAGAAAGGGACTAAAAATGTCATTGCAGATCATCTCTGACGTTTAGAAAATCCCTTGGAGAAAGTGGAGAATCATCCACCGATTTTAGAAAATTTCCCGGATGAGCATCTCTACAAGTTGGGGTCACAACAAGCACCTTTGTATGCCGATTTAGTAAATTATCTTGCCGATTTAGTAAATTATCTCGCAAGCAATGTGATCCCCTCTGAGTTTAGTCGCCAACAGAAGAAGAAGTTGATCTCTGATGCAAAGTACTATTTGTGGGACGAGCCATTTCTGTTCAAAAGGTGCTCTGATCAAATGATTCGACATTGTATTCCTGACGAAGAGATATCTAGTGTTCTATATCATTGTCACTCTTCCCCATATGGCGGTCATTTTGGCGGGGTTCGGACTGCTTCTAAGGTTTTACAATCCAGCTTGTATTGGCCAACTCTATTTAAGAATGCTCATGCCTTTGTGTCTGCTTGCGATCGGTGTCAGATGACTGGGAACATTTCGAGACAGCATGAAATGCCATTGAATACTATTTTAGATATAGAATTATTTGACGTGTGAGGGATTGATTTTATGGGCCCATTTCCACCATCTCATAAGAATCTTTTTATTTTGGTGGTGGTAGATTACATGTCGAAATGGGTGGAAGCCATTGCATCTCCGACAAATGATTCGAGCGTTGTGGTAAAGTTTTTAAAGAAGTATATTTGTAACCGTTTTGGGACACCTAGAGCCATAATAAGCGATGGAGGAAAGCATTTTTGCAACAAATTTCTTGATCCCGTCTTAGCCAAGTATGGAGTCACACATCGAGTGGGAACCAGTTATCACCCGCACGGGCAAGTGGAAATTTCTAACCGTGAGCTCAAATAGATTTTAGAGAAAATAGTGAACTCCTCTAGAAGAGACTGGTCACTCAAGCTCGATGATGCTTTGTGGGCATATCGTACCACTTATAAAACCCCTATAGGTATTTCACCTTATAGGTTGGTTTTCGGTAAGGAATGTCATTTGCCAGTCGAAATGGAACATAGGGCATATTGGGCTATTAAGAAGCTTAATTTCGATCTCAAGGCGGCTGGGGAAAGAAGGCGTTTGCAATTGAGTGATTGGAGGAACTACGGCATGATGCTTATGAAAACGCCAAGCTCTGCAAAGAACGCACTAAGGAATGGCATGATAAGCGGATCTTGCATAGAGAATTTACTCCGGGACAACAAGTACTACTCTTTAATTCTCGTCTGAAGTTATTTCCTGGAAAGCTGAAATTGAGGTGGTCGGGGCCGTTCACTTTGGTTCAAGTGTTTCCTCACGGTGCAGTGGAAGTACAATGTGAAAATCGCAAATTTAAAGTCAATGGACAGCGTTTAAAAATCTACACTGGTGATCCGATGGATATGCAAAAGTCCACAGTCGTTCTATCCGCCACAAGTTGAATTCTAGCAGGGTCCGGCTGAAGATGATAAACTTAGCGCTTCTCGGGAGGCAACCCGAGTAGTAGTAGTAGTAGATTTTAATTTTCGTTGTTTTTATATATTTTTTTGTTCCATTTTAGGAGTCTAGTTTTCCGGTATTTTCGACATATTGTGTTGTTCTCACTTGTTTCCTTTGGATACAATTGAAAAATCTTCGCAGAAATCAATCCATGGCCAATTTACAGTTAGGGCCGCAGCACACTAGAACTGGGTCGCGGCACGCATAGACTCCAGTCCACGCCCAACTTGTTGTACTCCGGGCCGCGGCACGTATGCGCTGAGCCGCGGAACACTTGCTCAAGAGCCACGGCACACTAAGTAAAGGCCGTGGCACACGCCTAAAACTAAACCCGGAGGCAATTCTTCATGTACCGTGGGCCGCGGCACACTTACATACGGGCCGCGGCCCCTGTTGGAAAAATTAAGTCCCAGTCGTGAGGAGTGCAAATCAACCGAGAGAAAAAAACTGGGAAGAGAGCAGCGCGAGAAGACACAGGTTACATTTTTGGATCGGTTCTTCTTCTTATATTTCTTCTTAGATTCTCAACAATCCAAGCCCAGGTAATCCTTAAGCTTTCAGTTATATTTTCTGAAATTATTTCAAGAATTGAGAAGTGGGTAAGTTTTTCCCTTATTTGATGAATTCGCATATCTTCTGATTTCTAGCGGGATTTTGATCGACATATATTAGGAATATCAGTTGATTTTGATTATGTTGCGTGTTTTGTCAAGGATTAGTGCGGGAAAAAAAATTGTTGCTGGTGAATAAACTCACAAATATTTATTTTTCTCTTGACTTGAGTTTATGCCATCCAAGTGTTTGAAGTAATGCCCAAGCGAGACTTGTTTGAACTAAACATCATTGATCTTATGCAGCGAATACGGTTATCTGAATAGTGTATTCCCCCAGCCCTAATGCTTATTTTGAGTTAAATTTTCACATCATGTCTCTCGTATGAAATTGAGGAGTTTTAAAGCTACAGAGGTGTATATGTTTCTCATACTTTATAAGTTTGTGGTTGGTGTCATGTTATGCCATTTCTTCATTTGATATCCTTATTGTACTTTCCAGGAACTCGTGATGGCCCGTTAGAGGAAGTTAAGCTCTACCCGTGCTACAACTCGATCATCTCCCTCAAGGGGGGACCCTCTCAAACCCCGACATAGGGGCAATTCCAGTATCTCACTGACCCAGAGGTTCATCGACTATTCACTGAAAGGATTCACCCGCGAACCATCATTCTTGAGAGGGGATTCACTCCCGCCCCTCAAGACGGCGAATTAATATCGATGATCACCGAGATGGGATGGACATGATTCGTCGCACAGCCCGAACCAGCTGTCATTTCTATAGTGCAGGAATTCGACCCTCGTGCTTTGCTACATCATGTGCGTGGAAGGACTATGTTAGGGAGACCGGACATTCGTACAGAGGTCACTGTCTGCAGTCAGACGGTTGACTTTTCTACGGTGGTGATTCGACGTTTATACGAGTTACCCGAGGTTAATGAATCGGCTTTCACGACGACGATGGGTAGCCTCACGAGGGAGGTGTTGTTAGAAGCACTAACTCAGCTGGAGTCTGTTTGGGAGACACGTGTTCCGGGGTCCAAAGCCTACTTCTCCAAGAGCTCACGCCTCAGTCGGCTAGGATGAGCCTGGTTATATTCCCTATGCTCGCGGGTAGACCCTGCTTCGCAGATATGCTCAGTCCTACTGCCTCGCGCTCGACTGCTCTATGCCATCACTTTCAATCTTAGATTCAAACAAGGGACTAAATCATCCCTCTCTGATATGCGATTTATGCCGCCAGTCAGGTGAGATCTGGTCGGATGATGAGCCTTCCATCGCACCCCGGGGTCCGATAGACCATCGCATAATCTCTCACTTCGACCAGTGGGGTGGCGCGCGAGAACACCTGTGAGGACGAGGTTTTATTTTGGATCAGCCACGTGAGCACTCGCCTCCTATTCAGACTACCTCGGAGCCTCTTCTTATCACTGATGACCCGGCGACTGATGCAAAGGATCACACAGATTCTGCTCCACCCCCAGCGAGCGATCACACTTTACAGGCGATGTTTGACGGTCTGAGGGAGGAGATTTGAGCAAGCGGGACAGTGTGATCGCAACTGTGCGACGTGAGATGTACCAGCAGATCCGTCGGGCCAATCGGCGTGCTGATAGGCGTTTAGCTACTAGGGACATACCATTACGAGTATTTAGCAGTTTGGACGGACCATATCCTCCACCCATACGGACCATTCATACCTCCGACCATGCCACCTACACCACCTACTTCACCTGACGAGGCTGATGCTAGTGTCTGAGCTTTCTTTTATTCAGGGGAATACTTGACCTGCTTGTTTACTACTTATTCTTCTTTTTATTTGTCGTCCATTGGGGTCAATGTACTTCTTAAGTTTGGGGGGGGGGGGAGTTAACTTATTCAGTTTTAACTTATTTAGTTTGTCTTGCTTGACTTTCGATACCTTTGTCTCTTGCTTGTCTATTTTGGTATTTTAGATATTGTTAATATTTCATGAGTATGTTGTGCAGCCACGTGTAAGACTGAATATATAATTTTGAATTCTATTTGAAGAACCGGATAAGTCTAGTCGAGTCACCTTAGGCCATTTTATAATCGAGTACTCATTTCAGTCTGGGTTCTGCGTCATTGTGGTAACCTTGGCATCCAGGAAATGAGAGAGACGTGTTTGTAGTGTTCTCATTACACGAGACACCATATATATTTGTTTGGTCACACTGTTCACCTAGCTAGTCGTCTAGTGTCATTGGCCTTGTAAGCATTAAACTAAGTACCTACGATTATGCATTGGTTCGGGCAGTTTTAATTCCCATAAAAATGTTCAACCTTGCATGTTCTAGAATGGGAAGTCAAGTAACCGGGTGTATTCACGTGACCCGTTGTTTACATTCGCGTAAAACGACAACCTTGAATAGACATGTGTAAGAGGTTGAATAATTGTTCGCAAAAATCGCATCTCCTATGATAGGAAGCCAATTAACCGGATGTATTCACGTGACCTGTTGTTTACATTCGCGTAAAACAGCAACCTTGAATCGGACATGCCAAAAAAACTAGGAACAAGTTTTTTCTCCGCTGTGGAGGGAGACTTAGTAACTAGGAGCATTCATGAGCCCCATGAGTGTCTTTTACGTCAAACGGTTCCCCAATACATAAGAATGGAAATCCACCCTAGGACTCTTCCGATGAAACATTCCGGGAGTCGAAACCTAGTGGTTAACTCGTTGTTCCCAAAATCATAATAATAGTTATTAAATAAAGAGGGATTGCTGTCCGGGGAATGTCATTATGGAAATCATATTAGTTGTGCTGCATTTCGTATGTTTATGCCACAAGGCTTTGAGATTAGGCGAGTTAGCTTGTTATAACATCACCATTCTTATTGTCGGTCGGCTCATTTCACGTTTGTTGATCTTTGAGCCTTGACTATCTTCATGGGCTGAGATTAGTACTAAAAATGGTTACCTTGAGGAATCATTGTCCGTAATGTGACTCACTAGTACGATAATCGTATTATTCTTTGAGATTTTCAGGGTAGTATTAATAAGTTGAGCGCTATGGATTTGTACGATTGTCCACGATACTTGTAGTTTGTTTGAACTTGATTTTTGCTTGAGGACAAGCAAAGGCTTAAGTTTGGGGGTATTTGTTACGTGCTATTTTTGTACGCGTTATCGTCATTATTTATTTTCTCTATTTTGGGTTAATTCTACGTAAATGAGCTTCTAATGCATTATGTTTACATGTTTTGAAGGAAATTAGAGTCCTGAAGCTTGAACGAAGAAAAACAGGCCAAAAATGAAATTTTTCTGTAGAGGGACGCGTCACACGAAGCTGGGCAGCATCGCAGAGACAACACATAGCAACAGGCACAATCTGTATCGGGGGACTGCGGCACACTTACTACGGGCCGCGGCCCGTACTGAATTTTCGCCCATAACTGGGCAGCAGTGTGATTAGGGTCGCGGCACACTTACTCCAAGCCGCGGCCCACAGGAGCGAAAAAACTGTTACGATTCTGTACTTTGGCCGTTTTGGAGTCAGAAAAAACTAATTTTCTGGATGCGATTTGGAGGCATATGAGGGCTATAAAAGCTGAGACAAGGACAAAAACAAGGAGGGGAGGAGAGTGGAATACCTAGCGGCATAGAACAGAACAAAGGAAGAGAACTAAGGGAAGAGCACGGAAGGGGACGATTTCTTCAATCGTGTTTGAAATTCTTCAACCCTATGTTTAATTCTTGTATTTTTGTGTTGCTTTCTATCATGTCGGGCTATACTTCTTAATTCTATGATTGAGATGAAACCGAGATTATGATGAATTAACTCTTGATTTTGCATTATTGATATTTTTCTCTTTTTCATTGAGTTTTCCCTGGTTGTTCTTAATGCTTTCAATTGTGTGACCGATGATTAAATTGTTCTAGCTGCTTAACTTGAATCGGATGAGGAAAGTGAGTAGTGATAATTGGGAGAAAACCATTTTATCTTATGAGATAGGAATATACTCATAAGAATTATGAACTCTATATTTAGAAGATTATAGATCTTTTTGGCTAACATCGAAATAACGCACCTAGGAATAAAGTGAATTGTTCGTGTTGGAAAATTCTACTGACCTCGGAAGGGGCATTAAATTAAATTAGATATTCTTCGCTTTCAATAAATTGAAAAATTACCTAACTTATATAAATCAAGATTAATTTGGATTAATCACGGTGAATTCTTGATCCTAGATACTTCTCTTATTTGAAACTCCTTTTATCGGATAATTGATTTTCTTGTTTATTTAGTTTATCACACTCTCTATTTATTAATAATTGTTCAATCCCAAATTTTTCGGTTGTTCAGATAAAACTAGGAATAACCAATAAATTGGTAATTAACATATTAGTCCTCGAGGGAACGATACTCTACTCACTACTTTATTACTTTTATACGACAACGTGCACTTGCATTCACGGAAAATACATATCACCTACTTATCAAGCGGCCCAGCAGATATCTCTCTCACTAAAGAGAAGGACAAATCCCCATCTTGATTATTCATTGCCCTCTACATGACTCCCACTAATCTCGACCGCTAACCTTTATGATCATCATGTTTCAGATGATGTTGGATTACGTCAAGGCATAGCAGTTATCATGTTGGACTCTATGATAATCTCAGGTTCAAGGATTTATTAACATACTGTTATATTGAGATTCACTTATGATATTTCCATGCAGTGATCTCAATGTGGGTCTGTTCAGTATTGGTTCTCCAACCAATACCCATAAGATTGATCCGTACCATACGCATAATCATCCAATGATTATCAACAAACTTATACTAGTATATTAATCACTTGAGTCTCTACTCAATGCGATTGGATCAGGGATATTTGAATAATCTTATTATTACGAATAACTATTATTCGATTATTATAATATTAAAACATGCATACATAATAATAATCAACGAGAAATAAAAGATATCAATAACTTTATTTAAATGTGACAATTACAAGTCTAGGCACATCGAATGTCCTAGGGCACTATTACCAACAGATTTGACTCATTTCTTCGACGAAAGGTACGTAAATTTATTAAAGCATTTTCTTGTGACTTCACTCATTTGTTCAACGTTATGTGATTTTACTCTAATGGTATGCTTTAATGACTTTTTTGCAGCACAAAGTACTTCCCTCTTTACTGCATCTGGAGGAGGATGAGGATGAATACTACTACCTGAGTTTTGAGAATGGCTCGTCATATTAAATTCATAAAGCCTATACGAATAGTTGTAAAGAACAAGGGGGATGAGCCTGTGCTGAAGCCGAGAAATAAAGTTATGGATAAATTGAAGAAGGCTGTTGGGTAAATAATTACACATGAATCGTAAAATAAAGTGTCGAAGCGACACCGACAAAGTACCCCACCAGTAGATGGTGCAGAGACATCTGACCGAAGCCTATACGAATAGCTGTAAAGAACAAGGAGGATGAGCCTGCGCTGAAGCCGAGAAAGAAAGTTATGGATAAATTGAAGAAGGCTGTTGGGTAAATAATTACACATGAATCGGAAAATAAAGTGTCGAAGCGACACCGACAAAGTACCCCACCAGTAGATGGTGCAGAGACATCTGACCGGGAGAGGCAGCCAGAGATGGTGTGTTGTATCCATAGACTTCCTTATTTGGACCACACCTAGGACACGAGCCGGAATGTGTACTTCGGTCATTGTTTGAAGGCGATCTTGTACGAGGAGTCTGAGATAGGATTTATTGCTCGAGTTTCTCGCCAGGTCCTTCCTGGAATCTTGGGTTTCTTTGGACCTACGCATCGGCGTTCTAGGAGTTCGCTGCACTACTCTATTAGAAGCCATGATAGATTTCCCGATCGGACCCATCATTCTGCATCTATTAACAGCGCCCAGCGGAGGATTCCTAACCCTCTACATCACTCAGTCTCTACTGCAGCCCACATTCAGCATTCTCAGAGTCAGACTAGTCACCATTCTTAGATCCGGTACAGTTGTAATTCTCAAATTCAGCATTCTTTTGAGTGGACTGAGCAGCCTCTTCAGCCAACTCTGTGGTTTCAGGATTATGAGCATCAGTACTAGCCATTTCACAATCCGTTTCAGCAGTATGGTACGATGTTTGATTGGTTTTAGGACGAGCATCAGTATAGTATGATGTTTCTCGCCAGATTAGTCATTCTCAGCAGCGGCCTGTATTTCAGATCGAGCAGCCAGTTTTTCAGATCGAGCAGTCAATTGTTCAGGTCTCTGATCGTTATAATTGTGAGTGTTAGGAGTATGCCCTCGAATACCACTCAGGGGATGTTAGAGTGAGGGCATTGTACTTGTTATTATGTAAATTATTATAAGAAGGCAATTGTATATTTCTTTATTTACTGGTAGTCACTGGCATTCCTGACTTGTAAATATATATAGAAACTAGTCCGTGTATTTGAGAGCAAACATTCCACTCCTTATTGGATAAGGGGATCGGCACTGGAAAGGTTTATGGTTCAAATACTTAATCGTTCACAAGTCGATGAAACTTGATTGGGTGTTAAGTTTATGTAAAGACTTGTATGACGTGTCATTTGACTTGGAGAGTGCCTGTTGTCACTAATGGTTAGTGGGAGCACACGTCATAGGTATGCTAATGAGATTAGTATACTCAAACCAACTCACCCTCGATTCATCACACGGATTTCACTCCGGGACAGTCAATGACGGAATCGAAAGGTTGTGATAGGTATTCGTGAACCTTCGACTTGAGGATTTAGTAGGGATTTGCTTGTGACGTTAAGATTTTCACTAGAGTAGTTCGACCTAGAAAACTGGAAGGTGTGGGTCAACCTCGACGTGCATCTTGACGGACAAGTAGGAGGTTCTACTAAATACCAAGATGGGGTTTTTTTTCTCCTGTAAGTGAACAGGTATATGTCCCATACGGTTATTAGCAGATGAGATCATAAGTCTTTGGCCAAAGCATTGGAGCTAGTGGTATTAGATACACGAGAGCTCAGTGATCTCGATTTGCATTAACTCGTGCATAGTGTCAAGTACAAGCAGGGTATGACCGACCGTAACCCTATAACATGATCGGGACATTTGAGACAAGGGTTTATATGTATACTGGTATTCACGACAGAAAGGTTTTGGAATGATCCCCATCATTCGTTCTCAGTTAGGTTGCAGTGTAGGCCGCGGGACTGGCTAGGTAGTGCTATCACTCTTTGGTTCCTCCCATTGCTAACTGAGATGGACCTACCAAGTCGCGCAATATGATAGACGATGGAATAAATCGAGCTTATTCTCTCTTATAAATATTAGATATTGGAAATCTAATTTATTGGACACATGATGTCTAATTAATTATGGGACATTGGATTAATTAATTAATATAAATACATCGAAATGGAATAGAGTTTATCTGATTGGACACACGGGAGTCCGAAACGAACCAAACTCCTCCGGATCTTCTAGATGGCCGCCCCCTCCTTTTATTTTACTCATTGGTCTTGTCTTCCACCTTAATTGCTGGAAGACTATTGATTTTGTAATCAAAGGTAAGACCATGTGATGAAATAAAATATTGTGGGAAGACTTGAAAATGTTGAATGAAGAAAATAAAAACCCATCCTCCCTCATTTTGTTGTTTGAGCTGTGAGTTGCAAAGTAGATAGGAGAGAGTTGTTTTGTTCTTCATTCTCTTCTTTATTTTCTTAGGGAAAATTGAGAGAAAAATATTTTTATACACTTAAAATGTTACAAATAAAATTGGAAAGCTCCAACCACCTTGTTCTAGCTGTATCCTTGGAGGATAATAAGGTGGGTGTTATTCCGGTCAACTTACGGCGCGTGGCAAGTAGAGACACGGTGCTTTTAGTGCTCGGGATATCAAAAGCTTTCACGAATCGGATTCGTGGCGGAGATCACCAACCTCAACATTTAATCAAAGGACTTCAAGGGTATGATTTCGAATCCTCCACTTGTTTAGTTTTATATTCATATATACGTTGCTTGAATCGATCATCTCAAGGGATATAGATCGAACTTATTTTCGAAAATTGCTTCCGATGTGCCTTCGTTTTAGGAACGAATCCCAAATAGTGGTATCGGAGCGAGGTCTTGCGATCGCATATACGATATTTAGCATTTGGAATGCCTGATTGAATGATTTATGATTTGGAATCATTAATGTTATTATCGTGATATATGTTTGTTTGTTCATTGTATTTATATTTTTTATAAATCTATATCTAAATATAAATCTTTATTTTCTTGGAAATATGATTTATACTGAAGATATGAAAGTTGAAAAATATAGATATTAGATATTCGGTCAAAAAATAAGTACCGATTTGTCGTTGGACGACCCAGGAACTAGATTCAGGGGGCTGTCGTGCGGGCTGGCCTGATGGGACCGCGGTCCAGGTCATTTTTTCGACCTGCCGTGCGGTACGGCCTGATGAGACCGCAGTTCAGGCCACTTTCTGGACCTGCTGTGCGGTCCTGCTTGTTAAGACCACAGTCCGTGCCCCTTTCGGACCAATTCCGGACTTGATTTTTCGTGTATTTCATAAAATTAATCTCCTGCATTTTAAATTAGTTTTAATTTGATTAAAATGATATATGTTATTTCATTTTAAAAGGAAAATTAATTTATTAGAATACTTATGATTGACCGAATTACTTTGAACGAATTCATATTACCGATTGTGTGAATTGATTGGATTAATTCTATTAAATAGTAAATTTCATATATGTAACACCCCGATATATTCAGGATTATTACAGGATTGTAAATCCTTGATATAAGGATTTACTAGGCTAAGAATTTATAAACAACATTATTAAATACCAGTCGTAAAATTTATTATTACATCACAAGTCTAAAAGTACAAATCGGCCAACACCCAAAAGTAAACCTCAAAAGATAAACAGAACGACAGCGTATTCGAGTACTTATTAAAACGAAAACACAATCTGACAAACTATCCCGGCCGTAACATCACTCTGCACCTCGTCATCATGCAGCTCTAGTGGTTGTTTCCCCGTCCTCCTGGGTTCTGAACATAAAACAAATGTTCACCCCGGAGGGGTTAGAACAATGATGCTAGTACAAGTACGATAATTATACGACAATGGTTCATTCAGCGACTCCTGAATAATAATATGAACAATGATAACAAGTCTCTCCAATGAGAAACAATAACAATGCACAACACAACGTGTCAATTTCAACATACTCGTGGTATTCCAACGATCCAGTACACACATCATAAATTCCCATGATGATCACGTCAGACCAACACATGGTGGAAGTACCCATCCAATGATCCAGCACACACACCTATAGATTCCCATGATGATCCCATTGAACTAACACATGGTGGACAAAACAATCCCAACATATATGCACGACACATAAACAACATAACCGAAATCAATACGGGAAAACATAATTAAAGCACTTGCCTTCGAAAGACGACAAGGATTAAATACTTCAACGAATGTCAATACGTCCGAAGGTCGCCCCTTCGATCAATCTCTTTGCAAAGCTCGGACCTTATTCTAAATAAAATAACGACAACTCAACTTACATAATAATTCTACGTACGAACATCTAACATCTACTACGGCCGAGTAAACACTAGGTTGGCTAATGGCATGTAAATTCAAGAGATCATAATGGGGTACAATGCCGCCGTCTACAAAATTCAGGATATTCATCATGCCATTAAAATTCCATACTCTAATTCTGATTATCAACTCTAATGCTCGGTTCGGTTGTCTTAACGATACATAGCAAGGTAACCACGATCAACCTAGTTCTAGGTTAATTCATTCCTATGATTCTCGTTCTTCTGCAAGTAGTTCTTCTAATCCAAGTTCTACGTTCACCACGATTGTTACAACATGATCATATCGTTCTAACCATTCATATGAAGATTATCAATCCAAACAATCATTACGAACCCTGGATTATACTCGAAGAACATTCCCTATGTTTATCATCACGAATTGACCTAGTCTAGGTGATAACACACACAATTCGGTCATCGCATAATAATCACGAAATCATCATCAAGGCAGGTTATAATCTTTGAAAATCACATCCTTATGATAGGCATAATCAAGGTTCAACTGTTTCCGATGAAAAACCTAAGTTTAATCAATCCACTCCTCCTAAACTTGTTGTTCAATTCATAATGCTCAACGAAACTCAATAACCTCAGTAGCATGCCCATAATCATCACTAAGAACATGAACTCTAGGTTGGTAAAGCATCACATACCTTAATACGGAAGGAAACGACAAGATACTAGGTGGAATTTAACACGGGATGCTTGAACGCTAATCTCCAATGCTCCACATCTTCAACAATCACATTCAAAGGCTGATATGAGGGGTTAATGTCGTGAAGGTAACTCTCCAAGTCGTAGAAGTAGGAAATTGGACGAAGGGTAAAGTGAGAAATGAAATGGAGGTAATGTCCTATTTATAGGAAATGACCCTTAGCGTGCGCTATCTTCAATTTTAGCGTGCGCTAACGAGCTCACAGGCCAGTGTCTCTTTCTGTCCTTGGCCTTATGTACGTCAAATAGCCTTTACGTACGTTAATACAACAATTAGCGTACGCTAACAACCTCTCATAGCGTGTGCTAACGACTTTACGAATCTTACTGACCTCACTGTACTCGACTTTAGCGTGCGCTAGCATATCGCCAATAGTGTGCGCTAAGCATCGTTGACTCAACTTTTCCAAAAGCCATCCAGGTTCATCCCGACATCTTATCCAATATTCGTGATCCGATCTCACCTACCAACCTTATCTCAATCATGTTGACCACACCTAGCGTACACTAAGTGTCATCCTTACGTGCACTAGTTTACACATTTTAGCGTACGCTACCCTCACTGTTTAGCGTGTGCTAATTACATGTAAGTATGTGCATGTATTAACATCAAAGCAATCATACACTCGTCAATACTGGACTATGAAATACGGAGGATCATACACTGATTAATAATACGACATATGCAATGTCACAAGGTTCAAATACAGATAAAATACATATCAAATATTCGTGTATTACATACTCTCCCTCTAAAAAGAAGTTTCGTCCCGAATCTTAAGATGAAAATAATTTCGGGTATCTCGACTTCATAATATCTTCAGTATCCCAAGTTGCTTCTTCGACTCCATGTCGTGACCATTGAACTTTAACCAAGGAGATGGGTTTATTTCTCAATTGCTTCACTCAACTCTCGCGTATCTTAATTGGCTTCTTCTCGAACGTACCATCATTAGCTACTTCGATCTCGCCAAAATCGATGACATGACTGGGATCTGGTATATATTTATGTAACTGAGATACGTGAAACACATTATGAACATGACTCAGTGATGGCGGCAAGTCCAACCTGTACGCCAACTCCCTAACTCTTTCAAGAATCTCGAATGATCCGATATATCTTGGACTCAGCTTTCCTTTCCTCCAAAAAACAAAAAATTCCTCGGGTAGGAGAAACTGTTAGAAGTACATGACCCCCAATTTCGAACTCTAACGGGCGACGGTGCACGTTTGCATAAGACTTCTGTCGACTCTAGGCAGTCAACAGCCTTTCACGAATCAGAGCTACCTTCTCTTGAGTCTGTACTATCAACTCTGGTTCCATCCCAATTAAGCCAGACCAATCATCCCAACATAGGGGTGATCTGCATCTTCTTTCGTACAATGTTTCAAAAGGTGCCATCTTAATAGAAGCATGCCAACTATTGTTGTAGGTGAATTCAATCAACGGTAGATGAATTTCCCAATCAGTCGACCAATCTGAGGCACAAGCTCTCAACATGTCATCTACTATTTGGATAGTTCTCTCGGACTGTCCATCTGTTTGAGGATGATAAGATGTGCTAAAGTTCAGCTTGGTTCCCAAGTCTCGATGAACAGCTTTCCAAAAATATGACACGAAGCGACCATGTCGATTAGAAATAATGGTCTTCGGCGGACCATGCAATCGGACTATCTCCGCAATGAATACTCGTGCCAATTTATCTGGTCCCTAAGTATCCTTAGTGCCCATAAAATGGGCCGACTTGGTTAGACGATCAACTATCACCCAAATCATATTCATCCTTGTTCTGGTCTTCGTCATATTGGTGATAAAGTCCATAGATATATCTTCCCACTTCCATTTAGGTATCGGAAGTGGTTTCAACATTCTGGCGGGTCGCTGATGTTCAATCTTGAGCTGCAGACAGGTTAAACACTTCGAGACATATTCCGACACATCTTTCTTCATGTTGCCCCACCAAAAATTCTGCTTCAGATCCTTATACATCCTACTGGTGCCTGGCTGAATAAAATAGGGTGTATTGTGAGCTGTCTTCATGATTGTCTGCTTCAAAACATCAATATCGGGAACAAAAAGTTGACTTTGGAATATCAACACTCCATATTCGTGAATTAAAAATCCTGGGGCCTTTCCCTTGACTACTTCCTCACGTAACCGAATCATCAGGGGGTCATCTAATTGCTTAGATTTGATTTCATCGGTCAACGCTGAAATTAATTCCATCGCACACAGTTGTTCTTGAACTGCTTGTAACCATACTTCGATTCCTTCACGAATCAACTCTCGTTGAATGCTGGACTATGATGTGAGCATCTCCAGCATTCGAATGGAAATGGGTTTGCTGCTCAGTGCATCAGCCGCTACATTCGCTTTACCTGGATGATAAAGAATTTCCAAATCATAGTCCTTAATCAATTCCAGCCATATCCTCTGCCGCATGTTTGACTCTTTCTGACTGAAGATGTATTTAAGACTCTTATGATATGTGAAGATCTAATAGAGAGTCCCGTACAAATAATGTCTTTATATCTTCAAGGCAAAAACTACAGCTGCCAGTTCCAAATCATGAATTGGATAATTTAATTCATATGGCTTTAGCTGTCGTGAAGCATAGGCGATCACCTTCTTATTCTACATCAGTACACAACCGAGACCTTGATTTGAAGCTTCAGTGTAAACTATGAACCCTTCAGTTCCTTGCGGTAATGTTAAGATTGGAGCCGTCACCAATCTCTTCTTAAGTTTGTCAAAACTGGCCTGACACATCTCGTTCCATTCAAACTTTTGGGTCTTCTTCAGCAATCGAGTAAGTGGATGGGTAATTTTGGAAAACCCTTCCATGAACCGATGATAATACCCAGCAAGTCCTGAGAAACTTCTGACTTCCTTCAAGTTCTTAGGATACTTCCATTCCAAAATTACCTCGACTTTCTAGAGATCTACTCGGACCCCTTCCGCTGATACCACGTGACCAAGGAACATCACTTCTTTTAGCCAGAATTCACATTTTGAAAGGTTGGCATATAACTGCTCGCTCCTCAAGAGGTTCAAAACGATCCGTAAGTGCTGTTCATGCACTTCCGGACTCTTAGAGTAGACCAAGATATCATCGATAAACACAACTATGAATTTGTCCAAGTACTCTATGAATACTCGATTCATTAACTGCATAAACACAGCAGGCATATTAGGGAGACCAAACAGCATCACTACAAACTCATAGTTCTCGTAACGAGTTCTGAATGCTGACTTTGGGACATCTGATTCTTTAATCTTCAATTGATGGTATCCCGATCTCAAATCGATCTTCGAAAACACTGTCGCTCCCTGCAACTGGTCGAACAAATCATCAATCCGTGGCAACAGGTACTTATTCTTGATCGTCATCCTATTTAGCTATCAGTAGTCGATGCACAATCGAAGCGATCTATCTTTCTTTCGAAAAAATAGAACTGGTGCTCTCCAAGGCGAAACACTTGGCTGCATATAGCCTCTGTCCCCTTCCAGTTGCTGTTTCAGTTCATACATCTCGGTAGGTGCCATTCGATACGGCGCCTTAGAAATCGGTGTAGCTCCCAGCTCTAGCTCGATGGTAAACTCTACATCTCGTCGTGGAGGTAGTCCAGGTAGTTTGTCAGGGAACACGTCTGGAAATTCGCTCACAACAAGAATGGATGAAAGCTCTACTCTTCCTTTTTCTTTCTTCATCGCATAACACCAGTATCCGGTACAGCCCTGTTTTAGTAGTTTGACGGCTTTCATAGCTTTGATCACTTTCCCTGAGCTCCCTGGTCTCCATCCTTCGAATAATAAGTCAGAACCATCTTTGGCTATCATCGAGATATTACTCTTCTGGTAGTTCGTGATAGCTCCATAACGGCTAAGCCAATCGTCTCCAAGAATCAGGTCATCTCCTTGAATCTCTACCACAATCAGGTTTGAGGGCCAATCTTTGCCTCCAATTGACACAGGAAAATTTGTAGTTTCTAAATTCCCCACAATTCTTTCCCCACTCGGTAAAACCATAATATAAGGTTCACATTCATGAAAACAAGAAATGTTCAAACGATTAACACAAGACAATGATATAAACGAGTGTGTAGCCCCTATATCGAACAAAACACTAACTGGTTGCGAAAGGATATGAACGGTACCTGATGCGACAGCTGTATTCTAATCGTATGCCCTCCGCATCTCATAAAGGCGTGGAGGAGCGGATCCAGGACTCGATGCTTCCCTTCAGCCAAAATGTCCCCTGCCTCTTCCTTGTCTAAATCTATGGGGTGGCGTGACACTCTGCTGTGTCTGCGGGACGCTCGCCTTTTTCTGGGACGTATGCGAGTACGAGCTCCAAATAATTTAGTGGCATCCTTGCAGACATCGCTCAATGCCCTTCTTGTCCGCATCCGTAATATGTCACTAAAGGATGAAAATAGTCACGCCACAGGTGACTTGGGCGACCACAATTAAAGCATTGTTTGCCGCATCAGTAAAGGCTGGTACAGATCTGGGGTTCCTTCCGCTTTTGGATGGTTGTGGAGGCTTCTTGATTGAGTGGAAAGATGACTGAGCCTTGCGGGGCCCACTATTCTTATGTTCTGAAAAACCACCACTGACCTTTTACTTCTTGGATTCAGAAAACTTTTTCATAGCTGCTACTTTCATTTCGTATGCCAAAGCTTTGTCCTGATACTGGCGGAGAGTGGTGCATTCGAATCCTGACATGTACCTCTGTATCTCCCGCTTCATTCTCATATCAAAATGAATCATCATTTCTGCATCGGTTCTAACCAGGTGTCAAACAAATGCCAGTTGCTGATTAAATGTCTTAATCATTTGGGCTACAGATTCGTCCGTCGGTTATGCAGAAAAGAACTCTCGAACTTTAGCTTCCCTCACCGGACGAGGGCAGTATTGGTCTTTCATCATCAGTTTGAACTCTCCCCAATTGGCATCATGATCAATAGTGTAATACCACTAGTATTACATGTTGTTTCACGTTGAGCACTCGTTTCTATTTTTACTATTTAATTAAATAAATGTACTACATCGTGATATGTTCGTACTGTATTTTCATGAATAAAGCTTGTCCGCACCTGTTATTCCTGTAATGTGATTGTGTGATGGTTGATGATTTGTCGGTGACATACCTCGATATTGTTGGGCAATTATCGATGCGAATATGACGGTGGTCAACGTCTTGTTCCCCGAGAAATTACTCGACGAGATTGAAAGGGAGTCGCATTATAAGGAATTAATGTGATAATAACTTAGTGAACAAACTGAACCTTATGTACATTATCCGCTAAGTATTATGTATGCTAAGTGTGTGACATTACGTATGCTAAAGAATATACCTTAAGTACGTAATGCGGTTTTTGATCTTCAGATAAGGAATCTTCGTCGGATAGTACGCATTGTCCGACCAACTTTCGGCGTGAAAGCGACAGGCAAGTCAATGGGTACTATGTACGTTAACCAACCTTTGTTACGTACCTAACGATGAGTGTGATTTAGTCCAGTTAGTTCTGAGTTTTCCTTACGTACGTTAAGCTTTCTAAATAACGTACGTAATAGGGCTTACGTACGTAAAGCTTCAGGCTTAACGTACGTAAAGCCATTCTGAATTTATAAAAGGACACCCTCCCTTTCATTTCTTCCGATCCAAAAATCGCCCCTTGCTCTTGTATACTTTCCTACACCTTTTCTAAATTGATTTTAGCTTCCCTAATCAAGTGGTATCCTATTGGAGTGAGTTGATCAAGCTCCGGAGAAGGTTTTGAAGGTGCTACCCTCTCGTTCTTCGTCGTCATTCGTCGTTCTTCATCGTCTCTTCTCAATTAAGGTAAGTTTATCGATTCTTGAACTCATTTCAGTGTTGTAATACGAGTCATACTAAATTTTGGATGCCTTGGGTAGTTTAGAAGTTTCAATAATGATCGGACTGGCGAAAAACTATCACAATTGTTAATCGATATCTATCAAGCTAGTAATTTGAATGGATGATGGTAGTACTTGTAGTTGGATGGAAGAACTCATAATCAAATTTGTTAATCACCAACTCTTTGGAATCATCTTGTTAAAGATTTCAATTATAACCCTATTATCATATCGTAAAACCGTTGCTAATTCCTTGATGAACTCACTAATGATTATCCAGTCGGATAGGTATCGAACATGTTAAGATTTCGGAGATTAATGCTTAATCATTTTATTCTAGACTCTCGAATTAGAGCAAGTGATGAAATTACGATGGCTATTTGTCATAATCAACGTAGGAATGTTGTATTAGAACATTGTTGTTCAACGGGATGATAATTTGTCAAATGGCGAACCGAGGAATCTAGTAATATGCATTGTGGTCAAAAACAGAGAATTTCGATCTCGGCGACATAAACAACCAGGTTTAGAGTCCTAACGGGATGGGGGAAATTGTCGTTAATCATCATTGTTATCATAAGGTGTTAATCGACGAACATGTAATAGGTCGAGCTTTCGGGTGTGGTCGTTCGAGCCGTTGTGTTATCAAGGGAGTAACTCTCGTCGGATTTGAGGCAAGTGAATCTTGCTCAGACTTTACGTCTTGTAATTTCAGAATATTGTATGTGTTACTATTTATGGAATGGTGCTCGTTCAATTTATCTTGTCTGGAGTATTCCTGAGTAGATACTTCCATGACCCTTGGTTGCGGCCTTGGGAGTTTATATGTTGATACATCTTGTGGAACTGTGTTGCGGGATAAAACCTGAATGGTACCCATGTACGGAGTATTCCTGTGTAGATACTTCTGTGACCCTTGGTTGCAACCTTGGGAGTTTATGTGCTGCTAAAATAAACGACGTTGAATACTCGGTGATAACTTTGTCCTTTGAATTTATCTAATTCTATCTATGAATTTGGTTCGATTTGTCTGACCTAGGTTGACTGACACGAAACGTTGTGTCAGGTAAATTTGTTAAATATGTGCAGGACATTCCCGAAGGTTCCGGTCAGGCTTGAGCAGTGTTGGGGAGAAGGCCTGTTAATTTCTTGAATTGAATTTCAATTATTCCACGTTGTGTAATAACCGTATGAATGGACATTATTTTTCCTTGTATTTAAGTTCGTACGAATGCTTTCATAAGAATACTTTCACAAACCACTTGTTGAATAAATTGTTTTTAAGATCTATTTAAAACTTGCCTTGTGAGTCCCACACGGGATTCACGGCACTGTGGCATCCCTGTTTATTTTAGGGGCGTTACAAATAGGTCGGATGGCTTCCCACCACTCGGACGCTTCTCCCGTCGTGAAATATTAGGCAATGGGGGTTCTCCGGTTGTTCGGACAGTTAATCTCTGCAAATACTTTCTCCACCTCTCTCAGCCAGTGATCCCATATAGGCGTCTAAGAAAAACCATCGAACTTCGGCGGGTGCATCTTTGCCACCTCCTGTAGCCATCTGTCACCTCGATTTCTCAAGTCTGAGATGCCTTGCTGTCTCTCTCCCGGCTGCAATCCTACCGCCACTTGCATTCTGTCCACAACTTGAGCAAATTTGGTCATTTGATTAATCACTTGACGAATGATGTCGGGAACAGTAGGTTCGTCATTTGTTTCCACGGTTTGCTCTTGTTCATTGTTGACAGACTCTTGTTGTTTGCCAGCACTGGAGTTAGCCTGATTTGACCATGAATCAGAGAGGGTGAAGCTTCCCTCTCAGCATTTCTACATCCACGTCTACTACCGCGACCGCGTCCACATCCTCCCCTCAACATACTGTAAGCATACATACTCAATGTACAGGAAACAATGTCGTTCTAATGTTCAATTATCAAAAAGGACATAACATGTAAAGGAAAAGATAGAGTTTATGAAACTTACAACCACCGCTCACATGAAGACGTAGGCAGTACAGTGAAGTTATTGGTGGCCGGTTAACTCCGAAAAGACACGTCTGAACCCTAATTTAACCCAACTCGAAAGATATCCATAATCTTAGCTCCGGTACCATATTCTGTAACACCCCGATATATTCAGGATTATTATAGTGCTGTAAATCCTTGATATCAGGATTTACTAGGCTAAGAATTTAAAAACAACATTATTAAATACCAACCGTAAAATTTATTATTACATCACAAGTCTGAAAAGTACAAATTGGCCAATACCCGAAAGTAAACCTCAAAAGATAAACAGGACGATAGCGTACTCGATTACTTATTAAACCGAAAACACAATCTGACAAACTATCCTGGACGTAACATCACTCTGCACCCTCGTCATCATGCAACTCTAGTGGTTGTTTCCCCGTCCTCCTGGATCCTGAACATAAAACAAATGCTCACCCCCGAAGGGGTTAGCACGACGATGCTAGTATAAGTACAATAATTATACGACAATGGTTCATTCAGCGACTCCTGAATAATAATATCAATAATATCAACAATGATAACAACAAGTCTCTCCAACGGGAAACAATAACAATGCACAACTAAACGTGTCAATTTCAACATACTCGTGGTATTCCAACGATCCAGCGTACACAGCATAGATTCCCATGATGATCCCGTCGGACCAACATATGGTGGAAGTACCCGTCCAACGATCCAACTCACACAGCTATAGATTTCCATGATGATCCCGTCGGACCAACACATGGTGGACAAAACAATCCCAACATATATGCACGACACATAAACAACATAACCGACATCAATATAGGTAAACATAATTAAAGTACTTGCCTTCAAAAGACGGCAAGGATTAAGTACTTCAACGAATGTCAATACGCCCGAAGTTCGCCCCTTCGATCAATCTCTTTGCAAAGATCGAACCTTATTCAAAAGAAAAAAACGACAACTCAACTTACATAGTAATTCTAACGTACGTACATCTAACATCTACTATGGCCGAGTGAACATTCTACATTTGGTCGGTTCACGGTTCAACTTCCCGACGAACACTAGGTTGGCTAATGGCATGCAAATTCAGGAGATCATAATGGGGTACAATGCCACCGTCTACAAAATTCAGGATATTCATCATGTCATTAAAATTCCATACTCTAATTATGATTATCAACTCTAATGCTCAGTTTGGTTGCCTTAACGATACATAGCAAGGTAACCACGATCAACCTAGTTCTAGGTTAATTCATTCCTATGATTCTCGTTCTTCCGCAAGTAGTTCTTCTAATCCAAGTTCTACGTTCACCATGATTGTTACAACATGATCATATCGTTCTAACCATTCATATGAAGATTATCAATCCAAACAATCATTACAAACCCTGGATTATACTCGAAGAACAATCCCTACGTTTATCATCTCGAATTCACCTAGCCTAGGTGATAACATACACAATTAGTTCATCACATAATAATCACGAAATCATCATCAAGGTAGGTTATAATCCTTTGAATATCATATCCTTATGATAGGCATAATCAAGGTTCAACTGTTTCCAACGAAAAACCTAAGTTTAACCAATCCAATCGTCCTAAAGTTTTTCAATTCATAATGCTCAACTAAACTCAATAACCTCATTAGCATGCCCATAATCATCACTAAGAACATGAACTCTAATTTGGTAAAGCATCACATACCTTAATACGGAAGGAAACGACAAAACACTAGGTGCAATTCAACACCGGATGCTTGAACGCTAATCTCCAATGCTTCACGTTTTCAACAATCACATTCAGAGGCTGATATAAGGGGTTAATGTCGTGAGGGTAACTTTCCAAGTCATAGAGGTCGGAAAATGGACGAAGCGTAAAGTGAGAAATGACATGGAGGTAATGTCCTATTTATAGGAAATGACCCTTAGTGTGCGCTATCTTCAGTTTTAGCATGCACTATCTTCAGTTTTAGCATGCGCTAATGAGCTCACAGTCCAATGTCTCTTTCTGTCCTAGGCCTTACGTACATTAAATAGCCTTTACGTACGTTAATACAATGGTTAGCATACACTAACAGCCTCTCATAGCGTGCGCTAATGACTTTACGAAGCTTACTGACCTCACTGTACTCGACTTTAGCGTGCGCTAAGCATCATTGACTCAACTTTTCCAAAAGCTGTCCAGGTTCATCCCGACATAATCTTATCTAATATCCGTGATCCAATCTCACCTACCAACATTATCTCAATCATGTTGACCACATCTACCATACGCTAAGTGTCATCCTTGCGTGCGCTACTTTACATATTTTAGCGTATGCTATACTCACTGTTTAGCATGCGCTAATTACGTGTAAGTACATGCATGTATTAACATCAAAGGAATCATACACTCGTCAATAGTGGACTATGAAATACGGAGGATCATACTTTGATTAATAATACGACATACGCAATGTCACAAGGTACAAATACAGATAAAATACATATCAAATATCTTGGTATTATAATATATTGGTTGGATCAATATATCAAATTACTTATTTAATATAAATGTCCATTTATTTAGTATTTATTAGATGAATGCTTGTGAATGGTAATGTAGTTCATGGACCTAGTTTTGAATCGTTTGTTTTATTCGATTGGGTTGTAAAGGCCATTTTGAGCCTATTTATTTTACTAGAAAAAATTATATTATAGGATGCAATTTTTAATGTAAAATTTATATGTAATGACGAAGACCGGAGGAAGATCCGTTCGAAAAGACGAAGGTTCAAGACTGAAGATATGTAATTAGATTACGATGTTTTTTTTTTCTAGGAACTCCATGAACAGCATGTTGGTAGCAACTAGGTTGTGAATGCTTTGTTCATATGGTATGAATGTTACAAATGCGCTTAAATGAATTAATGTGCAAAGTGTAACATTAATCGCGAAAATTCTCCCACAAAAAAATATTAAGTTTAAAAGGTTTCAAGGTTTTCCTTCCTTCCATCGAGCTTTCGGAAAATTGAAATCCAAACCGGATGTGCTATGCTTTCGAGTTATCGGGGTAGTCGTTCAGGGAGGGTCGATAAATTCCAAGAGTGCATTGGATGCCTTCAGTTGGAGCAAATATTCTTAGAAACCTGTTTGGTTGTCGGATAAGATTCAATTGCGAAATTCGTCAGTGTCGATGGTGTAAACTTAACTTTTTCACGGACCATAGAAACCATATAGGTTGAGGGGAGTGAATAAGGGGAAAAAGAAGATCGAATCATCCATTAGATTGGTTGGTGTTGTACACCACTTTATAAAGATTAATATTAAAATTTATAAAGAACTCGATCGCCACTATGAAGTAAAGTGAACAACTACTTTCGGATTTCACAAGGGAGTGTGTTATTCCGTTAAAAATAGTGGGAGCTGGATTAAAAGAATATAAAAGTCCTTAATTCTATACTCAGATCATAATTGAACGAGTCCCTAGTCAATCTGCGTACTTTATGCAGATAGAAAACTCTCATAAAATGATAATGAACCCACTCAATATATTACTCGAAAAGTTCACCTTAATTGGGCCTAACTTTGTGGACTGGCTCCGCAACCTGATGATAGTCCTCAGTATGGAGGCGCTGGGATACGTCTTCAAGGCAGACATTCCAGCGGCTCCAGTGCGGACCAGAGCCAGTGAGGAGGATGTTGAAAACCACGAAACATGGGTTGAGGATGACATTAGAGTCCTTGGCTATATGATGGCATATATGTCTAATGCACTTCAGAGAGCTTGTGAGAAAATGACTTCTGCTAGGAAGATCATGTCTCACTTAATCGAGCTTTATGGTGAGCACAGTCGACTGCTAGATATGAGATATTGAAGTAGCTCTTTGGTTCCAAGATGAAGGAAGGTGAGAAATTCGGGGACCATGTCCTCAAAATGATTTCTATGATCGAGAGATTGGAGGCTCTTGATTTTAAGATGCATGCTTCTCTACAGACCGACCTTCTCTTGCAATCTCTTCCTCATTCCTTCTAACAATTTGTAATGAACTTCAACTATAATAAGATTGCTTGCAATTTATCAGGGTTGATGAACAAACTTCTAACTGCTCAGTATCAGTTGAAAACTCCATGGATGAAGTAGTCTGCCCTTGTGATTTCTTCTGGATCTCGGAGATTCGAGAATAAGAAGAAAAATACCAAGAAGCAGGTGGGCCTACAAAGCAAGGATTTTAATGGTAAGGGTAAGGCCACCATGGTTTCTAAGAGCAAGAAGATGAAAACAGACGCATGTATAAAATGTGGTGAGCTGGGCCACTGGGCAAGAGACTATCAGATCCTTCATGGGGCTTCAAGTATGGAACTATTAGTTTTGAAAACGAATTGTTCTGCTACCGTATATTCTACTTCTTGGATACTGGATTCAGGTGCTAGTTCTCACATATGTATTATGAATCAGGATGTGGAACAAAGTAGGAAGCTTGGAGTTGGGGAAGTGATGATCACTATTTGAATCGAACATAGTGTCGCAGCAACTGATATAGGAACACTTTTTTGGATTTTTGTTTTAACATTAGATGATGTACTAGTGTTGCCCAAGGGGCATAAGAACATTGTATCCATTCTAGTCATGGATCGGAAAGGCTTTTCGTTTTTCATTGGTAATAATACTTGCAAAATTTATTTTGGAAATAAATTAATAGGCAATGTTACATTATTAAATGGACTGTATCATCTGAACCTAAGTAACAAAGTCATTGTGAACACTATGACTAGGAAGCGTGGTAAGGATGAAAATAGTCATGCTTTGAAATGGCATCTTAGACCTGGTCATGTTGGTCAGACCAAGGTTTACAAAATGGAAAATGATGGACTTATGGGTCCATTGGGATGGAATCCCTTTCCAACTTGTGAATCTTGCCTTAAAGGCAAAAAGACTAAGTTCCCCTTCACAGGGACTTCTGAAAAAGCTGCTGATAAACTTGGATTAGTCCATACCAACGTATATGGTGCTTTGGAAGCAACACGTAACGGATATCAGTATTTCATTATGTTTACGGATGATCATACTATGTATGGTTATGTGTACTTAATGAAACAAAAATCTGAGGCTTTTGAGAAATTCCAGGAATTTAAGGCCCTGGTCGAAAAGCAAACTGGTAATCATATCAAAGCACTTAGGTCGGATCGAGGTGGCGAATATATGAGTAGAGAGTTTGATAAGTTCCTAAAGGAGCATGGAATAGTGTCACAGCTAACACCTCCAGGAACTCCTCAGTTAAATGTTGTGTCGGAACAAAGGAACCGAACCTTGTTGGACATGGTTCATTCCGTGCTTAGCTACATCGACTTACCTATTTACCTGTGGGGTTATGCACTCCTAACTGCTGCTTATATCTTGAACAGATGTGCTTCCAAGTTCGTTCCTAAGACTCCGCATGAGATGTGGGTGGGTAGGAAATCAAGTCTTGATCATATTAGGATTTGGAGATGTCCCGCTTATGTCAAGAAGACTAAGGCCGAGAAATCAGAAGTAAGGTCCGTGAAGGGACATTTCATTGTATTCCCATCTGGAACGATGGGTTATCTATTCTATATGCCCGAAGGTCGAAAGATCATTGTTGCTTTGCAAGCACACTTCGTGGAAGATGAGTTCATTTGGGAAGGTGGAGCAGGTAGAAGTATTTCTTTGAAAGAATAAAATGAAACTCCTCACAAGACACCTGCACTTGAAGTTGCAACCGGACCTTCTAAAATAGAAGTACAACCACCTCGCAGTTCTAGTAGGGTGTCTCAATTACCTGAGAGGAATAACTTTATGCACCTGGAGGAACTGGTCTCCATGTGGTTCCAGGTGATAGTCAACAGACCGACCCGACGACCTATGGCCAAGCGATGGTGGATGTAGACTCTACGAAATGGATAGAAGCTATGGAAGCTGAGATAGACTCGATGCATGAAAATCAGGTGTGGACTCTAGTAGACCGCCCCAAGGACATAGTGCCTATTGGGAACAAGTGGATCTACAAGAGAAAGACTGATGGGTATGGCAAGAATTACACTTATAAGGCCAGGCTTGTGGTAAAGGGTTATACCCAAAAAGAAGGGATCGATTATCACGATACCTTCTCGCCTATAGCTATGATCAAGTCTATTCGAATGATGTTTGATATAGCTGCCTACCACGATTATGATATATGGCAGATGGACGTAAAGGCGGCTTTCCTTAATGGATTCCTCGAGGAGGAGATCTATGGAGCAGCCTAAAGGCTTTGTGTCCGAGGTTGGTATTCATAAAGTGTGCAAGATTCAGCGTTCTATTGATGGACTGAAGCAGGTTTCACGGAGTTGGAACCTTCATTTTGATGAGGCAGTCAAAGAGTTTGACTTCGTGTAAAATGAAGAGGAACCTTGTGTATACAAGAGGGTTAGTGGGAGCAATATGGCATTCTGAGTACTATATGTAGATGACATTCTACTAACAGAAAACGATGTTGGAATGCTCAATTCTGTGAAAGCTTGGCTTTTGAGTAGGTTCTCCATGAAAGACTTGGGAGAAACTACCTATATTCTTGGGATTCGGCTCTACAGGAATAGAGCGAAGAGAATGATAGGTCTTTCCCAAGCCCTCTATAGAGATAAGATCATAAAGCAATTTAAGATGGATTATTCTAAAAGAGGGTTCCTACCGATGCGACATGGAATAAAACTCACCTCGAAGATGTGTCCTCAAAATGAGGAACAACAAAAGTAAATGAGTAATATACCATATGCTTCACCCGTGCGTAGCCTTATGTATGCCATGTTGCGTACGAGACCTGATATTGTGCACGTTGTAGGGAACATTGGACCGCCGTAAAGAATGTTCTCAAGTACTTAAGAAGGACTAGAGACAGGGCCGTATTTGGCCCTGTGCAGCCTGTGCTGCTGCACAGGGCCCCCAAAAAAATAGGGCCAATTTATTTATTTTTTGAATCAAGGGCCTATATTTTTTCTTATTTAGTATAAAAATATGTATTTATGTTATTTATGAACAAAAATCAATACAAATTTTTGTGCTTCAATTTGTAAGAAGGGCCCTTCGAAAAGTTTAAGATGGCCCTGACTAGAGATCTCGTTCTCATGTTTGGTGGTGGAAAACTGACTGTGACGGGCTTCACTGATTCAGACTTCCAAGGACAGAAAGACAAATCGGTGTCCATTTCTGGCTACATTTTTACTCTTAATGGAGGAGCAGTATCTTGAAGAAGCGCCAAGTAAAGCGTGACTGCTGATTCCACCTGTCAGGCTGAGTATCAAGCGGCCAGAGAGGCTTATAAGGAAGGATTTTGGATTAAGAAGTTTCTGGGTGAACTTCAAGTGATACCATGTGCTGAGCTGCCTGTTCCGCTTTTATGCGACAACGACGAAGGTGTAGTGCAGGACAAGGAGCCGAGGTTTCACAACAGTACAAAACACATTGAGATGAAGTATCATATCATGAGAGAATTTGTTTACAAAGGATATATTGTGCTGCATAGAGTAGACGACAACCTCGCTGATCCATTGGTCAAGCCACTTTCTCAGATAAGCTTAGAGCGTCATCTGGGGAACATAGGTATTAGATACCATAGTATGTGGCATTGAGTAAGATTAGGAGTATGCCCTTGAATGCCACTCAGAGGATGTTAGAGTGAGAGCATTGCACTTGTTATTATGTAAATTATTATCAGAAGGCAATTGTATGTTTCTGTATTTACTAGTAGTCAGTGGCATTCCTGACTTGTAAATATACATGTAGAAACTAGTCTGTGTATTTGAGAGCAAACATTCCACTCCTTATTGGATAAGGGGATCGGCACTGGAAAGGTGTATGGCTCAAATACTTAATCATTCGCAAGTCGATGAAACTTGACTGGGCATTAAGTTTATTGAAGACTTGTATGACGTGTCCTTTGACTTGGAGGGTGCATGTCGTCACTAATGGTCAGTGGGAGCAAACATTATAGGTATGCTAATGGGATTAGCATACTCGAACTGATTCACTCGCAATTCGTCACACAGATTTCACTCCGGGACAATCAATGACGGATCGAAGGTTGTGATAGGTATTCGTGAACCTTCGACTTGAGGATTAGTAGGGATGTGCTTGTGACATTAAGATTTTCACTAGAGTAGTTCGACCCAGAAAACCGAAAGGTGTAGGTCAACCTCGACGTGCATCTTGACGCACACGTAGCAGGTTCTACTAAATACCCAGATGGATAAATATAATATTACATATTATATTTCTAAAAGGATTTAATAATAAGTAATACATAATATGAGATATTATACGTACTGTATTATTTATAAAGTTGAGGGGCAACTAAGCAAATACTAGAGTTTGACTCTAGGGTTTACTTAGTATAAATAAAGGATCTTGGATAAGGAGCTCTCATAAGAAAAATTACACAACCCTAGTTTTTGTAAGAAAAAAATCGGCCCCCTTTCTCTACTGTTCGGCCGAACTACTCTCAGTCCGGAAGTCCGTTTCGGCCATCTCCATCTTCTTTCCTTAGTTGATTTTGATCAACAGTACAAATCCTTCTAGCAAGGAATTATTTGTTGTACTGTTTATCAACATTATTCATAAGGATCTATCAATCCGGCTTGTACCAGTTGTTCGTGTGTGGATCACCGAAATAGGAAGAGGATTTAATCAGCTTTTGGTCCGGATTCAGATATGTTTTTTGAATTAAGATAATTCCACGAACTCTCTATAAATTAATTAAATTACTGCATGTAGATCCTTGTCTGGATTTTTCCGTTAATTTATTCCGCTGCGTTTTGATAATATTTATTATATTAGATACACGTAAAACCCAACAAAATCACATAACATCTTCCTCGTAGTCCACATCAAGCACCGGGATACTTTGACAGATTTATCTCGAATTCCAAACAATTCTCCCAATGAAGGAATCATCTCGTACGACCATATCTGTAAAGCCCAAACCGGACCATAAAAGTGATGGTCATATGTTCCTGTCCCTCCTTCATGACCATATTGTCTATTTAGTAATACAAAATCCCAAAGCCATAAGAACCCCAAGGAAACATATCCCACTATTCGAAATCCTCAACTAATGCCCATGCCCATGTCTCGACCATCACAGCATAGGATAAAGTAGTAGTATATCAACAAATTGGCAACCTTCACATAATCTCTTATCTCTCTACCAAAATCTCAAGCATTGAACTTCTTTCGTGGAACACTAACCTTAATATTTTTGTCATGGAGTATTCTATGGAGAATTCCATCAGACCAAAGGAGATGGTTGTCCTGTGGACGGAATGTAGAGTTTCCAAAGTGCAGTCCAGTGGTTATGTCAAAATCACGGGCCGTAAAACAAATGGTCCTCCCACAAACCTGGAACCACGAATCGTCCGGGGGGATTGATCACCCTTCAACTGACGGGGAATCAAGTGATGTAGGGAAGTATTTGTACTCCCATTTCTCCTAACTTTAAAGTGCCCAAGGACCCCCTCGGTCAAGCTCTCGAAAGCTCGATCCCCAACTGCAAAATTGCGGCCAATACTTCTTAGTGTCTCAATTATCTCTTTAAATATTGCCTCCCGTATGTAAATATTGACTTGTCGTGTAACAAAGTGCAATGTAGGTCTCTTCCATATGGAACCAATCTACAATATAGACATACAAATCATAAGAACTATGATAGAATGCCTAAGGAAACAAACAAAAAAAGGCCATTGTCTTGCACACAACGGCATGCACACGATCAATGCCTGCCGTGAAAAGACCATCATGTGCAACACGACGGCTCACACGATCCATGCCCGTCATGTGTAAACCATCATGTGTAAGGCAGAAGCCTTTGGTCTTCTTGCCCATGACAGCTAATACGATTGCTGCTCGTCGTGTGTAGACCATCGTGTGCAAGGCATATGCCTTTGGTCTTCTTGCCCATAATGGCTCACACGATCAACGCTCGTCGTGTGTAAACCATCATGCCCAAGAAAGACCATCGTGCACACGATGTTTTCATCGTCTTCAGCACCATCGTGAGATGACGAACAACTATCGTGGGCAGGACCGTGTGTGACTAAATTGCACTAACCGTTGGCTCATTGACGAAAGCCTCTTCAGATTAGGTGTCACTGTCGTGTAAGGAGCTCCTGTGGTGTTCGGATTCTCGATCGTATTCAGAGTCATACATTCTCGCCGGCGATAGGTTTTGGTTGGGACGGTCGGGTTTTGTGATACAGAGAGAGAGAGAGAGAGAGATTTGGAAGAGAGAGGGGTTGTGGGACCGATTATTGTTTGATTACTTTTCTATTTCTTCTTTTTTATATCTTTTAGTAGTAGACTTAAGTGTAATAATGTCCTTTAACACATTTTGGTATCAAAAGTTTATACTCTTATGAATGAGGATATATAACTTGATATATTTATGGTTTGGTACTAAAAAGGATAGACCCTACTTATTAATGTGTGTTGTGTGTGAAAAAGTAGGCTATTTTGTTTTGATTTGTTTCAGTAACACGGGTTTATAGATAGACAGATTGCAGACATGCATGACATGCATGCATGCATGCATGTGATAGATAGATAGATAGATAGATAGATAGATAGATAGATAGATAGATAGATAGATAGATAGATAGATAGATAGATAGATAGATAGATAGAGAGACAGAGAGACAGACAGACAGACAGACAGACAGACAGACAGACAGATAGATAGATAGATAGATAGATAGATAGATAGATAGATAGATGCATGCATGCATGCATGCATGCAGATGCGACGAGACAGAGGCGAGATAGACGCAGGCATGCATGCATGCATGCATGCATGCATGCAGAGATAAATAGATAGACAGCATGCATGCATGCAGACATAGATAGATAGATATATAGATAGGTAGGTAGGTAGGTAGGTAGGTAGGTAGGTAGGTAGGTAGGTAGGTAGGTAGATAGATAGATAGATAGATAGATAGATAGATAGATAGATAGATAGATAGATATATAGATAGATAGATAGATAGATAGATAGATAGATAGATAGATAGATAGATAGATAGATAGATACATAGATAGATAGATAGATAGATAGATAGATAGATAGATAGATAGATAGATAGATAGATAGATAGATAGATAGATAGATAGATAGATAGATAGATAGATAGATAGATAGATAGATAGATAGATAGATAGATAGATAGATAGATAGATAGATAGATAGATAGATAGATAGATAGATAGATAGATAGATAGATAGATAGATAGATAGAGATAGATAGATAGATAGATAGATAGATAGATAGATAGATAGATAGATATATAGATAGATAGATATATAGATAGATAGATAGATAGATAGATAGATAGATAGATAGATAGATAGATAGATAGATAGATAGATAGATAGATAGATAGATAGATAGATAGATAGATAGATAGATAGATAGATAGATAGATAGATAGATAGTGACGTACTTTCAATGCAATGGCAATGGCAATACAGGAATGCAAGGAAAAGGCGACGATTTACGAACCCTCATTCTCATGAACCCTGCTTACGTCGGTTACATCGACAACTAACACCACCTTCCTCCGCCCACGAAATTCATGTTCCTCAACAACTCCATCTCCTCTCACATTCATCATTTCAACGGAATCCCCCTCCAACACGCCGCCTCCTCACCGCAGCATCAATCAAATAGACTATTCATGAGGATTTGCTCAAATTTATGGATAAGTTGGTTGCTTCCAAGGCCTTCAACCTTCCGCACTTACACTACAACCTCTACAACCCTCTAACCAGTGGCGGCGCGGCGCGTGAGGTTACACGAGCTAAGCAGGGACTCTCCTTGAGCCTCTCCTCACAGCAGCCTATTGGACACGCGCCATCTCAGGGTCCGGATATGGCGGCTGCGGTGGAAGTTAGGATTTTTAGTGGGGATCCGGATAATGTGGTGCTGAGCTGCAAGTATGTTGGTCACTAAGTATACAGAATACAGCTTAGAAAGTGTTTAAGCAACAAGATGTACGGTTTTCAAGTTTAGAGTGCGTAGCGGAAGTCTTGTAAAAATAAGTTGATGTAAATGCAGCAACTCGATATGAAGTGTATACTTAAAAATAATCACAGTTAATAAAACAGTAAATACAGAGAGTAAATGACACAGTAATTAAAGTGGTTCGAGGTAGACCCCTCTATGTCCACTGGTCCTCAACACAGGAGTTAAAATGTTGATTATAAATAATAAGTACACAACTACGTATTTATAATCGAACCTATCAATGTATCGTTCACACAGATTGATACAATGATCGAAGCTTTCAATCGTTCACATAGATTGGTTTAGGCTTTCACTTGACTAACTTCTTCACACACAGTTCCGAAGCTTTGTCTCTTCAATGCAAGTCCGTCACACACAGTTCAGGAAAAGCAAGGCTTTCTCAGTCCACACAGGGCTGATGGGTTTGTTCAATGAAAGAATGATGGTTTGAACAATAGCTTGACTTTCTTGATCTTTAGCTAATAATGTGTTGTTCAATGTTGAGCACTTTGGATATTTCTTCTCTCAGAATATGCAGTATGCTTAAAGAAATATGTTTGCTCATATATATTCTTATAAGTACTTCTGGTTGCTTGTAATTATTGGTGACTGATCTTCAAACTCTGGGGGTATATATAGCCTTTGAATATATCCGTTGAGAAAGATCCATTGGGCAAAAGTCCGAAACAACTGGATGGTTGACTTGTATAGACCAAGATCCGGATTTTGCGTGATTTGAAGATTTCTGTCGGCTTCAGTATCTAAATACTTTATCCTTTCAGTATTTAAATACTTATTTATCAAACGGGACTTGACTTTATTGATTACCAAAGATTCCTTTTCAAACGGTCTTTAGTCCTGTTTCGATGTGTATTGAAGGTCTCAATACTTCACAGCTTGAATGTTCTATCCATTTGTGCTGTAGGCTATGAAGGAGAGGTCGCTGTATGGAATGTTTGTTATATGGTGGGACAGCTTCCATACTTGGCGCTTTTAGATTTGTTACTATATGATGGCATGATGAGAAGTCTTCGATATAGGATCGGCAACTTCAATTAGACTTTCGATACAATAGCTTGTTGTATGCTGGATTGGCACTTTATCAAAACATTTTATCAAAACCTCGATACAGGGATTGTTATCCCAACAATTTCTCCCTTTTTGATAATTTGCCAAGTCTCCTTTAAATCCTTTTGATGTTTTCCAAAACTCCTTGATGATGCCAAAACCTTGACACCTAACATCTTCCAGGAGGGCAGACTTCTGGGTCTTCTTTCTAATGTTCTGGCCTTCAGCAATTAGACTAACACTATGAACTGCTCGCAGGCGAGTTCATCTTTAAAAGAAAAGAGTGTTACATCTTTAAACTTATGATTGGCGAGCAGGCAAAATCTTACAGTGTTATCTAGATACATACAACTGAATCAATGAACTGTTCGCAGACAAGTTCGTACAGCTTAATATTTTAACAAGTTTTTATACTTGCATTAATTCAGCAAATGGATTGAATTACGTAATCATACAAACACACGGTAGATTACGAGTTGTAATCTTTCAAGAGAAAAAATATTTTATTGATATTGAACAAGGATTACAATGTTTTTGCTATCTTAAAAACAAATAAGAATACAAAAGAATGAGAATACAGGATAAGAATACAGGAGGGAATCTAGCTCCTATAGTTAGAATGCCTCCAAGGCCATCTAGGGTCATTCTTGGTACCCTTCCACCAATTCTGCAGGGCGTCCCTGTTTCGATTTTGATAGATACCTTGACCTTCATAGGATTTATCGAATGCCAGGATCCAATCTTCTGGGTGGGTAACCAAGTCACCTTGCTTGTGCTTGGATTTCATCTTCTGCTATAGCGGGAGCGTTCCTTCATCCAACCTCTTCTTATACTCCTATGCGGATTCCTGCACCGTCCTGCAACTGTTGAATATGGTGGAGTCCCTTATAAGATCTACGAAGTATCTTAGCAGGTCATTCTTCCTCCAGTTCTTGATCCCTTCTACAGTTGGTTGTCGGTTGGCCGGGAGGTTTATTGCTTGCGGCTTTTGAACGAGGTTCTTCCACGGAAACTTAGGTTCCGAGAATTCTGGACGATCTCCCTGTATCCTGACATTAGGAGTAGGAGATGATAGATGAGCAATATCAGTTGTGATGCTGTCTCCAAAAGCAGCTTCCATCTCCTTCTCTTGCTCGAGCCTTGATCTCCTTGCAGCTTCCCTCACTTCTTCCCCCTTTTTGGCATCATCAAGATAAGAGACCTTCTCATCCAAGCGTTCCAGGATTTACATAGCAGCGTCCTGTTTGGTCTCAAAGATTGTCATCTTATTAACTAGGGAGTTGAGCACCTGCGACATATCTTGAATCTTTTTGTCGTGTGCTCGAAGCTGGGAGCCTGATTTAATAAGACAGGATGCTGTCTTGGCCTCAGAAACACGGAGCTTTGATTGCTCTTTCTTCAGGATCTGCTCCTGACGCTCTTGCATTTGGCTAAGGGCCTGCTTGAAGACGGTAGGCAGAATACGAAAGGCTTCTTCCACTTGTGAGACTTTGTGCCTCATACCGGTCATTTCTTCAACGGTGGATTGATGTAACCAATTAATCTCTTTTTCAACAGCATGTAGGGCATTAACGGTGTCCTGCAGGAAAACAGTTTGTCGGCCAAGAGCATGCAGTTGCTCTTTCTTCTCGACGGTTCGAGGAGAGTCGGGATGGGCAAAATCTTCAACTCCATTCAACTGTCTCAAGTTCACATTGGGACATGAATCGATTTGGACATCCTCAAGTATTATACCATCGTCGGATTTCAGTACAGTGAAAGGTGCGGGAGCATCCGATGTGGGCTCGGCAATAGGGGTTACTGTATTCTCCTGTTCTGAAATAGGTTCTGAAGACATAGGTAAAGGAGGGACTGATTCCTCCTACTGTCTCTCAGCGTCCGCCTGCTCCGGCATAGAGACTGATTCCTTGTGTGGGATGGTGCGGGTCTGGTCATCTATGGCGACAGACGTGGGTGCCTGTTCAGCGGTTGGTTGTTCCTCCACGACAGAAGGGACTGAATCCTCGCTGTTGGGAACATTATTTTGTCTAGAAGTTCCTTGATCTAGCTGGGTTTCCTCACGACTCATTCTTAGACCTGCCTGGAGGGCGTCGTCGTCTTCCGAGTCATGATCAGATTTGGGACTGGAGGGATCAAAGCCAATGGATTGTGCTTTTCCTTTCTTGCGGGCGTCCGCCTTGTCCATCAGGTGGCTTGTGATCTACTCTTTACAGCACAGGTTGTCCCATTAGATCAGGACTTCAACATCTTGAGAGTCCGTCACTTCCAACACAAACCTTTCTTTTTCACACCATTCGCTCCAGTTGTACAGAGTGTTGTACGGAGCAAGCCTGTAGGCTTTCCACTGGACAAAGCGTTCATATGCCTACTCAATTTGCACAGAAATCAAAGTCTTGTTTATTATGGCGTCTGGGGAGGGGCTGCGTACAATGCTTGGGTCTGCTGTAAGCATGGGTTCCTCGACATGCATGGGCTCCTGTGTTGGAGTAGGATCCCAAACAGGGGCTGGTACCCTGATGGGAAATTAATCCCGAACGGGTGTGGAATCCCGAATAGGAGATGTGGCTATTGGCTCCAAAGGGGCAGCCGACTCGCCAGAGTCTTTTAAGTTGGCAGATGTCTGTGTATCCATCGTAGCCGCTAAAGGCTCGGGATCTACTGTTGCGATAGTAGCAGTCATCTCTTCTGCAGGGGTTGCGCCCTGGGGGCTCGATACAGTGGGTTGGGCCGTTGAAGGAGCATCCTCGGAGATTTCTGTAACTTTAACTTTAGTGAGCCTCCTTAGCTTTCTTTTAGGCTTCTCACCAGCAATGGGAGTTTTGCTATGAGATCTCTTCCTTTTCCTTGAAGTCTCCTCACTCTGGGACTTCGAAGACACATCCCTTTTATCAGCAGAAAGGGGCAGGTTTTGGACAAAAGGTCTATTCGCAATCAGGGGATCTTTGTTAAAACCAGAGGGCCTGATGTTTCCCATGTATATCCCAGAATTGATCTTCTTTGCTTCTTTGGCTTGCGGAACACCGCATTTCGTCAGAATGTAATTCAGAAGCAAACCAAAAGACTTCTTCTGTGCGGCAGGCTTGGAGACTTCTTCCTGCAACCTTTTAAAAATTATTTGACACCATTTGACCTTTTCACAGATCATTCTAAACCTTAAATTGGTGCACATCTCGAATGCACCTGTTCTATTCTCAATGACACAGCAACAAAAATCGTGTAAATAAAAAAAAGGTAAACAAAAAAGTTTCTTGTGGCAATAGGTGTGAACCGTTTCAACCGATGTTGAACCAGTGAACAATACATAATATATGGTCAGGACTTCTTGGGACGTCTCAAGATCTTCCATTGTCAGGCCATCAGCAGGAAGCCTGTAGAGATTCTGAAGTAGCTCTTGGTCAACACGGATCTCGACTCCACGAATGACAGTAGTATTGTCAGCAACATTTCCTCCCAGAGCAAGCGAGAAGAAACGGACAGCAGCGTTGAGGTAGAATTCCTCAACCAGATGAGCATCAAAACGCTCAGCGGTGTGACTTCCAAGGCGATAAAGGCCTTGCTAACAAATCCTCGTAATGACGTACTCCATCGATTCGACGTCATCACCTTCGAAATGAACACATTCAAGCACGACAGATCTAGCAAAGATCCGTCCGTCGATGATGTTAGATGACTTCTTGAGAGAGATGGAGGAGGTCTGAGAAGATGCCATTGACGATTCTCGATGAAAAGTAAAGAAGATTCAAATAGAAATGTAGTAAAAGCAAAAATACTTGTAGGCTGTATGATCAAGGACTCCTTCAATATGCAGAAAGCGTAAAGAGTCTGAAGAGGCATTTACAGTCCTTTTATAGTGGGCGGCGATGAAGGGTTTACAGACAATGAACGGTCAGATTTAAGGGATGGGAACTGTTTGTTTAAAATGAACGACCACGATGGACTGAGTGTAACCGTTACAACTTATCCATCTAATTTTAAAATGAGAGCGGGTCCCACTTCTGACTTATCAAATTACCCTTATTGCCCGAAACGGTGGTGTAAAATTAATAAAAAATTTGAAACATCGCGGCTTTGGAGATACCAATGTCCAGATGTCCTGTAAAGCATTTATTATGAAAGACTTTTAAATTATAACAGGGCACGTAGACATAAAAGTCGTTTTTTAAAAATAAATAACATATTAATTGATTTCCCATAGTATGTGTTGTATCCTCGAAAATACAGCATTCCCCCTTAAAAGGTGCATACGGGTTTCAATTCCATACATCAACTTTTGGATTAATGTTGTATTCATGGGTCATAATATATTCCCCCTTAATTATTGCACACGTCAGCTGTATGATAATTCATATTGCTTTGTTCCTACAGTGATGTTCTGATAGTCTGAGTGTACAGATAACTAATGGTGGATACTGTATTCTTGGGTCTTACAGCATTCCCCTCAATTGTTGAGTGAAAGCATTAAAAACTTACAGGGAGTCAGGCTATAGCAATCCCAATTCATGACGAAGCATGCAGAATCTTGCTATGTCAAGAGGTTTGGTAAAGATGTCGGCTAATTGGATATTTGTATGAACTTTTTCCACCCGAACATCCTTGTTCTCAACATGATTCCGGATGAAGTGATGCTTCATGTTTATATGCTTGGTGCGTGAATGCAATACGGGGTTGTGCGTGATAGAAATTGCACTCATGCTATCGCACATTATCGGCGTTTCTTTGGCTTCAATTCCATAGTCTGACAGCTGTTGTTGCACCCAAAGGATCTACATACAGCAACTAACAACATCATAGTATTCTGATTCAGCTGTTGAAAGCGAGTTTGCCAATTGTTTCTTGCTAAACCAAGACACAAGTCCAGGTCCAAGAAAGTGACAAGTTCCACTTGTACTTTTCCTATCTAGCTTGCAACCTCCGAGATCCGAGTCGCTGTAGCCAACTAAATCAAATCTACCTTCTTTAGGATACCACAGTCCTACATCAGTTGTTCCTTTGACGTATTTTAGGATTCGTTTGGCTGTTGCAAAGTGTGATTCTTTAGGTGCTACTTGATATCGCGCGCACACTCCTACAGCAAACTAGATATTGGGCCTGCTATCCGTTAGGTACATGAGTGAGCCAATAAGCTTCCTGTAGAGTGATTGATCAACCAGCTTTCCATCTTCCTCAGCACTAATTTGCACGAAAGTGCTCATGGGGGTTGACGATGATTTGGAAGTATTCATTCCAAATTTATTGAGAAGCTCCTTGCTGTATTTTTCCTGGTTGATGAAAATCCTTATAGGCAACTGCTTTACCTACAATCCTAGGAAATAACTAAGTTCTCCCATCATACTCATTTCAAATTTACTTTGCATGAGATGAGAGAACCTTTGACACAAAGCAAGGTTAGTTGAACTAAATATTATATCGTCTACATATATTTGAACCATCAGGAGGTCATCACCTTCCTATATTTCGAATAAGGTCTTGTCCACAGCACCTTTCTCGAATCCATTATCGGTTAGATAGTGGGACAGAGTCTCATACCATGCTCTAGGGGCTTGCTTAAGTCCATACAGCGCTTTCCTTAGCCTGTATACTAGGTCTCCACCTTCTGGATTGACAAACCCTGGTGGTTGTTCAACATATACTTCTTCGGCAAGGTCTCTATTCAGGAATGCACTCTAACGTCCATTTGATATACAATGAAGCTCTTATGGGCGGCAAAGGCTAAAAATATCCTAATGGATTCTAGTCTGGCTACAGGGGCAAATGTTTCATCGTAGTCTATGCCTTCTTCCTGTCTGTAGCCTTGAGCGACTAGTCGGGATTTATTCCTGATAATGAGTCCATTTCTATCTCTCTTGTTTCTAAGTAGCTATTTGGTTCCAATTACGGAATGATGCGTAGGTCTGGGTACAAGATACCATACATTGTTTCTTGCGAAACCGTTAAGCTCTTCTTCCATAGATGAAATCCAATGTGAATTGTTGAGAGCTTCTTTGGTAGAAACAGGTTCACATTGGGCTAAGAATACAGCAATAGTGCACATATTAATTCTTCTAAGTTCAGATTGAGATTTCCATTCAGGAAATGGAGATATCTCAGACTCGGGTTCTTCTTGCGCACATAGTACATTTCCTTATGTACTCTGTATTCTCCTACGGGTAGATACTCCAGCATTAATGTTTCCTATGATCAACTCCTGTGGGTGATCTATCAACCATATTCTGTCGAGTTCTAATTCGGGGTCCCGTATTGTATCTTGAGTTGCTGTAGTTTCGGCTTCAGCTTGTACAGCATCGGTTTCATCTACTTCAGTTCTTACAGCTGCGGGGTTTATTTCTAGGTCAACGACAGGTTCTGTAGGAGTTGGTGGATCAATGATGGAAAGTTGTTGGATGTTTTGAGTAATGTCTTCCACTCTTGTAGTATCATGGTGAGGTTCATCGAACACTACATGAACTGATTCCTCAATTGTTACCTTCTTTTTATTAAAGATTCTGTAAGCTTTGCTGATAGAGGAATATCCTACAAATATCCCTTCATCCGATTTCTCATCGAAGGTTCTACGTTGATCCATCCCGTTGTTCAAAACGTAACACCTGTATCCAAATATGTGAAAGCACGAAACTAACGGAGTTTTGTTGTTCTATACCTCGTATGCTGTTTTGTTGTGGTGCTTGTTGATGATACGGCGGTTTTGTGTATAGCATGCTGTATTAGTGGCTTCGCCCCAGAAACGCTATGACAACTTGCTTGCGGCAATCATTGTCCTTGTTGCTTCCTTCAGCGTCCTGTTCTTTTGCTCGGCAACACCATTTTGTTGAGGTGCACGGGCAGCTGAGTATTCGTGTTGCATCCTATTTTCTGAACAGTAATGCTCTATAAAGTGATTAGTGGATTCTGTACCTCTATCAGAACGAATGGACACGATACTCAACCCTTTATCTTCTGAAGTTTTCTCAGGTACTCGGGCAGCTTTGATGTTGTTTCCTTCTTCTTGCTTAGAAAGATTGTCCAAGCATACCTGGAATAATCATCAAAAATAATGAGACAGTATTTCTTACCTCCCAAACTTACCGGGTCTACAGGACCATAAAGATCCATATGTAGCATTTCCAAGACTCTGTGGGTGGAAAGGTAGGATTTGCTCTTCAGGGTGGACTTGATTTGCTTGTCTTTCCGACAGGGTCCACATACGCTGTCTTTTTGGAATGATACATTTGGCAATCCTCTAACCATTCCCTGTCTGGAGAGCTTGTTGATTGTCTTGAAGTTGACGTGTGACATCCTCTTGTGCCATAGCCAGCTTAGATCTGCAGTGCTTTTGGCAACAAAACAAGGAATTGTGGAGCTCGTAGGCATCCAGCCAGCAATATACATATTACCTTATCTGCTTCCTGTGAGCAAAACTTCTTTGGTTGGGATGTTCTTGACTCTACAGTGATCTATATAAAATTTCACTGACAACTGTTTGTCACAGAACTGGCTAATACTAAGTAGATTGTACTATAAGCCTTCAACATAAGCTACATCGGTGACTTTGAATTTTCGGACAAGCAGGTTTCCTTTCCCTCTTGTTCTTCCTTTAGATTTATCACTGAAGCGCACTTTTGGACCGCGACCTTCTACGTATTCTGACATCTTGCTCTTATCTCCTGTCATGTGCCGAGAACATCCGTTGTTGAAGTACCAGATGTCCTTCTCTAAAATGTCCTGTATGCAAGCAAATTAGGTAGATTTAGGTCCCCTTTGATTGTTGGGTCCATGGATGTTAGTGCCTTTAGGTACCCAGATTTCCCTGACAACAATTGGTTTACTGTAGGATGATTTAGGTCCGTAGTTATGATGTCTACGTTGGACAGGTACGTAGTCGCTATAACCATGATAATTATTATGCATGTAAAATTTAGGGTTATTATTAATCCAATACGAATGCCGTCTTGGAGGTGGAGCCATTTTCTTCGGCCTTACAGTTTGCCTTCTGGGTCTCCAGTTGGATTCCCAAAGTTTTTGTTGATACTGTGCGGAAACTTGCTTTCGCGAGGGATAACGCGGCTCCTATATCCAATGCCTAGGCGTGCTGCACTGAAAGTACTGCCGTGCGGGCCTTTGATATTTGGATACAGCCTTCTTTCTGAACGGCTGCTGGCGCTGTTGATATGCTCGTGGAGCATGCTGTTGGGTACGCCTTACGGGTATGGATGGCAGGTGATTTTGCTGTCTGGAATATGACTGTGGTGGCGGAATGGCAGCTTTTGCAATTCGCGGTGCAACGGGTTCCTTCACAGGACTCAGAATTTCTTCTGATAGAGGAATGGGTTCCACATCCCTGGCGAACACGGTACTAGTTTTCCCTTTATTGGAAAATGAGTTGTATCCTAAGCCACTTTTATCATGAGCATGTTGCTCAGTGCTTAGAATTTCTTCCATTCTTTTAGAGGATTTCTCGAAAGATTTCAGAATGGTCTCAAGTTCTCCTTCTCGTTTTTCGAGAGTTTTTACTTTGGCTTGAAGCATAACAAAATCATTTGTCTTGCTTTCACTATGAGATTTAGTCTCACTTAGTTCATGATCAAGTTGATGATTACTCTCCATGAGTTTTTCGTAATCGACTTTGTTGTTTTCACAATCAACAGACATATTTTCATAGTTTACTTTCAGCAAGTCGTTTTCTTCTTTCAGCTCTAAGTTAGAAAGTTGGAGCTGGAGATTTTCATTTTTCAATGTCTTATGGGCCTTTTGAATGTTCTTAAACTCATTCATCATGTTTGCAAAAGTATGAGATGCATTGGTAGGAATAGCTGAGGTTGAGCTTACCTCATCATCGCTATCTTCATCTTCCAGAATGTCCTTGGCCATAAAGCACATATAGGCTTTATCTTCGAAATCATCATCAGTTGAATCATTGTCAGTGACTACCTGAAGACATTCTTCAGACTTTGATGGTGCGGGGGAGGCATCTGATTCACCAATCACGGCCTTGAGCTTGTTTTTCCAAGCATGTCTTCTTTCATCCTTTTCTTGTTGCTCGACTTCCGGCAACCTTTGAACTTTGGGATGAGGACATTTATTTGCATAATATCCTGGTTTCCTGTAATTATAACACAGGTTAGCGTCACCAGAGGGAGTTTTGGTACTTACCTTGTGAACAGGTTTGGGCCTGTATGGAGTCTTTCCCGACTGCTTGATAAACTTCTTGAACTTATGCATGAGGAGCGTCATTTCGTCTTGTAACAGGATGTCGTCATCGATGTCAGCATTCTTGTGAATAGGCTTTGATGAGCTGGGCATGTTATGTCTTCGGTTGGATACAGCAGCTAATGTTGTAGTTCCTTGCGGGAGATTCTTTAGCTTTCTCTCTCCTGTCTATATCGTACTCAAATGCTTTGAGGTCGGAAAAGAGATCAAAAGTAGATATTTCACTAAGATTGCACGACACACGCATAGGTTCTTCTCCCTTTGGGTATAAATCTTGCCTAATGCTTCAAGTTCACCTACAATGCCAGTGAATCTGAGGTCAAGTTCCTCAAGTGTTCAGTTGGTTTCATTTCAAAAGATTCGAATTGCTGAGTTAATTTTGAAATCTTGTTTTCTTTTGAGAGCTCAGTCCCTCACAAATTAACTTGAGTTTATCCCAGATATCCTTGGCTGTTTTACAGCTCTTTACCTTTGAGAACGTGCCTTTGTCAAGAGTGACAAATAACGCATTCTTAGCAACATTATCGAGGTTGGCGCATTTCCGATCATTTGTCATCCATTGATCGCGCTTTTTCTCGAGCATCTCTGCATGAGCCTGGCCTTCAATCCTTGGGGCCGGATTTACCTTCATGATTTTTATTGGGCCATCCTGTATAACAAAAATCATCTCTTCATGCATTGCTGCAAGATGAGCCTCCATCCTAATTCTCTAATGGTCAAATTCGTTAATAGAAAACATAAGGACTTTATTGATCATTGATGTATCCATATGAGAATATAGGAAAGAAAAAGACTGTTTTACAAAAATAAGTGATTTAAGGATCTGATTCGATCAAAAATACGACTGATTCTTTTTAGAATCAACTGCTCCGATACCACTTGTTGGCCACAAAGTATACAGAATACAGCTTGGAAAGTGTTTAAGCAACATGCTGTACGGTTTTCAAGTTTAGAGTGCGTAGCGGAAGTCTTGTAAAAATAAGTTGTTGTAAATACACCAACTCGATATGAAGTGTATACTTAAAAATAATCACAGTTAATAAAAACAGTAAATGCAGAAAATAAATGACACAGTAATTAAAGTGGTTTGAGGTAAACCCCTCTACGTCCACTGGTCCTCCACACAGGAGTTAAAATGTTTATTATATATACTATGTACACAACTACGTATTTATAATCAAACCTATTAATGTATCGTTCACACAAATTGATACAATGATCGAAGCTTTCAACCGTTCACACAGATTGGTTTAGGCTTTCAATTGACTAACTTCTTCACACACAGTTCCGAATCTTTGTCTCTTCAATGCAAGTCCGTCACACACAGTTCAGGAAAAGCAAGGCTTTCTCAGTCCACACAGGGCTGATGGGTTTGTTCAATGAAAGAACGATGGTTTGAACAACAGCTGATGCGACCCCCACACGATGTGCCGTGGTAACCGCTATCGCTAGTATGATTTTAGTTCCCAAGATCGTTCCAATATTAAGCAAATGATTGTTTTACTTCAAGCCCTCTACGTGACGCGCCGTAGCAAACCGGAAGGTGCGATTCAAACACGCCACAAGGTTTCTAACGCCTCGATAAGTGAATTGAAATCATGATTTATATTTTGGAGACACACTCAACAAAATAAGAAGAAAGTTTGTTAACACAAACACTCACAATTTTTTTCATAAATTTCAAGGTCTCCTTTACAAATGAAAATGAGGGCTATTTATAGCCAAAATTCCTACAACTATTACAATATAAAATTATAAAATAAAGACTAAAAAATTATAAATTCAACATTCAAAGCTCCTAAAATCTGATCCATGACAAATCAACCCATAATTTAAGGAGTCAACACATTTTTAGGGGACAAAAATCAAGGACCAAGACTTGAGTTTTGAAAATAAGAAAACAAAGTTAAAGAAAAATATGCTGTTGTAGTTTTAGTGGAATAACAGATCCTAGACTTCGGATTTTGATCTTGATGTCTTCTAGATAATTGTAGTAATGCCTCTTAGCTTTCCAAATCGACCTGAATCGTCTCAATCGGATATCGGACGTGAAAGTTATGATAAAAATACGAACATGTATCGGATCTAAAATTCCAACGCCTGCTTTCAATTGTATCGTATCTTCAGTTAGGCTTATTGCTTGGAATGATGACATCAACACTTTTAATCTAACATGTGACGGCTTCAATAACACAAATTAATATGTTATTATATTTATGATCACCGGTCTGATTAAAATGATTTTGCACGAGCATTGTTAATGAATTCTTTATCGCATTTGCTCGTGATCTTGTTATTGGTCCCACAGGAATGTATAGTTCTTCTTCTGACTGACTGACTGCTTCTTAATTCACATCATTCCCTCCATCCTCAAAAGGATTCGTCCTCGAATCTGAAAATTCAAATGGGCTTAAGTCAGCAACATTGAAGGTAGCAGAAACATTATATTTATCAGGTAGATCCACTTTGTAGGCATTATCATTGACGCGTTCTAAAATTTGAAATGGTCCGTCTCCCCTTGGCATCAATTTAGACTTCCTTTGTGCGGGAAACCTCTCTTTCCTTAAGTGAATCCAAACCAGTCCTGGTTCAAAGAATACTTGCTTCCGTCCCTTATTCTTTATTCGGACATTATGTTCGTTGCGTTTTTTAATTTGTTCTCGAACTTTTGCGTGCAGTTGTTTGATCATTTCAGCCCTTTTATTGCCATCGATACTCCCCATGTCATCTATAGGAATAGGCAACAAGTCTAAAGGAGTTATCGGATTAAACCCATATACAATTTCAAATGGAGAAAATGTAGTGGTAGAATGAACGGTTCTATTGTAAGCAAATTCAATGAACGGTAAAGATGTTTCCCAATTTTTCAAGTTCTTGTTAACAACAGTTCGTAACAATTGACCAAGTGTACGGTTAACTACCTCAGTTTGTCCATCAGTTTGGGGATGACAAGTTGTCGAATAAAGTAATTTTGTTCCCAGTTTCGCCCACAAAACTTTCCAAAAATGGCTAAGAAATTTAGTATCCCGATCGGACACTATACTTTTTGGCATTCCATGTAAACGGACAATTTCTTTGAAAAATAAATTTGCAATATGAGTGGCATCGTCTGTAATACCCGTTATTTTTATCCCCGGAAATTTTCTATTTTTGGCGGAAGTCTATTTTGACGACTTGCTTGGGACCGTTTCGTCATCCTGAGAATGATTAATTCTACACTTTTTGTCATCCGAGTTCGTTTCGGTATCGTTCTGTTGAATTCGGTGTCCTTAATCGACTTTTTCACGTGGGAGTTCGACTTTGTTAGATCACCATTAATTTTTGGTAACTCCAAAAATTCTGAATCTTTGCAATATTATAGAGCATCAAGTTAGCTTTCCAATGGTTCAAACGGTGAGTCAATCGGAGTCCGGACGAGAGAGTTATGGTCGTTTTAACTCACCCGCTCGTTATTGGCCGATCACTGCCGGCCGAACTCGGCCGTGTTGTCCGACACGGCCCGTGCCGTACTCGTCCGGAAATGCCGGAGTTTCTGTCGACCAGGCTCGGCCGTGTCGTCCGACACGGCCCGTGCCGTACTCTTCCGGATAAACTGGAACGATCGCCGACACGCCCACCGTGTCCCAGACACGGCCGAGTCATGCCTGGCCGCTGTCGGGCGGGTCATTTGTCGGAAGGCCCTCGCGCCGCGACCGTGTCAAGCGGGACACGGTCGAGTCCTGTCGCCAAGCGTGCAACACGACCGTGCCGGCCGGCACGGCCGTGTCCGGCAGCGCGATCAACCCTATAAAGGCCCGCAGACGTTTTTCTTGCCATTTTTCACCTTCTTCTTCTCCTCTTCCGTAGGGCGTGTTCTAAGCTTGAAGCCATGTTGTTTAGCAACATATCCATGGAGTTCCTTGGGTTATATCATCAATCATTCGTCCGATAACATCCTTTGATCGAGCGAATCAGGTCAGATTTCCTAGAAATCTAATTTTGGGGATTTGGGGTATTTTGTTCGATTTCGTCCGTTTAATCCGATTTAACTTAGGATTGTGAAGGATTGATGATTATTTAGATGTATTGTATCATTTCCCTTGTTATCCCATGGTTGGATCGTATCGATTCGTTGTTTTGGTCGAGTTCTTGACCGACGCCTTGAAGGTGTCGGTAAAATGTCATAGAGGGTTTTCGGGCGTTCTACGATTATTCTTCCTCGTATGATCGATGATTTATTGAATTTATGTTGTTAGGGTCGAATTCTTGTGAAGAACTCGAGTTGAAACCCTTAGTTCGTTGTCTTCCTCGTGGTTCAAACTTCCGTCGAACCGTGTTCTTGGGATCTTGATAACGTTTATTAAGGCAAGTATACATTTATGATTGTACGTTCTCGACTTTGAAAGTATGAAATATTGATGATATGATTATTTCTAGCCACTCACGGGGCCTATGGTCCTCGAGGGTTTCGTAGCCTGCAGTGCGATTCCATGGTTGATATGAACGAACCGTTTCTACGGCATTCATATGAAATAATGTTGGCATGCTTATTTATATCCACTCGGGACGGACCGGAGTCCTCCGAGGGTTTCGTAGCCTGGTGCGATTCCATGGATAATATGAATTAACCACTCGGGACGGACCGACGGGTCCTCCGAGGGTTCCGTAGCCTGCAGTGCGGTTCCACGGTATTCATATATGTATTGATGAGATGCTATGAGATTTAGTTATTAGGAATACTAGTCTTAAATTGATGAATTGACGGATATTGATGAATTGACGGATTACATTTACTTTATTGTCGAAGTATTATGTTTCATATTGTTATACTTGCACTAGCTATTCGACGGCTAACCCCTTTATGGGGAAATACGTTTCATGTATTTGAGTTCCAGGAGAGCGGGCGGAGTGCAGGTCGGCATGAAGATGATGGGCAAGTGTGATCGTGTCTTGTCTCGGTTATCTCTTTTGGTTTCCTCCATTCGGTGTTGTTGTCTTGGAATGGATTTTTAAATACTCGAGTATTGTATTTGATTTCCTTGATGTTCTACTGTGTTGCCGAGGTATTGATTTGTGCGGTGATGTATATGGTTTCATTGTTTATGGTTTGAATACCATTTGTATCGTCTTTCTTTCTATTGTATGTAGACCTTATCGGTCAAGTTTATAGTTCCGCGTATGTTTAGCCTTGTGGGTCCCACGGCGGGGCTCACGGCGCCGTAATATACTGAATAACTTGGGGTGTTACGAGAATATGGTATCGGAGCTTAGGTTTATGGATACCTAGGTGTCGGTCTTTTGGGTCGATTGAGTCGGCATTTGCCCACGATATCACTACTCGCCATCATCACGGTGCGACCGTGCTTGTCGGTCCTCTCACTCTTCTTGTATTTTTCTTAATCGTTTCGTTTATAGCTTGGTATTCTTGGGAATTGGTCACTTCGGGAATGTGCGATTTGGATTATACTTACGCACGTATGTGCCTTTAGAATGTTGGTGAAAGTAGGAAGAATCGTGGTCACGGACGTGAACTCTTCCTTGAGATTTTGTTAAATTGCTAATTGCGATATTGGTGTGTAACGGTATTATGTTGAGACTTTGTTTAGGAGTCGCATGCTAGTATCACGGGAGATCTTGACTTCACGACTGTAAGTATGTTGTTCGGATTATTCGATAATGCAGGTTATCTTGGTGATTTTGGATTTTCCGTTGAAATGTTTGTGCGAGTGATTGCAAGTTTCGAGACGAAACTTATTTTTAAGGGGGTAGAGTGTAATACCCCGATTTTTGATTATTTTTTTCGTTTATATATTGGATATCGTGGATGGTTAATTATGCTCGAGGACGTTGTGAACGTTGAAAATGTTATTGAATTGAGTATATGTATTGATTTTGCCGTATGCTCGTATTTGGTATGTCATGACTTTGGACAGGAATTGTTGAAATTGGCTAAGTATGGAATTATTAAATGCGTTAATGAGGTGAGATTACGACGTAAGATTGGCATGGTTACGTACGTCAAGGCTAAGGTATTACGTGCGTAACGAAGGCATCGGACGTAACCGAGTCATGTGAGGCGGTGGGACCTGTTTCGGCAACTTTCGGCGGAGAATGTTGACAGGTGAGTCAACGTCGTGTTACGACGTTATACGTAACGTGTTACGCACGTAACACAACCATTATCTTGTAGCAAGTCAACTGGTATATTACGACGTTATATGGTATGGGTTACGTCGTAATAGGCGCACGGAATGAGACAGTGAGATGGTTACGTACGTTATGGATTTTGGATTACGCACGTTAAAGTTGTTACGTACGTTAAGAAAGGACACCTACGTACGTAATGAGAGTGCAATTTATAGATTGAAGTGTTGCCTTTCATTTCTCTCACGATCCTTTGAGATATTTCTCTCCAAAACTCGTCCCTCTTCACTTTTAAGAGTGTTCTAAACACTTTTAACATGATTGTGAGCTTGGAATCATGGAATTAGAGCTTGGTTATGGAACTATTGTTGATTTTTGAAGTGATTTCTTGTGTTATCCATATTCTATGAGGTTTATGCCGAAGGAAGATAATGATATGCTTTGAATATGTTGATTATGATTATGGAATCATAGAGATCTTGATGTTCTTGAGGCCATATGATGACTATGATGATTTAATGATTCTTGGAATGGAGTTCAATTATTCTTTCTTCGTGGTTCGTCCATGCAAGGTAATCCTCATATCCCTTTTGATAGTGGCTTATTTTTTTCTTTTTGGGCTACTACTTGGGAGGGAGTACATTGGGAATCGTGTATTTTGATGTTCGTCTTATTTCAATGAAAATGCATAAATTGGGTGTACTTTTATCCATTGCGTGAGTATTTTTGAAATGGATTTTGGTATTTTGCCAATGAAATTTTATTTTGTAAAACCGATTCCCTAAATCGAGTTTTGGCATTTTAACCTTGATCGTTTTGACGGTATTTGGAAAATGATTTTTTTAGTATTTGAAAAATATTACCGTCATCGGTCTTTTTAGCATTTTGGAATGACGTGGAAATTGTGCTTAGCACGGTAAATCCTTGTGAGAAGGGTTTACGGCGTGTAATATACCAGGAGGATGCGGGGTGTTACAATTATGGAATCATGTGATAATGTTATACGAGATTTATTGGAATTGTAATAAGAGATTTCGGATGTTGATATGATCATTGAGATCTTCTTCATATGGTGATAAGGGTTTTGTTGCGATTCTTGAGATTGTATGAATGACATGATGAAGAAAATGGTAACATGGAGATATATACCTCGGAGATGTTGTTATGAACGTGATTTCGGATATTTCATGTTCTTGAAGAACTCTTGAATTATACGAGGTGATGAAAATTTTTTTTTGAAGTGTTGATGTTTTGAAAATGAATATGGAATATTCATATCTAGAGCTAAACTATGTGTTGGAAATAATGTTCGTATAGGAATACGAATGTGATTATGAGTTTGATGAGACTATTATTCATCTCTGAATTTGGAAGCCCATACGTAGGGAGCAAATATTCAAATCGAATGATTGGATTGTTTGATAACCTTTTAATATGATTATCTATTATTTTGAATCAGTCGGATGATTCGAATTGATGACGGTTATAAGTAAATTTTAACGATGGATTTACGAAAAGGGAACCTTGTAAATTCGTATTTAAGAATTGAGTTTGGAACATTTAGACCCTTATTATTGGTCCGAATTGGTTGCTGATATGATCATCATTTTTCGACTCGTATTGTGGACAGGATTTGTAAGTGTCTGAGTTGGATTGTTCAGACTGTGATTAGTCGAGATATGGTAAAACGATTGAGTTCGTGGTTTGGTGGTATTGATATTGGTCGTCATCGAACCGGTTGATTATCAATCCTTCATTTTACAATAAGGTATGATATTTGATCGTGAATTAGATTTGTTGTGTTGCGGTTAAGGTTGAAGGGTTCGTAGATTAACTTGGTCGAGGCGAGGGAATTCGTAACGAAATCAATCGAATTGGTAATGATTACTTTGTATTGATATCGAGACAAGTTTTATACTCGTACTAATCAATGAGACTAATGTTATCGTGTAGGCGTACGATTGTGTGTATCATTTTGGGACTTGGCCTCTTTATGATTGTATTGATGTCAGGGGATTGGTTGACACGACGCCCGTCGGCAAATTATGCCAAATGTTACTATTGTTTGTAAAAGGCCGGTTCGAGGCATTGCGATACTTGTTGGTTAAGTCATTGCCGATTGCGGTTCGCGGTATCGACGTATCGATTGTGATTGTGATGGATGTTCCATTGAGATATTGTGGTAATCGTCGTCATTGACATCGGTGTTTTTCTATTAATATTATATTAACCAATGAGAGACGTTTGATATATCCTTTTATCATCTCCGTTTCGGTGGTCGGTTTAAGACACCGGGACATCTATTCTATCGTATCATTGATTATCGATTGACCGTTCTAAGGTAATCGAGGTATTGAATTGGGATTATCGAAGATAATTCCCATCCATTATCAAAGATAATTTCCGTCCGTTGTATAATTGTTATCGATTGACCATCCTACGGTAATCGAAGTATTGAATTGGGATTATCAACGATAGTTCCCATCCGTTAAATTATTATTGTCGTGTTGACCGATTCAAGGCAGCACACTATTTTCTTGTGAACTCGGTAATTTTGTGATCTTTGAAGGTTGAGGATTTTCCAGAACTGTTGTGTTGTGATCGTTGCTCGTGATAATCGGTCCTTAGGGAAATTCTGATCCCAGGATGGTTGTTTTGAATATCGTTGGTCGTGTCGATCTTTCATTATTCGTGTGTCATCGTTCACTTGGTGAGTCGTATGATCCGTATTGGATGTTTTATCCCTTGAGTTTCGTTGTCATGTTGTATCGTGGCATATCTGGAATCATGTCTGCGTGCCGATTGGTTATGTGTAAGATTTTTAGCCGGGCACCCGATGGTCATGCGTGGATATTTCCGCATTGGACCGTGCACACGAGACGTAGTTCTTGAGGCTAATTAGGTACATTGTCACACGTATATTCTGGATTCCGTATACGGGGTGGACATGTGCACGGACACATTTCCGGATCGGGCGTACTGTGATATCCCTCTTGAGCTTTTTTGATTGATAGTTCGTAGTCCATGTTGTATTGGATTTGTCCGACGATTTGCGACTGGTTGTTCATACGCCGAGTGGTATGTCCGACGATCAGGTTTGCTCCTTTGAGATCTCAGTATTGTGATGATTCTGACTTTGGGTGTTCGGCTTTCGAGCCATTGTGATGTCGGTATTCCGTTGGAGCCTTCGGGCATTGTGAATTCGTATCTTTTTCGGCATTGGTTTGGTTTGCCTTCGGGTAATGTATTGTGGTGTTCTATATTGATGATTCGCCGTTTGGGCGTAAGTTTGATTCTTGTGCATCTCGTTGAGTTTTTCCTGGCGAAATATTTCTTCTCCTACTGTTTTAAGTTTGGAATGAAACTTCTTTTAAGGAAGGGTAGAATGTAATACCGTTATTTTTATCCCCGGAAATTTTCTATTTTTGGCGGAAGTCTATTTTGACGACTTGCTTGGGACCGTTTCGTCATCCCGAGAATGATTAATTCTACACTTTTTGTCATCCGAGTTCGTTTCGGTATCGTTCGTTGAATTCCGTGTCCTTAATTGACTTTTTCACGTGGGAGTTCGACTTTGTTAGATCACCATTAATTTTTGGTAACTCCAAAAATTCTGAATCTTGCAATATTATAGAGCATCGAGTTAGATTTCCAATGGTTCAAACGGTGAGTCAATCGGAGTCCGGACGAGAGAGTTATGGTCGTTTAACTCACCCGCTCGTTATTGGCGATCACTGCCGGCCGAACTCGGCCGTGTCGTCCGACACGGCCCGTGCCGTACTCGTCCGGAAATGCCGGAGTTTCGCCGACCAGGCTCGGCCGTGTCGTCCGACACGGCCCGTGCCGTACTCTTCCGGATAAACCTGGAACGATCGCTGACACGCCGGCCGTGTCCCGAGACACGGCCGAGTCATGCCGATCGGCCGTCGGGCGGGTCGGCTGTCGGAAGGCCCTCGGCGCCGCGACCGTGTCAAGCAGGACACGGTCGAGTCCTGTCGGCCAAGCGTGCAACACGACCGTGCCGACCGGCACGGCCGTGTCCGCAGGCGATCAACCCCTATAAAAGGCCCCGCAGACGTTTTTCTTGCCATTTTTCACCTTCTTCTTCTCCTCTTCCGTAGCTGGGCGTGTTCTAAGCTTGAAGCCATGTTGTTTAGCAACATATCCATGGAGTTCCTTGGGTTATATCATCAATCATTCGTCCGATAACATCCTTTGATCGAGCGAATCAGGTCGATTTTCTAGAAATCTAATTTTGGGGATTTTGGGTATTTTGTTCGATTTCGTCCGTTTAATCCGATTTAACTTAGGATTGTGAAGGATTGATGATTATTTAGATGTATTGTATCATTTCCCTTGTTATCCCATGGTTGGATCGTATCGATTCGTTGTTTTGGTCGAGTTCTTGACCGACGCCTTGAAGGTGTCGGTAAAATGTCATAGAGGGGTTTCGGGCGTTCTACGATTATTCTTCCTCGTATGATCGATGATTTATTGAATTTATGTTGTTAGGGTCGAATTCTTGTGAAGAACTCGAGTTGAAACCCTTCCGCTCGTTGTCTTCCTCGTGGTTCAAACTTCCGGTCGACCGTGTTCTTCGGGATCTTGATGCGTTTATTAAGGCAAGTATACATTTATGATTGTACGTTCTCGACTTTGAAAGTATGAAATATTGATGATATGATTATTTCTAGCCACTCCGGGACGGACCTACGGTCCTCTCGAGGGTTTCGTAGCCTGCGGTGCGATTCCATGGTTGATATGAACGAACCGTTTCTACGGCATTCATATGAAATAATGTTGGCATGCTTATTTATATCCACTCCGGGACGGACCGACGGGTCCTCTGAGGGTTTCGTAGCCTCTGGTGCGATTCCATGGATAATATGAATTAACCACTCCGGGACGGACCGACGGGTCCTCTGAGGGTTCCGTAGCCTCTGGTGCGGTTCCACGGTATTCATATATGTATTGATGAGATGCTATGAGATTTAGTTATTCCGGAATACTAGTCTCAAATTGATGAATTGACGGATATTGATGAATTGACGGATTACATTTACTTTATTGTCGAGAAGTATTATGTTTCATATTGTTATACTTGCACTAGCTATTCGACGGCTAACCCCTTTATGGGGGAAATACGTTTCATGTATTTCAGGTTCCAGGAGAGCGGGCAGACGGGTACCGGGTCGGCATGAAGATGATGGGCAAGTGTGATACTGTGTCTTGTCTCCGGTTATCTCTTTTGGTTTCCTCCATTCAGTGTTGTTGTACAGGAATGGATTTTTAAATACTCGAGTATTGTATTTCAGTTTCCTTGATGTTCCGGCCTGTGTTGCCGAGGTATTGATTTGTGCAGTGATGTATATGGTTTCATTGTTTATGGTTTCGAATACCATTTGTATCGTCTTTCTTTCTATTGTATGTAGACCTTATCGGTCAAGTTTATAGTTCCGCGTATGTTTAGCCTTGTGGGTCCCACGGCGGGGCTCACGGCGCTGTAATATACCCTGAATAACTTGGGGGTGTTACATCGTCAGTTTTGTGACATGCAATAAAATGTGCCATTTTGCTAAATCTATCAACAACGACAAATATCGAATCACATCCAGATTTTACCTTTGGTAACCCCAACACAAAGTCCATAGAAAGATCAACCCAAGGCTCGTTAGAATCGGGAGTGGCATGTACAAACCATGTGGTAAAACTCGTGATTTTGCCCTTCGACAAATAATGCATGAATTGACAATTTTATAAACATCATGTTTCATTTTAGGCCAAAAGAAGTGTTCATGCAATATTTCAAAAGTTTTGGCAATTCCGAAATGTCCCATTAATCCCCCACTATGTGCTTCCCTTACTAACAACTCCCGTGTCGAACAAAAAGGAATGCAAAGTTTATTTTCACGGAATAAAAATCCATCATCCCGATAAAATTTATCCACACTTTTTGTCTCGCAAGCAACATATGTTTCGCCAAAATCTTTATCTCCCACGTAAGATCCTTTCAAGAGCTCAAATCCCAACAATTTACAAGAAAGCGTATTAAGTAATACATACCTTCTCGACAATGCATCGGCAACGATGTTCTCCTTACCTTGTTTATACTTGATGATGTAAGGAAACGATTCGATCTCCTCTAACCATTTGGCATGTCTTTTACTCAACTTATTTTGTCCCTTGAGATGCTTCAATGATTCATGATCCGTGTGAATCACGAACTCCTTAGGCCATAAGTAGTGTTGCCACGCACGTAAAGCTCTAACCAAAGCATACAATTCTTTATCATATGTAGGATAGTTCAACATCGCTCCTCCAAGTTTTTCGCTAAAGTAAGCAATCGGCCTCTTTCCCCGCATTAATCGCTCCAATTCCTACTCTGAAGCATCACACTCAACTTCAAAAGTGTTAGAAAAATGCGTAATGCTAACACAAAGTGCCGCATAATTTATCCTTTAATGTGTTAAAAGCATTTTCTTGATCATCACCCCAATGAAATTTAGCATGTTTCTTTACAAGTTCATTTAACGGGGCAGCAATCGTGCTAAAATCTTTAAGAAAGCATCGATAAAAACCTGCTAAACCGTGAAAACTTCTTACCTCGATTGCATTAGTCGGTCTAGGCCATTCACGTATGGCCCTTATCTTTCTTCATCAACTTTTATGCCGTCAATACTAACGACATACCCAAGGAATATAACCTCACTCATGCAAAAAGTACATTTCTTAAGACTAGCATATAATTGTTCCTTTTTCAAGGTAATTAAAACCAATCTTAAATGTTCAACGTGTTCGTCTGTACTCTTGCTATAAATGAGAATATCATCAAAGTATACGACAACAAATTTTCCAATATAAGCACGCAAAACATGATTCATTAGCCGCATAAAAGTGCTCGGTGCATTTGTAAGACCAAAAGGCATTACCAACCATTCATATAATCCGTATTTAGTTTTAAAGGCCGTTTTCCATTCATCCCCTTCTTTCATACGAATTTGGTGATAACCTTTCATTAAATCAATTTTACTAAACACACGCGAACCATGTAATTCGTCCAACATATCATCTAACCTTGGAATTGGATGTCGATACTTTACCGTGATATTGTTCACCGCTCGGCAGTCGGTGCACATTCTCCAAGTCCTGTCTTTCTTTGGTACGACAATTATCTAACAAAGACAAGGACTCAAACTTTCTCGGATATACCCAATACTTAATAACTCCTCGACTTGACGCTGAATCTCCTTAGTTTCTTGAGGATTATTTCGGTATCTTTGGTCGGTTTGGAATGACGGCTCTGGCACAAAGTCGATTTGGTGCTCGATCCTCTTTTTGGTGGCAAACCGGGTGGTAGCTCTTCGGAAAAACATCATTGAAGTCCCAATAGAATTTTTATAGTACTCGGAACATTCCGGTTTTTATCATCATCAAGAGTGCAAATTCGTTTGGTAAGAAGTAAGTATACGGGTTGCCCCTCCTCAACTTCTTTAACGACTTCCTTTGCACTTATAAATAACATTTTTGATTTTTCATTTTTTCTTTTTCTTTCTTTTCTTTTCTTTTTCTCTTTTTTTCTTTTTCCTTTTCTTTTCTTTTTCCTTTTCTTTCTCTTTTTCTTTTCCTTTTTCTTTTTGGTTTTCTTTTTCTCTTTCCTTTTCTTTTTCTTTTTCTTCAACTTCTTTTTGGAGTCGAATTTGATCTTCATGGACTTGTATTTTCGTCATGGGAACTAATGTGATTTTCCTCCCATCTTTCTCAAATGAGTAACGATTCTTCTTCCCGCTAAGTTGGGCATCTCGATCGTAATGCCATGGTCTCCCCAACAAAATATGGCAAGCGTGCATTGGTACAACGTCACATAGGATATCATCATGGTATTTTCCAATTGTGATGGTTATGAGTACCTGTTTAGTCACCCGAACCTCTCCGCAATCGTTTAGCCAATGAAGTCTATAAGGCTTAGGATGTCGCCTTGTTGGTAATTCTAACCCCTCGACTAGCATCGCACTAGCCACATTGGTGCAACTTTCGTTATCAATGATCACACTACAATTTTTATTTTTCACAAAACATCTAGTGTGAAAAAGATTTTCTCGTTGTTCGTTATCGTTGCTCTCTTCCTCCTTTGCCTTCACATTCAACACCCTCCTAATGACAAGTGCGGGTGCGAATTCTAGCTCCCCTTCATCACTTTCTTCTTTCACTTCTTCCTCATCTTCATCATTCGTTTCATATTCTCCGTCCTCCCTAAGTATCATTGCTCGTTTATTAGTGCATTGGGATGCAATGTGTCCTCGCCCGTGGCATCGAAAACACTTGATGTCCCTGTTTCTCGTGTTTGTATTTTCTACGGATGTAGATTTGACTTCGGGTTTTGTTCGACTAGTACTCCCCACCTCAAACTTCCCCTTCATGGTGCTTTTATCAAAACTGCCCTTGGATACGTCTCGATTTCCCGTTTGAGGCTTCCAAGGAGTTGTGTACCCCGTGGAGTAAGTATTGTTGTCTCCCTTTCGCAAATTCCTCTCAATTTTGATCGCTGCATATACCATGTCCTCGAACTCAACATAATATTGTTTATCAACTTCTTTAGAGATTTCCGCCCTCATGCCATGTAGAAATCTCGCCATTGTGGCCTCCCTCGACTCCCTCACATTGGCCCGGATCATTAACATCTCCATTTCCTTTCGAAAATCTTCTATGCTCCTTGAACCTTGTTTTAAGGATTGAAGGCGAGAAAATAGTTCCTTATGATAATAATTAGGAACAAATCTTCTACGCATTACAATCTTTAATTCCTCCCAACTATTAATTGGCCTCTCTCCATTCCTCCTTCTATCCGTCACAAGTTGGTCCCACCAAATGCTGGCATACTCGGAAAATTCGGTTATTGCTAACCTCATTTTCTTAGTACTAGCATAGTTGTGGCAGTCAAATATAGTTTCCAACTTCCTCTCCCAGTCAAGGTATGTGTCGGGATCACTCCGCCCTTCGAAGGCTGGGATTTTTATTTTTATATTTCCCATACTTCGGTCTTCCTCGTTTCGTCCTTCCCTTTCATTCCGTCTACCTTGTTCTCTCCAACCTCCTCGACCACTTCCTCCTCGATTTTGATAAGTTCCATCCTCAGAGAATATTTCATCCTCGTACTCTCTATATGAGATGGGACTCGGATTCCTTCTTCTACGGTGATGCTCATCCTCTTTATTTTTTTGTAAATTTTTGATCGCTTCTTCTTGTCGATCTTGTCTTCTAATTAATTGGGTGAGCATTTCTTGTATGTTCTGAAGGGCTTCGTTTCCTTCATTTTTCTCAATATCGGATTTCGACATTTTTTTTTTTGCTCTTTTTTTTTTGCCCCCTTTTTTTTTTTTGCTTTTTTTTTGGCTTTTTTTTTTGCCTTTCTTTTTTTTTTATTTTTTTTTGCCCTTTTTTTTTCTCTCTTTTTTTTTACACACACACAAATTAGTCCTCACAAGATCCTCACGTATATCGCTCGATCACTCAACGCTCGTGTATCACTCTTTTTTTTTTGCACTGTTCTTGCCTTTAATCACTCGGCTTTATATAAATGTCCCACAACTCACAAGGTGAATTATATAGGCTAGTATTGTGACAAGTATTTAATTTTACAGGGGCGGTAATCCGCACTCCAGCTTTATATTTATTTTATATTTCACTGTGGTGGTAGAACCGACCTTCGTGATAGATATGTATATGTATATATATAAAATATATATATATATTCACTGTGGTGGTAGAACCGACCTTCGTGATAGATATGTATATGTATATATATTCACTGTGGTGGTAGAACCGACCTTCGTGATAGATATGTATATGTATATATATTCACTGTGGTGGTAGAACCGACCTTTGTGATAAATAGGTATATTTATATATATAGGTATTTTTTTTATACTTTTTTTTTGTATACTTTTTTTTTGTATACCTTTTTTTTTTGTATACTTTTTTTTTGTATACTTTTTTTTTGTATACTTTTTCTTTTTTTTTGTATACTTTTTTTTTTATATTAAGAAGACGGAAGGTTTAGAAGATAGAAAGAAAGAATAGGATGGTAAGATAAGAAGATTATGAAAATGAAGGAAAATAGATACCACTTAGTAATGGAAAAACCGAGCTCGAAGCCAGTGATCGACCCCCACACGACGTGCCGTGGTAACCGCTATCGCTAGTATGATTTTAGTTCCCAAGATCGTTCCAATATTAAGCAAATGATTGTTTTACTTCAAGCCCTCTACGTGACGCGCCGTAGAAAACCGGAAGGTGCGATTCAAACACGCCACAAGGTTTCTAACGCCTCGATAAGTGAATTGAAATCACGATTTATATTTTGGAGACACACTCAACAAAATAAGAAGAAAGTTTGTTAATACAAACACTCACAATTTTTTTCATAAATTTCAAGGTCTCCTTTACAAATGAAAATGAGGGCTATTTATAGCCAAAATTCCTACAACTATTACAATATAAAATTATAAAATAAAGACTAAAAAATTATAAATTCAACATTCAAAGCTCCTAAAATCTGATCCATGACAAATCAACCCATAAGTTAAGGAGTCAACACATTTTTAGGGGACAAAAATCAAGGACCAAGACTTGAGTTTTGAAAATAAGAAAACAAAGTTAAAGAAAAATATGTTGTTGTGGTTTTAGTGGAATAACAGATCCTAGACTTCAGATTTTGATCTTGATGTCTTCTAGATAATTGTAGTAATGCCTCTTAGCTTTCCAAATCGACCTGAATCGTCTCAATCGGATATCGGACGTGAAAGTTATGATAAAAATACGAACATGTATCGTATCTGAAATTTCAACGCCTGCTTTCAATTGTATCGTATCTTCAGTTAGGCTTATTGCTTGGAATGATGACATCAACACTTTTAATCTAACATGTGACGGATTCAATAACACAAATTAATATGTTATTATATTTATGATCACCGGTCTGATTAAAATGATTTTGCACGAGCATTGTTAATGAATTCTTTATCGCATTTGCTCGTGATCTTGTTATTGGTCCCACAGGAATGTATAGTTCTTCTTCTGACTGACTGACTACTTCTTGATTCACATCAACAGCTTGACTTTCTTGATCTTTAGCTGATGATGTGTTGTTCAAGGTTGAGCACTTTGGATATTTCTTCTCTCAGAATATGCAGTATGCTTAAAGAAATATGTTTGCTCAGATATATTCTTGTAAGTGCTTCTAGTTGCTTGTAATTCTTGGTGACTGATCTTCAAACTCTGGGGTATATATATAGCCCTTTAATAGATCCGTTGAGAAAGATCCGTTGGGCAAAATTCCGAAACAACTGGATGGCTGACTTGTATAGACCAATATCCGGATTTTGCGTGGTTTGAAGATTTCTGTCGGCTTCAGTATTTAAATACTTTATCCTTTCAGTATTTAAATACTTCTTTATCAAACGGGACTTGACTTTAGCGAATACCAAAGCTTCTTTTTCAAACGGTCTTTAGTCCTGTTTCGATGTGTATTGAAGGTCTCAGTACTTCACATCTTGAATGATGTATCCATTTGTGCTGTAGGCTATGAAGGAGAGGTCGTTGTATGGAATGTTTGTTGTATGGTGGGACAGCTTCCATACTTGACGCTTTTAGACTCTATTACTGTATGATGGCATGATGACAAGTCTTCGATACAGGATCAACAACTTCGATTAGACTTTCGATACAGTAGCTTGTTGTATGATGGATTGGCACTTTATCGAAACATTTTATCAAAACCTCGATGCAGGGATTGTTATCCCAACAAAGTATTTGAAGGTAGCGCAACAACTTCTTGATGAAGTCGTGAGTATAGGGAAAGAAGAAAAGAGTGGTGGGGAATTAACTAAGGATACCAAGGATACCAAGGAGGCCGGAGACGGCGTGCTAAATGTACGGTTGGCCTCACTACGGCGGAGAATCAAGAAATTCATATGAAGAAAGCCAAGCTTGTTGACATGCTTGACGAGGTAAATACACATTAAAATTTTTTTAACTCGTTTATATAACATTTTTACTTGTATTGAATGACCTTATAAGTAGTATACATATAACTTAATATTGACAAACCATATTTGAACGAACATTAGATGAAAACAGTTACTTATTAATTTCCCCAAACTAGAAAATGTGAGCGAATTTATTGAGGCACACTCATGCTTCTAGTGACACAGTATAGTAATGCATTTGAATAATACTTATATTAGAATATAAAAAACTTAATATAAGAAATGTCAAGAATCAAATATTAATTTAATGTAGCAAAAATGATGGAAATGTAGGTTGTGCAGAGGTACAAACAGTATGAACAGCAAATGCAAATGGTAACAAGTTGGCGTTGCAGACAATCTCAAAGCAGTTCCGCTGCCTCAAAGATGCTATCATGGCCCAAATGGGAGCTGCTAGCAGAAGCTTAGGCGAGGAAGACAAGAAAATGGAGGGGTCGTCACGCCTTAAATACATCAATAACCAGATCCGACAGCAGAGAGCCTTAGAAGCAGTTTAGGATGATCCAGAACAATGCGTGGAGGCCTCGGAGAGGCTTGCCCGAACGCTCTGTTTCCGTTCTTCGCGCATAGCTCTTCCAGCACTTCCTCCATCCGTATGTGTTTTACATTTTATTTTTCACTTCTTCATCTTTCATTAATCTAATTCTTGACTTTTATGTGCAGTTATCCCAAGGATACAAACAAGATCATGCTTGCCAAGCAGGCAGGCCTTAATAGGAGTCAGGTATGTACCTTATATTTTGTCTTATCAAACACACACACACACAACTAATTCAATTGGATTAATTATTAATGAAATTTTGAACCGAATTAAGGTGTCAAACTGGTTCATCAATGCCCGCGTCCGGCTCTAGAAGCCGATGGTGGAGGAGATGTACTCGGAGGAGATCAAGGGAAAGCAAATAAAGGAATCAATAGAAGATGAGACAGCAAAAACTGAAGAGACTCAACCTCGAATACATCATAGATGGACAGCATCAGGAATCCCAAGAAACCGCGAAATGCTCCATCAACGATCATGCAAGCAGAGGCATCCAATGTGGAGGAGAAGCAACAGATCTCCATGAGATTTGGGTTTGATGAGAGGCAGAGTAGAGAAGGATTTAGCATAACGGGGGCACCTGTGAATTTCTTCAGAACGTATCCGATTATGGGAGTGGAACAGTTCCAACCACCATATTCAAACAATGGAGTTTCTCTCACATTAGGCCTCCAACACTGTCACAATATTTCCATCCAAAACAGAAGCATTGAGGGTGGGGAAGGGAATGATTTCAGCACCTTCAATGCTCATAATACGATGACGTCGGGTGTGTGATAACAGTGACGTGCAGAGGACAAGACAACGAGATCTGATTTATAATTACTAGGGAAAAAGAAGTTGGTGCAAATGCATGATAGTTTATATGAGGTAAGAAGCTTAGAAACTGTAGTCTGTAGTTGTATTGATCACATTCAGACCAAAAAGCTTTAGTCTATTTCTTAGAGAATATTTGATTTTGAGGGTTTTGTTTTGTATATTAATTTTGATGTTACAGATTATTTAGATGTATTGGGTGGTAGTGGTATAGAAGAATAAAACAAATAGTTGTTATACATTCATTATTTCCACTGTTGCAAATCTTGTTATCTTTTGTTCTTGTCATCGCAAGCAACCATTATAGATTACTAGTTACAAACTTTGAATATGCAGTTGAAGCAAACAAAATCAATACATAAACACAAATAATCACATATTTCAAAAATTCCTCAGAAATGAAGGCATCAAAAAGCTATAATGAGGGAAAATTACATGACGCATACACCCTATCTACATAATTTCAAAATTAGTACAGACTGCTTTAGAGTTTTTAATTTTCCATATATTCTTAAGAACTAGGCAGATATGTTACAGAATCATGCTTGGCTAGAATTGAAGTCTGATAATTTCAGTCGAACAAAGCCAGCCATATCATACTCTGTTAACAGTCAGGTCGTTGCCATCGAGCATAGCCAGCCTTTGCTTGGCAACTTTCGACCTGTAGCACCAAACTTCGAATGCTTCGGTCAAATCCGGGTAGCGCATCTGTTTATTTCCGAACCACTCTGTCAAAATTTCTGCTTGGTCAGACGATGGTAATGCAAGAATCAATGACACAAATGCTGATTCCAAGGATGGCCAAAGCTCGTCGTTAGATTTCAACAGCATATCATTGCCGTCTTGAGATGAGACAGAATCGATTGAAGGCTTCACGAATCTAACAAACGGAAGCCAGACTTTAACCATATGAAGGCGTTTCATGGTAGGCAAGATGAGAGCCCCGTACCCTATAACTTCCAACACTTTTACAGCGACCTCAAGAACTTTCACCTGAATTGGTAATGAACTTTCTCGACAAGCTTCCTCAGCAACTTTCACTATACTTACAGATGTCTCCACCCAGGTAAGAACAAAATCGTTTGAGATTCCCAACTTTGTTACTATTTGGAAAACCCATGACAAATCACTTAGATAGGCCTGGAATAACTCGATCTTCCCTGCTTCAGCCATTGATTCTTGGAGATCACCAACCATCGAATCCACAAGGTTAACAAATCTCGTTATTAATCTGTTGGCACATAGATTTGCTTCCATTTTAATTTCATCATCAGCAATTAACAAAGGAGCATCATCATCCTCAGTCAGCAGATACTCAAGCTGCTGCTGCGATGAGGCCTTTATATCATTCATCGAAGATGGGGGGGACGATGTGGCAAATTGTATGGCTGATACAAAGACCTTAGCAACAGCCAAAGGATTGACTGGCTGAAGACGAGCAAGTATTGGTTCTGCTCGGGATCCCATTCCCGGAACAACTTTCAAAATCTCTTCTTCCTCAGATTCATCCCAAGGGACTGCTTCCAAATAGCCTATACAGATGGAAACAATTTGTGGGCTTACAAGTAGTATGGCAACTCTCAATATGCCAAGAGCATTCTTAACGCTACCTATATCAGTCACAGTCACATCTGAAGGGATGTAGAAAAGTCTAAGAATGACGATATGGTGGTCAAAGTCGCACTCTTCACAATGAACCTCAACACAGTTACGTGAGTCGAGAATCTGGCATGTTGGCCAAGTGTCTGATAACCGCTCAGCAAAATACTGGCTTTTTTCCACCAGAATATGTGAATGACAGTATATCCAATCATCACGCCCTTCCTGTGTTCTGATCCTTACAACAACATCGCTAGTAGATCTGTCACCAATCCTGCTCAGCATCCTAGATTCATTATCCTAACCAAGAAATAATTGCTAAGTAGTTTCCAGCAGGCATGATTTGTAGCACTTAAAGCATGCAAGATAACTCACAGATAATTCCATCAGCTGTTTTTTTAGTTCAAAATGTTGTGTCTTTTAAGCATTGCAATACCTGTGGCCGGACAGGGAAACACAGATAAATGATGAGTACTCAAACTACATAATTCCATCTGTAATCAGTACACCCACAACATATTGAAATGGAGAAACACAACTTGTAACTGTTCTTTGCAAATTTACAATAGACAGATCCACAATTGATGCTTATACCAGTTAATTATGGAATAGAATTTATAGCATATAGAGATGCTTCAGACCTAAGTATAAGCATAACATAGCTTAACAAGTTCGAACTCCATTGCTCGACGAATCAGTGACGACATCCAAGAGATATACTGTTAGTACATTCATCTGCAAAAAGCAACAACTTTTAGATGCCTGATATTACGATGGATACATCCAGTGTCTCGAGCAGATCCAAAAAAACAGTATAACACAGATGAAGAAATCGACTCAACACTGATAAGCAGTTACCAATATCTCTCGTATTTCAGTATCCATCTAGATGATGTATTAACAATTACACATGAAGCATAGACGTAAACCTTGTAAATAGAAAGAATAGCACGGTGTGGTCAATACATCAAACCGTGCCATACGATCAACCGGAAAAGGAACAGAATCGGACTAGACCTACTGCCTACTGGATAAGACCGCATTGAACAATTCAACGTTCTAAAACCATAAATTATAATATTATTCAATAGAGAATAAATTGAGAACAAACATTTCTCAGGCATCTCCAGCAATACTGCAAAACCCCAATTGCAGTAGCAAATCTGCTCCAACCAAACGGCAAAACGCATCGCAGATTGAAGAAACACAAATGAAGTAGAGCGATTGGAAGAAGAAGAATTAGCAATAGATTCGTGAAGAAGAAGACGAAGCAAATCTGCGAGAATTTAGGGCTTGTGAATTGTGATTCTTGTGAAGGAGAAGATGCGCTTATTTTGTGAATAAGAATTAGGTAAGGCTCCTGATTATTTTCCTTTTTATACTATTCTTATTTTGTTTTTTTAGCAAAATTAAAAAGATATAAATCTTTACAAATCTTGCATTTATGCTAATAAATCTTTTTAGATTATTTAGGGGTATGAATTTGTTTCCGTCCAACCAAATTAAGGTATCTGTGAAAACTGTCGGTTAAATTTGACGGACTTGTTGACTTGTTCGTTAAGTGACATGTGTCACCTTTTGATTGGCCACATAATAATAAAAAATAATAAAAAATATAGAAGTCTAAAAAAATATAAAAAATAAAAAAAAGTTGGAAAATTTTTAAAAATTCAAACTTTATTTTTTTTTAAAAAAGAATCTTGAATATTAATATTAAATCGAATGTTTTTATTTAAAATTCTAAATAAAAAATAAAGCAAATAAAAATGCATAATACCGTGTGTCTAACTCACCCAAAATAAAGAACAAATGTCTAAAAACAAAAACATCCAAAAATGCAATGTCAATCAAAAATGGGTACCGTCCATAGTACATCCTCATGTAGTGCATTTTCTGTCGGATACACTACACGTGGCGTGTATGGACGGTGCAAATTGATGTATTAGATGGAACATCGATCTGCATCGTCCATGCACGCCACGTATAATGCATCCGACAAAAAATGCACTACAGGAGGGTGTACACCCAACCATCAAAAATTCCCTGTGTGCCGAAAGTGATGGCCATTAATCAGCCAAACCAAACCAAACCAAACATACCCAGTATATCCCGCTCAGAGCAGGGTCTGGGGAGGGTAAGATGTACGCAGACCATGCCCCTACTTATTATGGTAGGGAGGCTATTTCCGTGAATACCCCCAGCTTAGTGCACAGCAGAATCTTGTGTGATAAATACCAAGAAAAACATATGATTCGAAAAAGCTCGAGACCATACCTGAGCCCATGGCTTGATCCACATGGGACTTACCTAAGCGGGATTTGGTTACTTTACTCCCGATGAACGCTGCTCTAACAAAAGAGAGGTTGGCTCTGCGCACAGCTCCCTGTCAAAAATACACCAACGAAAAGACAATAGGATAAAATATACAATAAAAGTAAAAATGCAATACTCTAGGTCAAAACTAACCGAGACAACCCAACCCTGAGACTCTCAACTACAGCACCGCTCCCTATAAAAGAATCCACAACTCTGATCTGGCGCCTCCAAGTGCACCTATCAACAGTCATGGTCTCGGAAAGGTTTAAGACCTTCAAATCTAATCTCAGTTGCTCCTCCCACGTCCTCCTCGGTCTGCCTCTCCTCCTCTCCCCGACAACCATTAAACTCTCGACCCTTCTCACCGGAGCAGATGTCTGCCTCCTGCGGACGTGGCCAAACCATCTCAATCTCCCTTCCCTAACTTTCGCTGAAATCGACGCCACTTCCAGCGCGTTCTTGAAAACCTCATTCGCAATTCTATTTAACATTGTGTGACCACACAACCAACGTAACATTTTCATTTAAGCCACTTCCAACTTGCTCTCAAGTGACTTCTTCATCGCCCCCGTCGCCATCAATCAACCTTTATCACAATTCATTATTCATGATGTGATGATCAGCTCTAGAAACCTGTGTGAAACAGTCTTACGTTACGTAATATATAGTACTATTAAATATGGAAATTCCAATTGTTAGTTAAAGAATATATTTAAATATAATTATTATAAGACCGTTCTTTTAGAGCCAGCCGAAAAACACCCATGACGCCGTCGTCCCCTTGCGCCGTCACCATGGCTCAACGTTCTGGGTTTTTTTTTTTTTTTCTTGGAAAAGAATAGAAACGTTGCAACATGTTTTGAAAATGGGACTTGGTACCAACGGCTATATAGCTGTTTTTTGTAACTTTTTTAAAAAAAAAAATAATAACACAATTAAACCCCAAAAAAACCTTATAAATACAGCTTATTATTCCATACTTCACACACACTTCCAATCTATTAAATCTCTACTTCTATTATCTATTTCCATCCAAAATGAATCCAAACCAATCATGGATCAACAACATGCTAAACGATCCGACGAATCAAATGCCGGGATCGCCTTCGAATCCCAGTTATAATCCGGGATCGTCTTTGAATCCCGGTTACAATCCGGGATCGTCTTCGAATCCCGGTTACAATCCGGGATCGTCTTCGAATCCCGGTTGCATTCCCACCTTCCAACCCGGATTTATGAATCCTGACGATCTAGCATTGTTTAGCCAATGGAAACAACATCAATATAATCAATTTACACAATCTCAACAAACAAACCAAGCCATCCATTCCCAACTAAATTCGGACCATGGTTCGTTTTATCAAGTTGACGAAGACGAAGATGAAGATAAAACGGAATCCGATGAAGAAGTTGTTCCGACACCGACTTCAAAAAAATCGAGGAGCAAGACGATGGCGAAGAAGCCAAAGTCAAAAGCGAAGACGAAGAAAAGCAACTGTAATACCCGACATTTTTATAATGCAATATTATTATTTTATAATAATATTATAATGCATTTCATGTTATTTAATTTCATTTAGAGGATCATGAACATTTATTTCGACGTATCACAAATCCTAACCCAAGTCATTTTGTCAGATATAAATTAAATGGTCATTACTTATTTTATAATAGTTATTAATTATCCGAGTATAATACTGATATTATTATTATTATTATTAATATTATTAATACCATTTTTATTAAGTATTAATATTATTATTATTATCTTTATTATTTTCAGATTTTATTATCAACATTTCCAATTAATTGTTATTCTATATTTACTATTATTATTATTATACTATTTATACTTTAACCATGAGTTATAACTTAACCCAACTATGATAAAATTTAATTAACCATAATTAAGAACTCGGGTGCAGATCGATGAAACAACATCAGAAATTTCACTCCACCAAAACTCCTCGATACATATCTTAAATACAAACCTAATTCAACTAAAACACTTAAAAATCTACACCTATGAATACACAAATTCTGCAGTGCAGAAACCCCTTTACAGAAATCTTACTTTCAACATCTTAGTACAAAAAAAAAGAGAGAAAAGAAAATACAATACAATCGTTTCTTTCATAGCCAGAAGTTAACCCCGCGAAACATCCGACGCGATCATCATCAACAGACCACCAAATATCCTATTCTGCAAACTAAGGAGCACAGAACACGGATCTGATCGGGTTCATCATTCGGCCAAACATTCCAGTAGCGTCGCATCTGATTTCCGTTCAATCTTACGAGGTAAAACTCATAGTCCTTCTTCTCTTGCCTTTAATCCGAGTATTCTTCGATCTTAAACTTTTATCTGCAATATTATCGGAACTTCTAACACCATGTCCGATCACAACCCCTCGGTACCAACAACATCATATTTGGGAAATGAATCCTTTTAAAAGCTAAAACAACATCAGATAATAACTCGAAAATATATATATATATATATATATACATATATATATATATATAACTACTAAGCATTCCAATTTTTATGTAGTCCAGACAGTCCCGTTTCTCAACCATCGGGCTGCCGTCGAACCATATTCAGAAATCCTTCAAGCCATTTTACCAATCTTCAAATTCGGAAAAATCAAAAAAAAAAACAATTTCACCCCGATTTCAGAAGAAACCAGTAAACCAGTTTCAAACCCCAATAAGAAACTTCAAATTTGTCCAATCGGACTGCAAATCGTAACTTACCGACCCAAAATCAACCTCAGGAAGACTAACCCCTTACCTTTCACTCAATGCCACGACCCTTGAGATTTTAGACTGATCGGCACGGCGAATCGGGAGACGTGGAAGGGGCTTTCCTGTTTCCAGTCGAGACCTGACCCGAATGATGGGATTTTCCGTCGCGTCGCCGATTCCCCTTTTTGTTCATTTTCGCCGCCGTGGTTGTGTGTGTGTGTGTGTCCGATTTGTCTTGATTTTTGGTACAGAAGGTTAGAGGGCCGCGATTCATTTTCGGCCGAGAAGAAGGAGACGCAAAGGCTGGCCGTGTATGTGTGTGCGTTCGATTCCTCTGTGTGTGTGTGTGAAATTTTTTCGGGAATCTTCTCCCGGCAGAGAGGAAGAAAATTTGGAGAAGGAGGAGAGAGATAGGAAGAGAAGTAGACGGGAAGAAGAAAGAAAATGAGTTGGGTCGGCTAGGGTTAGATTTTAGGGTTTATATACACGCGAATTTTTAGGACTTTTCAATTTAGCCCTCCCAATTTGCAGAAATTTTCGTTTCAGCCCTAGCCAGTATAATTAATTCGATTTTAACCCAGTCAACCTTCAAACTTCAATTAAATCCTAATTTTGACCGAAATATTAAAACGTCGACTTTCCATTTATATTAATGATTAATCCGAATTATTGTCTAAACATTTTAATTTCAGTCATTAATAATGTTAACTCTTCGGTTAATATTAATAAGCAATTAAAATTTATCTTGAGTTATTATTTAGTGATACGTATCTTTTCATTTATTATATAGCTAGTAAATTGTAAGTTTATAATTATTATTCTTATTATATCATATGTAGACTTTATTGAGGATTTACGGGCTTAGGACTGTGAGTCAGGCATCTTCATTTCAAGTCAAACATCATCATCATCATTTATTCAGGTGGGAATTTTCACTATCACTTTAATTGCTTTAATTGGACTCTGTATGTGATGTTCTATTCATATTCAAAATTTATATGCATGTTGTAATTCAGGCTAACCTGTATTCGTGTAAGAGGCTATCTTAAGATATATGTTGTTGCGGGGACACCTGCGCAACCTCAATATTCACATACATGCTCGATTCATGTTATGTAGTATTGTGTGTATGTTTATGTTGTTGCGGGGGCACCTGCGCAACCTCAATATTCGCATTGTGCGTGCTAGATTCATGCTATACGTAATATTGTGTGTATGCTAATGTTGTTGCGGGGGCACCTGCGCAACCTCAATATTCGTGTTATGCGTAATATTGTGTATATGCATTTACGTTGAGGAAAATATGATAGATTGTTCATGTCATGCTTTCCATGAGATTGTATATTACTGTGATCAGTGTGATTTCCACGAGCTGAAGGAAGCTCACCCCCACCTTTATTGAACCCGCAGGTTGAACCGAGCCGGATGGACGAAGGAGCGAGTCGAGAGGGCATATGAAAGAGGAATAATTATATGATGTTTCTTTATGTCAACTGTTTGAAACTTTTTGGGGAAACTTTGACTAGAAATATTAAATTATGATTATTTTCTTCCGCCGCAAATTTTTACCTCGTATTTATGATGAAATGTTACCTTATTTAAAGGTATTTATGTTTATGTCTTTGTAGCGACTCGACTTTGTAGGCGAGAATTATTATATTCTCAAGAAAATTATTTTTCTCAAAATTTACCTTTTATTTATTTTCCCCAATATTTACCCTTGAAAGTCGGGGCGTTACATAGTGGTATCAGAGCGAGGTCTTACCTTTCTGTAGACTCGCTAAAATGTAAAAGTATCATATGCTCTCAGCTTCGCCACTTCGTCACTCCGTCAGAGGTACCGAATTTTAGTCATTAATCATGCATATGTCATTTCATTTTACTTATATAATTATTTATGTATGTACGCACTGTTAGAATGGCCAAACCTAGAATGACCCCACGTAAGAAGCTCCCAGCTACTTTTGTCTCGCGTCTCCTAGCGCGTAAGGACTGGTGGGACGACCCTAGTCTACCAGAAAATGCGCCACACTACGTCATTAATAGACTAAGTAAGTGGCTAAAAATCTGGGAAACAAGGTTCCGTCACTGGCCAGCTAGAACACTTGATGGAGAAATTATCCGAAGACTGGAGTTGCTGCATCTTCCGGCTTTGGAAAAGGGCCATCAAGAGATCGCTTGAGGAGCGAGAGGCTGCAGACTATTTCCAATTTGTCGTTGGACGCCTATTGGATTTATATGCTCGAGAGGAGATTCCAACTGCAAATTGGGATGCCGACTCCACGGACGAGGAAGAATTAGAGGAGGATCCCGAAGAAGAACCATAGGAGGATCCCGAAGAAGATCCAGAAGAAGAACCGGAGGAGGATCCTGAAGAAGATCCAGAAGAAGATCCGGAAGAAATTCCTGATGAAAGCTCAAGGGTGGATCTCGCCGAAAACATGAAGGATGTGATGATGGCGGATGTCGAGTCTGAAGACGAGGTCATTTCGTGGATTGAGCCACGACCCCCTATTCCCATTGTAGAAATTATTAGTAGTGATGATGAGGAGTAGTCATAGACTCAGTTCATTTTATGATATCTATTATTATTGAAAATTTTCATGGATGTACCAAACATATTATATTAATGGAAAAGCAGTTCTTTTATTTCACTTATATTGTCTATGTGTTGCGACTATTATATGCATTCTACATATCACCTAATTCTTTATTTCTCGTACTGCGCCGACTAATGAGTTTTAAAACTCGTTGGCAGACTCATGACTAACCGCGAAAATCGCAATGCTCCACCCACACAAGATCAACTCTTGGCTGGATTGGCCACCTTGCTTCAAGGCGCGACTATCATACCGCCGAATAACCCTGAGCAGGCTCAAGCTCAAGTTATTAAGCGGTTCAACCATTTCAAGCCGCCTGTCTTTCTTGGTCGTGAAGGACCAGCAGCCATAGAGGAATGGTTGATGAATATAGATAGCATTTTTGACTACATGGCATCCACCGACGCTCAGAAGGTGTCATGCGCCGTGTTCCAACTTAAGGAAGATGCTCGGACATTGTGGATGGGAGTGTGGAGGCTCAAGACCCAAGACGAGAAAGACACATTCACTTGGGATCAGTTTAAGGAGACGATCATGGAAAAGTACTACCCAAGAGCATATAAGATCAAGATGCAGAAGGAGTTCCTTGATCTAACCCAAGGTGGAATGTCGGTCACCGAGTATGAGTGCAAGTTTAACCATATCTGCCGTTTCGCTCCCCACACGGTCGAGACGGATGATATGAAGTCTCAGAAATTCCGGGATGGGCTTCGTGACCGGATTCGCCACCATTTGACTGGTCATGGTCGTTTCAGCTACAATGAAGCCGTTTCAAGGGCCGAGGACATTTCTGCTAGTTTAGACGTGGAGAAGGCAAGGGCACCACCAGTTGCAACAAATAACAAGTGCAAGTGGCACGATCAAGGAGGTGGTAGTAAGAAGAATGTTAAGACTGGATCCTCGGGGGTGAAACCCCAGACTGATAAACCTACGTGTGCTACTTGTGGCAAAGGGCATAAAGGTGTTTGTATGCTTGGTCAGAAGCGGTACTACTTTTGCCGTGAGGAGGGACACATGGTCTCAGCGTGTCCGAAGATAGGAAAAGGCCCAGGCAATAATGTTCAAGGTCAAGGCTCAGGAGGCATAGCTCGAGTGTATAGCATGGCCGAGGCTGAAGCATAGACTGGACCCCAAACCATGTCAGGTATGTAATCAATTGCAAATATTCCTGATTTGGTGTTGTTCGATACGGGTGCGTCTCATTCATTCATCTCTAGAAAGCTTTGTACTATGATTGGTTGTAGAAGTAATAAAGCCCCTAGATCTTTTTTAGTTAGCATGCCTGCGGGGGGAGTAGTGCGTGTAGACTCAATAACTAACAATGTGAAGATAGAGATTAACGAACATAGCTTCTTAGCCAACTTGCACATAGTGGAACTTAGTGATTTTGACGTTATTTTGGGTATGGATTGGTTGGACAAGCATAGAGCTGTAGTTGAATGCTCCGAAAGGAGAGTAACTTTATGTCCGTCCGTTGATGTCAAGACCGTATTCGAGGGAGTTAGACATAGCAGTACCCCGAAGGTGATTTCTGCCATGAAAACTGTGAAGATGCTGAAGAAGAGTGATTGCCAAGGATTCTTGGTGAACGTGAAGGGGAAAACAACTTTGGAGAAGACGGTAACTGATGTACCTATCAAGGAGTATCCAGACATCTTTCCCGAAGACTTGCCCGGAGTTCCGCCGAATCGTCAAGTTGAATTTTCGATTGACCTAGTGCCAGGAGCGGCACCAATATCAAAGGCTCCCTATAGGATGGCGCCTAAGGAATTGCAAGAGTTGAAGGTACAACTCCAGGAACTGCTCGACTCTGGATTCATCCGACCGAGTGTTTCGCCATGGGGTGCGCCAGTGCTATTCGTGAAGAAAAATGATGGAAGTTTGAGGATGTGCATTGACTATCGTGAACTTAATCGACTCACGATAAAGAATAAATATCCACTTCCTAGAATAGAGGACCTATTCGATCAACTTGGAGGATCGGGAGTATTTTCGAAGATAGATTTGAGATCCGGATATCACCAGCTGAGGATTAAGGGTGATGATATCCCGAAGACCGCATTTCGAACTCGTTATGGACATTATGAATTTATAGTGATGCCATTTGGTTTGACTAATGCGCCAGCGGTATTCATGGACCTCATGAACTGTGTATTTCAACCTTATTTGGATAAGTTTGTCATTGTGTTCATAGATGACATACTAGTGTACTCAAGGACCAAGGTCGATCATGAGCAGCATCTTATAATGGTATTGGAAATATTGCGCAAGGAGAAGTTATATGCGAAATTCAACAAGTGTGAATTTTGGCTTAACCGAGTTGCATTTTTGGGACATGTGGTCACTTCTAAAGGAATTGAGGTTGACCCGATTAAGGTAGAAGCAGTTAATGATTGGAAAGTACCGAGTAATGCGAATGAAGTTCGCAGCTTCTTGGGATTAGCCGGTTATTATCGGAGATTTATCGAGGGATTTTCGAAGATAGCCGCACCGATGACTAAGTTGACTAGAAAGGGAGAAGTTTTATTATGGAATGAGAAATGCGAAAAGAGTTTCCAAGAACTTAAGCGAAGATTGACTGCTGCATCAGTATTGACGATTCCCGATCCGACGAAAGAATTTGTCATCTACAGTGATGCATCCAAACAAGGTTTGGGATGTGTATTAATGCAAGAGGGCAAAGTAGTTGCCTATGCTTCGAGACAGTTGAAACCGCACGAGCTGAACTACCCTACTCATGATTTGGAATTAGCAGCGGTAGTTCATGCCTTGAAGATTTGGAGGCATTACCTATATGGAGGTAAGTGTGAAATCTATACAGACCATAAAAGTGTGAAATATATTTTCACATAGAAGGAATTGAATATGAGGCAGCGCAGATGGCTTGAGTTGGTCAAAGACTACGATTGTACAATTCATTACCACCCCGATAAAGCAAACGTAGTTGCTGATGCACTAAGCCGTAAGGCAAGAGGAGATCGGACTTGTTTGTTGACCAAGGAGGAACACTTGGTCAAGGAATTTGCAAGGATGAACCTTGAGCTGGCTACACCATCGGGACCAGCTGAGTCATTATTGGCTAGTTTGGTAGTACAACCAACCTTGAGGGAACAAATCAAAGAAGGTCAAGGACAGGATGACTTCTTGGTCAAGATGAAAGAACGTACTCTTTCAGGTGAGGATAAAGGTTTTAGCGTGTCCGATGATGCACGATGTATTATGAAGGAAGGATTTGTGTGCCCAATGTTGTTAAGTTGAGAGAAGCTGTATTGAAGGAGGCACATAGTACTTCGTATGCAGCACACCTTGGGAGCCCTGGGAGTACAAAGATGTACCAAGATCTTAGGGGGACATTTTGGTGGGAAGGTTTGAAAATAGATGTGGCAGACTTTGTCAGAAAATGTATAGTTTGTCAGCAAGTGAAGGCAGAACACCAACGCCCCTTTGGATTACTTAAGTCACTTCTGTTAGGAATATGCCCTCGAATGCCACTCAGAGGATGAGAGAGTGAGAGCAATTGTATTGTAATTATGAATATTATATTTAATAAGGAAATTATTATTTGTATATTATTGTATATCACTGGCATTGTGATTTGGTATATAGAATAATAGTCCTTGCATTTGAGCGTGAACATTCTACTCCTTATGGAGATAAGGAGATAGGCACTAGAAGTGTTTAGAGCTCGAATGCTTAACTAGTTCGCAAGTCGATAAAACTTAACAGGACATTAAGTTTTAATAAGACTTGTATAACTGATGCTAGGATGTGTGCACGTCTTGATAGCATAGTTATAAGTATATTGGTGGGACCAGTATACTCGAACACGACTCATACTCGATTCAGACACACGGTATTCACTCTCGGAGAGTCGATGACGAATCGAAAAGTTGTGATAGTATACGTGGACCTTTGACTTGAGGGTTCAGTAGAAAATGTGCCTGTGACGTTTAGTTTGTCATTAGAGTAGTTAGACTCATTTGCTTAATTGCTGAGTCGACCTCGAAGTGCGGACTATACGGCAGTAGCGCCTTTTGTCAGACGCCAAGAAAGGATTCTATCTCTGTTAGTGAGCGGGCGAATGTCCTATACGGTTAATGGCAAATAAGATCATAAGTCTTTGGCCAAAGCATTACGATATAGTCGTATTAGATACACTATTAATCATCGGTCTTGATTTGCATTAACACATGTATAGAGTTTAGTCAATGTAGGGTTTGACTTTACCGTGACCCAAGACTTGACCGGGACATCGATGAAGGGTCTATACGTATAGTATTCACGACATAATGGTTCGGAATGATTCGTTCATTCGTTCTCGATGGGTTTACTGATGCGGCCCGCCAGTCGGCTAAGTGTTGCCCGCACTCATTGGTTCCTCCCAATGCCGGCTGATACGAACCTACGGAGTCGCGTAATAGGATCATTGATGGATAAATATGAATTAATAATCTCTCTTATAATATTAGATATTAGATATCTAATTTTGATTTATCGGATATATCAAATAGCGGTCTTATGAATTGTAAGTAGGTTACTGGGTGATTACTTTAATTCATAAATTATATTTCTTAGAGAAATATATATTTGTGTTTGATATAATTAATTAATTGGATTAATTAATTAGTCCAAACACATTGGAAATAAAACGGATTCGTTTGACAAACATCCGGTACACGAGGGATTCGTTTTGACGAACATCCAGTACACGAGCCGAGTAAATTCGACCCGTCTTCTTGGAAATTTCCCTTAAGGCCGCCCCCCTCCATCTCTTGTCTCTTTTATACTTATTTTATGTCACTAGGTGACATATGTGAGGTGTATTTGATACCCTCAATCATGTGTTAAAGGTAGACTTTCATTTTTTTTATAAATAAAAGTCTTTAAAAAGGAGAGAGGACAACTTCTTCTTGCAAGAACTCAAAATCACGAATTTGAGAGAGTGTAAGGTTGAAAACTTCATCTTGATCTTAGAGACAAGATATAAGAAGAATACATTGAGAGAGAAAATTCCTACAAGCTTCCCTAGCCGCATTCTTGAAGAAAGGAAGCTTGTCGATTTTTCCATCAAGTTCCGGCGTGTGAAGTAGAGGCATCTTGCTTTAGGTGCTTGGAACGGGGGGCTCTTCATCATCATCATCATACGAAGGTTTTTCAGAGACATCATAGGTATGGGACTTTGATTCCTTGATCTTCGTATTTTTCTTTTCGTATATACGTTACTTGATCGATCCTCTTAGGGATTCTGTTTATTCTTCCGCTGCGTTTATTTTTTGTGGAATCCCAACAGTGGTATCGGAGCGAGGTCAAATATATCATATATACGATCATCTTTTCATTTGGAATGTTATTTGATGATGTTTATGATTTAGAATCATAATAGATATAATCGAAGAAATTTAATCATTCCTAGTAAGTCAAGTTTCGACTATTTTATGTGAATTATAAATCTGAAAAATTTGATTTTTGTTGATTTATAAGTTGATGTAACCGAGCTGATCGGTCACCAAGAACCGGGTTAATCTTAGAAGTTTAGCTAAGAAAACCCAAAATATATGAAGTATTCTCTCTTCTTTCTCTCTCTAAAAAATGCTGTATTCTCAGAGTGTCCTCTTTTGAGAAACCCCCTCTCTCCCTTTTATAGGAGGAGGGTGCCTTGTTGTCTAAGATTTTCCCTGATTTCCAGAGAAAATCCCGGATATCCAGGGATTTAGGCTGCGATTTTCCATCCCTGGATTTCCGGGATTGCAAGGTATGGGCTCTCAATCCCTGGATCTTAGGGATTCTGTCAGGTGAGTCAGGATCTTCTTTCCCAAGAGTTCGACCTTCCTGAGTTCGGTGGTTTTAGGTCGGCTTATTCCTATTCAAATCAGTAGGTCGAGAGACCTTTGAGGTCGGCAACCTTTATCGATATCATAGGTCACGGGCCTCCGAGGTCGGCGCCTTCTAACATATGTCACGGCTAAGTGGGGCCTCCGAGGTCGGCGACCTTTATCGATATCATAGGTCGGGGCTTCCGAGGTCGGCGCCCTTCTAACAGACGTTACGACTAAGTGGGGCCTCCGAGGTCGGCGACCTTCTAAAGGACCTTGAGGTTGTCATCCCCTTGTCTAAGAACCTAGGTCGGACTTTTATCGTCCATATTTTAAACCGGGTTTTCGGGAGCGTATATTCGGCGTCCTATCAACAGTCCCCCTACTCGTCGAGCCGTAAGACCGAGTAGAGTAAGATTTGTTTATAATCGGACGACCTTGACGCAATAACCCTTGGGACTCCGTTCCCGCATAACGAGGCTCTTCGGACTTCGTGCGCTATAATAACCTGTCTTTTCCTTTCCCCGCCTCCCAAACGCCGCGTCGATGGTCAAAGCTGTGTGTCGACTGCTATAGGTCGGATAAGACGGTGCCAAATCCCACCGTTCTTTCGAATAGGCATCGGACGCTCGTAACGTCTCTATCCTTCTTGGTTTTCGGCCCTCCCTCCTATAAAAGGAGGTCTTCTTCTTCCTTTGTCATTTCCGCGTTTTTATATCCTCAACCTCTGGTGCGAAAATTCTCAGGCGACACTAGCGATCACAGCTATCTGTCTCCGGCGATGCGCTTGCTCTACCTTTCTCCGGCGATCTTCCACCCAATCCCATGGGTATGTTCATCTAAACATCTCTTTAGTTTTTGATTTGTTTTACAGATATTTTCCTTTTCTTCTTCCTCCCTTTTCTTCCTTTTGTTATGTCGTCTGCTTCGGATTCTCAAAATATTTCCGGCGAATCGGCCGTGAACTCTTTTTTAGAGGGTCTTTCCTCTTCTGATGGAGATTCGGGGGGTAGGTCGGGGCGAGCTACTGGTTCCTCCCTCTGTCTTAGGGATGAGCCCTTAGGTGACGTAGACTGGTCCGAGCTAGGTGACATCCCTCCCTCTGGCATCCCCCTAATCATTGTAGATCCTCCTTCCCCTCCTCATGGACGAGGTAATCGTGACCGCCTCTTAGCCGATCCATATCGACGGTTGTAGGAGCGACTCGAGTTCTCCTCCCCATCCTCTATCGAGGACTAGCCCAGTGCGTTGGCTAGTTTTATAAGATTTCTTAGGCTTCTGGGTGGGAATTTGTCACACCTCGCTAGTGATACCCCGATCATCCTCCCCGGGCATATTACAGGTTTGTGGATCGTGTGAGCAGTGGTCTTCGCTTTCCACCCCATCCCTTCCTTGTCTCTCTCTCCGTTAAATACAATCTTCCCCTCAACCAGTTTTCTCCTAACTCTTTTCGCTACATGGTTGGTTTTCTCGTGCTGTGTCATTACAGACATGAGGAACCCGACCTGGTCTTTTTCTATTTTTGTTTTGGGCTGAAGAGTTTTAAAGGCTCCTTTTACTTGACTTCTCGAAACAACGCCCATTTCTTCACCCACCTCCCTCCCAATGTGAAGGACTGGAGGTCCCGCTTCTTTTTCCTTCGGCTCCCTACATCTGATTCTTGGGGTTTTCCTACGGAATGGACGCAGGCTACTCCGAGCCAGGATCCTATTCCTAGGCGCAATTCCATCCGAGCTGCGTGGGTCGAGAAAGTTCGGGAATGGAATGCCATTCCCTATAATGCTTTCCAGCTGACGCAATTCCATGATCTTCTGTTCCATTGTGGGCTGAGCTCGAATCCCTACCCGACTATCCCTGACATCGGTAGGCTTTATCTATTTTTTCCAGATCTTTGTTATTTTGCTTTTTAGCTATTTTCTTGACCGTTTGTATTGTTTTTTGTAGATCGGTTCATGCGGACCTGCCAGTCGGACGCCTCCAAGCCGGCTGAACCAATAAAAGAGAAGGTCCCTAAGTCGACGAATCCCCCCAAGGAGAGGGCAGAGGGCTCATCCAAAACTAAACGGAAGTTCCCTTCTCGCCCTAAGTTTGGGGTAACTCTCCCCTCTGACCTGGCTCCTACCTTGACCACCGGACGAAGCCCTGCGAGCTCGTCTCGGCAGCTTCAGGTCACTCAGAGGGCCTCTTCTCCTAGCTCCCCTGTTTCCAAACGGCCGAAGACCGCGGGTCCCCCAGGTCCGACTATGGAGACTCTTCTCCGCTGCAAGGAGTTTGAGAGATTTCTTCCCTATTTCAGCTCCATGGTCCCGGCTAAGGATAAGCTGGGATTACGAGATGCCGCGGAGGACCCTCGCTTTGATGCCATGATGATGTATTTTGGGAAGGTATTAACCTCTTTTGTCTTCCCCCCTTTTTGATTATTGTCACCTTTATTATTACCTCTCTGCTGACCTGATATAACTTGCTTTCTTGTGCAGTTCTTAGCCACCTTTGTGACCTTCGCAGAGGATCACAAGCTCGGCGCTACGTCTTCCTCCCACCACCTGATGCAAGCCGACTGAGGCCGCCTGTCCGGCTAATTCCGATCTCTCGGCTCAGCTTCAGGAGAGGGAGTATCGCTTAGATGCTGCCCTTAAGAAAAGTTCTGAGCGGGAAGCGGTTTTGGAACGGGCTCAGATGGCCAATGTTCAGCTGAACCAAGAGCTGAAGTTTTGGAAGACCCTGTCTACAGCTGAAACGGAGAAGGTGGGCCAGCTCGAGGCTCAGTTGTCGGAAGCTAGGGCCGAATCCGAGAGGATAGCTCAACTTGAGGCCCGGGCTAAGGCTGAGTTGGAGAAGGTCACCCAACTCGAAGCTCAAGCTAGAGCGGAATCGGAAAAAGTGACCCAGCTGGAAGCTCAACTAGCCGAGGCTAGATCCGAGGGATCGTCTTATGAGCGCAGGGCGACGGATGGCCGACGTCGATTTCTAACCAGTGATGTTGGTCACTCTTTCCTGGAGGTCTACCGTTCCGCCCTCCTGGCCCGGTATCACAATTGTACCGCTTTCCTGGTTAAGCTAGCCCCTGCCGCGACACAATATTTCGATTTTGCTCTAACTCGTGCTCGTGAGCAGCTAGCTTCTTTGGGTTTTAAGGGCGAGCTGGACCAGGATGCTGCATTGGACGGGGCTCCCATTCCTTCGGGTTGGTCCGGGGACGTGGAAGAATCTCCGGAGGCGGCCTGGTGGAAGGACGCCCTTGAGGAGTCCATAAAGCAATCTGGCCTGGATTTGGAGCTGCCTGCTACTCCACCTAGCTCACCTGTTAAGGCTAGCACTCCTAATCCCGAGGTGGTTGGTACCGACCGTGATGCTTCTCCTCCGTTGCCTCCTCCGTCTTCAGAGCCTGTAGTTTAGTGTAGACATGTATATATATTTTCTTCTGTTTCTTTTTATCAGATCGCACATTTATTTTGGATGACAACTTTTTGAGTTGAATATACTTGGGGTTTGTATGATAGTGATGTGCTTTGTATGACAAGTTGATGTAGTTCGGTGTTGATTGTAACCTTGATGTATCTTGTGCCTGTTTGATTTGATATGATTACTTTCCGACATGGCCCGACTTTTTTCTTAGTATAGTCCTGACTATTAAATTTTGAAATATCTTAAATGTAACCCAACCATTTTGACTTAACTTTTTCACCGATCTTTAGTGTAGGTTGGGTATTTCCCTTAGTCATAGCTTCATAGGGCGGTTCACCCTTACTCGGATCTGGAGGCGTTTCGCCTGTTCAGATGTCAGAGGGCGGTTCACCCTTACTCGGATCTGGAGGCGTTTCGCCTGTTCAGATGTCAGAGGGCGGTTCACCCTTACTCGGATCTGGAGGCGTTTAGCCTGTTCAGATGTCAGAGGGCGGTTCACCCTTACTCGGATCTGGAGGCGTTTCGCCTGTTCAGATGTCAGAGGGCGGTTCACCCTTACTCGGATCTGGAGGCGTTTCGCCTGTTCAGATGTCAGAGGGTGGTTCACCCTTACTCGGATCTGAAGGCGTTTCGCCTGATCAGATGTCATTTCTAGTTTTGCTCGATCAACACATTCAGAGAGATATATTTTTGTAATAGACTTTTATTAAAACAACATAAGCTTTTTTCCACACCTCTTCACACAAAATATTTTTTTAAGTGACATATGTTCCAAGGTCTTTTGATGAGGTGCCCTTCCATATCCTCAAGCTCGTAAGCTCCCCCCGCATAAATTCGGATATCCTTGTAAGGGCCTTCCCAGTTCGGCTAGAGCTTTCCTGTTTTTCTGAGGGCATCAGCTCGCCTAAGCACCAAATCACCGACCTGGAACTGTCTCTTCCTGACTCTTTTGTCATGAGCTGCTTTTGTCAAGCTTTTGTATCTTTCAGTTCGTGCTGCCACCGCTTCCCTTCTTTCTTCTATGGTATCTAACACCTCCTTCATTATTTCCTCGTTCTCCACCTCGTTGAACCATCGAAACCGGTGGGACATTTCTCCGACTTCTGCGGGGATGACGGCTTCAGACCCGTATACCATACTGAAGGGTGTTTCTCTTGTTGACGATCTAGGTGTGGTCCTGTACGACCATAGTACCGAGCTAAGTTCATCCACCCATCCTCCTACAACTTTGTTTAAGCGGGTTTTTATCCCCTGCAAGATTGTTCTGTTAGTTACCTCCACTTGCCCATTAGCTTACGGGTGAGCAACCACAGCGAACCTTTGCTTGATATGCATACCCTCGCACCAGGACTGGGTTCTCTTCCCATTGAATTGGGTTCCATTATCTGAGATGAGTATCTGGGGCGCTCTGTACCTGCAGCAAATGTTGTTAAACAGAAAACTTATGATTCTTTGCTCGGTTATGGTGGCCACGGGCTCGGCCTCTACCCAGTTGCTGAAGTAGTCTATAGCTACTACTAAGAACTTTCTTCCTCCCGAGCCAGGTGTAAACTGCCCCATGATATCAATTCCCCATTTAGCGAATGGACAGGGCGCTCCCATGGTGATCATATCCTCGGCTGGGATGTGAATTAAGGGTGCGTGCACTTGACATTTTGGCATCGCCTAACCATTTCCACTGCTCTCTTGCTCATGGTCGGCCAAAAAAAACTAGCCCTTAGCGTTTTGCTAATCAGCGCTCTTCCTTTGGTATGGTCTCCGCAGCACCCTTCATGGATTTCTTCCAATATACTTCGCCCTTCTTCTTCCGAAACGCATCGTAGGTATGGACCGAGGTAGGACCTCTTGTATAGCTCATCATTAATGCAACAGAACCTCGCTGCTCTTCGCACAATTTTCATTCTTTCTTGCCTCTCCTTGGGTAGTTCTGCCCTTCTTAGGTATGCCAACAAAGGAGTTCGCCAATCTGCTATCTCGTTCACCTCCATCACCTGTTTCATGATGCTACTCCGGGCAGCTCCCAATCGCATCGTCATGAGCGGCAGTCCACTAAGGAGCTTCCCATTTTGCTAGGTAATCGGCTTTTGCATTTTCCGCCCTAGGGATATGGATTAACTTCCATTCCCTAGTTTTTTGGCACCTCTTTCACTTCCTCCACATACTTCTTCATCCGATCTTCATTTATCTCAAATTTTCCTTCTACTGTTGTGTGACCAGTTGGGAATCGAGTAAGCAATGAGTCGTCGCGCGCCCAAGTCTATTCCCAAGTGCATTCCCTTGACCAGGGCTTCATATTCGGCCTCGTTGTTAGATGCCCCGAAATCGAATTTTATGGCATACTCTAATTGCTCACCTTCCGGGGTAGTGAGGATTATCCATGCCCTGAACCACCGGTTGTCGCCGATCCATCCACATGTAACGGCCACTGTCCTTCCGGTGGCGATGGCATGGCCCCCTCTTGGATAAAGTCTGCTAGGGCTCGAGCTTTAATCGCCGTTCTCGGCTCATACTCCATGTCGTACTCCCCATTTCTACCGCCCACTTCACTGCATTTACCCGACACATTAGGTCGCCTAATATCTCTCTCAAGGGCAAGTTGGTTCAGCTTTATCCGGTGGGCTAGGAAATACGGCCTCGCCGCCCGGCTATAACCACTAACGCCGCCTTTTTCTAGCTCGAGTAGTTCCGTTCGCTCCTTGCAAAATTCGGCTTGTATAATAAATGGGCTTTTGCTTGTTCATTTCTTCTCTTAGCAAGACCGAGCTAACCGCTCCTTCTCCCACGGATAAGTAGAGTACAAGATCCTCTCCTGCACTTGGTTTGGTGAGCAGGGCTCGGCCAAATACTCTTTCAATTTTCCAAATCTTTGCTTGCGCTCCGGGGTCCATTCGAACTTGTTCCCTTTTCTTAAGAGTTTAAAAATGGGAATCCCTTCTCGGCCGAGCGTGATATGAAACACTCAGCCTGCTATTCTTCTGTTAGTATCTGGATATCCTTGATATTTTTGGAGGATTCATTTGCAAGATTGCCTTGACCTTCTCGGGTTGACCTCGATTCCTTGTTACGTGACCACATATCCTGGGAATTTTCCCGATTTGACTCCAAAAGAACATTTTGATGGGTTGAGCTTCATTTAAATGCAGCGCAGTTCTCGAACGTCTCTTCTAGGTCTACGATATGCTCTCTGTCTTCACACTTTTCACTAGCATGTCATCCACGTATACCTCCATGTTTCGCGATTTGGGATCTAAAGATTACATCGACCATCCTCTGATATGTAGCTCCTGCATTTTTTAATCCAAAAGGCATGCGTACATAACAAAAAGTTCCCTTTGAAACCACAAAACTAACCCTCTTTCTGTCCTCGGGTGCGAGAGGAATCTGATGATATCCCTAGGAAGCGTCCATCATACTGAGTAACTCGCACCCCGAGGTTGAATCCACTAGCTGATCTATGCGGGGTAACGGGTAGTGATCCTTGGGATATGCTTTATTTAGGTCCCGGAAGTCCATGCACATCCTCCACTTCCCCTGGCCTTTCCCCACCATCACAGCGTTGGATAGCCACTCCGGAAACTGGATCTCCATTATGTGTCCAGCTCGGAGGAGCTTATCGACCTCTTCCCCAATGACCCCGTCCATATCTGGCCCGAAATGCCTCCTCTTCTGCTTTACTGGTCTTATGGTTGGGTCGATGTTCAGCCTGTGTTCGGCAACTGTTGGGCTGATTCCCACCAGATCCTCAGCTGCGAACGCGAAAATGTCCACGAATCTCCTTAGCAGGCTGATGAGGCTTTCCTTTATTCCATCGTCCAACCGACTTCCCATGCGAGTTTTTGTTTCCGGCTTTCCTGGAACCAATTCTATTTCTAGTAACTCCTCGTTGGGCTTGACGCCTTCTTCCTCAGCTTCCTCGGGCGCCTTCGATTGCTTATTCCTCTTAGACTCCGGATCCGGACCCCCGAGCTCGGGTGTCCTCTTTCCGCGCTGCACTCCCTGCTTTACCGTTGTCTGATAACAAGATCGGGCTACAAACTGATCTCCTGCTACTTCTCTCACCTCACCTCCTATGGGGAATTTTACTTTCATGTGTGCGGTAGAGGCCACTGCTTCAAATTTGTTGAGCCCTGGTCGTCCTAAAATGGCGTTATAGGCCGATTTGGTGTCCACCACTAAAAATCTGAGTGTCTTGACCTTCCGATGGGGCATCCGACCTAGTGCTACTGGAAGCACCACTTCTCCGACTGGTTGCACCTCGGTCATACAGAACCCATAGAGCGCGGTATCTACCTTTCTCAATTCCACTTCCAGGTTCATCTGTTTGAAACAGTCATAGAATAAGATGTCTACCGAGCTTCCCGTATCGATAAACACCCTTTGCACATCATAACTGGCGATCTCCGCGGTGATGACCAGCGCGTCATTGTGGGGCGTATGTATCCCGTTATAATCCATGGGGCTGAACTGAATGAAAGGCCCACTGCCTACAGAGGCGACCTCCTTGAGCTGATGACACCTAGCCTTTCGCGCGTGGGCTTTTCTAGCCTGATTAGAACTTCCGTCGGTTGGTCCCCCTGATATCATGTGGATCACTCCTTTTTTAGCCGGGGGAGCAGCGGGTCCCCGAGGAGCTTCTCTTTTCACCCCCGCACCTCCTTGGGGCATGGGTGGTTGCCTCCGACCTCCATTTCTCTGCTGATATGTGAACTCCATCAGATGTCCCGCTCGGACCAGCCTTTCGATCTCATCCTTAAGGTGCTTGCATTCGTCTGTTTTATGCCCATAATCATTGTGGAATCGACAATAAAGCTCTGATTTCGGCTGGGTGGGCCTATTAGGACGAGATGCAGGCCACTCGATAACCCTGTCCATCTTACCCTCAACTGCTTCCAAAACCTGAGCTCTCCTCATTGTTAGTGGGCTGTTTGGTCAAATCTTGGTCGCCTTAGAATGATATCGTTCTTCTTTCGATCTGTTTTTCCCCGCGGCATTTCTTCCCGAGGTAAATTTCCTTGAAAGGTGTACTCCTCCCGTCGTATCAATCTGCTGGACCCCATTTCCCCATCCTCGGGCTTTTCTTGCAATTCCTCCATATCCTTCTCGGTTTCCTCAACATTAATGTATTTCGAGCATCGGGCTAAGACCTCATCATATGTTCATTTGGTTTTAGCTAATGAGGTGCGTAGCAACCCCGGCCTCAGTCCCTGCGTCAAGGCACTGGTTTTTACTTCTTCTGACGACGAAGGTACCTCCAGACATGCCTTCGTGAATCGGGTCACATAAGCTCTCAGCGCTTCTCCAGAATATTGCTTGATACTGAACAAGGACACGAAGGTCTTTTGGTGCGCCCTGGCGCTGGCAAAGTGAGTCAAGAACGCGGAGCTAAAAGTTTTGAAGCCGGTGGTGACCGGGGGTATCCGGTGGAACTAATCTCGTGACTAGCCGGTGTAGCCAAGAATGCTCTGCAACTCACGGCATCCGAATATCGATGTAGTACCGCCATGTTCTCGAATCGGTATAAATGTCGGGTAGGATCTGAGAGTCCATCGTAGGTAAATGTGACATCCCTAAACCCATATGGGAGCTCGGCCTGCAGTATGCCTTCTGAGAAGGGATGGCCTGGATGACTCTCCATGTCCTTCCCCGCAACCCTCTGTCGCAACTCTTCCAGCTCATCCTGCATGCTGGATATCAAGGGATCCTGTGTTTTTTCCTGTCTGGATCGCTCCCATATTCTTGGATAACTCTCCCCATGTTCTTCCTGCTGCTCAATTTCCTCCGGCCCATCCGAAAGGATGGGTATTACTTTCCGTGGTACCCTTTGTTTTTCGACCTCCCGGCTCTTCTTGATTGCACTGGCGATTATGTCGGCTAAGGCTTCCTTCGTCAGTGTAATTGTGCTTGGTGCGACTTCTTCTACAGGGGTGACATGTGTTTTTTCCAGAGTCGCTTCTCCACCCGCAGCTGCTAGTTCCTCTTCTAGATTTCTCGGTATTAACTCCCCTATTCTTTTCTGGTTCATTTCTTCCGCCATCACTAACCTCACGTCTCAACTCAAAGTGACTCGATGTCACATTTCCCACAGACGGCGCCACTTGATGTAACCGAGCTGATCGGTCACCAAGAACCGGGTTAATCTTAGAAGTTTAGCTAAGAAAACCCAAAATATATGAAGTATTCTCTCTTCTTTCTCTCTCTAAAATATGATGTATTCTCAGAGTGTCCTCTTTTGAGAAACGCCCTCTCTCCCTTTTATAGGAGGAGGGTGCCTTGTTGTCTAAGATTTTCCCTGATTTCCAGAGAAAATCCCGGATATCCAGGGATTTAGGCTGCGATTTTCCATCCCTGGATTTTCGGGATTGCAAGGTATGGGCTCTCAATCCCTGGATCTTAGGGATTCTGTCAGGTGAGTCAGGATCTACTTTCCCAAGAGTTCGACCTTCCTGAGTTCGGTGGTTTTAGGTCGGCTTATTCCTATTCAAATCAGTAGGTCGAGAGACCTTTGAGGTCGGCAACCTTTTATCAGATATCATAGGTCAGCGGGGCCTCCGAGGTCGGCGCCCTTCTAACAGATGTCACAGCTAAGTGGGGCCTCCGAGGTCGGCGACCTTTTATCAAATATCATAGGTCAGCGGGGCCTCCGAGGTCGGCGCCCTTCTAACAGACGTTACAGCTAAGTGGGGCCTCCGAGGTCGGCGACCTTCTAAAGGACCTTGAGGTTGTCATCCCCTTGTCTAAGAACCTAGGTCGGACTTTTATTGGTCCATATTTTAAACCGGGTTTTCAGGGAGCGTATATTCGGCGTCCTATCATAAGTTATTCATGAAGTTAAGAAACTTTTTCGTTTTGGAAGCGAGTCGAAAAAATGAGGAAAACGGGGTTAAACACGAATACCGCACGAAGACGCAGCTGCCGGCAGCAGCTTTCGGATCGCTGCTGGCCGGCCGAGAGTGACTCGGTAGGCTACTGTAGCTGATCGGCCAGCCTGCCGGGCAGTGGCCGAGAGTGACTCGGTCCGGGCGGTTCTCGGGTTTTCGGCCCGATTCTGAATCGGGCCGTGGGCTGGGCCTGATACCGGATTTTCCAGGACTCCATTTTTGTGTTTATATTTCGTTGTAATAATTTCCGAAATTTAAATTGGATTTAATTGGATTTAATAAAATATTTGGCATATCTTTTTATTAAGGGAAATTATTAGACGAGAATATTGTTTTGGCCGGATTACTTTGAACGGATTAAAATGACAATTATAAATATTAATTTGATTAATATTGTAGAAATTAAATAGATTAATTTTTATATTAATTGGATTAATATATTAATTGATTATATAATTTCATTTACCGTTACATGTTGTATGGAATGCCTTATGTGATGGTGATATAGCTCGTGGACTTAGTTGTTGAGTTGTTCGATTCGATATGGTTGTAAAGGCCATTTTGAGCCTATTTATTTTTACTAGAAAATATGTATAATAGGACGTATTGTTCAATGATGTAATTATTCATATGGCTATGACGAAGACCGAAGACGACCGACTAGAAGACGAAGAATCAATACTGTATTTTTCCTTTCTTTATTTGGCTTGGCCCAATACTTAGGAAAAAGTCCATGAGCTATATGTTGGTAGTAACTAGGTTTCTATTTATTGTTTTTCATTTTGAATGATTGACAAACCACAAACCGCGCTTATAAACGGATTAATGTGCAAAGTGTAACATATAATCGCGTTAATACTCCCACTTACAAACACTAAGTTATAAAGGTTACGAGGTTTCCTACCCTCCGTCAAACTCATGGAAAATTGAAATCTAAACCGGAATATTATTCTTCCGAGTGGGTAATATTTTTGGGGAAAGTTGATAAATTCCTAGAGTGCATTAGATGCCTTTGGTTGTGACAAATCAAACCCCTATAAACCGTATGGGTTGCCGGGTAAGATTCAATTGTCAGACTAATAGGAGTTGACAGTTTAAACTTAGATAGTTCAGCGAGCCATAGAAATCGAATGGGTTGAGGGCAAGTGAACTAGGGGTAAAAGAAGATCGAATCATCCATTAGATGGGTTGGTATTAGATGCCACTTTATAAAGAATAAGAGAATATAAACCGTATGAGTTGCCCTCTATTAAACTTTGTAAAGAAATCGATCACCACTATGAAGTCACCCAAGACTTCCGGATTTAACATGGGAGTGTGTAAATGCCGATAAAATAGTGGGAGCCGAGTTATGAATAAAGAAAGTCCTTAAATTCTTTACTCGGATCATAATTAAACAATCACTAACGAATCTCAAATTATTCTCTGCAGTTAACAAAACTCTCAATATGACAATGAACCCACTCGCTATACTACTTGAAAAGAACGTCCTGACTGGTCCGAACTATGTGGACTTGCTTCGGAACTTGAGGATTGTCCTAACTATGGAAATACTGGGATACGTCTTGGAGGCGGACATCCCAGCGGCTCCTGCAAGAACCCGAGCCAATAAGGAAGATGTCGATGCCCATGAGAAATGGGTAAAAGACGACATAAGAGTGCGAGGGTACATGTTAGGCTCAATGACCAATGAGCTTCAACATGCCCATGAAAAGATGACGTCTTCACGAGCCATCTTAGCGCACCTGGATGATCTCTATGGAGAGCATAGCCGTACTGCTAGATATGAGATATCAAAGCAATTATTCGGTGCCAGGATGAAGGAAGGAGAGAGGGTTGGGGACCATGTCCTCAAGATGATCTCGATGATTGAGAGATTGGAAGCTCTTGATTTTCAGATGCATGCATCTCTCCAAACTGACCTTATCCTGCAGTCACTTCCTGACTCCTTTTCCCAATTTGTCATGAACTTCAACTGCAATGAGATTGCATGTAACATAGCTGGGCTAATGAACAAACTGACGACTGCCCAGTCTCAGATGAAGACAAAGGGAAAGGAAGCTGCGTTTGTGATTTCTTCTAAGACTTGGAAGTCCAAGAATAAGAAGAAAAAGAACAAGAAGCAGTTAGGTCCGATAGCCAATATCGACAAGGGAAGGGGCAAGGCCCCAATGGTTCAAAAGAGCAAAGGGGCCAAGAAAACGGATGTATGCCTCAACTGCAGTGAGCTAGGCCACTGGAAGAGGTATTGTCCAAAGCTTGACCGTAATGCGCCTTCAGGTACGGAAATACTAGTTTTAGAAACAAATTGTTCTGTAATTGTATATTCCACTTCTTGGATACTTGATTCCGGTGCGAGTTCTCACATTTGTATAATGAATCAGGATCTGGAACGAAGTAGGAAGCTGGATTCAGGGGAGGTGATGGTCACCGTTGGAAGTGGGCATAGTGTCGAGGCTTCTGATATCGGATCCCTTATGTTGGATTTAGAATCTGGTTTTATTTTGGCAATCATCATCACTCAAGAGCTAGATAACTAGGGTCTTTACACTCATTGTAATTGTACTCTAACATTAATATTTGTACTCCCAAGTATTCATATTAATAATATCTCGTGAGAGCATTCATGCCCGGGACTAACAACCCCGACAAATCTTATGTTATTTACATTCCCTCGGACGTGCTCTCGCATTTTGTTTGTTACTCATCCATTCCAGCAAACCCTTCCAAATAATATTTTGGGTAACAACATCTATCATAACTTAATAAATCTTGTTTTAAAAATCTTACTTTTGGGAAGAATGTGCAAAAGCTATATAATTTAAAGGGATCTCTCTTTTTTAGTACCAAATCATAAAAGTAATAAGTTATATATCCCAATTCATAAAACTATAAGTTTTTGATACCAAAATGTGTTAAAAGACTTTATTACCCTTAAAGTCTACCACTAAAAGATAAAAAATATAAAAAAATAGAAAATTATTAAAAGCAAAGAACAATAATCTAAACGGTCCCACAACTCAATATTTCTCTCTGCAAAAAAACTCTCCGCTGTATCTCTCTGCAAAAAACTCTCCCGTCGTGAAACCCTTTCGCCGGCCAGAAATGTCGAACTCCGACTACCACAGAGAATCTGAAGACACCAGAAGTTCCTCACACGCTAGTGACACTCCATCTGAATAGGAATTCATCAATGAGCTGCCGGTTAGAAACAGAGTTGGTGCTCTGCGAGTTCTTGTTCTCGTTTCTGCCGACCGTCTTTGGGTTAAGAGGTTTCGAGAGTGAGAGAGAGATGTCCGAAGTTTGGAGCACATCCAAGAGAGAGAGGGAGCCTTTTTAGAGAAAGTTCCGAGAGCAGCCAAAAGTCCTCTTCCAAATGCTGGAAGTCCTCTATTTATAGGAGAAGTTGGGATGTCTTAATCCTGACGAGCGATCACCTTTCCTGTATTATAATAAGGGGGCGATCGTCTGTAGCACATGGGTTGGTCTCCTTAAAGTCCGCAGCAGCTGCTGGCAGCCGGATGTGTGAACCAATGAGAAGACAACATGCGTCCTATGTCGCTGTCTCGGGAGGTCCCACCTAGGACCTTTCGGTGGGCCTGTCGGTAGGTGAGATTTGTCCTTGTCGTCTACAGCTGGTGATGGGCTGGAGTCAAAGATCCTTTTACTATGGCGCCTTTTCCGGATATGCACATGGGCCTCTATCCCGAGATTCGGTCTTCGCAGATTTGACGGATGTTGGTTTTACACGTGGCATGAGGCGTTCGTCCTTGGCCGGGTGCCAGAGTCGATCGCCAGATGCCAAGAGACGATCGCCCTGGATGTCGATCGCTCGGCACTTGGACTTGATCTGGGATCTCCATTTGGTAAGTGTGTCGTTGTTCATTTGACGTTGACTCGGTTGCTCGGCCCTTATGTCGATCGCTGTCGAGGTGTGTTAATCGCGACACAACAATTGTCCCTCAGCTTGCTCTGATATTGAAGACATTGGGTGAGGTGGTTTTACCGGCGATCGCTTGAATTACAGACGAGCGACTCAATTCTCTATGGCTCAGATGATTGTCTTCTCAAACGGGTTGATTCTTGGTTCAGCTCTTGCAATCTTCAATTTTGCAGATCCCTCGTGGAAGGCCGATTGCTTCGACCTAGAGGAACCGTGCACAGTCGTGGAGTTCAATGGACCGACCTCCGCGATCGTGTCTTGTGTGCGAGCAACATTCCACCTGTAGGTCTGGCTCGCGACTCAATTTATTGTGAGGGTCCTTCGGAGGCTACATTTTGCCTCGTATTTAAATGAAGGGCGAGCGATCTCTGCCTGGATGAGTCCTTGAATGGGGCGCCGTTGGATTAATCGTCTCCAAACATACGATTATGAAGGAAGCTCACAGTTCGCCCTATTCTATCCACCGGGCACCAGTAAGATGTATAAGGACTTGAAACAGAATTTCTGGTGGGGCAACATGAAGAAAGATGTAGCGGACTATGTTTCAAAATGCTTGACTTGTCAGCAGGTTAAGATCGAGCATCAACGGCCTGCCGGAATGTTGAAGCCGCTCCCGATTCCTGAATGGAAGTGGGAGGACATATCGATGGACTTTATCACTAGTATGCCGAGAACCAAGACAGGAATGAACATGATTTGGGTGATAGTTGATCGTCTAACCAAATCAGCTCATTTCCTAGGCATTAAGGACACGTGGGGCCCAGAGAGGTTGGCGCGAGTATTTATTTCAGAGATAGTTCGACTGCATGGTACGCCAAAGACCATTATTTCTGATCGAGACGGCCGTTTTGTGTCTCACTTTTGGAAAACAGTTCATAAGGCCTTGGGGACCGAATTGAAGTTCAGTACAGCTTATCACCAGCAGACAGACGGACAACCCGAGAGGACCATTCAAACGGTGGAAGACATGCTAAGGGCCTGTGCCTTAGATTGGTCAAACGATTGGGAAATTCATCTACCGTTGATTGAATTTACCTACAACAATAGTTGGCATGCTTCCATTAAGATGGCACCATTTGAGGCATTATACGAGAGAAGATGCAGATCGCCCCTATGCTGGGACGATTCATCAGACTTGATCGGAACAGAACCAGAGTTGATCGTACAGACTCGAGAGAAGATAGCTTTAATTCGTGATAGACTGTTGACCGCCCAGAGTCGACAGAAATCTTATGCAGACGTACGCCGTCGCCCTTTGGAGTTCAGTACAGGAGACCACATACTCTTAAAGGTTTCTCCGACTCGGGGAATCTTTCGTTTCGGAAGGAAAGGAAAGTTGAGTCCGAGATATATCGGACCATTTTAGATCCTTGAGAGAGTTGGAGAGTTGGCATACAGATTGGCATTGCCGCCGTCATTGTGCCATGTTCATAACGTGTTCCACGTATCCCAGTTACGGATGTATATACCAGATCCTAGTCATGTCATTGTTTTCGGCGAGATCGAAGTCGCTCAAGATGGGACGTTTGAAGAAAGACCGGTCAAGATACTCGAAAGTCGAGTTAAACAGTTGAGGAACAAACCAATCATTTTGGTCAAAATTCAATGGTCACATCATGGAGTGGAAGAAGCCACATGGGAAACGGAAGATGGCATGAAGTCCAGATATCCCGAATTATTTTCGTCTTGAGTTTCGGGACGAAAATCCTTTTTAGTAGGAGAGTATGTAATATCCGAATTTATTACTGTGTATTTCATCTGTATTCGAACCCTGTATTTTTCGGATTTGTGATCTCGATAATTGGAGTATGTTATTTCTCACATTGGTATCTTTGTACATAAGTATATCTCCATGCAATTTTTCTCATGCAAACTCGTGATAGCGCACGTTAAGAATGTAGCTTAACGCACGCTATCGGCTACTACTAGCGCACGCTATGAATGTAGGATTTGCGTGCGCTAGGTAATCAATTATTGAGCTAGGCGGCTAACACATGCGCCAGCCGGACGCAGGTCCGGACATGTATGTAGGCCTATAAGGCTTGGTCCTAGTGCCCACAAAATTTGGGGGCCTACGAATTAAAAACAAGTGTTTATACTATTTTATATATGTCTTGCACAACAAGCTTCAGTAGCACAAAGAAAGGAAATGCAAAAATTAAAAATAAAATAAAATATTTTACATGTATGTTTTGAGATTTGAGTTTTTGTTTGGAATGGTGATTTGGTATAGGATGCTACAAGCAATCAACAAAGTGAGCAAAAATCTTCAATTTGAAGACGTGGATATTGTAATTGCTATTACACTATTGCAAGGACTCATTGTATTTTTTGATGACTTTAGAGAACATGGATTTGATCGTGCCATGGATGAAACTAAAGTTATCGCTTGTGAGTTGGGTGGTGAAGCTAAATTTTTGGAAAAACGGATCATCTGTAGGAAGAAACAATATGGTGAAAGTGGTAGTGATGAGGTCAAACAATCACCAGAAGAATCTTTCAGAGTTGATTATTTCCTCAACATAGTCGATCAAGCACGATCCTCACTCCAAGAAAGGTTTAAAAAATTCAAGGAATACGAACTTACTTTTGGATTTTTGTTGAATGTGGAAAAGCGGAAGACTGAATCATATGAGAGTTTGTAGAAATCTTGCATAAATCTTGAGCAATATTTGAAGCATAATGGGAATGCAGACATTATTGGAGATGATTTATGCACAGAATTATTGTGCTTGCAGATGTATTTTTCATGTGAAAAGTCGAGAGCAATAGATATCCTGCGCTATTTGAAGAGGGTGAATTGTTTTCCAAATGCTTATATTGCGTATAAGATTCTGTTAACCATTCTGGTTACTGTTGCATCAGCGGAAAGTTCTTTCTCGAAGTTGGAGTTGATTAAGACTTATTTGCGATCAACTATATTGCAAGACAGGTTAAATGGATTGGCTATGTTATCGATTTAAAGAAAAATGGTTGATGAGTTAGATTACATAGACTTGATAAATACTTTTGCGTCCAAAACTGCTCGACATGTTGTATTTAGATAAGGTTAAAAAAAATTATATCTTTTTCAATTAATTCTTATTTGTTCCATTATTTTTTATATTAGTTTATCTCTTGCTTATTAAGAGTCCCGATTTTTTCTTGTCGCCTAGGGCCTTGCGAAGCACAAGACCGGCCCTGGCTGGACGTAGAACCGGATAAGATTCCCGCGGATGAACCTGGACAATTTTGGAGTCAACCCTTATTAGCGCGCGCTAAGGATGCTTAGTAGCGTGCGCTAATCTGCTTTGTGCAGAAAGTTTATATATGGGCCAGCACTCCATTTTATTCCCATTTCCTTCGTTCATTCTTCAGTCTTGAGAGACCAGAGAGCAATAATTATCCTCCTAACACACTTAGAATTCATCCACTTGATCCTTGAACATTGGATATTACTTGTGAGTGATCATTGAAGGGGAGTAACTCCTTGGAGTGGCATATAACCAACCGGAGTCGGATTCTACCTTGTGGTTCAGTGATTTCGTCATATTAAGGTATGTTGATTCTATCTTCAACTCTAGATTCGTGTTATGGAAAATAAGATGGTCATGTTAGCAAATATTGATCTTCTTGGGTGAATTATCCAAAGCACACCATGTTTGGAATATTGAGATGATTATGCCTTAAATACCTTGATTATGAACATCATGATTCGAATCTTATTACAATGAACAAGTAGAGGAAGCATCTATCATTGGTAATCCGAATCTAGTAGGTGTTTTCATAGCAATCATGGACTTGACTTTAACATCATTATTATTAGACGAATCTAAAGGATTGATCATGGAAGGATTTATCTTGTAAAGATGGAATGTTAATCAAACTACAGAATGATAGTTTTTTATATAAAGGTGTTGATATCGACCGTTAAGCCTTCCGAATTATCGCATGAAGAATTGTAATCGAAATGGATTATGGTTTCATAATAGTATACATATTCTTGAATCCGAAGTTGTTGTTATCCGTAAGATCATTCATAACCGTATGAACATGATGTTCATGGAGGTAACATGAATTAACACTAAAGATTTCATTTGGTTGATCATGCTGAGATCAGTCTACTACCCAATAGTAAACTGCCATGCACAGTTAGCGCACGCTAAGCTATGTAGATTAACGTGCGCTATCGAGCATGAGTTAACGTACGCTAAGTTTGGTACATAACGTACGTTAGGACATCAGACGAGTCAGTCGGCTGTTCAGTGAAGTACTGACCATGCATAGTTAGCGTACGCTAGGCTTTGTTGTTTGCATGCGCTATCGAGCAAACTTAACGCACGCTTCACAGGGTACTTAGCGTGCGCTAAGAAGTTCAGGCAGATTACATTTTATGAGCTTTTGGCCGTAAATCGAATTGTTAGACTTTCATACGACGTGAGATAAATTCTATATTATTTCTTTTGTTAAGGTTCGAGCTTGTTACGTGATTGATTGAGGGGGGCGACCTTCGAGTGTTCGTTTTCGTGGAAATATTGTTCTTGTCTTCGAATCGAGGCAAGTACCTTATTTGTCTTATGTATTGATGTTATACATATTGTCGTGCATGTATGTCGTTGTTGTATGTCCACCTCGTGTTGGTCCGACGGGATCATCGGGGGATCTATGCTAGCGTGCGCTGGATCATCAGACGAGTTTTTCCACCACGGGTTGATCTGACGGGATCATCGTGGGTTCTAGGCAGTGAATGCTGGATCGTCAGAATTACCATGTGTATGTTATGATATCTTGTTGTGATTATCAGTTATGTATGTCATTTCTGAGTTTCTCGTAGGAGAAGACTCGTTGGTATTTTTGTCGTTTACGTTATTATTCTTCATGAGATATGAATAATATGTTGTGGTACTTGTACTAGCATCGTTGTGCTAACCCCTTCGGGGGTGAACATTTTGTTTATGTTCAGGGTCCAGGAGAGCGGGAAAACAACCACTGGAGCTGCATGACGACGAGGGTGCGGAGTGATGTTCCGGCCGGGTTTATTTGACTGTTGTTTGTTGGTTATTTCAATAAGTACTCGAGTACGTAGTCGTTTATGATGAATTTAAATTTGGTGATGTATTAATAAGTTTCTGTTGAACATTTGTATTTTCAGTATTTGGTCAGAACTGTTGTATCTTAATTCTGTTACTTCCATTCATTTGTACTTGTTAATGTCTGTTCAATTCTTCAGCCTTGTAAATCCTTATGTAAAGGATTTATGGCGCTGTAATATTCCTGAATATATCGGGGGTGTTACACTAGCAAGAATTCAAGTTTGGGGGTGTGATAAGTGTTAGTTTTATACACTTATCCATGGTTTGTATCGATATATTTCACCCATAATTGAGCTAGTCTACTCGTTTTGCTTAGAATTAATTAGCTTTTAAATGATTTTATTATTTATCAGATGAATATGTAAAATTAGCCTTAATCAGATTGAATTACTGATTTACTCAAGAAATAACTTGTTTATAAAATATTCTCTTTATTGAGTTTTTATATATTCATGTTGTAGGGCTTTCCGAGACGAGTTCGGCAGTCTTCCCGGATTCAAAATTAGAGTTATATATATCAAAAGTTATCATCCGAAGAAGATTTGGGGCAAAAACGCAAAGTCTAAGAAATTCTGGGCTGAAAATAAAGTCTGAAACTCCATACGGGCGTGTACGGGCGTAACTCACAAAATTCAAATTTACGAAGCCATGTTACGGCCTTAACTCCTCAATGTTACGGCCGTAACTCTTGGCAGATTATTGATCATTGCCTAATTTTTTATACTTTTGGTCTATTATTGATCTAATGTAATAATGCTGGAGTTTTGGAGCTATTAGATGACTTTAGGTGTATAAATAGACTCCTTAGATTCATCATTAATCATTCATCTTATATTTTTCCACTTTTTGTAATATTTTCTTTTTGTGTGAAGAACAAACTTGTGTTCTTGAGTGATTTGTATAATAGTGGTATAGCATATGTTGTTCAGGGAGTTTATTGCTTCTTTCTCCTTTATCTACTAAGGGAGTTAGGATCAATTCTTTCTCTTTTTCAACTAATAATGACCACTCAAGCTTGTATTATGTTTTTTAAACCCTTCATGGGCTAAGTTTCGTAAGATGGGATTATAAACAAGGTTAATCATGTTATTTAAGTTTGTATAAAGATCTATTATGAATTACTTATTATTGTGTGTGATTTTCATTGTTTTACCAATCTTTATTTATTTGGCCAATAAATAACGATATTTATGGTCTTCATATCACTACCAAAAATCAGGGTTTAGCCGACCACACAAAGTCATAGGCTAAAGCCTAAAAGTGGTCGGCTAAAGTCTAAAGTGGTCGGCTAAAGGGTCGTCGGCTAATGTTCGTCGGCTAAGGTTTAGCCGACGACTTTTTAGATAGTGGTCGGCTAAAGTCTTTTTAAAAAAAAAATTCAGATTTTATTTTTACCAAAACCTATTTTTAAAAACCTGTTTCTAACATCAACCAAACACCAATATACACAAACAATAACAATATAGAACTCCAAATCACAAGTACATATATACTCAAATAAGTATAGACAAACATTACCATAGTTTTCAAATTACGATAAATATTACCATAGTCTTCAACAAACGTAGATCAAATCCTATCTAACATAGTTTTCCACATACTAATTACTAATTAAAATACAAAAATAACTAGCTAAAGAGTCGGAAAATCACGATAAATAGAATCACTACCATCATTTAAGGGACCGGCATGCTCTGATGATGGTGGCGGAGTTTGTGAAGGCACAAATGGAGGTATAGTCTGTGAAGGCACAAATGGAGGTGGTGGTGGTTGAAATACCTACTGAGTCATAGTCTGACTAAGTGAGGCCATATATGCCCACATCATCTGTGTCTCGTGCTGCTGACGCGTCATCGCCTACTGATGCTGGATCTTCATTTGACGTTGCTCTTCCTGGAACTTAGCCATCTTCTCAGCAGCCTCCCTTTCTGCCTCAACTCGAAGCTCATTCGCCATCCTCAACTGTTCCTCTATGAAAGCTCTATTGGTATCACTCCGACGACGTTGGAAGCCCGGTGTATCCTTCAACAATCTATGTCCCTCGGACCCCATCATCAGCGTATGAAATCGGCTCCCTTTAGGAGTATACAAGGTACCCCACACCTGAGACCTGACGTATGGATCGGACTGATCGACCATGTCAATAGCTGCAAGAAGATCTGTCTCTGCTATATCCGGAAACTGCTCCCTCGCAATCTGTGCCAAGATAGTCTCAGACTCCGTCCTCACTCTCTCCTAAGTTATAAGAAAAAATAAACTGTTGGATATGAATAAAGGTTAGAAAAAATACATATGCTATACACTAAGAAAAAAAATAACAATTTTTAAGGAATTAATTATTTTTACTTACATGTTAGTCAATATTTTGTGGATATGTTTTTTTAGACACATACGCAAACGCATTGTCCACTTGGTCCGAAGTAGTAGCCTCGTGAGCAACACATGCCAACGACCGTGACCCCAAACTATGGTGCTCCGTCAGACGACCACGATTGGTCTTGTTTTTTGTACTAGTCGTCTACAAAAAATTTATGTCAAATCAATTATAAACTATTTCGGCATTAAATATATTTCGACTTTGTTAAAGAAATGTTATATAACACTTTTAACTAATTTCAAGAACCTAATAAATAACAATATAATTAGTAATACATACCTTATAGCTGGGGTCGTTAAAATTGATGCAAAGCTAATTCCACTCATGTTCCCGTTATTTGAATTCTATAGGACAAGCATCGCGGTCTCCACCTCAAGTCTCCCAAAATAGATGCAACTCATTTTTCCAAGACTTGTGCCTATACAAGCAACAAAATATCGTAAATATCAAATACTTACACCAATAGCAATAAATAACTCGAGAACATTATTATTAACATTACTTACTTGGTGGACTGCTTCTCATCACACCAAGTATGTAGTAGGGATGGAGGAATATCAAACCACACCTACAATGAACATAAACAAAATTCGAATAAACCTACATTTTATGGTTGAGAGTTGAATAAAGTTCCATAAATAACTGATCATAATCTAAGTTCATATTACTATACAATTTTACCAACACACACATCTTAGGTTTCGCAAACACATGAAAAAAAACTAAAAAAACTAAAAAAATAAAAATCTGAAATAATCCTAGGAAAAATTAAAAGAACTAAAAAAATAAAAATATCCCTCTAAAAACTCAAAAAAAACAAGGATTTCAAAAAAATAAAGCTTAGAAACAGGGATGAAGTCATCCCGACCTGTCTTGCGGAATAGAATTCACATGACGGACGGTCTTATACAAGTTTTTGCCTCTACATTTCTTTGAAAAGCTACATTACTCATCAACATTTTTCCTTTATATATAACTAAAAATAACCCATTGGCCCCCATTTTTTACCAGATGGTGCTTGCTGGCCCTTATGACAGATCTGCATGAGGAAATTAGTATATACTTATTTACTGAAGCCCTAGAGTAGAAAAAAATGTAATCATATAGATAGCCATTTCCAAGGGTGAATGTGTCTTGTTTTGATTTTCTCAGTTGCTAGGCAATTTTTTTTTTCAGTTGCCTTGTTCAAATTTCTGTTTTTATTTTAATTTTTTTCAGTCGCCACGGCAAGATATACTACTCAAAAAAATCAGACAAGCGCATCGCCACAACACAAGAAAATGATTCAGAAGTGTGCATCTAAGGACACATTACAACTTCTAAACAACATCAAATCCAAGACAATACAGATAGGAAACGTGGCAATATAATCTGACTTCATCAAAATAATAACAATAAACCAATGAGCGACGGATAGGAAACCACTAATATCAATACTTACCGACATAGCGTTGTTTAGGCTTTCCTTCACACACATCGGCACGTCCTTCCACTGGGCCCACAACATTGGAACTCTATCTTGAATGAGAACTCCTATATATCGACGATATGTAACTGTGCCGTCAGAAGACAATACGGGGGCTCCATACTTATTAACCGGTATGGTGTGACGACTATTATCCGAAACATGTCTGTCAAGTACATAACACTTAGATGATCCTCAAGTCTTCTTCTTATTATTATTCTTCTCAGATGTCGAAAGTCATGCCAAGTCATCTGCTTCAGATCGAAGATCCTCGACAAGCTTGCCCTTCGACCGTCTAGCACTGCGCCATATTTTCTCCTCGGACCATAAAACAAATATGTAAGCCTCTGTAGGGCTTATCAAACTGGTTGTGAGTGGCCGACCCGTATCGTCGACCTCAAGAATGGCTGGTACCATGGGTGGCATGAAAAGAGTCAGGGGCGGACCGTGTGGTACCTCTGACGAACTATCTACATGTCTTGTAGTGGAAGGAGTAGAGTCAGGCCGATGTATAGAAGGCATACGAGGTGCCGGAGTGGTCGTCGGGGTAGCGGTAGGTATGGACATCGTCTGTTGGTCCGGAAAATCTAAGCGTTTAGATAATCGAGAAGGTTCTGTCGGTGTATGAATCCCACTAGCCTCCAGTATCTTATGGGCACGACTCGTAGACTTACCTATATAAAGGGGCGCGGGTTCCTTACATCCCGCGTGGCTAGAAGCTGCAGAACTAACTCCCGAATATGGCGTCTTCTTTTTCTTACCAAATCCCAACATTTTTGTTACTTTACTCATGTGTGCCTGTGATAAAATAAACAACACAAATAACATAATTAAATATACACGATAACTTTTGAGGCAACAATCGTTTTTTCATGTGAGCAAAAAATGAAAAAGTAGATGAAAAACTGTGAGGGCAAAAGATGAAAAACTAGATAAAAAATTAAGTCGATAGCTCTAACAATAACCTATAAACATTATTACGCGTCTTATGTTCTAGAATATCATTTGTATTTAAATTAACATGCTTTATATAGTTATTACATTAATTATGCTTGAGTACTTATCGTTTGTAAAGTAAAACAAGTGTTTATATTTAGTCTTGACACTTTAAAAATAATTACGAGTCTGATTTATATAAGTCATTGTGAAAACAAGTCTAGTTGTTTTAACCATTTCATAACATATTTAAGATTTCTAATATAAACTTATATGTCGAAACTATACTTTTCGTCATGTTTCGTTTTTTGTAAATATAGTTATTCTAACTTTATGTCTATGTTATTCCTAATGCGTAAAAGGTCATGAATCGGTTTTTATGTCTTTGAAATTGTATTTTAATGTACATATAATAATTTCTAGTGACCTTATATCCTTAATTACATCATAACATGAGTTAAATTTCTAGTGTAAACTTGTGATTATTAAGTGCAGAAAGTTGGACAGCACTCTGCAGTCCCGTGGAAAAGGCCATATCTTGAGTTCTAAAACGCTTTAGGATGCGCAGCTTTTTTCCTACGTTTAAGTTTATATCTTAGCTTCATTTCATAAAGCTACGACGAGTTCCAGAAACGACCATAACTGTCCCGTTTTGTCCAATGAAATCTGTTAGTCAGTTTTTGACATGTTTTACCGTTTTGGCTCTAGTTTATTCATCGGGATGAGTTACGGCATGAGCCACCCGGAGAAACGACAACAAGACATCAATCTATAAGTCTATGTTTTTACCTAAGTTTCACAGTCCACCGATTTTTACCAGTAATTACGTTTACAGCCCCTGTCCAGTTTTTGTTTTGCAATATAAGTCCTTTCGACGGTTTCTAGTGTTTTAGTTCAATTTTCCAAGCATAATCAAGTATAATAAGCATATAGAACATATTAAATATATGAAATACTAATATTTACAGAAATAAAAGGTAAATATAGGAGTTTACTTACAATCCTTGTGATGAAATTTAACTAGAACCATGAATTTAAAGCTTCAACAAGAAAAACCCTAGCTTCCAATCCTTCAACACAACTCTTGCTAACCCTTGATAACCTTGATCTAACCTTGTAATAATCTTATGAATTCAGCCCCTAACACCTTGTGTAGCTATTATCAAATATATTCTTACACCCAAAAAAGAGTGAAAAGATGGGAAGAAGATGCTAACCTTAAGAACAAATAGAATTAGGGCTTCTTCTGGAGTTGAGGTTGTTGGGTACGGGGTCGGATATTTGCGCCGTTTGCAGAAGCGTAAATATAAGTGCGGAAATAAAGAGCACACAAGGATTTATAGAGGTTCGGCTATAAACGAGCCTATGTTCTCTCTCGGTATCTTTTTCAATAGGCTAAAGAAAAACCTCTTCTCCTCTCTTCTATCGGTCGAGGTATAACCGTTACAATCACGTCTTCTATTGGTCCGTGATAAACCACTCGTACTTGTCTTTGTGTCGGTCCAAGTTAAACCGTTTTCCTTTTTGTAGGACAAGGAATCAACCTCTCTAGCTTTCTATGGGTACTAGATAAACCTCACGAGGATAGCGATTGCGATTCTCACAATGCCGGATCCTCGATCCTAATAACACCGAATCCAATCGTATCTTTTCTTTTACCACTCGTGTATGTTTTCGTGAATTCTCACTCAAACACTTACAATTAAGCTCAATATAGACAACAAGAATGTGTATAATAATATCACAAGTATAGACTATTTGCTCAAGGTTGTTGTACTCAATCAATACCATAGGGATGGTATTTATAGGCTCCATCATCAAACTAACCGTTAGCTGCCAGACTGCTCATTACGTACGTTATCGTCTCCTTATTACGTACGCAAGCCTCGTTACGTACGTTAACCACCACGGTTTACATATGTAAGCCTCTTCCAGTTTCAGTCCAGGGAGTTTCGTCATTCTGATTACGTACGTTGGCATAGACTCCGTTACGTACGTTAACATTACATCACTGATGACGTCATATATTCGTTGCATGCTTTTCTGACTTTGACTCCTCCAACGTTCACTTGTTTGAACTGTGTTACGTACGTTATCTCTCTTGCATTACGTACGTTAGCTTCATCATATTATGTACGTTAACATGTTCCTGTTACGTGCGTTAGCTTCATTTTTCTTCAGCATTTTGCACTTCGTTTTCCTTCGATGCTTGCTTCGTCTCTTCGTTGTTTTTTTTGTTTAGCAGCTTTAATCATCAAAACATTATTAATTTATGTATGGAACTAAATGTTCCAACAATCTCCCCCTTTTTGATGATTACAAAACAACACTTCGTCAATGGGATTTACCTGCAAAAAAAATACGAATATATGTATATGTGCACAGACCAAAGTTTTCGACTTTGTCTGTTTCGTTAGTTTCTTCTCCCATTTCTTTTTCGACTTCTTCTTTTCTTTTCTCCTTTTCTTTACTCATTTTCAAAATTTCATCGTTTCAACTCAACTTCGATTTCTCCCTCTTTCAAGGTAAATCCCATTTTTCTCTTTTCTCATTACTTCTCCCCCTTTTTGTTTTTATCAAAAAGTGTAATAATAAATGCGATACCAAATAACAAATATGCATGATACCAAAAAAAATAACAGGATAAATTAGGAAGGGTATAACTCCCCCTGAAAATAATATCTTCCCTAAAAAAAATACTCCCCCCGAGTAAAATACAGAAATCAATTTTTGGGGATCCAACCTATAGTTGGTTTTTGTGTAATATCCGCATTTTTCTTTCCCTTGTAATTGTGTTTCCGGTGTAATTCTCGATTGTAGTGACCCTCGTGTATCCTTCAGTATAACTTTTCCGTCATCTTTTGATCTGATTCTCGTAATTGTTGTGCGGAACCGCCGTTTCGGGGTTGCCGTGGATTCATTCTATGCTATGATGCGTTTCGAGGTGTTCCGTTTGATGTTTCGTTCGTATTCTGGTGTAGTGGACCGTTTATGTTCTGTACCTAGCGCACGCTAATTTTTCTGCATAGCGCGCGCTAGAAGTTCCTTTGTAGCGCACGCTACGTTTACTACGTAGCGCGCGCTAGCGAGTGAACCACAGGGTGGCGCTCAACTCCTGTGGCCTCGGACTATCGGATTAGCGCACGCTATCTTGTCTAGCGCACGCTAATGTCGGGAGACTAGCGCCGCGTTAAGTTGTTCGATGGCGCGCGCTAGTGTGACTGCCCGATCGGGCGCTTTACTCGAACTCAATCGATGCTAGTTAGCGCACGCTACGCTTGTATGGTAGCGCACGCTAACGGGTCAGGTGAGTTTTGGGCATTTGGCTACTGGACTCGGCTGATGTTCAGGTAGCGCACGCTATTGGTCGATAGCACGCGCTACCTAGAGGTTATTAGCGCACACTACGCATGTATGGTAGCGCACGCTAACTGCCAAAAACCTGGCTACTGGTCTGGGACGCTAACGGTGAGGTTTGTAATCTTATCCCGTTAGCGCACGCTAACCTTGAGGTTTTAGCGTGCGCTAACACTCCCTGGCTATATAAACCAGGGAGTTGACCGAGATAATCACAAAATCTCATTTCTTCCTCTCTCCGCGGCGAAGGCGATCCCGAAGCGATTCTCTTGGCGATTTCTTCCTCCAATCATCTCATCCAACATCCTTCTTGAGTTCTTGGAGTATTATATCAACATCAACACGAATCTTTCGTCCTAATCCACGGTAAATCTCTTAGAACCCTACTTTTGGATAATTTGGGGGTTTTGGGATTTTCTTCCGATTCGTTCCGTTTTGTTGAGGGATTCATGATGAATACGATTAATATTGTTAGTATCTTTAGTTTTCCTACGGATTCATGGATATTTTACGGTTTTTACGGAATCGAGAGGGTTTGGTTGTGGTCCGCCCTCGTTGTTACTTTTGGTACAAATATACATGAATCGTAGGCGGGTTTCCGGGTGTATTCCATTTCCATAATCGTCTAGAGTTGGTTGTGATTGTGTTATTCGAATCGTTAGGTTCATTTCCGCCGGTTCCTTGCGGTCGTGTTCAACTCTTCCGTTCCGTTCGTGTCATTGTCTATTTAATCGAGGCAAGTATCCTTATGAACTTACAATCTTGACATAGTAGTATTGTATGAGAAATGGTGTGTGTGTGTATGCTCACTACGGGTTAGATCCGACGGGGTCTCGGTAGGGGTCCACAAGAGACGTGGATCGACGAGCTTGCTTTTAACCACTACGGGTTAGATCCGACGGGGTCTCGGTAGGGGTCCACAGAGACGTGGATCGACGGTTAATTGTGGTGAAATTTTACAAATGTGATTTGATATTGGCATTTCCGGAAATGAGTGCTTTCGAACGGTTTTCTTTATTGCATGAATTTACTATGTGTAAGATGTAAATTGTTCATTTGGTTACTTGTACTAGCGTAATTGCTAACCCCTCTGGGGACCCGTTTTGGGGAAATTCATTTTATGAATTTCAGTCGAGTTCATCGGAGACGGCGGGCTGGACGATACGGATGATGGCCATGCGTGATGATTGTGCATAAGTGACGTCTTAATGTCTTTTTGTCTTTTCATCTTTTGTGGCTTTTGAACTAATAGTTGTACTCGAGTACTTAAGAGTTCTTGTTCGTCCGGATTGTATTGTTGCCTTTATGTTCGTGTTGATTGATGATGTTATGTTTGACCGGTTGAACTGGGTGGTTTATTCTGTTTTGCGTCTTTATGACATGGTGTTGGTTTGTCGTTTATGTGAGTCGATGAGTATGATGCTGTTCAGCCTGGTGGGTCCTATATAGGGATTCACGGCGCTGTAATATACCTCGAATATCTTGAGGGTGTTACAGAAAATGGTATCGGAGCTCTAGGTTTATGGATACCTAGGCTTGTCGGTTTATTGGGTCTTGTGGTGTTTTGTTTTGCACATCATCATCACGCTGCCATGATTCCGGTACTACCAGTGTCCGTAAGTTTTCCTTCCTCTGTTCATTAATTCCTTGTATCGTACCCTTGATTCTCGACTTGTAATTGTTCTTTTCTTGCACTGATCCTCGTATGGCTTTTGCTACTTATTTAACTCCAGTATGGATGCTGGAAGAGGTCGTGGTCGCGGTCGTGGTCGTGGACGCGGCCGGGGACGTGGGGCAGCCGGTGGGGCGGCCACGTCACAGTCTTCGGGAGCCGGCAGTACCGGTGACCGTCATAGCCATGCTTCTTCTCAGGAGCGTGCCGATCTTGGTATTGCGGCCGTTATGCAACAAATGGTGAACCAAATGGCGGCAATAGCTCAGGCGGTCCAGAACCCGGATCAGGCCCACGCTAATCGGGGCGGAGCGGATCGTTGGCTCCAAGATGTTATCAAGATGCATCCTCCTCAGTTTTCGGGAGCTTCAGACCCGATTGGCTGGGAAGGGTGGATCAAGGAAATATCTAAGGTCTTCGTTGCCACTAACTGTCCCGAGGACCGTAAAGTCCCTATTGCTCAATATTTTCTCACTGGGGACGCTACGGACTGGTGGGAGGCCGTTGGGCCCAAAGACCATGCTGCTTCGTGGGCGGAGTTTCAAGAGTTGATGGAGACTGAATATTGCCCGTGGCCAGTCAGACAGGCTCGGGTACATGCTTTTTATGATGCTCAACCACGGGATATCCCCGTAGCTCAAGCTATTGCAGATTTTAACAAGGAGTTGGGTTATGTGAAGACCCAAGTTGTCGAGGAGAGTGACAAGATTTTCCATTTCTCCAGACGGATGAAGTTGCCGATTCGGGACTATATGTCGGGTCTCGTCTACACTACCTTGAAAGATTACCAGAGCAGGGCCCTTGCTTATGATATGTCTGTGACGGCGAGTGAGGCGGCCCGCGAGAGTAAGAAACAGAAGTCCGCCGGAAACTTTTCGGGCCACAAGAGTGGGGGTCAGCAGAGATCCCAATCTGCTAACTTCCCCGCCGGCGGTGGTCCACTGCTCACGGGGTCCTCGTGGAACTACCAGTGCTCCTTTCCGTGAAGTGAAGTGTTTCAATTGTGGTCGCATGTGCCACGCTACCGTACTTGTTTGAGCCCTTTGCTGACGTGTAATCAGTGTGGCCAGCCGGGCCACAAAGCTGCTTTCTGTGCTGAGAGGGAGAGAATTCTTGGTGCCCGGGCTTCCATTCCAGCGCCTAGGGAACCAAGTGTGAATCAGGGATCGTTTGCTCCTCAGTCTCCGCCGAGTGCTAGTCGGGGGAGAGGTCGGGGTCAGCCCTCTAAGGGGGGAGCTTCCAGTGTCGGCTCCGCCCATCCGCGGGTTTATGAGATGCGGAAGACCGATGACCCAGCGGCTACCGTGGCGACAGGTACCGTTTATATTCTTTCTCATCCTGTCAGTGTGCTTTTCGATTCCGGTGCTACGCATTCGTTCATATCTTTGGATTGTGTGCGCCGTCTGAGTCTCGACTGTTTGACGCCTTGTGAACCCTTCATCGTTAAGCTTCCTAGCGGCGATAGGATCGTTGGTGATCAGGAGGTTCGAGACTGTTCTGTATTTATTTGTGAGAGGACTTGGCCCTCTAATCTTATTGTTGTGAGTATCGAGGGTGAGGATTTGATTCTTGGTGATGATTGGCTCGAGCGGCATGGTGCGATCATGAACTACCGCACGAGAATCATCACTATGTTAGCCGAGGACGGCACCGAGCACTCTTTCGCGGGGCGAAAGAGGGGAAACCAGAAATTCGTTATTAACGCCTTGAAAGCGATGAGACTCCTGCGAAAGGGGTGTACTGGATATTGGTGCTACGCCTTGAAGGCGGAGGATGGTGGAGTCGAGCTTTCGTCGATTCCAGTCGTTAATGAGTTTCCTGATGTATTTCCTGACGAGTTACCGGGATTGCCACCGGATCGTGAGGTTGAGTTCGCTATCGAGTTAGAGCCAGGCGCGGCTCCGATTTCGAAGGCGCCGTATCGCATGGCACCTTCAGAGATGGCAGAGTTGAAGAAGCAGTTGAGTGAGCTTCTTGAGTCGGGGTATGTTCGACCGAGCGCCTCGCATTGGGGCGCACCGGTCCTGTTTGTGCGAAAGAAGGATGGTTCACTACGTTTGTGTATCGACTATCGCGAACTAAACAAGGTGACCATCAAGAACAAGTATCCTTTGCCGAGAATTGATGACTTGTTCGATCGATTGCGTGGAGCCGCGGTATTCTCGAAAATTGATTTGAAATCGGGGTACTATCGGCTCCGGGTGAGAGAGTCCGATGTGCCGAAACACTTTTCGGACGAGGTACGGACATTATGAGTTCGTAGTCATGCCTTTCGGGTTAACTAATGCGCCGGTGTTCATGCAGTTGATGAACAAAGTTTTTATCGAGTATTTGGATAAGTGCGTCGTCGTCTTTATTGACGATATTCTTATTTATTCGAGGAATGAGGAAGAGCATGCCCATCATTTGCAGATAGTATTAGACATTTTAAGGACCGAGCAACTCTATGCAAAGTTCTCGAAATGTGAGTTCTGGCTGAAGGAAGTGATGTTTTTAGGTCACGTGATTTCAGCCGAGGGGGTTCGTGTGGATCCGCAGAAGATTGAGGCCGTATTGGATTGGGCACCGCCCAAGAATGTGAAGGAGCTCCGTAGTTTCTTGGGTTTGGCTGGCTACTACCGTAGGTTCGTCGAGGGTTTCTCGAAACTGGCTCGGCCACTTACGCAGTTGCTCCAGAAATCCGAGAGGTTCGTCTGGAATGACGAGAGGCAGTCGAGTTTTGAGGAACTGAAGAAGCGTTTGACTTCAGCCCCAGTTTTGGCGTTGCCATGTGGCAACGAGGGTTTTGCCGTTTATAGCGATGCTTCGGGTCAGGGTCTTGGGTGTGTATTAATGCAGCACGGCAAGACCATTGCCTATGCGTCGAGACAGTTGAGGCCGTATGAGCTGAACTACCCTACTCATGATTTGGAGTTAGCGGCAGTCGTTTTTGCGCTCAAGATTTGGCGTCACTATCTTTTCGGCTCTACATGTCAGATTTTTACCGATCATAAAAGTCTGAAATACATATTTACTCAGCGAGAGTTGAATATGAGGCAGAGGAGGTGGTTAGAGTTGATTAAGGATTATGACCTCGAAATCCTTTATCATCCGGGTAAGGCGAACGTTGTGGCCGATGCCTTGAGTCGGAAACCAGTTGCGTTGCGAACGCTTGAGATCCTTACGTCTCAGTCTGAGCTTCTGAGGGCTTTGATCGAGTTAGACGTTGAGGTCTCGTTGCCGGGAGCTGTCGGGCAACTTTGTGCTTTAGAGATTTCATCATCTTTGATCGATGAAATTAAGCTGAAGCAATCAGAGGACCCGATGATTACTCAAATCCGAGAGAACGTTCTTAAGGGAAAGTCTCCTGGGTTTGTGATTCACGAGGATGGTATTTTGAGATTCCAGAGTCGGCTTTGTGTGCCGAACGACTCAGAGTTGAGGCAGAGTATTTTACGGGAGGCCCATGCTACACCTTATTCTGTTCATCCTGGTTCGAGTAAGATGTACAAGGACCTGAGAAGAAATTTCTGGTGGAATGATATGAAGGATGAGGTCGCACAGTTTGTAGCGAGATGTTTGACTTGTCGTGAGTCAAAATCGAGCATCGGCCAATTGGGTTATTGCGAGTCACTTCTGCTCCGGAATGGAAATGGGAAGATATATCGATGGATTTCGTTACGAGTTTGCCGAGATCGAGGTCGGGCATGAATATGGTATGGGTGATTGTTGATCGTCTGACCAAGTCGGCACATTTTCTGAGCATCAAGGACACTTGGGGCCCGGAGAAGTTGGCTCGTGTGTTTATCGCGCAGATTGTGAGACTTCACGGTACTCCGAAGTCTATTGTTTCGGATCGTGATGGCCGTTTCGTATCGCACTTCTGGTAGGCGGTGCATAAGGCGTTGGGTACCCGTTTACATTTGAGTACCTCTTTTCATCCCCAGTCAGATGGACAATCGGAACGCACTATCCAGACGTTCGAGGACTTGTTGCGTGCCTGTGCTCTCGATTGGAGTAGTGACTGGGAGGAACATTTGCCATTGATCGAATTCACGTACAACAACAGTTGGCACGCGTCGATTCAGATGGCACCGTATGAGGCACTTTACGGGCGGCGATGTCGATCACCGATTTGTTGGAATGAGGCGTCCGATTTGGTCGGGACCGAGCCGGATGTCTTTTTAGAGACGAGGTGGAAGATAGAGTTAATTCGGGAACGGATGTTGACTGCCCAGAGTCGACAGAAGTCGTATGCCGACGTCCGTCGTCGACCTTTGGAATTCGAGGTGGGAGATCACGTTTTGCTAAAGGTGTCGCCGACGAAGGGAGTTTTTCGTTTCGGGAAGAAAGGGAAGTTGAGTCCGAGATTTATCGGCCCCTTTGAGATCCTCGAGCGAGTAGGTGGGTTGGCATACCGTTTGGCGTTACCTCCGGCCTTGAGTCATGTTCATAGCGTTTTCCATGTTTCCCAGTTGAGGAAATATGTCCCGGATCCTAGTCACATCATCGATTATGGTGAGATTGATGTCGCCGAAGATGTTACTTTCGAAGAGCGCCCTTTGAAGATTTTGGAGCATCGTGAGAAACGATTGAGGCATAAGACCATACCTTTGGTCAAGGTGCAGTGGTCGAGACACGGTGTCGAGGAGGCAACTTGGGAAACCGAGGATAGCATGCGTGCTAGGTACCCCGAGTTGTTTGTTTCTTATGTTTCGGGACGAAACTTATTTTTAGAGGGGTAGAATGTAATATCCGCATTTTTCTTTCCCTTGTAATTGTGTTTCCGGTGTAATTCTCGATTGTAGTGACCCTCGTGTATCCTTCAGTGTAACTTTTCCGTCATCTTTTGATCTGATTCTCGTAATTGTTGTGCAGAACCGCCGTTTCGGGGTTGCCGTGGATTCATTCTATGATATGATGCGTTTCGAGGTGTTCCGTTTGATGTTTCGTTCGTATTCTGGTGTAGTGGACCGTTTATGTTCTGTACCTAGCGCACGCTAATTTTTCTGCATAGCGCGCGCTAGAAGTTCCTTTGTAGCGCACGCTACGTTTACTACGTGCGCGCTAGCGAGTGAACCACAGGGTGGCGCTTCAACTCCAGGCCTCGGACTATCGGATTAGCGCACGCTATCTTGTCTAAGCGCGCACGCTAATGTCGGGAGACTAGCGCACGTTAAGTTGTTGATGGCGCGCGCTAGTGTGACTCCCGATCGGGCGGTTTACTGCGAACTCAATCGGATGCTAGTTAGCGCACGCTACGCTTGTATGGTAGCGCACGCTAACGGTCGGGTGAGTTTTGGGCATTTGGCTCTTGGACTCGGCTGATGTTCAGGTAGCGCACGCTATTGGTCGATAGCGCGCGCTACCTAGAGGTTATTAGCGCACGCTACGCATGTATGGTAGCGCACGCTAACGGCCAAAAACATGGCTACTGGTCTGGGACGCTAACGGTGAGGTTTGTAATCTTATCCCGTTAGCGCACGCTAACCTTGAGGTTTTAGCGTGTGCTAACACTCCCTGGCTATATAAACCAGGGAGTTGACCGAGATAATCACAAAATCTCATTTCTTCCTCTCTCCGCGGCGAAGGCGATCCCGAAGCGATTCTCTTGGCGATTTCTTCCTCCAATCATCTCATCCAACATCCTTCTTGAGTTCTTGGAGTATTATATCAACATCAACACGAATCTTTCGTCCTAATCCACGGTAAATCTCTTAGAACCCTACTTTTGGATAATTTGGGGGTTTTGGGATTTTCTTCCGATTCGTTCCGTTTTGTTGAGGGATTCATGATGAATACGATTAATATTGTTAGTATCTTTAGTTTTCCTACGGATTCATGGATATTTTACGGTTTTTACGGAATCGAGAGGGTTTGGTTGTGGTCCGCCCTCGTTGTTACTTTTGGTACAAATATACATGAATCGTAGGCGGGTTTCCGGGTGTATTCCATTTCCGTAATCGTCTAGAGTTGGTTGTGATTGTGTTATTCGAATCGTTAGGTTCATTTCCGCCGGTTCCTTGCGGTCGTGTTCAACTCTTCCGTTCCGTTCGTGTCATCGTCTATTTAATCGAGGCAAGTATCCTTATGAACTTACAATCTTGACATAGTAGTATTGTATGAGAAATGGTGTGTGTGTGTATGCTCACTACGGGTTAGATCCGACGGGGTCTCGGTAGGGGTCCACAAGAGACGTGGATCGACGAGCTTGCTTTTAACCACTACGGGTTAGATCCGACGGGGTCTCGGTAGGGGTCCACAGAGACGTGGATCGACGGTTAATTGTGGTGAAATTTTACAAATGTGATTTGATATTGGCATTTCCAGAAATGAGTGCTTTCGAACGGTTTTCTTTATTGCATGCATTTACTATATGTGTAAGATGTAAATTGTTCATTTGGTTGCTTGTACTAGCGTAATTGCTAACCCCTCTGGGGACCCGTTTTGGGGAAATTCGTTTTATGAATTTCAGGTCAGGTTCATCGGGACGGCGGCTGACCAAGATACACGGATGATGGCCATGCGTGATGATTGTGCATAAGTGACGTCTTAATGTCTTTTTGTCTTTTCATCTTTTGTGGCTTTTGAACTAATAGTTGTACTCGAGTAATTAAGAGTTCTTGTTCGTCCGGATTGTATTGTTGCCTTTATGTTCGTGTTGATTGATGATGTTATGTTTGACCGGTTGAACCGGGTGGTTTATTCTGTTTTGCGTCTTTATGACATGGTGTTGGTTTGTCGTTTATGTGAGTCAATGAGTATGATGCTGTTCAGCCTGGTGGGTCCTATATAGGGATTCACGGCGCTGTAATATACCTCGAATATCTTGAGGGTGTTACATTTTGTTTCGAGACATAAACAATATTTGAAATATTTGTACCTTTAGGAACCCAAATTTTCTTAATTTTTATCGTCCGACGAGGGCTTTTGCAATTTGAAATATGATACCCGATTTTTAAACACTTTTCGCAATGGGGTATCTTGAAATTAACGGATTCGTTTTTCAAACGAGTTTTGAATCCTAACCCCTCTTTATTCAAAGTAAATTTTTGAACACCAAGCATTTGTTCAAATTTCTCATTTCCGCACGAGAATTTCTTTGTCAAAGATTTAAGCTCGGTTTGGATTTTAGCGAGATCATTCTTAAAAATATTTTCATTTTCAATACACTTTGAATGATCGCTTTCAACAAATTTTCCCTTTTCGATAATTTTGGAATTTTCAATTTCCAAGGATTTAATTTTAGACTTAAGGGATTTGATTTCCGATAATGCATTTTGAAAATCCGTATGAAGTAATTCAAATGCATCAAAAAGTTCATCACGTGAGGATGTACTTACTTGGCTTTCGACGTCGCTGTCGTCGAACGAACTCCAGGCCATGAGAGCGAGATTATTTTGATTGATGAAATCATCGTCTTCGTCTTCATCGCTCCATGTTGCCACGAGAACCTCCTTTTTGGGTACTAGATAAACCTCACGAGGATAGCGATTGCGATTCTAACAATGCCGGATCCTTGATCCTAATAACACCGAATCCAATCGTATCTTTTCTTTTACCACTCGTGAATGTTTTCGTGAATTCTCACACTTACAATTAAGCTCAATATCGAAAACAAGAATGTGTATAATAATATCACAAGTATAGACTATTTGCTCAAGGTTGTTGTACTCAATCAACACCATAGGGATAGTATTTATAGGCTCCATCATCAAACTAGCCGTTAGCTGCCAGACTGCTCATTACGTACGTTATCGTTTCCTTATTACGTACGCAAGCCTCGTTACGTACGTTAACCACCACGGGTTACGTACGTAAGCCTCTTCCAGTTTCAGTCCAGGGAGTTTCGTCATTCTGATTACGTACGTTGGCATAGACTCCGTTACGTACATTAACATTACATCACTGATGACGTCATATATACGTTGCATGCTTTTCTGACTTTGACTCCTCCAAAGTTCACTTATTTAAACTGTGTTACGTACGTTATCTCTCTTGCATTACGTACGTTAGCTTCATCATATCATGTACGATAACATGTTACTGTTACGTACGTTAGCTTCATTTTTCTTCAGCATTTTGCACTTCGTTTTCCTTCGATGCTTGCTTCATCTCTTCGTTGTTTTGTTTTGTTTAGCAGCTTTAATCATCAAAACATTATTAATTTATGTATGGAACTAAATGTTCCAACAGAGGCCGATGGCGAGCACAAGTCCACTGCGGCAACGGGCGGCGGACGACGGACGACGGGTTGGACAAGGACGGGCGGCGGACGACGGGCTGGACAAGGGTACACAGCGAGCGGACGACGGGATTCAACTTTTGAGAAGATGTTTCTGTTCTGTTTGTTGTTTTTAATATAAAATTTAGCCAACGACTTTAACATGTCGTCGGCCGTTCCTCTTTAGCCGATGGCTTTAAACTTGTTGTCGGCTGAAGGCTTTTTTTTTTTTTTTATATTTTGCTTTCTAGTTTATATTTCTGTTTGTTGTTTTTAATATAGACTTTAGCCGACGAATGTAACATGTCGTCGGTCATTCCTCTTTAGTCGACGGCTTTAATGTTGTTGTCGGCTGAAGGCTTTTTTTTATATATTTTGCTTTCTAGTTTATATATATATATATATATATATATATATATATCAGTTTTATAAAAAATATATGTGTATATATATACATATATTTTTAGGTTTTAGCCGACGAATCGGTGGTCGGCTAAACTGTAGATCTTTAGCCGACAACTAGGTTAGAGTTTAGCCGACGATCTGGACAATAGTCGTCGGCTAAACCCTTTTAGCCGACCAAAACAAAGTTCGTCGGCTAAACTCTAAAGTTTAGCCGACGACTCCTAAAAGTCGTCGGCCGTTTTTTTAAGTGTCGTCGGCTAAAGTCCTTTTTTTGGTTGTAATATTCGCAATTTCGATTTTCGGTAATTTTCTTTTTTCGGCGGAAGTCCGTTTTGACGGCTCTCTTATGACCGTTTCGTCATTCCGAGAATGATTAATTCTGCACTTTTTGTCATCCGAGTTCGTTTCGGTGTTGTTTTGTTGAGTTCCGTGTCTTTTGGCGACTTTTCCGCACTTGAGCTCGATTCTTGCGAATCTCGTCCGAAACTGTTGTTTCGAGTTTCTCGTAAGTTCATTTAATATTATTATTCATGTTGCGAGCTTTGGTTCGGTGTTTCGATCATGTATCGTGTATTTCGGACGTTTTGGGCCATTTTTGTAATTTCCCAAAGTTTGGGGTAATTACTTCCGTTGTCGAATTTCGAGCCTTCGGGTGGTCGGAATCGCGTGTTCTCTTAGCTCTTAGATTCGTATTTGCGAGTACGTCGTAACCGTACCTTCGATTTATACTCAGGTTCGGGTTTCGGGGTCGTCCGGGCCGTCGGAGTGGCCACGGCCGAGTCACGGCCGGAGGCCTGGCCGAGTTACCGCCGTAAGGGCCGAGAGTTACGGCCGTATGGCACCTGGAAGCTTCCGGACGAATGCCATTTATGGCCGTAAGGCGCGATCGGGTACGGCCGTACGTGCGCTGGGCATCTTCCTGATGAAGGCCGGTTACGACCGTAATGTGTGCCAGTTACGGCCGTAAGTGTCCGACAGGTGCTGGGCTGATTTTTTGACGAATGCCGGTTACGGCCGTAAGGCCTGCCGAGTACGGCCGTATGGGCCGAGTTACGGCCGTAAGTCACTGCCTGTTACGGCCGTAAGTGTCCAGCAGTGACCGGCTATATAAGGCCTGGTAGCCCATTTTTGTTCATTTCCTCACTTTTCTTGCGGCTATCGGACGGGTGCGACAGGAAATCGAGTTCTTGGTCGATTATAATCATTTCCAAGGCATTTTGGAAGATTCTTGTTGATTATATCATCATCCAATCCGTGTTCTTCGTCGAATCAAGGTATATTCTTGATTTTCCTTCAAGTTGACTTTTTGGAGAAATTGTTCTTGATTTCGTTTCCAATCCAATTTTGATACATCGGTTGGTGTAGGATGATGTTATTAATCATGTTCTATGGGTTGTATATCCATATATCAAGTTTGTTTAACTCGATTGACGATTCGAGTGTTCTTGGGAATTATTGAACATTTAGTGTTCGAATAAATGTCCCAATGAGTTTCCCTTCGGTAGTTTGTTGGGATTTCCGTTGTTTTGGCCTTGATTCTCGTCGTAATCATGTGTTATTGTTTCTTCTGGAAGTTTATAGGTGTTCGAGGATTCCGATGTTGAATCCCGTTTGGTGATTGATGATTCGTGTGGTGTTATTCTCGTAATACTCGTGGTGCTATCACGTTCTTGATATTGTTCGGGGGTTCGGGGCTATTCGACCGCGTCCTATCCGTCGTCTCGTTGCGATCGTGATTTTGAGGCAAGTACCTTGTCCATACTATTCTTGTTTTGTGAATATGATAATTGGTGATCGTCTTTATGTGGTTGTTTGATTGTTAGAAATGAGTTTTCAAAAGATTCGGTTTAGCCTTGTTAGCTGAGCTAACATATCTTGTTGAACCTTCCTTTGTTCATCTTGGAATTTCTGGAACTGGTCTTGAGACTTCCTTTGCTCCTCAGCTCGGAGCTCCCTCTCGATCCTCAATTGCTCCTCCAAATAGGCCTTTTGAGTGTCGCCCATGTGATTGTGCTGAAACCCTGTAGTATTATTTAATAATCCGGTGTCTTCAGCTCCCATCATCGGTGTCCGGTGATGACTCCCTTTAGGAGTGTAATACCCCGATTTTTCGGATATATTTTTCGTTTATATGTTGGATATCGTTGATGGATAATTGTGCTTGAGGATGTCGTGAACGTATGATAATGTTATTGAAATGCGTATATGTATTCATTGTGCCGTATGTTCGTTTGTTATGTCGAGATGTTGGTCGAGGATAGCTGAATATGGCTAGGCACAACCACGATAGCGCACGCTAGGAGATATGCTTAGCGCACGCTACTGGGTACGCGTAGCGCACGCTACAAAATGTAGGTAGCGTACACTAAGGGGTTCGGTTAAGGAGGACCCCTAACGTACGTAACGACTTGCTGGGTGAGTTCCGGAAGGTGGCCGACAGGTAGGCCCAGGTTGATTTTTATATGCAGTTAGCGCACGCTAACATCATACCGCCAATAATGGAATCTTAGCTTTCGGCGGGTGGACCCGGCCATTTTCGACGCGTCCCCAGATAAGGTCAAACAAGTGTTTGTCGTGTAGATCTAGCGCAGGCTAAACCATATGATTAGCGCACGCTAATTCCATATCGGGCAGAGGTAATCTTGTCCTTGTCAGATGCTGACGGCATGTGGGGGCACGAGTGGTAGGTGAACACTGTAGTAAGTCAACTTCAGATAGCGCACGCTAAGGTCAATGACTTGCGTATGCTAGGCAGGATGTTTTACGTACGTTAATGCATGGGCATTACATACGTAAGCTAGTTTACGAAGCAAGGCAGTAGCCTCTGGGCTGCGATAGCGCACGCTAACAAAGTCAGTTAGCGCACGCTAAGGCTGTAGCGCACGCTAAACATGAGATGTTAGCGCACGCTAATAATGAATATTATAAAACGGGACGGACGGGTGCTGAGAGGCATTTTGTCCATTTTTCTTCCTTCAATCGGGAGAGAGAGAGTTGGGATGTATTTGAGGTTCCCAAACACCGTATAATGATAATCTTTAACAACATTATATTGAGAGCATGAATTCAAGCCTTGTTCTTCAAGTTATTCATGATTCCTGGAATGGAGTTCAAGTGTTCTTCTTTTTGGTTCGTCTAATCCAGGTAAATTTGGTATCCCTTTTGTTTATGGTTCGTTTATAAGGATGATTACATGTGAGGAACATGTTGGATAATCATATAACGGTATTATATGAGATTCAATGGAATTTTGATAAGAGTTTCGGATGTTTCTTCATATTATAAAGATGATGGTTCGTTTAAACCGTTTTGAGATAGATTTCTGGATCATGATAATTTCAGTGATCGATTTAGAGGAGTTAAATCATGATACGAGGTTGAATTCCGGATTGAATATGTTATGATCATTGTTACCAAGTTGGTTTGATTATTGATATGATTATTGTTCTAGGTTGATTAACCCATAGGTATAACCGATGTGCCGCGTTGAAGGCCGTAAATTGATCGATCAGTATGTAGAGCTCGTAGACGAGGACGATGAGTTCGGTGGTGGTTTTGTCATATTGATATCCAGGCAAGTGTTTACTTGTTCGGTTGTAATGTTTTGATGATTAATTCCATTTATATTTCATAAGTATTTTATGTTGTATTGCATATTGACGAATGTTCAGTGATGTTCTAAAAGGATTAGAATGCATAGTTGATGATTGTTGAGATACTTGGACAATCTTGGGAAGATTGTAGTATTCGGATATTGTTGATGTCATTTTGGATATTCTTGGTCTGTGATATGCATTCCGGAAGGAAGGCCGGATAGAGGTATGTTTTATGATAATCGTACATAGGGTTCGGTTACGTACGCTAAGGAGGACCCCTAACGTACGTAACGACTTGCTGGGTGAGTTCTGGAAGGTGGCCGACAGGTAGACCCAGGTTGATTTTTATATGCAGTTAGCGCACGCTAACGCATGTTGGTTAGCGCATGCTAACATCAGACCGCCAATAATGGAATCTTAGCTTTCGGCGGGTGGCCCCGGCCATTTTCGACGCGTGCCCAGATAAGTTCAAACAAGTGTTTGTCGTGTAGATCTAGCGCACGCTAAACCATATGATTAGCGCATGCTAATTCCATATCGGGCAGAGGGAATCTTGTCCTTGTCAGATGCTATCGGCATGTGGGGGCACGAGTGGTAGGTGAACACTGTAGTAAGTCAACTTCGGATAGCGCACGCTAAGGTCAATGACTTGCGTACGCTAGGCAGGATGTTTTACGTACGTTAATGCATGAGCATTACGTACGTAAGCTAGTTCTGAAGCAAGCGGTAGCCTGCGAGGCTGCGATAGCGCACGCTAACAAAGTCAGTTAGCGCACGCTAAGGCTGTAGCGCACGCTAAACATGAGATGTTAGCGCACGCTAATAATGAATATTATAAAAGGGGACAGATTGGTGCTGAGAGGCATTTCGTCCATTTTTCTTCCTTCAGTCGGGAGAGAGAGAGTTGTGATGTATTTGAGGTTCCCAAACACTGTATAATGATAATCTTTAACAACATTATATTGAGAGCATGAATTCAAGCCTTGTTATTCAAGTTATTCATGATTCCTGGAATGGAGTTCAAGTGTTCTTCTTTTTGATTCGTCTAATCCAGGTAAATTTGGTATCCCTTTTGTTTATGGTTCGTTTTTAAGGATGATTACATGTGAGGAACATGTTGGATAATCATATAACGATATTATATGAGATTCAATGGAATTTTGATAAGAGTTTCAGATGTTTCTTCATATTATAAAGATGATGGTTCGTTTAAACCGTTTTGAGATAGATTTCTGGATCATGATAATTTCAGTGATCGATTTAGAGGAGTTAAATCATGATACGAGGTTGAATTCCGGATTGAATATGTTATGATCATTGTTACCAAGTTGGTTTGATTATTGATATGATTATTGTTCTAGGTTGATTAACCCATAGGTATAACCGATGTGCCGCATTGAAGGCCGTAAATTCAGTCCAGTCGGGGCTGTAGAGCTCGTAGACGAGGACGATGAGTTTGGTGGTGGTTTTGTCATATTGATATCCAGGCAAGTGTTTACTTGTTCGGTTGTAATGTTTTGATGAATAATTCCATTTACATTTCATAAGTATTTTATGTTGTATTGCATATTGACGAATGTTCAGTGATGTTCTAAAAGGATTAGAATGCACAGTTGATGATTGGTGAGATACTTGGACAATCTTGGGAAGATTGTAGTATTCAGATATTGTTGATGTCATTTTGGATATTCTTGGTCTGTGATATGCATTCCGGAAGGAAGTCTGGATAGAGGTATGTTTTATGGTAATCGTACATAGAGGATTATGTATAAGAAAGTATTCGATATTGAGGTATTATACGGTATTGTTGTGATACTGGGATTTTTATGGTATTATCGTGATATTGGGATTTTGACGAGAATCGTTGGATTACCGGAAGTGGTAAGGTTACCGTTGAGGTTATTATTCTCATGATGCATGGTATGTGAATATTTATGTTTATGTACTTGCAGTTATTTGTCGGGCATTATTGCTGACCCCGTTGTGGGACTTGTTTTTCAGGTATTGAGGACTTTGATGGTAGCGGTCGTGAGGCGAGGATTCTGGACGATACTGGCTATGGCATATTGTTGGGGAATCGTGTATTTTGTCTGTGTATTAATTATTGATGTATATGTATCTTGGACTGTATTTCTATCCGCTGCGTGAGTTCTTTCAAATGGCTTTCGGCTTTTTGCCAACTGAGTTTGATTTCGAAAACCGATTCCCTTAACCGAGTTTTTGGCCTTGTTTGTCTTTACGCTAGTTGGTGTTGTCAAATGATTTTGTGAGTTTTGGAATATACTACCGTCATCGGCCTTTTTGGGCGTTTTTGTAATTGGATTTTAGCCTGGTGGGTTCCGGCGCGGAGCCCACGGCGTGTAATACTCCCGGTTGGATCTGGGGGTGTTACATGGTAAATGTTAGCTCACACCCTTGCCCTAATATAGGGATCGGCCTGATCGATCTCTCGGCGTGCTAACTCGAGACCAGTCTCGTCCAAATCTGGATGCTCCTCCCTCGCCATCTCTGTTAAAATCCTCTCAGAATCCTCAGTCACTCTCTCCTAATTAAGTGGGAACAAAAAACGTAACTGAATATTAATAAAGTTCAGAGGTGATAGCAGTATTAAAATAGTTAGGATACATTTACAACTTACAAGTCTATCCGGATAGTTAGGATATGTCTTCTGAGTCACGTAGACAAAGGCATTCGCCACATTTTCATCAGAAATGGCCTCGTGAAAAACTCTCGCTAACGACCGCGAACCTAAGCTGTGGTGCTCTGTCAAACCCTTACGGTTAACAATGTTGGCTGAACTGCTCACCTACACATAGAAACATGTAATTTTCATTTAACAAGGAGCAAAATTACCACAAGTAAGTTTCATATATGTTATTTATCTTTAAACAACAATAGCATTACAACAATAATTAGAGCTCGATTACATACAATATAGTCCGGGTTGCTAATATGTGCGCATAGCCACCTCCACTCGTACTCCCGATACTTGAATTCCTCGGGAGTAGCCTCGCGAGAATTACCCCAAGCTGACCAAAACATGTGTAGCTCATTTTTCCATGATTTGTACCTATAACAAATATTTATAAATAATAATCAAACATTAGTCAAATATATTTGTAAAGTATTTTGTAAATTTTATGTATTTATTTACTGTGATTTTGTGTTATTGTTTTATTCTTATTCATAATGTTATTTGTTTATTATCTTATTCATAAATAATCTGTTTTGTGTATACGGTTGTTATTATGCAGTTGAATGTTAAGATTTAAGTTTAGTGATTATGTTACGTGTCATTTTATATTTGTTGTTTGTGTATGATTATATAATGTTAATGTGTTAGTTTTATTATTTTTATGTATAATTAATATTATAATATTTTATGTAATTCTAAAAGTGTATGTTATAATACTCATAATTACAAGTAAATTAGAATGTTTACCATGTTTAAATTTATCAATCAAATTACCTTTCATTTATACAAGTTGTGAATTTTAAATTACAAATTATTTTGTATTAATAAAAAATTTATTAAAATATTTGACAAATACATATTTTAGACAATAACTAAAATGATGCAAAAAATTCTCGAGTAATTACTCAACTACGTATTGTGAAATAACTTAATTGTTTGCACCTCATCACACCAAGTATGTAGTAGGAAAGAAGGAACCTCAAACCAAACCTACAATTAGCATATAATATCTATTACTAAATTTTTTCCGAATTTAAATACACAAAGTAGCTTTCGGAATTGAGATAAACTTACCAACATAGTTGTTCAATGCATCCTTCACACTTTGTGGCACATCCTTCCACTCAGCCCACAGTACCGGAACTCTATCACGTATGACAAACCCAACATTACGATAATATGCCGTACAGGCATTCGAGGCCAAAATGGGTCGTCGATACTTTTCATCTACTGTTATCTTGTGACGGCCATTTTTTGAAACATATGCGTCAAGTGCTAGACCCTTCGATGGGCCACGAGTCTTCTTCTTCTTTTTCGGTTCGGCTTCGGCATGACCCTCCTCATTCGCAAGTTCCTCAAGCGTCGCGCACAACTTCGTCTTAGATATCCGACATGTCCGCCGTATGTATATATTTATACAGTTGTTATAAAATGATATTTATATATTTATACAGTTTTTATATAATAATATAGATATATTTAATACAAAAATAAGATATCTATATATTTAAATTTAATATTTTCTTTTACTTTAGCCGACGGCCATCGTCGGCTAAAATAAATTATATATATATATATATATTTATATATATATAATAATATTTGAAGTTGTTTGAATTTTATATATAAATTTAATTATAATTATATTTAATGAAAATTAAAATATCAATACTTTAGCCGACAACCGCCGTCGGCTAAAGTCCAAAAACTTTAGCAGACGACCAAAGCCGTCGGCTACTCTTAATCCAAAATAAAGCATGACCCAGTGGCTGCAGGGGTTCGAACCCGGGCCATTTATATAAGTGATATGGTATTTTTCCACTGGGTCATGTTTATCATTCGATTTTAACCCAGTTTTTATATTTATATATAGTTTTATATAATAATATTTTACATGTTTGAATTTAATTATAAATATATATATATAATATGATTATATATCTTTATATTTATATAGTTTTTATATAATAATATTTTATATATTTAGACATGTTTATATATAATAATATTATAGATATATATTTGAATTCAATTATAAATGTATCTTATAAATATTTAGACATGATTATATATATGTATATTAATTTATACAGTTTTAATATAATAATATTTTATAAATTTATACTTGTTTTTTTTTATAATATTAATAGTTTATATATTTATACTTGTTTTATTATATATAATTATATATATATATATATATACTAGGTTATATATATGGAAAAATCATCAATGGAACAATGAATATAACAAAATAAAAAAATCAGGTAATAATATCATTTTTTCGATTCGTTCGAGTGGCACATAACAATGAATATTTAAGGAACTTTTACAAATGATATGTACATTAGCCGACGACCCGAAAAAATACGGCCGACGACTATAAAGTGTCGTCGGCTAAACTTCGCACTTTAGCCGACGACTCAAAATACCGTCGGCTAAAGGGTTTTAGCCGACGACTTGGTGGAGGTCGTCGGCTAAAGCTCGAAATAGTCGTCGGCTATATTAAAGAGATTTAGCCGACGACCGTCATAACGTTTAGCCGAAAAAAATAATATACTTTAGCCGACGACCTAGATCTAGGTCGTGGCCAAACTCCTTAGAAAAAAATAATAATGTAATGGTTTAGCAACGACCTAGATCTAGGTCGTCATTTAAACCCACAAAAAAAAATAATTTACTTTGCCGACGACCTAGATCTAGGTGCTGGCTAAACTCCTTCCGAAAAATAATATTGTAAGGGTTTAGCCGACGATCTAGATCTAGATCGTCGACTAAAAACTTTTTTAAAAAAATAATATACTTTGTGACGACCTATATCGAGGTCGCGGCTAAACTCTTTCGAAAAAATAATAATAATGTAATGGTTTAGCCGACAACCTAGATCTAGGTCGTCGGCTAAACCCACAAAAAAAAATAATATACTTTGCCGACGACCTAGATCTAGGTCGTCTAAACCTCCAAGTGAAAATTATTTATAGTTCAGGGAACACCAACCCAATCTTGCACCTCCCCGCTAAAGAGCACATTTCTATTCCCGATTCTTTCAATTATTCCCGAAAAAAGCTTGTGAGTTGCTACTTTGAGTTGTGCTAGCTGGAGTGCCGAAGGTTTCTATTGGTTGTTATAATCACCATTTCGATTAAGGTATGTATTTTATTGTATTTTTTATTGTGATTTCGAAACTTTGTATTATTCATGTTACATTCGATAGCTTTTATGTAAAACGATTAAGTTTTATGATGATAATCATTATGATTAATTGTTTGTTGTGATTTCATTTATAATTTGAACAATATTAGTTAGTTGGATTAATATTGGAAAATGTATACATTTTCAGGATGGATAAGAGTTGGATTGGGTTACGAAAATGGGATCCAAGTGTAATGGATGGGATGAAGCAGTTTATGAGATTTGTAAAAGAGCACGACAGTGGTAATACGTTGCACTACTGTCCATGTAATAAATGTAGATGTCGCAGTGATATGTTTCGTTTTCCATTTGATGAGGTCTGGGAACACCTAAAGAAGAATGGTTTTTGGAGTAAATATACATGTTGGATATACCACGGTGAAGCACCGAATTCTGTTATTCCGTATGATCACGGACAATTTAGTGGTAACGGCGGGTTCACCGATCCGAAGAGGAGGTTGATTGATGATGTGTTTGGTTTTTTCGAGACGTTTGTACCAACTGAGCAAATCCCACGACCTCGTAGACCGTTGCCTTGCAATACTGCTGGGCTTGACAGGTACAATAAGCTAATTCAACTCGAACAGACCCCTCTATACCCAGGGTGTAACATGACTGTTCTTGATTGTGTCATGGAAACGATGAGATTAAAGGTGGAAAACAAATCATCCATCAAGTCTGTAGATGATTACTTGGATCTTACGAGTAATATGCTTCCACAGGATCATCATCTTCCTAATACATATTAAAAAATGAGACGAATTTTGAAAGATCTTGGTCTTTCCTACATTAAGATCCACGTCTGCATGTATGATTGTGTTCTATTCTGGGGGCATCCTAATGAAGACCTCACGAGATGTCCTGTATGTGATACAGAGAGATATAGGATCACTCCTTCTGGAAAAGAGAAACCGGTGAAGGTTCTTTGGTATTTTCCACTGAAGGACAGGTTGGAACGGCTTTTTATGTCTCCTCACACGGCAAAAGCAATGAGATGGCATGCCGAGCCGCGCACTAATGACAGGGATACTATGATACACCCTTCAGATGGAGAAGCGTGGAAGCATATAGATAGGGAGTATCCGAATTTTTCTTCAGATATCTGAAATGTGAGGCTCGGGATTGCATCTGATGGTTTCAACCCTTTTGGTAACATGAGTCTACAAAAGGTTTTATAAAAAAAAAAAAAAAGAAAGATAAGTGCTAATCACCAGATTTATATTTGCACTTTCATATACCATATGGCCTGTTGTAGTGATTCCTTACAATCTTCCTCCGTGGATGTGTATGCGGAAGGAGTATAATATGTTGACCTTGTTAGTCCCTGGGCCGGGATATCTGGGAAAGTGTATCGATGTGTATATGAGACCTTTTATAGAGGAGCTGAAATTATTGTGGGAGCAAGGTCATCCCACGTACGACAGTTATTCGTCCGAGACGTTCTACTTGCACGCCATGTGTATCGACACTATTAGTGATTTTCCTGCATATGGAATGCTGTCTGGATCTGTTATTAGCGGATATAGAGGTTGTCCAGTGTGTTTGAATGCAGATTGTGCTAGGTACCACTGTAGGAAAGTTATCCGAATGCGTCATCGGATATGGCTTGACAGGGAACATGAGTGGCGTATGGATCTGCGGCATTTGATGGCCTTGTAGAAATGGGCGAGCCACCACGGCCGGTGACAGGTGATGAAATACTATCAATTCTTAATGAGTACGATTTTGGTCACTTAGCAACCATCTGATGTGCTTGGCAACCCCTAAAAGGCAGACGGGTATAAGTATTGGTCGCACAAAAGTATATTCGGGAATTGCCTTACTGGTCCAAGTTGCGATAAGGAACTTCTTGGATGTCATGCACATAGAAAAGAATGTTTGCGAAAGTGTGGTTGGGACAACCTTAGGTTGGGATGGAAAAACCAAAGACGGGCCAAAAGCACGCAAAGTTTTGGAAGAAATGAGCATAAGAAAACATTTGTGGTTGAAAGCTGTCAAGGAAAACAAAAATGCCTAAGGCGACTTACACCATCAACTGTAGAGCAGAAGGCGAGATATTTTGATGGATAAAGGCGCTAGGTATCCTACGGGTATCTTTGGAAATATAGGAAGATGTGTTAATTTCAGGGAGAACAAGTTAACTGGTTTGAAGAGTTATGATTGTCATATCCTACTCCAACGCCTATTTCCGGTATTTATTCGACCGTACTTACCAAAACAGGTGGTCGAGCTGTGTGTTGCATTGTCAAGATTTTTCCAGAAATTATGTACGAGAGAAGTCAAGAGATCTTATTTGCGTAAAATGCAAGATGAGATCATCTATATCTTGTGCAAGTTTGAGCGAATATTTCCTCCAAACTTTTTTGACCTCATGCCTCACCTCATGATCCACCTTCCCAGGCAGTTATTGGTCACTGGTCTAGTGCACTACACGTGGATGTACCCGGTTGAAAGGCAACTCGGTGATTACAAAGACTCCGTGGCCAATAAGTCTGCACCAGAAGGATGCATTGCAGAATCTTACCTTGCGTCGGAGTGTATTACGCATATCAAGTTGTATTTGGGCAACTTCGATCCCCCTTCCCGCTCTATTCCAGCAAATAAAATACAATTCAATCTTTCTATCATATCCACTGAGGTTGACGTCTATGGGAGGTTGCCAGGAATACAATTAGACCCATACGAGTCACGAATTGCACATTGGTGGATATTGCTCAATTGTCCAGAAGTTCAGTACTGGAAAGACATCCACTTGTCATGCGATATGGTGCGAGGTGACACTAGATTCCACAATGACACTTTTGCCGACTATTTTGGAGAATGGGTACGTATACATTCAATTGCTATTGCATTTTGGACTTAAGATATTTTTTTACATAAAAAGTTTATTTACGACAGATGACACACATACAAGATGACGGACACCCTAACCGGTCGCGTGAACTTATGCTTCTTTCTATGAAGCCGGTTATGTCAAGAATTTATTCGATGGCCAAAGTCAACGGTGTCGCATTCGTATGCCTTGGAAGAGACCAAAAAAGAATATGTCAAAATTCTGAGGTTATGATAGATGGTGGATATTACGGTGTTCTTTTGGAAGTGGTAGAACTAATTTATGGGGAAGGCATGACAATTTACTTGTTTAAGTGTCGATGGTACGACACCAGTCTTGGAACCGATATGCAAGACGACTACGGGCTGTTATCTGTTGACACTTCCACTTCATGGTATGAAAGTGATCCTTTTGTATTTGCTACATCAGCAAAGTCGGTGTATTATTTGGACGACTTGGTGAAGAAAGGCACATGGAAGGTAGTGAATGTTGTGACAACGAGGAATATTTTTAGTGCTGCTACACTGGGAGAAACAACAGGTACTGATGACGATGATGCTTATCAAGAGCCAAATGCATCAAATATTCCACCATCAACGACAATTACAATGAATAATGTTCCTGAAGGACGAGTCGTCCGACTCCGTGGTGATGCTCGCGGGTACGTTGACGTTGATACAAACAAATTACTTGAAAATTCTGATGACGATAATGTGGACGACTTGAGGCATATGTTGCCGGATATCAACTCAGATAATGAGACAGACTGTAGTGATGACTCAAACTATGAGCCATAAATTTAGTAGATGTATATTTTTATTTGTTAAATATAATTAAAAAAATAGTAATAATAATAATCATAATCATAACATTAATATAATATCAATAATATTATTAAAAAAAACCTGGGGGTTTAGCCGACGACAACATCTACGTCGTCGGCTAAAGTTTTTTTTAAAAAAAAAAAATTATACTTTAGCCGACGACATATATGACGGTCGTCGGCTAAACCCGGAAGTGACCCGACCGTGTTAGACAACACGGTGGTCGATCATCTGATGTGTTTTCCCATTCGGCGGAGTGCGACACGGCCGTGTCCTGACACGATCGACCAATGTTTTTTAAAAAAATTGAACTTTAGCCGACTTATAAGAAGGTCGTCGGCTAAACCCGACCGTGTCCATCAACACGACCCGTGTCGCACCCACCAGAAATTGAAAACAAGCTGTTTGCCTGCCCGATCGTGTTGTCTAACACGGTCGGGTCACTTCCGGGTTTAGCCGACGACCGTCATATATGTCGTCGGCTAAAGTATAATTTTTTTTTTAAAACTTTAGCCGACGACGTAGATCTTGTCGTCGGCTAAACTCCCACCTTTTATACGTTTCTCGTACCTCCCTTTTCTTATTTTCTTCTTCGCCCCCTTAGCCATTCGCTCGCGATCGTCACCCGGACCCCAACCCCAATCGCCGCCGATCGTCACCCGGCCAACCGCCGGTCACCTAGCCGCCGTCACCTAGCCCCGGCCCACCGATCCTCCGTCGCCCGTCTTGGTTTAGCCGATCGTCCGGCCCACACCCTCGGCCCTTGACCCTCCGCCCGCCAGCCCCGGTCCCGTCGCCCGCCCGACGCCCTCCGCCCGTCGCCCTCCAGCCCGTCGCCCTCCGCCCGTCGCCCTCCGCTCCGCCCGTCGCCCTCCAGCCCGGCCGCGGTAACCCTTGTCCTTTTTTTTTTATTTTGTTTGTTGAATTTATTGTATTTGTTTGATGAATTTGTTTAGATTATGTGATGAATTAGATAAAATGTTTAATGAGTTGTGATGCAATATTTGATGAATTTAGTATTTTCAATATTTTGTGTTTAATGAGTTGCGAATTTGATGAATTTGTTTGAGGAGGAAGGGATTGTATAGCCGGCGTTAATCGAAAGATTAACGTGGTATGGCATCGATAATTACTGTTGTGTTGAATTGTTTAGTTGATGAATTTGTTTAGATTATTTGATGAATTTGTTTAGAAATATTTGATGAATTTGTTTGAGGAGGAAGGAATTTTATAGCCGGCGTTAATAGAAAGATTAACGTGGTATGGCATTGATAATTACTGTTGTGTTGAGTTGTGAATTTGATTTATTTGTTTAGATTATGGATAGAATAAAGAAAGCGTTGGGGAAGAAGTCGACAAAGTCGACCACTCCCGATTCGGGGAGTTCATGACCTCTAGTAAGGCGGATCCCGGTACACTATACATATCTCAGAGCAGCGTTCGTGCCCGCCAGATACTAGAAGCTACCGGCATGAACGCTGACGATTTTTATAGGGCGACAGATGAGCCCGCTGCACTAGCGCGGCGTTTATCCTTTCAGACACCACGATCGACCCCCTCGCAGCCGGAGACTCGTATGCCTCCCATCCACCGACCCACGTCTAGCCCTCACACATCAGGAGATGTACGGAGTTCCTCGTCCGCGGTGCCCCACGGTCCGCCGCCGACTCTATTCATGCCTCCGATGGTTCCGACTATTCCAGAGGTTGATGAGTCGGGAGGCCGAGTTCCCGTTCGATTGATTAGCCCTGACGAGGCATACGTCTATCAGTCTTGGCCAGACTACATGTTTTGGCGCAGTTGTCGGGTTTCGAAGACGAAACTGTATGAGGAGATAGAGAGGGAGAAGGAGAAGGGGAAAAATGTAGTCGAGGAGGAGAAGAAAAAGAAGAAGACTCGTGGCCCAGCAAAGTGCAGCGCTCGACTCGTACGTAAGTAAGCATGGCCGTTATGAGATTCCTCTGCATGACACGGCCGGCCGGTGATGTCTTCTCGACGCCGCGGCGTCATATAGCCGTAATGTTGGCTTTGTCATTCGGGACGAGTTCCGTTTGTGGCCCGATTGGGGGACGTGCCGCGGATGCGTGAAGGATGCTTTGAATAATGCTATGTCGGTAAGTTAATAAATATTTAATAAGTGTTTTTCAATCAACACGTAGTTCTTGAAAATGCAATATGTGATGTTTTTAAATTATTGCGTATTTATCTTTGTTCATAGGTGTGGTTTGTCATTCCCGACTCTACTATGTACTTGGTGTGACGAGGTGCGATCTACCAAGTAAGTCATTTTAATTTATTTTGTATCTACATTGTTTGCATAATTTTTTTCTTACGAATGATATATGTTGTGCAACGTGTGTTGTAGGTACAAATCTTGGAAAAATGAGATGCACATGTTCAGATGACTTGGGGTGATACCGAGAGGCTACCCTAAGAATTCAAGTTCCGCGAGTACGAGTGGAAGTGGCTACGCGCCCATTTTCGCGACCCGAGTTCATGGTATGACTAAAATACCCTCATTTCATTCTTCTGTTTGATTTTATTTTTTGAATTCTAAATATAAACTCCATTTTTAAATTAATGTTTGAATATAAAATACTTGAAGTTCCGGTTTTTAAATTAGAAAAATCGGAACTTCATGTATTTTAAAATTCTGGAATATTATTAATATTAAAAATCGGAATTTTTATTCAAAAGTGGAAATAAATTGTTTTAATAAAAATAAAAACTAGAATATTATTTTCCATAAAAATAAAAATCTGAATATTGTATTTTATTTATTAAAAAAATGCTAGTATTTAATAAAATTAACAATATTTCAGTTTTTATTTTTTTGAATTCTAAATATAAACTCGATTCTAAATAATATTTTTTTGAAGGCGACTAGCTTGACCAACACGACCAATCGTGCTGGTCTGACTGACCATCACAATCTGGGTTCGGTCGTTAGCGAGTTGCGCACGAGGCCATTTCTTGATTCGTTGGATGCATTTGCCTACGTGACTCGAAAGCATTTCCGAACCGTCCCGAGGAGCATGTAAGTCTTTTTTTATTTTATTTTAGTAATAAAATAAATGCCTTTGTATCATACTTTTATTGATATTCAAATATTTATTTTCATATTAACTTAGGAGCGTGTGCGGGAGGAGTCTCAGAGGATGCTTGCTGAGATTGCTCGGGAGCAGTATCCGGACTTAGCGGAGACTGACCTCGATTCTGCCATTGGACAGATCGATCAGGCCGATCCTTATGTTCGCGCTAGGGTGTGGGGTACCGTCTACCCTCCTAGAGGTAGTCGGTACCGCACTAAGATGATGGGAGCCGAGGGTCACCGTGTATTGAAAGATACCCCCGGCTTCCAGCGCCCTCGCGGACGGGATGCACGGACTGCCTATCTCGAGGAGCAGTTGAGGGCGGAGAGGGAGCTCTGGGCTGAGAATGAAAGGAGGACTCAGACGCGGTTACATGAGAGCGAGCACAGGACTGAGTCGCGGTTAGAGAGTTTCCAGAGACAGCAGCAGGCCATGATGGACTATATGATGATGCTGACTCAGACCATTACTCAGGCTGGACTGCAGGCACCTGCTCCACCGCCTTCTCTCTTCGGACAGACACCATCTTCACAGCCTCGTGACGAGGATCTAGGGGATGGTGGTAATCCTTCTACTACTACATTTCGACATTTAGATGATTTTGGCAGTGGATTCTAGTTGTGTTGTTGTAGTACTCTTGTATATTTATATTTGTGTTACAATTATGTAAGTGATTTTATTGACGCTACTAGTATGTTGATGAAATTAATGTTCTTGAATATGTTGTGCGTTGATTGTTGTTGATAATGAGAGCTAGTGTATAAAAATTGCAGGTGCAAAAAATACAGGTTTTGGGATCCCAAAATCTGAATTAATTTTTTTTTTTAAAAAAGGGTTTTAGCCGACGACATATAAGACGGTCGTCGGCTAAAGTAATTTATTTTTTTTTTAAAAAGGGTTTTAGCCGACGACAAATAAAACGGTCGTCGGCTAAAGTAATTTTTTTTTAAAAAAATAGGGTTTTAGACGACGACCTGTAAGACGGTCGTCGGCTAAAATAATTTAATTTTTTTTTTTTAAAAATGGTTTTAGCCGACGACATATAAGACGGTCATCGGCTAAACTATATTTTTTTTAAAAAAATATGGTTTTTGCCGACCGTCTCGTTAAGGTCGTCGGCTAAATTTTTTTTTTTCCAACAGGTTTAGCCGACGACCGTGTAGTAGTGGTCGGCTAATGGTTGAACTTTAGCCGACGACTACACAAAGGTCGTCGGCTAAACCTTGGCCGATGAATATCGGCCGACGGTTTTTTAGCCGACGGCTGGCATGATTAGCCGACGACTTTGGGGTTTAGCCGACCACTTTAAGTCGTCGGCTAAAGTCTGATTTTTGGTAGTGTGTCCTTCTAAGGTTCGTAGTCAAAATCACTACTTGAGTCTGTCTCTGTGTCGGAGTTGATAAAGACAGCATATGTCTGAACTCCTCATCATCATCTTCATCAGAGTCTGCACGTAATTCATTTGTACCTACATCTATGAACCCACGTTCTTCACCATGTAGCCGAACCACTCGACCTTCTACAACATTATTCAGTAGTATTGTGGAGGATGGTGGAATATTAGTTGTATCTCGCTCTTGATATGCCTCATTATCATCCTTATTGACTGCTTGTCCAAGTGTAGCTGCACTATATATATTTCTCGTAGCCACATGATTTACGATATTCCATGCTCCTTTTTTACCAAGTCATCGAGGTAATAAACTGGTTTAGCAGATGTTGCAAAAACAAAAGGATCATTTTCATACCAACTTGTAGAAGTATCAACAGATAATAGTCCATAATTATCCTCCCATTCGATTTGAGGATTTGTATCAAACCACCTACACTTGAACAAGTAAACTGTGAAGCCTTCTCCATAATTAGTTCCACTACTTCGAGAAGAACACCATAATATCCACCGTCAATCATAACCCCAGAATTTTGACACCTCCTTCTTTGATCTCTGTCGATACATACAAATGTCACACCATTTACCTTCGCCATTGAATAAACTGTAGATATAACAAGCTTCATCGAAAGAAGCATCAACTGACGTGACCACATCGGGTGTCCATCACTTTGTATGTGCATCATCTGGATATTAATTAAGGTGAATGTCGTAATTAAGTAAATTATGTAAGCAAATTAAGTAAACAGTAATTAAACACTTACCCATTGTCCGAAACAGCAAATATTTCATTGTGGAATCTAATGTCTCCATTCACAGCATCACATGAAAGGTGAATGTATTTCCAATATTAAACTTCTGGACATTTAAGTAATATCCACCAATGTGCAATTCGTAGCTCGTAAGGTTGTAAATGACTGTCAGGTAATCTTCCTTGAACTTCAACTTCACTGGTGATGATGGAGAGATTAAATTGCACTGGAATTGTTGACATAGGCTCGGGTGTGGGATCCACTGCGGCTAAATAGAACTTGGTATATGTTACACACTCCCATGCAAGATATGCTTCAGCTATACATCCTTCTGGTGCAGACTTACTAGTCACAGAGTCCTTGTACTCACCAAGTTGCATTTCTATTGGAAATATCCACGTGTAGTGGACCGGGCTTGTTAGTAAAAGTTGGCGAGGGAGATGGATCATGAGGTGAGGCATGAGATCAAAAAAATTCGGTGGGAAGATTCTCTCAGATTTGCATAAGATATAAATGATCTCCTTTTGCATGAGCCGGAGATCTGACTTCCTTACTTCCCTAGTTCATAACTTTTGAAAGAACCTGGATAACGATACACAAGGCTCGACCACCTGTTTGGACAAGTATGGTCGAATAAACACAGGAAACAAATGTTGTAAGAGGATATGACAATCATGGCTCTTCAGTCCAGTTAACTTGTTCTCCTTGAGGAGACATGAAAAGCCTCTCCAATCTATCCTTCAGAGGGAAATACCAAAGAACCTTCATAGCTTTCTCTTTACCAGAAGGAGTGAACTTATACCTCTCTGTGTTACATACCGGACATCTCTTTAGGTCTTCATTAGGCTTTCCCCAAAATAAAGCACAATCATATATGCATACCTGGATCTTGATGTACGATAGCCCAAGACCTTTTAGGATACGTCTCATTTTACTGCGATTACTAGGAAGATGATGACCTTCTGGGAGCATTTTCCCTGTAAGTTCCAAATAATCATACACAACTTTAATCGAGGTTTTGTTCTCCACCTTGACTCTCATAGTCTCTATGACAATATCAAGAACCGTCATGGGACACCCAGGATAAAGAAGAGTCTATTGGAGCTGGATTAGCTTGTTGTATCTATCAACATAAATTGTGTTAACGGGTATCAATGTAGGCGTTCGGATGACTAGTTGATCAGCTATATGGTATTCTTGACCTTCAGCCGATACGTCCCTGTCGTAATAACCAAACACGTCGTCAATCAACCTTCTTGTGGGGTCATTGAATGTGCTACCACTGTACTATCCGTGATCATGGGGAATAATTGAATTTGATCTTTCACCGTGGTAAATCCAACATGTATATTTATCCCCAAATCAATTTTTTTTTCAAGTACTCCCATACGACATCAAGTGTAAAATGGTACATATCGCCATGGCATTTACATTTATTACATGGACAGTAATGAATCATACTATCACTATCATGCTCTTTCACAAATCGAATAAACCCTCACATTCCATCTATGACCCTTGGATCCCAATTTTGCAGACCAATCCAACTTTTATCCATCCTATAACAAAAAGTAACAACAATATTACACATCGTATTTATCAAGAACATACAAAAATTACGACTAAAATCATCATAATATATAGCTCGGATTCAAGATGTCAAATCCACATATATATATATATATATATATATATACACACACACACAAACACGCCAAGAAATATTTGAGAAAATGAACTAATTGTTAAACATTTTCATAATCATCTAAATAGATATATTATATGCGTAATATAACTATAACTGATATTAAAATTCCATAAACATACCTTCAATATGATTTCTTGAATGATCAAACCAGAGAAAAATGTTGTTTTTCGTTTTCTTGTTCTGTAATTTCCGAATGTGCTGTAAATGGTGTTTTGAAGTGTTAGATGGTGATATATTCTGCACAAAAAAACATGTAAGACTTTAGCTGACGGAATGTCATCAGCTAAAGTATATTAGCCGTCGGCTAAACTTGACTTTAGCCAATGGCAGGTCGTCGGCTGAAGTATACTAGTCGTTGTCTAAACTACATAACTTTAGCCGACGACTAACTTGACTTTAGACGACGACCAATAGTAAAGTTGTCGGCTAAACTTGCTGACTTTAGCCGACACTGTCGGCCGGCCATCGGCTGTTCTCCGGCTAATCGTCGGCTAAAGTGTTATTTTTAATAGTGAAGCTCTATCAAAGGACGAGTTTCCAATAGCGCAAGGTATGGTGAAGCTTCCTGGATTTCAATTTAGGTGGGAGCTTTCTCTGCAAAATAGCGCTACACTCTTCAGTTAGTGCCACCATTTCATATTCTTCGAGATTTCTTTTGTTAGATAATATCTCCTTCATAAATTTCACATAACTCGGCATTTGTTCCAAAGCGTCGGTAAATGGGATATTAATGTGCAATTTCTTGAAGACATCGAGAAATTTAGAAAATTGCTTGTCTAACTTCTGCTTTTGCAGACATTGTGGAAACGGTACTGGTGCCACATAAGTAGGACGAGTGTTCGAGACTACTTTTGACTTGGGTTTTGAGGACATAGTGGTCTCTGCTTGAGTGGGTTCCTCATAATTCACTTTCTCAACGGGAATGCTCTTTTCTTTCCTACTCTTAGACTGCTCATGTAGTTCCTTTCCACTTCGTAACTCAATAGCTTGCACATTTTCTTTGGGATTCATCTTGGTAGCACTTGGTAAGACACCTTGGGTCTAGATGATAATAGATTTGCAATCTGCCCCATTTGAACCTCCATGTTCTGAATAGAAGCGGAATGATTCTGTAGAGTGGTCTCAGTGCGAGTCATGAATTGTCTCGTATTGGCTGCCATTTGAGCAAGTGCATCTTCTAAAGAGACTTTCGGTGGTTGAGGGAAATGACAATAACAGATACCAGTTTATGAAATTACTGATATAAAATGCAGCAGTCTGGTTCAATACCGAGATTACAAAATATCAAATAAAGGGTTATTAATACATCATCAAAATCCAAACATCATAAATTGACAACGTACTCGAGTACTTATTGAAATAACCAATAAATAACAGACAGTAAACCCGGCCGGAACATCACTCTGCACCCTCGTCATCATGCATCTCCAGTGGTTGTTTCCCCGCTCTCCTGGATCCTGAACATACACAAATGTTCACCCCCGAAGGGGTTAGCACAACGATGCTAGTACAAGTACAATAATCATACAACAGTGATATAATTAATAATTATATCATAACAAGTTTCTCCAATGAGAATATCCACAACACATATCATATCATAACAGTTTCAACATACTGATGGTATTCCAACGATCCAGTGCACACAGCTATAGATTCCCATGATGATCCCGTCGGACCAACACATGGTGAAACTACCTGTCCAACGATCCAGCGCACACAGCTATAGATTCCCATGATGATTCCCGTCGGATCAACGCATGGTGGACATATATTCACAACATATTTACACGATACAATTACATCATAATTGTCATAATATAAACAATTCTAATTAGAGTACTTGCCTCGATTTGAAGACAAGAACAATACTTCCACGAAAACGAACACTCGAAGGTCGTCCTCCTCAATCAATCACGCAACAAGATCAAACCTTAACAAAATAAATGATATAGGATTTATCTCACGTCGTACGAATGTTTAACAATTCGATTTACGGCCAAAAGTTCATAAAATAAAATCTGCCTGAACTGCTTAGCGCACGCTAAGTACTCTGTGTAGCGTGCGTTAAGTCTGCTCGATAGCGCACGCAAACAACAAAGCCTAGCGTACGCTAACTATGTATGGTCAGTACTTCACTGATCAGTCGACTGACTCGCCTGATGGCTTAGCGTACGTTACATACCAAATGTAGCGTACGCTAACTCGTGCTCGATAGCGCACGCTAATCTTCATAGCATAGCGTGCGCTATCTATGCATGGCAGTTTACTGCTGAGCAGTAAACTGTTCTCATCATGATCAAAACAATGAAATCTTCCGTGATAATTCATGTTACCTCCATGACTATCATGTTCATACTTCTTATGAATGATTTTACGGATAAAGACAACTTCGGATTCAAGGATATGCATACCAATATAAAACCACATTCCATTTCGACTACAAATCTTCATACGACAATTCGAAAGGCTTCACGGTTGATATCAACACCTTTATATCAATCAATATTATCATGCTGAAGTTGTTAAATGTTCCATCTATACTAGATAAATCTTTCCATGATCAATCCTTTAGATTTATCTAACAATAATGGTGTTAAAGTCAAGTCCAAGATTTCTATGAAGTCATCTATTAGATTCGGATTACCAATGATAGAAGCTTCCTTTACTTGTTCAATGTAATAAGATTCGAATCATGATGATTATAATCAAGGTACTTAAGGCTTAATCATCTCAATATTCCAAACATGATATACTTGGATAATTCATCTATGAAAATCCATATCTTCTTAACATGATCATCCAAATCGTTAGAATCCAACTCTAAGTCTGGAGATAGATTGAACATACCTTAATATGATGAAAATCACTGAACCGTAAGGTAGAATCCAACTCCGGTTGGTTGTATGCCACTCCAAGGTGCTATTCCACTTCAATGATTACTCCCAAGTGATAACCAATATATAAACACCAACAATATGTGTTCTACGTATGTAGGAGGGTTATCTCAGCTCTCTGGCCTCTCAAGAATGCAGAAGGAACGAGTAAAATGTAAGTCAAAACGGGTTGTTGTCCCATTTATAATATTCTGCATTTTAACAAGTTAGCGCACGCTACTAAGCTTTCCTTAGCGTGCGCTAATAATAGTTGACTTCAGAACTGTCCAGGTTCGTCCGCGGGAATCTTATCCGGACCCATGTCCCGGCTGGCGCATGTGCTAGCCGTCCTGCTCAATAATTGGGATCTTAGCACACGCAACTCCTATCTGCATAGCGTGCGCTAATAGTAGCCCGATAGCGCGCGTTAAGATACATTCTTAGCGTGCGCTATCACGAGTTTGCATGAGAAATTTTGCATGATTCTATACTTATGTACAATGATATCAATGCAAGAAATATCATACTCCATTAATCAAAACCACAAATCCGAATAATACAGGGTTCGAATACAGATGAAATACACCGTAATAAATCCGGATATTACATACTCTCCTACTAAAAAGGAGTTTCGTCCCGAAACTCAAGATGAAAATAATTCGGGATATCTAGACTTCATATCAGCTTCCGATTCCCAGGTGGCTTCTTCCATTCCGTGACGTGACCATTGAACTTTGACCAAAATGATTGGTTTGTTCCTCAGTTGCTTAACTCGACTCTCGAGTATCTTAACCGGTCTTTCTTCAAACGACCCATCTTGCTCGATTTCGATCTCGCCGAAATCAATGATATGACTGGGATATGGTATATATCTCCATAACTGGGATACGTGGAACACGTTATGAACATGGCAAAATGATGGCGGCAATGCCAATCTGTATGCCAACTCCCCAACTGTCTCGAGGATCTCAAATGGTCCGATATATCTCGGACTCAGCTTTCCTTTCCTTCCGAAACGAAAGATTCCCCGAGAAGGAGAAACCTTCAAAAGTACATGGTCTCCAGTATTGAACTCCAATGGGCGACGGCGTACGTCCGCGTAGGATTTCTGGCGACTCTGGGCGGTCAACAGCCTTTCAGGAATCAAGGCTATCTTCTCTCGAGTCTGCACGATCAACTCTGGTTCTGTTCCGATCAAGTCTGACGAATCGTCCCAGCATAGGGGCGATCTGCATCTCCTTCCGTATAATGCCTCAAACGGGGCCATCTTAATGGAAGCATGCCAACTATTGTTGTAGGTAAATTCAATCAACGGTAGATGAACTTACCAATCGTTTGACCAATCTAAGGCACAAGCCCTCAGCATATCTTCCACCATTTGAATGGTCCTCTCGGATTGTCCGTCAGTATGCGGGTGATAAGCTGTACTGAAGTTCAATTCGGTCCCCAAGGCCTTATGAACTGCCTTCCAAAAGTGGGACACAAAACGGCCGTCTCGATCAGAAACAATGGTTTTCGGCGTACCATGCAGTCGAACTATCTCCGAAATAAATACTCGCGCCAATTTCTCTGGTCCCCATGTGTCCTTAATGCCTAAGAAATGAGCTGATTTGGTTAAACGATCAACTATCACCCAAATCATGTTCATTCCCGTCTTGGTTCTCGGCATATTAGTGATAAAGTCCATCGATATGTCCTCCCACTTCCATTCAGGAATTGGGAGCGGCTTCAACATCTCGGCAGGCCGTTGATGCTCGATCTTAACCTGCTGACAAGTCAAGCATTTCGAAACATAGTCCGCTACGTCTTACTTCATGTTGCCCCACCAGAAATTCTGCTTCAAGTCCTTATACATTTTACTGGTGCCCGGGTGGATAGAATAGGGCGAACTGTGAGCTTCCTTCATAATCGTCTATTTCAGAACATCAACATCGGGAACGCAGAGTCGGTTCTGAAATCTCAAAACTCCATCATCATGAATTATGAACCCGGGGGCCTTTCCTTTGATCACTTCATCACGTAACCGAATCATCAGAGGATCATCTGCCTGTTTAGATTTGATTCCTTCGGTTAATGATGAAGTTATCTCCATCACGCACAGTTGTCCTTGGACTCTTTGTAACCATACTTCAATTCCTTCACGAATCATCTCTCGTTGAAGGCTAAGTTGGGAGGTCAGCGTCTCCAGCATCTGAATAGAAACAGGCTTGCGGCTAAGTGCATCGGCCACTACATTCGCTTTGCTGGATGATATAAAATCTCCAAGTCATAGTCCTTAATCGGTTCTAACCATCTTCTTTGCCGCATGTTTAATTCTTTACATTGAATATGTACTTGAGACTCTTGTGATCCGTAAAGATCGGCGGTGAGTCCGTCTGAGATAATGCCTCCAGATTTTCAAAGCAAAAACCACTGCTGCTAGCTCCAAATCATGTGTTGGGTAATTTACTTCATAAGGTTTCAGCTGTCATGACACATAAGCGATTACCTTATCATTATGCATCAATACGCACCCGAGTCCTTGGTTCGAAGCATCACTGTAAACTATAAATCCTCCAGTTCCCTGTGGAAGTGTTAGAATCGGCGCCATCGTCAATCTCTTCTTTAATTCGTCAAAACTAGTCTGACATGACTCATTCTACTCAAACTTTTGAGTTTTCTGCAGGAGTCGAGTAATTGGGCGGGAGATTTTAGAAAACCCTTCCACGAATCGACGATAATATCCAGCAAGTCCTAAGAAGCTTCGGACTTCTTTCACGTTCTTTGGAGGTTTCCAATCCATAATTGCTTCGATCTTCTGAGGATCTACTCGGACTCCTTTAGCTGATACCACATGACCGAGGAACATTACTTCCTTTAGCCAGAATTCACATTTAGAAAGTTTGGCGTACAATTGCTCATTTCTCAAAAGTTCCAATACAATCCGCAAATGCTGCGCATGTTCTACCGGGCTCTTAGAATACACCAGAATGTCATCAATGAACACGACCACAAATTTATCCAAAAATTCAATGAACACACGATTCATCAATTGCATAAATATAGCAGGTGCGTTAGTGAGACCAAATGGCATTACTACAAACTCATAATGTCCGTAGCGAGTTCTGAATGCTGATTTCGGAACGTCAGAGTCCTTAATCCTCAGCTGATGATATCCTGATCTGAGATCGATTTTATAAAACACTGTTGCTCCTTGCAACTGGTCAAACAGATCATCAATCCGTGGCAACGGATACTTGTTCTTAATCGTCATCTTGTTCAGCTCTCGATAGTCAATACACAGTCGAAGCGATCCATCCTTCTTTCGGACAAAAAGAACTGGCGCTCCCCAGGGTGAAACGCTTGGCTGAATATAGCCCTTGTCCAGTAACTCCTCCAGCTGCTTCTTCAGTTCGTACATCTCAGTAGGTGCCATACGATACGGCACTTTAGAAATTGGTGTAGCTCCGGGTTCCAGCTCAATGGTAAATTCCACATCCCTTCGTGGAGGTAGTCCAGGTAACTCGTCAGGAAATACATCTGGAAATTCGTTCACAACAGGAATGGATGAAAGTTCCACAATTTCGTCTTCTTTCTTCATTGCATAACACCAATACCCGGTACAACCCTGTTTCAACAATTTGACAGCTTTCATTGCTTTGATCAACTTTCCTGAGCTTCCTGGTTTCCATCCTTCAAACAGTATTTCGGAGCCATCATCAGCGATCAGCGAAATATTGCTCCTTCGGTAATTTACAATTGCTCCATATCGATTAAGCCAATCGTCCCCGAGTATTAGGTCATCTCCTTGCATTTCTATCACAATTAGATTTGAGAGCCACTTCCTACCCCCAAATAATACAGGAAAATCTCTAGTCTCTAAGTTCCCAACAATCCTCTCTCCACTCGGTAAACCAACAACATAAGGTTCACAAGTATGAAAACCGGAAACATTCAAACGATTTACACAAGACAAAGATATAAAAGAATGTGTAGCTCCTGTATCGAATAAAACGCTAACTGGCTGGGAAAGGATTTGGACAGTACCTGATGCGACAGCAGCATCCTGATCGCTTGTCCTCCTCATCTCATACAAACGTGGGGGAACAGATCCGGCACTCGACGTCACCTTTCGGTCCCATTGTCCTCTACCTCATCTGCGGCCAAAATTTTGAGGCATCTGAACACATTGCTGCGTCTGTTGGATAATAGCTTCCTTCTGAACTGGGTGTGATGAACGGGTTCCATTGTACTTAGTGGCGTCCTTACAAAACGTCGCATGGTGCCCTTCCTGTCCGCACTCAAAACATGTAACTGGAGTGCGCAAACAATCACGCCAAAGGTGGCCTGGGCGACCACAGTTAAAGCACTTTCTAGCTGTATCCGTCGTGGCTGACATTGTTCCGTAATTCTTTCCGCTCTTAGATGGGTGCGGAGGTTTCTTGAAAGAAAAAGAAGACTGGGCCTTGCGGCGCCCACTGCTCTTGTGCTCTGTAAAAGTACCAGAGACTTTCTGTTTCTTCGACTCCATAAACTTCTCCATTGCCGCTTCTTTTATTTCGTACGTCAACGCCTTATCCTGGTATTGGCGGAGAGTGGTACATTCAAAACCGGACATGTACCTCTGGATTTCTGGTTTCATCCTCATTTCAAAATGAATCATCATCTCCATGCATTACGACCGGATGTCGAACAAATGCTAGCTTCTTTGGTTAAACGTCTTAATAAATGCGGGATACGGGTTCGTCGATGGTTGAGCGGAGAAAAATTCCGATTTTGGCTTCCCTCACGGGGCGAGGGCAATCGAGCTTCCATCATCATTTTAAATTCCGTCAATCGGCATCATGATTTGCGAGTCGGATAGCTTCCCACCACTCGGATGCTTCCCTATCGAGAAATCTTGGGCAATAGGAGCTCTCCTGTCGTCCGGGCAATTAATTCCAGCAAAAATTTTCTCCAGTTCCTTCAACCAATGAACCCAAGTGGGAGTCTCGGAAAAGCCGTCAAATTTGGGTGGTTGCATCTTTGCCACCTCTTGTAACCATCGGTCACCTCGATTTCCCATTTCTGGAATCCTTTGTTGTCCATCTCCCTGCTGAATTCCTGCCGCCACTTGCATTCGGTCCACAACCTGAGCGAACTGAGTCATCTGGTTCACGACTTGACGAAGGATCTCTGGTATAGCAGGCTCTGGTTCGTTATTAATAGATCGTTGCGGCTCGCCTGAGCTATGACTGGCCTGATTAGAAGGCGACGCTTCCCTTTCAGCATTTCTTCATCCGCGTCCACGACCGCGACCACGTCCACGTCCGCCTCTCAACATACTGTAAGCACAAATACTCAACATACAGGAAACAACATCGTTTTAATATTCGAGTATAAAGAGACACAACATGTAAAGAACGAGATAGAGTTTTAGGAACTTACAACCACCGTTCGCATGAAGACGTAGGCAGTGCAGTGATGTCATTCACGGCCGGTTACCTCAAAAGACATAAATGACCCCTATTTTAACCCAATGGCCAAGATATCCATAATCTTAGCTCTGATACCATATTCTGTAACACCCCCGATATATTCAGGAATATTACAGCGCCGCAAATCCTTTACATAAGAATTTACAAGGCTGAATAAAGGAAATGACAATAATAGATACCAGTTTATGAAATTACTAATATAAAATGCAGCAGTCTGGTTCAATACCGAGATTACAAAATATCAAATAAAGGGTTATTAATACATCATCAAAATCCAAACATCATAAATTGACAACGTACTCGAGTACTTATTGAAATAACCAATAAATAACGATGAAGTAAACCCTAGGAACATCACTCTGCACCCTCGTCATCATGCATCTCCAGTGGTTGTTTCCCCGCTCTCCTAGATCCTGAACATACACAAATGTTCACCCCCGAAGGGGTTAGCACAACGATGCTAGTACAAGTACAATAATCATACAACAGTGATATAATTAATAATTATATCATAACAAGTTTCTCCAACGAGAATATCCACAACACATATCATATCATAACAGTTTCAACATACTGATGGTATTCCAACGATCCAGCACACACAGCTATAGATTCCCATGATGATTACGTCGGACCAACACATGGTGGAACTACCTGTCCAACGATCCAGCGCACATAGCTATAGATTCCCATGATGATTCCCGTCGGATCAACTCATGGTGGACATATATTCACAACATATTTACACGATACAATTACATCATAATTGTCATAATATAAACAATTCTAATTAGAGTACTTGCCTCGATTTGAAGACAAGAACAATACTTCCACGAAAACGAACACTCGAAGGTCGTCCTCCTCAATCAATCACACAACAAGATCAAACCTTAACAAAAGAAATGATATAGGATTTATCTCACGTCATACGAATGTTTAACAATTCGATTTACGGCCAAAAGTTCATAAAATGAAATCTGCCTGAACTGCTTAGCGCACGCTAAGTACTCTGTGTAGCGTGCGTTAAGTCTGCTCGATAGCGCACGCAAACAACAAAGCCTAGCGTACGCTAACTATGTATGGTCAGTACTTCACTGATCAGTCGACTGACTCGCCTGATGGCTTATCGTACGTTACATACCAAATGTAGCGTACGCTAACTCGTGCTCGATAGCGCACGTTAATCTTCATAGCATAGCGTGCGCTATCTATGCATGGCAGTTTACTGCTGAGCAGTAAACTGTTCTCATCATGATCAAAACAATGAAATCTTCCGTGATAATTCATGTTACCTCCATGACTATCATGTTCATACTTCTTATGAATGATTTTACGGATAAAGACAACTTCGGATTCAAGGATATGCATACCAATATTAAACCACATTCCATTCCGACTACAAATCTTCATACGACAATTCGAAAGGCTTCACAGTTGATATCAACACCTTTATATCAATCAATATTATCATGCTGAAGTTGTTAAACGTTCCATCTATACTAGATAAATCTTTCCATGATCAATCCTTTAGATTTATCTAACAATAATGGTGTTAAAGTCAAGTCCAAGATTGCTATGAAGTCATCTATTAGATTCGGATTACCAATGATAGAAGCTTCCTTTACTTGTTCAATGTAATAAGATTCGAATCATGATGATCATAATCAAGGTACTTAAGGCTTAATCATCTCAATATTCCAAACATGATATACTTGGATAATTCATCTATGAAAATCCATATCTTCTTAACATGATCATCCAAATCATTAGAATCCATCTCTAAGTCTGGAGATAGATTGAACATACCTTAATATGATGAAAATCACTGAACCGTAAGGTAGAATCCAACTCTGGTTGGTTGTATGCCACTCCAAGGTGCTATTCCACTTCAATGATTACTCCCAAGTGATAACCAATATATAAACACCAACAATATGTGTTCTAAGTATGTAGGAGGGTTATCTCAGCTCTCTGGCCTCTCAAGAATGCAGAAGGAACGAGTAAAATGTAAGTCAGAACGGGTTGTTGTCCCATTTATAATATTCTGCATTTTAACAAGTTAGCGCACGCTACTAAGCTTTCCTTAGCGTGCGCTAATAATAGTTGACTTCAGAACTGTCCAGGTTCGTCCGCGGGAATCTTATCCGGACCCATGTCCCGGCTGGTGCATGTGCTAGCCGTCCCGCTTAATAATTGAGATCTTAGCGCACGCAACTCCTATCTGTATAGCGTGCGCTAATAGTATCCCGATAGTGCGCGTTAAGATACATTCTTAGCGTGCGCTATCACGAGTTTGCATGAGAAATTTTGCATGATTCTATACTTATGTACAATGATATTAATGCAAGAAATATCATACTCCATTAATCAAAACCACAAATCCGAATAATACAGGGTTCGAATACAGATGAAATACACCGTAATAAATCCGGATATTACAGAGGGGGCTGTTTTTATGGCTGAGTGAATTGAGCTTGTGGAGGTTTGTTCAATGCTTGTCCGTTCCTCCATGAAAGATTTGGATGATTTCGCCACTCTTGGTTGTAGGTGTTAGAATACGGGTTATTTTGACGATTTCCATTTCCCACAAATTGAGCTTGTTCCATATGAGATTGCTCAAATGGATTCCCGACTTGACATTCAGCACTAGGATGAGAGCTGGTGCACCAATTGCAAGTTTCCGTGGTACCGATAGAAGGAGTGTGATAAAACTTGGAGTTGTTGAGTTAAAGCTGCAACTTGAGCTGTTGGATCATTGTTGGAAATTTCCATAACTCGTTTCGGATTCACGCGCTCAGAAGCCCACTGATAAGTATTCACAGCCATAGCTTCCAGTAATGAATAAGCTTCATCCATAATTTTGCCCATTAGAGCACCCCCAGCTTGTAATATCCGGATTAATTATTAAGTATTTCGTCTGTAATTGAACCCTGTATTATTTGGATTCATGATATCGATAATCAAAGTATGATCTTTCTCGTATGTGTATCCATATGCATGATTATATCAACATCTAAATCTTCACATGCAATTATGTAATAACGTACGCTAAGAAGTGAGCATAGCGTACGTTATGTGCCAAGGTTAGCGTACGCTATGAATAAAGCATAGCGTACATAAGGCAGCCAATAATTGAGCAGGGCGGCTAGCACATGAGCCAGCTGGTTGATGGGTCCGGATAAGATTCCCACAGATAAACCTGGACAGTTTTAAGTCAACGAGTGTTAACATACGCTAAGGTTTGTATATAGCGTGCGCTAATTTGTATTGATTACGTACGTAACTTTATGGTGTAACATACGTAAGCGAGTACAGAACGAGATAGTAAGCTTTCATTAGACGATAACGTATGCTAAGGAGAACATGTATCGTACGCTAAGTGAATAACGTATGATATGCACAAGGGCTAACGTACGTTAAGGTCAGAAAATTATAAATGGGACAGCACCCCATTTCATTTCATTCGTTTCCTTCACTTGTTATTCACCTCCATTCATTCCCGGAGAGTTCCCAGCCACATAAAACACCCATAGACCATCTATACTTGATCATTAGAGATTGGATATCACTTATACTTGATCATTGAAGTTGAGAAACATCTTGGATTCGCACACAAGCAACCAGAGTTGGACTCTACCTATTGTCTCGATGTTTTCTTCATCTTAAGGTATGTTAATGCTATCTCGAACCTTGGATTCGTGTTCTTAAGGATGTTATGACAATACTACCGAGAATATTAGGTTCCATAGATGATGTATTCAACCAAACATCATGTTTAGGAAGTTGGGATGATTATGCTTAAGTTACCATTGTTGAGAACATTATAGTTGGAATCTTGTTACGTCAAATAATAGAGTAGTGTTCTGAGATTGATAATCCGTATTGAATGGTGCTTCCATAATGATCGTGGGCTTGGTATTGATATCACCTTTGCTAAATGGAATTAGATAACGGATCACCGAAGGTTGTATCATTTCTCATATATTAGATAGGTGAATTAATCTTCATGATGAAGTTTTATGTAATGATGATATTGGTAATTAGTGTATCAACCTTACATCACCCAAACTTTATATGAGAAATTGTAATCAAGATTTAGTATGACTTTGTGATGTTATGCGAACCCTTGAATTCAAAGATGTCTATAAACCGTAAGATCATTCAAGTTGCTTGAGTAATGTATGTGTGGAGTATAATGTACATTAGAAACTGATTGCGTACGTTATATCATCAGACAAGACAGTCATCTGATCATATAAGAGAACCATCAATTCATGCTTAGCGTACGATAGACTTTGGAATTTACGTACGCTAACATGCATACTTGACGTACGCTACGTTGGATAAGTAACGTACGTTATGTAGAGCAGTCAGGGTTTATAATGTTGTACCTTCGTCCGTAGTTTGGATTGTTAGATGTTCGTATGTTAGTTATTTGACGTGAAATGAACTCTATATTATTTCATTTGTTTAAGGTTCGAGTTTTGCAAGTGATTAATCGAAGGGGCGACCTTCGAGTATTTTGATATTTTTGGAAGTGTTATCCTTGTCGTCGACTCGAGGCAAGTGCCTTATTTATGTTTTACGTATTGATGTTATACATATTGTCATACATACGTGTCGTTGTTGTATGTCCACCTCGTGTTGGTCCGATGGGATCATCTTGGGATCTATGCTAGCGTGCGCTGGATCATCGGACAGGTTTTTCCACCTCGTGTTGGTCCGACAGGATCATCTTGGGATCCAGGCAGTGAACGCTGGATCATCGGAATTACCATGTGTATGTTGTGATGTCATGTTATGATTATCATTTGTGTATGGTACTTATGAGTTTTCTCGTAGGGAGAGGCTCATTGGCATTTTTGTCATTTATGTTATTATTCGTGAGACGTTGAATAATATGTTGTGGTACTTGTACTAGCATCGTTGTGCTAATCCCTTTGGGGGTGAACATTTGTTTATGTTCAGGATACAGGAGAGCATGGAAACAACCATTAGAGCCGCATGACGATGGGGGTGTAGAGTGATGTTCCAGCCGAAATAATTTGTGGAGTTTAAATGTTGTTTTTAATAAAGTACTCGAGTACGTTGTCCTTTATTATATTTGATTTGGGTATGTATTGATATTAATTGTTGGACGTTGTTTTGTCGGTGTTGTTTCGGACTTGATGTATTTTATTGTTGTTGTCAACGTTTATTGTTGTTTATTATTGTCATTTGGTTTTCTCAGCATTGTAAATTCTTACGTAAAGGATTTACGGCGCTGTAATATTCCTGAATATATCGGGGGTGTTACAGAATATGGTATCGGAGCTAAGATTATGGATATCTTGGCCGTTGGATTAAAATAGGGGTTGTATTTGTCTTTTGAGATTATCGGCCGTGAATAACATCACTATACTACCTACGTCTTTGTGCGGGCGGTGGTTGTAAGTTCCTCAACTCTATCTCGTTATTCATATGATGTACCTCTTATACTTTAAATTTGAACAATATTGCTCCCTGTATATTGAGTGTTTATGTTTACAATATGTTGAGAGGTGGACGAGGACGTGGTCGTGGTCGTGGACGCGGGCGTAGGAATGCCGAAAGAGAAGCTTCGCCTTCAAATCAGGCTAGCCACAGCTCAGGCGAGCCATAAGAATTCACTAACAATGAACCGGAACTCGCCTTTCCCGACATCCTCCGTCAGGTGGTTAACCAGATGACTCAGTTTGCACAGGTTGTGGACCGAATGCAGGTGGCAGTAGGGTTGCAACCAGGAGAAAGACAACAAGGCATCCCAGACTTGGGAAATCGCGGAGACCGATGGCTACAGGAGGTAGCAAAGATGCAACCACCAAAACTTGACAGTTTTTCTGGGACACCGACATGGTATCATTGGTTGAAGGAACTGGAGAAATTGTTTGCCAGAATTAACTGCCCAGATGATCGGAGAGACTCCATTACTCAGTACTTTCTGACAGGGGAAGCGTCCGAGTGGTGGGGAGCCATCCGACCCATAGATCATGATGCCGACTGGGAAGAATTCAAATTGATGATGGAAGCTCATTACCGTCCCCATACGGTGAGGGAAGCTAAAGTTCGAGAATTTTTCTCCGCACATCCGTCAGACGTGCCAGTATCTCAAGCGATTAAAACATTCAATTAGCAGCTGGTGTTTGTTCGACACCTGGTCAGAACAGATGCGGCAATGATGATCTATTTTGATATGAGGATGAAACCGGAGATACAGAGGTCCATGTCAAGTTTTGAATGCACCACTCTCCATCAATATCAGGACAAGGCGTTGGCATATGAGATCAAATAAGCAGCGATGGAAAAGTTTACAGAATCCAAGAAGCAGAAAGTATCTGGTAATTTTGCAGAGCACAAGAGCAGTGGGACCCGTAAGGCCCAGTCATCCTTTCATTCTTTCAAGAGACCCCTGCATCCATACAAGGGTGGGAAGAGCTCCGGAACAGTATCAGCCACGACAGATGCAACCAGGAAGTGCTTTAACTGTGGTCGGACCGGACATTTTTGACGAGATTGCTCACTTCCCGCAGTGACCTGTTATGATTGTGGTCGAGAGGGACATCGTGCGGTGTTCTGTGGGGAGGCTGCAAAATATTTTAGAGCTCGTGTATCACAACCAGCTCATAAAGGGACGAGTGTTCAGCAGACACAGCAAAGTGTCCAGCCACCCTAGAATTTGGTTGCGGACGAGGCAGAGGACAGTTCGACCAATGAGGGACATCGAGTGCCAGATCCGTTCCTCCACGCCTGTATGATATGAGGAGGGTAGACGATCAGGATGCTGCTGTCGCATTAGGTACCGTTCAGATCCTTTCTCAACCAGTTAGCATTTTGTTTGATACAGGGGCTAACTATTCATTTATATCACTGTCTTGTGTTAATCATTTGAACATCTCTTGTTTTCATAAAGGTGAACCATATGTTGTGGGTCTACCGAGTGGGGAGAGAATTGTGGGAAACTTTGAAACCAGAAATTTTTCCATGTCAATTGAAGGTAGAGATTGGCCCTCAAATCTGATTGTAATAGAAATGCAAGGAGACGACCTGATTCTCGGAGATGATTGGCTTAATCGATATGGAGCCATTGTAAACTACCGGAAGAGGAATATCTCGCTGATAACTGAAGATGGTTCCAAAATACTGTTTGAGGGATGGAGACCAGGAAGCTCAGGAAAGTTGATCAGAGCAATGAAAGCTGTTAAACTGCTAAAATAAGGCTGTACCGTATACTGGTGCTATGCAATGAAAAAGGAAGACGTAAGAGTAGAGCTTGCATCCATTCCTATTGTGAACGAGTTCCCGGATGTGTTCCCTGACGAATTACCTGGACTACCTCCATGACGGGATGTAGAATTCACCATCGAGCTGGAACTAGGAGCTACGCTGATTCCTAAGGTGCCGTATCGTATGGCACCTACTGAAATATAGGAATTGAAGAAACAACTAGAAGAGTTACTCGACAAAGGCTATATTCAACCAAGCGTTCCGCCCTGGGTGCACCGGTTCTTTTTATCTGTAAGAAGGATGGATCGCTTCGATTGTGTATTGACTATCGAGAGCTGAACAAGATGACGATCAAGAACTAGTATCCATTGCCACGGATTGATGATTTGTTTGACTTGTTACAAGGAGCAATAGTGTTTTCTAAGATCGATCTGAGGTCGGGATATCATCAGTTGAGGATTAAGGAATCCGATGTTCCCAAAACAGCGTTCAGAACTCGCTACGGACAATATGAGTTTGTAGTGATGCCACTTGGTCTCACTAATGCACCTGCTGTGGTCATGCAATTGATGAATTGAGTGTTCATAGAGTATTTGGACAAAGTCGTAGTCGTATTTATTGATGACATTCAGGTTTATTCTAAGAGCCCGGAAGAGCATGCGCAGCATTTGCGGATCGTTTTAGACCTTTTGAGAAGCGAGAAATTGTACGCCAAGCTTTTTAAGTGTGAATTCTGGCTAAAAAAAGTGATGTTCCTCGGTGACGTGGTATCAGCAGAAGGAGTCCGAGTAGACCCCCAGAAAGTCGAAGCAATTTTGGATTAGAAGCCTCCTAAGAACGTGAAAGAAGTCAGAAGTTTTCTAGGACTTGCTGGGTATTATCGATGGTTCGTGGAAGGGTTTTCCAAAATTACCCGCCCACTTACTCGATTACTACCGCAGACCCAAAAGTTTGAGTGGAGCGAGATGTGCCAGGCCAGCTTTGATGAACTGAAGAAGAGATTGACGACAACACCAATTTTATCACTACCATAGGGAACTGGAGAATTCATAGTTTACAGTGACGCTTCAAACCATGGTCTCGGTTGTGTACTGATGCAGAATGAGAAGGTAATCGCCTATGCGTCATGACAGTTGAAGTTTTATGAAGTAAATTATCCAACGCACGATTTGGAGTTGGCAGCTGTGGTTTTCGCCTTGAAAATTTGGAGACATTATTTGTACGAGACTCACTGTCAGATCTTCACGGATCATAAGAGTCTCAAATGCATCTTCATTCACAAGGAGTTAAACATGCGGTAGAGGAGATGGCTGGAATTGATTAAGGACTATGACTTGGAGATTCTTTACCATCCAGGCAAAGCAAATGTGGTGGTTGATGCACTAAGCCGCAAACCCGTTTCTATTCGAATGCTGGAAACTCTTACCTCCCAGCCCAGCATTCAACGAGAACTGATTCGCGAAGGAATTGAAGTATGGTTGCAAAGAGTCCAAGGACAACTGTGTGTGATGGAACTAACTTCATCATTAACCGAAGAAATCAAATCTAAGCAATTGGATGATCCTCTGATGATTCGGTTATGTGATGAAGTGAGCAGAGAAAATGCTCCATGATTCGTAATTAATGATGATGAAGTTTTGAGATTTCAGAGCCGACTTTGTGTTCCCGATGTCGATGTTTTGAAGCAGACAATTCTGAAGGAAGATCACAGCACTCCCTATTCTATCCACCCGGGCACCAGTAAGATGTATAAGGACCTGAAGCAGAATTTCTGGTGGGGAAACATGAAGAAAGATGTAGCGGATTATGTCTCGAAATGTTTGATTTTTCAGCAGGTTAGGATCGAACATCAACGACCTGCCAGAATGCTGAAGCCGCTTTTGATTCCTGAATGGAAGTGAGAGGACATATCGATGGACTTTATCACTAATATGCCAAGGTCCAGAACAGGAATGAACAAAATTTGGGTGATAGTTGACCGTCTAACCAAATCGGCTCATTTTATGGGCATTAAGGACACTTGGGGACCAGAGAAGTTGGCACAAGTGTTTATTGCAGATATGGTCCGATTGCATGGTACTCCGAAGACCATTATTTCTGATTGAGACGATCGTTTCGTGTCACATTTTTGGAAAGCAGTGTATAAGGCCTTGGGAACCGAATTGAACTTCAGCACAGCTTATCCTCCGCAGATAGACAGATAGTCCGAGAGGACTACTCAAACAGTGGAAGACATGCTGAGAACTTGTGCCTTAGATTGGTCGACTGATTGGGAAGTTCATCTACCGTTGATTAAATTCACCTACAACAATAGTTGGCATGCTTCCATTAAGATGGCACCGTTTGAAGCATTATATGGGAGGAGATGCAGATCGCCCCTATGTTGGGATGATTCATCAGACTTGATCGGGACGGAACTGGAATTTATTGTACAGACACGAGAAAAGATAGCCATGGTTCGCGAAAGACTGTTGAACGCCCCAAGTCGCCATAAATCTTATTCAGACGTGCGCCGTCACCCATTAGAGTTTAATATTGGAGATCACATGCTTTTAAAAGTTCTTCTACTCAGGGAATCTTTCATTTTGGGAGAAAGGGAAAGCTGAGTCCGAGATATATCGGACCGTTCGAGATTCTTGAGAGAGTTGGAGAGTTGGCATATAGGTTGGCACTACCGCCATCATTAAGCCATGTTCATAACGTATTCCACGTATCCCAGTTACGGAAGTATATACCAGATCCCAGTCATGTCATTGATTTCGACGAGATCGAAGTAGCTAAGGATGGTATGTTTGAAGAGAGACTGATCAAGATACTCGAAAGTCGAGTCAAACAATTGAGAAATAAACCGATTGCTTTGGTTAAGATTCAGTGGTCGCTCCACGGAGTGGAAGAAGCCACTTGGGAGATGGAAGATAGCATGAAGTCCAGATATCCAGAGTTATTTTCGTCCTGAGTTTGGGGACGAAACTCCTTTTTAGAAGGATAGTATGTAATATCCAGATTAATTATTAAGTATTTCGTCTGTAATTGAACCCTGTATTATTCGGATTCATGATATCGATAATCGAAGTATGATCTTTCTCGTATTCATATCCATAAGCATGATTATATCAACATATAAATCTTCACATGCAATTACGTAATAACGTACGCTAAGAAGTGAGCATAGCGTACGTTATGTACCAAGGTTAGCGTACGCTATGAATGAAGCATAGCGTACATAAGGAAGTTAATAATTAAGCAGGGCGGCTAGCACATGAGTCAGCTGGTCGATGGGTCCAGATAAGATTCCCGCGGATGAACTTGGACAGTTTTAAGTCAAAGAGTGTTAATGTACGCTAATGTATGTATATAGCATGCGCTAATTTGTATTAATTACGTATGTAACTTTATGATGTAGTGTACGTAAGTGAGTACAGAACGAGATAGTAAGCTTTCATTGCACGATAACGTACGCTAAGGAGAACATATAGCATACGCTAAGTGAATAACGTACGCTATGCACAAGGGCTAACGTACGTTAAGGTCAGAAAATTATAAATGGGACAGCACCCCATTTCATTTCATTTGTTTCCTTCACTTGTTATTCACCTCCCTTCCTTCCCAGAGAGTTCCCAGCCACCTAAAACACCCATAGACCATCTATATTTGATCATTAGAGATTGGATATCATTTATACTTGATCATTGAAGTTGAGAAACATCTTGGATTGGCACACAAGCAACCGAAGTTGGACTCTACCTATTGTCTCGGTGTTTTCTTCACCTTGAGGTATGTTAATGCTATCTCCAACCTTGGATTCATGTTCTTAAGGATGTTATGATCATACTACTGAGAATATTAGGTTCCATAAATGATTTATTCAACCAAACATCATGTTTAGGAAGTTGGGATGATTATGCTAACATTGTTGAGAACATTATAGTTGGAATCTTGTTACGTCAAATAATAGAGTAGTGTTCTGAGATTGATAATCCGTATTGAATGGTGCTTCCATAATGATCGTGGACTTGGTATTGATATCACCTTTGCTAAACAGAATTAGATAAAGGATCACCGGAGGTTGTATCATTTCTTATAAGTTGGATTGGTGAATTAATCTTCATGATGAAGTTGAATGTAATGATGATATTGGTAATAAGCATATCAACCTTAGATCACCCGAACTTCATATGAGAAATTGTAATCAAGATTGAGTATGACGTCGTGATGTTATGCGAATCCTTGAATTAAAAGATGTCCATAAACCGTAAGATCATTCAAGTTGCTTGAGTAATGTATGTGTGGAATATAACCTACGTTAAACACTGAGAATTATGTACGTTATATCATCAGACAAGTCAGTCATCTGATCAGAGAAGAGAACCGTCAATTCATGCTTAGCATACGCTAGACTTTGGAATTTACATACGTAACATGCATATTTAACGTACGCTACGTTGGATAAGTAACGTACGTTATGTAGAGCAGTCAAGGTTTGTAATGTTGTACTTTCGGCAGTAGTTTGGATTGTTAGATGTTCGTACGTTAGTTATTCGACGTGAAATGAACCCTATATTATTCTTTTATTTAAGGTTCGAGTTTTGCAACGTGATTAATAGAAGGGGCGACCTTCGAGTGTTTTGATATTCGTGGAAGTGTTATCCTTGTCGTCGACTTGAGGCAAGTACCTTATTTATGTTTTACGTGTTGATGTTATACATATTGTCATGCATACGTGTCATTGTTGTATGTCCACCTCGTGTTGGTCCGACGAGATCATCTTGGGATCTATGTTAGCCTGCGCTGGATCATCGGATAGGTTTTTCCAACTCGTGTTGGTCCAATGGGATCATCTTTGGATCTAGGCAGTGAACGCTGGATCATTAGAATTACCATGTGTATGTTGTGATGTCATGTTATAATTATCATTTATGTATGGTACTTATGATTTTCTCGTAGGGAGAGGCTCATTGGCATTTTTGTCATTTATCTTATTATTCGTAAGACGTTGAATAATATGTTGTGGTACTTGTATTAGCATCGTTGTGCTATGCCCTTTGTGTAACACCCCCAGAGCCATCCAGAAATATTACAGCGCCGTGGGCCCCGAGACGGAACCCACAAGGCTGAAATAAAGATTTACAAACATTTACAAATGCCTAAGAGGCGATCGACGGTACTATCTTTTAAAAACATTCGAAGACTTAATAAAATCCGTTTATCAAAACCGTCGTAAAAATATCATTTGAAACCACAAGGCCCGAAATGTCAAAACTCAACAGTTTAAAAAATACATACGTTAAGCTATCGCTTACACGTACCAGCAAAATAGTTTAGAAAACGATTGCCAAAGTAACCTAAGTTACCAGGTACCAAAAGGCCATTTAAAAAAATACTCACGTAGCGGAAAAAGACAAACAATTAAAATACTCTAGTAGCGGAATACAAGAACTGATCAGGAAACTCAATACACAAATATATGCTCTAGCCAGTATTCTCCGGGAAGCTCATCTCTCCACTACTGCTACAAGCCTTATATTCCAAGAACCTAAAAAGAAAGCCCACGACGGGGTCAGCCCTAATATCCAACAATGATAGCCATCACATCACGACAATAATTACATACCAATGGGATACTAAGTAAGAATACTACCGATGTGCTCTTACCGCCATAACGAAAATCCACGATTTGTATCCTCAATAATACTATAAGCTAATACCAAAATATCTGTACTATATCTCAACAATGTCCAAGGTTCTCAAAACATCATCATAACTCACTGTTACGAAATTCACTAACTCTGTCCAACCCAATCTATCGGGTAACATCATCTCATCTCAACACGATAATCGATTGTCCATCAAAGACAAATACCAAAGGAAATATGGAACATACCTCAAGATATGAAATTCCACGACGAAATCATGTCAGTCTAATCTAAGATCAGATCAACACAACATACGGACACAGTCCTAACACAAGACCTACAAATGCATACTCATATGACAACATCAATATGCGCACATCATTAACAACAATGTATACTTATGGCAAACCCATAATATACATATGCACAACAACACATGGTAATCTGATGATCCAGCGTTCACTGCCTAGATCCCACGATGATCCCGTCAGACCAACTGTGGTGGAATAACCTGTCCGATGATCCAACACACGCTAGCATAGATCCCAAGATGATTCCGTCGGACCAACCCTGATGGACATATGACAACAATGCACAATGCATATAACAATGATACACAATGCATGACAAAAATATATACAAATGTATCACAACATGATCGACACAAATGACAAAAATGATTAAAATACTTGCTCCGAGTCCTTCGAGAGCAATCTTGATATCTAAACCATCACCAACCATTATTCTGAATATTCGACGATCCAAAATGTCACGGACGGTAGATAATTTACGTCTTTGTCTATACCACAATGTATCCTCGATACCAAGTATACCAACAACAAATGTAAATCATATACATTATGATTTAATTCTCAAAACTCGAATACAACTTATAATCCCAAATATCCTGTGATTACGATTATAAACATTACTATACGAATTATAAACGAATGAAACGGAAACCATTCATTAAATATTATAAACGGAGCAAGTAATAACTTGCCTCGATACCGATGAAGCTGTTACCAGTTCCTTTACGTCGTCTACGAACTCCTCAGCCCCGACCAAAGCAATCTACGAACATTCTCGAACATGACCACAATGCATGGTTCTAATCACCGATCAATAATCTCAACCTATTACCATAATCAATGAAAAACAAGTTCGATAACAATCAACAATCCAATCAATATACCCAACAGTTCTACAATATCTCGGTTAACCACAAGTCTGATCAATCCAACTTAAACGATCACGGATTCATAACTGAAACAGGATATACTACACTGTCTGTCCACTTAGCGCACGTTAATCACTTAACATAGCGTGCGCTAAGTCGCTTCAATTAGCGTGTGCTAGCCTAGTAAGCTTAGCGTGCACTAATGTTGTACAGATGTATGCCTTACAAGTATCGATCAACATATGGCGATTATCAAGAACACTAAGTGATTCGAAACCATGTTCATAGCTATCAAAACAACGAAATCCGATATCCTTTAACATATAAACAATCCTCCAACTCATAATCCAAGTCATATATTCATAGATCATCTTCTTCCTCAATATCAACATATGAATACCAAGAACCATAACAACACTTCCATAATCTATCATTACAGAGAGTAATCATCAACAATAACATCAACATCCAAAAAGGAGGAGAAGTATTAGCCAACTTATCTCAAGAAGATGAACAACACAATTCAAACCACAAGAATCATGTCAATATCCATATATCAACAACAACATCATCATAATCCGGTAATCCATCTCATAGTCATGTTTATCAACTTGCTTATATGATAATCATCAACTCAAGAACATCAACATTCAATCCAAAACGAAATCTAAAGGTGAAGAGTAATTACCTCTTTGAAGGAATGGATTGATTTCCAAGGTTGAATCCATTCTCAATCACTTCCAAGCTTCAAATGTTGTTAGGAATGATCAACTCAAGTGTTTGCAACCTCAACTTCTCTCTAAGAACTCTCTCTATCGGTTCACATGAAGAAATGGACGGAAATAACGAATAATGCCCAACTGCACATTTATATACTATACATTACTAGCGTGCGCTAACATCTTCATTTAGCGTACGTTACATGCTTAGCGTGCGCTAACCGTCTTTCTTAGCATGCGCTATCGCAGTCCAGAGGCTACTGCCTTACTTCATACAATGATTTATGTATGCAATGACCATGCAATAGCATACGTAATTGCCTCTATTTAGCGTACGCTAGTGTCCGATCATAGCGTGAGCTACTCATAATTGACTCATTTGTCTGTATGCTCCGAAGACGGATCTACACGCCGAAAGCATCTGACAAGGATAAGATTCCCTTTGGACTAATATGATGTTAGCGTGCGCTAACCATAGGATTTATCGTGCGCCAGTCCTTCATAACAATCATCCGTTGACCTCGTCGGCACATGCTCCGAAAGTGGCTGGGTCCACACGTAGATTCCTTCTATTCCGAACTAGCGTGCGCAATCCTTTGCCTTTAGCATGCGCTAAACCTGCACGATAGCGTGCGCTAAGCTTGAATATTAGCGTGCGCTAATCAGGCTATACTTAGCCATTTTCAGCTATTCTTGTCCAACGTCTCAACATACTATATACGAACATACGGCATCCTGAATACGTATACTCAACACATTATATTCTCAAATGCAATTGTCGACCAAATACGACAATTATACTAATACTGACATCTCAGTCCTTCATTTATTTTATCCATACTGTACAGATTCCATACTGTACAACATAACTCGGATAAAATAACGTTAAACAATAGTAGTAGAAATTCCGGATATTACACTTTTGGGGTGAACATTTGTTTATGTTCAGGATACAAGAGAGCAGAAAAACAACCATTAGAGCCGCATGACGATGGGGGTGCAGAGTGATGTTCCGGCCGAAATAATTTGTCGAGTTTAAATGCTGTTTTTAATAAAGTACTCGAGTACGTTGTCCTTTGTTATATTTGATTTTGGTATGTATTGATATTAACTGTTGGACGTTGTGTTTTCGGCGTTGTTTCGGACTTGTTTTATTTTATTGTTGTTGTCATCGTTTATTGTTGTTTATTATTGTCATTTTGTTTTCTCAGCCTTGTAAATTCTTACGTAAAGGATTTATACGGCGCTGTAATATTCCTGAATATATCGGGGGTGTTACACAGCTGCTGCATCAACTAGAGTGCGTGTAAAAGCACTCAAACCGTTATAGAATGTTTGAATTTGCAGCCAATCCGATAGACCATGATGGGGGCATCTCCTTAGCAAATATTTATATCGCTCCCATGCCTCATGTAGCCACTCCATATCATACTGTTCGGAAGTAGTTATCTCATTTCTGAGTCTTGCTGTCTTTGCCGGTGGAAAGAACTTAGCCAGAAAAGCTTGTGCTAACTCTGCCCAAGTTGTGATAGAGCCTGGCGGGAGTGAATTTAACCAGAACTTGGCCTTGTCCCTTATAGAAAATGGGAAAAGCCGTAGACGAATGGCATCATCAGTAACACCATTATTCTTGAATGTGTCACAAATCTCAAGAAATGAAGCAATATGAGCATTGGGGTAATCATTAGACAATCCACAGAATTAGCTCGCTTGCACCATTTGAATGATAGCTGGATTGATTTCAAAATTGTTTGCTTGAATAGTCGGGCGTCGAATCCCCGAAAAATTTGCATTGATCTGCGGAAGTGCATAATCACGGAGACCCAATGCTGGTTGAACCTGTTGATTTGGGTTATCAATCCCTTTATTTCCAGTATTGTCTCCCATAGTATCCGGAATAGATAACTCACGTCTTTCCTTCCTGTTTTTTCGAAGAGTGCGTTCGAATTCGGTATCCAAAGGAAATAAACCTTCGTTACCAAATTTTCTCATACACTAAACTAATTCTTGAAAGGAAAACAAATGAAACCAAATTTACAAAAAAATTTAAAAAGATAAAATAATATTCAAATTAAGACTAGAAACACTGAAATTGATATTAGCAAAAACAATCAGTCCCCGGCAACGGCGCCAAAAACTTGATACGTATTTTCTGTGAACCCAAGTGCACGTTGTCGTATACAAGTAATAATGTAGTGAGTAGAGTATCGTTCCCTCGAGGACTAATATGCTAATTACCAATTTATTGGTTATTCCTAGTTTTATTTGAACGACCGAAAAATTTGAGGTTGAACAATTATTAATAAATAGAGATTGCGATAAACTAAAATAAACAAGAAAATCAATTATCCGATAAAAGGAGTTTGAAATAAGAGAAGTATCTAGGATCAATAATTCACCGTGATTAATCCAAATTAATCTTGATTTATATAAGTTAGGTAATTTCCCAATTTATTGAAAGCGAAGATTATCTAATTTAATGTAATGCCCCTTCCGCGGTCAGTAGAATTTTCCAACACGAATACTTCACACTATTCCTAGGTGCGTTATTTCGATGTTAGCCAAAAAGATCTATAATATTCTAAATATCGAGCTTCATAATTCTTATGAGTATATTCCTATCTCATAAGATAAAATGGTTTTCTCCCAATTACCACTACTCACTTTCCTCTTCTGATACAAGTTAAGCACCTAGAACAATTCAATCATCGGCCACACAATTGAAAGCATTAAGAACAACCGGGGAAAACTCAATGAAAAAGGGAAAATATCAATAATGTAAAATCAAGAGTTAATTCATCATAATTTTGGTTTCATCTCAATCCTAGCATTAAGGAGTCTAGCCCAACATGCTAGAAAGCAACACAAAAATACAAGAATTAAACATAGGGTTCAATAATTTCAAACACAATTGAGGAAATCGTCCCCTTCTGTGCTCTTCCCTTCGTTCTCTTCCTTTGTTCTGTTTGCCGCTAGGTATTCCACTCTCCTCCCCTCCTTGTTTTTGGCCTGTTTTTCTTCGTTCAAGCTTCAGGACTCTAATTTCCTTCAAAACATGTAAACATAATGCATTAGGATCTCATTTACGCAGAATTAAACCAAAATAGAGATAAAATAATGACAATAAAGCGTAGAAAAATAGCACGTAACAGTAGGACTGAAGGAAATGCATGGCCATGCTCAAACGAAGAATCATTTGATTCAATCAGTCTACTCAAGATCGAGAAAGCATTTGAACGTAATAAGTATGACAATTTCCATGACTTAGTTCATATATGATATCGCGCGACAAATGGATTTCACACGTTAAATGGTTCAATGGACTATAAACTTATATTATTTGAGTAGTCATAATGTCTTGCTAGAGACCGCTTATGATTTATTATTTAATAAAGTATTAAATAATTGCCAACATAATATAAGCCTTTTCGATCACATATACGACAACTAAAGACAAGCAAGAATAATTAATGGATATAATATTGGATATTGTATTTATTAAATAATGAGTAAAATATAACATATGATATTATATTTCTAAGAGGATTAAATAATAAGTAATATATAATATGAGATATTATATGTATTGTATTATTTATAAAGTTGAGGGACAACTAAGCAAATATTAGAGTTTGACTCTAGGGTTTACTTCATATAAATAAAGGGTCTTAGACAAGGAGTTGTCATAAGAAAAATTACACAACCCTAATTTTTGTAAGACAAAAATCGCCCCCTTTCTCTACTCACCGAAAGAGGAGGAAGATTTAATCAGCTTCTGGTCAAGATTAAGGTAATTCGACGAACTCTTTATAAATCAATTATATACTGCATGTAGATCCTCGTCTGGTATTTTTATTAATTTATTCCGCTTCATTTTGCTCATATTTATTGTATTAGATACACGTAAAATCCAACAATGGTATCAGAGCCAACTTGCAGTGATTTAGTTGTTTATTTAGAACATGTTTTATATGCTTTGAATATATAAAAATTATGTTCTTGATCATATTATGAAATAGAGATTTTATAAATATTTTTCTGATTTAATTTGATTAAATCGGATCGTTCAAAATTAATTTTCTGGACTGGTTATCAGATAAACTGCTGTCCAGAACTGTTCTGGAACAGCAAAACGAAACAGGTCAGTTCGGGCAGGTTCAGGTCGGGTCCGGGTCGGACTAGGACCCGCGGGCAGGAAGTAAATCGCAAAAATGAATCCCGCTGCTGAAGGGATTCGATCCCGCGTGGGTCATACCTGAAACCTCGCCGAAACGGGTTAGTTCAGGCAGGTTCAGGTTAGGTCCGGGTCGGACTAGGACCCGCGGGCAGCAAGTAAATCACAAAAATGAATCCCGCTGCTGAAGGGATTCGATCCCGCGTAGGTCATAACCGAAACCTCGCCCTGACCATCTCAGCTGGAGCACCTTTTTCTGAATCTTGTTCATTGATATTCCATTTAACTCCTGTTTTGTAAAATCAAAATAAATGTTTTCAAAATGCAGTTTTGCAGCCGACGGGATTTGATCCCGCGCATCCGCGTGCTGGTGAAGAGCGCTCGGCCATCTGGGCCAATGTTCCAAATTGTTGATTCTGATCGGATATTAATCTTATACCTGACTATCAGGTAGATTCATATTCTGTTTAATTAATTATATGATAATTAATAGTATGATTAATTATTTATGTGATGATTAATTTTAGTATATGTTTGGTGTGTGGCATGACCATCACTTGACCAATGTGATTGGATGTTTCAACTTAATTTTGGGTTGGTTTTACTACTTGCGTGTCATTTAATATTAATTAGTTTTTACGGCATGCGAGTCCTCTTTTAATATATTGTTATAATTTACGGCCTACGTGTCGTTTGCCCTCTTGTAATTTAGTTTTACTAGTGTAGTAGTTTACATTAATGTAATAAAGACAAGAAAGAGATGAAGGCCAGACTCGAGGGGCCAATTGATCGTGTATGACGTTCCAAGGAGTTGGAAGATCAATGAAGACCAATTATACCCTTTAGATTGACCTTTGTAATTTTCATGTTGGCTCATGAAAATCACGGTAGGATTATGGTCATGCATACATGGTTCTATATTTATTATGTCATGTGATGCTATGTATGTTTAAATTTATTCTTGTATGTGATGCAATGTATGTTTAGATATATGTTAGCCAACATACACATGCTACATAGGATAAAAACCCTCGTTAATTTTTTAATGCCGTTCAATTAAAACACCTATCAAGACTTTGATCATCTTGAGCAGGTCATGCCAAAGCTGGGTGCTCGGAATATCTTAGTAAGGTATGATGGTTAATGGTGATACTTATATGTTTTAATGAACTAAGAATTCAAAATAGTTTTGAACCTTAAGGCATAAGATGAGATTATAACATGCTTGGGCATAAGATGCCAAATCCCATAAATATAATCTAAGAGTTACATATGATGTAATCGATAAAGAGTTATCCACCTAAATTAGCTCAATTCTAGGCGTCATGCCAAAGCCGAGTTTAGAAGTGTGCAAAATGGGATCTTAGCCCACTAAAACTACAAATATTGTAAAATTGAGGGTACTTTATTTTAGTGAGAGTATTTTTTGAGAAATAAAATAATGTGACTTAATACTTTACATATTGAATTTTGTAGATAATTGAATGGCATCAAACAACACGTCCACCATTTCACTGCGATCCGTCCTTGAGAAGGACCAGCTCAAAGAAAACGGCAGCAACTATATGGATTGGATCCGGAGCTTGAGAATAGTTCTCAAGCAAGCAAGAAAGTTTTATGTTCTCGAGGAAGAAATTCCTGATGAGCCTGCTGACAATGCTAACAAAGCAACAAAAGACAAATGGAAGAAACATTGTGATGATTCCATTGATGTTAGTTGTCTAATGTTGGCTACCATTTGTCCAAAACTTCAAAAGAACCTGGAATAAATGGAAGCTTATGAGTTTAATGCTCACCTCAAGGAAACTTTCTTGAAGCATGATAGGCAAGAGAGGCATGAGACATTTCAAGCCTTGTATGCTTGCAAGATGGTTGAGGGGACATCTGTCAGCGCTCATGTACTCATGATGAAAGGATATATTGATCATCTTGATAGGCTTTGTTTTCCACTTTCTAAGGAGCATTCCACGGATGTGATCCTAAACTCATTGACCGATAGTTTCGATCAGTTTATTATGAACTATAATATGAATGAGATGGAGAAGTCCATTGCTGAGTTGCATGGGATGCTTAAAGCGGATGAGCAGAATATTAAGAAGAAACCAAGCCACGTGCTGATGGTCAGCAATGGGAAGTCCTTCAAGAACAAAGGCAACGGCAAGGGTAATGCAAAAGTTGCCAAGTCTAAAGACTCTACTAAGCCAGTTTTCAAGGCTAATGCTCCCAAAGATGGAAATTGCCACTAGTAGAAAAGTACCATTTCACATCGGACTTTTAACATCGGTTATGTTGGAACCAATGTAGAAAGTGACGCGGCTATTTTTTAGGTCGGTTCTAAAATAACCGATCTAGAAAGTGATAGGACCATTTTCTAGATCGGTTGTTTTAAAACCGATATAGAAAGTGGACTTTCTAGACTGGTTATTTTAGAACCGATCTAAAACCCACTCAAAAAATTATATTTAAATTTAATATAAATATAAGTTTATCAAACAACTCACCTTAGCCTAGTGGTTGGTAATGTTAGGAGTATGCCCTTTAATGCCACTCTGAGGATTTTTGAGAGAGGGCATTGAACTTGTTATTATGTAAATCATTATAATAAGGCAATTGTATGTTTCTTTATTTACAGGTAGTCACTGACATTCCTGACTAGTAAATATATAGATAGAAACTAGTCCTTGTATTTGAGAGAAAAACATTTCACTCCTTATTGGATAAGGGGATCGGCACTAGAAAGGTTTATGGCTCAAATACTTAATTACTCGCAAGTCAATGAAACTTGACTGGGCGTTAAGTTTATGCGAAGACTTGTATGATGTGTTCTTTGACTTGGAGAGTGCCTGTCGAACGCTAATGGTTAGTGGGAGCACACGTTATAGGTATACTAATGAGATTAGTATACTTCAACCGACTCATCCTCGATTCGTCACACATGAGAAATCAAGACTTTCCCGCTTAATATTTATCATATGATATTTTGTCCCGAAGGAATAAACATATCATGATAAATAAATCAATAAGTCTTACACCACATTAGGTGGAAGACATGGGGGGCGGCCAACTTGAATGATTAAGGGAGTTCGGTTTGTTTCGGACTCCCTCGAGTCTAATCCGATAAACTCTATTCTATCTCGATGTATTTATATCAATAAATTAATCTAATTAATTTATTATATCATATACAAAGCAATATAATTAATTCCTCCAAGAAGTAATTATATATTTGAATCAAATTAATTACCTAGTAATTTATATAACTCATTAGGCAGTAAATTAATTCATCTAATAAAATAATTTAGACATTCAATGTCCCGAAATTAATTAGACATCCAATGTCTAATAAATTATATATCCAATATCTAATATTCATAAAGAAAGAATAAGCTCGATTCATTCTGTCGTTAATCCTATTACGGGACTTGGTAGGTCCGTCTCAGTTAGCAATGGGAGGAACTAAAGAGTAGTAGCACCACCTAGCCAGCCTGGCGGCCTACACTGTACCCTAACTGAGAACGAATGATGGGCATCATTCCAAAACCTTTCTATCATGAATACCAGTATACATATAAACCCTTCTATCAAATGTCCCTATCAAGTTATAGGATCACAGTCAGTTAAACCCTATCCATACTTGACGCTATGCATGCGTTAATGCAAAACGAGATCATTGAACTCTTGTGTATCCAATACAACTATCTCCAATGCTTTGGCCAAAGACTTATGATCTCATCTGCCAATAACCGCATAGGACATATACCCGTTCACTTACAGGAGAAAGTGTAACACCCCGTGATATTCGGAGTATATTACAACGCCGTGGACCCCTACATGGGACCCACCAGGCTACAACTAGAAAACACCCCTCGACTAACCATCTCGGTTAGTGAGAACACACATTTAAATAATGTAACATATAAAGATACGCCCGGAGCAACTGGCGAAATAAGCAACAGTCGACAATGTAGCAATTTAAAATAATACAACATGGGGTTTGAATTTAAAAGCCTAAGTACTCGCGAGTACAGTCTATCAGTTTATAAATATAGGAAACAACCATATCGAAGTGGACAAAAGAACATGTCAACGACCCTGGCCAACATCCTCGTACTGTCCCAGCGCTCGCTCGTCCGGATGATCATAACCTGAAATCCATAACAAGAATTTCCCCAAAACGGGTCCCCCAAAGGGGTTAGCAATTACGCTAGTACAAGTAATCAAGGCAAACCAATCGCTTACACATTTCATAGTACATGCACCAATATCATTTCAAAAGCCAAAACCAGACATGTCTTTTCCAGAAACAAACAGTCAAAAAATTTGCCTAGGACCGGGATGAAACCATGAATCCCACCCGAGGCCTCTAAGGACCCTCCCGAGCTGGCCATTTCATAAAACAAATCACGCACAGGCATCGCCTAGGACCGGGACGAAGCCACAAATCCCACCCGAGGCCTCTAAGGACCCTCCCGAGCTGGCTAGCGAAACAAACTCATGAATCCATAGTTAAGTCATAGATTCCCCCGAGGCCCCGTCGGACCCTCCCAGGGTGAGCAAAGCACACACAATATACATTACCATTTCACGTTAAGCATAAAGGTTTCCAAAAGAATACTTGCCTTGAATAATTGACGACGCAACGAACAGAAAGGATAATCACCGACGAATGCTAGGAATCAACGGAACCGAACCTAACGATTCAAAGAACATAATTACAACCAACTCTAAGACGAATACGGAAATGGAATACACCCGAAAACCCGCCTACGATCCATGTATATCCGTATATAAACAACAACGAGGGTGGACCACAACCAATCCCTCTCGATTCCGCAAAAACTACGAAATATACCATGAATCCGTAGGGAAACTAAGAATACCAACAAGATTAATCATAATCATAATGAATCCACCAACAAAACGTAACTAATCGGACGAAAATCCCAAAACCCCCAATTTATCGAAAAGTAGGGTTCTAAGAGATTTTACCTTGGATTAGGATGAAAGATTCGTGTTGATGTTGTTATAATACACCAAGAATTCGAGGAGGATGTTGGATGAGATGATTGGAAGAAGAAATCACCAAGAATCGCCCAAAATCGCCAAAGGTGCTCTAAGCCGCGGGGAGGAGAAGAAATGAACGTAATATGTTCATCTGGGTCAACTCCCTGGTTTATATAGCCAGGGAGTGTTAGCGCGCGCTAATCCTCCAGGTTAGCGTGCGCTAACGAAACAGACTACAGTCCAGTAGCCAGATTTCTGGCCGTCAGCATGCGCTACTCCAAACGTAGCGTGCGCTAATAACCTCTCGGTAGCGCGCGCTATCGACCAATAGCGTGCGCTACCTGGACATCAGCCGAGTCTAGAAGCAACTGTCAGTACACACCTGATCCGGTTAGCGCGCGCTATCGACCAAACATAGCGTGCGCTAAAGTGTATCGGTAGCGCGCACTATCGACCAATAGCGTGCGCTACCTGGGCATCAGTAGAGTCCAGTGGCAAACTGCCCAGTACTAGACATCCACACTAGCGCACGCTACCGGGCGTCTCAGCGTGCGCTAACTCCTAACATTAGCGTGCGCTAGGCTACGTAGCGTACGCTAATCCACGACCCGCAGGATCGGAATCAAGATCGCCACTCTGTGGCTTGCCCTCTAGCGCGCGCTACAAAACAGTCGTTGCTGCGCTACTAAGTGACCCCTAGCGTGCGCTATGCAGTACATATATAGCGTGCGCTAGGTACGAGATATAAACGGTCCAAAACACCGGAGTATGAACGAAACGTTAAACGGAACATCTCAAGACGCATCGAAACATAGAATGGATCCACGGCAACCCCGAATAGCGGTTCCGTACAACAATAACGAGAATCAGATCAATAGATGACGGGAAATATACACTGAAAGATACACGAGGGTCACTACAACCGAGAAATACACCGAAAATGAGGATACAAGGGAAAGAAAAATGCGGATATTACATTCTACCCCTCTAAAAATAAGTTTCATCCCGAAACTTAAGAAACAAACAACTGAGGGTAGCTAGCATGCATGCTATCCTAGGTCTCCCAAGTTGCCTCCTCGACACTGTGTCTCGACCACTGCACCTTGACCAAAGGGATGGTCTTATGCCTCAGTCGTTTCTCACGATGCTCCAAAATCTTCAAAGGACGCTCCTCGAAAGTAATATCCTCGGCGACATCAATCTCACCATAATCGATGACGTGACTAGGGTCCGGGACATATTTCCTCAGCTGGGAAACATGAAAAACGCTATGAACATGACTCAAGGCCGGGGGTAACGCCAAACGGTATGCTAACCCACCGACTCGCTCCAGAATCTCGAAGGGTCCAATAAATCTAGGACTCAACTTCCCCTTCTTCCCGAAACGGAAAATTCCTCTCGTCGGCGACACCTTCAGCAAAACGTGGTCTTCCACCTCGAATTCTAAAGGTCGACGACGGACATCGGCATATGACTTCTGTCGACTCTGGGCAGTCAACATCCGTTCCCGAATTAATTCTATCTTCCGTCTCGTCTCTAAAATGACATCCGGTTCGGTCCCGACCAAATTGGATGCCTCATTCTAACAAATCGGCGATCGACAACATCACCGGTAGAGCGCCTCATACGGTGCCATCCGAATCGTCGCGTGCCAACTATTGTTGTACGTAAATTCGATTAATGGCAAGTGCTCCTCCCAGTCACTACTCCAGTCGAGAGCACAAGCACGCAACATGTCCTCGAATGTCTGGATAGTGCGTTCCGACTGTCCATCTGACTGGGGATGAAAAGAGGTACTCAAATGCAAACGGGTACCCAACGCCTCATGCACCGCCTGCCAAAAGTGCGATACGAAACGGCCATCACGATCCGAAACAATAGACTTCGGAGTACCGTGAAGCCTCACAATCTGCGTGATAAACACACGAGCCAACTTTTCTGGACCCCAAGTGTCATTGATGCCCAGAAAATGTGCCGACTTGGTCAGACGATCAACAATCACCCATACCATATTCATGCCCGACCTCGATCTCGGCAAGCTCGTAACAAAATCCATCGATATATCTTCCCATTTCCATTCTGGAACGGGAAGTGACTGTAATAACCCAGCCGGTCGCTGATGCTCGATTTTGATCTGTTGACAAGTCAAACATCTCGCTACAAACTGTGCGACCTCCTCCTTCATATAATTCCACCAGAAATTCCTCCTCAGGTCCTTGTACATCTTACTCGAACCAGGATGAACGGAATAAGGTGTAGCATGTGCCTCACGCAAAATACTCTGTCTCAACTCTGAGTCGTTCGGCACACAAAGCCGACTCCAAAATCTCAAAACACCATCTTCGTGAATCACAAACCCAGGAGACTTTCCCTTAAGAACGTTCTCTCGGATTTGAGTAATCATCGGATCCTCTAATTGCTTCAGCTTAATTTCATCGATCAAAGACGACGAAATCTCTAAAGCACAAAGTTGCCCGATAGCTCCAGGCAACAAAACCTCAACATCTAACTCGATCAAAGCCCGTCGAAGCTCAGACTGAGACGTAAGGATCTCAAGTGTTTGCAACGCAATCGGTTTCCGACTCAAGGCGTCAGCCACGACGTTCGCCTTGCCCGGATGATAAAGGATTTCGAGGTCATAATCCTTAATCAGCTCTAACCACCTCCTCTGCCTCATATTCAACTCCCGCTGAGTAAATATGTATTTCAGGCTCTTATGATCGGTAAAAATCTGACATGTAGAGCCGAAAAGACACTGACGCCAGATCTTGAGCGCAAAAACAACTGCCGCTAACTCCAAATCATGAGTAGGGTAGTTCAGCTCATACGGCCTCAACTGTCTCGACGCGAAGGCAATGGTCTTGCCGTGCTGCATCAATACGCACCCAAGACCCTGACCCGAAGCATCGCTATAAACGGCGAACCCCTCGTTGCCACATGGCAACGCCAAAACCGGGGCTCAAGTCAAACGCTTCTTCAGTTCCTCAAAACTCGACTGTCTCTCGTCATTCCAGACAAACTTCTGATTTACGGAGCAAGCTGTAAGTGGCCGAGCTAGTTTTGAGAAACCCTCGACGAACCTACGGTAGTAGCCAGCCAAACCCAAGAAACCACGGACCTCCTTCACATTTTTGGGCGATGCCCAATCCAACACTGCCTCAATTTTATGCGGATCCACACGAACTCCCTTGGCTGAAATCACGTGACCCAAAAACATCACTTCCCTCAGCCAGAACTCACATTTCAAGAACTTCGCATAGAGTTGCCCGGTCCTCAAAATGTCTAACACTATCCGCAAATGATGGGCATGCTCTTCCTCGTTCCTCGAATAAATAAGAATATCGTCAATGAAAACGACGACACACTTATCCAAATACTCGATAAAGATTTTGTTCATCAACTGCATGAACACCGCCAGCGCATTAGTTAACCCGAAAGGCATAACTACAAACTCATAATGTCCGTATCTCGTCCGAAAAGATGTTTTCGGTACGTCGGACTCTCTCACCCGAAGCTGATAGTACCCCGATTTCAAATCAATCTTCGAGAATACCGCAACTCCCTGCAACTGATCGAACAAGTCATCAATTCTCGGCAAGGGATACTTGTTCTTGATGGACACCTTGTTTAGTTCGCGATAGTCGATACACAAACGTAGTGAACCATCCTTCTTCCGCACAAACAGACCTGGCGCCCAAGGCGAGGCGCTCGGTCGAATATACCCCGACTCAAGAAGCTCGCTCAACTGCTTCTTTAATTCTGTCATCTCTGAAGGTGCCATACGATACGGCGCCTTAGAAATCGGATCCGCGCCCGGCTCTAACTTTATAACAAATTCGACCTCACGATCTGGTGGCAACCCCGGCAACTCGTCAGGAAATACATCAGGAAACTCACTAACGACTGGAATCGACGAAAGCGCGACTCCACCATTCTCCGCCTTCAAGGCGTAGCACCAATAACAAGTACACCCCTTTCGTAGGAGTCTCATCGCCTTCAAGGCGTTAATAACAAACTTCTGATTTCCCCTCCTTCGCCCCGCGAAGGAGTGCTCGGTGCCATCCTCGGCTAACATGGTGATGATCCTCATGCGGTAGTTCATGATTGCGCCATGCCGCTCGAGCCAATCATCCCCGAGAATCAAATCCTCACCCTCGATGCTCACGACAATGAGATTAGAGAGCCAAGCCCTCTCACAAATAAACACAGAACAGTCCCGGACCTCTCGATCACCGACAATTCTATCACCGCTAGGAAGTTTAATGATGAAAGGCTCGCAAGGTGACAAACAGTCGAGACTCAAACGGCGTACACACTCTAGAGAAATGAATGAATGCGTAGCACCCGAATCGAAAAGCACACTGACAGGATGGGAATGGATATGAACAGTACCTGTCGCCACAGTAGCTGCTGGATCATCGGCCCTCCTCATCTCATAGATACGCGGCTGGGCAGAGCCGACACTGGAAGCTCCTCCCCTAGCGGGCTGACCCCGACCCCTACCTCGACCGGCACTCGGAGGTGGCGGCGGAGCAAATGAGCCCTGGTTCACACTCGGCTCCAAAGGTGCTGGAAAAGAAGCCTGAGCACCAAGAAGCTTTCTTACCCGCTCACAAAAGAAGGCCTTGTGGCCCGACTGACCACAAGTGTGACAAGTTAGGGGCGGACGAGGACACTCCCGGTTCCGATGGCCCGGCTCGCCGCAGTTAAAGCATTTGGCATCCCGAACGGAGGCACCGGCAGTACCCCGATAGCCCCCAGAGAAAGGAGCCGAATTACCTCCAGGAATATTCACAGACTGAGACTTCTGCTGACCTCCACCTCTGTGACCCGAAAAATTTCCGGCGGATTTCTGCTTCTTACTCTCCCGAACCGCTGCACTGGCTGTCACCGACATGTCATAGGAAAGGGCTCCAGTCTGATAATCCTTCAGGGTAGTACAGACGAGTCCAGACATATAGTCCCGAATGGACAGTTTCATCCTCCTGGAAAAATGGAAAATTTTGTCGCTCTCAGCGACAACTTGGGTTTTCACATAGCCCAGCTCTTTGTTGAAATCAGCAATAGCTTGGGATACGGGAATATCCCGAGGTTGAGCATCGTAGAAAGCATGGACTCCAGCCTGTCTAACTGGCCACGAGCAATATTCAGTCTCCATCAACTCCTGAAATTCGGCCCACGAAGAAAAAAGTAGACCCGAGTGCACATGTCAACGACCCTGGCCAACATCATCGTACTGTCCCAGCGCTCGCTCGTCCGGATGATCATAACCTGAAATCCATAACAAGAATTTCCCCAAAACGGGTCCCCCAAAGGGGTTAGTAATTACGCTAGTACAAGTAATTAAGGCAAACCAATCGCTTACACATTTCATAGTACATGCACCAATATCATTTCAAAAGCCAAAACCAGACATGTCTTTTCCGGAAACAAACAGTCAAACAATTTGCCTAGGACCGGGATGAAACCATTAATCCCACCCGAGGCCTCTAAGGACCCTCTCGAGCTGGCCATTTCATAAAACAAATCACGCACAGGCATCGCCTAGGACCGGGACGAAGCCACGAATCCCACCCGAGGCCTCTAAGGACCCTCCCGAGCTGGCTAGCGAAACAAACTCATGAATACAGAGTGAAGTCATACATTCCCCCGAGGCCCCGTCGGACCCTCCCAGGGTGAGCAAAGCACACACAATATACATTACCATTTCACGTTAAGCATAAAGGTTTCCAAAAGAATACTTGCCTTGAATAATTGACGACGCAATGAACGGAAAGGATAATCACCGACGAACTCTAGGAATCAACGGAACCGAACCTAACGATTCGAAGAACATAATTACAACCAACTCTAAGACGAATACGGAAATGGAATACACCCGAAAACCCGCCTACGATCCATGTATATCCGTATATAAACAACAACGAGGGTGGACCACAACCAATCCCTCTTGATTCCGCAAAAACTACGAAATATACCATGAATCCGTAGGGAAACTAAGAATACCAACAAGATTAATCATAATCATCATGAATCCACCAACAAAACGGAACGAATCGGACGAAAATCCCAAAACCCCCAATTTATCGAAAAGTAGGGTTCTAAGAGATTTTACCTTGGATTAGGATGAAAGATTCGTGTTGATGTTGTTATAATACACCAAGAATTCAAGGAGGATGTTGGATGAGATGATTGGAAGAAGAAATCACCAAGAATCGCCCAAAATCGCCAAAGGAGCTCTAAGCCGCGGGGAGGAGAAGAAATGAACGTAATACGTTCATCTGGGTCAACTCCCTGGTTTATATAGCCAGGGAGTGTTAGCGCGCGCTAATCCTCCAGGTCAGCGCGCGCTAACGAAACAGACTACAGTCCAGTAGCCAGATTTCTGGCCGTTAGCGTGCGCTACTCCAAACGTAGCGTGCGCTAATTGTAATATCCGCAATTTTCGATTTTCGGTAAATTTCTTTTTTCGGCCGGAGTCCGTTTTGACGACTCGCTCATGACTGTTTCGTCATTTTGAGAATGATTAATTCTGCACTTTTTGTCATCCGAGTTCGTTTCGGTATTGTTTTGTTGAGTTCCGAGCTTTTTAGCGACTTTTCCGCACTTGAGTTTGATTCTTGCGAATCTCGTCCGAAACTGTTGTTTCGAGTTTCTCGTAAGTTCATTTAATGTTATTATTCATGTTGCGAGCTTTGGTTTGGTGTTTCGATCGCGTATCATGATTTTCGGACGTTTTGGGCCATTTTCGTAATTTCAAAAAGTTTTGGGTAATTACTTCCGTTGTTGAATTCCGAGCCTTCGGGTGGTCGGAATTGTGTGTTCTCTTAGCTCTTAGATTCGTCTTTGCGAGTACGTAGTAACCGTATCATCGATTTGTATTCAGGTTCGGATTTCGGGGTTGTTCGGGCCGTCGGAGTTGGCCCCGGCCGAGTCATGGCCGTTTTGGGGGAAATCCTTGAACCTTCGTCATTTGTTCTTTGAATTCAGCGGCTTTGGGTCGTACTTTGGAATTCATTTTCGTTGTTATTGTTTTCGTTCGTAGTTCATTGTTGTGGATTGTCGTTCGGTGGAGTCGGCGAGTTCGTAGTCGGTTCGTGCCAACCTACTTCGGCCGATTCTCCGCGTTGTGGTTATTCGAGGCAAGTACCTTGCCCATACTTTTCTTATTTTATGGATATGATGATCGGTGATCGTCTTGGTGTGTTTATTTGGTTGTTTGAAATGAAGTTTCAAAAGATTTCGGTTTTGCCTCGTTAAAGGCTCTCTTTCAAAACGCGTGTGTGTTTTGTGAACGTTGTGTTTTGGGAATTGATTATTTTGAACGTTGAAGGCTTTGACGATATCCCTATTGTTTAAAGTTATGGAATCATGTATTCCGTGTTTAATATTGTTATTGTGTTTTGAAGAGTTTGATAATGATGTCGGATAAGTGGCCATCCCTAGTAAGTATTCTTGATGAACTTACATTCTTAGCATGTTAGTATTGCATGAGTATCGGGTGTGTGTGTGTGTATGCTCACTATGGGTTAGATCCGACGGGGTCTCGGTAGGGGTCCATGGAGGGGTGGATCCGCGAGCTTGCTTTTAACCACTACGGGTTAGATCCGACGGGATCTCGGTAGGGATCCACAGAGGGGTGGGTCCGCGGTTAATTGTGGTGCATTTTGCAAATGTGATTTGATAATGGCATTTCTGGAAATGAGTGCTTTCGAATGGTTTTCATGATTGCATGCATCGACTAAGTGTGTAAGAGGTAAGTGTTCGTTTGGCTTACTTGGCTAGGATGGCACTAGAGTATTTTGTTGTTTGTTTTGAATCCTTTATTTGTGGATTTTGATGTTGGGATACGAACCTTGTGGTCGTTCTTGTGTACTGTGAGTTGATGAGATTTGGGGCTAAAATCCCAATGGTTTTGTAAAAGTAATTTTACGGATTTGGGGCTAAAATCCCAACGGTTTGGTAAATGTCATTTTTCGGAAAGTAAACTTTTGGGGCAGTGACCCCTTTCGTCTTTTGGGTTTTGAAAAGTAGGATTTGATAATCCTAAATTGTTTTCTACTAAAACTCCCAATGGTATTTCAAATCATTTTATAAATTGTTTCCCTTGATATTTTGATCTTGAAATTTTGGGAAGTCTTTACTCGAACTCTTGCCTCGGGAAGTGTTCATCTTGTTGTATTTGAATCTTTGAGGATTCCTGGTTATTGTTATTCGTGGAATGTGAATTGTATGTCTCGTATTTGCACTTTGTTCTTGCACTAGCAAAACAGTGGAGTTTTGCTAACCCCCGAGTATTCGGGGGGTGGATGTCTGTTTTTGCATTCAGGTTTTGGAGCATAACACAGGGTTGGCACGAAGGATGATGAAAGATGATCGATACTAATCACATGAGGAACCGTACATCGTGTATTGGTTCAGTTGTACTTTATTTTCCGCTGCTATATTTTTCCCGTTGTACGGGTGTGGTTGTGTTTTGACCCCTGCGTGGGCATGAGTTGTAATCAAGTTGTATGTTTTTATTGAAAGACCAAATCGGTCTACTGAGTAATTTTAGCCTTAAAGGCATGGTTGAGTTGTTATATGTTGTTACTAGCCTGGTAGATCCTTGAGGAAAGGTTCTACGGCGTGTAATATCCCTGAGCGGATTGGGGGTGTTACATAAATGGTATCAGAGCTTAGGTTGTGGAAACCTAGGCTGTCGGGTCAGTGGTGTCTGTTGAGTTTTGTCTTGTTGGATTATATCTGACTAAGTCGTGTCGCGACGCGTCGTTTGAGTTTGTTGGTCGTGATTAGTATCGTGGGGCGATCATCATCTTCGTGCGACCTGTGGAAGTAAGTCTCCCTTCTTTGTGTTGTGCCTCGTGTGACACGAGCTATTTTTATGATTATTTGTTAAGTTATGGAATCCTTATGTGGATCTTGATTTCACGATATGTATTTAGTCGACTCTCTTATTTGATTTATACGAGGAGTGTCGTCGCTTGTGATGTCTTTTTATTGTTGTTTTTGTCTATTGCTGATGATTTTCGAATCGATTTGCACGTTTTACAAGTTCTCTTGTGGAGGCTTTGTGCTTATACGCGTTCGATTTGTTCACTAGCCAGGGCGGGAGGGTCCTTAGAGGCCTCGAATGGGGTCAGTGGCTTTGTTCTGAATGTGGTATGTTATCGTTTATTTCCGTTTAAAGACATGTATTGTCTTGATTTTAAACATTTTGATGCGTGTACTAGGAGTTGTTTTAGTGAACGTCGATATGTGCGAGTTTTGGGCATTTTGGCCTATTGGATTTTTGAAAACCTTGAGTATCTTAGAAAAATAAATTTCGAGACATACTTTTCAAATGAGTTATTTTCTTGTGGTACATCCAAGGTGCCAAAATATATTTCAAAAAAATTTCTACTTCGAGGACCAAAATGCTTTGAGATATTTTCAATGTTTTAGAAACACTTTTATTTAGACCCGAGGGTCGAATATTCTGAAAGTTTTCACTAAGAGAAAGTGTCCTCATTTTTATCAAATGCGAAATGGTTCTCCAAAGTCTCGATAACAATGTTTCACGTTTGTACTTTTTGAAAGGTGATACTCAAGATCAATCGGAGTTCTTCTAAATTATTTTCAAAATGAGGTTTTCGTTTTTAAAACCTATCCATTCCCGTTTGAGGGCTGGGTATGTATGTATGATGTTCGCATTTTCATTTTGATGTTTGCTCCCGAGTATGATCGAGTTGGCGGCGTGAGCGTTGAGTTGTTTTCCACACATTTGTTGTGTTAGCCCTCTGTGAGAGGTGGAATGTTGGTGTTGAATGTTGCCATCTCGTGGTGATTTATGTGTTATCGCGCATGTGCGAGCTGTTAGAGCTTGGTTTGGTATGACCGTGTGCATCGGTGATCGTTCCGTTATGTGTCGGTTGTTTAATATCTTGTTACCTTGCTCCTGTTTTTGTGAATTTCGTGGATGAGGTCGGAGGTAATACCCGTACTATTTTGACTTCTGTATTTTCTCTTTCTCCATTCTTTCGACTCGCTCATATTCGTTGATACTTTCTGAACTTGTTCTGTATTTCGGTTTCATGGTCCGAACGAACTGTGATCTTGTTGTGGGTTGATCTGGTTATCGCTGTGATTTTTTTCGAGTTCGGTTCGATTCTTGTGAACCTTGTTCGGAAGTGACATCATCTGGATCCATTAGTTCCTTTATTCGAAGTGGATCGGATTTGGAACTCCTGTGTTTTCGACTCTGTCGACTCGTTTATGTTCGTTGACATTTTCTGAACTTTCCCTATCCCTTGCTTTTGTTGATCGAACGAGGGTGTTGTTGTTTCGGAATAACTCGTTTGTCGTTGTTACTTTTCAATCGCTATTCCCTTTCCGGTGGTTCTTATGTGAATGCATGTCTTGTAGTTTGTTGTTGCCCAAAATATTTATCTGAAGATTAATACTGCTGGAAGACGGACAACAAACAACAATTGCGGGAGCACTTCCGAGAGAAGATAAATAATACAAGATTTGCCGGGTTTGTTAGGCCCGGGCTTGAATGCTCTCGCGAGATGATATTAATACAAATATTCGTGGATACAAGTATTAATGAGAGAAATCTAAATACAATGAGTGTAAAAAGACTTTGTTAATCCGGCTCTTGAGCGAAGCTCGGTGTTCTTCGTCCCTTCCGATCGTCTTCTTGTATGAGAGAGGCCGGGAGAAGAAGTACCAGAAGATAGTCGTTGCCAAGAGTTGGAGATAGCCGAGTGCTGGGTGTTGAATCTCGTGGGAAAGCAGAGAGTGTTTTGTGTGCCAAAATCTCTGTCCTTTGGACAAGTGTAGGGAGCCGTGTATTTATAGTGGCAGCCGGGTCTTGTCTTCTGGCGGGCGATCGCCTTCCGGCCATTATAATAATGGGGCGATCGTCTGCCGGCCAATATTATAATGGGGCGATCTACCGGGCTATCGGGATAAAGTCCAAGGTAGGTGCCGGCGCCAGCTGGGCGGTCCAATGAGGAGCCAGCACGCGTCCGGAGTCACTGTCACATGCGGCCCTACTGACAGCTTTCAGCGGAATCACTGGCACATGCGGCCCTACTGACAACTTTCGGCGGCTTGTCGGCTGGTGGAGAGATTCTGCCAGGCTGTGGTCAATGATCCGAGATTCGCGGATCTTTTCTCGGCTCTTGCACGTGGTGCCAGTCTTGAGGCTCGGCCTTTGCCGATTGGATGGCCATCGGCTCTGATCGACATGAGGCGATCGTCTCTAGCTAGTCATCAGAGGTCGCCATCGGCCAGCTGCCTAGGGTCGGCATCGGTCGGTCACCAAGGGTCGATCGGCAGGTGCCGAGAGAGGATCGCCCGCTTGTCGGTCGCCAGGAGTCGGTCGCCGAGTACCGAGAGACGATCGTATTTGATGTCGATCGCTCGGCACCGGGACTTGTCCTGGGACCTTCGGTTGGCCGATTTAGCTTGTCCGCTGGGTTAAGGCTCGGCCGCCTGGTTGCCGGTCGACAGGTCTGTCTCGGCTGCTCGGCAGTGACTCGGTCGCTCGATCTCCGAGGCGATCGCCGGTCGGAGAGTGTTAATTCTTGACACAACAATTGCCCCCCAGCTTGCTCCTATGTTGAAGACATGGGGCGAGGTGGTTCTTGCTGGCGATCGTGTAAGATGAGGACGGGCGGTCTTGCTGAGCTGACTTAGGATTCGGACTTTGGGCTATCATGGTCGATTGGCAAGCTATCTTTCGGTCTTGTACCTGCAAAAACAACATTGGCCGATCCCCCTCGGAAACTTGGTGGTTTCGCTTGTTTGAGGAATCGTGCACAGTCGCGGAGATCGATGGACCGACTCCATGACCGTGTCTCGGTGCGCGAAGACATTGAGTGTCTCGTGACTCACTTTATTATGAGGGTCCTCTGTAGCCGCGCCGCCTCGTATTTAAACGAAGGGCGTGCGGTCTCGGTCTAGAGGAGTCCTTGCGCGGGGCAGCGTCGGATGAATCAACTCCACGCCCGCGGCTTGTTTAGCTCTGCTTCCACCTCGGCCCGCCATGGAGATGACGAACCTCGACGGTGTACGTTGAGATGGGAGTAGTGGCACGTGTCCACTGATTAACTTTGGAGAGCCCTCAGACTACGCCGGCCTCGTATTTAAACGAAGGGCGGGCGATCTCGGCCGAAAGGGACCTTGCATGGCCGAAGAAGCCGGTTCCATCGACTACCAGGACCATGGCTTTATGATGTGCGGTGGAGGCGATCGCGAGCCTTAGTCCCTCATGTTAAACGATGGACTGTAGGCGGTGATCGAGTCCTCCGGCTCTGCTGGATAGTAGCGATCGGGCTGGGAGACTGGAGGTCGTCGCGCGGGCGCCGATCGCTCTTCTCCTAGGCTAAGAAGAAGCCTTTGCCTGGACAGGAAATCTGCGGCTCTAGCCCGGAAGGCTGCGTAGGTCGTCGGTTGGGTCTTCGTGAGATGCCTGAACATAGGCGAGAAGCCCTGAAAACCTCCTAGGACCGCGTAGAAGGCGGTCTCATCGCTTACGGGCTCGCCATTGAGGATGATCCCGTCTACCCGGTCGATGTAGTCCGAGTCGGACTCCTCTTCTCCCTGCTTGATTTGCATCATGCGAAGGCGACCTTCTGGCCGGACGACCCTGGTGGTGAAGTATTCCGTGAAGACGTGCGCCAGCTCGTTAAAAGAGCCAATGGACCGAGGTGGCAATAAGGTGTACCACCGGTGGGCGAGGTCGTCCAGCGTCAGAGGGAACATTCGGCACCTGGTCGCGTCAGATGCCCCACACCCGGTCATGTAGATGTTGAACTTTCTCAGGTGTGTTTGGGGGTCCGATCGCCCCTCGTACACGGGAGTTTGAGGAGGAACGATCTTGCGCTGCACCAGAGCGAGCTCGATGTCGATCGCGAGCGGCTCGCTTGGCTCGGCGATCGTCTTCATGGCGCCTGCCCTGGATTCCAGGAGCGCTTTCACGTCGTCGAGCTGACGTTGTAATGCGACAATCGCCGTGGCTCGGCTGCTCATTGATTGGCTCTGGGAGCGGGAGCCGAGGCGATCGTGTACCGATCTCCGGACTCCGCTGCTGCCGACTTCGGCTATTTGGCGAGGGGGAGCCAGACGGCTGGGCTGCCTTCTGGGAGCTGGGTAGGCCGAGCTCCTGGTGACGGACTCAAACTCCGCTGCCTCGTAGCCGGGCCGACGCCCGGCCGCTGTGTCGGGTCACCGCCTGTGCGATCGAAGACGAGGTGCCCCGCCGCCGAGCGCCTCCTCTTGCGGACGAGAGCCTCCCGCGATCACTCACCAAGAACGCCTTGAGCTTCCGCTGACTTCCGGGCGGCCGAGGGGGTGATAGCAGAGGCGCGCCGAGAGCACTCCGTCGCTCCCGTAGACGGCCATGACCTCGTCGATCCGTTCCTTGGTTCGAGCCGATCGAGCGAGAGGCTTGGGCCGCCCGTGGATGGGATCGAGCGTCTCGATCACGCGGCCGCCTTCCACCATCGGCCGCTCGGACTGGGACGGAACGGGGTCTGACGGCTCGTCGGCCCGGCTTTCTTCGACGCGAGGCTAAGACATGATTTCAAGGATTTCTTTGAAGTGCGGTGAGTGTCACTTCAAGTATCTACCCAAGAACAGTGAGTGTTCTTCGAAGAGGTGTAAATATTTCGTGGTTGGATCCTCCTTCTAGCGCCAATTGTTGTTGCCCAAAATATTTATCGAAGATTAATATCACTGAAGACGGACAACAAACAACAATTGCGGGAGCACTTCCTAGAGAAGATAAATAATACAAGATTTGCCGGGTTTGTTAGGCCCGGGCTTGAATGCTCTCGTGAGATGATATTAATACAAATATTCGTGGATACAAGTATTAATGAGAGAAATCTAAATACAATGAGTGTAAAAAGACTCTGTTAATCCGGCTCTTGAGCGAAGCTCGGTGTTCTTCGTCCCTTCCGATCGTCTTCTTGTATGAGAGAGGCCGGGAGAAGAAGTACCGGAAGATAGCCGTTGCCAAGAGTTGGAGATATCCAAGTGCTGGGTGTTGAATCTCGTGGGAAAGCAGAGAGTGTTTTGTGTGCCAAAATCTCGGTCCTTTGGACAAGTGTAGGGAGCCGTGTATTTATAGTGGCAGCCGGGTCTTGTCTTCTGGCGGGCGATCGCCTTCCGGCCATTATAATAATGGGGCGATCGTCTGCCGGCCAATATTATAATGGGGCGATCTACCGGGATGTCGTGCTAAAGTCCAAGGTAGGTGCCGGCACCAGCTGGGCGGTCCAATGAGGAGCCAAAGACGCGTCGAGTCATCACACATGCGGCCCTATCGACTTTCGCGAATCACCGCACATGCGGCCCTACTGACAACTTTCGGCGGCTTGTCGGCTGGTGGAGAGATTCTGCCAGGCTGTGGTCAATGATCCGAGATTCGCGGATCTTGTCTCGGCTCTTGCACGTGGTGCCAGTCTTGAGGCTCGGCCTTTGCCGATTGGATGGCCATCGGCTCTGATCGACATGAGGCGATCGTCTCTAGCTAGTCATCAGAGGTCGCCATCGGCCAGCTGCCTAGGGTCGGCATCGGTCGGTCACCAAGGGTCGGTCGGCAGGTGCCGAGAGAGGATCGCGCGCTTGTCGGTCGCCAGGAGTCGGTCGCCGAGTACCGAGAGACGATCGTATTTGATGTCGATCGCTCGGCACCGGGACTTGTCCTGGGACCTTCGGTGGTCCGATTTAGCTTGTCCGCTGGGTTAAGGCTTGGCGCTGTCACGGTCGGCCAGTCTGTCTCGCCTTGCTCAGCGATGACTTGTCGCCCGATATCCGAGGCGATCGCCGGTCGGAGAGTGTTAATTCTTGACACAACATAGTTCTCACCAGATCATCCTGGGAGTTGTTGTTTGAATTTTATTATCCTTCGTGTTTCGGACATGATTGTTCGATTTTTGTTGTCTCGGTCGTTTGTTTGTTCGGTTTTTGTCCTCGTTTCGTGATTGTTGAGCATTCAGGCTCCTTCCTAATTTCCTTAAGTTCGGGAAATTAGTCTCGTTTTCGATCTTCCAACCCTTGGGCGGTGGAATTTCGTATTTCTTCAGCGTTTGGCTCGCGTCTGGATTGATGAACCGTTGGGTTGGTCAATCGTATTGATTTTCGTTCGTTGTGTTTTGTGATTGTTCGGATAATTGACTTGATTGTATTATCCATTTGATGACGCTTGTCACATGTTGGTTTTATTATATCCCTAACGGCGACGTTGTGTTGGTCGTCGTGGAGCGTGTTTTCACGCCGTATATTCCTTTGCGTTGCTTGTAACGTTTCGCCGATGGGCATAAGTTACGTGTTTCCTTGCGTATCTCGTTGAGTTTTCCTGGCGGGATATTGCTTCTCCCTACTTGTTTTAAGTTTCGGGACGAAACTTCTTTTAAGGAGGGTAGAATGTAATATCCGCAATTTTCGATTTTCGGTAAATTTCTTTTTTCGGCCGAAGTCCGTTTTGACGACTCGCTCATGACTGTTTCGTCATTTCGAGAATGATTAATTCTGCACTTTTTGTCATCCGAGTTCGTTTCGGCATCGTTTTGTTGAGTTCCGAGCTTTATAGCGACTTTTCCGCACTTGAGTTCGATTCTTGCGAATCTCGTCCAAAACTGTTGTTTCTAGTTTCTCGTAAGTTCATTTAATGTTATTATACATGTTGCGAGCTTTGGTTTGTTGTTTCGATCGCGTATCGTGATTTTCGGACGTTTTGGGCCATTTTCGTAATTTCCCAAAGTTTTGGGTAATTACTTCCGTTGTTGAATTCCGAGCCTTTGGGTGGTCGGAATTGTGTGTTCTCTTAGCTCTTAGATTCGTCTTTGCGAGTACGTCGTAACCGTATCATCGATTCGTATTCGTTGGATTTGGGGTTGTTCGGGCCGTCGGAGTTGGCCGGACGAGTCATGGCCGGCAACTGGGCTCAGCCGGATCGCCGAGTCACGGCCGTAGTGCTCGGCAGCCTTCCGCCGAGTCACGGCCGTGATGCTCGCGATTCAGCCGAGGCCGTGGGCGCGGCACATCCGGGCAGGCGCGACATACTCTGTGGCATTTTTCTACCAAACCGATCAGACGGTGCCGCGGAACACTCCGGCCGATCCGCGGCACCGCCGACCAGGGAGCCATTTTGGGCTCGTGCCGCGGCACACTCCCGGGCCGCGGCTGCTGTGCAGCCTATATATGGCCCTGCACACGGGTTTTTGGCCATTTTTCTCCTTCTTCTCCTTTTCTTCCGCGGCTGGGGGTGATCTTACCATGGAGCCATGTTGTTTAACAACAAATCCATGAAGTTCTTAGGTTCATATCATCAATCAATCATTCGTTATCATCCTTTGATCCAGCGAATCAAGGTAATCTTGCTTAGAACCCTAATTTCGTGAATTTGGGGGTTTTTGCGTTTTTGTCCGATTCGTTCCGTATTATTGATTAATTCATGATGGGTATGATTAATCTTGATAGTATTATTGTGTTTAACATCATTTAATCCATTGTTCTTCGTCGAATCGAAGTATATTTCTTGATTTCCTTCAAATTGACTTTTTGGGGGATTTGTCCTCGATCTTGTTTTTCATCCGTTTTTGATGGATCGATTATGGTTAAATGATGTTGTTAAACATATTCTATGGATTGTATATCAATATTTCAACTTGGAATTCCATTTTCGGGTTTTGACGGAACGAATCGTGTTCTTGGCCGTTTTGGGGGAAATCCTTGAACCTTCGTCATTTGTTCTTTGAATTCAGCGGCTTTGGGTCGTACTTTGGAATTCATTTTCGTTGTTATTGTTTTCGTTCGTAGTTCATTGTTGTGGATTGTCGTTCGGTGGAGTCGGCGAGTTCGTAGTCGGTTCGTGCCAACCTACTTCGGCCGATTCTCCGCGTTGTGGTTATTCGAGGCAAGTACCTTGCCCATACTTTTCTTATTTTATGGATATGATGATAGGTGATCGTCTTGGTGTGTTTATTTGGTTGTTTGAAATGAAGTTTCAAAAGATTTCGGTTTTGCCTCGTTAAAGGCTCTCTTTCAAAACGCGTGTGTGTTTTGTGAACGTTGTGTTTTGGGAATTGATTATTTTGAACGTTGAAGGCTTTGACGATATCCCTATTGTTTAAAGTTATGGAATCGTGTATTCCGTGTTTAATCTTGTTATTGTGTTTTGAAGAGTTTGATAATGATGTCGGATAAGTGGCCATCTGTTAGACCCTTAACATGGGTGACTCGCTGGGCTCGGGAGGCGGCCGAGTCGCTGGGCGGACTGTGCCGACTAGGCGTGGCACGACACTAAGGCACGGGAATGAAAAGTGATTTGGAGGCTTCTTGGCAAGTGTGAGGCTTAGCTAAGACATGGAATCAAGACAATCTCGTGTTACTTTGAGGTTTTTGGGCTGGTTCAAGGCTGGAGGCAGGTGAGTGACTCCTCATCTTTTCAATGTTTACTGCCATCACCAGGGTTTATCCGTCTAAGCCTATTATAGGGGGGGAGGTAGTTACTGAGGGCCATGCCCAAGGGGTGACCCAAGGTGCTCGGCCAAGGACTTGGCAAGGTGCTGGGACTTGCCATGGGGTTGGGTCACGAGTCGATCCGGAGGTGAAACCCGACCCGGATCGGACCGACCCGACCGACGAACACTTCGGGCGCGGACAAGGCCTGGGCTGTGTGCCCATGGCCGAGAGGGTTCGGCCGTGCTAGGCGGACCTCTTCGGACTTCGGACAAGTGCGCAAGTTGTTGGACACTTGTGCACACTTGCGGACAAAGGTCGGGGCTGTGTGCCTACGGCCGGTATGGTTCGTACGGGACAGACCAGGTGCGGACTTATGCGAGCATTGTCGGATCATTGGGGGCAAGACTCGAGAATGTGCAAGTGGCTGGGCACTTGTACATAATTCTACGGGAATTGGCTCGGACCATGTGGGACCAAGACTTGGGCGCGAGGGAACGCCAGATTTGGCGCGCACGAGCTTGGCATTGACGGTTCGAGGCGGTTACGAGTCATGACAGTTGCATTGGGCGGTTATGAGATAGTTCCAGGCAACGACATGACCGAACGGTTACTTGGAGCAGTTGTGCGGGAACGGTTCCAAGCGGTTATGAGACGTGCGGGGCACACGTCAGCATATGGGCAGTTACTTGGTGGACTGCCTGTGCCAGGTGGAGTGCTGGGATCCATCAGGACGGTTGCGGGACGGTTACTAGCAAGCGGTTGCGGACGGTTGCAGGACGGTTCCAGAAGACCTTGTACGTGGCAGTACAAGGCAAATGCGGGCAAGTTGCTGGGAAACTGCTCGGGACAAATGGCAGGGACGCATGGTGGTCTTTTGCCACGCGTCGACACGTGGAGTGTCGAGCTGAACCTAGCGGTTGGGGTTGTCAACCGTTGTAGTCCTTTGCTTGGGCTATAAATAGGCGCTTTTGTACAATTATGTAGGCAGAGAGAGAGGGATCGTGAGATCTGAGAGTTGTACAGCGAGGCCTTTTTCCTTGTTTATTGAGAGTGCAAATAATATTCAAGGTTGGGGAATTGTCCTCGTAAATTGTGTGTGCCTTTACGTGTTTCGATAGTGTTCCGCTGCATACTCCTTCAAACACTAAAGTTGGCCTTGGGCTGTAACTCTGATCGGACTAAACACGAGTGCTGTGAGGTAAACACGAGTGTTTGGTGAGGATCGAAGGCTGACTGGTTGTTGTGCGGACAATCACTGCCAGCACGGGGAGGAATTTTTGGCGAAAAATTCTAGTCGATTCGGACCGTGTGATTTGGTATCGGAGCCCGTTGGCGGGTTACGAGAAAAGTTTGCTGCGTTATGGCACCTCGAGATACAAGGGATGCGGATCGCAGAGATGAGATCGTGGCTATGGACGAGAGGATTCAAAGGTTAGAGACTTTGATGGGGCAACCTCCAACAGTTCCGGTGGTAGTAGCAGTTTTCGAACGGATCTCAATGCTGGAGACCAATTTCGAAAAACTCCGTGCTATGGCGGATATAATCCAGAAATTTGTGGATGAGATCCCTAATTTCGTGGAAGGAAGGCTCGTATCGGTTCAAGAGGAGATCAGTTCCGTAAGCGAGGCAGTGGATGTCCGGCTGGGTGCAGTCAAGGACGAATGCAGGTTGTTGAGGATGGCGGTTATTGGCTGTGGGAGTCAAGGGAACTCGTCATCTTCATCCAGGTTCAAGATGCCCGATCCAAAACCATTTGTCGGCGAGAGAAGCGCCAAAGAATTGGAGAACTTCCTTTGGGACATGGAAACTTACTTTCATGCTGCACATGTTCCAAGTGAGGAGAAGGTTTCCATAGCCAGTATGTACCTTACTGGTGACGCCAAGTTGTGGTGGCGTACGCGTCAGTCGGAAGGCGCAAATGCCGATCGTGAGAAGATTGGTTCGTGGGAAGTGTTGAAACAGGAACTCAAGGAGCAATTCCTGCCGTGTAACGTATCGTGGGTTGCACGTGAAGCCCTTCGTGAGCTGAGACACAAAGGGACTGTTCGGGAATATGTGAAACGGTTCAGTACGTTGCTGTTGGATGTGAAAGATATGTCAGAAGAAGACAAGGTGTTCAATTTCATGGCTGGATTACAACCTTGGGCACAAACCGAATTGAGAAGGCAAGGTGTCAAGGATTTGCAATCTGCCATGGCTGCTGCTGATCGATTGATGGATTATCGAGTTGGTGGCCCAGGCCCGGAACAAGGAAAGAAGGGTGCTGGAAAGGGCAAAGGCAAGTTTGATGGTTTTAGAGCTACTAAAGAGATAACAGTGCAGGCCGAGGGATCGTCTCAGTCCAATAATGTGGACCGAACAAAGAAGGGATGTTTCATCTGCAGTGGTGACCATCGAATGAGAGATTGCCCAAAGCGGGGAAGATTGAACGCTATCTTGTGCGAAGAAAATGGCGACGAGGGTGATGCTGAAACTGTTCGGCTTGGGGTAATGCAGTTAATGCATGATATGCCGGAAAAGGTCCCGAAGAATGCTCGTGGCGAGGCGGATTCTGTGAAGCCTCCGGCCACTATGTGGAACTAATGGTGCTCACCGAGCACCAGGCCAGCGGTGCGATAAATGGTTGGCCGAAGGACAAGTTGGTGCGGGTTGATGGCTGATTTGTCCCGGACGTTGGAAGATCCTTGCAGATCGTGGTCTGTTCGTGTCAAGGGGTGATTGATGCGGCTCAAATGTCGGTTTAAGGTGCGAGGTCGGAAAGTCAAGTTGCTTACATGCATGCAAAGACAACTTGTTGCATTTGGTAGGGATGCTATTCGACGACTTGGATCGATACGTGGTTGAGTAAGGATTTGTTTTCCATACGTTCATATGTTGAATATATTTTGTTGGTTCCTACTATGTTTTTCCATTTTTGAACTTGGTGTGCAAAGATGGTAGGATGTGTGTTCTGGGTGAAGCATGTCCAGGTCATGTCTAATTTTGACGAAATGATGGTGTGGATGGTGGCTAAGGTCCCGATTAGCTTGTTATTTTCAGTCGACTGAGAAGTCCCACGAGTTTCAGTTGGACTGACCATCCGAGCATTGAGAGGATGCTTTCAGTTAATGGCCGTCGGAGTTGTCAAAGGGACGCGTTGCTGAAGTATACAAAAATGAGTAAGGAGTTGCAGCCTATTACTCGTTCCAGATAAGTCATTGGTTATCCGTCCTAATAACTTAGTGGCTGGTTTACTTGTATATAGTTTACTTCAGTTTTTCGTTTTATGACCATTGTAAATATTTGCTAGGTTAAGTTGTGTTTGGTTATTTTCCTAGCAAGCGGGGGATGTCCGCTTTCATATGTATGTAATTATGTCGAAGTGGCGTTAAGTTAGGCATATTATGTATATATGTAAAATGTTAGACGGAAGTTGCTGATTCAGTGTAGGAGACTTGAATGTTGAAGCTGATTCAGTCGGTTTGCTGGGATGGTTTGAAGTACGTAGATGTCTTATCATCAGAGGTTTATCGGATGGGGGATCAATTAAAGTGATCCAGCGGAAGGGTGAACCAAAGCTACTTTGCAAACGGAAGGCGAACTTTTCTAAGTATCGAATTATGTCATGTTTAAGGGCTACACTTCTAGTCCGACGAGGACGTCGGTTTCTTTTAGTGGGGGAGGTTTGTTAGACCCTTAACATGGGTGACTCGCTGGGCTCGGCAGGCGGCCGAGTCGCTGGGCGGACTATGCCGACTAGGCGTGGCACGACACTAAGGCACGGGAATGAAAAGTGATTTGGAGGCTTCTTGGCAAGTGTGAGGCTTAGCTAAGACATGGAATCAAGACAATCTCGTGTTACTTTGAGGTTTTTGGGCTGGTTCAAGGCTGGAGGCAGGTGAGTGACTCCTCAGCTTTTCAATGGTTACTGCCATCACCAGGGTTTATCCGTCTAAGCCTATTATAGGGGGGGAGGTAGTTACTGAGGGCCATGCCCAAGGGGTGACCCAAGGTGCTCGGCCAAGGACTTGGCAAGGTGCTGGGACTTGCCATGGGGTTGGGTCACGGGTCGATCCGGAGGTGAAACCCGACCCGGATCGGACCGACCCGACCGACGACCACTTCGGGCGCGGACAAGGCCTGGGCTGTGTGCCCACGGCCGAGAGGGTTCGGCCGTGCTAGGCGGACCTCTTCGGACTTCGGACAAGTGCGCAAGTTGTTGGACACTTGTGCACACTTGCGGACAAAGGTCGGGGCTGTGTGCTTACGGCCGGTATGGTTCGTACGGGACGGACCAGGTGCGGACTTATGCGAGCATTGTCGGATCATTGGGGGCAAGACTCGAGAATGTGCAAGTGGCTGGGCACTTGTACATAATTCTACGGGAATTGGCTCGGACCATGTGGGAACAAGACTTGGGCGCGAGGGAACGCCAGATTTGGCGCGCACGAGCTTGGCATTGACGGTTCGAGGCGGTTACGAGTCATGACAGTTGCATTGGGCGGTTATGAGATAGTTCCAGGCAACGACATGACCGAACGGTTACTTGGAGCAGTTGTGCGGGAACGGTTCCAAGCGGTTATGAGACGTGCGGGGCACACGTCAGCATATGGGCAGTTACTTGGTGGACTGCCTGTGCTGTGGAGGCCGATCCATCGGGGCGGTTGCGGGGCGGTTACTAGCGGTTGCGGGCGGTTGCGGGGCGGTTCCAGAAGACCTTGTATGCGTGGCGATAAGGCAAATGCGGCAAGTTCTTTGAAATCGCCGGGACAAATGGCAGGGACGCATGGTGGTCTTTTGCCACGCGTCGACACGTGGAGTGTCGAGCTGAACCTAGCGGTTGGGGTTGTCAACCGTTATAGTCCTTTGCTTGGGCTATAAATAGGTGCTTTTGTACAATTTTGTAGGCAGAGAGAGAGGGATCGTGAGATCTGAGAGTTGTACAGCGAGGCCTTTTTCCTTGTTTATTGAGAGTGCAAATAATATTCAAGGTTGGGGAATTGTCCCCATAAATTGTGTGTGCCTTTACGTGCTTCGATAGTGTTCCGCTGCATACTCCTTCAAACACTAAAGGTGGCCTTGGGCTGTAACTCTGATCGGACTAAACACGAGTGTTGTGAGGTAAACACGAGTGTTTGGTGAGGATCGAAGGCTGACTGGTTGTTGTGCGGACAATCAGTTCCAGCACGGGGAGGAATTTTTGGCGAAAAATTCTAGTCCAGTTCGGACCCGTGACACCATCCCTAGTAAGTATTCTTGATGAACTTACATTCTTAGCATGTTAGTATTGCATGAGTATCGGGTGTATGTGTATGCTCACTATGGGTTAGATCCGACGGGGTCTAGGTAGGGGTCCACAGAGGGGTGGATCCGCGAGCTTGCTTTTAACCACTACGGGCTAGATCCGCCGGGGTCTCGGTAGGGATCCACGGAGGGGTGGGTCCGCGGTTAATTGTGGTGCATTTTGCAAATGTGATTTGATAATGGCATTTCCGGAAATGAGTGCTTTCGAATGGTTTTCATGATTGCATGCATCGACTAAGTGTGTAAGAGGTAAGTGTTCGTTTGGCTTACTTGGCTAGGATGGCACTAGAGTATTTTGTTGTTTGTTTTGAATCCTTTATTTGTGGATTTTGATGTTGGGAGACGAACCTTGTGGTCGTTCTTGTGTACTGTGAGTTGATGAGATTTGGGGCTAAAATCCCAATGGTTTTGTAAAAGTAATTTTACGGATTTGGGTCTAAAATCCCAACGGTTTGGTAAATGTCATTTTTCGGAAAGTAAACTTTTGGGGTAGTGACCCCTTTCGTCTTTTAGGTTTTGAAAAGTAGGATTTGATAATCCTAAATTGTTTTCTACTAAAACTCCCGATGGTATTTCAAATCATTTTATAAATTGTTTCCCTTGATATTTTGATCTTGAAATTTTGGGAAGTCTTTACTCGAACTCTTGCCTCGGGAAGTGTTCATCTTGTTGTATTTGAATCTTCGAGGATTCCTGGTTATTGTTATTCGTGGAATGTGAATTGTATGGCTCGTATTTGCACTTTGTTCTTGCACTAGCAAAACAGTGGAGTTTTGCTAACCCCCGAGTATTCGGGGGGTGGATGTCTGTTTTTGCATTCAGGTTTTGGGGCATAACACAGGGTCGGCACGAAGGATGATGAAAGATGATCGATACTAATAACATGAGGAACCGTACATCGTGTATTGGTTCAGTTGTACTTTATTTTCCGCTGCTATATTTTTCCCGTTGTACGGGTGTGGTTGTGTTTTGACCCCTGCGTGGGCATGAGTTGTAATCAAGTTGTATGTTTTTATTGAAAGACCAAATCGGTCTACTGAGTCATTTTAGCCTTAAAGGCATGGTTGAGTTGTTATATGTTGTTACTAGCCTGGTAGATCCTTGAGGAAAGGTTCTACGGCGTGTAATATCCCTGAGCGGATTGGGGGTGTTACATAAATGGTATCAGAGCTTAGGTTGTGGAAACCTAGGCTGTCGGGTCAGTGGTGTCTGTTGAGTTTTGTCTTGTCGGATTATATCTGACTAAGTCGTGTCACGACGCGTCGTTTGAGTTTGTTGGTCGTGATTAGTATCGTGCGGCGTTCATCATCTTCGTGCGACCTGTGGAAGTAAGTCTCCCTTCTTTGTGTTGTGCCTCGTTTGACACGAGCTATTTTTATGATTATTTGTTAAGTGATGGAATCCTTATGTGGATCTTGATTTCACGATATGTATTTAGTCGACTCTCTTATTTGATTTATACGAGGAGTGTCGTCGCTTGTGATGTCTTTTTATTATTGTTTTTGTCCATTGCTGATGATTTTCGAATCGATTTGCATGTTTTACAAGTTCTCTTGTGGAGGCTTTGTGCTTATACGCGTTCGACTTGTTCACTAGCCAGGGCGGGAGGGTCCTTAGAGGCCTCGAATGGGGTCAGTGGCTTTGTTCTGAATGTGGTATTTTATCGTTTATTTCCGTTTAAAGACATGTATTGTCTTGATTTTAAACATTTTGATGCGTGTACTAGGAGTTGTTTTAGTGAACGTCGATATGTGCGAGTTTTGGGCATTTTGGCCTATTGGATTTTTGAAAACCTTGAGTATCTTAGAAAAATAAATTTCGAGACATACTTTTCAAATGAGTTATTTTCTTGTGGTACATCCAAGGTGCCACAATATATTTCAAAAAAATTTCTACTTCGAGGACCAAAATGCTTTGAGATATTTTCAATGTTTTAGAAACACTTTTATTTAGACCCGAGGGTCGAATATTCTGAAAGTTTTCACTAAGAGAAAGTGTCCTCATTTTTATCAAATGCGAAATGGTTCTCCAAAGTCTCGATAACAATGTTTCACGTTTGTACTTTTTGAAAGGTGATACTCAAGATCAATCGGAGTTCTTCTAAATTATTTTCAAAATGAGGTTTTCGTTTTTAAAACCTATCCATTCCCGTTTGAGGGCTGGGTATGTATGTATGATGTTCGCATTTTCATTTTGATGTTTGCTCCCGAGTATGATCGAGTTGGCGGCGTGAGCGTTGAGTTGTTTTCCACACATTTGTTGTGTTAGCCCTCTGTGAGAGGTGGAATGTTGGTGTTGAATGTTGCCATCTCGTGGTGATTTATGTGTTATCGCGCATGTGCGAGCTGTTAGAGCTTGGTTTGGTATGACCGTGTGCATCGGTGATCGTTCCGTTATGTGTCGGTTGTTTAATATCTTGTTACCTTGCTCCTGTTTTTGTGAATTTCGTGGATGAGGTCGGAGGTAATACCCGTACTATTTTGACTTCTGTATTTTATCTTTCTCCATTCTTTTGACTCGCTCATATTCGTTGATACTTTCTGAACTTGTTCTGTATTTCGGTTTCATCATCCGAACGAACTGTGATCTTGTTGTGGGTTGATCTGGTTATCGCTGTGATTTTTTTCGAGTTCGGTTCGATTCTTGTGAACCTTGTTCGGAAGTGACATCATCTGGATCCATTAGTTCCTTTATTCGAAGTGGATCGGATTTGGAACTCCTGTGTTTTCGACTCTGTCGACTCGTTTATGTTCGTTGACATTTTCTGAACTTTCCCTATCCCTTGCTTTTGTTGATCGAACGAGGGTGGTGTTGTTTCGGAATAACTCGTTTGTCGTTGTGACTTTTCAATCGCTATTCCCTTTCCGGTGGATCTTATGGGAATGCATGTCTTGTAGTTTGTTGTTGCCCAAAATATTTATCTGAAGATTAATACTCGAGCTGCGAATATTTCTACAGGCGGTTCGGCTCGTTTCTCTGGGAGCTTTCGGGGTGCCGCTGGAACCCCCGCTCGTGAGCCCACATGCTTTAACTGCGGCTTTTCGGGCCATAAGAACCGGGACTGTCCTCGTCCGCCTTTAAATTGTCATACTTGTGGTCAGTCGGGCCACAAGGCTTCTTTTTGTGATCAGCTCAGACAGCTTCGCGGTGCCCGTTCTTCTCACCCAGCACCTATGGAGCCGAGTGTGAACCAGGGCTCATTTGCCCCGCCTCCTCCACCGAGTGCCGGCCGAGGTAGGGGTCGGGGTCAGCCCGCTAGGGGTGGAGCTTCCAGTGTCGGCTCTGCCCAGCCGCGTATGTATGAGATAAGGAGGGCCGATGATCCAGCAGCTACTGTGGCGACAGGTACCGTTCATATTCATTTCCATCCTGTCAGTGTGCTTTTCGATTCGGGTGCTACGCATTCATTCATTTCTCTAGAGTGTGTACGCCGTTTGAGTCTCGACTGTTTGTCACCTTGCTAGCCTTTCATCGTTAAACTTCCTAGCGGTGATAGAATTGTCGGTGATCGAGAGGTCCGAGACTGCTCTTTGTTTATTTGTGAGAGAGCTTGGCTCTCTAATCTTATTGTCGTTAATATTGAGGGTGAGGATTTGATTCTCGGGGATGATTGGCTCGAGCGGCATGACGCAATCATGAACTACCGCACGAGGATCATCACCATGTTAGCCGAGGACGGCACTGAGCACTCCTTCGCGGGGCGAAAGAGAAACCAGAAGTTTGTTATTAACGCCCTGAAGGCGATGAAACTCCTGCGAAAGGGGTGTACTGGTTATTGGTGCTACGCCTTGAAGGCGGAGAATGGTGGAGTCGAGCTTTCGTCGATTCCAGTCGTTAGTGAGTTTCCTGATGTATTTCCTGACGAGTTACCGGGATTGCCACCGGATCGTGAGGTTGAGTTTGCTATAGAGTTAGAGTCGGGTGCGGCTCCGATTTCGAAGGCGCCATATCGCATGGCACCTTCAGAGATGTCAGAGTTGAAGAAGCAGTTGAGTGAGCTTCTTGAGTCGGGGTATGTTCGACCGAGTGCCTCGCCTTGGGGCGCACCGGTCCTGTTTGTGCGGAAGAAGGATGGTTCACTACGTTTGTGTATCGACTATCGCGAACTAAACAAGGTGACCATCAAGAACAAATATCCCTTGCCGAGAATTGATGACTTGTTCGATCAGTTGCAGGAGTCATGGTATTCTCGAAGATTGATTTGAGATCGGGGTACTATCGCCTCCGGTGAGGGAGTCCGATGTCAAAACAAATTTTCTGACGAGATACGGACATTATGAGTTTGTAGTTATGCCCTTCGGGTTAACTAATGCACCGGCGGTGTTCATGCAATTGATGAACAAAGTCTTTATCGAGTATTTGGATAAGTGTGTCGTTGTCTTCATTGACGATATTCTTATCTATTCGAGGAATGAGGAAGAGCATGCCCATCATTTGCGGATAGTGTTAGACATTTTGAGGACCGAGCAACTCTATGCGAAGTTCTCGAAATGTGAGTTTTGGCTGAAGGAAGTGATGTTTTTGGGTCACGTGGTTTCAGCCGAGGGGGTTCGAGTGGATCCGCAGAAAATTGAGGCAGTGTTGGATTGGGCACCGCCCACGAATGTGAAGGAGATTTGTAGTTTCTTGGGTTTGGCTGGCTACTATCGTAGGTTCGTCGAGGGTTTCTCGAAACTATCTCGGCCACTTACACAGTTGCTCCAGAAATCCGAGAAGTTCGTCTGGAATGACGAGAGGCAGTCCAGTTTTGAGGAGCTGAAGAGGCGTTTGACTTCGGCCCCGATTTTAGCGTTACCATGTGGCAATGAAGGTTTTGCTGTTTATAGCGATGCTTCGGGTCAGGGTTTTGGGTGCGTATTGATGCAGCACGGCAAGACCATTGCTTATGCATCGAGACAGTTGAGGCCGTATGAGCTGAACTACCCTACTCATGATTTGGAGTTAGCGGCAGTTGTTTTTGCACTCAAGATTTGGCGTCACTATCTTTTCGGCTCTACATGTCAGATTTTTACCGATCATAAAAGTCTGAAATACATATCTACTCAGCGGGAGTTGAATATGAGGTAGAGGAGATGGTTAGAGCTGATTAAGGATTATGACCTCGAAATCCTTTATCATCCGGGCAAGGCGAACGTCGTGGCCGACGCCTTGAGTCGGAAACCGATTGCGTTGCGAACGCTTGAAGTCCTTACGTCTCAGCCTGAGCTTCGGCGGGCTTTGATTGAGTTCAATGTCGAGGTTTTGTTGCCGGGGGCTGTCGGGCAACTTTGTGCTTTGGAGGTTTCGTCGCCTTTGATCGATGAAATTAAGCTGAAGCAGTTAGAGGATCCGATGATTACTCAAATCCGAGAGAACGTTCTTAAGGGGAAGTCTCCTAGGTTTGTAATTCATGAGGATGGCATTTTGAGATTCCAGAGTCGGCTTTGTGTGCCGAACGACTCAGAGTTGAGGCAGGGTATTTTGCGCGAGGCCCATGCTACGCCTTACTCCGTTCATCCTGGTTCGAGTAAGATGTACAAAGACCTGAGGAGGAATTTCTGGTGGAATAATATGAAGGAGGAGGTCGCACAGTTTGTAGCGAGATGTTTGACTTGTCAGCAGGTCAAGATCGAGCATCAGCGACCGGCCGGATTATTACAGTCACTTCCCGTTCCGGAATGGAAATGGGAAGATATATCGATGGACTTCGTTACGAGTTTGCCGAGATCGAGGTCGGGCATGAATATGGTATGGGTGGTTGTTGATCGTCTGACCAAGTCGGCACATTTTCTGGGCATCAAGGACACTTGGGGCCCGGAGAAGTTGGCTCGTGTGTTTATCGCGCAGATTGTGAGACTTCACGGTACTCCAAAGTCTATTGTTTCGGATCGTGATGGCCGTTTTGTATCGCACTTTTGGCAGGCGGTGCATAAGGCGTTGGGTACCCGTTTGCATTTGAGTACCTCTTTTCATCCCCAGTCAGATGGACAGTCGGAACGCACTATCCAGACATTCGAGGATATGTTGCGTGCTTGTGCTCTCGATTGGAGTAGTGACTGGGAGGAGCATTTGCCACTAATCGAATTCACGTACAACAATAGTTGGCACACGTCGATTCGTATGGCACCGTATGAGGCGCTTTACGGGCGGCGTTGTCGATCGCCGATTTGTTGGAATGAGGCGTCCGATTTGGTCGGGACCAAACCGGATATCGTGTTAGAGACGAGGCGGAAGATAGAATTAATCCGGGAACGGATGTTGACTGCCCAGAGTCGACAGAAGTCATATGCCGATGTCCGTCTTCGACCTTTGGAATTTGAAGTGGGGGACCACGTTTTGCTGAAGGTGTCGCCGACGAGAGGAGTTTTCCGTTTCGGGAAGAAGGGGAAGTTGAGTCCTAGATTTATTGGGCCCTTCGAGATTCTCGAGCGAATCGGTGGGTTAGCATACCGTTTGGCATTACCTCCGGCCTTGAGTCATGTTCATAGCGTTTTTCATGTTTCCCAGCTGAGGAAATATGTCCCGGATCCTAGGCACGTCATCGATTATGGTGAGATTGATATTGCCGAAGATTTTACCTTCGAGGAGCGTCCCTTAAAGATTTTGGAGCACCGTGAGAAGCGACTGAGGCATAAAGACCATTCCTTTGGTCAAAGTGCAGTGGTCGAGACATGGTGTCGAGGAGGCGACTTGGGAAACCGAGGATAGCATGCGTGCTAAGTATCCCGAGTTGTTTGTTTCTTAAGTTTCGGGACGAAACTCGTTTTTAGAGGGGTAGAATGTAATATCCGCACTTTTCTCTTCTCTTATTATTCTCATTTTAGTGCGTTTTCATTTTTTTACAACTCGCTTGTAACTGTACTGACATTTTGAGGATATTTAATATTGAACTTTTTGTCGTTCGAGCTTGATTCGGACTCGCTATACTCGATTTGATGTTTCATGTTGTTATTTCGGATATTTTCGTAATCGTCGTTTGGAACCGCCGTTTCGGGGTTGCCAAAGATCCATCTCGTGCTATTTTGGGCGTTGTAAGCTTTTGTTTGGTGTTTCGACCATGTGTCGTACTTTCCGGACGTTTGGGCCGTTTTGGAAATTTTCCCAAACTTTTGGGAAAATTTCGTTTGTTGATTGTTTTTCCGAACCTTTGAGTAGTCGGGAATATGTTTTCTTTCGGCATTTAAGTTCGTCGTTTCAGGCCCCTAACGTCCGTACCATCGTCAATTATTCACCGTTGTATTTCGATCCTTTTCCGGTACCTCCCTCATTTCTTCTGGCCTGTACTCCACAGAAAGGAATGTTACGTACGTAACACCCTTTTTGGTTACGTGCGTAACGTTCTAGTGTATTTCAGTTCAGGCGATTCTGCCTTTTTGGTTACGTATGTAACACCCTTTTTGGTTACGTACGTAATGCCCTAGTGTATTTCAGTTCAGGCGATTCTGCCTTTTTGGTTACGTACGTAAAGCCCTTATGGCTTACGTACGTAATACGGCTTACGTACGTTAGCATGTGGTGGCTAACGTACGTAACGAGGCCTGGGTTTATAAGCCCAGGGGTTGACCGATTTCGGCCATTTTCACTCTTTCTCCTCCCCATCCGACTCCTAGGCGATTTTCTTGGTATTTCCGGCGATTTGAAGCTTGGTAACTCCGATCCATCATCTTCTTCGAGTTTTTGGAGCATATTATCAACCTCTAATCGTGTTCTTCGTCACTATTCAAGGTAAACTCCTAAAACCTTGTTTTGGGTAAATTGAAGGGGGTTTTCATGTTTCGTCCGATTCATTCCGTATGTTAGATTAATTCATGCTATACATGATTAATCTTGTTGATCTTGTTGGTTTCCCTACGGATTCATGGTCTATTTCGTAGTAATTTTGTAATCGAGAGGGTTTGGTTGTGGTCGGCCCTCGTCGTTGTTCCTATACGAATATACATGAATCGTAGGCGGGTTTTCGGGTGTATTCCAATTCCGTATTCATTTAGGATTTGTTTTGATTGTGTCCTTCGTGTCGTTAGGTTCGTGATTATCGGCTCCTATCGGTCACCGGTGTTTTTCCTTCCGTTCGTTGCGTCGCTTATTATTCAAGGCAAGTATTTTTTTTGGAAACCTTTATGCTTCACGTGAAATGGTAATGTATATTGTGTGTGATTGCTCACCTCGGGAGGGTCCGACGGGATCACGGAGGGAATCTAATGGTATAGCCCTGGATTCACGAGTTTGTTTCGCTAGCCAGCTCGGGAGGGTCCTTAGGGATCACGGAGCGGGATCAATGGTATAGCCCTGTTCCCAAGGCGATGCGTGTGCGTGATTTGTTTTATAATATGGCCAGCTCGGGAGGGTCCTTAGGGATCACGGAGCGGGATCAATGGTATAGCCCTGTTCCCACGGCAAATTGTTTGACACTTTATTTCCAGAAAAGACATGTCTGGTTTTGACTTTTGAAAATGATATTGGTGCATGCACTATGAAATGTGTAAGCGATTGGTTTGCCTTGATTACTTGTACTAGCGTAATTGCTAACCCCTTTGGGGGACCCGTTTTGGGGAAATTCTTGTTATGGATTTCAGGTTATGATCATCCGGACGAGCGAGCACTGGGATAGTACGAGGGTGCTGGCCAGGGTCGTTGACATGTGCACTTGGGTTTACTTATTTCTTTTGTCCACTTCGATATGGTTGTTTTCTATATTTATAAACTGATAGACTGTACTCGCGAGTACTTAGGCTTTTCAATTCAAACCCCGTGTTGTATTATTTTAAATTGCTACATTGTCGATTGTTGCTCATTTTGTCGGTTGTTTCGGGTGTATTTTCATATGACGTATTATTTGATTGTGTATCCTCGCTAACCGAGATGGTTAGTCGAGGGGTACCCGCTTGTTGTAGCCTGGTGGGTCTCATGTAGGGGTCCACGGCGCTGTAACATACTCCGAATATCTTGGGGTGTTACAAGATCATCCTGGGAGTTGTTGTTTGAATTTTATTATCCTTCGTGTTTCGGACATGATTGTTCGATTTTTGTTATCTCGGTCGTTTGTTTGTTCGGTTTTTGTCCTTGTTTCGTGATTGTTGAGCATTCAGGCTCCTTTCTAATTTCCTTAAGTTCGGGAAATTAGTCTCGTTTTCGATCTTCCAACCCTTGCGCGGTGGAATTTCATATTTCTTCAGCGTTTGGCTCGCGTCTGGATTGATGAACCGTTGGGTTGGTCAATCGTATTGATTTTCGTTCGTTGTGTTTTGTGATTGTTCGGATAATTGACTTGATTGTATTATCCATTTGATGACGCTTGTCACTTGTTGGTTTTATTATATCCCTAACGGCGACGTTGTGTTGGTCGTCGTGGAGCGTGTTTTCACGCCGTATATTCCTTTGCGTTGCTTGTAACGTTTCGCCGATGGGCATAAGTTACATGTTTCTTTGCGTATCTCGTTGAGTTTTCCTGGCGGGATATTGCTTCTCCCTACTTGTTTTAAGTTTCGGGACGAAACTTCTTTTAAGGAGGGTAGAATGTAATATCCGCAATTTTCGATTTTCGGTAAATTTCTTTTTCCGGCCGGAGTCCGTTTTGACGACTCGCTCATGACTGTTTCGTCATTTCGAGAATGATTAATTCTGCACTTTTTGTCATCCGAGTTCGTTTCGGTATCGTTTTGTTGAGTTCCGAGCTTTTTAGCGACTTTTCCGCACTTGAGTTCGATTCTTGCGAATCTCGTCCGAAACTGTTGTTTCGAGTTTCTCGTAAGTTCATTTAATGTTATTATTCATGTTGCGAGTTTTGGTTTGGTGTTTCGATCGCGTATCGTGATTTTCGGACGTTTTGGGCCATTTTCGTAATTTCCCAAAGTTTTGGGTAATTACTTCCGTTGTTGAATTCCGAGCCTTCGGGTGGTCGGAATTGTGTGTTCTCTTAGCTCTTAGATTCGTCTTTGCGAGTACGTCAGAATCAGATCATCGATTCGTATTCGTGTTCGGATTTCGGGTCGTTCGGGCCGTCGAGTTGGCCCGGCCGAAGTCATGGCCGGCAACCTGGCCTGTGCCGATCGACGAGTCACGGCCGGTAGTGCTCGGCAGCTTCTGGCCGAGTCACGGCCGGCAGTGCTCGGCAGTTTCTGGCCGAGCAGTCCGTGGGCATAGGTAGCGTACGTTAAGCCTACTCGTTAGCGCATGTAAACTATGAAGTCTAGCGTACGCTAACCATGTATTGACAGTCCCTCTCTGATCAGTTGACTGACTCGTCTGATGACATAACGTACATTAAGTATCAAACGTAGCGTACGTTAACTATGCCCGATGGCGTACGTTAACTACATAGTATAGCGTACGCTAAGCGTGCATGGCAGTTTCTCACTGGGCAGACGGCTGTTCTAACTGTGATGAAGTTTAGAAATCCTCAGTGATTAACGTATGTTATCCTTCTACATAACATGTTCATCAAAACTATGAATGATCTTACGGATTCAAACATCTTCGAATTCAAGGAAATGTATATCATCGCAACACTTATATTCAATCTCGATTATCATTCTCATGTGATGTTCGGGTGATCTAAGGTTGATGCATTAGATTCAAATATCATCATTACTTTCAGACTTCATCTAAAAGAACTAACAAATCCAACTTATAAGAAAGGATACAACCTTCGATGATTCTTTATTAAGTCTGTTTATCGAAAGTGATATCAATCTCCAAGTCTACGATCAATATGGCAATGCTATTCAATACGGTTAATTAATCTCAGAACCTACTCTCATTATTTGACGTAATAGGATTCTACAATGATGTTTACAACATTGATATCTTAAGCATAATCATCCCAACTTCTAAATGTGATGTTTGGTCAAATAATTCATCAATTGAACTTAATATCTTGATAGCATGATCATCATATCCTTAAGAACACGAAACCAAGGTTGGAGATAGTATAACATACCTTAAGATGAAGAAAACACCGAGACAATAGGTAGAATCCAACTCCGGTTGCTTGTATGTCAATCCAAAATGATTCTCCACTTCAATGAGTAATCTCCAATCTTCAATGATCAAGAAAAGGTGTTCTAAAGGTGTTTAAGGGGGCTGGGATATCTCTGGGCATGAAGTATGCTGAAGGATAGGTGAAATGAACGAGCTGAAATGAAATGGTGTGATGTCTTATTTATAATTTTCTATTTTTAACGTACGTTAGCCTTCATGCATAACGTACGTTAGCCTCTTAGCGTATGCTACCCAGATGTCCTTAGTGTATGCTATCGTCACTGATAGTGAACTGTCCTCATTCTGAACTTCATTACGTACGCTACACTTACCACATTACGTACGTAACCAATATTATTAGCGTACGCTACATCCTTACCTTCCGTTGACTTCAAAAGTGTCCAGGTTCATCCGAGGGAATCTTATCTGGACCCATGTCCGGCTGGCGTATGTGCTAGCTGCCCAGCTCAATTATTGGCTGGTTAACGCACGCTACGCTACATTCGTAGCATACGCTAACTCCTACAGATAACGTACGTTATGCTATCCTTGTTAACGTACGTTATCACGTATTTGCATGTGAAAATTTACATATTGCCATACTCATGTACAAGGATACAAATACGAGAAATATCATACTTCAATTATCGATATCACAATTCCGAATAATACAGGGTTTAAATACAGATGAAATACTCAATAATAAATCCGGATATTACATTAGTTTTATCCAACAATTTCCCTCTTTTTGATAATGCCAAAACTCCTTTAAAAACATTAAGCTATCTTCAAGTCTTTTGTTGGATGGTCTGGTTTTTGAGACCTTAACTAAAATATGAACTACTCGGAGTTAATTCCTAAAATCTTAAATCCTACAAGACCAAGTGTATTACAACTTAAGTTATGATCGGTTCGTAGGCACAATCTTACAAGTAGTCTAACTGGATACAACTTAATCTGTGAACTGTTCGCGGATAAGTTCTTACAGCCTTAAACTTAGCAATTTTTATACTTAGCTAATCATTTCAACATATCTCGCAATCATACAATAAATGAAGATCACAAGCTATAATCTTTTGAGATAAATCAAATTTTATTGATAACAAAACTCAATCACAATGCTTAAAGAATTTACATCGAGAGTTTAAAGACAAATAAAATACAGCATGAATGATTTAGCTTCAATAATACTGTTGTTAGGATGATCTCTTGATGGGATCATGTTCGGTTCCTCTCCATCATTTAACTAGAGAATATCTGCCTCAGTCCCTGCAGATGTTCTTTCCTTCCGGGGTTACATCGTAGGCAAGAATCCAGTCTTCTGGTGAGTAATTTGATTAACCTTATAATGCCTTCCTTTCAGCTTTAGATGAATTAGAAGCTTTTTTTCTCCCAGGAGTTATGAGTACTCCTTCATTGCATCATCCTGCGTCTTGCGGTGGTTAAACATGGTGGACTCCCTGATGAATAGGCAAATCTACCTCAATAGTTTAACGTTTTTCCATGTCTTGCATTCCTTTGATGTCGGTTGTCTTTATACAGAAAGAGGAAGATCATATCAGATGGCTTCTGAACTTTATTCTTCCATAGGAACTTAGGTTAATAGAACTCAGGACGAGAACCAATCACCGTGTATCCTTTAGATCCTTGAACTGGCCCGCGTCCATCCAGTCTCTCGATGGCTGCAGCAACACTGTCATCAAGCACTGCTTCCATCTCCCATTCTCTCTCCATCCTCTATTTCCTTCAGCTTCTCGAGCCTTTACCCCTTTTTGATATTATCAAACTCAGTGACTTTGCAATGAATATCCAGAAGAATATCTATAGACTCACACTTCTTGTTCTGAGTGTCCTTCACTGAGTCGATAAGACTTGCTATCGGTATAGTTAGATCATCAATATCTTAGTTGTGGACGCTAAGTCTGGTCCCGGGGTACTTGAGGGAGGCGATGGTTTTGGCTTCAGCGGCCCTTAGCTTCTCTTGCTCTTGCTTGATAACCTGCCCCTGATAATGTTGAAGCTGTACATAGGGAATAATCTGAAGGCTTCTTCAATGCCCTGCACAACTCTTCTTAGTCTAAAAAATTCATCCTGTGCAGTTCCTCGTATCTAGTAAAGTTCCTTCTCGATGTCATATAGTGCTTTGACTGTTAGGAATATGCCCTCGAATGCCACTCAGGGGATGAGAGAGAAGGGGCATTGTACTTGTAATTATGGAATTATCAATAAAAGGCAATATGATTCATTCACAATTTATTGTATTTCAAATGTATTCTTGATTTGGTAAACATCGAAGTGAAGTCCATGTAAATAAGAGTGAACATTCCACTCTCATTATCAGATAAAAGAAAATGCACTGGTAGTGTTTAAAGTTTATTTACGTAAACTGTTTGCATGTTGATAAACTTAATTGGGCATTAAGTTTTGAGTAAGACTTGTAGAACTGATGCTAGGACGTGTGCATGTCTTGATAGTATAGTTATAAGTATATTGGTCGGATCAGTCTAATCGAACATGACTCATACTTGATTCAGTCACACGGTATTCACTCTTGGAGTCGATGACGAATCGAAAGGTTGTGATAGCATACGCGAACCTTTGACTTGAGGGTTCAGTAAGAGATGTGCGTGTGACGTTTAGTTTGTCATTAGAGTAGTTAGACTCATTTGCTTAATTGCTGAGTTAACCTCGAAGTGCGGACTATATGGGCAGGTAGCAGTCTTTACTGTACGCCAAGAATGGATTCTATCTCCTGTTTGTGAGCAGGCGAATGTCCTATACGGTTAATGGCAGATAAGATTATAAGTCTTTGGCCAAAGCACTGATCTAGTCGTATTGGATACACTAGTAATCAGTCGGACTTGACTTGCATTAACACATGTATAGTGTCTAGTCAACCATAGAGTTTGACTTTACCGTGACCCGAAGACTTGACTGGGACATCTGATGAAGGATCTATACGTATATGGTATTCACGACATAATGGTTCTGGAATGATCCCTTCATTCGTTCTCAGTCGGGGTTTACAGCGGGGCCCGCTAGGCTGGCTAAGTGCTGCGCGCACTCATTGGTTCCTCCCAATGCCGGCTGAGACAGACCTACAGAGTCACGCATCAGGATTGTTGACTGATAAATATGAATTTATTATCTCAAAAATTATATCAGATATTGGATATCTAATTATGATTTATTGGATAAATCAAATAGCGGTCTTATGAATTGAAATTAAGTCACTGGGTAATTAATTTAATTCATAAATTATATTTCTTAGATAAATATATTTGTATCTGATATAATTAATTAATTAGATTAATTAATTAGTATAAATACATTGATGATAAAATAAAGTGTATTTAATGGAGTCGTTTGACGAACGTACGGTACACGAGCCGAGTGACTCGGCCCGTTTCCTCTCATCTTTCATGCGGCCGCCCACTCCCTCCTCATTTGTCATGGAGTGTTTTTGTTTTATAATTATGATAAGGCATGTTACTAGCTTCCAAAATGGGATGATATGCTTTATCTTTTCATATCATATCATATATCCTTTTCTATTCTGGTAACATGTAGTCTTATATAACAAACAATACACAACACCAACACTACAATTTTGTGTTCGGCCTTGAGCTCAACTTGGAGGGGAGAGAAAATTTTATTTGTTCAATTCTTCATCTTAGAGGTGAGAAAAAATAAGAAAAATAGAGAGAAAAATTCCTACGAGTTTCCCTAGCCGTGTTCTTGGAGAACGGAGTCTCATTGGTTTTTCCGGTCATGTTCTGTCGCGTGGTGACATAGAGATATCTCACTTCCGGTATTTGGAACAAAGCGAATTCGTGTTTGTGTTCGGGTTCGTGTTCATCATCAACTTACGAAGATAATATCAGAGGCTTCAAAGGTATGAGAATTTGATCCTTTTATCTTCGTCGATTTATTTTTCGTATATACGTTACTTGATCGATCCTATTTGGGAATCTTTATTGTGTATTATTATTCCGTTGTGTATTCGTTTTTGTATCCGGAATCCCAACAGGGTATCAGAGCGAGGTCAATGATACCGTATATATGATTATTTGTGCATTTTGAATGCTATTGGATGATGTTCATGATTTTGAATCATTATTAGTATAATCGGAGATATTTAATTGTTCGTTGTAAATTTTGTTTCTATGATTTTATGTGAATTATAAATCTGTGAAATTTTATTTTATTGATTTATAAGTCCTACATAAAAGTTAGAAACATCCTGTTTTGGAAACGAGCCGAAAAACGAGCCGAACGGAGCTCGGACTCGGCAGCCCGGGGCTGCCAGAGTCACTGCCAGGCCATGCCTGGCAGGTTGGCCGAACAGGCTGCCTGCTACTCGGATAGTAGCAGGCAAGTGACTCGCTCCAGCGGGTCACCCTCGGCCAGCCCCCTTTTTCAGGCTCGGTTTGCGGGCTAGGCCTGTTCCGACTTGTCTGGACTTCGTTTAGTCTCTGTATTACGTTATAATATTTTTCCACATTTTAAATTGGATTTAATTTGATTAAAATGTATATTTAGAATATTATTTTAAATGGGAAAGATATTAAACATGAATACTATTTTTGGCCGGATTTCGAACGAATTGAAATGACGATTATTAGTATTAATTAGATTAATACCATTAAAATTGAATAGATTAATTTTGATATTGACTGGATTAATACATTTATTGATTATTTAAATTTAATGTCATAGATATTAATTTGATTAATATTGTAGAAATTGAATAGATTAATTTTATAGATTAATTGGATTAATATACTAAAATTAATTATTTAATTTCATTGCCATTACATGTTGTGTGGAATCCTTATGTGATGGTGACATAGTTCGTGTACTTAGTTTTGATTTGTTCGATTCGATTGGGTTGTAAAGGACATTTTGAGCCTATTGATTTTTACTAGAAAATTTGCATAATAGGATGCATTTTCAATGATGAAATTATTTAATTGGCTATGACGAAGACCGAAGACAACCGACCGAGAAGACGAAGAATTGCAGATTGTTTTTATTTTTCTTTATTGGGTCATTCGCTTGGCCCAGTACTTAGGAAAAAGTCCATGAGCTATATGTTGATAGTAACTAGGTTGCAATTTACTGTTTTTCATTTTGAATGATTGACAAACACAACGCGCTTATACATGAATTAATGTGCAAAGTGTAAAATTAATCGCGAAATTCTCCCGACAACAAACAGACTATGTTTGAAAAAGGTTACGAGGTTTCCTACCCTCCATCATGCTCGTAAAAAATTGATACCCGAGATGGTGTGCTATGCTTCCGAGTTATCGGGGTAGTACATTTGGTAGAGGTTGAAAAATTCTTGAGTGCATTAGATGCCTTCGGTTGGTGATAAATTTTGCCCCTAGAAATCTGATAGGTTTCCGGGCGAGATTTAATAGTCAGACTGATAAACGTTGATGGTTAACAACTTATATAGTCTGGATTGCCAAGAAACCTGATAGGTTGAGGGAATGAAGACTAGGGGTAAAAGAAGATCGAATCATCCGTTGGACGGGTTGGTGTTGGACACCACTTTACAAAAATTGATAATAAGCAAGAAATCTGACAGGGGAGTGTGTAAGTCGAGATAAGAATTATACATGATCACCACTTAGAAGTCGATCTTACCATGAATTCCGAGTTATAACAGGGGAGTGTGTAAGTTGAGATAAGAATTATACAAGCCCTTAAATTCTATACTCGATCATAATAAAACAAGTCACTAATTCAATCTTGTCTACATCAATGCAGAGAAATGAAACAATATCTCTCTAAATGGCAAAAAACCCACTTGCAATACTACTTGAAAAGAATCTCCTAACTGGCCCCAACTTCATTGACTGGTTGCGGAATTTGATGATTGTACTCAGCATGGAGTCTCTGGGATACGTCTTGGAGGCGGGCATTCCACCGACTCCAGTCTAGACTAGGGGTAATCAAGAAGAGATGGACATCCATGAAAAATAGGTCAAGGATGACGTGCTGGTCCGTGGTTTTATGATGGGCTCAATGACTAATGAGCTGCAGAGAGCGCACGGGAAAATAACTTCTGCTAGGCAGATTCTCTCACACTTGACCGAGCTTTATGGAGAGCACAGTAGGACTGCTAGATATGAGATATTGAAGCAGTTATTCAGTGTTAGGAAGAAGGAAGGGGAGAAAGTGGGAGACCACGTCCTCAAGATGATCTCTATGATTGAGAGGCTCGAGGTGCTCAACTTTCATATGGATTTATCCATTCAGATTAAGCTCATCCTTCAATCTCTACCTGAATCCTTCATGCGGTTTGTAATGAATTTCAACTGTAATGAGATTTCGTGTACATTAACTGGGCTAATGAATAAACTGGTGACGGCACAGTCTAACATGAAGTCTAAACCGAGGGAGGCTGCTCTTGTGATTTCTTCTGGGCCTCAAAGGTCCAAAAACAAGAAGAAAAAGACCCACGAGCAGTATAAACCCAAGAAAGGGGTGCATAAAGGCAAGGGCAAGGCCCAAAAGGTTCAGAGGGTAGGCAGTCCAAAACCTATGGATAAATGTCTTGAATGCATTGAGCTGGGCCACTGGCGTAGGACTTGTCCCAAGATCAATGGTGCATCAGGTATGGAACTTTTTGTTTTTGAAACCAATTGTTCCGCTACTGTATATTCTGCTTCATGGATTCTGGATTTAGGTGCTACTTCTCATATTTGTACTATGAATCAAGATCTGGAACTAAGTACGCAGCTTGAATCTGGGTAAGTGATCACTGTCGGAAGTGGACAAAGTGTCGAGGCAACTGATATTGGATCACTCATACTGGGTTTAGAATTCGGTTTTATTTTGATGTTAGATGAAGTACTGGTTTTGCCCAAGGGGCATAAAAATATTGTATGCATTCCAGTCTTGGACCGAAAAGGATTTTATTTATTCATTGGCAATGGTAGTTGTAAAATTTATTTTCGAAATAAATTGGTTGGCACGGCTATATTGTTGAATGGTTTATATCATCTGAACTTACAAAATAAATCAGCAGTGAACACTGTAACTAGGAAACGTGGCAGGAAAGATACTAATCAAGCTCTTAAGTGGCACCTTGGACTTGGTCATGTTAGCCAGACCAAGGTTCACAAAATGGAGAAAGATGTACTTTTAAGTCCATTGAGTGTAGAACCCTATCCAACTTGTGAATCCTACCTTAGAAATAAGATGAGTAAATCCCCCTTCACAGGGAAATTTGAAAGGGCTGCTAAAAAACTTGGGTTAGTACATACCGACGTTTGTGGTGCTTTGGAAGCAGCCCGAGACGGATATCAATATTTTGTAACGTTCACAGATGATCATACTAGGTATGGGATTGTGTCCTTGATGAAGCATAAATCCGAAGCCTTTACTAAATTCAAGGAATTTAAGGCCCTAGTTGAAAAACAGACTGGATGTCATATCAAAGCACTTCGGTCGGACCGAGGTGGCGAGTATATGAGCCGAGAGTTTCATGAGTTCCTTAAGGAACATGGAATAGTTTCACAATTCACGCCTCTAGGATCCCCACAGTTAAATGGTGTTTCAGAAAGGAGAAATCAGACTTTGTCGAACATGGTCCGCTCTACGTCGAATTAACTGATTTACCAATTTACCTATGGGGGTACGCCTTACTTACCACTTCCTATATCCTAAATAGATGTCCTTCCAAACACATTCCTATCACTCCTCATGGGATGTAGAAGGGTAAGAAACTAAGTCTTAATCACATAAGGATTTGGGGATGTCCAGCCTATGTCAAGGAGGCTAAGGTGGTCAAAGTGGAAGCGAGGTCCGTCATGGGATGTTTCATTGGATTCCCAGAGGACTCGATGTGTTATCTATTCTACATGCCAGAAGACATAGGGTCGTTGTGGATTTACAAGCGCACTTCCTTGAGGATGAGTTCATTCAGGAAGGTCGCTCGGGTAGAAATATCTCTTTGGAAGAGCATAATGAAAGTCCTGAAGAGACATCTGATCTGGGATCACGAAACGAACCTATTGTAACACAGCCTCCACTTCAAAGGTCCGATAGGGTATCTGACTTACCTGATAGGTATGGCAATACACATGTCGAGTAATTAGGCCTCCACGATGTACCTGGTAGCCGTGAGGACGACCCTGTCACCTATGACCAAGCGATAGTGGATGTGGACTCCGATAAATGGGAAGAAGCTATGGAAGCTAAGATAGACTAGATGCATGCCAATCATGTCTAGACTCTAGTAGATCTACCAACTAGCATGAAGCCTATTAGAAGTAAATGGATCTATAAAAGGAAGATTGATGGGGATGGCAAGGTTTATGCCTATAAGGCCAGGCTTGTGGCAAAGGATTATACCCAAAGGGAAGGGATCGATTATCATGATACCTTCTCGCCCGTAGCTATGATCAAGTCGATTCGCATGATTCTTGCCATTGTTGCCCATTACGAATATGAAATATGGAAAATGGACGTCAAAATGGCTTTTCTAAATGGATACCTTGAGGAGAAAATCTATATGGAACAGCCTAAGGGTTTTGTATTGAACGCTAATATTCATAAGGAGTGTAAGCTGCAATGAGCCATTTATGGGCTGAAGCAAGCTTCTCGGAGATGGAACCTTCGATTTGACGAAGAAGTCAAGGAATTTGACTTCGTGCAAAATGAGGAGGATCCATGTGTTTACAAAAAGGTCAGTGGGAGCAACATTGCGTTCTTAGTACTATATGTAGATGAAATTCTGCTTATAGGAAATAACATAGCAATGCTCATCATTGTGAAAGCTTGGCTTTCTAAAATGTTCTCCATGAAAGACTTGGGAGAAGCTTCTTATATTCTAGGGATCCGTCTTTACAGAGATAGACCGCGAAGAATGATAGGACATTTCCAAGCCCTCTATATAGATAAGATCCTGAGAAGATTCAAGATAGATGAATCTAAAAGAGGGTTCCTTCCCATGCGACATGGAATTCATCTTACCACGAAAATGTCTCCTCAAAGTGAGGAACACAAAAGAGAGATGAGTAAGGTGCCCTATGCCTCGGCAGTGGGTAGCTTCATGTACGCTATGTTGTGCACGAGACCGGACTTAGCCTATGTTGTTAGTATGGTAAGTCGTTTTCAAGCAAACCCAGGAAGGGAACACTGGACTGCCGTCAAGAACATTCTTAACTACTTGAGAAGAACTAGAGATATGGTTCTTACTTACGGTGGTGGAGAACTGAAGGTGGTTGGATTCACCGATTCTGATTTTCAAGGAGACAAGGATGACTCTAAGTCGACATCTGGGTATTTGTTTACTCTCAATGGAGTAGCAGTATCTTGGAGAAGCTCTAAGCAAAGCGCTACTGCAGATTCCACCTGCCAAGCAGAGTACCAAGCTACCTCAGAGGCTAGCAAGGAAGCATTTTGGATGCATAAGTTTGTGCAAGAACTTCAAGTAGTACCTAATGCGGAGCGGCCTATATCACTATTCTGTGATAATGATGGAGCTGTCGCCCAAGCCAAGGAGCCAAGGGCTCACCACAACCCCAAGCATATAGAAAGTATCACATCGTTTGAGAGATGGTTGAAAAAGGATATGTTTCGTTGCAAAGAGTAGACTCAGAAGACAATGTCTCTGACCCGCTGACTAAGACGTTATCTCAGGCTGTCTTGGAAAGACATCTGAAGAGAATGGGTATTAGATACCATGATATGTGGCATTGAGTGCAAGTGGGAGATTGTTAGGAATATGCCCTCGAATGCCACTCACGGGATGAGAGAGAAGGGGCATTTTACTTGTACTTATGGAATTATCAATAAAAGCCTATATGATTCATTAACTGTTTATTGTATTTCAAATGCATTCTTGATTTGGTAAACATTGAAGTGAAGTTCATGTAAATAAGAGTGAACATTCCACTCTCGTTATTGGATAAGAGAAAATACACTGTAAGTGTTTAAAGTTTATTTACGTAAACTGTTCGCAAGTTGATAAACTTAATTGGGCATTAAGTCTTGTGTAAGACTTGTATAACTGATGCTAGGACGTGTGCATGTCTTGATAGCATAGTTATAAGTATTTTGGTGGAACCAGTATACTCGAACATGACTCATACTTGATTAATCACAAGTATTCACTCTTGGAGAGTCAATGACGAATCGAAAGGTTGTGATAGTATACGTGAACCTTTGAATTGGTAGTTCAGTAAGAGATGTGCCTGTGACGTTTAGTTTGTCATTAGAGTAGATGGACTCATTTGCTTAACCGATGAGTCAACCTCGAAGTGTGGACTATACGGGCAGGTAGCAGTCTTTACTGTACGCCAAGAAATGATTCTATCTCCGGTTAGTGAGCAGGCGAATGTCCTATACGGTTAATGGCAAATAAGATTATAAGTCTTTGGCCAAAGCATTCTGATCTAGTCGTATTGGATACACTAGTAATCAGTCGGTCTTGATTTGCATTAACACATGTATAGTGTCTAGTCAATAGTAGGGTTTGACTTTACCGTGACCCGAAGACTTGACCAGGACATCTGATGAAGGGTCTATATGTATATGTTATTCACGACATAATGTTTCTGGAATGATCCCTTCATTCGTTCTCAGTCGGGGTTTACAGTGGGGCCCGCTAGGCTGGCTAAGTGCTGCTCGCACTCATTGGTTCCTCCTAATGCCAGTTGAGACGGACCTACGGAGTCGCGCATCAGGATCGTTGACGGATAAATATGAATTTATTATCTCAAAAATTATATTAGATATTGGATATCTAATTATGATTTATTGGATAAATCAAATAGCGGTCTTATGAATTGAAATTAAGTCACTTGGTAATTAACTAAATTCATAAATTATATTTCTTATATAAATATATTTGTATCTGATATAATTAATTAATTAGATTAATTAATTAGTATAAATACATTGATGATAAAACAAAGTGTATTTAACGGAGTCGTTTGACGAACGTACGGTACACGAGTCGAGTGACTCGGCCCGTTTCCTCTCATCTTCCATGTGGCCGCCCACTCCCTCCTCATTTGTCATGAAGTGTTTTTGTTTTATAGTTATGATAAGGCATGTTACTAGCTTCCAAAATGGGATGATATGCTTTATCTTTTCATATTATATCATATCTCCTTTTTTTTTTATTAACATGTAGTCTTATATAACAAACAATAAACAACACCAACACTACAATTTTGTGTTCGGCCGTGAGCTCAACTTGGAGGGTAGAGAGAAAATTTTCTTTGTTCAATTCTTCATCTTAGAGTTGAGAAAAATAAGAAAAATAGAGAGAAAAATTCCTACGAGTTTCCCTAGCCGTGTTCTTGGAGAACTGAGTCTCATTGATTTTTTCAGTCAAGTTCCGTCACCTGGTGAGGTAGAGACATCGCACTTTCGGTGTTTGGAACAAAGGGAATTCGTGTTCGTGTTCGGGTTCGTGATCATCATCAACTTACGAAGATAATATCAAAGGATTCAAAAGTATGGGACTTTGATCCTTTTATCTACGTCGATTTATTTTTCGTATATACATTACTTGATCGATCCTGTTTGGGATTCTTTATTGTGTATTACTATTCCGCTGCATATTCATTTTTCTATCAGGAATCCCAACATTGACAGCATCCTTCAGGAATACGGTTTAACAATTGATGCATTGCAAGTGCTCGACTTGGCTTCGGCCCGCGGAGAATGAGTTTTGCAATTGGAGAGTCTAAGGGTTCTCATGCCTGTTCGATGACCACATTATGTGAAGGATTCTTTAGGATATCATCATCTAGGAAGGTGAACATGTAGGGATATGAGGGACTACCTGTTCGGAGGCCTGAACCTCTGTTGATTCAGTCTGAGTATACTTCTGGAAGACAGAAGGGACTGATTCCTCCTACCTTGTTTTGGCGTCTGTAGGAATTGAATCCTCCTGCTGGCTCTCAGCTGTCGCCTGTTCCTTAGGAGGAACTGAATCCTTCTGTTGGATGACGCCGGTCACATCCTCTTAGGTCGGGGGGACTGATTCCTCCTAGATGGGAGGTGTTGTATCCTCTTTCTGTGAGTCAATGGAGCAACATATTCGGTTATGGGAGGGACAGATTCCTCCTGTAGTTCTGTAACTTCTTCAGCTTCGTTCTGCTAAGTGCGGGACTTGGGCTTTTTAGATGACTGCTTAGAAGTCCACTGTCCTTGGGCGGCCTGAATGTTCGCAAATTTTTTCTCTTGGACCTCTTCACGGCTCGTATGCATCCTAGTCTTTAAGTTCCCATTGTCGCTGTTAGAGTCCGGATTGGAATGGTGACTTGAACTCCAAGTGACGTCATGAGATGGTTGCTTTCCTTTAGTCTGGCTTTATCTATTTCCACGTAATAATTCGCAATGGGCTTGTGGAAAAGGGTGCCATATTATCAGGAGCTCGACTTTTTGAGAGTCTATTACCTCCAACACAAATAACTCCTCATCCTTCCATTCTTCTTAATTATACAGAGTGTCATAAGGGGCAACCCTGTAGTTCCTCCAAACTCTAGAGCATTTGATTACCTCCTCAATTTGGACTTGGAGGACCGTCTGGCTGATTATTGCTGAATGGGAGGGGCTCCGAACATTACAGGGTTCTAATAATACCTTGTTTGGATCCCCAACAAGTGTGGGAGCTTGTGGAGGATATGGATCCCTGACAGGGTGGGGTGCCCTGTTGGGAGAGAGGCTCCTTGCAGGGGTAGGGGCCCTGTGAGGAGAAGTGGTTGCCAGCTCCGAATGGGCAGCCGATTCACCAACCCTCTCCAGCTTTCCAAACACGTGGTCATCCATCATGGCCGCAGCTAGCTCCTGATCTCCTGTGGGAGCAGCTAGTGTTTCCTCCATTAAAACAGCCTACGATGGGTGGACTACTTCAGGGATAGGCACAGTAGGCGGAACCTCAGTGACCGTTGTAGTCATTTGAGGTGTTGTATGAATAGCTTCCGGCTTTGAAGACCCCTTCTTAGTCTTAGGCTTTTTTTCTTTTTCTCGACAGTTGAAGGTGAGCTGCTGTCGGGAATTCCCTCTTCTTGCTTACAGGCCTCTTTTCTTTAATGCTATCACCATTTTTGGGTTTGGAAGAGTGATCACTGACATCTCTTGGGTCACTTGACATCGGCATAGAGGTAGGTTTCATCCTGTTGGCAATTGGCATAGCCATGTTGTACATGGTGGGTTTAGAACCATCCAAGAAATTCCCAGCAAGTAACTTCTTTGTTGTGGGTGACTGCTGGATACAGCTCGTCAAGATGTAGTTCAGCATGAGGTTCATTACACCATATATGGGTTTCAGCAACACATGAAAAACTGTGTTCAAAAGTCCCAAAAGTGTTGCTGAAGGCCAAAAAACAGGCTACGGCTACACTTTGACCAAATTTGAAGGTGTTACAAAAACGGCCGCAACCATAGGGGTCTAAGGTAACACTTTTCTTTTTTTTGGTAACATGTGCAAAAAGTGTAACAATAGACCTCTATGCCAACACTTTTCTTGTCTGTGCCTACACTAGAGTTTGTATTGCTGTAGACTTAAGGCCACACTTTTATATATTTAGTGACACAAATGTTTGTGTAGCTGTAGGCCTATGCTAACACTCATGAGGTCTAGTGTAACATTATATTGTGAAACACTTTGACATCTTTAACAACTTTAACACTATGGCTACACTCACTAGTGCAAATATCCCCTTTACTGACACTAAAATAGTGTCACTAATTATTTTCACTGACACTTTATAATTGTGTCAGTAATGCTAAAGCCAAAAAATACTGACACTAATTTTTAGTGTCATTAATACAACTGTCAGTAAATACTGACACGAAAAAAGTGTCAGTAATTATTTTTACTAACACTACAAAAGTGTCAGTAATTATTTTTACTGACACTAAACATTAGTGTCAGTATTTACTGAAACTAATATTACTGATACTAAACATTAGTGTCAATATGTTCTGGCTTTAGCATTACTGACACTAATATAAAGTGTCAGTAAAAATAATTACTGACACTATTTTAGTGTCAGTATATGTTCATATTTGTGAAAAAAAATCAATTATCTTAACTACATTTTTTTATTTAATTACATGAAAAAAATTACCATAAATTAAAATTGTCGAACAGAAAAAGGAGAGCAGAGAATACAAACTAAAAATAGAATGAAAAAAAGAGCAGAGAATACACAACGAAAAATATTATTAAACTACTACTAGAAAGAAATCAAAGCGCTACATTGTTAAATTGAATAATCAACATGAGTCGATAACATTTTAGTCTTGAAAAAAAGAGCAGAGAATACAAAACTAAAAATCTTATTAAAATACTATTAGAACGAAATCAAAGCACTACAGAATCGTAGTAAAAGAGCACAACAATACATCACTACAACTCAAAATCTAAGAATTCACATTAGAATCAAAGAATTCACATTAGCACAGCAGTAAAAGTGCACATCAGTACAACTCATAATCTAAGAAAGAGCACAGCACTACAGCAACATTAGAACAGTCCCACAGCAGAAGCAGCATTCATCCCCTAGGACAAAACCAGAATACTATAAATACACACAACATCAGCATTCTGTGTGTTTGAAGACAAGGCAGCCAGAATTCACTCTTAACATTCTTATAAATACATTACCAGACCTGCACATAACACACACACACACACACTTTCAGCCATCAGAATACTAAGACCAAGGCATTTCAGCCATTAGAATACTAAGAGAATACTACCAAACATCTCTTTTTATTTCGCAAAAAAAAATATAGATAAAGAAAATTAAACTACTAACAAAACACTTCAACCAAGTTTCAACAATGAATTTTAAGCATACAAAACATATCTAACAACTCCAAACATCAGCAACATCAATTTGTCCCACCTACATGTTCAACAACTTCAAGTTTTTCTCACCTGTACAAGTGTAAAGAATCAATTAACATACTATATCTAACTAATGATCCATAGATATTCAGAAGAATTTTATATATAAGTTACTCATATTAAAATTACCTCACGATTGTAAGCTGTAATTAACTTGGCAACATATGTAGCCCATCGATCACGTAGTTCCAACAGATCTTTCATGCTGTAGTTATCGATTCCCTTGAACTTTCATTTCAAATTCACAAAAATAAGATTGTCAACAGAAAGAATTGAGCATTTGTAAACTTAATGAAAACTAAATAATGAAGCAAACGGGGCGAGATATTGATCTCTTGGTTTGATCCAAGAAACTAAATACTTGAGGCGAAATAATGCGTAACCAAAATGTTGTAAGAAAAGTGAGATACTTTTAATTGCGAGCGTAGACAAAGTCTAAAAAATTTCGATACTTACATTAATTTTAAGAATGTTCACATCCTTAACGATATCTTCGATATATTTCATCACGTAGTAGCCACATTAAAAAAAGCTAGGTTGCTTTAGACACAACAAAAGAGATGTACCGGTAATAAATATGAGAAATTAAGTGTCAGTAAATGCTCTTTTTATAGTAGTATATCTTAGTCTAACATGCTTAGGGTTTTCCAGTTGAGAAAGGAACTAGGCTGTATGAGTCAGGGTACCATGAGTATTACTTCTTACTTGACTAAGTTCAGAACACTCTTAGCCGAAATTGACAATCTAAACCATATGCCTAAGTGTACTTGTGTAACTAGAAATTGTACTTGTCACAATGCTCAAAAGATTGAGAAATATGAGGAAATGATCAAATTAAGTAAATTTCTAATGGGACTACATGATCAATATACTTCTGGTAGAGGTCAACTACTGATGATGCAACCTACTATCACTCAAGCTTTTTCATTACTCTTATAAGAAGAATCTCAGAGAAAATTTGGAAAATTCTCCAGCTCTTCCATATATCCACTAATTATTTTTCTAATTACTTGTTGAGGATTGTTTTTTTGCTCCTCCATTCTAGTTGAAGGACCCCGTCGCGTCGTATCTGCTGTCAATTTTTTTTGTTTGTTTCTCCATCGTTTCACATATACACCTCTAGATCTGTAATTGTCCTCTCTAATTTCCGGATTGCCGGCGGGCAGATTTTTATTTTCATTGTAAATACGTAAGAGCCGCCGTTAGCTACAGCGTTTATCAGGTTCTCAAAACCCTGGCACCGAGCGCTTGCATCTGTGCAATTCTCTACATTCTTTCTTGAATATTATTTGTCGCGCTACAATTGGTAGATAGTTAATTGTTTCGGATTTCCCTTTCTAGGCATACTTGAAGTTCTCTATCGTAATTGCATTTTTCATGAATATTGGTTGCTGATTTTTTCGGTTTTCAACGCATATTACTTGTAATACATCTGTTGGAAATTAATTTCCCTCAGGGGTGTTTGTCGCACTGCAGTATTCATAACTTTTTCTCCCAAATGCTTTTGATTGGAACTCTGGTGTAGAACAGACAAGTTCTGTAAATTGAGGATCAGTGAATTGATTAGGATTGGAACTCTGCTTTTTCATGAATTGATTAGGATCGACGGAAAGCACCTTCTCTGTTAACCGGTGAACCGCGAACCCTAATTCCTGTAGTGCCGGCATTGGCCATTTCTGGCCCGCGTATCGCCGGAAAATTAATAATACAATGCTGTATTTATTTCCTCCCCTTCAATCTAACAGTAGTATAGCATATAGCTGGCTGTATTGCAGGTTCCCTTGCCGATTTTTCAAGCTGCTCGGAATCCTCACGAAGGCTTCCTCTTTTCCAAGTCGTCTCAAAGGCTGGTATCTTTGTACTTTTCCGTTAAATTTCATGTTTTATCAGCTATATATCTATTATTTACTATGCTTTCTCTGCGTTTTTCCTGCTTAAATTGTTCTTCTACATTCTCATCGTATTTTCACTTTTGCTACACACTACCACATTTTATTTATTTTCGTAGTGCGTTTGTGTTTTGTGTTGGTTGATGTCGCGCCGTTTGCGGGTTGGTAGTTGGAATTTGGGTACCTTGACGGGTAAGCTTTTGGAGCTCGTGGATGTTTTGGGTAAGAGAAGGGTTGATGTGGCTTGTATTCAGGAGACTAGGTGGAAGGGGGCGCAGTCCAGGGAGGCGAACGGTTATAAATTGTGGTATTCAGGCCTTGCTAACTCGAGTAATGGTGTGGGTATTCTTTTGTCTAAAGAGCTTAAGGACAACGTCGTGGAAGTGAAGAGGTGTAATGATAGGATTAGGTCCGTTAGAGTGGTGGTTGGGGAGAAGGTGGTTAACGTGGTATGTGCGTATGCCCCTCATGTTGGTTTGGGTGAGCTTGTTAAGGAAGCTTTTTGGGTCTATTTAGATGAGTTGGTCGGGTGTATTCCGGACGATCAATTTATTGTTTTGGGGGGAGATTTCAATGGGAACATTGGTGAGGGGGTGGATGGTTACCATAGTGCGCATGGGGGTTTCGGCTTCGGAGTTAGAAATGCAGGAGGTTTCGCACTTTTGGAGTTTGCCTCTGCGCATGAGTTGGTAATTGCAAACTCTATTTTTCAGAAGAGAGCTGAGCACCTCATCACCTTCAGTAGTGGGGGGCACAACACCCAAATTGACTACCTTCTTTTGCGCAATCATGATGCTAGGGCGTGCGTGGACTGCAAGGTGTTCCGGAGCGAGGCATGTGCTTTTCAACACCGGCTGCTGGCTATGGATTTATCCATGGGAGGTCGTGTTGTTAGCAGGGCTAGAGAAGCTAGACCTAGGATTCTCTGGAAGGATCTGAAGGGTGACAAGGCGGCAGTATTCAAGGAGTCTCTGATCTACGAAGGAGGTTTTTTGCAAGGGGCGACGCTAACCTTATGTGGACCAGCATGGCCAATGCTATTAGGAGGGTGGGTGAGAAGGTGGTGGGGGTTTCTTCGGGCTGGTCTAGTGGACCTAGGGAGGCATGGTGGTGGAATGAGGAGGTCCAAAAGAAGGTTAAAGCTAAACAAGTGCTATTTAAGGAGCTTTTGTCGGTTAGTGCTGGGGAGGAGAGAATCTTGAAGATTGTAGCGTACAAGGTGGTGAAAAGAGAGGCTAAGAAGGCAGTGGCTAAGGCTAAAGGGGAGGCTTACAAGGAGATGTTCAAGCGCCTAGACACCAAAGAAGGAGCGAATGCTATTTTTAAACTAGCGAAAGCTAGGGAAAGAGGGCGGCGCGACCTGGGTCCCGTTAAGTTTATTAAGGATGATTTGGGCCAAGTATTAGTGAACGATGTGGCTATTAAGGAGAGGTGGAATAGGTATTTTTTGAACTTTTCAATGAGGCTAGGGGTAGTGACTCGGTGGTGCAAGGAGTTAGTCTATCTTCTGCCCATTCGTTTAGTGCCTGTGAAAGCATCAGCAAGGAGGAAGTAAAGGGTGCCCTAATGAAAATGGGTAGAGCTAAGGCTGTAGGCCCGGATCAGATCCCTATTGAGGTGTGGCTTTGTCTGGGGGAAGTCGGAGTTTAGTGGTTAGCAAAGCTGTTCAACATCCTCCTCAGAGGTTCTAAGATGCCGACGGAGTGGAGGCATAGTATTGTCGTGCCGTTTTTCAAGAACAAAGGCGATGCTCAGAGTTGTAGTAACTATAGGGGTATTAAACTCCTCAGTCATACTATGAAACTTGGGAAAGAGTGGTGGAATGCAGGGTTAGAAGAGAAGTTGAGATCTCAGAGAACCAATTTGGCTTCATGCCGGGGAGGTCCACAACTGAGGCCATTCATCTCGTCAGACGCCTTATGGAGAAGTTTGGAGAGCGGCGTAAGGACCTCCATATGGTGTTCATAGATATAGAGAAAGCTTATGATAGCATTCCACGCGATGTTATTTGGAGGAGCCTAGTAGAGAGGAGGGTGTCGTTGCCATTCGTTAGGGTGATCCAAGACATGTATTCCCAAGCTAGGACGTGCGTTAGGACCCCTGCTGGTGACACCCAGTATTTTCCGATTGAGATAGGGCTACACCAGGGGTCGGCGCTAAGCCCTCTTCTCTTCGCTCTGATCCTTGACGTCATTTCACGGGGGATACAAGATGGCGTCCCGTGGTGCATGCTTTTTGCTGACGACATTGTGTTAGTGGCAGAGTCGAGGAGGGAGGTGAACTCAAAGTTGGAGCTATGGAGGTCTAAGTTAGAATCCCAGGGCTTGCGTGTGAGCCGGTCTAAGACAGAGTATCTCTAGTGTAACTTTAGTGGTGAGGCCGTCGAGGAAGATGTAGAGGTAATGATTGCGGATCAGATCGTTCCCCGTATGGATAAGTTCAAGTATTTGGGTTCGATCATTCAGAAGGAAGGTGAGTGTGAAGATGATGTCACTCATCGCATCAAGGTGGGTTGGCTAAGGTGGAGAGCAGCGACAGGGGTCCTGTGCGACAAGAAAGTCCCTCTAAAGTTGAAGGGTAAATTCTATAGAGCGGCAATCCGGCCTGCATTGTTGTATGGCTCTGAATGTTGGGCGATGAAGAAGTCTCATGAGAGCAAGTTGGAAGCGGTTGAAATGAGAATGTTACGCTGGTCGTGTGGTCGCACAATGTTAGATAAAATCTCGAACGGGGTCTTCAGGAACGCGCTAGAAGTGGCGCCCATTTCAGCGAAAGTTAGGGAAGGGAGATTGAGATGGTTTGGCCACGTTCGCAGGAGGGAGGCATCTGCTCTGGTGAGGAGGGTCGAGAGTTTAGTAGTTGTCGGGGAGAGGAGGAGAGGCAGACCGAAGAGGACGTGGGATGAGCAGCTGAGATTAGATTTGAAGGCCTTAAACCTTTCCGAGACCATGACTGTTGATAGATGCGCTTGGAGACGCTAGATCAGAGTTGCGGATTCTTTAGTTGGAAGTGGTGCTGTAGTTTAGAGCCTCAGGGTTGGGTTGTCTCGGTTAGCTTTGACCTAGAGCATTGCATTTTTGCATTTATTGTATATTTTATCCTATTGCCTTTTGCGTGTGGTGTATTTTTGACAGGGAGCTGTGTGCGGAGTCAACCTCTCTTCTGTTTGAGCAGCGTTCATCGGGAGTGAAGTAGCCAAATTCTTCTTAGGTAAGTCCCATGTGGATTAAGCCATGGGCTCAGGTATGGTATTGAGTTTCTTCGTATCATATGCTTCCCTTTGTATTTACACTTAATATGTTGTTGTGCACTAAGCTGAGGGTCTTCACGGAAACAGCCTCCCTACCGTAATAAGTAGGGGCATGGTCTGCGTACATCTTACCCTCCCCATACCCTGCTCTGAGCGGGATATACTGGGTATGTTTGGTTTGGTTTGGTTTTTTCCAGCTCTTCCATATCTGATAGCATGGCTATGAATGTAAAGTACAACAATCTGTCAAAATTTAGGAATTCTGGCACCACAGCTACTTCTCAAAAGAAGCAATTAAGTGATGCAATTGGTGTATTTTGTGACTACTGTCAGAATTCTGGTCATATTAGAGACAAATGCTTTTGTCTATATGGATATCCTGATTGGCATAGGATTTATGGAAAGCCTAAACCCAAGCCAAAGAAACTGTCTTCTACTGGAAGTGTGACAAAATCTGCAGCTCAAGTTTCTGCAATTTCTTCTGCTAGTGCAAGTAATTCTCACTCTCAAATGGATACATCTGTCAAAGACTCCATGGTGTTCTAAGATGCTCAATGTCTGCAGCTTTTTAAAACGATACAAGACACCATTAGGCATAGCAATAACTGAAATTTATCATCACCTACTTCTCAGATGACTGGTACTATTAGTTCTGAGTATTCATGTTCAATTATTTCTGTTCACTCTGTCTTGTCATCTGATAACTCATCTTATCATACATGAATTTAGGATTCAGGGGCTACTAATCACATTACCTGTCATAAATATCTCTTATATGATTTGCAACCACTAACAGCTGATCTCTTCTTGCCAGATGGCAAAACTGCCTCTATTACTCATATTGATGGTCTTTATTTAACTAGAGACATAATTCTTAATGAAGTACTTTGTGTACAAGCCATTAATTGCAATCTTATTTCTATCAACATATTACTGTCACACTCATCTCTAGTTGTTTCTGTTATTTTTTTTCTCCTACTTCTTGTGTATTACAAGACCTTACCTTGAAGAATGAGAGAGATATTAGTAAACTACATGATGGTCTCTACAAACTTCATGTTCCAAATTTGTTCCAAGATTCTCATAGTACTAGTATGTCTATAGCTCAAATCAAGCATACTTGTTATGTACCTCACACTAGTGTTCATTGTACTGTTGAAAACTCTATTAAGTCTACTATAATTTGGCATAATATATTGGGTCATCCATCTCTTTCAGTGTTAAATAAAATCTCTGTTGTTCGTTCTCATAATCCCACTTTTAATGATTGTGATGTTTGTCATTATTCAAAGCAACACAGATCACCTTTTCCTACTAGCTCTCACATTAACACTAGTGTGTTTGATCTAATTCATCTAGATGTGTGGGGACCTTATAGAAAAGTTACTCACAATAACTACAACTATTTTCTAACTATAGTTGATGAGTATTCCGAAGCTACTTGGGTGTTCCTATTCACTCATAAATATCAAGTCCATTTACTCATTAAAAATTTCTCATCTTATGTTGTTATTCAATTTCAGAAATCTGTTAAAATAGTAAGGTCAGACAATGGTACCGAATTTACCAATGCTGGTCTCAAAACACATTTTCAGACTTTAGGTATTATTCATCATACCTCTTGCGCTGCTACTCCACAACAGAATGGCCATGTTGAAAGAAAACATCAGGATTTGTCTACTAACATATTATAACATAATGTTCAAAGAGAAGATCAAGTTAATCAACCTCAAACCTTCACTAAACAACCTAGATGTCATGTAAAACTAGAAGAGGTGATTAACAAACATCTATTTGAACATTTAAACCTGAGAAAAAAAAAAAGATTTACAACAAAATCCTACACTGGTCGCAGCCATCACGAGGGTCGTTGATGTCAACCCAGAAATAAAGCCCGACTCTGAGACGCAGTCCGAGCATGACCCAGTCGTGATTGACTCAGCAAGAGTGAGTGAGTCGAATCGGAACTCAACTCAGTGAGTAGAAAAAGCAAGCCACGACGAGAAGCAGTCAGGATGCACCGCAAGTACAGACGCGGTAGATTGGACTGTGCTCCAGTGAAAATGAGGGCAAACCCTAATCGCGCTCCGCCAAGAATCGCGGCTGGAATTTCCCAGAAATAAAAAGTGAAAGAGAAAACAAGCGGCTCTGAATTTCAAATCGCGAGACCCAATCCAGTCCGAGAAATACAGAAAAGAAGTACAGAGGGTCGGAAATTAGAATTTGGTCACCAGTACTTTATCACCATTAAAGGTGTCAAGCGCAGTAAATATAAATCGCGATACGAAATACCAAATTGATTAAATCTCCGAAAAAATTAAACGATAGGGAAAGGGAAAATCACCTATGAAAGAAAGTGTGGCCAGCTGCTGCCGGAGGAAACAGCCGCGGCCGAGAAGGAACTTGGGTTAGGTTTCTGTGTGTGTGAAAATCGAACGTAGTATACGTTTCTGTGTGCGTGAAAATCGCGATTACAATTTTGTGGGGCAAAGTAGTACAGTGCAGCTAAGCGGACTTGATGTTTTGTATCTGTTGGGATGTCAATGGATCGGGTAGGGTACGTGTATGCCTCCTCCATATTCTACTCTATTTCGGGTTCGAGTATTGCCTATTCGGTAATCGGGTACCCAGTGGGTATTCGAGTACCCCGTAACCCTATATTTGAGAATATAAATATTTTATAATATATCACATATACATAATTAATAAATTCAATCTAGTATAATAAGTATTTAAGATATAATATCTTATATAATATATAATATATAATGTAATATAATATTTATGTATAATATAATAATAATAATAATATATTTATAAAATTAAAACGGGTACGCGGATTGGGCAATCGGATCAGATAATTGGGTAATATACTATGCACATACCCTACCCGTACTCGATCATAAAATTTCGAGTTCAGCCGATACCCGATCTGATTTCTGGTTTATCGGACGAGTAGGATCGGATACGCGTAAAGTTGACATCCCTACTTATCTCTACCATTTAACCTTGGGAAATTTTCTAACCGTAAAAAGCATGGTGTAATTATACAATTAATTCAGAATAAATTAAAAGAACTATACGAGTTGTAAGGCAGACCGACATATGATAAATATATTTAATGTTACGTATTTCTTTTAAATTCCGCTCAAGTTAATATGAAACAATTAACCTTGTTTTTGATAATTATTTTCCGCTGCTAGATTTTACGGTTGTATTGGAGATTTGAAATCGTTTTAAATTTCGCAAATATTTTAGAAAATGTATGTTTGGTAACAACTTGAAATTTCTACAAGTTTTTCTTATTATGAAAAAATATACTCATAAAATACCTTAGAAGAATCGGGTCGTTATAGTTGAAAATAATTTATTTGGATCGCCTAAAATATTTTAGCAAGGCCGCCTATTTCTTTTAGTGTTTAGTTACACTTCTTTTAAATAGCAACGGCTACACCAAATTTGGTGTTAGCGTAGATATTCAATTTAGTCTATGGAAACACTAATTTATATCAATAATAACGTTAAAAAAATAAGTAGCCTTAAATCAAATTTGACCAATTTTAAGGTATCTAAGGCTACACTTTTGCTTGTAACATCAAAAAAAATATTGTTGAAAGCCATATGTGGTGTAGTGTTGCCGTTTCTGGCTTGGCAGCCTCCTCCTGCTGGCGCTTCATTAATACTTGGCACCAGTTCACCTTCTAACCACACATGATAGCCACCATTATTCTAAATCTCATGTTCGTGCATATTTCAATGGCACTGCCACAACCCGGGAGCAAAATTCGTACAAATATAACTAAGGAAGAGTGAAGCTTTTTTTATGGCATGAATGATGAATGGCTCAGCATTTTGTTAATGGATGAATAGCCTCCAAGGTAATATCGTTAAGGGGTAGTTTGTACAACTTTTCACGAAGATCCTTGTTAATGGACATCTCATTTTCCTGCATGGTCTCACAATCTCATACACAGGAGAACCTTTTTCCTCTGACGCATACTTAAACACTGCGTCCATATAGAATTCTTCCACGATCATCTCATCATAATTTTCTAAGTGTAGGATACCCAGTCTATATAGCCCTTGCTGATTGACATGGGAAACCACCAAATTCATCATTGTCATACCTTCCTCCTTGGAAATGATGCATTATTGGAGCACAGAGCAGGCAAAGATCCTACCGTCGATGATGGTTTCCTTCTTCTTCAGAGACATGGATGAAGTCTGGGATGAAGTTATTTTTACACAGAGAGAGGGGTCAAAACTAAGTTAGAAAATTTGTAGAAAAATATTTTAGGTCTGTAGGCTGTATGTTGTAGGTTCGCACAATTTGCAAATGTAGTAAAAAGTCTCTAGGTCAACATAGTGGCCCTTTATACTGTGCAGAGAGCCTAGGTTACAATTAATGGTCAAAGTTAAGGGATGTGAACTATTTTTTAATAAATGTATAAGATGAATCTGGACGTAACTAGTACGTCTAATCCATCATTTTTGAATTTAATGCCCGGTCCTACCTCTGACACATTACAGCCTCCACTATCACACGTTCGGGCGGTTTAAGTTGTTAGAATCGTGGGTTTCAAGGCTTTAAAGTCCAGATGTCATTTCAAATATTGAAAGTTAAATCATTTTAAGTTCAGACGATGCACACGGACTTAAACCTGTTTTAAAAAGGTTGTGTATGCAATTGGATACAATTAAAATATTAATCGAAATCCTACATTAGTTGGTGTAGTATCTCCTAAACTACATCATTCCCCCTTAATCGGTACATACATGATTTAATTTTCACAACAAATGGTGATTAATACTGTATTCAAGAGTCCTACTGTGTTCCCTCTTAATTAATGCACATTACAGTTGTATAAAGGTAATTATACCCTCTGCTTCATACAATAACCATATAACTTATAGTTCTGAGTGTAGAATTAATAAGTGTGGACATTGTATTCATGGGTCTTACAGTATTCCCCTCAATTGATGAGTAAATTAAAAATCATACAGGGATTTAATCATGGTGTAGCATTTCTAATTCCTGACAGAGCATACAAAACCGCATTGTGCTGAGAGGCTTTATGAAGAGTCGACAATCTGAATGTCTGTATGGACCTTTTTGATCTGAACATCTTTGTTCTCCACGTGATTTCTGATGAACTGATGCTTCATGTTAGTGTGGTTGGTCCTAGAGTGCAATACAGGATTGTGCTTGATTGCGATTGCATTCGTGCTATTGCACATGATAGGAGTTTCTCTCACCTCGATGCCATAGTCCTGTAGATGCTGCTGCATCCACATGATCTGTTAGGAATATGCCCTTGAATGCCACTCACAGGATGAGAGAGTTAAAGCATTGTATTGTAATTATGAACATAAATTGAATAAGGCATTTATTATTGCTATGTTATTGTATTATCACTGGCATCGTGATTAGGTATACGAAATAATAATCCCTGCATTTGAGAGCAAATATTCCACTTGTTAAGAAGATAAGGAGATAGGCAGTGGAAATATTTAGGCTCAAACGCTTAACTGGTTCGCAAGTCGATAAAACTTAACTGGACATTAAGTTTAGACAAGACTTGTATAACATGTGCTTTGACATGTAGAATCTATATCTTCACTAATATTTAGTGGGAGCACATGTTATACTTATGCTAATAGGATTACTATACTCAGACTCGACTCACCTCGATTCGCTCATACGGATCACACTATGGGATAGTCAATGACTGAATTGAAAAGTTGTGATAGGTAAATGTGAATCTTTGACATGAGGACTCAATAGGAGATGTGCTTGTGACATTAAGTTAGTCATTAGAGAAGTTTAAACCAATCACCGATTGGTGGGGTCAATCTCAAAGTTCAACTTAGTGGGCAAGTAGCAGTTGTAACACCCCCAGATTTAATCGGAAATATTACAGCGCCATGGACCCCAAGATGGAACCCACAACGCTAAAGGAATTTTTTGTAAACATTTTACAAACGCCTAAGAGGCCAACGACGGTACTATCTTTAAAACATTTGAAGACTATATAAAATCTGTTTATCAAAACCGTCGTGAAATCTCGTTTGAAAGGACAAGGCCTGAAATGCCAGAACTCAATAGTTTAAAAACATACGTTAAGTTATCGCTTACACGTACCGACAAAATAGTTTAGAAAACGGTTGCTAAAGTAACCTAAGTTACCAGATACCAAAAGGCCATTTAAAAACACTCACACAGCGGAAAAGACAAACAATTAAAAATACTCTAGCAGCGGAATACAACATCTGATCAGGAAACTCAGTACACATTTACATGCCCTAGCCAGTATCCTCCGGGAAGATCATCTCTCCACGACCGCTGCAAGCTCTATATCCAAAGAATCTAAAAAGAAAGCCCACGATGGGGTCAGCTATAATATCCAACAATGATAACCGTCACATCACATCAATAATTACATACCAATGAGAATACAAAATAAGAGTACGGCCAATGTAATCTTATTGTAGTAACTTTACTTACTCAAATAATTCTCATCAGAATAACCATTATCATAATTCGCATCTCGTACTCGATTAACCAATAAACTCGAACATATTATCTGTATTGTACCTCAAACAATACTCAAGATTCTCAAACTATCATAACCAACTCAAGATACGGAAATATACCAGTTCTGACCAATACGATCCATCGGATAGTATCATCAAATCCCAATACGATGACCGTCAAAAGAAGAATACTAAAGGAAATACGGAACATACCTCAAGATGCACAATACCATGACAATTATGTCAGTCTAATCCGAGATCAGATCAATGCAATACGGACACGGTCCTAGCACAAGACCTACAAATGCATATTCATATGACCACGTCAATATGCTCACATCAATGACGACAATGTATACTTATGGCAAACCCATAATATATATATATATATGCACAATAACAACACATGATAAAATTAATGATGCGAATCCACATGATTCCATCAACACAATACCGGGTAATCCAACGATCCAGCACCCTTAGCATAGATCCCCATGATGATATCATCGGACCAACGCATGGTGGAAAACTTGTCCAACGATCCAGTGCCCTCAGCATAGATCCCCATGATGATCCCGTCGAACCAACGCATGGTGGACATCCGATCCAGCACCCTCAGCATAGATCCTTATGATCCCATCGGATCATTTACAACATAAACAATGCAATTATGCATACATATATGCAACTCAATATGTTCATCAACGTGAACAACATATGAATCAAAACATGAACGACCCTATGATGAAACAATTAGGACGACTTCATGTTCAGCAACATGAATGACAACCTGCGTGATCAACATCATTAACACTAAACCGAATCAAACTAAGCTACTTGTCCCGAGTCCTTCAGGAGCAATCTCGATGTCAAATCATCACTGGCAATTATCCTCAATGCTCGGAGATCGAGATGTAGAATGAACTATAGATACTCATATCCTCGTCTTTACCATAATGTAACCTCGATACCCGAATATGCCAATAACCGAAATAAATCATATACAGTACGATTTAACTTCCAGAATCGGAAAGACAACATATAATCCTTGCTATATGCATTATGAATGAAATGGAACTGAAACCATTCATTAAACATTATAACTTAGCAAGTAATAACTTGCCTCGATACCGATACGACGATGATGAAGCCGTCACTAATCTCATTGTCTTCGTCTACGAGCTCCTCGGCCCTGACCAATGCAATTCACGAACATATTCGAATACGACCGCAACATACGGTTATAAACACCGATCAATAATCTCAACCTATTGAAGTAATCAAATAGCAATGATTCGATAACAATCAATAACCGACCTAGCCAACCAATCAAACTCGACGGGTCAACGATACCTCGATCATATATAAAACCAAATAATATACTCAAACCATTTTACGAACTCGTATCAATCATATGAACCGAAATCCGATAATTACTAATCAATATAACCGATCGACAAACTCCACGATTTCACAATATCCCGATTAAAGACAATTCCAAACAATCCAACTCAAACAATTACGAATTCATAACAAAAATACGATTACGGATACGAATGTAAAGGAAATCATATTCGGTGATCAATCGCAATCTTCCTGGATTCCAAATTGATATGATGATTCGTATTTCATCAAGAACATACGAATTCTACCACTACAATCAATGAACATTCGATCTTCATATCTAAAGATACCGAAAATTCAACCTATGATTGTCTTGCTATGTTCAATTCATCAAGGAGTTCTTCAAGAACACTAAAAGATTCGAAATCTTGTTCATAGCCATCAAAACAACGAAATTCGATATCCTCTAACATCTAAATAATCCTCATTCATGATTCAAGGTGTATGTTATCATATTTTCCAATATATGATCCTCCTAACATCAAGAATCGAAACAATCCTACAAAGAACACTAAGAACACTATGAATCTATAATCATAACCGGCATAATCAAGACATAAACCATCATATCCTTCAACATATAGTTCATATAACCTCAATAACCGTAACAACAACATCACAACCATCTTTATACGAAGCAAATACGGATAGCAATACCAAAAATCCGAAATCAAGGTGTAGAGTTCATCAACATACCTCAAGAACATGAATAGCACAATCAAACTCTTCAAGAACCATTGATATCTTCACACCCAAGCCTTTAATCCATGCTTCAAGCTTATAATCAAGTTGGAAGAGGTTTATCCTCACTAACACACTCATAGGGATGAAGTTTGAAGGAGGAATTAGCTTTTCTCTCGTGGAGAAATGAGAAGCCGATCTTCATTTTATAAACTGCATTGTTCATTACGTACGTTACCTATACTCCATTACGTACGTAAAAGGCTTAGCGTATGCTATACTCAAATCCTTAGCGTACGCTAACGTTTGGACAAAGCTCACTGACCTGTTTCGTTCACTTGCTTACGTACGTAATAATTCCTCCATAACGTACGTAATACGTACGTTGACTTGCTACAGTAAATGTCCAGTTAGCGTACGTTATACACTAATCGTAGCGTACACTAACTCAGCATTGACTCACCGTGCACGTTCCTCGCCGGAAGCTGCCGACCGTGGATCCGACCTGTCGGCCATAGCCTGAGCTGGCTGATTCCTCTCGTTATGTACGTAATGCCTTATGCATAGCGTACGTAATACTTAGCAACTTAACGTACGTTAACTCTACTCATTAACGTACGTAATCCTTGTACCTTAGTGTACGCTAAGTATACATCGTAGCGTGCACTAATGTGGCTATACTTAGCCATTTTCAGCTACTCTTGTCCAACATCTCGACATGCAGAATACAAATATACGACACACTGAATACGTATACTCAACACATAGTATCCTCAAATGTAATTGTTGACCAAATACGACAATTATACTAATACTGACATCTCAGTCCTTCATTTATTTTATCCATAATGTACAGATTCCACGCTGTACAACATGACTCGGATAAAATAATATTAAACAACCGTAGTAGAAATTTCGGATATTACAGAAGTCTCTAATGGATACCAAGATAGAATTCTTTCTCCTATAAGTGAGCTGGTAATGTCTTATGCGATTAATGGCAAATGAGATCATAAGTCTTTGGCCAAAGCAATTAGAGCTAGTTGAATTTGAAACTAGAGAACTCGCTGATCTCGGTTTGCATTAACAAATGCATAAAGTCAAGTTATAATAGGGTTTGACATTACCGTTGTAACACCCCCAATCTGCTCAGCGATATTACACGCCGTAGAACCTTTCCTCAAGGATCTACCAGGATGGTAACAACAAACGAACAACTCGACAATGCCTTTAAGGCTACAATAACTCAGTAGACCGACTTGGTCTTTCAATAAAAACATACAACTCAATTACAATACATGCCCACGCAGGGGTCGAGTACAACACACTCCCATACAATGGGGAAAGAATACTGCAGCGGAAAAAGAAAATACAACTAAACCAATACGACATCAAGGGGTCCTTGTGTGATTAGTATCGTTCATCTTTCATCATCCTTCATGCCGACTCTGTGTTATGCTCCAAAACCTGAATGCAATACAGACATCCACCCCCCGATTACTCGGGGGTTAGCAAAATTCCACTATTTTGTTAGTGCAAGTACAAAGTGCAAATACGAGCCAAATAATCACATTCCACGAATAACAATAACCAGGAATCCTCAAAGATCCAAACATAACGAAAAGTACTTCCCGAGGCAAGAGTTTGGGTAAAACATTCCAAAACCGAAAGATCGCAAATCGAGAGGATAATTGACAAAACCTTTTAAAAATGCCCTCGAGAGTTTTCAACGTAAACCATTTAGGATTATCGAATCCTTCTCTTTCCAAAATCAACAGGGGTCACAACCCAACAGTTTTGTTTTCGCAAATTGAAAACCACTAACAATTCACAGGGTCAGAACCCACATCACGTGTCCTCGACGGACATAAAATCAACACAACATAATCACACACAAGCATCGCCTAGGACCAGGACGAAGCCACAAATCCCACCCGAGGCCTCTAATGACCCTCCCGAGCTGGCTAGCGAAACACATTCACAAATCATAAACACACCAGCGTGAACACTTGTCACGGCATCTCACGGTTGGATCAATCACTTGTTGTCTCCTGACCATATGATCACATGCCATATGTCACCGTAGATATTCTTTGGCGCTCACGGTTGGATCAATCACTTGTTGCATCCTGACCACATGATCGCATGCCATGTGTCACTGCAGTTTTTATTAGGCTCTCACGGTTGGATCAATCGCTTGTTGCATCTTGGCCACATGATCGCATGCCATGTGCCACCGTAGGCCCCGCCCACATCCATACATTCACACACAACACAATACAACACATATATTCAAACAATTCACCCAGAGGCATCAAACACTTAGCAAAACACCACGTCAAACCACAATGCACCGAAATGAAACAATAGACGTACACACGCAATACCAAGTGCAACATCAACACCAAACATATCCATAGGATTCACATAGTCATTCACAAACCACACCATTCACAAACCACACGCGTTTTGAAAGCAAGCCTTTAACAAGGCTAAACCGAATCCTTTGAAAGCTCAATTCTAGTGACAAAACAAACACATTTAGACGGTCACTAATTATCATATCCACAAAACAAGAATTATATGGACAAGGTACTTGCCTCGAAATCGGCACGCAAGTATTCCGACAAACACGGCTCAACCGGGAAGCTTCGAAACGCCCGATGCTATCGAAACGGAAGACGACGACGAACGGAAGGGTTCGACGCGGTTTCTTCACAAGAAACTAGACTCTAACATCATATAATCAATAAATCAACGATCATACGAGGAAGAATAATCGTAGAACGTCCGAAAACCCCTCTAAGACATTCTACCGGATACCTTCAAGGTGTCGATCAAGAACTCGACCAAAACAACGAATCGATACGATCCAACCATGGAATAACAAGAGAAATAATATAATATATCTAAATAATAATCAATCCATCACAATCCTAAGTTAAATCGGATTAAATGGATAAACACAACCAAAACACCCAAATTCCCCAAAACTAGATTTCTAGAAAATCTGACCTCATTCGCTCGATCAAGGGATGTTATAGGATGGATGATTGATGATATGAACTCCAAGACTTCATGGATTTGTTGTATGACAACATGTCTCCACGCCCAAGAAGTCTCCATCCGCAGAAGAGGAAGAACGAAGTGAGAAAAATGGTGAAAAAACATCTGCTGGCCTTAAATAGGCTCACTACCGGCCATATAACGTACGTAATCGGCCATGGCGTACGGCCGTAACCGGCCATGGCCGAACCAACTGCCCCAAATCTACCGGCCCATTACGTATGTTACCGGCCAGGGCCTTACGTACGTAACCGGCCATTGCGGCCGTAACTGCCGGGCCATAGCGACCGTTACTCGGCCAGGTCCTGCCAGCCGGGACTCGGTCGATCCGACGGTCCGAAAAAATCCCAAAACTCAGACCTGAATGTAAACCAAAAACACGGTTACAAAGTACTCGCAATGACGAATTCGAGCACTAAAAGAACACACGATTCCGACCACCTAAAGGCTCGAAATTCGACAACGGAAAGTAATTACCCCAAACTTTAGGAAATTACGAAAATAGCCCAAAACATCCGAAATACATGATACACGATCGAAACACCAGGCCAGAGCTCGAAACATGAATAATAACATTAAATGAACTTACGAGAAACTTGAAACAACAGTTTCGGATGAGATTCGCAAGAATCGAACTCAAGTGCGGAAAAACCGCTTAAGAACACGAAACTCAACAAAAAGATACCGAAACAAACTCGGACATCAAAAAGTGCAGAAATAAATATTCTCAAAATGATGAAACGGTCACGAACGAGTCGTCAAAATGGGCTCCCGCCGGAAAAAAAGAAAATCACCGAAATCCGAAATTGCGGGTATTACATTCTACCCTCCTTAAAAGAAGTTTCGTCCCGAAACTTAAAACAAGTAGGGAGAAGCAATATCCCCGCCAGGAAAACTCGACGAGATACACAAAAACCGAAAACTCGCGCCCAACAGCGAAACGCTGCAAGAAACGCAAAGAGACATACGGCGTGAAAACATGCTCCACGACGACCAACACAACGCCACCGATAGAGACATAATAAAACCAACAAGTGACAAGCGTCATCAAACAAATAATACAACCAAGTTGATTATCCGAACAATCAAAAAACACAAAGCACCCATTACAAGGAAACACGCACAATCAAGAAATTAGAAATAAATACACAAACGATCCACAAGGACAACCACAAATAATTCGGACTACGCTGAAGTCCTCAATGTAACACCCCAAATCACAAATGGACATTACACGCCATAAAACCTTCATGAGGTCTACCAAGCTAACACATAACACACCAACCGAATATGAAATCCCATAAGACACAATCATCAAGTAAAATAGGGCCGTGGCCTCGGCCAAAACATTTTAATCCAGTAACGAAAAATGTAACCACAGTAAATCTGTTGCCCACGCAGGGGACTTTAACCAATAAAGAAAAATAAAATGGACTCGAGCCTCATCATCATGCCAGTCCATCCTTTGCGTGTGCATCCCGTGCCAGCTCCTCAGCTCGACCAGTACCTGAAATGCATAAGACGCATTTCCCCCATTTAAGGGGTTAGCATTCGAATAGCTAGTGCAAGTACATAATTACACAACATTATATACATACGTGATTCAACGCAAACAAGCCATTTAGGAAAGACATTTGAAATCAATATTACGGAATATCAGATTTACATCAAAAACAGTATATCCTCAAGTTTTCCACATCATAACCATCCACGCTTGGTCTCACGACCGTACCCCTTAGTATCGGCCACCAAAGGTCCCGTCGAACCGTACCCGGGTGAGAAACCACTTCCGCGGCCGTACCCCTTAGTATCGGCCCCCAGAAGTCCCGCCGAACCGTCCCTGGGTGGGAGAACATCAACACACGCACCCAAGTCCACTTTCGTGGCTGCACCCCTTAGTATCGGCCCCCAGAGGCCACATATGCCATCCCCGGGTGGAAGAGCAACAATCATAAATCATTCAATAATACAATTTACGTCATTCGCATCAAAACCGTACACACACAATGAAATGTAATACATGTACTTGCCTTGGATAACATGAGGCGAAGAAAATGGTGAAAGGAAGGGTTTTGGTCCGAATAATCTTCACAAATCCGATCCTAACAACAATAGAGACTCAATCAACTACAATTCCACTGAGAAATTACGATACACCGGACACTATGAAGGCATAAGGGTTAATCTAGATTAACGAAGGGGAAGAACTCAGAATTAACCCACAAAACTACTAGGAAAGACTAAAACCATGATCACATAACTATAATCATCTATCAATCGAAGCAAAAACGGGAATAACAATAGATTATAGTCAAGAACCCTAATATTAGGTAAAATGCCAAAATACCTCAATTTCACGTTGAAATGGTGGAAGGAAGATGATCGATTCGTGCTATAAACTCCAATCCCGAGTTATATGATGATAGAATGAAATATCCGAATGAAATAGCCCAAAATCGCCAAGAAGGAGTGGAGAGCCGAGAGGAAAAGACAAAAATGGGGTTAAAACCCGTGTCTGTCCTATTTATACTGACAGAACACGGCGCAACAAACGGCCCAAATGGCGCCGTGTTCAGCGCCATATTGCAGGTCAGCGGGCGACCCCTGTGCGACACGGCGCAAAATGCCGCGGGTCTTGCGCCGTATCGCAAGGTAGCAAGCACCACTGGGCAACACGGCGCACAGACACGGCGCAGAATGCCGCGGGTCTTGCACCATTTTGCACAGGTCAGGCCAGACCACCTCTTGACACAAGACGACGCTACCATAACTGAAAAAGACGATACACCAAAACACGATATGCCGACCCAATGGTCCGAGAAAATTGCATGTAACGAAAAATAATATCTAATAACCCAAACGGTCCGAGGTACACAACCAAAGTCGAACAAGAAACAAATTCCCTAAACTTATAGGAATTTACAAAACGGCCCAAACATCCAAAATTCATGATATAACGTCGGATTAACAATCTGAAACTCACAACAAGCGCAACTCAACCAAACGAACTTGTGGAAACAGAGAAATAGTGAAATCGAACGAGTTTTACGAGAATTGAGCGTAGATGCGATAAAATATAGTTCGAGGCGAAAATACGCAAAAACATCACCGAAACTCATCCAAATGGAAAAACTCAAAGAACAATATCGATCCATAATCCCAAAACAGTGACAAGCGAGTCTTCCGAAACGAACATACACCAAAAATAGAAATTACCAAAAATAAAGAGTACGTATATTACATTCTCTCCCCCTAAAAATAAGTTTCTTCCCGAAACTTAGAACACGAATAACTCGGGGTATCTCGAACTCATACTCTCCTCCATCTCCCACGTGGCTTCCTCGGATCCATGCCTCGACCATTGCACTTTAACCAAAGGAATGGTTTTGTGCCTGAGTTGCTTCACCCGACGCTCTAAGATCTGAATCAGCCTCTTCTCGAAGGTAATGTCGGGCCCCAACTCGATCCCTCCAAAATAGATGATATGTCTAGGGTCCGATACATGCTTCCTAAGCTGGGAAACATGAAATATGTTATGCACGTGGCTCAAGGACGGCGGCAAGCCTAACCGATATGCAAGCTCTCCAACTCTATCTAGAACCTCGAATGGTCCAATAAATATCGGACTAAGTTTACCCTTCCGACTGAAATGGTAAAATCCCCGTGTCAGCGACACCTTAAGCAACACATGGTCTCCCACCTCAATCTCCAATGGCCGGCGACGTGTATCGGCATCCGATGTATTGGTTGATCATTGTTATTGATCGTATGAACATTCGGACTGTACGTCGATGTTCGGGATTTGTTATCATTATCATGTGGTAGTTGATCTACAGATATGTTGTATATTATTGGTTTATCCAGGTTGAGATTTGATTGCGTAATCCGACAGACAGGATTCAGCATAGATTGGATTATTTCCGCACTTGTGAGTTATGATGATGTTTTGAGGATTCTTGATATTGTTTGATTACGGTACATATGTTTGTTGTTGAGTTCATTTAGTCATTTGAGAATGCGAAATGTGGATTATGGTAAGCATTGAATTGTTTTGGATTGCTATGGATTGGTAAGGTTATGACGGTAAGATTACGTTGGTAGTATTCTTACTATATTATTACATTGATATGTAATTATTTATGATGATGTGATCGATATCATTATTGAGTATTGTGGCTGACCCCGTCGTAGGCTTTATTTTTAGGTACACGGAGATCGAGCTAGTAGCAGTCATGAAGGGGTGAGCTTCCCGAGTGATACTGGCTGTGGCATGATTTTGAGTATCGAGTATTCTTTTATGAGTGTTTTTTTCCGCTGCAAATGTGTATTTTGAACTGCATTTTATCCGTTGCGTGTGTATATTTTAAAATGGCTCTTTGGTATTTTTACCAACTCGTGTGTATTTCAAATGGCCTTTTTGGCATTTTACGAACTTGGGTTATTTTTGTCAAACTATTTTTCCCAAATTATTTTATCGGTACCTTTAAGTGGTGGTTTAACATACATTTTGAACTGTCGAGATTTGGCATTTCGCCTCGTATTTTCAAATGCTATTTTATGATGGTATTTGGTATCTTGTAAATGGCTTTTGTGAGTTTTTGAAATATTACCATCATCGGCCTTTTTGGCGTCTTTGAACGTTTTTGAAATAGTTTTGTAAATGTTTTTTAGCCTGGTGGGTTTCGACGCGGGGCCCACGGTGCTGTAATATCCCGGATGGTTTTGCGGGTGTTACAGAAGATGGTTTCATAGCTTGGGTTTTGTGAACCCAGGCGTGTGTGTTATGTGGCTCTACCGGTACGGTAGTAGCGTGATTTTTGAAAATGAGTTTTTCTGACTTTTGAGTCAAATCGATTTTTGGAGTTTCAAAAATTTTGAGATACTTTTCAAATTACTATTTGTGAGATTGGTGTGTGTTGGTATTGTATTGAGACTTCGTGTGGGAGTCGTGTGCTAGTATCACGGGAGATCATCGGCTTCACGCACCTGTAAGTATATTGGTTTGGTTATTCGCTTGTGGCGATGTTTGATTGCTTTCGTGATGAGTTTGTAAATTTTGGTTGATCTGTTGTTTGTGGCAAGGTTGCAAGTTTCGAGGACGAAACTTATTTTAAGGGGGTAGTATGTAATAACCGGATTTTCAGTATAAATTTTTCGCGTTATTTTATCTGAGATATACTGTATGGTTTGGTATCTATACAGTATGGATAAAATAAATTGAGGACCGAGACAGTTATACTTGTGTAATTGACGTTTTGATTGACAGTTATATTGAGGATTTGTTGTATCAGGTTGAACTGATTTGGATATCAGGTATATCGTATGAGAATATTTTTGGGTTGAGTAAATATGTATTAAGTATGCTGTATGTTCGTATCCAGTATGTCTAGACGTCGGACAGGAACAATTGAATTTTTGTCTAAGTATAGAGGCCATTACGTACGCTAAATTTCAGAGCTAATGTACGTTAAATTGATAGTGTTACGCACGTTATGGCTAATGTATTACGTACGTAACAAAGGGAATCAGACTTGTGTCCGACAGGTGGGACCCTTGGTCGGCGTATTTCGGCGAAGAATGTGCATGGGCAAGTCAACTACGTATTACGTACGCTATACAGGATGTATTACGTACGTAATATGAGGTTTTACTATAGCAAGTCAACGTACGTATTACGTACGTTATGGATAAAATGTTACGTACGTAAAGTAGTGAACGAAATGAGGCAGTTAACTCTGGACTGTCGTTACGTACGCTACCAAGGACATATAGCGTACGTAAGGTTGTGTTACGTACGTTAACCAGGAAGGTTACGTACGTAACGAGCTCGATTTTTTTATAAGGGGGCCCCCGTCTTTCATTTCTCTTCAGCTTTTTACTTCGTTTTTCGTCTCCAAACTCTGAGAGAGGGAGATTTTGACTTTCCTAAGTCAATTATGAGCTTGGAAACATGGGATTGGAGCATGGATATGGAGCTATTGTTGATTCTTGAAGTGATTTCTTGTGTAATCCATCTTCTAAGAGGTATGTTGGATAATCTCTTCTTGAATTTCGGATTTTTGATGTTGTTATTGATGAATGATTCGTATGAAGATGATTATGGTACTTTTGTTACGATTGTTGAGGATATATGAATTATATGTTGAAGGAAGATGATGATATGATGGTTTGTGTCTTGATTATGTTGGTTATGCTTATGGAATCATAGAGTTCTTGATGTTCTTGGTAGTGTTGTTGCGATTTTTTATGTTAGGACGATCGTATGTTGAAGAACATGATGATTTACACCTTGGATTATGAATAAGGATTGTTTAGATGTTAGAAAACAGCGGATTATGTTGTTTTATGTATTATGAACGTGAATTCGGATAATTCGTGTTCTTGAAGAACCCTTGAGTAATACATATCATGATTTTTGGAAGGATTTCGGATAATTTTGGAATGTGATTATTCATGATAATAATCGGTAAATTGTTTCCTACGAATTTACAAGTATGAACAAAAAGGAGTCTTGTTGATTCATATTTGGAATCGAGTATGTTATGAAATCCTTAATGTCGAGATGAATTGACATGATTTGAAGAATGTATTTAAGAGATGTTGGTGTTTTGGATATGAATATGGAATATTCATATCTCGAACAAAGTTATGTATTTTGGTACAATATTCGCATAGGAATACGAATATGATTGCGGGTTTGATAAGATCATCTTTCATGTTTGAGTTTGGAAGTTCACACGTATTGAACAAGTGTTCAAATCGAGTGATTGAGTTATTCGAAACCCTTGGAACATGATTACCTATAATGTTGAACTAACCGGATTGATGATGATAATCGGTAATTGGTTTAATTATGAATTTACAAGGAGGAAACTTGTATTCGTATGTAAGATTGAATGTGGAATCCGTAATGCTTAGACACTTGGTTAAATTGATTATTGATATGATTTTCCGATTATGAATTGTGTTATGGTTTTCAATTCATGATCGATTGATTTGGTTGTTTGGATTTGTGTTTAATTGGGATATTGTGGAACCGTTGGGTTTATTGATCGGTTATATTGATTATCGAGTTGCGACTTGTATCGTGGATATGAGTTCGTATTTGTTTGAGTTGTATTGTTCGGTTTTGTTTATGATCGGGGTATTGTTGAGTCGTTGAGTTGCTTGGTTGGCTATGTCGGTTATTGATTGTTATCAGATTGTTGTTAATTGATTATTTCAATAGGTTGAGGTGTTTGATCGTGGATTATGACCGTTGTGTTGAGGTTGAGGTCGAAGAGTTCGTAGATTGCTTTTGGTCGGGGCTGAGGAGCTCGTAGACAAAGGCAATGGATATTGGTAACGGCTTTGTGATATCGGTACCGAGGGAAGTTTATACTTGTTCAGTTTATAATATTTTATGAATGGTTTCGTTTTCATTTCATTTATAATTCGTATAGCAATGTTGTTAGAAATGTAAGTTGTCGGGATAATGGTTTGTATATCGTGCTCTGGTTGTATTAAATCATAAGGTATATGATTTAATTGTGCTCAAGGAAGATGTGAGTTATCTTTGGTCAAGGATATAGAATATCGGATATCGAGGATAGTTATCGTGATGACATAAGTATCGGGATAAAGGTTTATTGGTATTGAATGGATGGTACCTTATTTGTGATTATTCGTATAACTGTGTATTCATTCAGGGATGTTGTTCGTGGAAAAGATGTTGTCTTCGGCTTTGAGGTGATTTATGTATTGTTCAGTTATGAAATAATTATTATGTTGAGTTGTTGTATATGTTGTACGTTGAGGCTTCGTATATTGAGATTCGTATTGGTTGTTCGTTGAGGGATGTTGATCCCAGGACTATTGTTGGTATTAATGGTTGTGTTGATCATCTCATTGAGGGATGTTGATCCCATAACTGTTGTCTGAGATTGTTGATCGTATGGATTATCCTTTGGGGTTTGTGATCCCAGGATTGTTGTTTTGAATATTGATTGGTTGTGTCGACTTTTCGTTGTCAGTCTGTTGTTGTTCACTTCGGTGAGTCTTTGATCCTTATTGGATATGCGTTTCCTTGAGTTTCGTTGTCATGTTGCATCGTGACATATCTAGAGCCATATCTGCGTGCCGATTGGTTATTGTGTAGGATTTTTAGCTGGGCACACTATGGTTATGTGTTGATATTGCCACATTGAACCGTGCACACGAGACGTAGTTCGTGAGGATAATTAGGTACAAGACCACACGCGTATTTGATCAATACCCAGGGTGGCTTGTGCACAGACACTTTTCCGGATAGGGTGTACTATGATTTCCATCTTTGAGCCATATTGTTTGGTCGTTCATCCTCCATTTATGGTTGGGTATGTTCGACGGTTTACGACTGTTTGTTCATACGCCCTAGGGGTATGTTCGATAGTTGGTGTCATTTCTTTGAGTTCCTTTATTGTTGATCATTTGGAGTTTACCTTGTTGATGGTAGTCTCGGTTATTGTTGGTCCTTTGTTGGTCATTTGGAGTTTACCTTGTTGATGGTATTCTCAGTTATTGTTGGTCCTTTGTTGATCATTTGGAGTCTACCTTGTTGATGGTATTCTCGGTTATTGTTGATCCTTCGTTGATTGTGTTTGGGATTTAACTTGTTGATGGTATTCTCGGTTATCGTGATCTTTTGTTGGCCGTATTGGAGTTATCATGTCGATGATATTCTCACTGATGTATTGGTTGATCATTGTTATTGATCGCATGAGCATTCGGACTGTACGTCGATGTTCGGGATTTGTTATCATTATCATGTGGTAGTTGATCTACAGATATGTTGTGTATTATTGGTTTATCCAGGTTGAGATTTGATTATGTAATCCGATGGACAGGATTCGGCACAGAATGGATTATTTCCGCACTTGTGAGTTATGATGATGTTTTGAGGATTCTTGGTATTATTTGATTACGGTACAGATGTTTGTTGTTGAGTTCATTTCGTCATTTGAGAATGCGAAATGTGGATTATGGTAAGCATTGAATTGTTTTGGATTGCTCTGGATTGGTAAGTTTATGACGGTAAGATTACGTTGGTAGTTTTCTTACTATATCATTACATTGATATGTAATTATTTATGATGATGTGATCGATATCATTATTGAGTATTGTGGCTGACCCCATCGTGGGCTTTATTTTTAGTTACACGGAGATCGAGCTAGTAGCAGTCGTGAAGGGGTGAGCTTCCCGAGTGCTACTGGCTGTGGCATGATTTTGAGTATCGAGTATTCTTTTATGATTGTTTTATTCCGCTGCAAATGTGTATTTTCAACTGCATTTTATCCGCTGCGTGTGTATATTTCAAAATGGCTTTTTGGTATTTTTACCAACTCGTGTGTATTTCAAATGGCCTTTTTGGCATTTTACGAACTTAGGTTATTTTCGACAAACTCTTTTTCCCAAATTATTTTATCGGTACGTTTAAGTGGTGGTTTAACGTACATTTTGAACTGTCGAGATTTGGCATTTCACCTCGTATTTTCAAATGGTATTTTATGACGGTATTTGGCATTTTGTAAATGGCTTTTGTGAGTTTTTGAAATATTACCATCATCGGCCTTTTTGGCGTCTTTGAACGTTTTTGAAATGGTTTTGTAAACGTTTTTTAGCCTGTGGGTTCCAGCGCGGGGCGCACGGCGTTGTAATATCCCGGATGGTTTTCGGGGTGTTACAGTATTGATAATGGATAATAGTGTGTCAAATTGATAACAATCGTCATGGATTCAAACATGCATGTGACAATAAGTTCTACAACAGTCACAGGTATAAATACATTATGTGACCATAACAATACTGATCTTGTAGGATGGATCAGCTTGGTTATCCGTTTCTCCTCTCCCTTATTCGGATGGATCAGGTTGGTTATCCGTCCTTCAGATTTAGATAGGATTTATTTTTATTCGATTGCTTGGTTGCTTATGGGTCCGCACATTAGCCCACGGTTTTAGTGGTGTACCTTGTACTGATCTAGCGGGCCGTAGGCACTTTAGTTTTTAGGTCCCGGATTATGTCCAATTTTGGTCATAATTCGATTTTGAGTTATTTGGTCTACAGGTCCGCACATTAGCCCACGATTTGTGGTGCACTTTGTACTTCTTTAGCGGGCCGTAGATTTTTCCGATGTTTGGACCCGAATTATGACCCATTTTTGGTCATAATTCGGGGTTGATACTATGTGTTTCTTGATTTTATTATCTACAGGTTGGTGGGTCCCGCCTCAACCCCCCGTCCACTCTGGACGTTTTCTTTTTTTTAAAAAAAAAAAAAACACATTTACAGCTATGGTTTAAGTAATTCTCAGTGCCTATAATACAAACAATAGTCACACATAACAATTTTTAAGTGTCTAAATGATAAAATAGGTCATACTAAAAACAAATTGTTGTAGTCTTAAAGTTAATATTGGCCATATTTACAAACACTTTTGTGTCTATAAATCAAATATAGTCATTGTTTATTAGATTTTCTTTTTCGAAAAAAATATAAAATAGTCACACTTACAAGTATTTGTATGTCTGAAAGATAGAAACAGTCATGGTAAATAACATGTATGTGGCTGTAAGTTATATGATAACCATAGTTAAAAAAAATGTGTCATTAAAATACTTTTGGCCATTGTTTGATTAATTCTATGTCTTTAAAAGATAGACAATAATCATAATAAATACATATTATTGTGACTAAATAATAGCAAGCGCCACTTTGAAAATAAATTCATGTGGCCAATGGGTGAACAATGGTCACTAAAAAAATAAAATTGTGTGTCTAGAAAGAGTTTATGGCCACAAAATAAGATAAAATGCACGATTACAACAACAAAATTTCTTACCCAATAGCCACGGTTTTATGCTATGACTACAGTTTTTCAGTTTTACAGCCACTTAATTTTTCCGTACGTTTTCTCGACGGACATAAAAATCAACACAACATAATCACCCAAGATACGCAAATCTTGGTCACACGTCCAAGGTACTCGACCCGGCAAAACACATTCACAAGTCGTATACACACCAGCGTGATCACATGTCACGGAATCTCACAGTTGGATCAATCACTTGTTGTCTCCTGACCATATGATCACATCCCATATGTCACCGCATGTATTCTTATCATCTCACGGTTGGATCAATCATTTGTTGCATCCTGACCACATGATCGCAAGCCATGTGTCACCGTAGATTGTTTTAGGCTCTCACGGTTGAATCAATCACTTGTTCCATCCTGACCACATGATCACATGCCACGTGTCACCATAGACCTCGACCATATCCACGCATTCACACAAATAACATATCACACCAAGGATATTCCAACAATTCACCCAGAGAAAAACAAACACAGCGCAAAACGTAAACATCAAACCCACAACGCACCGAAAGGAGGCAATATATGTACACAAACATTATCAAGCGCAACATCAACACCAAACATATCCTTAGGATTCACGTAATCATTTACGAAACACACCAATCACAAAATACACATGGGTTTTGAAAGAGAGCCTTTAACGAGGCTAAACCAAATCTTTTGAAAGTTTGTTTCAAACAACCAAACAAACACATTTAGACGATCACCGATCATCATATCCACAAAACAAGAAATGTATGAACAAGGTACTTACCTCAACTAATCACAAACACGGAGAATCGGCCGAAGTAGGATGGCGCGAACCGACTATGAACCCGCCGACTATGCTGAATGCCAACTCGCGACTATAAACTACGAAGGACAATAACAACAATGAAAATGAATTCCGTAACACGACCCAAAGCCATTGAATTAAAGGAACAAACGACGAAAGTTCAAGGGTTTCCCCCAAAATGGCCAAGAACACGAATTGACCCGACCAAAACATGAAAATGGAATTCCAAACCGGAATATGGATATACAATCCATAGGATATGTTTAACAACATCATTTAACAATAATCGCTTCATCAAAATCGGGTGGAAATACGAAATCAAGAACAAAACTTCCAAAAGTCAACTCTAGGGAATCAAGAAAAATACCTCGGATCAATGATGAAGAACACAAATTGGTGTTGTTAATCTACACCAAGAACTCGAGGAGGATGATATCTCCAAGACAAATCGCCCAAAAATAGCCCCTAAATCGCCTAGACCATGAGGAAGAAGAAGAAAAGAGAGGAAATGAAATCCTCTCCAAAATCCTCTGACATATAACCCTGCTGACTCGCGTGTCGTGGCGCAGGCTGAGTGTGCCGTGGCCCGTGACTGGAATTTGAGAGCAGTTTCCAGGCCGTGCTGCGGCCCGGAACAAGCGTGTCGCGGCCCAGAACAAGCGTGCCGCATCCCGTGGTACAGCCGCGCCCTGCTCCGGTCCTGCAGGGTGTGTGCCGCGGCGCACAACCCCTTGTGCCGCGGCGCACCCTGTTTGAGCCCAAAAAGTACCGAAAAATCACGATATGTGATCAAATAACAAAACCGAAGTTCACAACACGTCAAAAAACATTAAACGGACTTACGAGAAACACGAAACAACAGTTTCGAACGAGATTCGCAAGGATCGCACTCATGTACAGAATATTCGCTAAGAAGCACGAAATCCAACAAAACGACAAAAAGTGAAGAATTAATCATTATCAGAATGACGAAATGGTCACAAGCGAGTCGTCAAAACGGACTCCCGTCAAAAAAATAAAATTATCGGAAATTGAAAATTGCGGATATTACATACTACCCTCCTTAAAAGAAGTTTCGTCCCGAAACTTAAAACAAGTAGGGAGAAGCAATACCCGCCAGGAACCACTCAACGAGGTACACAAGAACCGAAAGACTCACCCAAAGGTGAAACACTACAAGCAACACAGAGAAACATATGGCGTGAAATCACACTCGACAACAACCATCACAATGTCACAAGCAGAGACATAATAAAACCAACAAATGTCAAGTATCACTAAACAGGTAGCACAATCAAATCAAATACACGAACAATCACAAAACATAAGGTACCTATTATAAGAAAATACGCACAGTCAAAAAATAGAAATTAAACACACAACGATTCGTGAGGGTAACCACGAAGAACTCCGACCACACCGAAATTCTCGAAACCACACTAGGCATCTCGATTTCCTTTCGGAGTAGAGACGCAAACTCGATCCCCAAACCTCTCAGCTAACGGTGAACGACAATTCTTCGCGGCATGAGATCAGGCAACAACAATCGATCAACCACGATTGAACAACAATGATCGAACAACAACGATCGAACAACAATGGTCGAACAACAACGGTCGAACAACAACGATTGAACAACAATGATTGAACAACAATGATCGAACAACAACGGTCGAACAACAACTCCAATGTTCACACTCCAACTCAAGGCATTAAAAGAGCTTGTAAAAACTAAAAGATGTTAATTTCGTACATGGTTCACAAGAATCCAACCGAACTCGGAAAAGTCACAACGATAAACAGATTGATCTGAAACAAGGTCACAACTCGTTCGAACGATGGCAACCGAGATACCAAACAAGTTCAGAAAGTATCAACGAACATGAGCGAGTCGATAGAATTGCGAAAGAGAAAATGCAGAAGTCAAAAGTAATACGGGTATTACATTCGACCTCTTTTAAAAGAAATGTCGTCCCCGAAACTCACAACAACGGAAGCAAGGTAACAACACAAAAAGAAACCGATATAAACATCTTTCATGGGCCTCTTAGAGCCGATCCTGATATCTGTGCTGAAGCTTGTGCCCTGGAAGACTCGGTAACCAACTCATAAGACTGGATTCTGTGTCCCTCGAGTCCGCACTTGTAACACATTACTGGCGAGAAGGACAATTAGTACATACATGCCCCAACACATTATAGTTGAAACACTTCGGCATACCGAATATACAACTGCTAGGTACAATAGAAGATCACATCACAAAACAACATATCGGAGATTCCAACTCAGCACGACATATCAATGTAAGGCAACCCACATATACAGGAATGATAGGTTTAAAAAATGAAAACCATCTTTTGGAAAATAAATTTGGAAATACTAGTTGATCTTGAGTATCATATTTCAAAAAAGTAATGCAAACATCGTTATCGAGACTTTGAAAAAAAACATCTTGAGTTTGATAAAAATTAGGACACTTTTCTTTTAATTAAAACTTTTAGAAATATTCAACCTTCGGGTCTAAGCAAATGCGTTTCTAAGTTACTGAGAATATCTCAAAATATTTTGGTCATCAAAGTAGATGAATTTTGATACCTATAGTTGCGCTAGTAGGCGCCTCGAAAATGTAATCCATTTTGAAAGTACATCTCGAAAATCATTCTCTAAGATACTCAAGGTTTTCAAAAGAAAAAAATCCATTAGGCTAGAATACCCAAAAACTCATGCGTATCAACATTCGGTTACACACCTGTAATACCTCCGGTATTTCATGCTTGATTATTTTGTACTGTGTGAATTTTTGTAATGTGACGTCATTTCTATTTATGTATTTCATTGAGTGCTAGATATTTGTGCGATGTAAATGAAACGGAGGTGACATGCCTTGACGCCGTGGGACGATCGTCGGTGCGAATATGATGGTGGCCAACGTCTTGTTCCCCGATAATTGTTGACGAGTGGAAGGTATGGTCACCCCGAGATGGTTAGAATGTGATATGTGGCCAAAGAGTTTATGTCTAACGCACGCTAGAGTTTATGTCTAACGCGCGTTAGAGTTTTGTCTAACGCGGGCCACAACTTATGCCTAACGTATGCTATATTCCGATTGTTATGTACGTTAAGGTCGTTATATTACGTACGTAATGGGTGAGTGAGTCTCCCGACTAGAATCTTTCTTTTGACACGGACGGAGCTACTTTCGGTGGGCTAGAGGACAAACGAGTCAACTCTTCATAACGTACGTTATCTCCCAAATTTAACGTACGTAACACTTGGGCACATTTCGGGCAGTGGCGGTCTTTACGTACGATGTCATTGAACTGTTACGTACGTAAGAAGCCTTACGTACGTAACACCATTATCATTAACGTACGCAAAACCAAGTTTTATAAAATGACAATTCCCTTCTTCATTTGCACGACCCAACACTACAAGATAACACCCTTGGAGAGATTTCCTAGCCTCATACTCGGTCTTAGCCTCTTATATACTTGAATTAACACTGAGGAAGTGGTTTCTTGAGCTCCGGTGAAGATTATCCAAGTTGTTCAAGTCACTTCTCGTTTCTCCTCGTGGTTCTTGTGGATTCGCCAGCTCTCTTCATTATTCTTCTTCTAATAAGATAAGCCACCAATCCCTGGAGTTATATCTTCGATGTTCTCTTATATATATTTAGTTGATTGCGGGTATCGGGTAGATTTTTGCCAACCTTCGTAGACAACCTTTCGAATGGAATTGTAGTAACCGGAGTTATCGTTTCTCATATGTTTTGTTTCATGCAAATCATATCTATCATACGAAATTTCATCTCAAATCATCACTAGGAATGTAATAATTTGACGAATCAATTGTACGAGAATTCGTAGTGGTCCGCCACCGTATATTTCATTGTTGTAGCCACCCTTACCTTGTGATTTTTGACACTTAGTGAACTAAGGAAAACAATTCGATAGTATAATCATTATTGGATATCAAACCACCAAAGTTATTGTGCAATAGAATCCGTCGATCGTAGTATTCGGAATATAGAATAGAATTAGAAAGCATGCGATTCGATTATGCTATAATCATTTGTCGACAACCGAAAAATGATAGGGATAATCTTGTTGAGCAAATCGATATATATCTAATGTTAACTGTAGAATTGAACGGAATAATGGTACACCGTACTTACGAACTTAGAAATGATACTAATATCGACAATTAAAACTACGCTAGGAATCCGATTAGGAAAGGGAGACTAGTTTATTCATCATGAACCGTACGAGGTATTAATCAGATATTACGTGGCTAGGTTAAGATCGAGCGGGCGTGGGGACTCCGTTTATCGCAAAGCACCTACTATCGGATCACAGGCAAGTGAAATCTTGCTCGAGAATTTTCTAATATTAATGTTATACCGTATGTGCGTATGTGCCATTTTGATGAATCCCGATGGTTGTCTTTCTCTAAAATATGTTATAAATGGGCCGATGTGTTGGGGATAAAACCTGTATGGTACCCGTGTGGAAATGTGTTAGGGGGTAAGACCCGAATTGGGTGCCTATGTTCCGGGGTATTCACGTGTGGATACTTCCGTGACCCTTGGTTGCGACCTTGGGGCTTATGTGATAAAAGAGAGAGACAACGTCGGTTGAGTGATGAAATATTCCCTGTTGATTACTAGATACTGTGATTGTAAAAATAGCGTATATCATTGTTAGTAGCTGTTATTGGTATGCATTCTCTGACCCTGGTTACCTGGTATGATTCGTCATACCAGGTAAAATTGTTCATCATGTGCAGGACACTCCCGAGGGGTCCGGTCAGACTTGAGCGGTGTTGGAATTATCTCTAGCCGCTGCTTAAATTGAAATAAATTTTTTGTTCTTTTGAAAAACCTTTGTTGTGTAATAATTGGACTTCGAATTACATTTTTCCTTAAAATCTTTCGACTCACATTATGTAAACCTTGAATTTAATGTTTTATTGCGATTTTCTTAAATTGCCTATTTTTCCAACTAGCCTTGTGGGTCCCACGTGGGATTCACAGCACTGTAATACCTCGAGAGATTTTGGGGGTGTTACAACACCTCATAGCACACGTGTCACGTCGTTCAAATCAATACAAGAAATGTCTCTTCCTTGGAAACAAACAGTCAAATCACAGTTCAAGTTGCCTAGGACCGGGGTTAAACCACTGTCCCACTCGAGGCCTCTACGGACCCTCCCGAGCTGGCTAGCGAATCAAACTCTTGAATCCAGGGCTATACCATTGGATTCCCTCGAGGCCTCGCCGGACCCTCCCGAGGTGAGCAAAACACACACAAATACACCACCAACTCATGAATCCAGGGTTATACCATTGGATTCCCTCGAGGCCTAGTCGGACCCTCCCGAGGTGAGCAAAACACACACAAATACATCACCACTCCGTATTAAGAACAAAGGCTTCCACAAAAAATAATACTTTCAAAACGAGCAAATCATTTTGAAAACCATTAACAGCGAACAAAAACAACAGTCGAAAAGACATAAACAACGACTACACTCCTCATATAAACAAAAGATGAGAGTCGAATAAACACATATCACAGAACCAAAATTCTACATAAGGATCCCATCACTTAACAAATAATCATACAAGTAACTCGCGTCACACGAGGCACAACACTAAGGAGAGAGACTTACATCCAAAGGTCGCACGAAGGTGATGATCGCCCCACGATACTAATCACGACCAACCAACTCAGATAACGCATCGCGACACAACTCAGTCAGACAAAATCCGACGAGACAAAATTCAATAGACACCACTAAACCCGACAGCCTAGGTTTCCACAACATAAGCTCCGATACCATTTATGTAACACCCCTAATCCACTCAGGGATATTACACGCCGTAGACCCTTTCCTCAAGGATCTACCAGGCTGGTAACTAAAATCAAACATCTCAACATCGCCTTTAAGACTAAAATGACTTAGTAGACGGATTTGGTCTTTCAATTAATACATACAACTCAATCTCAATACACACCCATGAAGGGGTCAAAATACAACACACTCCCGCACAACGGGGAAAATACTGCAGTGGAAATAAAGTACAACCAAACCAATACAACAACGTACGGGTCCTCATGTGATTAGTATCGATCATGTTTCATCATACTTCATGCCAACCCTGTGTTATGCTCCCCAAAACCTAAATGCAATACAGACATCCACCCCCCGATTACTCGGGGGTTAGCAAAATTCCACTATTTTGCTACTGCAAGTACAAAGTGCAAATACGAGTCATACAAATCATATTACAAGAATAACAATAACCAGGAATACTCCAAGATTCAAAAATATCAAAAAGTACTTCCCGAGGCAAGAGTTTGAGTAAAACTTTCCAAAATTTAAAGATCACAATTCAAGGGAAACAATTTACAAAATGGTTTAAAAATGCCATCGGGAGTTTTATTAGAAAACAATTTAAGATTATCGAATCCTTCTCTTTTCAAAACCAACAGAGGTTACATCCCAAAGATTTTCTTTCACAAATAAAGACCAACAACAATTCACAGGGTCATAACCCACATCACGTGTCCTCGATGGACATAAAAATCAACACAACATAATCACCTAAGATACGCAAATCTTGGTCACACGTCCAAGGTACTCGACCTGGAAAAACACATTCACAAATCATATACACACCAGCGTGATCACATGTCACAACATCTCACGGTTGGATCAATCACTTGTTGTCTCCGACCATATGATCACATGCCATATGTCACCGCAGGTATTCTTATCATCTCACGGTTGGATCAATCACTTGTTGCATCCTCACCACATGATCACAAGCCATGTGTCACCGTAGATTGTCTTAGGCTCTCACGGTTGGATCAATCACTTGTTTCATCCTGACCACATGATCACATGCCACGTGTCACCGTAGTCCTCGACCATATCGACACATTCACACAAATAACATATCACACCAAGGATATTCCAACAATTCACCCAGAGGAAAACAAACACTTAGCACAACGTAAAGGTCAAACCACAATGCACCGAAAGGAGGCAATATATGTACACACACATTATCAAGCGCAACATCAACACCAAACATATCCATTGGATTCACGTAATCATTTACGAAACACACAATCACAAAATACACGCGGGTTTTGAAAGAGAGCCTTTAACGAGGCTAAACCGAATCTTTTGAAATTTTATTTCAAGCAACCAAACAAACACATTTATATGATCACCGATCATCATATCCACAAAAAAAGAAATGTATGAACAAGGTACTTGCCTCATGTAATCACAAACGCAGAGAATCGGCCTAAGTAGGATGGCACGAACCGACTATAAACCCGCCGACTCCGTCGAACGCCAACTCGTGACTATAAACTACGAAGGCAAATAACAACAATGAAAATGTATTCTATAGCATGACCCAAGGCCTTTGAATTAAAGGAACAAACGACGAAAGTTTAACAGTTTCCCCCAAAATGGCCAATAACACGAATCGACCCGACCGAAACATGAAAACGGAATTCCAAACCGGAATATGGATATACAATCCATAGGATATGTTTAACAACATCATTTAACAATAATCGCTTCATCAAAATCGGGTGGAAATACAAAATCAAGAACAAAACTTCCAAAGTCAACTCTAGGTAATCAAGAAAAATACCTCGGATCAATGACGAAGAACATAAATTGGTGTTGCTAATCTACACTAAGAACTCGAGGAGGATGATATCTCCAAGACAAATCGCCCAAAAATCGCACCTAAATCACCTAGACCGTGAGGAAGAAGAAGAAAGGATAGGAAATGAAATCCTCTCCAAAAATCCGCTGACATCTAGCCCTGCTGACTCGCGTGCCGCGGCGCAGGCTCAATGTGCCGTGGCCCGCGGCTGGAATTTGAGAGAATGTTTCCAGGTCGTGCCACGGCCCGGAACAAGTGTGCCGCGGCCCTTGGTACAGCTGCGCCCAGCTCGGGTCCTGCAGGGTGTGTACCGCGGCGCGCAACCCCTTGTGCCGCGGCACACCCTGTTCGAGCCCAAAAAGTGCCGAAAAATCACGATATGTGATCAAATAACAAAACCAAAGTTCACAACACGTCTAAAAACATTAAATGGACTTACGAGAAATACGAAACAACAATTTTGAACGAGATTCACAAGGATCGCACTCAGGTGCGGAAAAGTTGCTAAGAAGCATGGAATCCAACGAAACGACATTGAAACGAACTCGGATGACAAAAATTGCAGAATTAATCATTCTTAGAATGACGAAACGATCACAAGCGAGTCGCCAAAATGGACTCCCGCCAAAAAAGAAAATTACCAGAAATCGAAAATTGTGGATATTACACATATGGTCACGTTTTTTTCGTGTGACCATTTCTCATTTTTGTACTAGTGATTCCTAGAAAGTCTGGCTGTTATATAGTCGTATCAGAGCAAAGGTTCTACTTTTTGTAAACTCACTAAAAATACAAAAGTATCATATGCTCTCAGCTTCGCCACTTCATTACTCCGTCCAAGGTACCAAGTATCAATTTAAATTGTCACTATTCATGCATTTATCATTTTAGTTTATTTACCTTTAATTATATATGTATGTGGGAATGGTTAGAATGGCCAAACCTCGGATGACCCCGCATAAAAAGGTTTAGGCTACATACAATTCATGTGTTCTGGCAAGCAAGGAGTCGTGGGATTATTAAAAGGCTGAGCAAGTGGTTGAAGTCAGGTAATCAAGGTTCATAGAAGGAATAGCTGAACCAAATAATTGGTAAGATACCCGATAGTTGGTTTTATTACATCTTCTAACTTTGGCACGAGTATGCGGGGAGGGAAGCCGAAGAGATGCAGACAACAGGCGACTTCTAGTTTGTAGCCAGATATTTGCTAGACATGTATACTCAAGATGTTATACCAGCAGACGAATGGAGTTCCAACTCCATAGAGGAATACTACCCCGAGAAAGACCGTTGAGAAGACCCCGAGGAAGATGCTAGAACTTAATGGTTAGGGTCATAGAGTCTCCAAACCTAGGATGAGAGAGATGCCATTACCTGGGATGCTTTCAGGCAAATGTTCATGGAGAAATATTATCCAAGACTGCACAAGGCTAAGATGCAGAGAGAATTCTTAGACTTGACACAAGGTGGGATGACTGTGATGGACTATGAGAGGAAGTTCAACCATATGTATTGTTTTGCACTGCACATGGTTGAGAATGAAGTCGAAAAAGTTTCGAGATGGACCCCGTGATCGGATATGTCACCATCTGGCTGGCCATGAGAGGATATCCTATACAGAGGATGTAGCAGAGGTCAGAAGAGTTTGGATGTGGAGAAGGCAAGAGCACCACCAGATGCAACTACTAACAAGCATAAGTGGCATGACCATGGAAATGTTAGTAAGAAGAATGCCACTGGACCTACAGGAGCGAAGCCCCGGTTTGATAATCATGCTTGTGTATGTGGAAAAAGACATGAAGGTGCCTGTATTCTCGGTCAGAATCAGTGTTATTACTGCCATGAGGAAGAGCACATGACCTCATTATGTCCAAGAAAGGCAAGGGTCCTGTCAAGAGAGTGCAAGTTTAGAGATCATGAGGCAGAGGTTGAGTGTTTAACATGACCGATGCAGAGGAAGAGATACATCCCCAAAACATATCAGTTATGTTGTTAGTTGCTAATTTTCCTACTACGGTGTTATTTGATATGGACGCATCTCTTTCATTCATCTCTAGGAAGCTTTGTACAATAATTGATTGTAGAAGTAGTAAAGCTCCCAGATTTCTTTGTCACGGGGGAGTAGTCCGTGTTAACTTAATAGCTAACAATGTGAATATAGAGATAAATGAACATAGCCTCTTAGCTGACTTGCACATAGTTGAACTCGGGGATTTTGATGTTCTTTTGGGAATGGATTGGTTGGACAAACATAGATATGTAATATAATGCTCCGAGAGGAGAGTAACCTTATGTCCATCAGATGGTATTAAGACAGTCAATGAGAATGTAAGGTATAGTAGAACTCCGAAGGTGATCACGACCATGAAAGCTGTGAAGATGTTGAGGAAGTGCAATTGCCAAGGATTTCTAGTGAATGTGATGGGGAAGACTTTCGGAGAAGATGGTGGCTGATGTCCTGATCATTAAGGAATACCTAGATCTTTTCCACGAAGACTTACCAAGAGTTCTGTCGAGTCGGCAAGTAGAGTTCTCGATTGATTTTGTGCCAGGGGCAGCACCAATATCTAAAGCCCCCTATAGAATGGCATCCAAGGAATTACAAGAGTTGAAGGTGCAACTTCTGGAAGTGCTTGACTTTGGATTAATCTGACTAATTGCATATCGCCTTGGCGTGGACCGATGCTCTTTGTGAAGAAGAAGGATGGGAGTTTGAGGATACTATCGTGAACTTAATCAACTCATGATAAAGAACAAATATCCACATTCTAGAATAAAGGACCTATTCCACCAACTTGGATGATCAAGAGTGTTCTCGAAGATAGGCTTGATATTCGGATATCGCCAACTGAAAATTATGAATCGGACAGTTCTTAAAATCACGATTTCCGATAATTCTTCTACCGTCTGGTAGACCAATGACATAAGGTTCGCAACTAGTAGCACTATCCAGGTGTAGTCTACTCAAACATGACTCGGAAATGAATGAATGTGATACGCCAGTATCAAAAAGAGTACACACAGGTTGAGATACAATTTCAAGTGTACCTGAGATCATTCGGGCCTCCGGATCGTCGGTCCTCTTCATCTCATAAATTCGGGGCTTGCCAGTCCCTGAACCGGATGCTCCTGTCTGATAATTATGGGTTCCGCTTTTATTCGCTCCCGTCGTATTATACGACGCAGACTGAGTAGTCTGATTCTGAACAGCCGACTGCTTCTATAACACCCCCGATATATTCAGGAATATTACAGCGCCGTAAATCCTTTACATAAGAATTTACAAGGCTGAATAAAGGAAATGACAATAACAGATACCAGTTTATGAAATTACTGATATAAAATACAAGAAATTGTTCAATACCGAGATTAAAAAATATCCAATAAAGGGTTATTAATACATCATCAAAATCCAAACATCATAAATTGACAACGTACTCGAGTACTTATTGAAATAACCAATAATAACAGACAGTAAACTCGGCCAGAACATCACTCTGCACCCTCGTCATCATGCATCTCCAGTGGTTGTTTCCCCGCTCTCCTGGATCCTGAACATACACAAATGTTCACCCCCGAAGGGGTTAGCACAACGATTCTAGTACAAGTACAATAATCATACAATAGTGATATAATTAACAATTATATCATAACAAGTTTCTCCAACGAGAATATCCACAACACATATCATATCATAACAGTTTCAACATACTGATGGTATTCCAACGATCCAAATAAGACACACGGCTATAGATTCCCATGATGATCCCGCTTGACCAACACATGGTGGAACTACCTGTCCCAACGATCCAACAGACACAGCTATAGATTCCCATGATGATTCCCGTCGGATCAACGCATGGTGGACATATATTCACAACATATTTACACGATACAATCACATCATAATTGTCATAATATAAACAATTCTAATTAGAGTACTTGCCTCGGTTCGTTGACAAGAATAAACTTCCACGAATATAAAAATACTCGAAGGTCGTCTCCCTTCGATCAATCACGTGTTAAGCTCGAACCTTAACAAAAGAAATATCAAAGAATTCATTTCATGCCGTACGAACGTCTAACAATTCAACAATTACGGTAGGAAGTCCTTAATATGCAATCTGTCTGGATAGCTTAACGCACGCTACGCATCCTATGTAGTGTACGTTAATGCTACTCGTTAGCGCACGCAATACACATAGCCTAGCATACGCTAACCATGCACGGTCAGTACCTCACTGATCAGCCGACTGACTCGCCTGATGACTTAGCGCACGCTAAGTTGCAAATGTGGCGTACGCTAAACATACTCGATAGCGCACGTTAATTCACGTAGCTTAGCGCAGGCTAAGAGTGCATGGCAGTTCACTGGAGGGCAGCAGATTATACAAATGGTGATGAAGTAAGCGAATTCCTCAGTGATTTGATGTTTGTTATCCGACTTCATGTTATGTTCATAACCCTTATGAATGATCTCAAGGTTAATAACAACTTTATGATGCAAGTATACGTATAATCATCATAACACCATAATCCATCTTGATTCACATTCTCATGCGAAGTTGGTGATCTCCGGTTGATGTATTAGATTCTACTATCATTATACATATTCAGACTTCATCTTGAGGTGAACTAACAATTCCAACTTATACGAAAGAATATTTCCTAATATGATTCTTCCTTTAAGTTCTTATAATATCACCTCCAATTCATGATCACAAAGATAACATAACTCATACGGATTGTTAACTTCAGAATTTTTCTCTCATCATTTGAAGTACTAGGATTCCGACTTCAAGGTTCCAACAATAATATCGTAATTGTAGACATTCCAATCTTCTAAACATGATGTTGTTGAATAATTCACTAATGAAAATCAATATCTTGTTAACATGATCATCTTATCCCTTGGAATCCAAATCTAAGACTGGTGATAGGTTGAACATACCTTAATATGCCGAAATCACTGAACCACAAGGTAGAATCCGACTCCGGTTGGTTATGTGCCACTCCAAGGTGTTACTTCTCTTCAATGATCACTCACAAGTGATAACCAATATTCAAGGATCACTAATATATGTTCAAAGTGTGTTAGAGGGATGATTAAAGCTATCTGGCCTCTCAAGAATCAAGAGTGGGCGAAAGAAATGAAAGCCAAAACGGGTTGTTGTCCCATTTATAATATTCTGCATTTTATCTAATTAGCGCATGCTACAATACATACTTAGCGCGCGCTAATGAGCGTTGACTCCAAATCTGTCCAGGTTCGTCCGCGGGAATCTTATCCGACTCCATGTCCTGGCCGGGCGCATGTGCTAGCCACCTACCTCAATAATTCAGTGTCTAGCGCACGCAACTCCCATACGTAGCGTGCGCTAGTAATAGCCGATAGCGCACGTTAAGCTACATTCTTAGCGTGCGCTATCATGAGTTTGCATGAGAAAATTTGCATGATGTTATACTCAAGTATAAGGATGCCAATGCAAGAAATATCATACTCCAATAATCAAAACCACAAATCCGAATAATACAAGGTCTGAATACAGATGAAATACACAGTAATAAATTCGGATATTACATACTCTCCTACTAAAAAGGAGTTTCGTCCCGAAACTCAAGACGAAAATAATTCGGGATATCTGGACTTCATACCATCTTCTGTTTCCCATGCGGCTTCTTCCACTCCGTGGCGTGACCATTGAACTTTGACCAAAACAATTGGTTTGTTCCTCAACTGTTTAACTCGACTCTCGAGTATCTTGACCGGTATTTCTTCAAATGTCCCATCTTGAGCAACTTCGATTTCGCCGAAATCAATGACATGACTAGGATCTGGTATATACCTCCGTAACTGGGATACATGGAACACGTTATGAACATGGCTCAATGACGGCGGCAATGCTAATCTGTATGCCAATTCTCCAACTCTCTCAAGGATCTCAAATGGTCCGATATATCTCGGACTCAGCTTTCCTTTCCTTCCAAAACGAAAGATTCCCCGAGTAGGATAAACCTTTAAAAGTACGTGGTCTCCAGTATTGAACTCCAATGGGCGACGGCGTACGTCCGCGTAAGATTTCTGGCGACTCTGGGCGGTCAACAGCCTTTCACGAATCAAGGCTATTTTTTCTCGAGTCTGCACGATCAACTCTGGTTCTGTTCCGATCAAGTCTGACAAATCATCCCAACATAGGGGCGATCTACATCTCCTCCCGTATAATGCCTCAAACGGTGCCATCTTAATGGAAGCATGCCAACTATTGTTGTAGGTAAACTCAATCAATGGTAGATGAATTTCCCAATCGTTTGACCAATCTAAGGCACAGGCCCTTAGCATGTCTTCCACCGTTTGGATAGTCCTCTCGAATTGTCCGTCAGTCTGCGTGTGATAAGCTATGCTGAAGTTCAATTCGGTCCCCAAGGCCTTATGAACTGCTTTCCAGAAGTGAGACACAAAACGGCCGTCTCGATCAGAAACAATGGTCTTCGGCGTACCATGCAATCGAACTATCTCCGAAATAAATACTCGTGCCAACCTCTCTGGTCCCCACATATCCTTAATGCCTAGAAAATGAGCTGATTTGGTTAAACGATCAACTATCACCCAAATCATGTTCATTCCTGTCCTGGTTCTCGGCATATTAGTGATAAAGTCCATCGATATGTCCTCCCACTTCCATTCAGGAATTGGGAGTGGCTTCAACATTCCGGCAGGCCGTTGATGCTCGATCTTAACCTGCTGACAAGTCGAGCATTTCGAAACATAGTCCGCTACATCTTTCTTCATGTTGCCCCACCAGAAATTTCGCTTCAAGTCCTTATACATTTTATCGTGCCCGGTGGATAGAATAGGCGAATCGTGAGCTTCCTTCATAATCGTCTATTTCAGAACATCATCATCGGGAACGCAGAGTCGGTTCTGAAATCTCAAAACTCCATCATCATGAATTATGAATCCGGGGGCCTTTCCTTTGATCACTTCATCACGTAATCGAATCATCAGAGGATCATATGCCTATCTAGATTTGATTCCTTCGGTTAATGATGAAGTTATCTCCATCACGCTCAGTTGTCCTTGGACTCTTTGTAACCACACTTCAATTCCTTCTCGAATCATCTCTCGTTGAAGGCTAAGTTGGGAGGTCAGCGTCTCTAGCATCTAAATAGAAACAGGCTTGCGGCTGAGTGCATCGGCTACTACATTCGCTTTGCCTGGATGATACAAAATCTCCAAGTCATAGTCCTTAATCAGCTCTAACCATCTTCTTTGCCGCATGTTCAACTCTTTCTGACTGAATATGTACTTGAGACTCTTATGATCCGTAAAGATCTGACAGTGTGTCCCGTACAGATAATGCCTCCAGATCTTCAAAGCAAAAACTACTCCTGCTAGCTCCAAATCATGTGTTGGGTAATTCACTTCATAAGTTTTCAGCTGTCGCGACGCATAAGCGATCACCTTATCATTCTGCATCAATACGCACCCAAGTCCTTGGTTCAAAGCATCACTGTAAACTATAAATCCTCCAGTTCCCTGTGGAAGTGGTAGAATCGGTGCCGTCGTCAATCTCTTCTTCAATTAATCAAAGCTAATCTGACACAACTCATTCCACTCAAACTTTTGAGTTTTCTGCAGGAGTCGAGTAAGTGGGCGGGCGATTTTAGAAAACCCTTCCACGAATCGACGATAATATCCAGCAAGTCCTAAGAAGCTTCGGACTTCTTTCACGTTCTTTGGAGGCTTCCAATCTATAATTGCTTCGATCTTCTGAGGATCTACTCGGACTCCTTCAGCTGACACCACATAGCCGAGGAACATTACTTCTTTTAGCCAGAATTCACACTTAGAAAGTTTGGCGTACAATTGCTCGCTTCTTAAAAGTTCCAATACAATCCGCAAATGTTGCGCATGTTCTTCCGGGCTCTTAGAATACACTAGTTAGTCATCAATGAACACGACCACAAATTTATCCAAAAATTCAATGAACACTCTGTTCATCAATTGCATAAATACAGCAGGTGCGTTAGTGAGACCAAACGGCATCACTACAAACTCATAATGTCCGTAGCGAGTTCTGAACGCTGATTTCAGAACATCAGATTCTTTAATCCTCAGCTGATGATACCCTGATCTCAGATCGATTTTAGAAAATACTGTTGCCCCTTGCAACTGGTCAAACAGATCATCAATCCGTGGCAACGGATACTTGTTCTTAATCGTCATCTTGTTCAGCTCTCGATAGTCAATACACAAATAATCGATCCATCCTTCTTTCGGACAAAAGGAACCGGCGCTCCTGTGGTGAAACGCTGGTCAATATAGTTTTGTCCAAAGAACTCCTCCAGCTGCTTCTTCGCCAGAATTTCAGTAGGTGCCATACGATACGGCGCCTTAGAAATTGGTGTAGCTCCGGGTTCTAGGTCAATAGTGAATTCTACATCCCGTCGTGGAGGTAGTCCAGGTAATTCGTCAGGAAATATATCTGGAAATTCATTCACAACAGGAATAGATAAAGTTTCATAATTTCATCTTCTTTCTTCATTGCATAGCACCAATACCGTGCATGACACTGCTTCAACAATTTGACAGCTTTCATTGCTTTGATCAACTTTCCTGAGCTTCCTGGTTTCCATCCTTCAAACAGTATTTCGGAGCCATCATCAGCGATCAGCGAAATATTCCTCCTTCGTTAATTTACAATTGCTCCATATCGATTAAGCCAATCGTCCCCTAGTATTAGGTCATCTCCTTGCATTTCTATCACAATTAGATTTGAGAGCCACTTCCTACCCCCAAATAATACAGGAAAATCTCTAGTCTCTAAGTTCCCAACAATCCTCTCTCCACTCGGTAAACCAACAACATAAGGTTCACAAGTATGAAAACCGGAAACATTCAAATGATTTACACAAGACAAAGATATAAAAGAATATGTAGCTCCTGACAGTACCTGATGCAACAGCAGCATCCTGATCGTCTGTCCTCCTCATCTCATACAAACGTGGGGGAACAGATCCGGCACTCGATGTCCCCTTTCGGTCCCATTGTCCTCTGCCTCGTACGCGGCCAAAATTTTGAGGCATCTGAACACTTTGCTGCGTCTGTTGGATACTAGCTTCCTTCTGAACTGGCTGTGATGAACGGGTTCCACTGTACTTAGTGGCGTCCTTACAAAACGTCGCACGGTGCCCTTCCTGTCCGTACTCAAAACATGTAACTGGAGTGCGCAAACAATCACGTCAAAGGTGGCCTGGGCGACCACAGTTAAAGCACTTCCTAGCTGTATCCGTCGTGGATGACATTGTTCCGTAATTCTTTCCGCTCTTAGATGGGTGCGGAGGTTTCTTGAAAGAAAAAGAAGATTGGGCCTTGCGGGGCCCACTGCTCTTGTGCTCTGTAAAAGTACCGGAGACTTTCTGTTTCTTCGACTCCATAAACTTCTCCATTGTTGCTTCTTTTATTTCGTACGCCAACGCCTTATCCTGGTATTGGCGGAGAGTGGTACATTCAAAACCGGACATGTACCTCTGGATTTCTGGTTTCATCCTCATTTCAAAATGAATCATCATCTCCGCATCTGTTCTGACTAGATGTCGAACAAATGCTAACTGCTGGTTAAACGCCTTAATCGTCTGGGATACGGGTTCGTCTGATGGTTGAGCAGAGAAAAATTCCCGAATTTTGGCTTCCCTCACAGGACGAGGGCAATACTGAGCTTCCATCATCATTTCAAATTCCGTCCAATCGGCATCATGATCTGTAGGTCGGATAGCTTCCCACCACTCGGATGCTTCCCCTATCAGAAAGTACTGGGCAATAGGAGCTCTCCTGTCGTCCGGGCAATTAATTCCAGCAAAAATTTTCTCCAGTTCCTTCAACCAATGGTCCCAAGTGGGAGTCTCGGAAAAGCCGTCAAATTTGGGTGGTTGCATCTTTGCCACCTCTTGTAACCATCGGTCACCTCGATTTCCCATTTCTGGAATCCTTTGTTGTCCATCTCCCTGCTGAATTCCTGCTGCCACTTGCATTTGGTCCACGACCTGAGCGAACTGAGTCATCTGGTTCACGACTTGACGAAGGATTTCTGGTACACCAGGTTCCGGTTCGTTATTGATGGATTGTTGCGGCTCGCCTGAGCTATGACTAGCCTGATTAGAAGGCGACACCTCCCTTTTAGCATTCCTTCGTCTGCGTCCACGACCGCGACCACGTCCACGTCCGCCTCTCAACATACTGTAAGCACAAATACTTAATATACAGGAAACAACATCGTTCTATTGTTCAAGCATAAAGAGATACAACATGTAAAGAACGAGATAGAGTTTAGGAACTTACAACCACCGTTCGCATGAAGACGTAGGCAGTACAGTGATGTCATTCATGGCCGGTTACCTCAAAATACGTAAATGACCCCTAGTTTAACCCAATGGCCAAGATATCCATAATCTTAGCTCCGATACCATATTCTGTAACACCCCCAATATATTCAGGAATATTACAGCGCCGTAAATCTTTTACATAAGAATTTACAAGGCTGAATAAAGGAAATGACAATAACAGATACCAGTTTATGAAATTACTGATATAAAATACAGCAGTCTGGTTCAATACCGAGATTACAAAATATCCAATAAAGGGTTATTAATACATCATCAAAATCCAAACATCATAAATTGACAACGTACTCGAGTACTTATTGAAATAACCAATAAATAATAGACAGTAAACCCGGCCGGAACATCACTCTGCACCCTCGTCATCATGCATCTCTAGTGGTTGTTTCCCCGCTCTCCTGGATCCTGAACATACACAAATGTTCACCCCCGAAGGGGTTAGCACAACGATGCTAGTACAAGTACAATAATCATACAACAGTGATATAATTAAAAATTATATCATAACAAGTTTCTCCAACGAGAATATCCACAACACATATCATATCATAACAGTTTCAACATACTGATGGTATTCCAACGATCCAGCGCACACAGCTATAGATTCCCATGATGATCCCGTTGGACCAACACATGGTGGAACTACCTGTCCAACGATCCAGTGCACACAGCTATAGATTCCCATGATGATTCCAATCGGATCAACGCATGGTGGACATATATTCACAACATATTTACACGATACAATCACATCATAATTGTCATAATATAAACAATTCTAATTAGAGTACTTGCCTCGGTTCGTTGACAAGAATAAACTTCCACGAATATCAAAATACTCGAAGGTCGTCCCCCTTCGATCAATCACGTGTTAAGCTCGAACCTTAACAAAAGAAATATCAAAGAATTCATTTCATGCCATACGAACGTCTAACAATTCAACAATTACGGTAGGAAGTCCTTAATATGCAATCTGTCTGGATAGCTTAACGCACGCTACGCATCCTATGTAGCGTACGTTAATGCTACTAGTTAGCGCACGCAATACACACAGCCTAGCATACGCTAACCATGCACGGTCAGTACCTCACTGATCAGCCGACTGACTCGCCTGATGACTTAGCGCACGCTAAGTTGCAAATGTGGCGTACGCTAAACATACTCGATAGCGCACGTTAATTCACATAGCTTAGCGCACGCTAAGAGTGCATGGCAGTTCACTGGAGGGCCGCAGATTATACAAATGGTGATGAAGTAAGCGAATTCGTCAGTGATTTGATGTTTGTTATCCGACTTCATGTTATGTTCATAACCCTTATGAATGATCTCAAGGATAATAACAACTTTAAGATGCAAGTATACGTATAATCATCATAACACCATAATCCCTCTTGATTTCAATTCTCATGCGAAGTTGGTGATCTCCGGTTGATGTATTAGATTCTACTATCATTATACATATTCAGACTTCATCTTGAGGTGAACTAACAATTCCAACTTATACGAAAGAATATTTCCTAAGATGATTCTTCCTTTAAGTTCTTATAATATCACCTCCAATTCATGATCACAAAGATAACATAACTCATACAGATTGTTAACTTCATAATGTTTCTCTCATCATTTGAAGTACTAGGATTCCGACTTCAAGGTTCCAACAATAATATCGTAATTGTAGACATTCCAATCTTCTAAACATGATGTTGTTGAATAATTCACTAATGAAATTCAATATCTTGTTAACATGATCATCTTATCCCTTGGAATCCAAATCTAAGACTGGTGATAGGTTGAACATACCTTAATATGTCGAAATCACTGAACCACAAGGTAGAATCCGACTCCGGTTGGTTATGTGCCACTCCAAGGTGTTACTTCTCTTCAATGATCAGTCACAAGTGATAACCAATATTCAAGGATCACTAATATATGTTCTAAGTGTGTTAGAGGGATGATTAAAGCTCTCTGTCCTCTCAAGAATGAAGAATGGGCGAAAGAAATGAAAGCAAAAATGGGTTGTTGTCCCATTTATAACATTCTGCATTTTATCTAATTAGCGCACGCTACAATACATACTTAGCGCGCGCTAATGAGCGTTGACTCCAAATCTGTCCAGGTTCGTCTGCGGGAATCTTATCCGGACCCATGTCCCGGCTGGCGCATGTGCTAGACACCTACGTCAATAATTCAGTGTCTAGCGCACGCAACTCCCATACGTAGCGTGCACTAGTAATAGCCGATAGCGCGCGTTAAGCTACATTCTTAGCGTGCGCTATCACGAGTTTGCATGAGAAAATTTGCATGATGTTATACTCAAGTATAAGGATGCCAATGCAAGAAATATCATACTCCAATAATCAAAACCACAAATCCGAATAATACAGGGTCTGAATACAGATGAAATACACAGTAATAAATTCGGATATTACAGCTTCGGGGTCTGAGATGCCGTCAGAGCAGGTCTGGAATCTCTTCGGCAGAAATGGGCCTTATGGCCGGCAATCCCACAGTTGTTACACGTGATAGACTGTCTCAAACACTTAGTGCTGTAATGACCCCTGTTCTCCATAGTTGAAACAGGTTATGGCCGAACTGGCCGCTCAGGACTGAGATTCCGCAGGTTTAGGTGCCATAGGAGTTCGCTCAGAAAATTAGAACCCGTGCGAGGCTTCTTGAAGGTTGCCCGACTGCCCTCAGACTGATTATGATTCTTCGATTTCTTTCCAATAGATGAAGGTTGCTGCTTAGCAATTTCCTTAGCGGTAAGATCATTAGCAAGAGCTTTCTCGATAAGTTCGGCCAAGGTGGCGCAATTATGATTAAGTAATTGCATCCGCATACGAGGTTTCAACCTCTTACTGAAGTACTTTATTTTATCCGCTTCGGAGTGGATGACGGATGAGGCAAAGGGAAGTAGCTCCTGAAACTTCGCGGCGATGGCGAGAACATCTTCTTCTGCTGAGGGGTGGGACTGAGTAATTCCGATAACTTGGCCTTCCTGAGTAGGTCCGGATAATATCTTTCCAACATAAGGGTCTTAAACTGGGCCCAAGTGCAAGATCCGTCGGTGGGCTTGAAGGATAGCCACCATGAGTGAGCGCTCTTACCCAGATAGTAAGCCGCAACTGAAACTTTGTGCCCTTCGGGACACTCCACCATAGTGAATAGCTTCTCAAAATGTACCATCCAGTGAATAATATCCGCCGGCTCAGATGAGCCCTCAAATCCAGGTGGTCTATTACGAGAGATGTCACCGATTATATTGCTCACACTCGTCTCTTGCCTCTGAGGTGGCGGCAGAGGATCCTACTGAGTCTGAGTGGCTGAATTCTACATGGTCTCCATCAGGCGTGCCATATGTGTCATCTAGGCAATCATGCCCTGCATAAATATGAATGGGTCAACCCGAACAACTTCCGATTGGGCTGCATCTCGGGTACGACTCCCTGATAGTGAATGATTATCTCCCAGTGAATGAGTAGCATCGTCAGCTGAGTTGGCAGCATCGCTACCTGTTGAACTAATATTATCCCTCGCGTTCGCACGTGTATTCACACGAGCCCCCGGGTTTTGGCCCGCACCGCAGCCTCTTCTCCTGCATCCTCTAACATCTCTATCCATACTGAAGTAGGAAAGTCACATGATAATTATAGATTTCGCATGAATATCGCATTATGATTACGTTATGGAATGATAATAATGAGCATACACGCTCTAGCACAATGAACGCATTAATAATGCAGTAAAATGATCGTTGACATTACGCTGGAATATGATAAGATCGCATGAAAGATCAACTGAGGTGACATGATTATCTGATGAAATTCGTGATATGATTATCCTGAATAAGTTAACCTACGATCCCCAAGATCAACAAGTGATCAATGAGACTAACTGAGTGATTAATGATTTAACATGATCGACAAGATAAAAAATGATGATTCAGGATTGTTGACTGATGAATGAGTTGATTCTTATTGCCAGAAATTAAACCATGGCGTCAGAATTCATACCGTTCTTTTGGTCTGAGGGGCTTGGCACTTGCATAGGTCACACGTGACGCGAAAGTCCAATGATAATAGTCTGATGAATGATGATTCTCAATGAGAAATGACTCGGATGAGTAGTATTCAAAACCACTCTCTGAGACCAACTCTGTAACATCCCAAACTAGGTGGCTATCACAGTGCCGTGGACCCCCAACTGGGACCCACCAGGCGAATGAAATATAATGATATAAATAATATAATTGTAGTACCGAACCACATTATATTACTAATTACTCCAATGAGGAGTCTCAAGTACAATACACACAGGAATACAGAATACATATATATATCATATAAAGATGAAATATTCAACACTAAATAAAAATGAGAGTCCAAACGGGACTACAGCGGAAAACACACATGAATGAAACATGAATAGATGGGATGACTGGGGCCCCCTACTAGTATCACTAGAACTCCTCGCTGTCACCTTGCTCTTCCCGTGCCTTTGCCTTGACATGACCTAAAAACAATATCCCCAACGGGGTCAGTTACACAAAAACAACATTCCTAAAGAGTTGAACAAAAACAATAGTCACATGTCTTAATTATGAAATCAAGTCTGAAAGAGGGGCATCATAGTATGCCCGAGATGGGATGTGCAAGTGCACAAGTCGCTGAGTGTTCGGAAAACCTGCATAAACACACGCACTTGTGCCTAATTAGTCTCACAGAGGCACGTTACTGTGTGCACAGTCCAATGTGTCGGATTACCCACATAACACATGACCATCGTGTGCCCGACTAAAAATTCCACACATAACCACCCAGCAACGCAATATGATCCCAGAAGGTCACAAGAACAAAAGTGACCATGATGAATAATAATGAATAGAAATCCGATAAAGGGCCAAGAATGACTCACCGAGGTGAAATAATAACGCGATAAGTGATAGCTCAAATGAAATTATTGGAACCGTCGTTCCCCGTGAATTGAATGATTAGTTTGATAATTACAAGTCTCAACATGATTGATATACTATGAATGAATTATATGTATCAATACACAACAACGAAAGGAATGATTATCCTTTTAACTGAGCAAGAATTAACTTGCCTCAATACCAGTGAAGAAATGTCCTTCCTCGAACAAACGTCCCAAATGGAATTATCGGTCACTCGAACAACCTTGAATAACATAATTACCAACAATTCGCTTAATATACATATCAAGTATGATCACAACCAACTCAAAAAGTCGATACAACAAACCCAAACTCATTGGGATATTTTAACAAACACGTTGTAAACAACCTTCAATCATTTACAACCAATCTCAATTATATCGATATCAAGCCTCCAATGAGCGATTTAATCCAACAAGACATCCTCAACAAAATTAATAATCCAATAGGAATACACAACTCGAGATTTCGACAACATCTAATCGAAACCCCCAAATCCAAATCAACATTCAAAGTGTTCTTCAATAATCCTCCAACAATCCCATGATAATTCATAAAAACTCATAATCATATGAATATCTCTTCACATATCATGATTACAACATCCAAAACATCATACTACATCTAAAAATCGAAATCTAAGATTTTAAAGAATTACCTTTGAAGATCCAAACTCTTCGATCCGTCGAACTTGAGTTTGATTGACCTTCTAAGATCCACAATCACAGATAGATGATTAGAACACGAACACAAAAGTGTTTTGATGAAGAAAATCCTCTCCCAATAACCTCTCTCGGATATAAGTGAAGAAATGAAGAAATGAGGACAAAAAATCCGTCCAGCTCTTTTAATACTGCGCAGAGTTATGGCCATAACTCTCCCACCTTACGGCCGTAACTTTCCAAGGTCAACGACCTTACGTGTAATACCCGGTTGTAATTCAGTCATTATCATTCAGTAATTTCATTCCGTAATTGTCTCTATGTAATTTTTCACTTGTTAATAACCGTTCATCATCCACATTCATTCATCCATGTTCACCGTTCGGAATAACTTCGAGTTGTGTATCGATATTGTTTATTGTTTCAACCTTACTTGGGAATCGAGACAAGAGTATTATCTTGATCGTTATAATTACTTCATTAATCGATGTTGATATTGGAATTCATGCCATTTCAAATTTCCTTCTTGTTCGAATCATGCTATTGTTGGGTACATTTGCGGTTCTTGTGTATCTCGTTGAGTTTTTCTAGCGGGATATTGCTTCTCCCTACTTGTTTTAAGTTTCGGGACGAAACTTCTTTTAAGGAGGGTAGTATCTAATATCCGCAATTTGGATTTCTGGTAATTCTATTTTTTTGGCGGATGTCCATCTTAGAGACTCTATTGTTACCGTTTCGTCATTACGAGAATGATTAATTCTACACTTTTTGTCATCCGAGTTCGTCTCGGTGTCGTTCTGTTGAGTTCCGTGTTCTTAAGCGACTTTTCCACGTATGAGTTCAATTTTGTAAAATCACCATTAATTTTTGGAAACTCCAAAATTTCTGAATCTTTTCAATATTATAGAGCATCAAGTTAGCTTTCCAATGGTTCAAACGGTGAGTCAATCGGAGTCCGGACGAGGGAGTTATGGTCGAAATAGCTAAGACACACACATGTTGCAATTTTGGCCGACCCGCTGCACGGGGCCGCGGCTCTCGCCGGGGCAGCGGCTGCTGCCAAGTCGCTGCCGTGGCACACCTGCGAGCACCGGGTGCAGATTTTGGCCCGCGGCACACTCGGCCGGCGCTGCACATCTGTCTGCACGCACTATAACGTCGTTTTTTGAGAAGAAAAACTCATTTCTTCATCCTACATCCGAGAGAGAGGGTTTTTGGGAGAAATTTTCATCATCAATCACTTGAATACTCGATTCTTCATCATTTTCATTTGGTTGTGAAGCTCGGATCGTCGATCTAACGCGTGTTCATCGAATCAAAGTGTTTGGATCTTCAAAGGTAATTTTCCCAAACCTCTTGGATTTCGATTTGTGTTGAGATATGATGTTTTGGATGTTATAATCATGTTGTATGAAGAGATATACATATGATTATGAGTATGTATGAATATTCATCGGATTATTGAAAGGTTATTCAAGAACACTTTGAATATTGAGTTGGATTTGGGGGTTTTCGATTAATTGTTGTTGAAATCACTAATTTAGATATTCATATTGGATTATTGATCGTATTGAAGATGTTTTGTTGGTTTGAAACACTTTTTGGGGATTTGATATTGGTATTATTGAGGTTTGGTTGTAAACATTCGAAGTTTGGCCTCAACGTGTTCGATATAATGCCCCAATAAACTTGGTTTAGTCGTATAGACATTTTGAATTAGTTATATTCGTGTTTGATTCGTATGTTGAACGGATTGTTGGTAATTGTGTTATTCAAGGTTGTTCGAGCGACCGGTAGTTTCCTTAGGACGTTGTTCGAGAGAGATTGTATCATCACCGATGTTAAGGTAAGTTAATTCTTACTCAGTTAAAGGGATATTCACTCCTTTCGTTGTTGTTCATTCATAATCATAACTCATTCATATTGTATTAAACGTATCGAGACTTGTCTTGTCAATTAATCACTTCAGTCACGAGGAACGACGGTTCCAATTATTTCATTGAGCTATCATTCATTTCACTGTCATTTCATCTCGATGAGTCATTATTAATTTCGATGTCACTTTTGTTATCTCGTGGCATTCCGGGTCATACTGGCGTGCCGGTTGGTATGTGTAGGATTTTCATGTCGGGCACATATTAAGTCGTGTGTTGGTTGTTGGCCTCACATTGGACTGTGCACACGAGAAGATCACTTCGTGAGACTGATTAGGTACAAGACCACACGTGTATTCGATCGATACTCGATGGTGGCTTGTGCACGGACACATTTCCATCCCGGGCGTAGTGTGGCGCCACCCTTTGAGCCGTACCGTTAGTTGATTCATACAGCATGTTTGATTGCGTATGTTTTCAACAAGATTGGGTTATAATCTAACCGATTCATTTTTGATCGAACTTGTGGTTTATACAGCATATATATGATTGTGTTTATTCAACTCTTGAGGATTGTTGTTCTGTGTAACTGACCCCGTTGGGGGATTTTGTTTTTCAGGTCATGGCAAGGTTAAGGCACGGGAAGATAACGTTGATGGCGAGGAGTCCCAGTGATACTAGTAGGGGGACCCCAGTCCTTTCATTCACCATGTTTCCTTATTTTATTTCCGCTGCAGATTTCCGTTTGGATTTTGAGTTCATTCAGTGTTGTATATTTTATCTCCATATAAAATATACTTGTATTCGGTCATTTCCTTGGGTGTGTTGTATGAAACTCCTCATCGGAGTAATTAATGATGTAATGTGGTTCGGTACTACATTTACCCTGTGTATTTCATTAATTTTCACTCGCCTGGTGGGTCCCAGTCGGGGATCCACGGCACTGTAATATCCGCCTAGTTTGGGGTGTTACATTACGGCCGTAACCTCCTTTCCTTACGGGCGTAAGAAAGCTTCATCGAAAAATGAATAATGTCCAAACTCCCAGGCTTACGGCCGTAACACTTTGACCTTTATGGGCGTAACTACGCTTCGTCGACAACACCCAAAACACCAAAATAATCTCTTACGGTCGTATCCTGTAACTCTTACGGCCGTAAGTTGGCTTCGGCGAAAATGCCCATAAATCAACATACGCATGTTACAGCCATAATGTAACTTATGTTATGGCCGTAACTCTCTGCTGGAGCAACTACTCCGCTTCCTCGACATAATTTGATGGATGATCCGACATACATAACTTGCATGAGTATGATTAAGTCCAATAGTATACAATAAACGATACTTCCATCAAACGGTTGACAAACACAAAGATTATGATAATATTCTCGTCTCGATTCCCAAATAGGGTTGAACTATGAATGATACTGATACACGACTCAAAGTACGCCATACGATGAATACAGTCGAATGATAATGAATGATGAATGATTATTAAAGAGTGAAAATTACTGAGTGACAATCACTGAATGATAATAAATGAATTCGCAACCGGGTATGACATAATAAAGGTAGAGTGGTATGCTCATGTATAATATATTAATTAATTAAAAGTTGTCAGTAGCTTAAATTAATTAATGGATGTGGAATATCTTAAACACGGGAAATAATTAAATCAAAAATGAGCCCAATTTCGTAATTTGGGGAAGTGCAATATCAACTCTTTAGTGGACTAAGTTTATATTAATAGACTCATAATATTATGAAGATTCCTAATATAGTAAGATGAGATCTATTGAGAGTCCTTACCTTATCCTCCTTAAGGTCCCTAGAGTAGCCCATAACACCTATAAATAGGGCAAAGGAGTTGGCCGATTTTCACTAATCCTTGAATTTTCGATTTTTTTCTAGTTTGTGTTTAATTGTGGATCTTGACTTGTGTCTTGGATTCCATAATTAGCTAACACAATATTTTTCTAAATACACAAATATTCAAGAAAAATAGAGAGAAAGTTTGTGAGGTAATTCTTGGAGGAATTCGGTAGTGTCCTTCTGCAGTACAAGATTGATCCGGTAGATTGTTGCCCACACAGCATCTGGATCTTAGGTGGGATATACTATAGATGATCTAAAGGTAGAAATACAAGGAGATCAACTAGAAGTAAGAAGGAGATCTCGATACTCAAAGGAATAATACTACCAGTTCGCGTCAAAGATATGAATTATCAATTGTACTACTTAAATAGGTGTATTTAAATTGTCTAATAATCTGTTTAATTAACTAGTTGACAAGCCTAAATAGATCTTCTATTTATGTTGGTTAGTTTATAAAACCAAGCGTTTTATATTCTAACAGTTTCGTGAGATCCTTCTTATGAGTTGCATAGTAATTCTTGATTATCGCATTTCTTGCAAATCATTTAGGACTGGAAATGCATTTCGGGACCACTCAAGCTCGTATACCTTTAATCTTGACTCGCCGATGTCTCAAAGGCAAGTATATGTTTATGATTGTAATTCATGGCGCTGAAAGTAAAGTGTTAGTGATGTATTTGATATGATGTTCACTCCAGGATGGGACTTCGAGTCCTCTGAGGGGTCGTTGCTTGTAGTGCGATCCATTGAACAGTCTTATGTGTATAACCACGTGTTCACTCCGGGATGGGACTTCGAGTCCTTTGAGGGGTCGTTGCTTTTAGTGCGATCCATTGAACATCGGGTTGGTATAATTATATGTTCACTCTGGGATGGGACCTCGAGTCTCTGAGGGGTTTTTGCTTATAGTGCAATCTATCGAATATTTTTGGGTTAACCACTCCGGGATGGGACTTCAAGTCCTCTGAGGGATCGTAGCTTATAATCTGAATCCACGGTTAATTATGAGGTATGATATGAGATTTAGTTATTCCGGAATACTAATCTTAAGGTTGTCAATATGATAATGATATGGGATTGAATGTCTCGATGATTGATGATATGAATATATGCTTACTTTATCGTGCAAGAAGTATTATATTTCATACTTGTGTACTTGAACTAGCTATTCGATGGCTAACCCCTTTTGGGGGAATACCGTTCATGTATTTTAGGATCTAGGAGAGCATATAGGCATGTACCGGGTCGGCACGAAGATGATGGGCAAGAGTGATGTCGTGTCTTGTCTTTGTCTATTTTTCGTATTTCATCCTTTCAGTAATTGTTGTACTTGGAATGGTTATGAACACTCGAGAAGTGGTTCAGATGTTCTTGATGTTTTGGCCTATGTTGCCCTGGGTTTAATTCCCGATGTATTGTGTTATATCTAATTGATTATTACCTTGGTTGTCAACTTTTATTGTCTTCCACTGGATTATGTTTAGACCATATCAGTCGAAATTCATGGTTTCGCGTATGTATAGCCTTGTGGGTCACGCGGATAGGCTCACGGCGCTGTAATATACCCTGAATAATTTGGGGGTATTACAATATCCAGGGGATTCCATGGGATATCTATTATACATGCACGCAGATCATAGGATCATTGTTGCTTTACTAGTACACTTCCTGGAAGATGAGTTCATTCAGGAAGGAGGCGCAGGTAGAAATATTTCTTTTGAAGAAATAAAAGAAACACCAATTGAGAGACCTGCAAGATATTAGAATGGAACCTTCTGAAATACAAGCACAACCTCGTAGGTCTAGTAGGACTTCTCAATTACCTGATAGGTATGGCTATCTGTATCAAGAGGAACTAAGTGTCCATGAGATCACAGAAAGTGGTCAAGTGAATGCTTCTTCTACATACGACCAAGCGATGGTAGATGTTGACTCCGCGAAGTGGCAAGAGTCTATGAAAGTTGAGATAGACTCAATGCATGCTAATCAGGTCTGGACATTAGAAGATTGTCCTAAAGGCATGGTGCCTATTGGAAATAAATGGAGCTACAAGAGAAAGACTGATGGAGATGGCAAGGTTGATACCTATAAGGCCAGGCATGTGGCAAATGGGTATTCCCAAAGAGAGGGAATCGATTACTTTGAGACCTTTTCGCTTGTAGTCATGATTAAGTCTATTCGCATGATGCTTGCCATAGCATCCCATTTGGATTATGAAATATGGCAAATGGATGTGAAAACGGCATTCTTAAATAGATTCCTCGAGGAGGCGATTGACATGGAATAGCCTAATGGATTCATTTTTAAAACTAATATTCATAAAGTATGCAAACTTCAGCATGCCATTTATGGACTGAAGCAAGCTTCAGAGTTGGAATCTTCTTTTTAACGAGACAGTCAAAGAGTTTGATTTTGTCCATAATGGAGAGGAGCCCTGTATTTACAAGAAGGTTAGGGTGAGCAAAATTGTGTTCTTAATATGTGGATGACATTCTACTTATAGGAACCAACGTAGGAATGCTCATTTCTGTGAAAGGTTGGCTTTCTAAAGAGTTCTCAATGAAAGACTTGGGAGAAGCCACCTATATTCTGGGAATTCCTCTCTACCGGGATAGAGTGAAAAGAATGTTAGGTCTTTCCCAATTCTTCTATATAGAAAAGATCCTGAAGCAATTTAGGATGGGAGATTCTAAGAGAGGGTTCCTACCTATGCGACCTGGCATAAAAATTTCCTTAGAGGTGTGTCCTCAAAGTGAGGAAGACAGAATGAAAATGAGGAAGGTGCCCTATGCTTTGGCAGTAGGTAGCCTCTGTTAGCATATTTCCTCGAATTCCACTCTGAGGATGAGAGAGTTGGGGCATCTGTTGGGGCATCTATATGTGATTATCTATTCATTAATAAAAGGCAGTGATTATTTCTTTATTTATTGTATATCATTAGCATTCTTGATTTAGTAAATAAATAGAAATGATGTCTGTTCTCTTGAGTAGAAGCATTCCACTCCTTATGAGATAAGTATTGTTGCACTAGAAGTGTTTAGAACTCAAAAGTTTAACTTATCCGCAAGTCGATAAAACTTAATTAGGCATTAAGTTATTTTAGGAAGATTTGTATATCATATGCTTGGACATGTGCATGTCTTCACTCAGGAGTAGTGGGAGCATTTGGTATGGGTATATTAATTGGATTAATATATTTGGATACGACTCACCTCGATTCGGTCACATGGATTTCACTCTAGGATAGTCGATGACAGAATCATAAGGTTATGATAGGTATGAGTGAACCTTTGATTTGAGGGTCCAGTAGAAGATGTGTTTATTTTATTAAGTTAGTCATTAGAGTAGTTTGATCCATTCACCTGTTGATAGGGATCAACCTCGAAATGCAACTTAATGGGCAAGTAGCAGTCTTTACTGAATACCAAGAAAGGATTCTTTCACTTGTAAGTGAACAAGATAATGTCCTATGCAGTTAGTGGCAAATGAGATCAAAAGTCTTTGGCCAAAGCAATTGAACTAGTTGTATTTGATACACAAGAGTTCTGTGATCTTTATTTTCACTAACACTTGCATAGAGTCAAGTGGAGACAGGGTTTGACTTAACTGTGACCCTAAAGCTTGATCCCGACATGGAATTGAAAGGTTTATATGTATACGGTATTCATAACAGGTTTTGGAATGATTCCCACCATTCGTTCTCAGTTGGTTTGCGGTGTGAGCCACGGACTGGCTAAGTGTTCCTCACACTCTTTGGATCCTCCCATTGCTGACTGAGACGAAACTACAGAGTCGCACATACAGGATTAATAATGGATTAAATTATGCCTATTCTCTCTGGATAAATATTAGACATTGGATGTCTAATTGAATTTGATTTGTTGGATAAATTAAGTCGGTCAGATGAATTAAATAATTACTGGGTAATTAATTTAATTCAAATATAATTATTTCTTGGAGAAATTAATTATATTATATTTAATATAATTAATTAATTAGATTAATTAATTGATTTAAATACAAAATGACATGCCAAGGTTTATCTGTCGGGCTGCATACACGGGGTCCAAAACACGGACTAAATAGTTGGACCATTTAAATAGTCCAACATGGCCGCACCCTTTCCATAATAAATCTGCTCACATGTTTTGTTGGTCAAAACTACATGTGAGGGAATATATTTATTAAAGGAAGGGGAGACTTTGAAGAGGGAGAAGAATAAAATCCTCGCTACCCTTCTCATTTCAATAAGGCAGAATATAGAAAGTGAAAAAGTGAGGATTTTGTTTCTTCTTGGTTATTGCATACAATGAGAAAAATAGAGATATCACCTACTTGTTCTCTACTTGGTATAAGGCATACTCTACTTCTCATAGCCGTGTTCTTAGAGAACGAGATGAAGGAGTTTATTCCAGGTATTTTTCCGATGCGTGTTTCATAGAGACGTTCGGCACTTTCGACGTTGGAATTTCCAAAAGCTTCACGGATTGGATTCGTGCTCGTCTTCATCAATAAAAGAAGTCGGATCTACGAGGGTATGACTTCAATTCTTTCATTTGTTCGTTTATACGATCCTTGATCGATCCTCTTTAGGAGTTCGGATGAGCACGTTTTGTGCGATTTATTTTCCTATGCATATTCAATCAATGGCCCGAATTCCAGCAGTGGTATCGGAGAGAGATCAACGCGATCATATAGAAGATATTTTTGCATTTTGAATGCTTGCTTGATGATAATTTTATGATTTGGAATCATATTATAATCGTAGATATTTAATTGTTCGTCGTAGTAATATTTTTCGTGATTTTATATTATGATATAAATCAAGTTTTTCTTTAAAAATGATTTTTATTAATAATAAGAAAATCAGAAATCATAAGATTTTAGAAATCTACCCGAAAACGAGCCGAGCACGCTCCTTGGACGAAACGGCACTCGGCTGCCCAAAGACCTCACCTGCAGATGGTCAGATGGTCAGACCTCACCTGCAGTCCGGTCAGACGGTCAGACCTCACATGATGTGTCACCTCATGTCCGGGCAGTGCCGATCATGACCGAGCACCAGAACTCACCTGATGTCCAGCCAGTGCCGAGCATGGCGGAGCACCAGAACTCACATGATGTCCGGGCAGTGCCGAGCACCAGAACTCACCTGATGTCCGGCCAGTGCCGATCATGGCGGAGCACCAGAACTCACCTTATGTCCGGGCAGTGCCGAGCATGACCGAGCACCAAAACTCACCTAATGTCCGGCACGTGCCGGCAGGCCCCTGGTGCTGCTGGCAGCTTCCAGGCTGTCGGGCACCGGGTCTCGTTTTTCAGTATATTTTCGAAAATACATTTTTCCAATATTAAATGATGTTTAATTTGATTAAATCATTAAATTTAGAATTTTTGATGATGAAAAAATTTAAAGAAAATATTTTAAAGGTTTACTAGGGACGAAATTAAATTGTCGATTATTATTGAATTAACTGGATTAATTCAAACCATTACATATTGTGTGTTTGGCATAATTATGATGATGGGTATATAGTTCATAGACTTATTTTTTGAATCATTATTATTCGATGGAGTTGTAAAGGGCGGTTTTGAGCCTATTTACTTATATACTAGAATATTTGTATAGGATGCAAATTATTTAAATGTAATAGATATTATTTCCAAGACGATGGCCCAAGACGATCCATCACGAAGAAGATGATTCAAGATTTATTTTATTTCCTTGTTTTGATTGGGTCATTCGCTTCGCCCAATATTTAGGAAAGGTCCATGAACTTCATGTTGGTAGCCACTAGGTTGTTATTTACTTTATTCATATTGTATGAATATCAAATCGCGATAAATGAATTAATGTGCAAAGTGTAATGTTAATCGATAAATACTCCCACTTAACAAACACTAAGTTGGAAAGGGTGCAAGGTATCATACCATCCATCAAACTATTGGAAGATTGAAACCTAAACTGAAATGCTATGCTTCCGAGTATGTCGGGGTAGTATTTTTGGGGAAGGTCGATAAATTCCTAGACTGCATTAGATGCCTTCCGTTGTGACAAATCGAACCCCTAGAAACCGTATGGGTTGTTGGGTAAGATTCATATGTCATACTGATAGGACTGATGGTTTAAACTTAGATAGTTCAGCAAGCCATAGGAATCGTGTGGGTTGAGAGAAAGTGAACTAGGGGCAAGAGAAAGATCAAATCATCCATTAGGTGGGTTGGTGTTGACACCACTTTGTGAAGCTAATAGACCAGAAACCGTATGGGTTGCCCTATATTAATTTCATAAGGAACTTGATCACCACTAAGAAGTCGATCTCATGATGACTTCCGGTTTTTCACATGGGAGTGTGCTTTTCCGATAAAATTAGTGGAGCCGAGTCATGAATAGAAAAGTCATTTATTCTACTCGGATCATAATTCACATAACACAAATTAAATCTGATTTACTTTCTGCGGAATTTTATCTCAAATATGACAACGAATCCACTTGCAATACTTCTTGAAAAAAACAACCTGTAACACCCCCAAGACGTTCAGGGCATATTACAGCGCCGTGGACCCCAACCTTCGGAATCCACCAGGCTAACACACAAACTCGACATTACAACGGTGATAAACATCATCAACATACGAACGACTTCTCAATCCAATACATACAAAATAAATAGACCGAACCCAACAGTGCAAATCAACGTCAAAACCAGTCCCAAATCGGGTACACAACAATTACAATGTTCAAAAGAAAGAAGTACTCAAGTACTGAAACAAACGACATGATTAATAAGATTTAAAAGACATGACATCACGAACGACCATTGAAGAAAATCACCCCTGCCCATCCTCCTCGTATTGTCCGCATCCTCGTTCGCCTCGAAGATATGTACCTGAAATACAAAAGTATTTCCCCATTTAAAAAGTTAGCGACAACAGATAGTGCAAGTACAATCCATTTAAACTACCATTCTCATCAGATGAAATATGCACCAAAATCATTTTAGAAAATATTTTTATATTCCGGAATATTACGATGCACAAGCACAAAACACAGTTCTCCAACAAAACATTTCAAAGGTTAACCGTTGGTATGAGACTCACGGCCACCGCACCCTGCAGAGGTCCCGTCGAACCTGTTAGTATAACGCTCTAAGTCTACTGTTTAATAATAATGTGGAGACATTTATTATTTAATATTTATTATATTATTGAATTAATATTCTGCTTACGATCATCAAGTATGTGACTTGATATTAAAGCTCGTTAAAACATTAAAGAATATTTATTCTAGATATCCCGAGTAATATGATTACTAGTATGATAATGATACGATGACTATGCTTTACTAGTCATGAACATGAGATGTTATATCACGTCATAGATATATGTAGAGACATCATATTGGATATGAACTAACAAAGAGAATTATATATGGATTAAGTCATTATAATTTCTCTGATTGTTATATATTATTTAAGTCCTTATTACCTAAAGATACTACAGTGTCCTACATGATGAGTATCATATTTTAACAAAATACCAACGCCTTCTATAAGAAGAGACCATACAGTTTGTGATTGGATACGGCACGATTTATGCAGAGGGAAGTAGTTTGTCCAGAGGGGACTTGTCCCTCCTATAAAACGGGGAAGATATCCATGGGCCCCTGATAAGTTAAATTGTTTAAATGAATGGCCATGCTCAAATTGACCAATAAATAGTTGTTGATAAATATTTGAATTGGACAATTGTAACTTGAGATCAAGAATATTAATTAAACCATATAAGGTCGACTTATCCATGCCTTATGCTTAACTAGGATATCGCGCGACGAGAGGATTAAATATTATACAGTAACGTGATTTCGTTCGTGCCGTCGAATTAATTTTTTTAATATGGATAATCATAATGTCTAGCTAGAGGCCGATTATGATTTATGAGTCGTAAAATTCTTTTTTATACTCATTTCCATATTAATTAGAACCTACATGGTCACATACTTAAACGAGCAGAGCAACTATTTTGTTCCAGTTAATTATGGTTGGTGAAAAGGTTGGTGAACCCTTAGCCATTTTGAGGACTATAAAAGAGTGTCTTGTGTTAGTCCTTACATAAGACTAAATCACAAGTGAAGAAATATTTGTGGATAGAGAATCAAAAATCTAATTTTGATATTTCTCTCTCTCAAAAGTCTTGAAGATATAATCAAAAGTTGAATAATTAAAAGGATCAAGAATATATCTTCATATCTTTGAAGGTCGATTCTTTGACCAAGAAAGTATTTAGAATACTCTTATAATCTTCATCTAATCTTGTGAGTTTGATCTTTAATAACATATTGAATAAGATTCATAGTTGTTTTAGATCAAAGTTCATGAACATTTGAATAATATTCTTGGTGTTCTTGTTCTTACCATAATCAAGAACATACCTATATTCAAATTGATCTAAGTGAAATCTTTGTTGAATCGGAGCTAGAAATCCGTTAGATGCTCGATACTTGTTCGTTGTGTGGATACCGTAGAGGACTCTCTCTTATTGCAACGTCTCTAGAAGGCTCGATCGAAAACACGCTACAAGAGGTAACAATCTTGTTCTTCATACTTTGATAATATACTTGATATATATATATATATATATATATGATGCCTATCTTAATATGTATATGGTGATATATATATATTTTGATTTATATGTTTGATCTTGACATGTATGGTTCTTTGATATATGGAGATTCATGTTATGATGTAGTTCTACTAATAATCCAAGAATCAAAGAACATATGCTTTGATCTACATATAATTTTATGTTAGGATTATGAATTTTGAGAGGTGCATATGAACATAAAATTGTTTATGTAAAGATTATGCTTCTTTAAAATTTTCACACGAACATAATTATATTTTGAGGTTATATAAATATAGATTTGATCTATTTGATTTATACATTTATATTGCTCAAAAGGTATTAGTTATGATATACATAAGATATATATATGTAGTATACATAAGATGTATACTCAAAGATTTTTTTTTTTAATACCTGGGCAGGCCCCTGCCCCGCGGTCCGGGAAGGGGACCGCGATCCTGGCCTGTGTGTGCCGCGCGGTCCTAGACAGTGTGCCCGAGCTGTGCCGGAAGGTCCCGGCCTGTGCGGTCCAGGCCACTTACGGACCCGTTTTGGCCTCGTTTTCTTCATGTATTCCTGGAAATTTGTTTCCCGTTTTACCCGGTTTGAAGTTAAGGCCTCAGAACTTAATAACTTATCGATTGTCGATATTTAGCATATTTTATATCTTATATAACTTATCGATAGTCGATAATTAGTACATTTTATATATTATATGTGCTTGTGAATGCTTAAATGGTTAATGCATCGTGGGTGGTATAGCCATACTAGATCAATTAGATTGATGATTCGATTATGGTTGTAATATTCATAATACGACTTGTAGGTTGTGCCTTCTTATTATCTTGTTGTAATTTCTCTTCTCATCTTACTCCCCTCGAATGTAACTCGAGGTTTCTATTACTAAATGTAAATATATTGTTTAGAATAGTTCTAGCTATAAAAAGAAAACGAAGGAGATGAGCAACTTATAGGGAATTCAAGAAGAAAGGCGTTATCGAAGATTACACCAACCGACCTATTGATATTAACGAATATCATAATTGTAACACCCCCGAGATATTCAGGGTATATTACAGCGCCGTGGACCCCTACATAGGACCCACTAGGCTAATTAACAAATACCACTCATCTAACTATCTCAGTTAGCGAGAAAACACACATCAGCAGGACGAAATTAAATGAAACGCCCGGTATAACCGGCAAAACGGACATAACTGACAATCATAAAGAATATTTAATAATACAAATCATAATCCCAGTAAAAATGCCTAAGTACTCGCGAGTACTATCTATAAGATTTGTCTTACGATATGGCCAGCTCGGGAGGGTCCTTAGAGGCCTCGAGTGGGACCAGTGGCTTCACCCCGGTCCTAGGCAATGCCTGTGCGTGATTTGTTTTATGATATGGCCAGCTCGGGAGGGTACATAGAGGCCTCCAGTGGGACCAGTGGCTTCACCCCGGTCGTAGGCAAATTGATTGTTGACTGTTTTTTTCTGGAAATGACAAGTCTGGTTTTGGTTTCTGAAATGAATTGATACACGTACTATGAAATGTGTAAGCGAATGGTTTGCCTTGATTACTTGTACTAGCGTAATTGCTAACCATGTTCAACAAGGTTCGGTTCCTTCTTTCTGACACACCATTTAACTGAGGAGTTCCTGGAGGTGTAAATTGTGATACTATTCCATGCTCCTTTAGGAACTCATCAAACTCTATACTCAGTCTAGAGGTGGGCAAAAAAACCGAAACCGAAACTGAAACCGAAACCGAAACCGGTCAAAACTGGTTTTTGACCAAAACCGGTTCGGGTTGCCTCAAAACCGGCGGTTTCTACCCAGTTTTACATTTTCCCGTTAGAAACCGGTCCGGGTCGGTTTTTAGGGGAACCGGTTTCGGAAACCGGGTTGAAAAAACCGGTTTGAAATCGGTTTTTGTAGGTGTCCGTTAGCTAGCCATTGCATTCAAAAATCTTACCGTTTTCTGCCCTTTCTTTTTTTACCATTTTGCCATCACTAATCAACTATAAATACCCTATTTGAGTTTTGGTTCAGTCACAATACTCAAACACTCTTCAAGTACTAAAAAAATTACAAAATTCTCGTTTCTCTCAATTCAAATGGCAACTCAATCTTCTTCCGCTTCCACGAATGCACCGAGATTGTTGAGGTTATAGAAACAACCCGAAACCCAAAAATTTGGTGTAATTTCAACCTCATGAAATTGTCGGATGGGCAACTTAAGGCTCATTGTAAACATTGCGGTAAGTTTTTGAAACATGAATCCAACACGACGTTGAAGATGCATACCGATAAGTATTGCGAAGGACTCAAATCCGATCCGGAAGCCAGTCAACATCTATGTCACGAGAGGGGGGTCTTTTTGCATACGAGGCGGAGCGGTGCCGACAACAATTTGCAAGCTACGTGATTCAAGAAGGTTTGCCGTTCAACCACTTCGATAACCCTCGATTGACTAAGGTGATTCAAAATACTCTTCAACCGCGATATAAACAAGTAAGTCGTGCTACTCTTAGACGTGATTGTATTAAATTATGGAAAAAGGCTAAAATAGAAATAGTAAACGGTTTTGCAAACTTAAATACAAATGTAAACTTAACAATCAATGTTTGGTCGGCACCTCATGGTTTGCCCGGTTCATAACTTTGTGTTACCGCACATTGAATTGATCCCGATACATGGCTAGTGATGAAGCGTACGATTGCTTTTGAAAATTTTGAGTACCCTCACACGGGTCAAAATTTATTTCATATGTTACAAAATGTAATAAATAACTTTAACTTACAAGAAAAAGTTTTTTTGATCTCATTTGATAACGCGTCTAATAATACAAACGTGGTAAAAAAAATAATATTAACATATAAACTGCCTTCGAAGGGTATTTTTTATCATAGTCGATGTGTTGCACACATTATAAACTTGGTTGTTCAAGACGGATTAGCGGTACCGGAAATAAGTTTGGTAAAAGACGCTTTTAAAAAAATGTTACAAGATATATTTTGTTCAAGTAAAGCTAGATATAAACAATATATGAAATTGTGTAAGGACACGAATTCTATTTTTTTTAACCCCTAATTGGGACGTTCCTACAAGATGGAATTCGACTTATAAAATGTTTTGTTTTGGTTTACGCCAACGTGATACTTTACAACTTTTTCATGATGAACTTGCAAATAGGACGAGTAGGGTTACACCATTTACTTCGGAACAATGGGATATAGTTAGAAAAATAAGCGAATTGCTCAAAGTTTTTAAAAAATGCAACAACTTTATTATCGGGTGTTTATTATCCCACGAGTCATTTGGTATTTAATCAAATTTATTTAATGTGTTCAAAATTAAGCGACTACGAATTAAGTGGTGATTTATATGAAAAAATGGTTTCGCCCATGAAAGAAAAACTAAGAAAATATTTTAAAGAAATGCCACCGGTAATTACTTGTTCCGCCGCCTTGAACCCATGTATGAATATTAGCGGGGTGGAACAACTTATCGACAAAATCTCAATTGATTTAGAGTTTCATAACGAAAACGTTTTCTATTCAAGAGATGCAAAAGCCATTTTTAACAAAAAATTCAAAGATTTATTCGGGGTTTATTTTAAAAAGTATGGTTCAATAAATGATCCTTCAAGTTCATTTTCATCATCATTTTCTACTTCTACTAGCGCGGATCCCATGCTTAACTTATATAATAGTTTAAGAGAAGAAAACACTAAACGGGATAGGGGTGAAGGTGACCAATCATCGACTAGCGAATATGGGAGATATATTGGAACCGATTTTTTATCGACTATGGGACCCCATGAATTCGCAAATTTTGATATTTTGGCTTGGTGGAAAGGAAGGGAAACTCAATTTGCCGTTCTAATCGCTATGTCCCGAGATTTACTAACCGTCCAAGCTTCTACGGTAGCTTCAGAATACGCTTTTTCTCTTAGTGGCAGGGTATTATCTATACGAAGAACAAGACTCACACCGGCATCATTGGAGATGTGTATTTGCTTGAAGGATCACTTGGACGCATCCGAGCGTATACAACACACTCAAAGTCTTGAAGGAGAACTAGACATTGAACAAGAAATACACGATATCGAGGTGGAAGAAGGTTTTGCAATCTCACTCTCCGATGAAGAAATTGCTCTCGATGAAGCTTCGTGCGAGGCTAGCTCCGAAGAAGATATCACTCTCGATGAATAAAAGTTTATGTTATAAATTCTAAATGTTTGAATAAAATTTGATGTTGTAATGAGTTTATTTAATAAAAGTTTATGTTTTAAAATCTAAATGTTTGAATAAAAATTGATGTTGTAATAAATTTATTTAATAAAAGTTGATGTTTTAAATTCTAAATGTTTGAATAATAGTTGATGTTGTAATGAGTTTATTTAATAAAAGTTTATGTTTTAAATTCTAAATGTTTGAATAATAGTTGATGTTGTAATGAGTTTCTTTAATAAAAGTTTATATTTAATGTATAATGGGTTTATTTAATAAGAATATATTATTTTTTTAATATTTTTTTTAAAAAACCGGTTATAACCGGTTTTTCCTACCCGAACCGTTCACAAACCGACCCAAACCGGTTAGTATAGGGTCGAGTTTTTACAGTCCCCAAACCCAACCCGACCCGAACCGGTTTGGTCATAAAACCGTTTCCCAGAATACGACCAAAAACCAGTTCGGTTTTAAAACCCGAACCAGTTTGAATATAAACCCGATTTGTACACCCCTACCTCAGTCCGAACGAAGTGCTTTGATATGATTTCCTATTTATTTTTCGACTAGGGCCTTAAATTCCTGGAATTTCTCAAAAGCCTCGGATTTATGTTTCATTAAGTATACATAACTATACCTAGTATGATCATATGTAAACGTAATGAAGAACTGATATCCATCACGTGCTGCTTACAAAGCACCACATATGTCGGTATAGACTGATCCAAGTTTATCAGCGGATCTTTCAAAAGTCCCTGTGAAGGGGGACTTAGTCATTTTGCCTTTAAGGCAAGAATCACAAGTTGGAAAGGGATCCGATCCCAATGGACCCATAAATCCATCTTTTTCCATTTTGTAAACCTTGGTCTGACCAACATGACCAAGTCTAAGATGCCATTTCAAAACTTTATTAGTTTCATCCCTACCATGATTCCTAGTCATAGTATTCACAACGAATTTGTTACTTAGGTTTAGATGACACAGTCCATTTAAAAATGTAGCACTGCCTACTAGTTTATTTCTAAAATAAATTTTACAGGAACGATCACCAATGAAAAATGAAAAGCCTTTTTGATCCATGACCAGAATGGATACAATGTTTTTATGCCCCTTGGGCAAGACAAGTACATCATCTAAAGTTAAAACAAAGCCGGATTCCAAATCCAAAAGAAGTGACCCTATGTTAGTTGCTTCAAAACTATGCCCGCTTCCGATAGTAGTCATCACTTCCTTTTCCCCTCGTTCACTCCCCTCAACCTATACGGTTTCTATGGCTCGTGAACAAGTTAAGTTTATATCATCGATGCAAATCAGTTTCACAATTGAATCTTATCCGGCAACCGAACAGGTTTCTATGGATAAAATTTGCTCCAACCAAAGGCATCCAATGCACTCTTGGTAATTTATCGATCCTCCCCGAACGACTACCCCGATAACTCGGAAGCATAGCACATTTGGTTTGGATTTCAATTTCCCGAAAGCTCGATGGAGGGAAGGAAAACCTTGAAACCTTTTAAACTTAATAATTTGTCATTGGAGAATTTTCGCGATTAATGCTACACTTTGCATATTAATTCATTTAACCGCGTTTGTAGCATTCATACCATATGAATAAACATTCACAACCTAGTTGCTACCAACATGTAGTTTGTTGTTACCCAAAATATTATCCGGAGATAGTATTGCTGGAATGATCGAGTAACAAACAAATGCGAGAACACTTCCGTGAGAAAATAGATAACACAAGATTTGCCGGGGTTGTTAATCCCGGGCTTGAATGCTCTCGCGAGATGTTATTAATAAATATACTGTCGAGTACAAATATTAATGTTAGAATCTATTACAAGGAGTGTAAGGACTTCTAGTTATCTAGGTTGTAGAGCGCGTAGATTGCCGGAAGAACCAGATAGGTAAATCTGTGAGTTCTTACTTGGGATATATGATAAATGTGTATGAATATCACTATGAATGTATAAGTGGTTGCCAAAAGAGTCTTTGATTCTCTTTTTTGTGTGTATTTTGCACTGAATTCACAGTAAATTCGCGTCCCCCTTGGCTACTGCAGCGAGTTCTCTATTTATAGGGGACAAGGTAGTTGGGACCCCTCAGGCGATCGCGAGCGACCGCCGTTTTCTATATTATAATAAGGTGGCCGATCGTCCCGTCATGTGGGGCTGTTCCCTTAAAGTCTGGGGCCGCTACTGGTGCCAGCTGTGCGAGCCAATGGGAGGCCAGCACGCGTCCAGGGCAGCTGTCCGGGGAGGACCCACTTTGTACCTTTCGGCGGCCTTGTCGGTAGGTGTGGTAGGTGACAGGCTGGGGTCAAAGGTCCTATCTGTCGGCGCCCTTTGAAGATCCGCACGTGGGCCACCGTCCAAGATTCGGTCTTCGACGACTTTGACGGATGCTGGATCCATACGTGGCACGAGACGATCGCCTCTGGTTCGCTCATTAGAGACGATCGTCAGATATCAAAAGACGATCGTTGGGTACCAAAAGACGGTCGCCGTATTGTGCCGAACTCTGGGCATTTGTCCAGAGTATGTCTTCCATGGTTGGCTTCTCTGATCGTGATGCCGATCGCCTATCGAGGCGTATTACTCGCCGCACAACAATTGCCTCCCAGCTCGCCTCGATGTTGAAAACACGGGATGAGGTGGCACTATTGGCGATCGCCAATGTTTAGTCGATCAGCCGATCTGAATTCAAATCTGGACGATCTCCTTTTGCACCGGGAGCAGCGGGAAATGAAGGCGGGCTCTCGAAAAGTGGCAGGGACACGCGTCGCGCCACTGTTGGGGGAGTCCGACGGTTTGTCAGACTTGTCGGCTGGCGTGCCCTCGAAAAGACGCGTACGCGGGATTCGAGGGCAGCATTTAATGTGTCCCCACTATGACGGTTGCGATCCATCCCTCGAGATTTCTCCTATTTGCATTTAGACCCCCGCCTCCATCTATAAAAGGGCTATGGCTTCTTCTCCTTCACCCTTTACGCGTCCTTGCATCCATAGCCGAAACTCTGCAAAAATTTCTGGAGCTTCTTGTGCCGATCTTCTTCTTTTCTCTAGGTAAGAAAAATTAATCTTCTATCTCCCTCTTCTTTTTATAATATGTCGGGAGAATCCAAGACCTTCGAGGCCGGAAGTTCTTCTGCCGCCGCGGCTTCGCCTGACCGGGAGGAGATTCCCGTTGGAGTCGACATGGAAACGGCCGTTGAGGCCATTCGTGCGGGGATTCCACCCGCAGAACTCGAAGAGCTTTTCAACGAGGCCACAGTGGCGAAGACGGTGGCGACGACGAAGCAGGGGGGCTCGCCGGCGGATGAGGACGAACTGGAGCGGCTAACTTGGGAACGGCAGAGTGTTTTTGGCCCTGCCTATATGGCTTTTGCCAAGATTATGGAGGGGATCGCCGGACCCTGTCCGGAATTTGACTTCGAAGCCTACTCCGCCGCTCATCCTTATGAACATGTGAAGCGGACGGATTTTCGGGCCGCCGACCCATCTCCGTGGACTCTCGGAAAGATCCGGAGTACGGCGACCAAGAAAGACCTGGGCCGTTGGAGGGCAAAATATCATATCCCCTCTGACGTTTCTCTGCACGTGCCCTCGGAGAATGAATGCGCCGATCAACCACCCGAGGATATGGTTGCCGTCAGCGAGATGATTATAGAGGCCGACTTGCGATTCCCTCAGCCATTCGTCGTCACCTACTTGTTGATCGCCTGGAATTTGGCGCCGCTCCAACTGACGCCGAACGCTTGGCTACAGGTCATTTGCACGTTGACACTGTTTGGCAGCCACCGGTTGTTCCGCCACCTTACTGCGCTGGAGATGAATTATCTGTTTAAACTGGCCGCGCAGAAAGGGTCGATCGGCGGCAATCATATCCAAGGCCGAATGGGGAGAGTGGTCCTCGATGTGCCGAACAAGTCCCGAGGCAACCTGGCGAAGTGGTGCTGGGTCGGCGGAGCGTGGCGATCGGCATCGAGTGACCGGCCGGATGATGAGTTGGAGATCCCCACCACTTTCCGGGAGAGGAATCCGAGTAAGGATTTTAACACTCCCCTTGATTGAGCTTGTCTTGGACTGATCTAATTTTGTTTTCTTTTTGCAGGACCTCTCGTTCCAGCGATCGGCGATCTCCCTTTCGATTTCTTAATTGTTTGGGAGCGGATTCGTGCCTTGCCGGATTCCTTCATTGACGTTCGCTCGCTTGGTAATGAAATTCATCGGTTGGGGGCTCGATTGTTTCGCTTCCCTCGTCACTTGAAAGTTCCAGGTATGAGCTTAAGTGGTGCTTCCTTGCTTGACGATCGCCTTCAGGAGGTCGCAGCGTTTAAGTATTTATTTAACTTGTTTGTACTTCTTCTTTGACAGAGGTTCATTTTCCCCGACTTGCCGAGCCACCACCAGAGATTGCCATGTCGAATCCAGGACTCATCGGTCGCCTTCACTTGTGTAAGAAGACTGGTCGCGTTCCTGCGACGACGTCTCGCCCTGCTCCGGTGATGAGGCCTGCTGAAGTGCCGGTCGCCGAGCCGGTAGTTCAGGGAGAGGAACAACTTCAGCGCTGCAAGAGGCGGAGGTCGGAGGAGTCCCTGCCGATTACTGAGGCGGATGTATCCATTCTTGAGCCTACGGTTGCCGCGGCTCCTATTTCTGCCGTCCCGATGACAGAGCGATCAGGCCCTAGGCCCTCGGCGTCCGGCTCCCGGTCATCAGGCGGCCCTACGAAGAAGGTGGCGATCGCTGAGGCGGAAACCTCTCGGGGCAAGCCTTATTTTGGTCGCGATCCCGAGCTGGTCAACAGGTAAGAAAGGATCAAAATTTTCTGAGTTAGGCATTCTGAGCAAGGTATAGGCTAACTCCTTGGTTTCTTTGGTTTGTGCTGCAGGGTTCGTCTTGCCGACCCGGACGTCGCTCCTATGGTGCTGGACTTTTTGTCGAGTAAGGCTCCGCAAACATCTCTCGACGTCCCTACTTACGTCCAGCAGGCTATCACCTCTGCCCAAGGCCTGGACGACCGATCTTGATGCGATCGCTCGTCGGCGATCTGGAGATGCCATGCAGGCGACCCTTGCCCTGGCTCTCCAGACGGCGACGATGGCCATCCAAGCTGCTAGGGATTTTGAGGGGCGACCCTCCACTGCTCGTCTCCATAGCGACCTCGAGGCCGCCCGGAATAAAAACATTGAATTTGCCAACCGGATCCAGTCTATGGAGAAGGAGTATGCGGAGACGGCCAAAAGGGCTAAACAGGACGTTGACCGATTGAAGCAGGAGCTGAGCCGCTCTAAGGAGGCTGTCGACCGGTACCATGATCAGGAGAAGGAAACCCGCCAGAAGTATGCGGCTTCGCAGGAGGAGGCGGCCGGGCTGAAGGCGACGGTGGATCGGCTCAACAGTGAGCTGGAGGCGGCGAAGAAAGAGATGGAGATGGCCAAGGGAGAGAACGCCGCCAAGGTGGTCGAGCTGGCGGAGGCTGAGAAGAAGACCGTGGAGTTGAAGGGGCAACTGAAGGCGATTGAGACTGATCCCTATCTCAATGTGGCGCTCGTCGGCGAGTTCGCCTATTACCTGGCCTACGCCGATGCTGTCAGAGCCGCCAAGAAGGTAGGGATCGAGATCGGTCCCTTGATGGAGAGCTTCAAAGCCTATGCGCTCGAGCACCCTCTGCACCCGGAGTTCTCTTTGCCGATCCTTGACCTTGTCGACTTTGGGATCGACTTGAGTTGGTATACTGGCAAACTCATTCATTTTGAGGCCGATGGGGGGCCCAAGCCGATCCGCAACCTGAGGGCGATGACCAGCCGGCAGGGCCTTGAGAGATATTTTTGTTTCCCTTGTATCTTGTAATTTTTGCTTTCTCTTTGTATTGCCTTCGGGCTTCATGTTGTACGAACTCCGTTTGATAATGAATGAAATATTCCTTTTCCGCACTGTCTTTTTTTATGTACGATTGCTCTTGAATGTTTGCGTGCAATTTTTACAAGTATGTGTATTATTGCATCCGATGTCTTGTTCGTACGACTGGTTGTTTGAATCTCGAATGTATTGACATGTTTCGAATCGAAATTCTTACTTATAGATATTGTTTGAAAAATGGCGATCGTCCTGCGTGTATCTGAGCAAAGCCGATCGGGTGCGGTTCCCTTCTTTCGATTGCACTTAAGACTAGCTCCCCTATTCACTGCCCCCTTGTTTTTGTTTACTTATCGTAAGTAAGGGTACAAAAACAAGTTTGTTGGGCGACCTATCTTCCGTTTTTCCGACTCTGAGGGATCGTGCACGGTCGTGGAGTTTGATGGACCGATCTCCACAACCGTGTCTTTGTATGCGAGGGACATTGCCTATCCCGCGACTCACTTTATTGTGAGGGTCCTCCGTTAGGCTGCGCCTGCCTTGTATTTAAACGAAAGGTAGGCGATCTTGGTCTGGAGGAGTCCTTGCACGGGGCGTCGTCGGTTTGTTCGACTCCACGTCCGCGGCTTTGTAAGCACCTTTCTACCTTGGGTCGGCACGTTAAATGACGACCCTCGACGGTATACGTTGTGACGGGGTAGGGACGCGTCGCCTTGTCCGAGTACATCATGTTAGATGACGTAATCTGAGGATGTGCGAACGTGTCCCTTGATCATTTTGGAGGGTCCTTTGGCTACGCCGGCCTCGTATTTAAACGAAGGGCGGGCGGTCTCAGCCCGAAGGAACCTTGCATGGGCGAAGCTGTCGGTTCCATCGACCTCCAGGACCATGGCTGCATTGATTCTACCTCGGATCGTCATGATCAACGATCGTCGGCGGTATGCGATATGCCTGGTGGGGCGATCGCCAGAACAGATGGGATAGGAAAAAATCTCATTATATTCCTTGTACATTGGGCAGTTGAGATTGAATACAAAATTTTCACTAGTAGTATTTTTTCAGATGCACGGCGTTCCAGGGGTATTGATCCGGGGTACCGTCAGGATGTTCGAGTTCGTAGGCTCCCTTAGTCAGCCATTTAGATATCCTAAAAGGTCCTTGCCAGTTCGGACCAAAAACGCCTGTGTGGGTTTGAATCTTCTTGAGGACGAGATCGCCCACTTGAAACGTTCTTTCTTTGACCTTTGAATTAAAGAACTTCTCGGTTCTCCTTTTGTGGATTGTGTTCTTCATTTCTGAGGTCATCCGTCGTTCTTCGAGCATGTCTAGGTCGATTCGTCGGGCCATATCGTTGTCGGTCGTCATCTCCTGTTCGGTTCGATGGCTGAGGACGGCGATCTCCAAAGGAATCACCGCTTCTGTTCCGAAGGCGAGGGCGAATGGGGTTTTGCCGGTGGAACTACGGGTCGTCGTTCGATAAGACCACAAAACATCTGGAAGCTCGCTCGCCCATCGCCCTTGCCTGGATTCGAGTTGCGCTTTAATTGTGTGTTTGAGGATCTTGTTCACATCCTCTACCTGTCTGTTCGTCTGAGGGTGATAGGGTGCTGAAAACAATCTTTTGATTCCCCATTTCTCACAGAATTGCATGACTTCTAAGCCGTCGAACTGCTTTCCGTTGTCGGAGATGATGGCCTGGGGCAGGCCGAATCGGCATACGACGTTTCTCCATATAAACCTGATCACTTGCTCTTGGCCGATCTTGTTGAGCGGTTTGGCCTCAGCCCATTTGGTGAAATAATCGACCCCTAGCCTTACTCGACAAAAAGTCCAGCACCATAGGAGCGACGTCCGGGTCGGCAAGACGAACCCTGCAGCACAAACCAAAGAAACCAAGGAGTTAGCCTATACCTTGCTCAGAATGCCTAACTCAGAAAATTTTGATCCTTTCTTACCTGTTGACCAGCTCGGGATCGCGACCAAAATAAGGCTTGCCCCGAGAGGTTTCCGCCTCAGCGATCGCAACCTTCTTCGTAGGGCCGCCCGATGACCGGGAGCCGGACGCCGAGGGCCTAGGGCCTGATCGCTCCGTCATGCGCAAATGGCCTAGGGCTATACATGGAGGTGAGCTGTTCGGGGGATAGTTTAATGTTGGGGCCCATTATCTGACACCTATGACACGATCTGGCATAGGCGATTGCATCCTTCTGAAGTGATGGCCAGAAAAAACCTTGCCTGGTTGTCTTATGGATGAGAGCTCGCCCGCCCGCATGGTTTCCATAAATCCCGTCATGGATCTCAGCTAAAATGAGCCGACCTTCCTCCGGTGTAATACACTTGAGGAGGGGAAGGCTGAAGGCTCGCTTGTAAAGCCGGTCGTCCAATAGGGTATATCTGGTCGCACGGAGCTGGAGTTGGCGAGCTTTAACACGGTCGTCAGGGACCGTTCCGTCCTTTAAGTATTTGATGAACGGGGTCATCTAGTTCTCCTCGGCGATGGCGACTGTGGTAACCAGGCTTCTGTCGATCGCCGGCCTTGCTGACTTTGTGATTTGGATATTGGAGAAGTCGGCTGCCCCATCCGATGATGCTAGTTTGGAAAGGGCATCGGCCTGGGAGTTGTGTTCTCTCGGGATTTGTTCGATTAGTACTTCTTCAAATTTGGTGCACATTTCGGCGACCAGCTCTTGGTATTTGACCATCTGTTCGCCGCGCGCCTCATATTCTCCCTTAACTTGGTTCACGACCAAAAGGGAGTCCATGAAGATATGGAGGCGACGAACATCTAGGGAGAGGGCTAGATCGAGCCCGCCTACCAAGGCTTCGTATTCGGCTTCATTGTTGGTCGCACGAAAGCTGAAACGTACCTCATTAGTGAAACTTTGTCCGTCGGGACTGATGAGGACAATCCCTGCCCCTGCTCTCGAATTGGTCGCCGAGCCATCCACATATAACTTCCAGGCAGGTCGGCCGACCTGGGTTGGACTATGAGGGAACGTCAGTTCCACCATGAAGTCAGCCAGAGCTTGGCCTTTGATCGCCGTACGAGGGGCGTAAGTGATACCGTATTGGGCGATCTCCAGCGACCACTTGAGGAGTCGCCCGTTGGTGTCTGGTCGATGTAGAACTTGTCTTAGAGGTAGAGTTGTCAGGACTTCCACTTGATGTTCGAAGAAATAAGCCCTTAGTTTACGGACACTCATGACAAGGGCGTAGGCGATCTTCTCCAATGGTGTATAGCGTGTTTCAGCGTCGTGGAGCGCTTGACTAACATAGTAGATCGGCAAGTGGGCTTGTCTCTCCGCTCGCACCAGAACGGCACTTAGTGCGACCTCTGAGGCTGCCAGGTAAAGGAATAGTTTCTCACCGGGGATCGGCTTTGCCAGGATCTGGGGGTTAGATAGATATTCCTTTATTTTGGCGAACGCTATCTGACTTTCCTTCGTCCATGCGAACTTCTTGTTCTTGATGGTCGCGAAGAAAGGCTTGCTTTTATCGCCGAGTCGAGATATGAAACGGTTGAGGGCGGCTAGACAACCTGTAAGGCGTTGTACCTGCTTGATGTTTCGCGGCTCCTGCATGTCAAGGATCGCCCAGATCCGGGTGGGGTTCGCCTCGATCCCCCTTTGGCTCACAATGTGCCCGGGAATTTCCTGAGCCCACCCCGAAGTTGCATTTCTTGGGGTTTAGCCTCATGTTGAATCTTTCGAGGATGGCGAACGTCTCGGCGAGATCATTGAGGTGATCTTCCTTCTTGAGGCTTTTGACCACGATGTCGTCAATGTAGACCTCCATGGTCTTGCCGATCTGATTGGCGAACATTCTGTTGACTAGTCGCTGGTAGGTTGCCCCTGCGTTTTTCAAGCCGAACGGCATTCAGACCCAAAAGTATATGTCTTTTTCCGTGTGGAAAGATGTGTGTTTTATGTCTTTCTCCGCCATTGGGATTTGATGATATCCGGCGAAGGCATCCATAAACGACATCATTTCGCAACCTGCTGTGCTATCGACCAAGTGATCAATATGAGGCATAGGAAAGTGATCTTTTGGACATGCCGCGTTGAGGTCGGTGAATTCGATGCATAACCTCCAGGAACCAGTAGGCTTCTTGACGAGTACCTCATTGGCGACCCATTGTGGTTCGTCTGTAGCTACCCCGATTAATTTGTTGTTGAGTAATTTTTGGACTTCTACGTCGAGCGCCGCGTATTTTTCGGGACCGAGTTTCCTACATTTTTGGTGAACAGGCTTCATTGCCGGGTCGATCTTTAGATAGTGGCAAGCATGCTCAGGACTTATGCCGACCATATCTTGATGCGACCAGGCAAAGACTCCTATGTTCTTACGTAGCAAATTGATCAGATCCCCTTTTAGTTCGCGGTCGATGCTCGCGCCGATCTGAACTTCCCGTTCTGGATGATCCGGATCTATCGTTATACTCTCCAACTCTTCGACGGGGACGGTCGCCTCTCGTTTGGAACGATTTTCGGACTCGATTCTTGGATCAATGTCGAGACTTGGCTCGAAACCAATCCTTGGCTCGATGTCGTCCATTAACCGAACCGAGATGGCATCCCCTGAGTCGGGTTGGTATGATGCGCTCGGCTCGTCGATCTCCATGGGTTGATCGTCGATCGCTTCAATGTTACACATATTATGGGAAGTATTGAAAGCAGTAACGACATAGGAGTAACTCAAACATCTTTTTGCCATTAGCTGATCTCCTTTTATAGTACCGACCGTCCCATCGGCAGTGGGGAATTTGATACAGTAAAAGAAATATGAAGCGACCGCCTCAAAGGTTTCTAAAAAGAGGCGACCTAGGAACCCATTATAGATGCTGGGCCTATCTATGATTACAAAACTTAGGTTCCTAGTAATCCTAACCTTGGGATCATAAAAGCATATTAGCTCGACGGAGAGCTTGATCCTCCCGTAGGCTTGGACTGTGTTGTCGCCGAACCCTTGGAGCACGGTGTCGAACGGCTTGATGAATTTGATTATGTTGCCGAGTTGGTGTAGGGCGGATTTGAATATGATGTTGTAGAAACTCCCATTGTCGACCAGCACGCGATCGACCGTCTTCCCAAGGATACAGGTGGAGATCACCAGTGCATCCTCTTTGGGGCATTGCACTCCCTCCCTGTCTTTGTTGGAGAAGGTGATGAGTGCGTCTTTAGAGATGGTCGGCTCCGGAGGTACCACGATATGGACCCCGGCGAACGCCCTCAGCTCGGCCTTTCGCTTCCTGTTTGACATGGTGGAAACCAGGGAAAGACCCCCGAGGTTTCCACCTCCTGCTTGAAGCATGTTGATCCGACCGCCAGGGTTGATCGGAGGGACCGACTCATCAGAGTACTCCGGCTCATGCTCGATTCTGGCGACCAGAATGGGAGGAGTTCTCTCGTGTTGTCGGCACTCGCGCCCTCCGGTCCTTTCCGTCCTAGGCTCTGGCTTCGTGACCAAGTTGTCCAGTTTGCCTTCCTCAAACAGTCGCCAGAGTTGTCTGAGGAGGTCGCGGCATTGACTGGTGTTGTGGTCGGGACTCTTATGGTAGGCACAGAATTTTCTATGGTCTAGATGACCGTGGTCCCTTATCGGCTTTGGTTTGGAAAGCCACTCGCGACCCTTGATTGCGTTGAAGATGTGGGTCGGGGACAAGTTGAGGTTGTGGAGAAGGTGGACCTCTACATCCTCGAAGGCTTTGAACTCGCCAGGCGGCTTGGCGACCGCCTTTCTAGGCTTGGCGACCGCCTTCTTCTGGACATGGGACGGTGCCTTTCCTTCTTCGGACGGTCCCTCGTCTAAGCGGAGTGAGAGCATCCTCTGCCTAGCCAGGAAATTGGCGGCTTTGCCGCGGAAGACCGAGTAGGTCGGGGGGATATCCTTTGTGAGGTGCCTGAACATGGGCGAGCGTCCGTGGAATCCGCTCATGACTGAGTTGAGAGCGAGCTCGTCGCTGATGGGCTCGCTGGTGAGGACTATCTCGTCTACCCGGTCGATGTAATCTTTGTCTGACTCGTCCTTCCCCTGCTTGATTTTCATCATGCGGTGGGGGCCTTCAGGGCGAGCGACTTTGGCGGCGAAGTATGACGTGAAGTATTTCGCCAGCTTCTCAAAGCAGTTGATTGAGCGAGGTGGTAGTGAGACGTACCACCTGTGGGCGAGGTCGCCCAGTGTTAATGGGAACATTCGACACTTGGTCGCATCTGATGCTCCACATCCGGTCATGTAGATCCGGAATTTGCTCAAGTGGGTTTCCGGATCTGATCTCCCCTCATATAGAGGTGTTTGTGGGGGATTGATCGTTGGTTGGACTGGGTCTAGCTCGATCTGAATCGTGAGTGGTTCGCTTGGTCCAATGATCGATCTCCTACGCCTGCCCCATTTTCCAGGAGCGCCTTCATCTTGTCGAGCTGGCGTTGCATGGCGGCCATTGCCGTCGCCTGACTGCTCGCCGATTGGCTCTCAGAGCGCGAACTAAGGCGATCGTATACTGATCCCCTAGCCCCGTGGTGAATGACGAGCTCCCTGCCAGTGGGTTCCTTCCTCAGGTGAGCAGGGGCTCGCTGACCGACCTGTCTCCTGGGAGTCGGATACGCCGAACTCCTAGTAAAGGATTCGGATACCGATGTCTCTCGGCTGGGGCCTGAGTTCCCGAGTCGCCATGAGGGATCGCTCCCCAGGCGGATGAAGACGGAATCGTCCCGCCTTACGAGAGCCTTCTCCTGTGGCTCGGGGCTTTCTGTCGATTTCTCAACATAGATCCCCTTGAGCTTCCGTTTGCTTTCCCGGCGGAGGGTTGACGGAGTGATGGTGGGCGAGCCATTGGCCTTCTGTCAGTCCCTGAGAATGGCTATAGCCTCCTCAATCTGTTCCTTGGTCTGGAACTGATCGAGTGAGAGGCTAGAACCGTCCCTCGGGGGCGGGAGTGAGAGCCTAGCGTCGCCACGGTCGCCTTCCGCCGTGGGCTGGGATTCGGTCCGGGCCGGAATGAGGTTTCCGGCAGATCTTAGGGTGGCTCTCTTGGAGGTCGTTGCAGATGTCATTTTTCTGAAGGCTTTTCTATTGAAGAACAGTGAGTGTTTCTTCAAGTATATGTCTGGAGAACAGTGAGTGTTCTTCAAGATGGTAGAAATAAAAATGAAGGTTTAGATCCCCTTCTTCTAGCGCCAATTGTTGTTACCCAAAATATTATCCGGAGATAGTATTGCTGGAATGATCGAGTAACAAATAAATCAGAGAACACTTCCGTGAGAAAATAGATAACACAAGATTTGCCGGGGTTGTTAATCCCGGGCTTGAATGCTCTCACGAGATGTTATTAATAAATATACTGTCGAGTACAAATATTAATGTTAGAATCTATTACAAGGAGTGTAAAGACTTCTAGTTATCTAGGTTGTAGAGCGCGTAGATTGCCGGAAGAACCAGATAGGTAAATCTATGAGTTCTTACTTGGGATATATGATAAATGTGTATGAATATCACTATGAATGTATAAGTGGTTGCCAAAAGAGTATTTGATTCTCTTTTTTGTGTGTATTTTGCACTGAATTCACAGTAAATTCGTGTCCCCCTTGGCTACTGCAGTGAGTTCTCTATTTATAGGGGACAAGGTAGTTGGGACCCCTCAGGCGATCGCGGGCGACCGCCGTTTTCTATATTATAATAAGGTGGCCGATCGTCCCGTCACGTGGGGCTGTTCCCTTAAAGTCTGGGGCCGCTGCTGGTGCCAGCTGTGCGAGCCAATGGGAGGCCAGCACGCGTCCTGTGCAGCTGTCCGGGGAGGACCCACTTTGTACCTTTCGGCGGCCTTGTCGGTAGGTGTGGTAGGTGACAGGATAGGGTCAAAGGTCCTATCTGTCGGCGCCCTTTGAAGATCCGCACGTGGGCCACCGTCCAAGATTCGGTCTTCGACGACTTTGACGGATGCTGGATCCATACGTGGCACGAGACGATCGCCTCTGGTTCGCTCATTAGAGACGATCGTCAGATATCCAAAGACGATCGCTGGGTACCAAAAGACGGTCGCTGTATTGTGCCGAACTCTGGGCGTTTGTCCAGAGTATGTCTTCCATGGTTGCCTTCTCTGATCGTGATGCCGATCGCCTATCGAGGCATATTACTCGCCGCACAACATAGTTCATGGACCGTTCCTAGAACAAAAACATCATAATCTAATTACAAGTCTTCGGTCTTGAATCTTCGTCTTCTCGAACGGATCTTCCTACGGTCTTCATCATTACATATAAATTTTATATTCAAAAATTGCATCCTAGATACAAATATTTCTAATAAAATAAATAGGCTCAAAATGCCTTTACAACCCAATCAAATAAAACCAAACGATTCAAAACTCAGTCCATGAACTACATCCTTATTCAAATGCATTCATCCAATAAATACTAAATAAATGGATTGCATATAAATATATTGATCCGACTAATATATAAATAACCAACTATAAATAGAATTGATCCAATCAATTCACACAATCGGTAATATAAAAACGTTCAATGTAATTCGGTCAATCACAAGTATACTAATAAATTAATACTCCCTTATAAAATGAAATACCATAAATCATTTAATTATATTAAATCCAATTTAACATGCGGGAGATTAATTTTCTGGAACACACGGAAAAGTCGAACCTAGGACGAAACTAGGAGCTGGCACGGCCCGTGCCAATTGACACAGTCGGGTTACCCATCCAGACGCTCGGACACGGCCCGTGTCAAAAGTGACATGGTCGGCTCACCTGGCCAGAATCCAAATTTCATCCGAAAAGTCATCCAACGGCGATCCGGGGCTTGATATTCGACCGGATATCCAATATCTATATTTTCCAACTTTCATATCTACAATATAAATCACATTTCCAAGAAATTAAAGATTTATATTTAGACATAAATTTACGGAAATATAACTACAACGAACGAAAAACATACACCATGATTATGACTATAAATGATTCCAAATCATTCACCATCCAATCAAGCATTCCAAATGCTAAATATCGTATATACGATCGCAAGACCTACGCTATGATACTACTGTTGGGATTCGGTGCCTAAAACAAAGGCACGTCGATAGCAATATTCGAATCTAATTCGATCTAAATCCAATAAGAGGATCGATCAAGCTATGTATATACGAATATAAAATGAAATGAAGTAAGATACGAAATCATACCCTTGTTGTCCGTTGATTAAATGGTGTACTCCACGTATGTTATTTCCAAGCTTTAGGTGATTTTCCCCCACGAATCCGATTCGTCAAGCTCTTGGATGATCCAACGCCGAAAGCACCGCGTCTCTACTTGCCACGCGCCGGAGAAATGATCGGAACGACAACCACCCAATTAACCTCCAAGGTTGCGGTTAGAATCGGATGATGAAGCTATCAATTGTGATTATAACACTTTAAGTGTGTAACTCACTATCTCTCAATAATCACTCAATTTTTCTCCAAGAAAAAAAGAGGGATGAAGAAGAAAATGAAGACTTGGAGAAAAAACTATTTTCTCCCTCTCTCTTTCTGGCCAAAAACGTGGGATTACTTATGAGGGAAGAAGTGAAGTTTTCTTATTTATTCTTCATCACATCAAAAAACAAATCACCTTTCAATATAAAAAGAGATATCATATCTCTTATTTTCTTTGGTCTTCTAATTATTAAAATGGAGACAAAGACCAAGAGAGAAGGTGAAGTAGGTGTGGCGGCCTCTAGAAGAACCGGACGAGTTCGATTCGTTTCGGACTCCCGTGAGTCCAAACAGATAAACTCCATTCTGTTCCGATGTATTTATATCAATTAATTAATCCAATTAATCAATCATACCAAATACAAAATAATATAATTAATTTCTCTAAGAAATAATTATATTCATGAATTAAATTAATCACCAAATAATTTATAGAATTCATTAGGCCGTAAATTAATTTATCCAATAAATTGATTTAGACATCTAATTTCCCAAAATTAATTAGACATCCAATGTCCAATAAATTAGATATCCAATATCTAATATTTATAAAGAGAGAATATGCTCGATTCATTCCGTCATCAATCCTATTGCGCGACTCACTAGGTCCGTCTGTTAGATGTATATTTGTGCGCTTGATTATCATTATTTTATCTCCATTTTGGGTTTAAAACTGCATAAATGAGCTTTTAATGTATTATGATTATATGTTTTGAAGGAAATTAGAGTCCGGGAGCTTAGACGAAGAAAAACGGGCCAAAACGACATTTTTTGGTCTAGGGCCGCGTCACATCGAGCCAGAACCGCGGGACAGGCACACCCAGAAGCACGGCGGTACAATCTATACCAGGGGCCGTGGCACGCTCAGTCTGACTCGCGGCCCATAAGAAAAATATCGCCCAGGCCTGGTAGCGAAAGGACAGGGGCCACGGCACACTTAAGCCAGGCCGCGGCCCGCGGCGCGGGTTCCTTGAATTCAGCCCGCGATTTGGGCAGTTCTGATGGCCGTTTTTGACCTAATTCTCAGATGCATTTTGGAGGCGGAAGGAAAGTTATTAAAACGCATTGAAGGTTAGAAAATATCATCATCGAAGAGAAGGAGAAAATACCTAGCAGCAGAAAGCAAGGCCAGAGACCGGAAGAAGCCAGTCTTCAATTGTGTTTGATTTTTCTTCCTTATGATTAATTTGAATATTCGTGTATTGTTTTCTAGCATGTCGGGCTAGACCCCTTTTTCTAGGATTGTGATGAGATCGAGATTTTGACGGATTAACTCTTGATTTTATATTTTTAATATATTTTCCTTTTCTATTGAGTTTTCCCAATTGTTCTTAATGCGTTCAATTATGCGGCCTATGATTGAATTGTTTTAATTGCGTAACTCGAATCAGGAGAGGAGAGTTAGTAGGAAAAATTGGTGAGAACCGTTTTGTCGTGTGAGATAGGAATATAGTCACAAGAATTACGTAGATCGTTTGAAGATTTTAGAATTTTTGGCTATTGTTGAATTAACTCACCTAGGAATAGAGTGATTTATTCACCTTAGAAAATTTTACTGTACTCGGGAGAGGCATTAGATTATCTTAGAAATCTTCGCTGTCAATAAATTGAGAAATTACATAATTTATATTAATCAAGATTAATCCAGATTAATCTAGGCGAATTGGCAATCCTAGATTCTTCTCTTATTTGATCTCCTTTCTTCGAACTATTGATTTTTATTAGTTGTTTTTAGTTTATCGCATTATTTAGTTTTTTATAATTCTTTAACCACAAAATTCGGTCGTTCAAATAAAACTAGAATACAAATAAATTGGTAATTAGTACGTCAGTCCTCGAGGGAATGATATCTTTCTCATCACTTTATTACTTGATTACGACAACGTGCACTTGCATTCACTAATATATGTAACAAGATTTTGGCGCCGTTGCCGGGGACTGATTGTTTTTACTAATATCAATTTCAGTATTTTTAGTCTTAATTTGAACATTATTTTATTTTTGTGTAAATTTGTTTTTATTTGTTTTCCTTTTAGGAGTTTCTGAACGTGTGAACCCAAAGCGAGTTATGGGAATTTCCGAAAACGATCCAATCTCTACACTATCAGCCCAAGTTGCAGATTTAACTCAACAATTGCAAGGTTTTTCACATACCCCTTCTACCAATACCATGGAAACATGTAATTGGTGCAACGGGTCTCATCCTAGTGCTGAATGCCAAGTCGGAAATCCTTTCGAGCAATCTCAGATGGAGCAAGCTCAATTTGTGGGAAATGGAAATCGTTAGAACAATCCGTATTCTAACACTTACAACCAAGTGTGGCAAAATCATCCCAATCTTTCTTAGAGAAACGGGCAAGCTTTAAATAAACCTCCGCAAGCTCAATTCACTCAGCCATCACAGCCGCCCCCTCAGCCACCGAAGGTCTCTTTGGAAGATGCTCTTGCTCAAATGGCGGCTAACACGAGCCAATTTATGACTCGCACAGAGACTACTCTACAAAATCATTCCGATTCTATTCGGAATTTGGAAGTACAAATGGGTCAGATCGCAAATTTATTATCCTCTCGACCTTAAGGTGTATTACCAAGTGCTACCGAGATGAATCCCAAGGAAAATGTGCAAGCTATCGAGCTACGAAGTGGAAAGGAGCTACACGAGCAGCCCAATAGTAGCAAGGAAAAGAGAAGCCCCATTGAGAAAACGAAGGATGAAGAGCCCAAGTCTAAAGCAGTCTCAACCACTCATCCCACACCACCAATCCCATTCCCACAACGCCTATAAAGCAAAAATTGGACAAGCAATTCTCCAAGTTTCTTGACGTCTTCAAGAAATTACATATGAATATTCCATTTGCCGATGCCTTAGAACAATTGCCGAGGTATGTGAAGTTTATGAAGGAAATTTTATCTAACAAAAGGAAGCTCGAAGAGTATGAGACAATGGCTTTGACGGAAGAGTGCAGCGCTATTTTACAGAAGAATCTCCCGCCTAAATTGAGGGATCCGGGAAGTTTCACTATACCATACACTATTGGAAATTCGTCCTTTGACAGAGCCATATGTGATCTCGGATCCAGCATTAATCTTATGTCCCTCTCCATTTTTAAGAAGCTAGGTATTGGGGAGGCCAAGCCGACCACGGTCTCTTTGCAACTAGCTGATAGATCTATCAAGTATCTGAGGGGGGTAATATAAGATGTCTTGGTCAAGGTCGATAAATTCATCTTTCCTGCCCATTTTATTGTGCTCGATATGGAGGAGGACCATGACATACCAATTATCTTGGGAATACCATTTTTAGCAATCGACTGAACTCTCATAGATGTGGAGAAAGGGAAACTCACTTTACGAGTTCAAGAGGAGCAAGTTACGTTTAGTATATTTCGATCTATGCAACATCCTAGGGATGTTGAGAATTGTTTTCAAGTTGATGTCATTGACTCGTGTGTGAGAGGAGCTTTTCGGGAGAGCTATCCATCAGATCCACTGGAATCCATTTTAGTCGGGTCCGCTACCGAGTTGAATTTAGAGCATGCAGCCTATCTACGACACTTGGATGCGTCACCACCATTTTTCACTCGTAGACCATGTGAGGAGCTCGGAAGTTCACTAACTCGACCCGTCCCATCAATTGAGAAGCCCCCAAATCTAGAGCTCAAGCAACTACCGAATCATTTGAAATATGCATTTTTGCGGCCCGACGATTCCCTGCCTGTCATTCTTTCTGTTGTAATATCCGCAATTTTGAATTTTGGTAATTTTCTTTTTTTCGGCGGAAGTCTGTTTTGACGACTCGCTCGTGACTGTTTCGTCATTTCGAGAATGATTAATTCTTCACTTTTTGTCATTCGAGTTCGTTTCGGTGTTGTTTTGTTGAGTTCCGTGCTTTTTAGCGACTTTTCCGCACTTGAGTTCGATTCTTGCGAATCTCGGTCGAAACTGCTGTTTCGAGTTTCCCGTAAGTTCGTTTAACTTTGTTATACGTATTGTGAACTTCGGTTTGGTTATTCGATCACGTATCGTGATTTTCGGATGTTTTGGGCCATTTTTGTAATTTCCCAAAGTTTGGGGTAATTAATTCCGTTGTCGAATTCCGACACTTCGGGTGGTCGGAATCGTGTGTTCTCTTAGCGCTTGGATTCGTCTTTGCGAGTATTTCGTAACCGTATCTTCGATTTTTACTCAGGTTCGGGTTTCGGGGTCGTCCGGGCCGTCGGAGTGGCCACGGCCGAGTCACGGCCGGGCGAGGCTTTGCAGAGTTACGGCCATAAGGTGCGATTCTGGCCGTAATGTGTGCGAGTTACAGCCGTAAGCGTGATCGAATGCGGCATTTGAGCGCCGGGCGATTTTGCGAAGGCGGTTCTGGCCGTAATGTGTGCGATTACGGTCGTAAGTGTCCGGCAGTCTTTGGGCGATTGACGAATGCGATTACGGCCGTAAGGCTGCCGAGTATGGCCGTAAGGGCCGAGTTACGGCCGTAAGGCACTTTGCCGATTCTGGCCGTAACCTGCCGGCTATATATAGCACAGGCTCGGCGGACTTCATTTTTACTCGATTTTCTCCTTCTTTCGGCGGCTGGCGACGGGTGCGACGGGAAATGGAGTTCTTGGTCGATCCTACTCAATTCCAAGATGTTTTGGAAGATCCTTGTTGATTATATCATCATCCAATCCGTGTATTTCATCGAATCAAGGTATATTTCTCGATTTTCCTTCAAGTTGACTTTTCGGAGAATTTGTTCTTGATTTCGATTCTAGCCCGATTTTGATACATCGGCTGGTGTAGTATGATGTTATTAATCGTGTTCTATGGGTTGTATATCCATATTTCGAGTTAGTTCAACTCGATTAGTGATTCGAGTGTTCTTGGGAGTTATCGAACATTGAGTGTTCGATTAAATGTCCCAATGAGTTTCCCTTCGATAGTTTGGTGGGATTTCCGTTGTTTTTGACATTGATTCTCATTATGATCGTATTTTTGTGTTCTTGGACATTTTGGGGGAAACTCTTGAATTTTTGTCGTTCGTCCGTTCAATTCAACGACTTTAGGACGTGCTATGGAACTTGTTTTCATTGTTGTTATTGTTGTTCGTAGTTTATTGTCGCGGGTTAACGTTCGGTGGAGTCGGCGGATTCGTGGTCGGTTCGTGCCAACCTAATTCGGTCGATTCTCCGCGTTGTTCTTATTCGAGGCAAGTACCTTGTCCATACAATTCTTGTTTTGTGAATATGATAATTGGTGATTGTCTTTATATGTTTGTTTGATTGTTTGAAACGAGTTTTCAAAAGATTCGGCTAGCCTCGTTAAGGGTTCACTTTCAAACGCGTGATTTTTGTAAATTGTGCGGGTTGTAAGTGACTATGTGAATCCTATGGATATGTTTGGTGTTGATAATGCACTTGGTATTTGCGTGTGGACGTCTATTGTTTCATTTCAGTGCATTGTGATTTGACGTGGTGTTTTGCTAAGTGTTTGATGCCTCTGGGTGAATTGTTTGGATATCCTTGGTGAGATATGTTATTTGTGCATGATTGCTTCGCTCACCGTGGGTTGGTTCGACGGGGCCACGGCGGGAATCCAATGGTAGAGCCCTGGATTCACGAGTGGTGAATGTATTTTACTCACCGTGGGTTGGTTCGACGGGGCCACGGCGGGAGTCCAATGGTAGAGCCCTGGATTCACGAGTAGAAACTTCACAGGTTGGTGTATATTTAGTGAATGTACTTTACTCACCGTGGGTTGGTTCGACGGGGCCACGGAGGGAGTCCAATGGTAGAGCCCTGGATTCACGAGTAAAACTTCACGAGTTTTTATTGATTTTTACGTCCGTCGAGGACACGTGACGTGGGTTTTAACCCTGTGAATTGTTGTCGGTTTTCTATTTGCGAAAACAAAACATTTGGGCTGTGACCCCTGTTGATTTTGGAAAGATAAGGATTTGATAATCCTAAATTGTTTTCTATTAAAACTCTCGAAGGCATTTTATACTATTTCATAAATTGTTTCCCTTTAATTGTGGTCTTTCGGTTTTGGAATGTTTTACCCAAACTCATGCATCGGGAAATACTTTTCGTTATGTTTGGATCTTCGAGGATTCCTGATTATTATTGTTCTTGGAACTTGTATTGTATGGCTCGTATTTGCACTTTGTTCTTGCACTAGAAAAACAGTGGAGTTTTGCTAACCCCCGAGTATTCGGGGGGTGGATGTCTATTTTTGCATTCAGGTTTGGGAGCATAACGCAGGGTCGGCACGAAGGATGATGAAAGATGAACGATACTAATCACCTGAGGATCCGTATGATGTCATTGGTTTAGTTGTATTTTATTTCCGCTGCAGTATTCTTTCCCGTTGTACGGAATTGTGTTGTATTCGACCCCTGCGTGGGCATGTAATGTATTTGAGTTGTATGTAATTATTGAAAGACCAAATCGGTCTACTGAGTCATTTTAGCCTTGAAGGCATGGTTGAGTTGTTATATGTTGTTACCAGTTTGGTAGATCTTTGAGGAAAGGTTCTACGGCGTGTAATATCCCTGAGCGGATTGGGGGTGTTACATCTGGCACTTTGGCGGGTGATCAAGAGAAGAAATTATTGAGAGTTTTGAGGGAGTACAAAACTGCCCTTGGATGGTCTATTGCGGATATCAAGGGAATCAGCCCGTCCATTTGTATGCATAGGATTTTGATGGAGGAAGACTACAAACCATCTGTGGAGCACCAACGTCGTTTGAATCCAAATATGAAAGAGGTGGTAAAAGTCGAGGTTTTAAAACTCCTCGACGCGGGTATGGTCTTTCCTATTTCTGATAGCAAGTGGGTAAGTCCGGTTCAAGTTGTGTCGAATAAGGGTGGGATAACGGTTATTCAAAATGATAATGATGAATTAATTCCAACTAGAATTGTTACGGGGTGGCGTATGTGCATAGATTATAGAAAATTAAATAAGGCCACTTGAAAAGACCACTTTCCTTTACCGTTTATTGATCAAATGTTAGATAGATTATCCGGACACGATTTTTACTGTTTTCTTGATGGTTATTCTGGGTATAATCAGATTTATATAGCCCCAAAAGACCAAGAAAAGACGACGTTTACATGTCCTTATGGTATTTTCGCTTATAGGCGCATGCCTTTTGGTTTATGTAATACGCCGACCATTTTTCAAAGGTGTATGATGGCTATTTTTTCTGACATGGTAGAGCATTGCATTGAAATTTTTATGGATGATTATTCTGTTTTCGGTGATTCGTTCGATTTATGTTTGCATAATAAGCAGAAAGTCCTAAAAAGATGTGAAGAAACAAATCTGGTGTTGAATTGGGAGAAGTGCCATTTCATGGTCCAGGAGGGCATTATACTAGGCCATCGCATATCTGCCAATGGGATTGAAGTCGACCATGCTAAAATTGAAACAATTGAGAAGATGCCTCCGCCTACTTCTGTAAAAGGAGGAGTTTTTTGGGACACGCCGGTTTTTACCACCGTTTTATTAAATATTTTTCGAAGATCACGAAGCCATTGTGCAATTTGCTCATGAAAGATGTCCCGTTTGATTTTGATGAATCTTGTAAAGAAAGCTTCGACCTATTGAAGAAGGCTCTAAGCACCGCTCCTGTCACAGTCACTCCAGACTAGAGCCTTCCGTTCGAGTTGATGTGTGATGCTAGCGATTTTGCCATTAGGGCTGTTTTGGGATAGCGACGAGGGAAAGTGTTTCACGTCGTATATTATGCATGTCGAACTCTTGACGATGCCCAAAGAAATTATGCCACGACAGAAAAAGAATTATTGGCCGTGATTTTTGCTTTGATAAATTCCGGGCTCATTTATTGGGAACAAAAGTAGTCGTGTGGACTGACCATTCGGCGATCAAATACCTTTTGGAGAAGAATGATGCTAAACCAAGGTTGATTAGGTGGGTGCTTCTCCTACAAGAATTGAATTTGCAAATTCGAGACAAGAAGGGGACCGAGAATGTCATTGCCAATCACCTTTCACGCTTAGAAAATGCCCTTGAGAAGGCGGATAGTCATCCACCAATTGTGGAAGACTTTCCCGATGAACAGCTCTACAAGGTGGGGTCGCAACAAGCACCTTGGTACGCTGACCTTGTGAACTATCTTGCAAGCAAAATAATTCCGAATGATCTCTCGCGTCATCAAAAGAGGAAGCTGATTTCAGACGCAAAGTATTACTTGTGGGACGACCCATTTCTTTTTAAAAGATGTCCTAATCGAATCATCCGCAGATATGTTCCGGACGAGGAAATTCACAGTGTGCTGAATCATTGCCATGCATCACCCTACGGAGGGCATTTTAGCGGAAATAGAACAGCGGCAAAGGTCTTGCAATCGGGTTTCTATTGGCCATCGTTATTCAATGATGCTCATTCCTTTGTGTCCACGTGTGACCGGTGTCAATGGACGGGAAACATCTCAAAACGACACGAAATTCCGTTGAACACCATACTTGATGTTGAATTATTCGACGTGTGGGGAATCGACTTTATGGGTCCCTTCCCTCCATCAAATAAGAACCTTTATATTCTAGTAGCAGTGGACTACGTCTCGAAATGGGTCGAAGCGGTGGAACTACCAACAAATGGGTCTAATGTCGTGATCAAATTCATAAAAAATATATTTTCCCGCGTTTTGGGACTCCACGTGCTATTATCAGTGATGGTGGCTCACACTTTGACAATAAGTTCCTTGATGCGGTCTTAAAGAAATACGGAGTCACTCCTCGTGTTGCTATAGCCTACCATCCCCAAACGAGTGGTCAAGTCGAAATATCCAATCGAGAGCTAAAGTGGATCTTAGAAAAAACAGTCAGCTCGTCTCGAAAAATTGGTCCTTTAAACTCGAAGATGCACTTGGGGCATACCGTGCTGCGTAGAAGACACCTATCGGCATGTCACCGTATAGATTAGTTTTTGGGAAAGGTTGTCATTTGCCGGTAGAGATGGAGCATCGTGCATATTGGGCGAAAAATAAACTAAATTTTGATCTTAAATCAGCTGGTGAAAAGCATTGAGCTGGAGGAGATACGTCATGATGCGTACGAGAATGCGAAACTTTATAAGGAGCGGACCAAGAATTGGAACGATAAGGACATTACACATCGACAGTTCGTTCCGGGTCAAGAGGTGTTATTATTTAATTCTCGCTTGAGGTTGTTTCCTGGGAAATTACGTTCACGATGGTCGGGACCGTTCACTGTAGTTCAAGTATTTCCACACGGAGCAGTGGAAGTACAAAAAGATAACCGAAAATTTAAAGTAAATGGGCAGCGGTTGAAGGTCTACACGGGTAATCCAATGGACATGCAAAAGTCGACAGTCGACCTATCCACCGCAGCATAAATTGTAGCAAAGTCCAGCTGAAGACTATAAACTTAGCGCTTCTCGGGAGGCAACCTGAGTATTAGTATAGATTTTCGTTTTTTTCCTTCATTTTAGGAGACTATTTTTTTGGCGTTTTTAGCTTTGCTATGCTTATCTCTAATGTTCTACGTGTTTTCATTTGAAAATTATGTGTAGGAACCCCCCCCCCCCCCCAGGGGAATTTTTAAGGTTAGGGCCACGGCACAGAAAGAGCGGGCCACGGCACAACGCAAGTCTAAGATTTTGGCAAAGTTTCGGTACTCTGTGCCGAGGTACGAAGATGCTGAGACGCGGAACACTTGCCCCATGAGCTGCGGCACGATAAGACAGGCCGCGGCACGCCGAAGACCCAGAAATCATCTCAGCAACCTGTACTCTGTGCCGTGGCACGAAGATGCTGAGCCGTAGCACACTAAACCTGGAAGCCGCGGCACCCGTGCAATGAGCCGCGGCACACTGCGAGACCCCCCAGGGCCCAAAACTAACTGTACTGCGGGCCGCGACTCACTTTCTACGTGTCGCGGCCCCTGCCGAGAATTTAAAAGGCGTTGGGCTGCTTTTGACATCAGTCGGCCGAAACAAATAAGGTATCACAAATCTTTCCCTCTTCCGCGCGGCGCTGTAGGACTCCATTCGAATTTCTTTTTCTTCTCATTTTCTTCAATCCAACACAAGGTAATCCTTATTCCTTAAGCTTAATTGCAACATGGATTGAGAAGTGGATTAATGTTCTTCATTGATGAATTTGTTTTTATTTCCTAAAGTTCAATCAAGATTTTTGTCGGAATATGGTGATTATCAATTGATTGTTGATTTTGTTTCGTTGTTTTGTCATGAATCGCTATGATTATCGATTGATATTGTTGTTGTTGGGGATTGAATTGAGCAATTATTGCTTTTGTTCTTCAGTTAAGTTTACGCATGCAAGGTGTTCGATGAAATGCCCCAATGAAATTTTTTTGAGCTAACCATCTCCAATTTGTCTACAACGAATACGATTATCGGAATAAGATGTCCCCCCAACCCTTACGTCAAGTTTGAGTTTAAATTTTTGCATCATATCCCTCGTACGGAACTGCAAGTTTTTGTTGCTATAGTCGTTTCCCGCACGTTATAAGTTGAGATTGGTGTATTGTTATTTAAAGTCGTCTAAACTATCCTGCGTTTATTTTTCAGGACTTCGCTATGGCTCGGAAGAGAAAGTTGAGCACAAGGACGAGGACTCGATCATCCCCCACGAGGGGGGAAACCTCGCAAAACCAGATGGAAGGGCAATCTCACCAATTTTCTGACCCCGAAATTCATCGAATTTTTAACGAGAGAATCGGTCCTCGTCCTATAATTCCTGAGCGGGGATTCACTCCTGCTCCCCAAGACGGCGAGATATTAACGACGATTAATGAATTGGGATGGACTCGATTTGCTGCACAACCCGAGATGGCAGTAATTTCTATCGTCCAAGAATTCTACGTCGGTGCGTTATTACTGCATGACATGTTCTAAGTGTAACTATCGCAAGTGCACGATATCGTATCAAGTAGTAAGTGGACTTTTTGAGTCCGGTTTATCGATCCCACGAGGAAGTTTGGTTATAATTTGAATTATACACTATTAGTCTATTTTTATATATACTAAGATGAGTGAAACACACAATTAAAGAGTTTGGTTTAATAATTGCAAAGAAAATGCAATAATAGTTCTAATCTTTTAAGGAAATAAAAGATTGCAACAATAATAGATTGATTAACGATAAAATGAAATAGTTATGATTACAAACTTAGTTCGTCATTAGTTATAGATGATGTATAGGAGATCATAAGATGAATTTACTTATTATTTTATGTAGATTCGATTTTCCTTAAAAAGACGGTTTCTCTTTCGAACTATAAAACGCCCCTCATATATTGAGTCAATCCACTATATTTCTATGTTGATTGGCTTCAATACATAGCATTAGGATTTATGAAAATAACTCAAAGAATCATCTAAGGTCTAGAGGTATATTTCTATCCCCTAGAACAACTTAGAGTGAAGATCATTTGATCTAATCAAACATATTTTCTTTCGAAACATATGAAGACCATAAATATCGTCATTTATTGGCCAAATAAATAAAGATTGTTAAAATAATGAAAATCACACACAATAATAAGTAATTCATAATAGATCTTTATACAAACTTAAATAACATGACTAACCTTGTTTATAATCCCAACTAAAGGTAACTTAGCCCATGAAGGGTTTAATATACATAATACAAGCTTGTGTGGTCATTATTAGTTGAACAAGAGAAAGAATTGATCCTAACTCCCTTAGTAGATAAAGGAGAAAGAAGCAATAAACTCTCTGAACAACATATGCTATACCACACTTACACAAATCACTCAAGAACACAAGTGTGTTCTTCACACAAAAAAGAAAATATTAGAAAAAGTGGAAAAATTATAAGATGAATGATGATGGATCTAAGGGGTCTATTTATACACCTAAAGTCATCTAATAGCTCCAAAACTCCAGCATTATTACAATAGATCGGATCAATGACAGCCATCCCCTCAATAATACACAAAAGGTGTAAAAAATTAGACAAATTATCACAATCTGTCAAGAGTTACGGCCGTAACATTAAGGAGTTACGGCCGTAACTTGGATGGCTTATGGACGTAACATTTAGTAGTTACGGCCGTAACATGGCTTCGTAAATTTGTTCACTGGTTGCTTTGTGAGTCATGTTTTCAGCCCAGAATTTCTCAGACTTTGCGTTTTTGCCCCAAATCTTCTTCGGATGATAACTTTTGATATATAACTCTGATTTTGAATCCGGAAAGACTGTCGAACTCGTCTCGAAAAGCCCTACAACATGAATACATAAAAACTCAACAAAAAGAATATTTTATAAATGTAATATCCGCAATTTTCGATTTTCGGTAAATTTCTTTTTTTTCGGCGGAAGTCCGTTTTGGCGACTCGCTCATGACTGTTTCGTCATTCCGAGAATGATTAATTCTGCACTTTTTGTCATCCGAGCTCGTTTCGGTGTCGTTTTGTTGAGTTCCGTGCTTTTTAGCGGTTTTTCCGCACTTGAGTTCGATTCTTGCGGATCTCGTCCGAAACTGTTGTTTAGACTTTCTCGTAAGTTCATTTAATTTTATTATTCATGTTGAGCTTTGGCTTGGTGTTTCGATCGTGTATCGTGTGTTTCGGACGTTTTGGGCCATTTTCGTAATTTCCCAAAGTTTGGGGTAATTACTTTCCGTTGTCGAATTTCGAGCCTTCGGGTGGTCGGAATCGTGTGTTCTCTTAGTGCTCGGATTCGTCTTTGCGAGTACTTCGTAACCGTATCTTTGATTCGTACTCAGGTTCGGGTTTCGGGGTCGTTCGGGCCGTCGGAGTTGGTCCCGGCCGAGTCATGGCCGGGATCTTGAGGGGCCGTGCCACCGCCGAGTAACGCGGCGGTAGTGATCGGCGATACGCACGTAAGGCCACGGCCGTAACGCACGTAACGCCCGGCATTTCCAGCGGTGAGTTCGGCCATGGCCGGTTACATACGTAGCTATGGCCGGTTACGTACGTAACCGTACGGCATCGGCTATTTAAGGCCCGGGCGCTTTTCTTGACCATTTCTCCTGCTTTTTCTTCCCGCACGCTGTCATGGTGTGTATATCATGGAGAGATGTTGTTGGACAATAAATCCATGAAGTCTTGGAGTTCATATCATCAATCATCCATCCTATAACATCCTCCGATCTACCGAATCAGGTCAGATTTCCTAGAAATCTAGTTTTGGGGAATTTGGGTGTTTTGGTTGTTTTCATCCGTTTTAATCCGATTTAACTTAGGATTGTGATGGATTGATGATTATTTAGATGTTTTATATCATTTCCTTTATTATTCCATGGTTGGATCGTATCGATTCGTTGTTTGGGTCGAGTTCTTGACCGACGCCTTGAAGGTGTCCGGTAAAATGTCTTAGAGGGGTTTTCTGGCGTTCTACGATTATCCTCCCTCGTATGATCGATGATTTAATGATTATATTGTTATTAGGGTCGAGTTTCTTGTGAAGAAACCGTGTTGAACCCTTCCGTTCGTTGTCGTCTTCCTTTTCGTTAGCATCGGGCGTTCCGAAGCTTCCCCGTTGAGCCATATCCGTTCGTGGTTCCGTGCTCGTGGTATCGAGGCAAGTACCTTGCCCATACTTTTCTCGTTTTATGGATATGATGATCGGTGATCGTATTAGTGTGTTTGTTTGGTTATTTGAAATGAAGTTTCAAAGGATTTCGGTTTGGCCTCGTTAAAGGCTTTCTTTCAAATGCGTGTGTGTTTTGTGAACGGTGTATTTTGGGAATTGATTATGATTTGATTATTTTGAATGTTGAAGGATTTGATGATGATACTCCTATTGTTTAAGGTTATGGAATCATGTATTCCGTATTTAATCTTGTTATTGTATTTTTGAAGAGTTTGGTAATGGTGTCGAGTTAATGGCCATCTCTAGTGAGTATTCTTAATGAACTTACATTCTTAGCATGTTAGCATTGCATGAGTAACGTGTGTGTGTGTATGCTCACTACGGGTTAGATCCGACGGGGTCTCGGTAGGGCTCCACGAAGCTATGGAACCGCGAGCTTGCTTTTAACCACTGTGGGTTAGATCCGACGGGGTCTCGGCAGGGATCTATGAAGCTGTGGGTCCGCGGTTAATTGTGGTGCATTTTGCAAATGTGGTTTGATTATTGGCATTTCCGAAAATGAGTGCTTTTGAACGGTTTTCATGATTGCATGCATTGACTAAGTGTGTAAGAGGTAAGTTGTTCGTTTGGCTTACTTGGCTTGGATGGCACTAGAGTATTTTGTTGTTTGTGTTAAATCCTTTATTTGTGGATTTTGATGTTGGGAGACGAACCTTGTGGTCGTTCTTGTGTACTGTGAGTTGATGATATTTGGGGCTAAAATCCCAACGGTTTTGTAAAGATCATTTTACGGATTTGGGGCTAAAATCCCAACGGTTTGGTAAAGGTTGTTTTACAGAAAGTAAACCTTTGGGGTTTTGAAAAGTGGGATTTGATAATCCTAAATTGTCTTTTTTTATTAAAACTCTCGATGGAATTTCCAAACTGTTTTATAAATTATTTCCATTGATTTGTGCTCTTTCGGTTTTGGAATATTTTTCTCAAACTCTTGCCTCGGGAAGTACTTTTCGTTTCGTTTGACTCTTTGAGGATTCCTGGTTATTGTTATTCGTGGAATGTGAATTGTATGGCTCGTATTTTTGCACTTGTACTTGCACTAGCAAAACAGTGGAGTTTTGATAACCCCCGAGTATTCGAGGGGTGGATGTCTATTTTTGCATTCAGGTTTTGGAGCATAGCACAGGGTCGGCACGAAGGATGATGAAAGATGAACGATACTAATCACACGAGGATCCGTTGATGTCTTACTGGTCTAGTTGTATTTTCTTTTCCGCTGCAGTCTCTTTTCCCCGTTGTACGGGAGTTTATTGTATTTTGACCCCTGCGTGGGTATGTGTTTGGAATTGAGTTGTATGTTATTATTGAAAGACCAAATCAGTCTACTGTGTCATTTTAGCCTGAAAGGCGATGTCTAGATGTTTGATTCTAGTTATCAGCCTGGTAGATCCTCGAGGAGAGGGTCTACGGCATGTAATATCCCTGAGCGGATTGGGGGTGTTACAATAAACATGTTATTTCTTGAGTAAATCAGTAATTCAATCCGATTAAAACTGGATTTACATCATCATCCGATAAAAATAAAATTTTTTAAAACTAATTAATTAAAAGCAAAAAACGAGTAGACTAGCTAAATTATGGGTGAAATTTATCGATACAAACCATGGATAAGTGTATAAAACTGACACTTATCACACCCCCGAACTTGAATTCTTGCTAGTCCCGAGCAAGACTCTATATTATTCACGCTCTAGAAATAAAAATAAAAATAAGACAAAAATAAGAAAATTAATACACACATAAATAAAAAAAATAATTATATAAAAAGAGAAAAGGAGATCAAAATGCCATTAATACACAACAACCAGCTTTATACAGTAGATAGAAATGAATCAAGATTCAAAATAAATCTACTAATGATTTTGAAGTTAAAACACGTTTTTTATTTTGTAATTCCAAATTCAAGGTTTCCCGGTGTAAAACCCCCCTAAACTCGATAGTTTACTACATGTATAATTATTAAATCATGATGTACTCTAATAACAATTATTTGTAATCTACATCTAGTTTCATTTTATTTTACTTATTTATTCATAAATTATTTTATGAATGAGATAATGAATTAATTAAAACTCGAAATAGGAACATGAAATTCCTAATGGGCCATGTGTATCAACACCTACACATATGAACACACTAAAAGGCTCAATTCCAACTTGATGAAATTCCTAAGGCTTGAAAACACTTCAAAGCCCAACTAATTAATTAAATCACCAACTATTACAATTATAATTATACACTTAAAATAACAATATATATATATATATATAATACATATATCTATGTAATGGGACGGCCATATGGGAAGAAAAAGAGGGGAATCAATTTTTTTTATAACCTCATGTCCCCCATGCAAGACACCCCTCAACACACCTTAAACATCTTGTCCCTAGTCCTCACTACACATACACTTCCCCAAGCCTCTATTACACACTATAAATATGATCATCCACCCCCCCTATCTACATTTTACACCTCCTACACACACAAAAAAAAATCTACATTTGAGAGAGAAAGAGAGAGAGGGACGAATCTAGAGGAAGAAAAGAAGAAGGAAGAAGAGAAGTTTAACAAGGCATAGGTAATTCTTTTCCTACAACTTTCTTTTATATGTATAACTATTGAAAACCCTCTCATCTAACTTTAAACCTAACATGCAATCAAAAAATAATAATCCAGAGTGTGTTGATGCATGGGCTGAAATGTAGAGGAGGAGGAAGAGAGGTCTTTTTCGACTCACAAGACCTAGGATCGACTTCTGCCGACAAAGAACTAAAGTGAGTGGAAATTCTTCAAAATTTTGAAAACAAAAATCAATTATTTCTTGTTTATGATGATGCATGTGAGATCTGAAAATTTTGAAATATATTCTTGAGTTGCATGTCAAATTTTGCATGTTGAAATCATACTACAAGTTTTTGTTAATATTTATATATAAATATTTGTATTTCTTAATTTTTATTTATGACTATTATGAGAAATTATGATGCATGTACAAATCTGGAAATTTCTGAGTATATACATGTTTTGAATATTCATATTATGGTTATAACATCATGCAAATTGATTTGACAATTTTAGTCGACAACCGATTCGATAGTCGGATTCCAATTTCGTGAAAAATTGAAATCTTTATACCTACCTTGCACTTTCTCGTGACTGTCTCAAATCTGGAATTTTAGTGTCATATGACTAAGTTGTAATATGTGATAATGTACTTGTGGCCGAAAACGTGAATTTAATCGAGTAAACGGAAAATTGGGCACAAATTGCAATTTTAGGTAGTTTGGAGACTAAATTGAAAATTTACAAAAATACATATTCTGGACCCTGTACCGCATATATTTCTTCATATACAAGCTGTCCGTAAAGTTTCGTACACTTCGGACTTCGATATCTATACTTATAAACCAAAATTGTAATTTGAAACACTTTTGGGGTCAAAACGCAAGAAAATTAGAATTCTGGACCAAGTCCGAAATTTTCTATAATTTTTCACAAATATATCATTCCAGACCTATTACGAGTCACCTCGTAAAATTTCATCAAAATCCGAGCTAATTTCATAACATTATAAGCCCCAGAATAATTTTCCTAAGTTTTGGGGCAAAATCGTAAATTCTGGAAAATTCAGCCTCGAAACTGAAAATTTCGAAATTTTTTTAAATCTGGAGTCGTGGGAATATTTTTAACATTCTCACAAATTTTCACAACCATCCGAATTCGATCCTTACTCTAAATACTAAAACTCGAACCCAAGGGCAAAAGCGTCCATTCAACCTATTCCAAAGATTTCTCGTTATCGTCGAACCTGCCCATATTATATAAATACCTGATCTAAACTCCCCAGACTATTAATAAGATTATTCAGATTATTTCTCAGATTTATTTATGAATCCTTTTTTTTTCGAACAAATCGGGCCACAATTATAAGTAATACATATTTCGTACTTAGTCAAAAAGACGCTATTAACCTGACTAACCGAACACATACTTGATACTCGTGACATGCGTCCGACTACTGACTGTAACTGTCCGCGAACTAAGTGCTATACAAACAAAGTGCCATGGACGGGTCCGCCTCTAACTCTACCGGGGCAAAGTGCCACGTCGACGGACGGGGGCCACCTATTGATCCCATACGAACCAGAGAGCCAACCTAAAATCCGGGGCCACCTCTTGAACTGTATGAGCCACCTCTAGAGTCCCTAATCGTGTCAGGGACGGTTAGACCAAGTCTTGAATCGAGCAGCGAGGCTGCGGTTCATGAACGAGGCTACCGTTGTTTCCTATTCCCATAACCGAGGAACGGAGTGTTAGGGACTGGTCGTAGACTTGGGGTATAATCGCGATTATGGTGTGATCCGGGTTTTGACCCACAGCTAAGTACATACCGAGCCCAGATAAGAGATAAGGAAGCAGACGCTAAGTGTGAAAAGAGCGAAGGCTCTACTTGGGGCGACGGTCCAAATCTTGGGGCGACGGCCTATCTTGCTAGGAGTAATAAGGAGAGCCTAGAATCCAAAGTCCATATCGGCAGGATTCGAAGCTAGCTTGACTGATTGACCAACTGCTTGACTTGACATCCGTCCACGGGGACATGATTATAATATCGCACCTGTAAATGTTTATTGTGTTCATAAAAATTATAATGTATATTGCAAACGATTCCAATTTCATATACTTTATAAAACCATGCATCAATCAAAATGTTTTCAAAGAAAAGTAAGCCACACTCGCACACGATCACCCACTCACTGAGACCCTTTGTCTCACCCCACCGTTTTCCATTTTAAACCAGAGGATGAGAATCCGACCGAAGACGAGGGGACTTTTGACGAGACCGAGTAGAAGACCTTCGAGACATAGAATTGTGTATAATTCCACCTTGTAATAGATTAGTTATGTTTCGTATTTGGTACTTTTGAAATTCTGGAAAGAAGTTCTGCTGTAATGTTCTGATCTTTGTAATTTCATTACCAACTTTTATTTCAACGAATCTTAAAACACCGGGTTAAGATCGTTGTTGAATTTTTGTTGATCGTTATTCTAGCTTCCGCAATGCCTTTACTGCACTCTTATTGATTGATCGACATGTATCGTCGCGCCCTCGTCCTGCCCAATGTTGGGGGCGTGACAGAAGTGGTATCGGAGCTCGCTTTGTAAGAAGGACACTTACATCGAGCTTTTCCAGGATAAGATTCTTCGGACTTAGATGAGGATTCCACCTACGGCGAAGTAAACCATAGGGTTAAGACCTAGAGTAGATTCCTCGAGTCAACTTCCAATAAAATCTCTTTCGACTTTTCGCAATTCACTTGGAAAATGCGTAGTCATATTCAACAGTTTCTATGTCATTAGCTGACAAGCTATGCTTAGTCTTTTCAGAATCGGATACTTAATTAAGTATTCGTAGCATTTCCCGATTGAGTAAATTCCTCTATTGAACTCTTGAAACGGATATAGTATATGTTACTTATCGGTTTATCTAAAATTCATTAAACCTCCTTACTATTCTAAAATAAGGTATTAATCGCTAGTGTCACATAAGCATACTCGTTGAATCATTAAGATCATTGCCTTGATGATTATTCATGCTTAATAGAGTTTACGTTGGACATTAGATTTTTACGAAATACTGACTTAGACCTTGGTCTGGTAGGTATGGATTCCGAAATGGATATGATCATTGAGCTCACGCGTTTAACGGAGAAGGTCAAGCTCTTAGAAGAGCAGGCTACCTACTGGCGAGAGAGCTGGGCGGACCAGTTTCGAGCAAAGCTTAAGGACCAGGATCGGATTGAGCGACTCGAGCAGCAGATTCATACCTTGACAGGAGAGCTGGATAGGACCAGGCAGGAGGCGAACTCGTATCGAGGGCAGAGACAGGAGGGGTTACACGCACTAGAGTCCCGACGTGAGGAATGCACGAGTCGAGAGCTGACACTACATCAGCGGGATACACATGCAGAGACACAAGAGGCCACCATGAGGAGCCTCCAGGATGTTCGATCTCAGCTGAGCTCCCGAGTTGAGACACTGGAGTGTACCCTGGCCGCGGAGCACCTTCGGGACAGAGAGTTCTTGGATGCGATATGTGCTCGAGTGATAAAGTTAGTGGAGCTTATCCCAGGGATCGAGGTTATAACCCCAGGAGAGAGGATTGATGTATCCTCTAGCTTTGAAGAAGATGACCCTGAGGAAGACCCGATGGAGCCAGGAGAAGACTGAGAGTGATACCGCTATGTTCCTACTTTGATGTTTAACTATTATGATGACGTTATGATGTACTTATGTTTGCTCTTTGGTATTTGAACGATGGTTAAGTTGGACAACTTACTAACTATCCCTATCAAAAAACTATAATTTTCGCATGTCAAATCAAACCATTAGGATGCATTAATGATGTGTTATTCGTATTATGTTATAATGAGATTTAAAATAACGTTTGCATGATTGACTTCTCTATGCTTACAACTCGAAATAAACTAATTATAATAACCATTAATGGCGATAGATGGCCCACCGACGTGGACGTGGGAGACCCCGTGCTCAACATAACAACAATGAGGAACAACACGGAGGTAACGGAAATCCATTCCAATGGGACAATAACACTGCCCAAGCAATCACCCAACTGGTGACCTTTCTACAACAGCATATTGCACCAAACCCGAATGCACCCGAAACACATGACCGAGCCTTAGAAAGGTTTCTCCGATTCAAACCCCCTACATTTCTTGGGGAAGCGCCGGACAACAATCAACAGAAAAACGCGGCTAAGAAGGACGATCGCAAGGGCAAGGGAAAAGCGCCAGCAAGAGTTTTTGCCTTAGCTGGACAAGAAGCTCCTAATGCAACAGACGTGGTGGAAGGTACATTCCTTGTGTCAAACCACTCTGCTCATGCATTATTAGATCCAGGATCATCACATTCTTTTGTTGCACCCCATTACGCACAAAAACTGAATGTATGTATGGAATCATTGCCTGTAAGCTTAGTGGTGTCCACACGGTCCAAATCTTGGGGCGACGGTCCAAATCTTGGGGCGACGGTCCAAATCTTGGGACGACAGCCTATCTTGCTAGGATTAATAAGGAGAGCCTAGAATCCAAAGTCCATATCAGCAGGATTCAAAGCTAGCTTGACTGATTGACCAACTGCTTGACTTGACATCCGTCCACGGGGACATGATTATAATATCGCACCTGTAAATGTTTATTGTGTTCATAAAAATTATAATGTATATTGCAAACGATTCGAATTTCATATACTTTATAAAACCATGCATCAATCAAAATGTTTTCAAAGAAAAGTAAGCCACACTCGCACACGATCACCCACTCACTGAGACCCTTTGTCTCACCCACCGTTTTCCATTTTAAACCAGAGGATGAGAATCCGACCGAAGACGAGGGGACTTTTGAGGAGACCGAGTAGAAGACCTTCGAGACATAGAATTGTGTATAATTCCACCTTGTAATAGATTAGTTATGTTTCGTATTTGGTACTTTTGAAATTCTAGAAAGAAGTTCTGCTGTAATGTTCTGATCTTTGTAATTTCATTACCAACTTTTATTTCAACGAATCTTAAAACATCGGGTTAAGATCGTTGTTGAATTTTTGTTGATCGTTATTCTAGCTTCCGCAATGCCTTTACTGCACTCTTATTGATTGATCGACATGTATCATCGCGCCCTCGTCCTGCCCGATGTTGGGGGCGTGACACCCGCCCCCCCCCAAAAGGTTGATTATTTCTTTCCCACTCGTGATACACACGTCACCCTTTAATGGTTGCTCTCGATCACTCATTTATTTTTCGACTCAATATGAAGAAGAATTTTATTCGCTTCAGCAAATATTGTGATTTTTCACGAAATTGAGTGTAATGAAATTCAGCTGCTAATTAATTCAAATCTGCTCATAAAACTACATCCCTTAGTGATAGCTTTCACACCGTTATTTGCTAACGTGTAGCTCTTTTCACCAACACAATTTCTATTTTTTTTAGGTGATAGCTTTCACATCATTATTTGCTAACATGTAGCTCTTTTCACCAATTTTTCTGTGAGACGGCAGCTACGCACCAAAAATGGTTAGTCCTTTATTTTTCGCAAAATTTTAAGACCCCCAAAATTAGGCAGCTGTTGCTGCTCAACACTTCTCCTTTTTGTCATTTTTTCTTTTAAGGTGATAGCTTTCACACCATTATTTGCTAACGTGTAGCTCTTTTCACCAATGACTCCTATTTTTTTAGGGAATAGAATTTTTGCAGAAAATTATTTATTAGTTAAGCATGAAAAATCAAAAACTCCACAAATTAAGTAAATTTCAGTTCTATTTTTTATCAACCGACTGATTCTTCTTTTCTCAAGGTAACGAATGACTCGATTATATATGATAACTACAAGGTTTGGAAGAAGAGATTAAGGCTCAAAAATTTTGGAATATACAATTTTTTAACCGGTTTAAAATGATTTTAGAAGCTTGTATATAGCTAACTTATTGGTGTTATGGCCAGATCTAGAAATCTCACAAATCAACATAATATATATATATATATATATTAATATATATATATATATATATTAATATATATATATATATATATATATAAATTTTTTAAGGCAAATATAACACACCAAAATACCAATACACCCCCAACACACCAAATTAAAACATACCACCCCCAAACTTGAAAATAAAACTGTCCTCAGTTTTTTAAAAAAATAAAATAAAAAATAATGCAGAAAAGCAGAATACTCCCTGTTCTTGAGCTAACACCTTTTAGAATCTGCAAGAGAATAAATATACGAGGCACACAACAAAAGAAAATAAAATATACTCGGAAGTATAACACAATTTTTAAGATGCGCATCAAGAAAGTCTAAAGAGTCGTCTTACGCTGCCATCAATGCTTTTATTAAAAAAAACACACAATAAAAATTACAACAATAAAATAACAATACATAAATCGTGAATAGATGCGCGTCAAGAGATCAAGAAGAAACTCCTTAAGCTACCACCATTTAGCACGATTATTACACACGACAGAAAGTAAAAATACAAGAGGTCCGACTTGTGTTATCAAAGGGAGAGGAATGAATCCACTTTTCGTTTTCTCACGGTAAAATCTTCCATCCAGACAATTTTAGCTAGAGCTGGATCTGGTTGAGGAACAAATTCATTGAGTTTTTTGATTAGTTCATCTGGTGTTGTTGCAACGACTATGATTCATTTAGCATGCTCGGAAATAAATCCCTTTTCAGCAGAGTAGTCGATGAAAGATAGTAAACCATCAAAGAAACCATTAACATTAAGCAGACCTATTGGTTTTTGATGAACATTTAGCTGGGCTCTGGTAACCACATGAAAAAGTTCCTCAAGAGTGCCAAAACCACCGGGAAGGGTGATAAAGGCGCCAGAATTATTTATCATGTGAGTTATGCGATCTTGCATATTTACAGATCTAAACTCATCTCCAATAGTTGACCCGGTGATTTTACTTTCAGCCAGAGGTTTTGGAATTATTCCCAACACTCTTACTCCTTCCATATAGGCAGAAGCAGCACGTTCTAAGTGTAACTATCGCAAGTGCACGATATCGTATCAAGTAGTAAGTGGACTTTTTGAGTCCGGTTTATCGATCCCACGAGGAAGTTTGGTTATAATTTGAATTATACACTATTAGTCTATTTTTACTTATACTAAGATGAGTGAAACACACAATTAAAGAGTTTGGTTTAATAATTGCAAAGAAAATGCAATAATAGTTCTAATATTTTAAGGAAATAAAAGATTGCAACAATAATAAATTGATTAACGATAAAATGAAATAGTTGGGATTACAAACTTAGTTCGTCATTAGTTATAGAAGATGTATAGGAGATCATAAGATGAATTTACTTATTATGTTGTGTAGATTCGATTTTCCTTAAAAAGACGGTTTCTCTTTCGAACTATAAAACGCCACTTATATATTGAATCAATCCACTATATTTCTATGTTGATTGGCTTCAATACATAGCATTAGAATTTATGAAAATAACTCAAAGAATCATCTAAGGTCTAGAGGTATATTTCTATCCACTAGAACAACTTAGAGTGAAGATCATTTGATCTAATCAAACATATTTTCTTTCGAAATATATGAAGACCATAAATATCGTCATTTATTGGCCAAATAAACAAAGATTGTTAAAACAATGAAAATCACACACAATAATAAGTAATTCATAATAGATCTTTATACAAACTTAAATAACATGACTAACCTTGTTTATAATCCCATCTAAAGGTAACTTAGCCCATAAAGGGTTTAATATACATAATACAAGCTTGGGTGGTCATTATTAGTTGAACAAGAGAAAGAATTGATCCTAACTCCCTTAGTAGATAAAGGAGAAAGAAGCAATAAACTCTTTGAACAACATATGCTATAACACACTTACACAAATCACTCAAGAACACAAGTGTGTTCTTCACACAAAAAAGAAAATATTACAAAAAGTGGAAAAAATTATAAGATGAATGATGAATGATGATGGATCTAAGGGGTCTATTTATTTATACACCTAAAGTCATCTAATAGCTCCAAAACTCCAGCATTATTACAATAGATCGGATCAATGCCAGCCATCCCCTCAATAATACACAAAAAGTATAAAAAATTAGACAAATTATCACAATCTGTCAAGAGTTACGGCCGTAACTTGGATGGATTACGGTCGTAACATTTAGTAGTTACGGCCGTAACATGGCTTCGTAAATTTGCTCACTGGTTGCTTTGTGAGTTACGTTTTCAGCCCAGAATTTCTCAGACTTTGCGTTTTTTCCCCAAATCTTCTTCGGATGATAACTTTTGATATATAACTCTGATTTTGAATCCAGAAAGATTGCCGAACTCGTGTCGGAAAGCCCTACAACATGCATACATAAAAACTCCATAAAGAGAATATTTTATAAATGTAACACCCCCAGAATACGTTCGGAAATGTTACACGCCGTAGGCCCTTCTCACAAGGATCTACCAGGCTAAACTCCACTAGACTACACAATGATTGACCGACCGGGGTCAATCTAAATACAACGCAGACCGACAAGGTCATTAAACAATTCAGAAACTAATAAATTTTACATCTCCATGACAAAGAATAAACTTTCACACAAAAAGGGATGACAACTCCATTTAATAAAGGAAAACCTACACCCATGCAAGGGTGAATACTCAACCAAATGGAAAATACCGAACCAGATGGAATAAAAGCAAAAGACTCTGACTCTTGTGTGATTAGCATCGTCGTCTTCCATCTCCTTCCAAGCTAATCCCGTGACTGCTCCCGAGCTGCCAAAACCTGAGCGCATAACAGGCACCCATCCCCCGAAAACTCGGGGGTTAGCAAACTGGAATTTTGCTAGTGCAAGTACATAATATACAAGATATACGAACAATAACAACAGAAAAATCAACCATCGTGAAGCCTTAACACAAACCATACATTCCCAAAGTCAACACAGTATAGCACTCGTATACAAAAGGTAAAAAATAATCACATAGTCATATTCTCTATATGGAACATAACACCAATTAAACTTTAAACGAGCCCAACGAGTCAAAAGATTTAGTTTGAAAATCCATTTTTATAAAAGGAAAAGTATTTTGATAAGATAGTTTGAAAATATTATTAATGACTCGGGCCGTCTTGGGATTTTGAAAATTGAATGGGAATACCTTTAGAAAATAATTTCAAAAGCTCTCGGGTCCTCGACCCAAGATATGGAAAGCAATTACACGAAAACATGTCAACGTTATTCGGGGTCCTCGACCCAATTTATAGAACACTGTCACAAACGAAATCATTACAACATCTCACGGGGTTCTCAAACCAATCCAAATAACATCATCACGAGATCAATCATCTCAACATTTCACAGGGTCCTCGACCCAAAACACAGAATAACACCACAATACAATCGAAGGCACAAACTCTCATTCGGCATATCCTGCTCAAGACCCCCGATTAATCAACCCTCGGAGATTTCGTCAAACCTCCTTGGTTAATTAACCCTGATACCAACGCTTTAAAAACAAGTTGAAACAAACTTTTCAGAAACACGAATCGCAGTCTATATCAAGACAAACATTTAAGAGAGCGTTAAAAGATTTGAGATACGAACATCGTTCGGTAACGGGGTCTTAGCTATCACTCAAATACCTGAAACCAATAAGCCTGCCAGGTGCCTCCCTTGCGCACCTGTGTACCGGCGTTCACTCCCCTATGTTGGCCGCTCCTTGAACATGTCACCGCGCCGGCGATCACTCCCGCAAGAGCCGCCCCTTGCGCGCGCATTATGTAACATTGGCGTTCACCACCCATATGGAGCCGCACATTGCAGCATACACCAGGCCGGAGTGCACGCCCCGCCCTCAGAGGTTCCTGGATATGACGTTTCTCACAACAAGTATCCATATTAATTCAAACATCAAGCACACAGACAAACGTCACCACAATTATCAACTCGGTACATCAAGTTACACAATTTTCTCCGCCAGTCCATAACCACACAAATAAACAATAACACGCACGTTATCAATCAAACTCAATCACAATAAGCCTTCAAGCATAACCAACCAACACTGCACATATATCACTATATTGCGACTCAACCGAATCTCCCTCTCTCTCTCTCTCTTTATATATATATATATATAACCTTACTATATTATAAGAATAATAATAGTTTACCCATCAATCCAAGTCGAGTACGTCATCTAGTGTTAGTATTCATCACTCGTCATTCACCAATATAGGCGCTTATATCAATATATGTATATACATACATATATTTAACATATAAATATATATACATATATAAAACTAGATATATATATATATATATACACACACATATATATATATACACACATTTATACATCCGTAAAAATTCATACACTTCGACAACAATGATTTCACGCAGTTACAATTCGTATATCAAGGTACTTGCCTTAATAACCGCTACCGAATACTCCGAAGAACACGATTCGACCGGGAAGCTCGGACCCCGAAGAAGACAACGAACGGAAGGGTTCCGACTCGAATTCATTGTGAGAAATCTGACCCTAACATCATACCATCAATAAATTAACGAACGAATGAGGAAGAATAATCGTAGAACGCTCGAATTCTCTTTGTGACATTTTATCAAACACCTTCAAGGCGTCGATAAAATACTCAATAAAACAACAAATCCGTGGCAATCCAACCGTGGAATAACAAGGAATTAGATATAATATAGCTTAACAATCATCAATCCATCACTATTCTGAGTTAAAACGGATTAAACGGACAAATCGAACAAAATCCCCAAAACTAGATTTTAAGAAAACTTGCCTTGATTCGGTCGATCGGAGCAAGTTATGGAAGTATTAATCGATGTTATGAACTCTAAAACTTCATGGATTTAACCCCTAACAACATCCCTCCATGATCATCAAAGCTACAGCCGCGGAAGAGGATGAAACGAGTGAGAAAAATGAAGAAAAACCCGACTGCTCTGCCATATTTATACCCCTGCCGCACACGGCGCAGCAAACGGCCCAGACCAGCGCCGGGTGTCTCGGCCGTGTCTCGGCAAGCTGCTGGTCCTGGCCGACCCGGCGCAAGACACGGCGCTGGGCAGCGCCGTTTCCAGGGCCGTTTCGCACAGGTCCGGCCAGCCAGGACTCGGTCGATCCGACGGTCCGAAAAATCCCGAAACTCAGACCTGAACGTAAACCGAAAATACGGTTATGAAGTACTCGTAAAGACGAATACGAACACTGAGATAACACATGATTCCGACCACCCGAAGGCCCGAAATTCGACAAAGGAAAGTAATTACCCCAAACTTTGGGAAATTACAAAAATGGCCCAAAACGTCCGAAAATCACGATACGTGATCGAATAACCAAACCGAAGTTCACAACACGTCTAACAAAGTTAAACGGACTTACGGGAAACTCGAAACAGTAATTTCGAACGAGATTCACAAGAATCGAACTCGAGTGCGGAAAAGTCGTTAAGAAACACGGAACTCGACAAAACAATACCGAAACGAACTCGGATGACAAAAAATGCAGAATTAATCATTCTCAGAATGATGAGACAGTCCCAAGCGAGTCATCGAAACGGACTTCCACCGAAAAAAGAAAATTACCGAAAATCCGAAATTGCGGATATTACAATAAACATGTTATTTCTTGAGTAAATCAGTAATTCAATCCGATTAAGACTAGATTTACATCATCATCCGATAAAAATAAAATTATTAAAAACTAATTAATTAAAAGCAAAAAACGAGTAGACTAGCTCAATTATGGGTGAAATTTATCGATACAAACCATGGATAAGTGTATAAAACTGACACTTATCACACCCCCAAACTTGAATTCTTGGTAGTCCCGAGCAAGACTCTATATTATTCACGCTCCAAAAATAAAAATAAAAATAAGACAAAAATAAGAAAATTAATACACACATAAATAAAAAAATAATTATATAAAAAGAGAAAGGGAGATCAAAATGCCATTAATACACAACAACCAGCTTTATACAGTAGATAGAAATGAATCAAGATTCAAAATAAATCTACTAATGATTTTGAAGTCAAAACACGGTTTTTATTTTGTAATTCCAAATTCAAGGTTTTCCCCCCAAAAGGTTGATTATTTCTTTCCCACTCGTGATACACACGTCACCCTTTAATGGTTGCTTTCGATCACTCATTTATTTTTCGACTCAATATGAAGAAGAATTTTATTGGCTTCAGCAAATATTGTGATTTTTCACGAAATTGAGTGTATTGAAATTCAGCCGCTAATTAATTCAAATCTGCACATAAAACTACATCCCTTAGTGATAGCTTTCACACCGTTATTTGATAACGTGTAGCTCTTTTCACCAACACAATTTCTATTTTTTTAGGTGATAGCTTTTACACCGTTATTTGCTAACGTGTAGCTGTTTTCACTAATTTTTCTAGGAGACGGCAGCTACGCACCAACAATGGTTAAGCATGAAAAATCAAAAACTCCACAAATTAAGTAAATTTCAGTTCTATTTCTCATCAACCGACTGATTCTTCTTTTCTCAAGGTAACGAATGACTCGATTGTATATGATAACTACAAGGTTTGGAAAGAGAGATTAAGGCTCAAAAATTTTGGAATATACAATTTTTTTAATCGGTTTAAAACGATTTTAGAAGCTTGTATATAGCTAGCTTATTGGTGTTATGGCCAGATCTAGAAATCTCACAAATCAAAATAATATATATATATATATATATATAAATTTTTTTAAGGAAAATATAACACACTAAAATACCAACACACCACCAACACACCAAATTAAAACATACCACCTCCAAACTTGAAAATAAAACTGTCCTCAGTTTTTAAAAAATAAAAATAAAAAGCAATGCAGAAAAGCAGAATACTCCCTGTTAAGAGAGTTGATGCTTGAGCTAACGCCTTTTAGAATCTGCAAGAGAATAAATATACGAGGCACACAACAAAAGAAAATAAAATATACTCGGAAGTATAACACAATTTTTAAGATGCGCATCAAGAAAGTCCGAAGAGTCGCCTTACGCTGCCATCAATGCTTTTATTAAAAAAAACACACAATAAAAATTACAGCAATAAAATAACAATACATAAATCGTGAATAGATGCGCGTCAAGAGATCAAGAAGAAACTCCTTAAGCTGCCACCATTTAGCATGATTATTACACACGACAGAAAGTAAAAATACAAGAGGTCCGACATGAGTTATCAAAGGGAGAGGAATGAATCCACTTTTCATTTTCTCACGATAAAATCTTCCATCCAGACAATTTTAGCTAGAGCTGGATCTGGTTGAGGAACAAATTCATTGAGTTTTTTGATTAGTTCATCTTGTAACACCCCCAATCCGCTCAGGGATATTACACGCTGTAGAACTTTTCCTCAAGGATCTACCACGCTGGTAACAACAAACGAACAACTCGACAATGCCTTTAAGGCTAAAAAGACTCAGTGGACCGATTTGGCCTTTCAATAAATACATACAACTCACACTCATTACATGCCCACGCAAGGGTCGAATACAAACACTCTCGTACAATGGAAAAGAATATTGCAGTGGAAAATAAACTATAACTAAACCAATGACCTCATATGGATCCTCGTGTGATTAGTATCGTTCATCTTTCATCATCCTTCATGCCGACCCTGTGTTATGCTCCCAAACCTGAATGCAAAAACACACATCCACCCCCCGAATACTCGGGGGTTAGCAAAACTCCACTGTTTTGCTAGTGCAAGTACAAGTGCAAAAATACGAGCCATACAATTCAAGTTCCAAGAATGACAATAATCAGAAATCCTCAAAGATTAAAATACAACGAAACGAATACTTCCCGAGGCAAGAGTTTGAGTAAAACTTTCCAAATCTGAAAGATCACAATTAATGAGAACGGTTTCAAAATGGTTTAAAATACCCTCGGGAGTTTTAATAGAAAACAAATTAGGATTATCAAATCCTTATCTTTCCAAAAATCAACAGGGGTCACAACCCAAAGGTTTTGTTTTTTCGCAAATAGAAAACCGACAACAATTCACAGGGCAGAGCCCAACATCACGTGTCCTCGACGAACATAAAATCAACAAAACATAATCGCGCACGCGCATCGCCTAAGACCGGGACGAAGCCACAAATCCCACTCGAGGCCTCGAAGGACCCTCCCGAGCTGGCTAGAGAAACAAATCACAACATCTCACGGTTGGATCATTCACTTGTTGCATCCTGGCCACATGATCGCATGCCATGTGCCACCGTAGATTAACTTTGGCGCTCACGGTTGGATCAATCACTTGTTGCATCCTGGCCACATGATAACATGCCATGTGCCACCGTAGTTTTTCTTAGCCTCTCACGGTTGGATCAATCGCTTGTTGCATCCTGGCCACATGATCACATGCCATGTGCCACCGTAGGCCCCGCCCACATCCACACAATCACATATATAGCACAATACAACAAAGATATCCAAACAATTCACTCAGAGGATCAAACACTTAGCAAAGCACCACGTCAAACCACAATTCACCGAAATGAAATAATATACGTCCACACGCAATACCAAGTGCAACATCAACACCAAACATATCCATAGAATTCACATAGTCATTCATAAACCACACCATTCACAAAACACACGCGTTTTGAAAGCAAGCCTTTAACAAGGCTAAATCGAATCTTTTGAAAGTTCAATTCAAAGGACTAAACAACCACATTTAGACGATCACTAATTATCGTATCCATAAAACAAGAATTGTATGGACAAGGTACTTGCCTCGAATAACCACAAGGTTGACATGAACCGACTACGAACCCGCCGACTCCACTGATCGCCAACTCGCAGTCATAAACTACGAAGGACAATAACAACAATGAAATGAATTCCATAACATGACTCAAAGCCGTTGAATTCAAAGAACGAATGACGAAAGTTTAAGTGTTTCCCCCAAAACGGCCAAGAACACGATTCGTCCCGTCAAAACACGAAAACGGAATTCCAAGTTGAAATATGGATATACAATCCATAGAATGTGTTTAACAACATCATTTAACCACAATCGATCCATCAAAAATGGATGAAAAACGAGATCGAGAACAAATCCCCCAAAAAGTCGATTCGAAGAAAATCAAGAAATATACTTTGATTCGACGAAGAACAATGGATTAAATGATGTTAAACACAAGAATACTACCAAGATTAATCATACCCAACATGAATTAATCAATAATATTGAACGAGTTGGACAAAAACGTAAAAACCCCAAAATTTCTCAAAATAGGGTTCTAGGAAATCTCACCTTGATTCGCTGGATCAAAGGGTAATATAGGATGATCAATCCATGATATGAACTCAAGAACTTCGTGGATTTGTTGTTAAACAACATGGCTTCGCCACCTCCGAATCGCCAGCCGCGGACAGAAAAGGAAAGAAGTGAAAAATGAATGAAAATGCGACTGCTCTGTCACATTTATACTGGGACGGAACTAGCGTGCGCTAGCCTTCCCGGACTAGCGTGCGCTATCGGCTAGTATCGGACCAGTACCCTCAGCCAGGGCCCGTACGACCCGGCACAACCGTCCAATCCTGCCGACCGTGACCTGTCCGCCCGACCCCCACTAGCGTGCGCTACGACCGGAAGCCTGCGCGCACTAGCCGACCTGTCCAGTAACCTCTGGACTAAACAGCTCGCCCAGGTAACGTACGCTAGTCGGCCGACAGCGTGCGCTACCCCTGCCGGTTAGCGTGCGCCACGACCGATAGTAGCGTGCGCTACCTGTCGATCCTACCCGAGTCCAGAACCTCAGAACCTCTCTGCCCTGACCCGATAGCGTGCGTCGGCCGGCCGTGTAACGTGCGCTACTCCTGTCGGTTAGCGCACGCAGCCTTCCGGCGATGGCGCGCTCGCCGGTTCTGCCGCGTCGGCCCGGCTGTGCCATAGCCGTCCGGCGGGACCGCCACCGTCGGCTATTGCTTTCGGCCGTCATGATCCGACGACTCGATTTCCGAAAACGTACGGAACGAACACGACGAAAAGCTCGCGGACAACATCATCGACCCGAAATGAAAACATAATGCAATAATTAATCATATGCGACCAAGAAAAGGGTTGATACAACAATTACAGATACGGATACCCATAACTTTGGGTAAATTACAAAAATGGCCCAAAACGCCCGAAAATCACGATACGTGATCGAATAACCACACCGAAGTTCACAACACGTCTAACAAAGTTAAACGGACTTACGGGAAACTCGAAACAGCAGTTTCGAACGATATTCGCAAGATTCGAACTCAAGTGCGGAAAAGTCGCTAAAAAGCACGGAACTCAACAAAACAACACCGAAACGAACTCGGATGTCAAAAAGTGTAGAATTAATCATTCTCAGAACGACGAAACGGTCATGAGCAAGTCGTTAAAATGGACTTCCGCCGAAAAAGAAATTACCGGATATCAAAATTACGGGTATTACACATCTGGTGTTGTTGCAACTACTATGATTCGTTTAGCATGCTCGGAAATAAATCCCTTTTCAGCAGAGTACTCGATGAAAGATAGTAAAACATCAAAGAAACCATTGACATTAAGCAGACCTATTGGTTTTTGATGAACATTTAGCTGGGCTCTGGTAACCACATGAAAAAGTTCCTCAAGAGTGCCAAAACCACCGGGAAGGGTGATAAAGGCGCCAGAATTATTTATCATGTGAGTTATGCGATCTTGCATATTTACAGATCTAAACTCATCTCCAATAGTTGACCCGGTGATTTTACTTTCAGCCAGAGGTTTTGGAATTATTCCAACACTCTTACTCCTTCCATATAGGCAGAAGTAGCACGTTCTAAGTGTAACTATCGCAAGTGCACGATATCGTATCAAGTAGTAAGTGGACTTTTGAGTCCGGTTTATCGATCCCACGAGGAAGTTTGGTTATAATTTGAATTATACACTATTAGTCTATTTTTATATATACTAAGATGAGTGAAACACACAATTAAAGAGTTTGGTTTAATAATTGCAAAGAAAATGCAATAATAGTTCTAATATTTTAAGGAAATAAAAGATTGCAACAATAATAGATTGATTAACGATAAAATGAAATAGTTGGGATTACAAACTTAGTTCGTCATTAGTTATAGAAGATGTATAGGAGATCATAAGATGAATTTACTTATTTTGTTGTGTAGATTCGATTTTCCTTAAAAAGACGGTTTCTCTTTCGAACTATAAAACGCCCCTTATATATTGAATCAATCCACTATATTTCTATGTTGATTGGCTTCAATACATAGCATTAGGATTTATGAAAATAACTCAAAGAATCATCTAAGGTCTAGAGGTATATTTCTATCCCCTAGAACAACTTAGAGTGAAGATCATTTGATCTAATCAAATAAATTTTCTTTCGAAATATATGAAGACCACAAATATCGTCATTTATTGAACAAATAAATAAAGATTGTTAAAACAATGAAAATCACACACAATAATAAGTAATTCAGAATAGATCTTTATACAAACTTAAATAACATGACTAACCTTGTTTATAATCCCAACTAAAGGTAACTTAGCCGATGAAGGGTTTAATATACATAATATAAGTTTGAGTGGTCATTATTAGTTGAACAAGAGAAAGAATTGATCCTAACTCCCTTAATGGATAAAGGAGAAAGAAGCAATAAACTCTCTGAACAATATATGCTATACCACACTTACACAAATCACTCAAGAACACAAGTGTGTTCTTCACACAAAAAAGAAAATATTACAAAAAGTGGAAAAATTATAAGATGAATGATGAATGCTGATGGACCTAAGGGGTCTATTTATACACATAAAGTCATCTAATAGCTCCAAAACTCCAGCATTATTACAATAGATCGGATCAATGCCAGCCATCCCCTCAATAATACACAAAAAGTATAAAAAATTAGACAAATTATCACAATCTGTCAAGAGTTACGGCCGTAACATTAAGGAGTTACGGCCGTAACTTGGATGGCTTACGGCCGTAACATTTAGTAGTTACGGCCATAACATGGCTTCGTAAATTTGCTCACTGGTTGCTTTGTGAGTTACGTTTTCAGCCCAGAATTTCTTAGACTTTGCGTTTTTGCCCCAAATCTTCTTCGGATGATAACTTTTGATATATAACTCTGATTTTGAATCCGGAAAGACTGCCGAACTCATCTCGGAAAGCCCTACAACATGAATACATAAAAATTCAATAAATAGAATATTTTATAAACATGTTATTTCTTGAGTAAATCAGTAACTCAAACCGATTAAGACTAGATTTACATCATCATTCGATAAAAATAAAATTATTAAAAACTAATTAATTAAAAGCAAAAAACGAGTAGACTAGCTCAATTATGGGTGAAATTTATCGATACAAACCATGGATAAGTATATAAAAATGACACTTATCACATATCCAGGCAGGGCAGATGATGGGACGACCGGATACACGTACTGAGGTCGTTGTCCGTGGCCAGAAACTGGATTTCTTGGCAACTGCGATACGGAGCTTATACGAGCTTCCCGAGGTAGACGAATCGGCATACACGCAGACAGTGAGTAGCCTCTCGAGGGAAGCTTTGTTCGAGGTGATTGCTCAGCTGGATTTGGTTTGGGAAACGCGCGTCCCGGGATCGACGGCCTTCTTCTTCATGAGTTCCCGCCTCAGTCGGCTCGGGCGAGCTTGGCTTTATTTTCTCTGCTCACGAGTCGACCCGACCTCGCAGATCTGCTCTGTCCTGTTTTCTCGTGCCAGACTGTTATATGCCATCACGGCCGAACTTTGATTTGATGTGGCCCCACGGCTGGTACGGTCTATTCTACATTGCATCCAAGGAGGGGTAAATACGGGGCTGAAGCATCCTTCTCTCATTTGTGCCTTATGCCGCCAGTCCGGCGTGACTTGGTCGGATGAAGAGCCGATCGACCAGTGGGGTTGCGCGCGGGCACATCTGTGGGGATGAGGATTTCTTCTTGACGAGCCATATGAGCACTCCCCCGAGCCACTTCTTCTGACGCATGATCCGGCGGGTGATACTGAGGAGTAGACTGAGTCCACCCCACCGCCAGCGAGAGATCAACGTCTTCAGGCGATGTTTGATGGCTTGAGGGAGGAGATGAGAGCTGAGAGAGACAGCATCCTCACAACCGTTTACGAGCAGGTCCGCCGGGCCAATCGGCGTGCGGAGAGACGCTTAGCTGCGAGAGACATCTACTATCGGGTATTTAGCTGTTTGGACGGACCACATCCTTCGCTCGGACAGACTTTTCATTCCTCCGGTCAGACCACCTACACCACCCTCTTCACCGGATGAGGCCGATGCCAATACCTGAGCTTATCTTAGAGGAGTACTTGACCTTTCTCTTACTGCATATTATTATTTGTTGTCTATTGAGGTCAATGTACATCTCAAGTTTTGGGGGGGGGGGGGGTACCTTTTAGTTGTTATTTATTTTTCGTTGTTATTGATTCTAGCCTTGCTTGTCTTCTATGATATTCTGGACTTTATTTGCATTCGTGAATATTTCGTACAGCCTTGTGTAAGACTGATTATATGATACTAATTTCTTTTTGAAGAAACAGATGAGTATTGGTCAAGTTCGCATTATGTGATTTTTTTTCCCTCGAGTATTCATTTCGGTCTGATTTTTTTGCATCATTGTGGTAGTCTTGGCATATAAGAAATGAGACATACGTGTTAGTAGTGTCCGCATTACACGAGCCATCGTCTATACGTTTGGTTGCACTTTTCACTTAGCTAGTCGTCGAGTAAGATTAGTCTTGTTGGCATTGAGTCGGACAATTTTTTCCAAAAATTTAAGAAAGTGTGCATGTTCTATGATGGGAAGTCTAGTAACCAGGGGTATTCACGTGACCCGTTGTTTACTCTTGCATAAAACGACAACCCTGAATAGGTGAATGGTTCATGAAAATCGCATCCCCGATGATAGGAAGCCAAGTAACCGGATGTATTCACGTGACCCGTCGTTTACATTCGCGTAAAACAGCAACCTTGAATCGAATGTGCAGGAGTTGCTAGTTGAGTTTTTTCTCCGCTGTAGAGGGAGACTTAGTAATTAGAAGCATTCATGAGCCCCATGAGTGTCTTTTACGTCAAACGGTTCCCAATACATGAGAATGGAAATCCACCCTAGAGTGCTTCCGGTGAAACATCCCGGGAGTCGAAACCTAGTGGTTAACTCGATCATTATAATGATTATATATAAGGGAGCGCTGTCCGAGGAATATTATGAGATTCTTGTGTTTTTGCCACGTGACTGTGGGACTGGGCGAGTTGGCTTGTTTAATCTAAACATTCATATTGGCGGTCGGCTAAATTCACGTTTGTTAATCTTTAAGCCTTGATTTTCTTCATGAGCTATTGATTTGCACTAGAAATGTTTACCATGAGGAATCATTAACCGTACTGTGACTCACTGGTACGATATCCGTATTATTCTTTGAGATTTTCATGGTAGTATTGATTAGTTGAGCACTATGGATTTGCACGATTGTCCACGATACTTGTCGTCTTATTTGAAATTTATTTTTGCTTGAGGACAAGCAAAGGCTTAAGTTTGGGGGTATTTGTTAGATGTATTTTTGTGCGCTTGATTATCATTATTTTATCTCCATTTTGGGTTTAAAACTGCATAAATGAGCTTTTAATGCATTATGATTATATGTTTTGAAGGAAATTAGAGTCCGGGAGCTTAAACGAAGAAAAATGGGCCAAAACGACATTTTTTGGTCAAGGGCAGCATCACATCGAGCCAGAGCCACGGCACAGGCACACCTAGAAGCACGGCGGTACAATCTGTACCGGGGGCCCGTAAGAAAAATATCGTCCACGCCTGGTAGCGAAAGGACATGGGCCGCGGCACACTTAAGCCAGGCCGCGGCCCGCGGCGCGGGTTCCTTGAATTCAGCCCGCGATTTGGGCAGTTCTGAAGGCCGTTTTCGACCTAATTCTCGGATGCGTTTTGGAGGTGGAAGTAAAGTTATAAAAAGGCATTGAAGGTCAGAAAATATCATCATCGAAGAGAAGGAGAAAATACCTAGCAGCAGAAAGCAAGGCCAGAGAACGGAAGAAGCCAGTCTTCAATTATGTTTGATTTTTCTTCCTTATGATTAATTTGAATATTTGTGTATTGTTTCCTAGGATGTCGGGCTAGACCACTTTTTCTAGGATTGTGACGAAACCGAGATTTTGACGGATTAACTCTTGATTTTACATTTTTAATATATTTCCCTTTTCTATTGAGTTTTCCCAATTTTTCTTAATGCGTTCAATTATGCGGCGTATGATTGAATTGTTTTAATTGCGTAACTCGAATCGGGAGAGGAGAGTTAGTAGGAAAAATTGGTGATAACTGTTTTGTCGTGTGAGATAGGAATATACTCACAAGAATTACGTAGCTCGTTTGAAGATTTTAGACTTTTTGGCTATTGTTGAATTAACTCACCTAGGAATAGAGTGATTTATTCACCTTAGAAAATTTGACTGTCCTCGGGAGAGGCATTAGATTATCTTAAAAATCTTCGATGTCAATAAATTGGGAAATTACATAATTTATATTAATCAACATTAATCCGGATTAATCGAGGCGAGTTCGCAATCCTAGATTCTTCTCTTATTTGATCTCCTTTCTTCGAACTATTGATTTTTATTAGTTGTTTTTAGTTTATCGCATTATTTAATTTTTAATAATTCTTCAACCACAAAATTCGGTCGTTCAAATAAAACTAGAATACAAATAAATTGGTAAATTAGTACGTCAGTCCTCGAGGGAACGATATCTTTCTCATCACTTTATTACTTGATTACGACAACGTGCACTTGCATTCACTAAAATACGTAACACCGTCTCAGTTAGTAATGGGAGGAACCAAAGAGTAGCACCACAACCTAGCCAGCCTGACGGCCTACACTGTACCCCAATTGAGAATAAATGATTGGGATCATTCCAAAACCATTTTGTCGTGAATACCAGTATACGTATAAACCCTTCTTTCAAATGTCCCGATCAAGTTATAGGATCACGGTCAGTCAAACCCTATCTGTACTTGACCCTATGCATGAGTTAATGCAAATCAAGATCATCGAGCTCTCGTGTATCCAATACAACTAGCTCTAATGCTTTGGCCAAAGACTTATGATCTCATCTGCCAATAACCCCATAAGACATATAACCCGTTCACTAACAGGAGAAAGAATTCTATCTTGGTATTCAGTAGAACCTGCTACTTGCTCGTTAAGACGCACGTCGAGATTGACCCCCACTTTCTGGCTTTCTGGGTCGAACTACTCTAATAAAAATCTTAACGTCACAAGCACATCCCTACTAAATCCTCAAGTCAAAGGTTCACGAGTACCTATCACAACCTTTCGATTCCGTCATTGACTGTCCCGGAGTGAATCCGTGTGACGAATCAAGGGTGATTTGGTTCGAGTATACTAATCTAATTAGCATACCTATAACGTATGCTCCCACTAACCATTAGTGTTCGACAGGCACTCTCCAAGTCAAAGAACACGTCACACAAGTCTTCACATAAACATAACGCCCAGTCAAGTTTCATCTACTTGCGAACGATTAAGTATTTGAGCTATAAACCTTTCCAGTGCCGATCTCCTTATCCAATAAGGAGTGGAATTTTTTGCTCTCAAATACACGCTAGTTTCTATATATATATATATATATATATATATATATATATATATATATATATATATATATATATATATATATATATATATATATATATATATATTTACGAGTCAGGAACGCCAGTGACTACCAGTAAATAAAGAAATATACATTGCCTTATGATAATGATATTACATAATAACAAGTACAATGCCCTCACTCTTACATCCCCTGAGTGGCATTCCAGGGCATACTCCTAATAATCTTCCACTTTCACTCAATGCCACACACTATGGTATCTAATACACATGTTCTCTAGATGACGTTCCAAACTAATCTGAGAAAGTGGCTTGGTCAATGGATCAGCGACGTTGTCGGCTGAGTCTACTCTATGCAACACAATGTATCCCTTGCAAATAAATTCTCTCATGAGATGATACTTCCCCTCAATTTGTTTGGTACTGTTGTGAAACCTTGGCTCCTTGGCCTACTTACAGCTCCGTCGTTGTCGCAGAAAAGCGGAACAGGCAGCTCAGCACATGGTATCTCTTGAAGTTCTCCCAGAAACATCATAATCCAGAACCCTTCATTAGAAGCCTCCGAGGCTGCTCGATACTCAGCCTGACTGGTGGAATCAGTAGTCGCGCTTTGCTTGGCGTTATGCCAAGATACTGCTCCTTCATTAAGAGTAAATATGTAGCCAGAAGTAGACATCGAATCATCTTTCTGTCCTTGGAAGTCTGAATCAGTGAATCCCATCACGTTCAGTTCTCCCCCCTCCCATACATAAGAACCAGATCTCTAGTCCTTCTTAAGTACTTGAGAACGTTCTTTACAGCAGTCCAATGCTCCCTACCTGGGTATGCCTGAAACCTACTTACCACGCTCACAGCGAGCGCAATGTCAGGTCTCGTACACAACATTGCATACATAAGGCTACCCACGCCGAAGCATATGGTATATTACTCATTTCCTTTCGTTGTTCATCACTTTGTGGACACATCTTCGAGGAGAGTTTTATTCCATATCAGATCGGTAGGAACACTCTTTTAGAATCATCTATCTTAAATCACTTTAAGATTTTATATATATATATAGGGCTTGGGAAAGACCTATCATTCTTTTTGCTCTATCCCGGTAGAGCCGAATACCAAGAATATAGGTTTCTTCTCCCAAGTATTTTATGGAGAATCTACTGGAAAGCCATGCTTTCATAGAACTGAGCATTCCCACATCATTTCCTGTTAGTAGAATTTCATCTACATATAGTACTAAGAATGCGATCTTGCTCCCGCTAACCCTCTTGTATACACAAGGTTCCTTTTCTTTTTGCAGGAAGTCAAACTCTTTGATTGCCTCGTCAAAACGAAGGTTCCAGCTACACGAAGCTTGCTTCAGTCCATAAATGGAACGCTGAAGCTTGCACACTTTCTGAATATTGACCTCGGATACAAAGACTTTAGGCTGCTCCATATAGATTTCCTCCTTGAGGAATCTATTGAGGAAAGCCGTCTTTATGTCCATTTGCCATATCTCATAATCGTGGTAGGCATCTATATCAAGCATCATGCGAATAGACTTGATCATAGCTACGGGCGAGAAGGTATCGTGATAATCGATCCCTTCTTTCTGGGTATAACCCTTTGGCAGAAGCCTGGCCTTATAGGTGTCAACCTTGCCATCCCCATTAGTCTTTCTCTTATAGACCCACTTGTTCCCAATAGGCATTATGCCCTTGGGGTGGTCTACTAGAGTCCAGACCTGATTGACATGCATCGAGTCTATCTCAGCTTCCATAGCTTCATGCATCACGGAGTCTACATCCACCATCTCTTGGTCATAGGTCGTTGGGTCTGTCTCTTGGATATCACCTGGAACCTCATGGAGACCTAGCTCCTCTAGGTGCACAAGGCCATACCTCTCAGGTAAATGAAACACCCTACTATACCTATGAGGTGGTTGTACTTGTGTTTCAGAAGGTTTGGTTCCAATTTCTTGTACAGGTGTCTCCTGAGGAGTTTCATTGTATTCTTCCAAAGAAATACTTCTACCTGCTCCGCCTTCCTGAATGAACTCATCTTCCAGGAAGTGTGCTTGCAAAGCAACAATGATCTTTAGATCTTCGGGCATGTAGAACAGATAACCCATCGTCCCAGATCCAATGAAACATCCCTTCATGGACCTCGCTTCCAACTTTCCACCTTAGTCTTCTTGACATAGGCGGGACATCCCCAAATCCTAATGTGATTAAGACTTGGTTTCCTGCCCTCCCACATCTCATGTGGAGTTTTACGAACGGATTTGGAAGGACATCGGTTCAAGATATAAGCAGCAGTCAGGAGTATATACCCCAATAGGTAAATTGGTAAGTCAGTATAGCTAAGCATAGAACGGATCATGTTCAACAAGGTTCGGTTCCTTCTTTCTGAACACCATTTAACTGAGGAGTTCCTGGAGGTGTAAGTTGTGATACTATCCGTGCTCCTTTAGAAATTCATCAAACTCTATACTCATATACTCGCCACCTCGGTCCGACTGAAGTGCTTTGATATGATTATCAATTTGTTTTTCGACTAGGGCCTTAAATTCCTGGAATTTCTCAAAAGCCTCAGATTTATGTTTCATTAAGTATACATAACCATACCTATTATGATAATATGTAAACGTAATAAAGTACTGATATCCATCACGTGCTGCTTCCAAAGCACCACAAACGTCGGTATGGACTAATCCAATTTTATTAGCGGCTCTTTCAAAAGTCCCTATGAAGGGGGACTTAGTCATTTTTCCTTTAAGGAAAGATTCACAAGTTGGAAAGGGATCCGATCCCAATGGACCCATAGGTCCATCTTTTTCCATTTTGTAAACCTTGGTCTGACCAACATGACCATGTCTAAAATGCCATTTCAAAACTAGATTAGTTTCATCCCTACCACGCTTCCTGGTCATAGTATTCACAACGACTTTGTTACTCAGGTTTAGATTATACAGTCCATTTAACAATATAGCAGTGCATACTAGTTTATTTCTAAAATAAATTTTACAGAAACCATCACCAATGAAAAATTAAAAGCCTTTTCGATCCATGACCGGAATGGATACAATATTTTTATGCCCCTTGGGCAAAACAAGTGTCTCATTTCCCCTTCCTCACTTTAGCTCATCATCTAAAGTTAAAACAATGCCGGATTCCAAATCCAAAAGAAGTGATCCTATGTCACTTGCTTCGAAACTATGCCCGCTTCCGACAGTAAACATCACTTCCCCAGCTCCAAGCTTCCTACTTTGTTCCAGATCCTGATTCATGGTATAAATGTGAGAACCAGCACCTGAATCCAGTATCCAAAAAGTAGAAAATATAGTAGCAGCACAATTTGTTTCCAAAACTAAAAGTTCTGTACCTGAAGTGCCATGAAGAATCGGAAATTCTCTAGCCCAGTGGCCCATCTTATCGCATTTGAGACATGCGTCCTTCTTCTTCTTGTTCTTGGGAACCATCGGGGCCTTGCCCTAACCCTTAAAGTCCTTGATTTGTGGTCCCGTCTGCTTCTTGGTCTTTTTCTTCTTATTCTTAGACCTCTGAGGTCCTGAAGAAATCACAAGGTCAGACTACTTCACCCACGGAGTCTTCATCTGAGACTGAGCGGTTACCAGTTTGTTCATCAACCCTGCTAACTTGCAAGCAATCTCATTGCAGTTGAAATTCATAACAAACTGTGAGAAGGAATCAAGAAGAGATTATAGGATAAGGTCGGTCTGAAGAGAAGTATCCATCTTAAAATCAAGAGCCTCCAATCTCTCAATCATAGAGATCATTTTGAGGATGTGGTCCCCAACCTTCTCACCTTACTTCATCCTATCACCGAACAGTTGCTTGGATATCTCATATCTAGCAGTTTGACTATGCTCACCATAAAGCTCGGTTAAGTGAGATAAAATCTGCCTAGCAGAAATCATTTTCTCATGAGCTCTCTGAAGCTCATTAGACATAGAAGCCATCATATAGGCACTAACTTTTATGTCATTCTTAACCCAATTTTTGTGGTTTTCAATTTCTTCCTGATTGGATCTAGTCCACATCAGAGGCGCCAAGATATTCGTCTCCAAAACTTATCCCAGTGCCTCTATACTGAGGACAATCATCAGGTTGCAGAGCCAGTCCACAAAGTTAGGGACAATTAAGGTGTTCTTTTCGAGTAGTATCGTGAGTGGGTTCATTGTCATATTAAGAGTTGATATTTGTCTGCATTAAGTATGACAGATTTATTAGTGACTCGTTAAATTATGATCTGAGTATAGAATTAAGGTCTTTTCTATTCTATTTAACCCAGCTCCCACTATTTTTATCGGAATAACACACTCCCTTATGAAATCCGGAAGTATTGTTCGCATTACTTCATAGTAGTGATCGAGTTCTTTATAAATTTTAATAGAGGGCAACCGAACAGGTTTCTAGTCTATTAATTTTCATAAAGTGGTGTCCAACACCAACCCATCTAATGGATGATTCGATCTTCTTTTTTTCCTTGTTCACTCCCCTAAACCTATACGGTTTTTATGGTTCATGAATAAGTTAAGTTTATACCATCGACGCAAATCAGTTTCCCAATTGAATCTTATCCGGTAAACGAACAGGTTTCTAGGGATAAAATTTGCTCCAACCGAAGGTATCCATTGCTCTCTCGGTAATTTATCGATCCTCCCCGAACGACTACCCCGATAACTCGGAAGCATAGCACATCGGGTTTGGATTTTAATTTTCCGAAAGCTCGATGGAGGGAAGGAAAACCTTGAAACCTTTTAAACTTAATAATTTGTCGTGGGAGAATTTTCGCGATTAATATTACACTTTGCACATTAATTCATGTAAACGCATTTGTAGCATTCATACCATATGAATAAACTTTCACAACCTAGTTGCTACCAACATGTAGTTCATGGACCGTTCCTAGAACAAAAACATCATAATCTAATTACAAGTCTTCGGTCTTAAATCTTCATCTTCTCGAACGGATCTTCCTCCGGTCTTCGTCATTACATATAAATTTTACATTGAAAAATTGCATCCTAGATACAAATATTTCTAGTAAAATAAATAGGCTCAAAACGGCCTTTAAAACCCAATCGAATAAAAACGAACAATTCAAAACTAAGTCCATGAACCACATCCCCATTTAAAAGCATTCATCCAATAAATACTAAATAAATGGATTGCATATAAATATATCGATCCAATTAATATATAAATTACCAACTATAAATAGAATTGATCCAATCAATTCACACAATCGGTAATATGAAAACGTTCAACGTAATTCGGTCAATTACAAGTATTCTAATTAATCAATACTCCCTTATAAAATGAAATACCATAAATCATTTAATCATATTAAATCCAATTTAACATGCGGGAGATTAATTTTCTGGAACATATGGAAAAGTCAAACCCAGGACGAAACTGGGAGCTGGCACGGCCCGTGCCAATTGACACGGTCGGGTCACCCAGCCAGAATCTAAATTTCACCCGAAAAGCCATCCAACGGCGATCCAGGGCTTGATATTCGACCGGATATCCAATATCTATATTTTTCGACTTTCATATCTACAATATAAATCACATTTCCCAGAAAATAAAGATTCATATTTAGACATAAATTTACGGAAATATAACTACAACGAACAAAAAACATACACCACGATTATGACTATAAATGATTCCAAATCATTTACCATCCAATCAAGCATTCCAAATGATAAATATCGTATATACGATCGCAAGACCTACGCTATGATCTCACTGTTGGGATTCGGTGCCTAAAATGAAGGCGCATCAGAAGCAATATTCGAATCTAATTCGATCTGAATCCCATAAGAGGATCGATCAAGCTATGTATATACAAATATAAAACGAAATGAAGTAAGATACGAAATCATAGCCTTGTTGTCCGTTGATTAAATGGTGTACTCCACGTATGTTATTTCCAAGCTTTAGGTGCTTTTCCCCACGAATCCGATTCGTCAAGCTCTTAGATGATCCAATACCGAAATCACCGCGTCTCTACTTGCCACGCATCGGAGAAACGATCGGAACGACAACCACCCAATTAACCTCCAAGGTTGCGGCTAGAATCGGATGATGAAGCTATCAATTATGATTATAACTCTCTAAGTATATAACTCTCTATCTCTTAATAATATCTCAATTTTTCTCCAAGAAAAACCCAAGAGGGATGAAGAAAATGAAGACTTGGAGAAAAAATATTTTCTGTCTCTCTCTCTCTCTCTCTCTCTCTCTCTTTCTTTCCAAAAACGTGGGATCACATATGAGAGAAGAAACGAAGTCTTCTTATTTATTCTTCATCACATCAAAGACCAAATCACCTTTCAATATAAAAAGAGATATCATATCTCGTATTTTCTTTGGTCTTCCAATTATTAAAATGGAGACAAAGACCAAGAGAGAAGGTGAAGTAGGAGGGGCGGCCTCTAGAAGAACCAGACGAGTTCAATTCATTTCGGACTCCTGTGAGTCCAAGCAGATAAACTCCATTCCGTTCCGATGTATTTATATCAATTAATTAATCCAATTAATCAATCATATCAAATACAAAATAATATAATTAATTTCTCCAAGAAATAATTATATTCATGAATTAAATTAATCACCCAGCAATTTATTTAATTCATTAGGCTGTAAATTAATTTATCTAATAAATTAATTTAGACATCCAATGTCCCAAAATTAATTAGACATCTAATGTCCAATAAATTAGATATCCAATATCTAATATTTATAAAGAGCGAATAAGCTCGATTCATTCCGTCATCAATCCTATTGCGCGAATCGGTAAGTCTGTCTCAGTTAGCAATGGGAGGAACCTAAGAATAGTAGCACCACCTAGCCAGCCTGGCGGCCTACACTGTACCCCAACTGAGAAGAAATGATTGGGATCATTCAAAAACCATTTTGTCGTGAATACCAGTATATGTATAAACCCTTCTTTCAAATGTCCCGATCAAGTTATAGGATCACGGTCAGTCAAACCCTATCTGTACTTGACTCTCTGCATGAGTTAATGCAAATCGAGATCATCGAGCTCTCGTGTGTCCAATACAACTAGCTCTAATGCTTTGGCCAAAGACTTATGATCTCATCTGCCAATAACCGCATAGGACATATAACCCGTTCACTAACAGGAGAAATAATTCTATTTTGGTATTCAGTAGAACCAGCTACTTGCCCGTTAAGACGCACGTCGAGGTTGACCCCCACCTTTTGGTTTTTTAGGTCGAACTACTCTAATGAAATCTTAACGTCACAAGCACATCCGTACTAAATCCTCAAGTTAAAGGTTCACGAATACCTATCACAACCTTTCGATTCCGTCATTGACTGTCCTGAAGTGAATCCATGTGACGAACCAAGGGTGATTCAGTTCGAGTATACCAATCTCATTAGCATACCTATAACTTGTGCTCCCACTAACCATTATTGTTCGACAGGCACTCTCCAAGTCAGAGAACACGTCATACAAGTCTTTATATAAACTTAACGCCCAGTCAAGCTTCATCGACTTGCGAACGATTAAGTATTTGAGCCGTAAACCTTTCTAGTGCCAACCCCCTTATCCAATAAGGAGTGGAATGTTTTGCTCTCAAATATACGGACTAGTTTTTATATATATATTTACGAGTCAGGAACGCCAGTGACTACCAGTAAATAAAGAAACATGCAATGCCTTATGATAATGATATTACATAATAACAAGTACAATCCCTCACTCTTACATCCTCTGAGTGGCATTCGAGGGCACACTCCCAACAATCTTCATCCTCAGAAACGATACGCTCCAGCAAAACTGAGCGTGCAAAGATTCTTCCATCGATGATTAGGTCTTTCTTCTTAGTTGAGAAAGATGAAGTTCGGGAAGACATTTTTTGCCGAAATAGATTGAGAAAAAAGAGAGCAGAAAGTAATAGAGTATGTAGGATGTATGTTGTAGGCTCGATAATATACAGAAAGCGTAAAGAGCCTACATATCAGCATACTTGCCCTTTAATATATATTAATCTGAAGGACAGTATACATGTTGTTGATTTGGGTTTTTAATAAACTTTGTATATGTTAATCAGAAGCACAATAGATTTTTTATTAGGGTTTGAATATATTAGTCGGAAACGCAGTAGATCGATATATTTTATTTTTGTTTTTATGGTTAGTAATCAATTTATATATTGATACAAATATAATTATAATGGGAGATTCACAACAAAATGGGACGCAAAATACTTATGATAAATGGTCAATTGAAGAGAGTAATGTGTTGTTGTGACTTATGGTTGATGCGGCGAATTTAGGATGGCGTGATAATAGTGGTGTCCTTTCTAAACTAAGAGTTGAAGAAAAAATACTTCCAGTATTAAACTCACAACTTGGATGTCAAAAGACACATGGTTAGTACTTAAGCCGACTAAAATATTTCAAAAAACAATGGTTATCTTACTCCATGCTTCTCCAGTTTAGCTCCGGTTTTGGGTTTGACTCTACTACAAAGAAATTCACTACCCTAGATGAAGTATGGGATGAATACCTAAAAGTGAGAGTCTTCAAATTTATGCTTGTTTAATTCACTTATCTATAAAATATATATTTTTTTTGGTTTCAACATAACAAAATTTAATTCCTCTTAATGATTATAGGCGCACCCTGGGGATGCTTGCTTGTGTCATGGAATTTTTAATGATTATGAAGACTTGGAAATTGCAGTTGGCACTGGTGTTGCCATAGGGAAAAACTCTATTGGGTTAGGGAGTGGTACGGATGCATGTACATTACAGTCTGGAGGCGATGAAGATAACGAAATTCGCATAGAAGACATCCCCTATGATGTTGATAGCGGTGTATTTGTAAGACCAATTGGAAATGATCCATTACTGTTTAGCTCCACTATGCCTACAACACCATTAGGGTTCACTGAAGATTTAGAGGCTCCTGTTCGAAATCAAAACAAAAGGTGTAGAACCGAGTATGAAGGAAATCCTATTATAAATGGAACTACTCCAAACGGCATCATTGATCAACTTATTAAACTCACCACTACTTTTAAAGGATTTTATGGTTTGCTGGAGAAAAGAGATAGCCTATTGGAGAAAAGAGAAAGAGATAGGTCTTACACAAGTTGGGATGCTATCAAAGAGATTCCAAATTTGGATTAAAGGACTCGGATGAAAGCATTTAACATGCTTGACACCAAGACATTGAAAGATGGTTTCTTAAAGATGGATCCTCAAGAACGAGCAAATTGGATATTCGATAAATTGCAAGGAAACTAGTTTGTGTTATGCTTTGATATAATACTTTTTAGAAAACTCGGTCTTTAAGTTATGTTTCGTATTGAGTTTGAACTATTATGTTTAGATTATTATTGTTTGGTGTCACTACTGCTTCAGACTCGAGCTTATGTTTTTGCTTTTCTCGCTTTAAACAGTAGCATTTAATTACTTACTTGGAAGTTGATAGCTCTTGGGCTCTGGCTCCTGACTCCATACATTTTATTGCTTTGTTTCTGCTCTAGTTCAATCAACTCTTCTCCTTCACATTTTTATTTCAATCAAGTAACTGATGTTATATTAAAAGAAAATAAAAAATAAAAAAAGTAAAAAAGAGTACAGAGAAGTGTAACTAGTAATTATATTTGAAAATATATGCAAGATAGCTAGTATATAAGTGTGCTTAATATAGTTGGAATTCTTGTCTATATATAAGGGTATGACCTTTATAAGTTTCAATCACAACAATATAATACAATTACCTACATATTTTTACAATTGTGTTCCATAAATAATGGAAAGGACGCGAAGAGAGGAAGAAATATGGAATGAGGAGATGGATGAAGAAGTAGAGGATGAAATAGAAGATGAAATAGAAGGAGAACTTTATGATTTAGTGAAGTATTTGTTAATGGCAATTGAAGCGTTAATGGTTGTGTTAAGAGAGATCATGGTTGTCCCTCGACGTATTGAACATCCTCTTCCTCGACGACCGGTTACTAATATTGGATATCGATATATACAAAATATATTGAGAGAAGACCCACAGTTTTCGAGAGTTAGATAGAATGTATCGGTTCATGTTCTTAAAGTTGTGCACTATCTTGAGGGAGCGAACTCCTTCGGAAGACACAAGATATATTTGTGTTGAGGAAATGTTAGCAATATTTTTGCTCATCATCGTCCACAATGATCGATATTGTAATATTCGTCAAAAGTTTGTTCCATCACACTTTACTACAAGTCAAAATTTCAACAAAGTTTTGAAGGCCTTGAATAGTATAGCACCACAAATGATGGTCAAACCTGGAGGTGTTGTAAAACACTAAAATTCGGATAAAAATTTTCGTCTAATTTCAGAAATTATCCTAAGCTTTGTAATCATTTAAATTAAACCTAAAACTATATGTTATGTTATGTTAATGTATTAATTAAGTTAACCTAAGTAATATGCCTAAATATAAGTTTATTACTAATTCAAAACTTTCCTAATCCTCCAATCACACGTTCAGCCCTATTAAAACTCTACTAATTCTCTTGTAGCATACGGTTTCAAAAATTAAAAAGAGTTAATGAACTCCATATATTCAGCCCTATAATCACGTTTAGTAATGGACGATCAATGCAAATTGTAATGCAATTATAACCTTCTGTTTTCTTTTTACCCAAACGCACGCTCCTCATATTCTTTCACAAACATACGGCAATTCTTCCCTCTCCTTATCAAAACCCTAAGCAGCCATTGTTTCTTAGTTCAGCCCTCAAGATCAACCTGTTAAAACCTTGTGTATTCGACCCTTGTTTTCTGTTTTGAATGACCCATATTGCTGTTGTGCGACCCATCTTTATTCAGCCCTAAATCTGATATATATAAACCTATTACATGTATTATGGTGGTCTAATATAATTTCTGTATGTGGACAGCCTGTTTAGTCGAATATGTGCGTGTTATAGCTCGAGGTTCACAAGTGTTTTATTCTGTATTTTTGTAACACCCCCAAATCCCATTGGGTTATTACAGTGCCGTGGACCCCACATCAGGTGATCCACCAGGCGAACACGACTAAAATACAACAAACTGACCAAAATGGGAAATCATAGACCCTACTATGACGTCCGACATACTATTCCGATATGAAATTTCAACGACAAGAATGGGCCTACATGGCCAAAATAAAAATACAACAACATCCACGAGCCTTGCTCGGATAATACAAAACGACAACGACTGAGTAAAAATGGAGTACTCCAACTGTCTGACCAACATGAACACCAAAATATCTCGGACTAGTATCGCTCGAATGCCTCGTCGCCCTCGTCATGACCCTGTGTGTCAACTCTCTCCTCGCAAGTACCTAAAACATGAAAACATGTTCCGCCCCCACGGGGTCAGTCATCCAGTATAATGAATATCAAGTACATGCACAACATGATATGCATCCAAAGGCAGAATAAATAGTACAACAATGGTAGTACGAGATGCTCACAAACCAAAGTAAGAATCGAGCATTCGTGGAATACTATGCCCATGGCATACGATCAATACCTGCTCAATAGGTTAGAACATAAATGCCCAACGGCGAATCATCAATATAGAACACAACAATGCATTACCCGAAGGTAAATCAAACCAACGCTGAAATAAATAAGGATCACAATGCCCGAAGGCTCCAACGGAAATACCGTTACATCACAATGGCCTGAAAGCCCTCAGCCGAAGCTGCCAAAATATCACGATGGCCTGAAAGCCGAACAGCCCGAAGCTGTAAATCATCACAATACTGATCTCAAAGAAACAAACCTGACTGTCGAACATACTGTTAGGGTTGTATACGTCAAAGCATACTTTATGCTTGTATTACCTAATTTCCCGGTCTTTATCTATGAGAATATTTAATTCATTTATCACATGTTTTGCATATTTATTCACGCTATGGTTATGCAAATACAGTCTAATTTACTTTATATTGTAGATAATGTGGTGTGTAGTGTCACACAGAAGATCACATTATCGGTTCCTTATATAGTAATATTTAGTTCACAACCTATGTAACATTAGACCGTTATATGAGAGGTTGTAGTATATGCTTGAGATTGGTTGGTCTTGACCATTAGCATATATTAGCGTATTTGTTATACGTTGAACAGGATCGAGGTGAGATAGATTCTTCCGTCGACTATAAGAAGAACGTACATCTCGGATAATTATTATTTCTTAATTCTAGTGATTAATATTTAATTATATATATTTAATATTTATTGCTTTGATTTATCATGGGTGAGAGCCACAATGATTGACTCAATATGCTCGATATTTTGGGCAATATTATTATTTATATGATAATTAATATTATAGCTAGAAATCGTGTCGACCGATCGGGTTGATCATGTCCCTTGAGGCACTCGAAAGGATTATTATATCAAACCTGCAGTGGAATTAATTTTCGATATAATAATAAAGGTCGAGTGGTATACTCATGTATAATACATTAATTAATTAAAAGTCGGTAGCTTAAATTAATTAATGGACATGGAATATCTTAAACACGGAAATAATTAATTCAATAAGGAGCCCAATTTCGTAATTTGGGATTTTGGTAGGAAGTGCAATATTAACTTATTAGTGGACTAAGTTGATATTAATAGAGTCTTCATATTAGGAAGAGTCCTAATAATGGAAGGAAGATATCTATTGGGAGTCCTTACCATATCCTCCTTAAGGTCCCTAGAGTAGCCCAAAACACCTATAAATACAAGTATAGGGATGGCCGATTTAATCATCTATTATTGCCCAAGAAAATCGATTTTTGTGTGTGTGTTTTAATTGTGGATCTTGACTTGTGTCTTGGATTCCATAATTTGGTAAACACAATATTTTTCTAAAATACTCAAAATATTCAAGAAAAATAGAGAGAACAAAATCGTGAGTTTTCTTGTGAGGAAATTCGGCCGATCCCCTTGCTGTGCAAATTTAGTCCGGTAGATTGTTGCCCACACGACATCCGGACGTAGGCGGGATATACTCTAGAAGATCTTGAGGTAGAAATACAAGAAGATCGGAGAGGAACACGAAGAGGACATAAATCGATCAAGAAGGGATTTTCTACCACTTCGCGTCAAAGGTAAAATTACCGACTCCCATGCGTAAATATATTTATTTAATTGTTTATTAATCTGTTTAGTTAATTAGTTGACAAGCCTAAATAGATCTGGTTTTTACGTTGGTTAGTTTATAAAACCTTTTATTAAATTACTATCACCAACTCGCTTCCGCTGCGTTTTATATTCCAACAATTGGTATCGGAGACGGTCTTTAGGTTCTGTTCAATTTAATTAATTTGGTGATTAATATGCTAGCAATTAAATATTCGTATAGTATGATTTTTTGGAATATTTTGCTAGAATTTGTCTTGCAGGAAAATATGATCCAATTATCATGGCTATGTGATGTTTTATTTATTTACGCGTTTTGGTAATTTAGCCCGTTTTTGTGGCATGTATAAGTTTTTCCCGTGAGAAAATCCACGGGTAGAATAGGATTTATTTTTCTTGTAATTTGATGTAAATTCGATGTATTTTATTTTGAATAAAATTGTAATCGAGTTGGAACACTCAAAGTACGAAAGAGAAAGAAGTCCAGCGCGAAGAGGAGTCCCGATCGGACGAACCAACCCGGACCAGCAAGGAGACGATCGGCAGCTCGGCCAACAGTCAGTCCGGGCAGGTCGGTCAGTTCGGGCAGGTCGGTCAGTCCGGGCAGGTCAGTCAGCTCGGGCAGCTCGGTCAGCTCAGGCAGTTCGGGCAGCGATGCAGACGATTCGGGCAGCGGGACGAGCGATTCGGGTTCGGGTCGTCCAATCCGTTTTTCCGCGAGATGCTTGAAGCGGTGGGAGCAAGCGAGCCGAAGATTTTCGTTATTCAAATCGAGTAATAAAAGCCATGATAATTGGATTTATTTATCCATTTTTTTATTATTTAATGGTTTTTATTGTTTTGATTTATGGCATGTATGGAATGTATGCGTGATATGTTTCCTTGCATGTTAGGGCGAAAATTAAAAACCTTAATTTTCAAAATAACTAAGTGATTTTAAAATTGATTTTTCAAAATCAAATTGGCCTCCATAATTGGTTTAAATTGTGAAATAATTAGCATGCGCGTTGACATTAGAGTCTTCCTCCACATCGGATGTGCTAAATTATTGGCTCCTTTGGTTTTAAACTTCAAATTTGATAACAAAAAGGTGAATATTATTTTTATGATAGGACCTCTCCATCTGTAGGACTATTATCATTAAATAATATTCTAAGGTTTGTTAAATTATGGTGTTCACTTAGGTGTATTAATTAATAAGCTCCCCATCGGAGTCTATGTTAATTAAATACATGGCCAAGAGGAACCAACTATTAATTTTACTTGTCAAAATGTGTCTTGGCTAGATAGTAAAATTAAAGGCGTTAAAATCTACTTGAAAAAGTATATGTAAACGTCCACACTATCGTGGCTTGCATGTGCGGTTTTTCAAGGTGTTGGTTGATTGCATATATATTGTTTTAAGGTTTTTCAATATATTTTGCGTCGAATTATGTGATGAATGGTGTTTTAATTTTATTCTCAGATGTCTTTCAATCCACTCATTGTTATTCTCAAAGAAAACAAGCTTGATGGCACTAACTTTGCCATTTGGAAAAGAAATCTTGATATTGTCTTGGTACGAGGGCATAAGTTTGTTTTAAGCGAGGAGAGTCCTTTGGAACTGGAACCGGATGCCACTCTGAAGAGTTGGCTGAATTAGGAAATGGAAAAAGTCGATGAGATGGCTCATTGTTACATTTTGGCTTCTTTAACAAATGTATTGCGGCATCGGCATCAGACGATGGGCTCGGCGCGAAAATGATGAAAAATCTCACCGAGATGTTTGGTCATCGAACCGGCGGCTAGGCAAAATGCGATGAGGGTTTTGATGACAACCCAAATGTCGAAGGGACCCGTGAGGATCACGTTCTTAAAATGATGTCTCATTTGAGCAGGCCCGAGCATCTCGGGGCAACTATCGATGCGGAATCGCAGTCGATATTATCTTGGGCGGTTACCAAGAAGCTTTGGCGATTCGCCTAAACTACAATATGAATCGTAGGACTTACACATTGGCGGAACTTGACGAGCTTCAATCTGCGAAGGTCTCTTCAAACAAGGTTATCATCAAATTCTTGCGGCAGCCGTCTTGCTTCTTCAAAACCCAAATGGGAAAGAAGAAAAAGCGAGGTTGGCGAAGCAAGTGACGACTTTCAAAGCTAAGGGCAAGGCTCCTCGGTCAAAGGCTCCTCAACCGGCGAACAAAAGCCGAAGGGCAAGTGCTTCAAGCTATGATGCGAAAGGACATTTCAAGAGTGGCCCCTAAGAGAGGTACGTCTCATGCACTAGTAGTCAAAACATGTTTGGCTGCCTGTTCCATCACTTCGTGGATAGTGGATTCGGGCTCCACTGATCATGTTTGTTATGACTCGCAGGGGTTCCAAGTAACCAAGGTACTTAGTGCGGATGAGATTACAATAAGCTGGGGCGACTATTCCAGTGAAGGTACATTGCGATGGGAGTCGTGCAGCTAAAATTTTATGATAAAATTTTATTTATTAATAATTTATTATTAGTAACCCATTTTAGAATGAATTTGATTTCAGTTTCTAAATTGCGTCGTGATGGATATTCAGTTTCTTTTGAAGATAATGCAATTATTAAAAGAAATGGTGAATATATTTGCGGGAGTACTTATAATGAAGAACTTTATATCATCAATGCTGCACCAGCTCCCTTGCATAAATCGCTTAATTCTTTGACTAATCCTAATAAAAGAAAGGAACTTTCGAGCATAAATCCAACATATTTGTGGCATTTACGATTGGGTCATATTAACCTTGGAAGGATTCAAAGATTGGTGAGCGATGGCCCATTGGATTCGCTCCAAGTTGAGTCATTTCCAACTGCGAATCCTGCCTGGAAGGTAAAATGACTAAAAGGGCTTTTCAAAGCAAAGGAAATCGTGCACAAAAGGTGTTGGAATTGGTTCATACCGATGTATGTGGTCCAATGAACATCCAGGCTAAGGGTGGTTTCGAATACTTCATCACGTTTATAGATGATCATTCGAGATATGGATACATCTATTTGATGCGACGTAAGTCTGAATCTTTTGATAAGTTCAAAGAATTCAAGGCTGAAACGGAGAAGCGTCATGGGCAGAGTATCAAGTCACTACGATCTGATCGTGGTGGCGAATACCTTAGTGGAGAGTTTTTGGATTTCTGGCACATGAGGGGATTACTTGACTCACAGCGCACAGTACACCACAACAAAATGGTGTTCTTTGAACGAAGGAATCGTACTTTATTAGAGATGGTTAGGTCAATGATGAGTTATTCGATTTGCCTATTTCGTTTTGGGGATACGCCTTGGAAGCAGGCGTACATTCCAAACTTGGTGCCTTGAAATCGATTCCAAAAACACCCACGTAGCTGTGGAATGGCGCAAGCCCGATCTAGGACATGTTCGGATTTGGGGTTCTCCGGCACACGTGCTAAATAAGGAAGGTGATAAGTTGGCATCTCGTACGAAATGCAGTGTTTGTAGGATATCCTAAGGAACGAAGGGTGGCTTATTCTACGATCCACAAAGACCGAGAAGGTCATTGTTAGCACCAATGCCGGTTCTTAGAGGAGGACTATGTGATAAGTCACAAGCCTAGGAGTGAGGTCATTCTAGAAGAACTTAGGGCGAGATTTCGACAATACCAATTGTGCAAACACCTAGTGTACCACGTATTGACACTATTGTGGATACGCAAACTAAGGACACGCCTCGTCGTAGTGGGAGGGTTATTCGTCAACCCGAACGTTTCATCGGCGTGGGAGCATCTTCGGACCACTCCCGGACCGGGATGAAACGGATCCATGTATGCGTACAAACAGGCGATTCAAGACAAGGATCTTGAATCACGGAAAGCGACAATGGAATCCGAAATGGGATCTATGGATTCTAACCAAGTGTGGGAGCTAGTAGAACTACCCAGTAGGGTAAAACCCATTGGAAGTAAGTGGGTCTATAAGCGTAAGAGAGGATCGAAAGGAAGGTTGAAACCTATAAAGCAAGGCTTGTTGCAAAGGTTACACTCGAAGAGGGCATCGACTACGATGAAACCTTTTCGCGGTAGCCATGCTTAAATCGATCCGGATTCTCATAGCTATATTGCGCATTTGGATATGGAGATTTGGCGAGATGGATGTCAAGGCTGCGTTCTTGAGCAGGAGTCTTGATAAGGAAATCTATATGCGCCAACCTGAAGGATTCATTGCTGAAGGTCAGGAGCACTTAGTATGCAAGCTTAAGAGAGCCATTTATGGTCTTAAGCAAGCATCAAGGTCTTGGAACATGCGATTTGATGAGGTAATTCAATCGTATGGTTTTGAACAGTGTCCTAGTGAGGTTTGTGTATACAAAAAGTGTGATGGAAACGTGCTAGTGTTTCTTGTACTATACGTAGATGATATACTTCTAATTGGAAACAATGTGAAGGTATTATCAGACGTAAGGGTATGGCTATCTGAGCAGTTCGATATGAAGGATTTGGGAGAAGCTGGACACATCCTTGGTATTAAGATCTTTCGAGATCGCAAGAAAAGGATGTTGTGCTTATCTCAGGCATCCTATATCGATACGGTGCTAAAGCGGTTTAGCATGGAGAATTCCAAGAAAGGTTTCTTACCTTACAGACATGGAATTCAACTATCTAAGGCTATGTGTCCTAAGACACAGAAGGAGATAGATGACATGAAGGCTGGTCCCTTATGCTTGGCGGTGGGAAGCCTCATGTATGCTATGCTTTGCACTAGGCACGATATCTGTCAAGTTTGTAGGCATGGTGGCGAGATATCGGTCGAACCAGGGCAAGGACATTGGATTCTTTGTCAAGCATATACTCAAGTACTGAGAAGGACTAGGGAGCATATGCTTGTATATCAATCAGATACGCTTTGTCCTTTGGGTTACACGGCTCGGATTTCGGTGCGGACAAAGAAAAGTCGAAATCAACTTAGGATATGTTTTCACTTTGGGAGGTGGAGCCATAAGTTGGAGGAGTGTAGCGAAATGCATAGCGGACTCTACCATGGAAGCCGAATATGTAGCGACCTCGAGGCGGCTAAAGAGGCGGTATGGCTCAAGTACTTCCTAAAGGATTTGGGGTGATTCCTAATTTGCCCAGGACTATTACACTGTATTGTGATAATACCGGTCTTGTAGCAAATTCGAAGGAACCACGAGCCCACAAAGCAAGAAAAAATATCAAACGCAAATAACATATCATTCGAGATTTAGTGAAGAGAAGGAAGATCATTGTCTCCAAGATAGCATCTGAAGACAACCTAGATGATCCTTTCACCAAAGGTTTGCCCTCTAAATCATTTGAAGGGCATGTGGAAGGAATGGGGTTGAGATGTATGGCAGCATTGCTTTGAGTATAAGTGGGAGATAGATAGACATAGTATAGATAGTATACTTCAAAAGCATGCTTTGAGTATAAGTGGGAGATTGTTAGGGTTGTATACGTCAAAGCATACTTTATGCTTGTATTACCTAATTTCCGGTCTTTATCTATGAGAATATTTAATTCATTTATCACATGTTTTGCATATTTATTCACGCTATGGTTATGCAAATACAGTCTAATTTACTTTATATTGTAGATAATGTGGTGTGTAGTGTCACACGAAGATCACATTATCGGTTCCTTATATAGTAATATTTAGTTCACAACCTATGTAACATTAGACCGTTATATGAGAGGTTGTAGTATATGCTTGAGATTGGTTGGTCTTGACCATTAGCATATATTAGCGTATTTGTTATACGTTGAACAGATCGAGGTGAGATAGATTCTTCCGTCTTGACTATAAGAAGAACGTACATCTCGGATAATTATTATTTCTTAATTCTAGTGATTAATATTTAATTATATATATTTAATATTTATTGCTTTGATTTATCATGGGTGAGAGCCACAATGATTGACTCAATATGCTCGATATTTTGGGCAATATTATTATTTATAGGATATTTAATATTATAGCTAGAAATCGTGTCCCGACGATCGGGTTGATCATGTCCCTTGAGGCACTCGAAAGGATTATTATATCAAACCTGCAGTGGAATTAATTTTCCGATATAATAATAAAGGTCGAGTGGTATACTCATGTATAATACATTAATTAATTAAAAGCTGTCAGTAGCTTAAATTAATTAATGGACATGGAATATCTTAAACACGGGAAATAATTAATTCAATAAGGAGCCCAATTTCGTAATTTGGGATTTTGGTAGGAAGTGCAATATTAACTTATTAGTGGACTAAGTTGATATTAATAGAGTCTTCATATTAGGAAGAGTCCTAATAATGGAAGGAAGATATCTATTGGGAGTCCTTACCATATCCTCCTTAAGGTCCCTAGAGTAGCCCAAAACACCTATAAATACAAGTATAGGGATGGCCGATTTAATCATCTATTATTGCCCAAGAAAATCGATTTTTGTGTGTGTGTTTTAATTGTGGATCTTGACTTGTGTCTTGGATTCCATAATTTGGTAAACACAATATTTTTCTAAAATACTCAAAATATTCAAGAAAAATAGAGAGAACAAAATCGTGAGTTTTCTTGTGAGGAAATTCGGCCGATCCCCTTGCTGTGCAAATTTAGTCCGGTAGATTGTTGCCCACACGACATCCGGACGTAGGCGGGATATACTCTAGAAGATCTTGAGGTAGAAATACAAGAAGATCGGAGAGGAACACGAAGAGGACATAAATCGATCAAGAAGGGATTTTCTACCACTTCGCGTCAAAGGTAAAATTACCGACTCCCATGCGTAAATATATTTATTTAATTGTTTATTAATCTGTTTAGTTAATTAGTTGACAAGCCTAAATAGATCTGGTTTTTACGTTGGTTAGTTTATAAAACCTTTTATCAAATTACTTTCACCAACTCGCTTCCGCTGCGTTTTATATTCCAACACATACCCCTCGGGCGTATGAATGCTCAATCACAACACGTCGAACACATCCAATCAAACATGGACTATGAACGATCAAAAATTGTACGGCTCAATGATGGACATCACAGTACGCCCGATCCGGAAATGTGTCCGTGCACATGTCCACCCCGTATACGGAATCCAGAAATATACCTGGGACAATGTACCTAATTAGCCTCACGAACTACGTCTCGTGTGCACGGTCCAATGCGGAAACATCCACGTATGACCATCGTGTGCCTGGCTAAAAATCCTACACAATAACCAATCGGAACGCAGATATGATTCCGGATATGTCACGATACAACATGACAACGAAACTCAAAGGATAACACATCCAATACGGATCATACGACTCACCAAGTGAACGATGACATACGAATAATGAAAGATCGACACGACCAACAATATTCAAAACAACCAACCTGGGATCAAAATCCCTAAGGACCGATTAACACGAGCAACGATCACAACACAACAGTTCGGGAAATCCTCAACCTTCAAAGATCACAAAATTACCGAGTTCACAAGAATAATAGTGTGCTGCCTTGAATCGGTCAACACGACAATAATAATTCATCGGATGGGAATTATCGTTGATAATCCCAATTCAATACTTCGATTACCGTAGAATGGCCAATCGATAACAATTATACAACGGATGGGAATTATCTTTTTGACAACGGGTGGAAATTATCTTTGATAATCCCAATTCAATATATCGATTACCGTTAGAGCGGACAATCGATAATAATTATACAACGGATGGGAATTATCTTTGATAATCCCAATTCAATATATCGATAACCTTCAGAACGGTTAACCGATAACAATTATACAATGGATGTCTCGGCACCTTTAATCGGTTACTGATAACGAAGATGATAATCGAATACATCAATGCCTTCAATCGGCCAAAACGACAATAATAGAAAAACACTGATATCAATAACGACGATTCACAAAAAATATCTTGATGGAACATCAATCAATAATAACAATCGATACGTCGATGCCGCGAACCGGCTATCAACAACAATATCTCAAAGGAACATCAATCAACAATAACAATCGATATGTCGATACCGCGAACCGGCTATCGACAAATATATTACCAACAAGTCTCGCAATGCCTTAAATCGGCCATTTATGAACAACAATAATATTTGGCATAATTTGCCGAAGGGTATCGTATCAAACAATCCCCTGATATCAACAAAATCATAATGAGACCAAGTCTCGAAATGATACACACATTCATACACATACATGATAACATTAATCTCATTAACCAGTACAAGTATAAAACTTGCCTCAAACCGAAGGCGAGAAAGTCCTTCCACGATCAACGTCCTACCACGAATCGATCAACGGCGTCCTCCGACAATCACAAGCACTCGAACAACCTTGAATGAAATACAATTCATTCGATAACACGATATCGATCGAAAACAACACAATAGATAATTCCGATTCCAACACGAACACATATTATACTCGTATTTATCCGTATACACATACATATATATAATATACATATATATATATATGTATAATATACATATATATATATATGTATAATATACATATATATATATATGTATAATATACATATATATATATGTATAATATACATATGGTACACACATTACTAACACACACTCACTACATAATATATATATATATATGTATGTATATATATATATATACTGCACATGCACACACCAATACAATTTATATATATATATATATATATATACAACACACACCACACACCAGCACGTTATATATATATATTTATATTTACACCACACTTCTGCACATGCACACACTATATATATATATATATATTTATACACACCCATACACTACACAACACACACAATATATATATAACACACAGCTAAATATACATTATATATATATATATATATATATATATATATAGAACACACACACATACAAACTAACAAAACACACACACCAAACTCACAAAACACACACATAAAAACTAACCGGAAGAGTCGATCGGCCGGCAACCCTCGCCGGAATCCGGTCAGAAAACAAAACTCGGCCGCCGGAAAAACTGACCTGCCGGACTTCGTCCAACTCCAGCCCGTTTCCATCTATGGCCGGTTTTCACCATCTCCGCCTGCAACTCTTCGCCGGAAGAATGTCAAACCTCCGTTCCGCCGTCCGTTCCGGACAAAAACCACCTCCGGTCGCCGGAAACAATGGAGAAACGTCCATGGCCGGAAACAATGAAGAACCGGCGCCTGCTCCGTCTCGCCAGAAGAAGAAAAGAAGAAAAAAAATGCCGGCTGGATTCTCCGTTCGAATCAGATGTCGACGAACAGCTCGACCGGATTTGCAGCCTTCCGATTCGAAAATTCCGACCAGGCCGCCGCCGAGCTCCGGTCGTCGTCGGAGATGTCAGTCCTCTACTCCGGTCATCAACTCCAGTCCGTCACCGGGAATGAAGAAGCCGCTGCCCGTCCTCAAGCTCTACCTCGCCGGAAAAAATGGTAGAGATGAAGAGAAGAGAGAGGGGACGAGAGCCGAGATGACGGAGAGAGAGAGAGATGATGCAGGAAGAAGAAGAAAAAAAAAAGTGAGAGAGGGAACGAGAGAGAGAGGACAAGAGAGAGAGAAGATGATGATAGTGATGATATAATATATATATATATATATCATGAGGGAGTGAGAGATAGGTGAGGGAAAAGGTAATCACGTGAAATATATATATATATATATATAAATGATACCCTAAAGATACCCTCGCCCCGAAAGTTGACCACGAGGAAGGTTCCCACCACCTACCACGCATTACGTACGAAAACCTCAGGACGTAACGTACGTAATCGCAACAAATTAGCGTACGTAATGCTATACAGATAGCGTACGCTATGGCTATAAACTTAGCCAAAATTCCAAACTCGCCAAGCAACAACCAAACGACGAAACCAAACCGACGACCAGTATAAATATTTCGATCCCGAAATATTCTAATACAATATACATTGTATCGGTCCAAACAACAACACTTGTACAATTCCAAATGAATACGTACAACTCAACAGTAACACGAAAAACAAATTAACCCCGGATATTACATACTCCCCCCCTTAAAAATAGTTTCGTCCTCGAAACTCAGGGTGCACAAGTCGGGGCACGGACTATCCATCGGGATAAGAAAACAACATCTCCAAGAATACTCCTCAATACGAGCAATTTCGCCTGAGTAACTGGGCCGACCCCACGGGTTCCCACGTCTCCTCTGCCTGAACACGGCAAAAATCAAGTGATAGAGACACTCAATCAAATGCGAGATTAGCCGAATCATGACTCTCCTGCTAGAGACCAGCCAGGAAGTCGTACTAACCGCAAGACTCGTAACACCGGCGTACACACCCCGCGGGTGTCGCCCATTGTACATGTCTACGATCATCGGTGTACACTTCCCCGTTCTCGTCAGCATCGAACGCCCATGCAAACACGGACTCGCACCACAAAAGAAAATAACAATGCAGACATAGTCCACGGGACTATATCGAACGCACGCCCAAGTCCTCACGACTTGACGTCTCGAATCACAATGAACGATTTCCCAGATCATCACAAAAATCTCGGGTACAGGACCAAAAGGAAAGAAAATCACATCAAATGACTCAAGTGTCAAGATTCTCAGATACAGTGATTACAAGATAGATCAACCATAAATGGTTCGCAACCACAATACTAAAATACAGACCAAGTCAAACATCAATCCGAAAGACAAGGAAAATACAAATCAAGGCTATATCTCAAATGTACCCGGAATCAACATCCTCCAGATCATCGAGTCCCTCGATCCCATCGACTCGAGGAAAACACAAATCTGAACTCGCTACTCCCCCTCGGGTGTCCATACCTCTGGCTCCCGAAGCCCGATATGACCCCTTGGATGAAGCACGGACTGAAGTAACAAAATCTCTCGAGGCCCATGAGTTCTCTCGAGACCTACTGGCACTAGAACTCCTGCAGTATTCTGAAGGTGTCCCGGCCTCCCACACAGAAAATAAATAATAGCTGGCACCGTACATCGAGTACTCACATGCCCCGCTGAATCACAATTAAAACAAACAACAGTCGAATTTGTCGCCTGAGAAGATGATGCTTTCCCAGCACGAAGCCGACTAGAAAATGACCTCTTGGACGTCGGAGCTCGATGTCCCTCTGAACGAATCGGCATCCTAGTCCTCTCACCAGAAGAAACTGAAGGATCCTTCTAAGTAAGCTCCTTGATCGAAAGCTCTGCTCCAAGAGCCTTCTCGATGAATTCGCCAAGCGAACTACAATTGTGATTGAACAACTGTATTCTCAACCGCGGGTTCAACCTCTTGTTAAAATACTTGATCTTATCCGCCTCAGTACGGATACAGATGAAGTAAACTGAAGAAGTCCTTGAAACTTCTCAGCAATAACAATAACACCCTCGTCCTCGACGGATTCGGGGTTCAAAACCTCCGACAACTTGGCTTCACGAAGTGGAGCCGGATAATACCTCTCTAACATGAGAGTCTTGAACTCGATCCAAACACAATCACGATCGGTGGGTTCTCGAGCACAACTCCGAAAATGATTCGTCAGCCACCAAATTATTGGTACGAGGTTTCGGGTTTTAGCCCACTCTGCGGCCTCTACCCCCTCTGTCACGTCCTCTTTCCAGACTGAAAGAATAACGTTCAATCATGACCATAGCTCAAATACGCCTCAACGGCCAGAATGCTAGGTCAACGCAAAACACGAGTATACATACTCAACGAATAAACGATCACATCGATCGTGCTAATCATAGCCGATACAGAGCCCACACGCTCCAAAGCACATAATCATAAATCAATCGCACCCGATCGTCACATACAAGTGTCAACAAAACAGGTTTAATCAATGACATAATGAATGTATGCACATAAAAGAGAATAGAGTCCTTACACAGGTCATACGAATCTTCGAGGTCTTGCGATACTAGTCTTCACTGACGACGACTCGATGAAAGAATCACTCATACAGTCGTCTAACTATCACGACTCACAAAACCCGACTGTCCAGATTGTCATAACCTGACAGCCTCACTACTACTGCCTTGGTAGAGCCACATAATACACAAGTCAGGGTATCTCACAACCCAATTCTCCGATACCATCTTGTGTAACACCCCCAAATCCCATTGGGTTATTACAGTGCCGTGGACCCCACATCAGGTGATCCACCAGGCGAACACGACTAAAATACAACAAACTGACCAAAATGGGAAATCACAAACCCTACTATGACGTCCGACATACTATTCCGATATGGAATTTCAACGACAATAATGGGCCTACATGGCCAAAATAAAAATACAACAACATCCACGAGCCTTGCTCGGATAATACAAAACGACAACGACTGAACAAAAATGGAGTACTCCAACTGTCTCACCAACATGAACACCAAAATATCTCGGACTAGTATCGCTCGAATGCCTCGTCGCCCTCGTCATGAACCTGTGTCTCAACTCTCTCCTCGCAAGTACCTAAAACATGAAAACATGTTCCGCCCCCACGGGGTCAGTCATCCAGTATAATGAATATCAAGTACATGCACAACATGATATGCATCCAAAGGCAGAATAAATAGTACAACAATGGTAGTACGAGATTCTCACAAACCAAAGTAAGAATCGAGCATTCGTGGAATACTATGCCCATGGCATACGATCAATACCTGCTCAATAGGTTAGAACATAAGTGCCCAACGGCGAATCATCAATATAGAACACAACAATGCATTACCCGAAGGTAAATCAAACCAACGCTGAAATAAATAAGGATCACAATGCCCGAAGGCTCCAACGGAAATACCGTTACATCACAATGGCCTGAAAGCCCTCAGCCGAAGCTGCCAAAATATCACGATGGCCTGAAAGCCGAACAGCCCGAAGCTGTAAATCATCACAATACAGATCTCAAAGAAACAAACCTGACTGTCGAACATACCCCTCGGGCGTATGAACGCTCAATCACAACACGTCGAACACATCCAATCAAACATGGACTATGAACGATCAAAAATTGTACGGCTCAATGATGGACATCACAGTACGCCCGATCCGGAAATGTGTCCGTGCACATGTCCACCCCGTATATGGAATCCAGAAATATACGTGGGACAATGTACCTAATTAGCCTCACGAACTATGTCTTGTGTGCACGGTCCAATGCGGAAACATCCACGCATGACCATCGTGTGCCTGGCTAAAAATCCTACACAATAACCAATCGGAACGCATATATGATTCCGGATATGTCACGATACAACATGACAACGAAACTCAAAGGATAACACATCCAATACGGATCATACGACTCACCAAGTGAACGATGACATACGAATAATGAAAGATCGACACGACCAACAATATTCAAAACAACCATCCTGGGATCAAAATCCCTAAGGACAGATTAACACGAGCAACGATCACAACACAACAGTTCGGGAAATCCTCAACCTTCAAAGATCACAAAATTACCGAGTTCACAAGAATAATAGTGTGCTGCCTTGAATCGGTCAACACGACAATAATAATTCATCGGATGGGAATTATCGTTGATAATCCCAATTCAATACTTCGATTACCGTAGAATGGCCAATCGATAACAATTATACAACGGATGGGAATTATCTTTTTGACAACGGGTGGAAATTATCTTTGATAATCCCAATTCAATATATCGATTACCGTTAGAGCGGACAATCGATAATAATTATACAACGGATGGGAATTATCTTTGATAATCCCAATTCAATAGATCGATAACCTTCAGAACGGTTAACCGATAACAATTATACAACGGATGTCTCGGCACCTTTAATCGGTTACTGATAAGGAAGATGATAATCGAATATGTCAATGCCTTCAATCGGCCAAAACGACAATAATAGAAAAACACTGACATCAATAACGACGATTCACAAAAAATATCTTGATGGAACATCAATCAATAATAACAATCGATACGTCGATGCCGCGAACCGGCTATCAACAACAATATCTCAAAGGAACATCAATCAACAATAAAAATCGATATGTCGGTACCGCGAATCGGCTATCGACAAATATATTACCAACAAGTCTCGCAATGCCTTAAATCGGCCATTTACGAACAACAATAATATTTGGCATAATTTGCCGAAGGGTATCGTATCAAACAATCCCCTGATATCAACAAAATCATAATGAGACCAAGTCTCGAAATGATACACACATTCATACACATACATGATAACATTAATCTCATTGACCAGTATAAGTATAAAACTTGCCTCAAACCGAAGGCGAGAAAGTCCTTCCACGATCAACGTCCTACCACGAATCGATCAACGGCGTCCTCCGACAATCACAAGCACTCGAACAACCTTGAATGAAATACAATTCATTCGATAACACGATATCGATCGAAAACAACACAATAGATAATTCCGATTCCAACACGAACACATATTATACTCGTATTTATCCGTATACACACACACATATATATATATATATATAATATACATATATATATATATGTATGATATACATACGGTACACACATTACTAACACACACTCACTACATAATATATATATATATATATATGTATGTATATATATATATATATATATATATATATATATACATACAACACACACCACACACCAGCACGTTATATATATATATATATATTTATATTTACACCACACTTCTGCACATGCACACACTATACATATATATATATTTATACACACCCACACACTACACAACACACACAATATATATATATATATAACACACAGCTATATATACATTATATATATATATACAGAACACACACATACAAACTAACAAAACACACACCAACTCACAAAACACACACATAAAAACTAACCGGAAGAGTCGATCGGCCGGCAACCCTCGCCGGAATCCGGTCAGAAAACAAAACTCGGCCACCGGAAAAACTGACCCGCCGGACTTCGTCCAACTCCAGCCCGTTTCCGTCTATGGCCGGTTTTCACCATCTCCGCCTGCAACTCTTCGCCGGAAGAATGTCAAACCTCCGTTCCGCCGTCCGTTCCGGACAAAAACCACCTTCGGTCGCCGGAAACAATGGAGAAACGTCCATGGCTGCAAACAATGAAGAACCGGCGCCTGCTCCGTCTCGCCAGAAGAAGAAAAGAAGAAAAAAAATGCCGGCTGGATTCTCCGTTCGAATCAGATGTCGACGAACAGCTCGACCGGATTTGCAGCCTTCCGATTCGAAAATTCCGACCAGGCCGCCGCCGAGCTCCGGTCGTCGTCGGAGATGTCAGTCCTCTACTCCGGTCATCAACTCCAGTCCGTCGCCGGGAATGAAGAAGCCGCTGCCCGTCCTCAAACTCTACCTCGCCGGAAAAAATGGTAGAGATGAAGAGAAGAGAGAGGGGACGAGAGCCGAGATGACAGAGAGAGAGAGATGATGCAGGAAGAAGAAGAAAAAAAAAAGTGAGAGAGGGAACGAGAGAGAGAGAGGACAAGAGAGAGGGAAGATGATGATAGTGATGATATAATATATATATATATATAGCATGAGGGAGTGAGAGATAGGTGAGGGAAAAGGTAATCACGTGAAATATATATATATATATATATATATATATATATATATAAATGATACCCTAAAGATACCCTCGCCCCGAAAGTTGACCACGAGAAAGGTTCCCACCACCTACCACGCATTACGTACGAAAACCTCAGGACGTAACGTACGTAATCGCAACAAATTAGCGTACGTAATGCTATACAGATAGCGTACGCTATGGCTATAAACTTAGCCAAAATTCCAAACTCGCCAAGCAACAACCAAACGACGAAACCAAACCGACGACCAGTATAAATATTTCGATCCCGAAATATTCTAATACAAGATACATTGTATCGGTCCAAACAACAACACTTGTACAATTCCAAATGAATACGTACAACTCAACAGTAACACGAAAAAAAAATTAACCCTGGATATTTCAATTTTTACATGAAAACCTAGTTTAATGTCTTAGTTAAGTTTTCCAATTGATTTGATGGAAATCAGAGTTGTATTGGTCATGTTTTTAAATTTTACGGGATTAAGGTTGTGTTGCTTCTGTTTCAAAGTATGCTGTCCAGTTTTTGGATCGAATTGATCAGGATGAAGCTTGATGATAACAAAGAGTTTTTCTGAGTTTATTGAGTCCACAACTAAGTTTAAAGAGACTACTAACTGATGCAATTAGTTTGGAGTGAATTGGAGTAGATTTGGGCATGTTTCTGAATTTTATGTTATCATATATCAAAATAGTGTTTTCAGAAAATTATTTCAGTCGATTTGTGAGATTTGTAATGTCAAATATATAAAGAGTTAAGAGCTCTACTTTTACAGAAGTAATATATAAGTTATCAGGGACTCACTGTAATTTTTGTAGATTTTTCTGAAAGGTCTAACTATGTTGATAAATGCAAAACTTTTGAGGCATACCTGCAGTACAATTTCTAGACAGGTTTGGGGAAACGATTTTTGAAATGATACTTGCACTTAGAAATAAAATCTGGAAAAATTTGTGGAGGTGCTTAACTCAGGTGGTAATCACTAGTAAAAATTGTAAAATCTCAGAACCTTAATTGTTATACTTTAAAAATTATAAAAAAATGGAACCAGATTCACATGTAAAACCCTTAACCTATTAATAAGTGACTTTGGAGTAATGAATCTGTTATGATTTTAGTGAACGTATAAGTAATGTATGATTAAAATTTCGTATAGATTCAGTGGAGAAGGAGTGATCCACCTTTCCTTGTTTTCATTTTCCTATTTGCTTTCATTTCCTAAGGTACAGATATTCCGACCTCTTTCAGTAAAAGTTTCTCATGCCTTTATTCTTCCCGATATTGGTTATTCGATGCTATTGATCCTTATTTGCTTTGTTGTTCGTTTGATTATTTCTTGATGCTATACTCATTTCCATAGTCATCATCTTAAGGGACAATTAGAAAATTTTCCCTCACGATTATTATATACATCATTTGCCTATTTATGTTGCCCATATTTGTTTAACTAGTCATGGGGGTTCCATGACCTTGCCATTGATGCACGAATGGTATTGACACTATCTGTGGAGGTGTGACTTTGTCCACGGCGTTCCCATTTGTTTATATTGCTATAGCGCACTTGGCCCGTGTATATTGTATGTATGCTTCGTCTAGAACTTGGCATATGTATATCTGTTTTGCAGGGAGCGTATGGATGCATCCTAGGTACTTAGTTCTGTTTAGAATTTGGTGAATGGACTTGTGTGTGTGCAATACACCCCATTTCACATTAGTACATGTGGAGAGCTAGACTCCTTTGTACGATTTGTTATTTGTTTGTTACTTGGGCATTTTCCTTGTTTATGCTTGATATCCATCCCATATTTCCCTTTGTTTAAGTTTTGACTCTTTCATTGTTTGTTCCGTAATTCCTTCGACATCTTGTTCAGCAGGTTCTCTTAGATTTATTCACTATTCTTACATGCTTATTACCTTTCATTATTTATATCTGTTCACTGAGCGTTAGCTCAGCCGCATTTTCTTTTCTCTGCGGCAGGTAATAAGTGGGATGCTGGGCATGAGCGTTGAGAGTAGGAGCTAGAGGGCCTATCCATGTTTAGATTCCCATTTATGGAGTATTTTAAGATTTAGCATTTTGGAACTTTATTTCATTTCAGACTTATGTTTTGGATTATTTCTTTCATTGAGACTTTGTCGAGATGATACTTTGGCAGTCGTTGATTTATTTGACTCAGTATTTATTTTATATTAAAGTCTTCCGCTTGCGTTAGTATGTTCTGATTGTCACCATAAAGTTACATTTTGGCCCTTTTCGGTTTGGGTGTTACAATTATGGTATCAGAGCCTAGGTTCGACCTGTAGAGCTTAGGTTATGACCTGTGAGGATTGGGTAGACATTAGGCTTCTTTCTGCTTTAACCGTTTTCCTTTACATTTTGATCTTAGCCTCTAATCTTGTCTTTGCTGTTTCGTTTATTGATCTTTTAGATGGTGAACACTCGTACTACTACCTCATCTGGAAGTGATGAAGCTGCTTTTAACTTTGTCATTCTGCTGTTCAAGCCTTGTTACCGGATCTCACTGCCAGGATTACTAACGAGATTCGTCAGACAGGGACTTCTGGTGGTTCTGGTGGGGATGTTCCCCCCACTATGCATGTTTGGCTAGAGCGTTTTGGGAAGCAAAAACCCAAATCATTCAGCACTGCTAACACTCCAGTCGATGCTGAGAACTGGATTGCGCATGTGGAGAAGATTTTCGAGGTGTTAGGTTGTGCGGATGAATTCAAAGCTAGGCTGGCTAGCTATAAGATGGAGGGTGATGCCTTGAGTTAGTGTAAGGCATTCAAGCAGGCTAAGGGTGGAGATGTTTTTGTTGCTACTATGACTTGGCGGGAGTTTCGTGATGCTTTCTTTTTGCAGTACTTCCCTAGATCAGAACAGCAAAAGTATGAACGTGAGTATCATACTATCCGTCAGTTGGAGGATGAAACTACTGGTGAGTTCATGAAGAGCTTCCTTCGTTTGGCTGGGTTTTTGGGGGCTAAGGCTGGTACACATGAAGAGGAGGCCAAGAATTTTAAATGGGCGTTTAACGATTGGATTCTTGATGGTATTGTGAACACAGAGTTCACAGATGTCGCCCATGTGGCGAACGCGGCTCGTAACATTGAGATTCTTTGAGAGAGGTCCAAGAACAGTAATAATAGGAACAGAGAAGGTGACAGGATTCGACCGGCTTTGTCACCTACTCCAGTTAATACCCCGAAAGTGTAACACCCCCAAAACCGTATGGGAATATTACACGCCGTAAACCCTTTCCGCAAGGATCTACCAGGCTAAACATCCATAAACAACCAAATGCTTGCCCGGCCAGGGTCAAACAATATAATAATACAGACCATTAAGGTCACTTACACATAAACACACAGACCGATGAGGTCACACAACTCTATCAACAGGACTGACTAACAACATTACCCACACAGGGGTCGAAATACAATACAGCGGAAAACTGAATCAACTCTAACAATACAACTAAACTCTATCAACTCTCAACTCTTGATTAGTATCGCAGCTCGTCATCCCCTTGTGCCAATCCTGTGACTGCTCCCCTGAACCTGCATGTACCTGGACGCAGAACAGACATCCACCCCCCGAATACTCGGGGGTTAGTAAAACTCCACTGTTTTACTAGTGGAAGTATCAAACCATACGAAATGTAACAAGCAAATAGCAACTACGAATTTAATACGCAAATCAAATTATCAAAATGTTCCCGAGAAGTTTTAGAATTTCGAACTCAAGTAAGAGATATTTGAAAAGGAACACATCATCTCGGGGATTTTTAAAGCAGAAATTCTTTTGGACCTCGAGTCCCAATTTACAAAACCTTTTCGTAAACATTAGGGCCTTAGCCCGATTCTCGTTTCAATGCATACTAAATAATATATCATTATGAGTCCGAGATCCATATTTAAAATGTTACCCGAACAATTACTGCTACACGATCATTGTTCGTACACATCATGCACCGAACTCCGGAGGCCTCGACGGACCTTACCCGGACCACACACACTGTTCGTACACAACATTTCCCGTACTCCGGAGGCCTCAACGGACCCTACCCGGACCACACACACTGTTCGTACACATCATGTACCGAACTCCGGAGGCCTCAACGGACCCTACCCGGCCACACACACTGTTCGTACACATCATGTACCGAACTCCGGAGGCCTCAACGGACCCTATCCGGCCACAACATCGTTCGTACACATCATGTACCGAACTCCAGAGGCCTCGTCAGACCCTACCTGGATCACACACCTTGTCCGTACACGTCATGTACCGGACTCCAGAGGCCTCGTCAGGCCCTACCTGGATCACACACTTTGTTCGTACACATCATGTACCGAACTCCAGAGGCCTCGTCAGACCCTACCTGGAACACACACACACACATCGACACGACACAATTCATAATCATTAAATGTCAAGCCATTCCACATTACACCGAAATGTACAATCAAGTATGTAAACCAAAACAACACAAACATCATGATCATCACAACGACTCTTAACCAACATAACACACATTCGGTACACAATACATTGAACAACCATGTGTACAACCATCTCATATGTACATCGCAATCCTGCACAAATGGCACAACGCCTAACACGTATACCAATATATCACTATTATCACAAAGCCTTCAAATATAAGAAAACACAACCAACTCCAACGGAAAATATTTGCTGAGGCAAGCAAAATCGTAATAAAAATCATACGTAATTACTAGTCACAAGAAACAAGTCGTATTATAAGATACTTGACTTAATAACCGCTACCAACCGCTCAGAAGAACACGGTTCGGCCAAGGGAAGCTCGGACTCGAAGAAGACAACGAACGGAAGGGTTCCGACTCGAGTTCTTCACAAGAGTTCGACCTAACAACATATAATCAATAAATTATCGATCATACGAGGAAGAATAATCGTAGAACGCCCGAAAACCCCTCTATGACATTTTATCGGACACCTTCAAGGCGTCGATCAAGAACTCGACCAAAACAACGAATCGATACGATCCAACCATGGAATAACAAGGAAATGATACAATACATCTAAATAATCATCAATCCATCACAATCCTAAGTTAAATCGGATTAAGCGGACGAAATCGAACAAAATACCCAAAATCCCCAAAATTAGATTTCTAGAAAATCGCGATTCGCTCGATCAAAGGATGTTATAGGACGTATGATTGATGATATGAGCCTCAAAACTTCATGGATTCATTGCCCAACAACATCTCTCCATGACATACTCACCCACAGCCGCATACGGGAAGTAAAAGAATGAAGAACTGGGTGAAAAATACGCTACTGTGCCTTAAATAGGTCATCACGGGTTACGTACGTAATCGGCCATGGCTTACGACGTAATCGGCCATGGCGAACTCATCTGCTGGAAAATGCCGGGCGTTACGTGCGTTACCGGCAAGGGCCTTACGTGCGTAACCGCCTTACGTGCGTAATCGCCGATCACTACCGCACGTTACTCGGCGGTGCTTTGGCCCGAGCATGCCCGGCCATGACTCGGCCGGGACCAACTCCGACGGCCCGAACGACCCCGAAACCCGAACCTGAGTATGAATCGAAGATATGGTTACGAAGTACTCGAAAAGACGAATCCGAGCACTAATAGAACACACAATTCCGACTACCCGAAGGCTCGAAATTCGACAACGGAAAGTAATTACCCCAAACTTTGGGAAATTACGAAAATGGCCCAAAACGCCCCAAAATCACGATACGTGATCGAATAACCAAACCGAGGCTTGAAATATGAATAATAACATTAAATGGACTTCCGAGAAACTCGAAACAACAGTTTCGGACGAGATTCCCGAGAATCGAACTCATGTGCGGAAAAGTCATTTAAGAACACGAAACTCAACAAAACGATACCGAAACGAACTCGGATGACAAAAAGTGTAGAATTAAATATTCTCAGAATGACGAAACGGTCAAAAGCGAGTCGTAGAAACGGACCTCCGCCGAAAAATGAAAATTACCGGAAATCCGAAATTGCGGATATTACATTCTACCCTCCTTAAAAGAAGTTTCGTCCCGAAACTTAAAACAAGTAGGGAGAAGCAATATCCCGACAGGAAAACTCAACAAGATACACAAGAAACGCGTCACTTTCGTCCATTGGCGAAACGTTACAAGCAACGCGAAAGAATATACAGCGTGACAACACGCCACACGACGACCATAACAACGCCACCGGCAATGATTCAAAACAATAACGATCAATTAACGACGCATCACATACCACATCATATGCACACATTTAATCAAGGAAATGTACGCGACAACAAGTCTCACCCGACTAAAACGGCTATGCGATAGAAACAAATAGAGTATTACGATAGAAATCATTCCGATTCTCATCAACAAGAAAATGTCCGACATCAAAACACAAACAATTCAAGATAACAGAAAATGAGAATATCGGATATTACATTCTATCATACAAAAAATAAGTTTCGTCCCGAAACTTAAACTAAGGTTATCACAGTGATACGAAACAAATTATAACGACACATAATAAAATACCATGCTCATGACCTCGTGGTCCACTGACATGCCTCCGTAGGTTCAACAACTAAACGGGAACTTACACAAAACAAAATATCATTCAGCAAGTTCCAAATGTAAAAGCGTCACAAAAAACATCTCTACACGCGAAACAATCCGTGTAGCGAGTACCAAAAACACCATCACTAGACATCACTGGGCCCTCCGGAAGTAGGAATAGAATTCCGGTCCCTTATCATCTCGGCAATAATCTCGCAGTACTGAACTCGATGCCCCTCGTGTCCACAATTATAACAAGTCACTGGCGGTTTCTTACAATGCGCGCGTTCATGGCCTAGAATGTTACAGTTGAAACACCTAGGAGCATTACCAGAACTCAAAGACACCGACTTGGGTCTTTTGGGTTCTCTAACTGACCGAGAAGGTCCCATACTCGGCTGATACGAGGGTTGAGGTGTGGGAATCCCAATTCCCTTACTTCCCGATGCGTCATCGGAAATCTTCTGCTTTTTCGCTACCGATACGGACTCGGTAGACATTATAGCCATCTCAAACGCCAAGGCTCGATCCTGATAGTCCTTCAAGGTTGTACACATAAAAGGAGCCATACACTGCCGAATCTGAGGTTTCATACGCATATCGAAATAACGAACCTTATCTGCCTCACTTTTCACCTGATCCCGAACATAACACAGCTGTCGATTATAATCGACTATCGCCTGGGATATCGACACGTCTCGGGGCGTAGCCGAGAAAAACTCGACAATCCTACGCTCTTTAACAGGCGGCGGACAATACTCGGCCTCCATGGCAGTTTTGAATTCAGTCCAAGTAGCGGTACGATCACTAGGCGCTACGGCCTCCCACCACTCTGCAGCTTCCCTATCGAGTAGGTATTGAGCAATAGGCACTCTTCTCTCATCGGGGCAAGCTACAACATCAAATGTTCTGTCCAACTGGAAGAGCCAATTCTCCCAGCCTAACGAGTCCGAAGAACCTACAAAACGGGGCGGGTGCATTCTCATCACATCTCGTAACCACTTATCAGCTCCGTTATCTTCATCCGGAATCCCGTCTCGGTGTACGGTCTGATTCATATGCGCCAACCGGTCAGTCACCTGACGAAGGATGGTGGCGGCGTCAATATCAACATTACCTCTGGATGATTGCTGCTGATCACGACCACGACTACGACCACGTCCTCGGCCACGGCCTCTCGGAATACTGGATGGACGACCAATAAGAATAACACATCCAAACAAATATCACAACGTCAAGATAAGACAATAAATAGCAGCACGTTAAAACATCAACTCCAAGTCATCACACAAGTGACGAACTAACACTGTAATTTTAGAACTTCATTAAAAAAAATAATCCACACAGTCACATCAACAGAGATGTTTGGATTTTACAAAATCAATCACGGTCAAAACCACACACGTATCGCAGGGATCAAACACTAACAACAAAAAAAAATGTTTCCGGGGTATTATTCAAATGATAAAATTTTAAAATTCTCAAGTTTGAAAAAAAAATTGGTGAAATGAAATTTTTGAAAACACTTATAATACCTCGGTCGTTTAATTAAAACCATGTACCTCATTATCAAAACTGTTTTGATTGAAGCTATTTGCAAAACAACACATCGAAGCTTCAATCTTTTCGCTAGACGATATCGTCAAAATGACCTTATCAATATATCATTATCTTTGCTAGCGTTATACGGGGTAACAACATGTTACCACGCCATCCATCACTGATATATCAACAGAGATTAAATAATCAAGGGGCACGGGTACAACTGTAATAACAAATTTCTACCGGGTCAGTCAAAAGTTTACGGCCGTAACAACATGCAGTTTACGGCCGTAACAACTCTGAGCTTACGGCCGTAATGGAAAACATCTTACGGCCGTAACATCTAGCTGCAGGACTGCAGAATTGTCACAGTAGCCCCCAACACACAAACACATAACATTTAAATTCCGAAAATTAGGGTCGTTTTGCAAAACAAGATTTTTCCAAAAATTTTGATTTCCACAAAAATGCTCAAATCAGTAGTCTTTAAGGAAAAATGTTTTCAAAGCTACCCGTAGCGGGTATAATTACAACAATCCAAAATAGTCGATATTAAAACCACATGCCCAAATGGCAAACAGGGTCGCCAATTCAATCACATACATCTCATGGCATCAAGTTTAAACACACAGCAAAATCATTCATCGGAGTTTCCCACAAACTCTACCGTAAAACCCATCAAGGTTCACAACTTTCACACCATACCAACCCACATGGTGGTTCAAGGGCCAAACATCAATACATCCAGTTCTTTACACGTACATCGTATCCAAGTATCGAATACAACTTCATTACACAACACTGTGTAAATAAAATTATGCACCACAAATATCACACCTAAATGAAATCATGAACACAGATATTATGCATAAAAGAGGAGACTTACGTCCACAGGCCGCACGGAGACGACGGTCGCCCACGATACTAATCTCATCCGACAACATATCCAACGCGTTGTGACTACGCACAACTCAACTTGTCACCTGACGACTCGAACGACAAGACAACACATTACTCGACAAATCACAACTCGACTCGACCTGACAGCCTAGGTTTCCGCAACCTAAGCTCTGATACCATAAATGTAACACCCCCAAAACCGTATGGGAATATTACACGCCGTAAACCCTTTCCGCAAGGATCTACCAGGCTAATCATCCATAAACAACCAAATGCTTGCCCGGCCAGGGTCAAACAATATAATAATACAGACCGTTAAGGTCACTTACACATAAACACACAGACCGATGAGGTCACACAACTCTATCAACAGGACTGACTAACAACATTACCCACACAGGGGTCGAAATACAATACAGCGGAAGACTGAATCAACTCTAACAATACAACTAAACTCTATCAACTCTCAACTCTTGATTAGTATCGCAGCTCGTCATCCCCTTGTGCCAATCCTGTGACTACTCCCCTGAACCTGCATGTACCTGGACGCAGAACAGACATCCACCCCCCGAATACTCGGGGGTTAGTAAAACTCCACTGTTTTACTAGTGCAAGTATCAAACCATACGAAATGTAACAAGCAAATAGCAACTACGAATTTAATACGCAAATCAAATTATCAAAATGTTCCCGAGAAGTTTTAGAATTTCGAACTCAAGTAAGAGATATTTGAAAAGGAACACATCATCTCGGGGATTTTTAAAGCAGAAATTCTTTTGGACCTCGAGTCCCAATTTACAAAACCTTTTCGTAAACATTAGGGCCTTAGCCCGATTCTCGTTTCAAAGCATACTAAATAATATATCATTATGAGTCCGAGATCCATATTTAAAATATTACCCGAACAATTACTGCTACACGATCATTGTTCGTACACATCATGTACCGAACTCCGGAGGCCTCGACGGACCTTACCCGGACCACACACACTGTTCGTACACATCATGTACCGAACTCCGGAGGCCTCAACGGACCCTACCCGGACCACACACACTGTTCGTACACATCATGTACCGAACTCCGGAGGCCTCAACGGACCCTACCCGGCCACACACACTGTTCGTACACATCATGTACCGAACTCCGGAGGCCTCAACGGACCCTACCCGGCCACAACATCGTTCGTACACATCATGTACCGAACTCCAGAGGCCTCGTCGGACCCTACCTGGATCACACACCTTGTCCGTACACGTCATGTACCGGACTCCAGAGGCCTCGTCAGACCCTACCTGGATCACACACTTTGTTCGTACACATCATGTACCGAACTCCAGAGGCCTCGTCAGACCCTACCTGGAACACACACACACATCGACACGACACAATTCGTAATCATTAAATGTCAAGCCATTCCACATTACACCGAAATGTACAATCAAGTATGTAAACCAAAACAACACAAACATCATGATCATCACAACGACTCTTAACCAACATAACACACATTCGGTACACAATACATTGAACAACCATGTGTACAACCATCTCATATGTACATCGTAATCCTGCACAAATGGCACAACGCCTAACACGTATACCAATATATCACTATTATCACAAAGCCTTCAAATTTCGGAAAACACAACCAACTCCAACGGAACATATTTGCGGAGGCAAGCAAAATCGTCATACATATCATACGTAATTACTAGTCACAAGATACAAGTCGTATAATAAGATACTTGCCTTAATAACCGCTACCAAACGCTCCGAAGAACACGGTTCGACCGGGAAGCTCGGACCCCGAAGAAGACAACGAACGGAAGGGTTCCGACTCGAGTTCTTCACAAGAGTTCGACCCTAACAACATATAATCAATAAATTATCGATCATACGAGGAAGAATAATCGTAGAATGCCCGAAAACCCCTCTATGACATTTTATCGGACACCTTCAAGGCGTCGATCAAGAACTCGACCAAAACAACGAATCGATACGATCCAACCATGGAATAACAAGGGAAATGATACAATACATCTAAATAATCATCAATCCATCACAGTCCTAAGTTAAATCGGATTAAACGGACGAAATCGAACAAAATACCCAAAATCCCCAAAATTAGATTTCTAGAAAATCTGACCTGATTCGCTCGATCAAAGGATGTTATAGGACGTATGATTGCTGATATGAGCCTCAAAACTTCATGGATTCATTGACCAACAACATCTCTCCATGATATACTCACCCACAGCCGCGTACGGGAAGTAAAATAATGAAGAACTGGGTGAAAAATACTCTACCAGGCCTTAAATAGCCGATCGGCCGTTACGTCGTAACCGGCCATGGCTTACGACGTAACCGGCCATGGCGAACTCCACTGGAAAATTCCGAGCGTTACGCACGTTACGGCCGGGGGCCTTACGTATGTAACCGGCCTTACGTACGTAACTGCCGATCACTACCGCACGTTACTCGGCCAGGGCTGGCCTGGCCCGAGCATACCCGGCCATGACTCGGCCGGGACCAACTCCGACGGCCCGAACGACCCCGAAACCCGAACCTGAGTACGAATCAAAGATACGGTTACGAAGTACTCGAAAAGACGAATCCGAGCACTAATAGAACACACGATTCCGACTACCCGAAGGCTCGAAATTCGACAACGGAAAGTAATTACCCCAAACTTTGGGAAATTACGAAAATGGCCCAAAACGCCCCAAAATCACGATACGTGATCGAATAACCAAACCGAAGCTTTCAACATGAATAATAACATTAAATGGACTTCCGACAAACTCGAAACAACAGTTTCGCGAGAATCGAACTCATGTGCGGAAAAGTCATTTAAGAACACGAAACTCAACAAAACGATACCGAAACGAACTCGGATGACAAAAAGTGTAGAATTAAATATTCTCAGAATGACGAAACGGTCAAAAGCGAGTCGTCGAAATGGACCTCCGCCGAAAAATGAAAATTACCGGAAATCCGAAATTGCGGATATTACAGAAGGTGCAGGATCAGAGAAACTATGATAGACGGGGTGATAACAGTCAGAGGTTTGGGCGTGACCGTGGTCATCATTTCAACCGTGCTTCTGGGTCTGGGTCCGGTTCTGGTCCTTCTAATCAGAAGAGGCTTCCTGATCAGGCTACTTCTCCCCCATGTGCTACATGTGGGAAGTTGCGGCCAGGAAAACCGTGTCACAGAGTCACTGGAGGTTGCTTTTATTGTGGTGTAGTAGGACATCAAGCTCGTGAATGTCCTAAGAATAATGGAAAGGGAAATGGGAAACAGCCAGCTGCTAAAGGTCGGGTGTTTGCTTTGACCAGAGATCAGGCGGCGACTACTGCAGTGCAAATTACGGGAACCTTATATATGTTTGGTCATTTGTTTTGTCTTATTTGATACTGGTGCAACTCATTCTGTGGTATCTGTTTCATTTGCTAATCATATTACAATCCCATCTACATTACTTGACTATGCCTTATCTATATCCACCCCTATGAAAAATCAAGTAATTATTAGCCATGAATTTAAGAACTGTCCCTTACGTTTTGACGACAAAATTCGTTCTGCCAATCTATTTCCTTTGGAGATGTGCGACTTTGATATCATTCTAGGCATGGATTGGTTGACGGAACATCGAGCCACGATTGACTGTCATACCAAACGTGTCATCTTTGGTGACCTCAGTAATCCCGAATTCATTTATCAGGGTTCTCGACCTGTTAAGTCTGTGAAAATCATTTCGGCTTTGAAAGCCCGTACCTTGATCTCACACGGTTGTGAGGGTTTCCTAGCTTCCATCAAGGATACTTCTGTGAATGAACCTCGCCTTGAGAATCATCCTGTTGTCCGAGATTTTTCTGATGTATTTCCAGAAGAGCTTCCGGGAATACCTCCTGAACGTGAAGTTGAATTCAGCATTGAGTTGATTCCTGGTGCTGAACCTATTTCGAAAGCTCCTTATCGTATGGCTCCTATTGAGTTGAAGGAATTGAAGGAGCAACTTCAAGAACTTTTGGAACGTGGATTCATTCATCCGAGTGTATCTCCATGGGGTGCTCCTGTTCTATTTGTGAAGAAAAAGGACGGTAGTATGAGACTGTGTATTGACTACCGTGAGTTGAACCGTTACCCGTTACCTCGCATCGACGACCTTTTTGATCAACTTCAGGGTGCGAAGTTCTGTTCCAAGATTGATCTGAGATCTGGCTATCATCAACTAAGGGTGAAGGAGCAATATGTTCCTAAGACAGCATTCCGTACTCGGTATGGCCATTATGAATTCTTAGTGATGCCGTTTGGTTTAACCAATGCTCCAGCTGTGTTCATGGATTTAATGAATCGTGTCTTCCACGAATTCTTGGACAAATTCGTTATTGTATTCATTGACGACATCCTTGTTTATTCGAAAACGAAGAAGGAACACGAAGAGCATCTTCGTATTGTGTTGGAGACTTTACGTCAGAAGAAGCTGTATGCTAAGTTTTCCAAATGTGAATTCTGGTTGGGACAGGTGGCATTCTTGGGTCACATCGTATCTGCAGATGGTATTACCATGGATCCTGCAAAGGTCGAGAGTATCACTAAATAGCCGAGACCGACGACTGTGACAGAAGTTAGAGACATGCTTAGAGCTTGTGCTTTGGATTGGTCAACTGATTGGGAGGTTCACTTGCCATTGATTGAATTCACCTACAACAATAGTTGGCATGCTTCTATTAAGATGGCACCATTTGAATCTTTGTACGGGAGAAGATGCCGATCACCCCTGTGCTGGGATGATTCTTTGGACTTGATCGGGACGGAACCGGAATTGATAGTTCAGACACAAGAGAAGATAGAATTGATTCGGGAAAGACTGTTGACTGCCCAGAGTCAACATAAATCTTATGCAGATGTGCGTCGTCGCCCTCTAGAGTTCGACATTGGGGACCACGTACTACTGAAGGTGTCTCCTACACGAGGAATTTTCCGTTTTGGGAGGAAAGGTAAGCTAAGTCCGAGATATATCGGACCATTTGAGATCCTCGAGAGAGTTGGCGATTTAGCATACCAGTTGGCCTTACCGCCATCGCTGAGTCACGTTCACAATGTGTTTCACGTATCCCAATTGCGGAAGTATGTACCAGATCCCAGTCATATCATTGAGTTTGATGAGATCGAGATAGCTAATGATGGCACTTTCGAAAATAGACCAATCAAGATACTTGAGAGTCGGATCAAACAATTGAGGAATAAACCAATACACTTAGTTAAAGTACAATGGTCACGACATGGAGCTGAAGAGGCCACTTGGTTGTTTTCATCTTAAGTTTCGGGACGAAACTTCTTTTTAGGGAGGAAGGATGTAATACCCGAGATTTCTGATATGTATTTGAACCTTGTGTTATTGTAATTATTGCATTTTGATCTGAGTATTATTCTCCGTATTTCATGATCCGGTGTTGTTGAACGCATGATTTCATGAATGTGATCTAAATTGTGATTCTGCGCAAGTAGCGCACGCCATCGACTAAATGTAGCGCACGCTATCGACTAAATGTAGCGTACGCTAATTTGGATCCATAGCGCACGCTGTGCATGAACCTTAGTGCACGATATACATAGTCAGCATGATTAAGACATGGTGGTAGGTGAGATCGGCTGCGGATTTCGGTCGGATCATGTCGGGATGAACCTGGACATATTTCAGGAAAAGCCAAGTCAACGCGGTAGCGCACGCTAATGATATGAGGATAGCGCACGCTAAATGCTGAGTACAGTGAAGTCAGTAAGCTTCGTATGGCCGTTAGCGCACGCTATGGATAGGGACTAGCGCGCGCTAATAACCATTTTCTATAAATAGGACAACATCATTTTTCATATTTTCAGCCTTTTCACTTCCCACATCTGAATTCGTGGACTTGTAGAGTCACTCTCTTCATCCTAAACCTCTCATATCATCCTCCTAGCACGAGTTTCAAGATTGTGGATCATTGGAAATTGGTGTTCAAGCCCTCGGTGTTGGATTTCTTCAAGTTCCTTCGTGTTCTTCGCTACTTTGAGGTAGGTGATTCTTCACAAATATTAGTAGTATTCTGAAGGATGTTTTGATCATGATTTGGGATTTCTAGTCAATTAAATTCGTAAGTAGTCGAACATCATGAGTTAGAAGGACATTTTCGATGCTTCGGCACTTAGTCATCGTTTAATCCATTGAAACTATTAGTGTTTGAACTCCTAGCATATTCATGAAGCTTCAAAACCGATTGTGACCAGTATATGGAGATTATCAAAGTTCTTATGTCTTTACATAGTGGAATCATACGTTTTGGGACAGGAAATGGATTGAACTTAGGATATTTCCTTGAAATCAAGATGAATCATGATGTTGTGATGATAATAAGTATCCTCGTATCTCGTAGTCGTTTAATCCGTAAAGATCTTTCGCAAACCGTATGAGCATGATATGCACGGGGATGACATGTATTAACACTGAAGATTTCATGAGTTTCTTCACCATTAGATTAAGTCTACTGCCCAGTAGTAAACTGCCATGCACGGTTAGCGCACGCTAAGATAGGCATATTAATGTGCGCTATCGGGAATGAGTAACGTACGCTACGTTTGGTACATAACGTACATTATGTCATCAGGCGGGTCAGTCGGCTGATCAGAGAGGACTGTCAGTACGTATTTAGCGTACACTAGACTTCGTCATTTACGTACGCTAATGGGCAGGCTTAGCGTACGTTACGTAGAGTACGTAGCGCACGCTAAGTAGTTCAGGCAGTTTACATTTTTAGAGCTTTCGGCCGTAGACCGGATTGTTAGACATTCGTACGACTTGAGATGAATTCTATATTATTCTTTTGTTAAGGTTCGAGCTTGCTACGTTGATCGAAGGAGACGGCCTTCGAGTGTGTTGAGATCGTTGGAGAAATTTGTTCTTGCTATCCTTGAGGCAAGTATCGTAATTTGTTAATATTCATATTTTGAGTATACATGTGGTTTATTCATGTTGTTGAACATGGAATTTATTTCGTTGAATTGTCATGATATTCGTTATTCAGTGTTTGTATGTTCATGTTGATGGACATAGCGATTTTGCATATATGTATGCATGAGTTATGTTTGTGTATGTTGTACGATCTATGCTGAGGGCGCTGGATCGGATGTCCACCTCGTGTTGGTCTGACGGGATCATCTTGGGATCTAGGCTGAGGGCGCTGGATCATTGGACGGGTTTTTCCACCTCGTGTTGGTCCGACGGGATCATCTTGGGATCTATGCTGAGGGCGCTGGATCATTGGAATACCCATGCTGTGTTAATGGAATCTTGTGGATTCGCATTGTCGGATTCCGGTAGCGGAAGTCCGTGTGGTGTATCTTGTTATGTATTGTTGATGCATATTCGATTTTTTAAATATGATACTTGTACTATCATCGTTTTGCTAACCCCTTCGGGGGTGGACATTTGTTTTGATATTCAGGTAGCCGAGGAGCGGGGAAACAGCCACAGTACCGATGTGACGACGAAGGGGTCCAGTGATGTTTGTCGTTGCTTTTGATTGTCTTCTTGGTTCATTTTCAGTACTCGAGTACGCGTGTCTTATTAATATCATTTCGACATGGTTGTATTAATTAACTCGTTGGATCAGTTGGAACCGGTTTTGTAATTTGAATTTCTGCGGTATTGTTGGATTATTCACATTTCTTTTAATTAGCCTTGTAAGTCCTTACTTAAAGGGTTTACGGCGCTGTAATTATTCCGAATATCTCGAGGTGTTACAGGTCCAAGATAAACCGTTCACACACTTGTCTTTTTGTCGGTCCAAGTTAAACCGTTTTCCTTTTCTATCGGACAAGGAATCAACCTATCTAGATTTCTATGGTTACTAGACAAACCTCATCTGAATATAGATTGCTATTCTAATAATGCCGATCTTTGATCCTAATAACACCGAATCCAGTCTTATCCTTTTTTTTCGCTCTCGTGTATGTTTTCGTGTATAACTCTCAAACACTTATCAATATAACCTCAAATACAACAACAAGAATGTTTACAATGATATCACAAGTATAGATGATTTGCTCAGAGTTGTTGTGTGGTTTGATACCAAATAGTTTGGTATTTATAGGCAATTTCCTCCAACTAGCCGTTAGCCTCTTCGGACTCTTTAGCGTGCGCTAGCTCTTCTTTTTAGCATGCACTATTCTCAGTAGCGTAGGCGTAGCGTGCACTACCTGTTGATCTGATGAGTCTAGTAGCTTACTGCCCATCCTTTAACGTGTGTTAGCTTATCCATTACGTACGTTAAGTACACACATTAGCATACGTTAATCATGCATTGTAGTGTGCGTTAAACACATATCCATTGCCTGCTTTTTGACTTCTCAAATCTTGACTTTCCACCGAATCTTCCAACATCCATATGTTTGAATTCAAATGTGCTTTAGCGTGCGCTAAATATCATTCATTGTAACACCCCCAGAATGCAACTGGGAATATTACACGTCGTGGACCCCACATCGGAGATCCACCAGGCTGAACACAAACATACGACCAAATGTTTGACCGTCCGGGATCAAACAGCATAGAGACACGGACCGATAAGGTCACACAACAGAATCAAATAGTAACAATTCGTTACAACTCATCCCCCATACTGGGGTCCAAATTACAAACCGATACAATTCAGCAGAAGACTAAAAAATAATACAACGACACAACAAATACAACTGCATTCCATATCCCTTGATTAGTATCGTTGTCCATCATCTTTCGCACTGATCATGTGACTTCTCCACGCTCCAGAAATTTCCTGGACACAAACAGATATCCACCCCCCGATTACTTGGGGGTTAGTAAAACTCTGTTGTTTTACTAGTGAAAGTATCAGACCATACAAAATGTGACAAGCAATTACCACTCGTAGATTAGACAACCATACTCTACCAATCACAAGTCAACCACTCATGCATTCCCTAGAAGTTTTATGAATGTAGAAACCAACACAAGTTGAGTCTTTGTAAAATGAACTACCATCTAGGAACTCACGTCCTAGGTTTGTCAAAATCCTTTACATTAAAAACATGCCCAATGGTCAATCAAAATGTTTGTGAACTCTTGTCACATATACCGCATAGAACAATCATAACACCCGTGATCCCTTGTCACGTGGCTCCGTAGATTCATCAACCCGCACGAGCTATGCCAAGTATAATAACCATAACATCGTGAACTCATGTGATGTGTCAAACACAACAAACATAACACTCGTGATCCCTTGTCACGTGGCTCCGTAGGTTCTGCAATCCGCAAGGACTATGCCAAACCTAAACAATCACAACATCTAGTCCCGACTCCGTGATCTCTTGTCACGAGTCACCATAGGCCCCGTTGAACCCACACGGTTGGACATACTGTGTCCTGACCCCATGATCGACTGCCATGTGTCATCGTAGGCCTCGTCATACCCGCACGACTGGACCTCAACACCACATACTAAGTTCTGATTCCATGGACCCTTGACATGAATCCTGGTAGGCCTCGTCAAACCCGCACGAGTGAACTTAGCATCACAACACAAATCTTAACAGTTACATTCACATTTCACCAATTCCATACACAACAAATCAATCACATTGATCACCACAAAGTCACGCATCACGCGTACATAACACAATACCAACAATCACAACAACCGTCATCAATCGATGACACACAACCAGCATAACTCACGATCAATACACAATACATTGCACAACCATGTGTACAACCAAATCAGCATGATTATCACAACCCTGCACACAAAACACAACACCATACATATATCCAAGTAACATAGTCATCACCAATCCCATATAACGGGAAACACATAACCAATTCACACGAACCACGTTTCCAAAGGTAAACCAACCATCAAAACATAATACACGATTTCTAATCACAAGACACAAGTTGTATAACAAGATACTTGCCTTAATGACTGCTTCCGAACACTCTGAAGAATACGGTTCAACCGGGAAACTCGGACCCCGAAGAAGACAACGAATGGGAGGGTTCCGACTCGAGTTCTTTACAAAGATTTTGTTCCTAAGACATATCAACAATAAATCAAAGATCGTACGAGGAATAATAATCACATAACGCCCGAATCCCCCTCTACGACCTCTAATCGGACACCTTCAAGGCGTCAATAAGGAGTTCAATAAAACGACGAATCCTTGACAATCCAACCATGGAATAACAAGGGAAATGATAGAATACATCCTAATAATCATCGATCCGCCACAAATCTAAGTTATTACGGGTTAAATCGGCCAAAACCAAGCAAAACCCCCAATTTCCCAAAACTAGAATTTCCAGGAGATCTAACCTGATTCGCTTGATCAAAGGATGTTATAGAAGGATTAATCAATGATATAAACTCCAGAACTTCATGGATTCATCGTCTGACAACATGCCTTCGACCTCTCCAAGCCTCCAGCCGTGGACAGAAAAGAAAGGAAATGAAAAACGAGTGAAAATATGACTGCTCAGTCATATTTATACTGCCACATCCCTAGCGTGCGCTTGCCTACCGGACTAGCATGCGCTATCGGCCAGTATCGGCATAGAACCTTCGGTCGGGGCCCGCACGGCCCGGTACTGCTGACCCAACCTACCGACCGAAACCTGCCTTCCTGATCGTGATAGCGCATGCTGCGCGGACACTAGCGTGCGCTAGCCGGTCCGTCCAGAACTCTCTGAACTAAACTGCTCTCCCAGGTAGCGTGCGCTGGTCGGCCGACAGCATGCGCTGCACCTGCCTGTTAGCGCGCGCTAGGATCGATAGTAGCGTGCGCTACCTGCCGATCTACCCCAAGTCCAGAACCTCGGAAAGCTCTCTGCCTAGCCAGGTAGCGTGCGCTGGCCTACCAATAGCATGCGCTATGCCTACCGATTAGCGCACGCTGCCATCCGACAGTAGCGTGCGCTATGCTGATACTTGTCGGTTCCTGCCGCAACTGTCCGGCCAGTACCCAGCCGCCCTACCGGTTCCTTCCGCAATCGTCCCGCCAGTGCCCAAATGCTAAGACCCGGCGACTCGATTTCTGAAAACGCACAGAACGAACACGACGAAATGCTCATGGACAACATCAACGATACTCGGCAACCGAGAAATATCCAAAAAAATCCAAAATAACCGGAATGAAAATCTCGGGTAGTATCTTCTCCCCCACTAAAAAGAAGTTTCGTCCCGAAACTTAAAACAAAGACATCACAGTGTTAGCAAAACGCCACGCTCAAACATACAAACATCAACTCAGGACCCCGTGACCTACCATCACGTGTCCCCATAAGGTTAACAGCCCACACGGATTGAGTCGAAATAGTACATCAACATAGATTATGCTCGTGAACCCATGATCTCCTATCACGTGTCTCCGTAGGTTCAACAACCCACACGGATTGAGCTAAGCAACCTTCAATATAAATATGCTTGTGACCCTGTGATCTCCCGTCGCGTGTCTCTGTAGGTTCAACAAGCCACACGGATTGAGCTAAAACAACCATCACAACAATCCACACGGAAATATTCAAACCAGAACATCATATATCAAGTACCATTCATCAAACATCACATATCAAGTCTACCCACAAGATAAAATTCATAAGACCAACATAAAATACTATCATTGGGCACCGCTAGGCCCTCCCGAAGTAGGAACGAAATCTTGCTTCCCGAACATTTTAGTGCAAGTATAAAGTGCAAATATGAGCCATACACAGCATATTCCAAGAGTATAATAATCTGGACTAAGCAATGGTAATTAACTGAGGGTCACATGTAATTGATGGTGAATAAATGTAATCGTACAATTCAAGATCACTATTCCGAAAATAACTAAATCCCATTGAATCACATACAATACATACGTGATTAACCGTGGAACTGCACCAAAGGCAACAGAACCTTCAGAGGACCCGTTGGTCTGTCCCAGAGTGGTTAACCTAAACTATTCGCGGAACTGCACCAAAGGCTACAGAACCCTCAGAGGACTCGCTAGTTTGTCCCAGAGTGAATACATATAATCAACTGAATTCAAGACTAGTATTTTGGAGTAACTAAGCCTCATTGTATGTCACATTTCATTTATATGCATGGTTAACCATGGAACCGCACCAGAGGCAACGGAACCCTCAGAGAATTCGTTAGTCCGTCCTAGAGTGGTTAACCCAAAATATATTCGTGGAACCGCACAAAGGCTACGGAACCCTTAGAGGACCTGTCGGTTCGTCCCAGAGTGAATATGTGGATATGATCACAACCACGAGGAGATATAATCCCCAACATCACCGAATAGTACCACCTCTTCACAAGGGAGTCGACAAGTAATATAACACAACATATGTGCACTCATCAAACAAATACACACTCGAGCATACAACCCTTAACAAGGGAAAAGGGCTTTTATAATCACGTAGCACGAAGGCAATATATTCCAATTCGCAACCACAATACACATATCCGTAGAACTCATTTATATGCAAAGCACTCGGGCGTTTTGAAAGAAAATCGTTAATGGGATTGTATCAATCCTCTTGAAAGTTCATGATGAGTACTCCAAGTAAACACACATAGTCGATTAACAATTATTACATCTACGAAACATGAAATGTATGGGCAAGATACTTGCCTCGAAATTGGCACGCAAATACTCCGACGAACATGGCTCGGTCGAAGTGCCTCGAAACATACAACTTCCGTAAGAAATAACGAAAATACGATCACAATGAGGAGCAAGACCAAAACCAATGGGAAACGCCTCAAATCAACGAAGGAAAACTCATATGAACATTTAATAGAACAATAAATGTTCACGGTTCCTCAATAACACATGTTTAACAACATCATTTAACACTACTCGATTTATGAAAAATGGATTGAAATCAAAGTCAAGAACAAACCCCCAAAATACCCTAAATTAGGGTTCTAAGAATTTTACCTTGATTAAAACGGTGAAAGATGTTGGGATGTTGTTAAATATGTACTAGAAACTCAAAGATGTTGATGGGTGATGATATCAGGCCAAAATCCATGCTTATACACCCTCAAGATCGTCTAGATCGCGGAAGGAAGAAATGGGAGGAATAAATGACGAAAGTTGACCTCTGCAGTTCTATATATACTGTCAACAGTTAGCGTGCACTAAGGTATGTATAGCATGCGCTATCGGCTGCGAAATACTGTCCAGAACCCTCTGGCAAACTCCATTAGCGCGCGCTAATAGATGCGTTTAGCGTGCACTAATTATACACTATGTAGTCTTAGATATTTCGACCATAACTCCTTCGTCCGGACTTCGATTGACTCACCGTTTGAACCATTAGAAAGCTAACTTGATGCTCTATCATATTGAAGAGATTCAAAACTTTTGGAGTTTCCAAGAATTGATGGTTATTTTACAAAGTCGAACTTATATGTGAAAAAGTCGAAATAATATGTCGATTAATCACAATATCAAAACTTGCTCCAATGACGAAATGTGCTGATCAAAAAATTTCCAAAATATGTCAATGAACACAAGCTAGTCACTAGAATAGAAAAATATAGAAATAAAAAGTACGGGTATTACACTCCTAATTAATTAGCGATCCGACGAGGGCGCTAAAATCAAGATTATTGAGATCTTTCGATTCCATAATCGCCGTCACCATGCCGTCCCAGTCTCGAGGTAGTGATCGTAGGATCTTCTTTACTTTTTCAATACTTGAAAGGGGTTTTCCATAACAAGCTAATCTATTCGTAATAACCAAAAATCAATCGAGCATGATTGTAATGGATTCGTCGTCTTTCATTTGGAATAGCTCGTATTTGTGGAGAAACATGTTTATCATGGAGAACTAATGGACGTACTGTGTCCTGACCCCATGATCGATTGCCATGCGTCATCGTAGGCCTCGTCAGAACCACACGATTGGACCTCAGCACCACATACTAAATTTCGATTCCATGGACCCTTGCCATGAATCCTCGTAGGCCCCGTCGAACCCGCATGAGTGAGCTTAGCATCACAACACAAATCTTAACAGTTACATTCACATTTCACCAAGTCCATACACAAGAAATCAATCACATTGATCACCACAAAGTCACACATCACGCGTATATAACACAATACCAACAATCACAACAACTGTCATCAATTGATGACACACAACCAACATAACTCACGATCAATACACAATACATTACACAACCATGTGTACAATCAAATCAGCACAATTATCACAACCCTGCACACAAAACACAACACCATACATATATCCAAGTAACATAGTCATCACCAATCCCATATAACGGGAAACATATAACCAATTCACACGAACCACATTTTCAAAGGTAAACCAACCATCAAAACACAAGACATGATTTATAGTCACAAGACACAAGTTGTATAAGAAGATACTTGCCTTAATAACCACTTCCGAACACTCCGAAGAACATGGTTCAACTAGGAAACTCGGACCCCGAAGAAAGCAATGAACGGAAGGGTTCCGATTCGAGTTCTTCACAAAGATTTCGTTCGGTTAGGCGTATTTTATGCATATATTTGTCATTATTTTATATCCATTTTGAGCCTAAATTTGCATAAATGAGCTTTTAATGCACTATTCTTTTATGTTTTGCAGGAAATTGGAGTTTGGAAGCTCGAACGACGAAAAACGGGTGAAAACGGCAATTTTTGGCCACGGGCCGCGGCACAAGGAGAGTGAGCCGCGGCAACGCACGACACACAAAGGCACCGATCGAACTGTACTGTAAGCCGCGGCACAAGGAGTGAGCTGCGGCCCACGAGGCGGTTTTGATGTATTGGCCACGGTTCTGGGCTATTTTTGGAGCCTGTTCCCAATCTAATCCACGAATGCGTTTTAGAGGATAAGGACTGCTATAAATAACCATTGAAGGTCAGAAAAAGAGGAGATCCGGAGGGAATCGATCAATTGGATTGAAGAACACAAGAGTCCAGGGAGAGCCGAAATGAAGAGATTTGTGGGCGACGACAAGACCACGGATCCGTTACGGTTTTTCTTAATTTTTCCGCATCTTAGTTTCTAGATCTGTTTGAGTGGGATTGTGATTGTAGCCGATTACATGATGGTTTGATTTATTTATTTTTATTTCAATTTTCTCGTTATTCGTATTGAGTTGGATTCTTCTCATTGTTCTTAATGCTTTTTAATTGTCTGGCCAACAGTTGAATTGTTTTGAATGTCTTTATGGATTCGGGAGACGAAATTTAGGCATAGTTCTTGTGAGAAAAATCATGATTGTCGTGAGATAGGGATATACTCATGGGAATCGTGAAGCCTATTTATTGTGGGGATTCATGAACTGTTTTAGCTATTAATTATCTAATTCGAATAGGGATATATTGAATTAATAATTCGTAGTATTTTCTATCGACCTTGGGAAAGGCTTTAGAATAATTTAGGAATTCCTGGCTTACAATCAATTGAATAAAAGTGAATTGAATTGAATAAAAATCATTCCTGATTGTTTGAGGTAAAAATCATAATCCTACACCCTTATTATTATTATCTTTATTATCACTATAATTATTTTCTATTTATTTTTCTGCAATTAGTTTAGAAATAAATTCTATATAATTGTTCTTCAAATAAAATTACGAGTCGACTATATTTTGGTACTAAGTGAAATCAGTCCTCGAGGGAATGATATCTTACTTATCACTTTATTACTTGTTGACACCGTGCACTTGCGGCATAGTGTGAGGGATTTCCTCACAACAAGTTTTTGGCACCGTTGCCGGGGACTGATTTTTTCGCTAATATCAATACCAAGCGACTCTAATTTTAATTTGAAGTCTTTTTTTTAGTCTCTATATTTTTATTTTTTTATTATGTTCTCCTTTGATTATCGTGGCCCTTGGCATTTCATAAATTTCGATGATCTTAATAATTTGCCTAATAAAGTCAGTCAGCCCCCTCCCCCGAAACAAAAGACTATGCTTGAGTATTGTGTAGACGCTCTCAAAAATCCTGATAGTACCCCTCTTGAGCGAGAATGTGCAAGTCGTGGTCTTGAGATTCACTATGGTTATTTTCCAGCTCATCAATTTAGTAGTGAAGTTGAGGGGAAGGTTGAGAAGAAAGACATACTGAGTTTTAGGGTCGATCTCCCAACACCTGATAATTACATAAAGTGTGATGAGCTTGTAGAAGAAGTTACCATTGATGATGTTTCCAAAGAAATTTCATTAATTCGTCATCAAACTTCGAACAATAAAGTGAACACTTTTGTGCCTAAAATTTTATTAACGGTGCCACGCATAATTTTTCCTAAATCCATAATGGGAGAGATTGATCCCATTACTTCTGATTTTGTTGAGGCTGATTCCTTGAGTTCTAATGAGGTTGTTCATGATGTCTTTATTATCTACCCATTCGAACTCTTCTTATTTCTTCATACCTTATCATTGTTACATTATTCCATTATTTTTTGGTTGTCCGCATAATTATTCTTACTCATTATTGGCAACCAGGTATGAACCAAAGCCTCCCTTGTGGAATAAGAGGCTTATAGATTGCAAGAAGGGGGCATTTGGCAATCTCCCTAGAAAGAAGCCACGTTAAATTTTTTTTTTGCCACGTCGTGCTCAAGACGTAAAATAGAGTGCTTGATGTGAGGCAACCCATCATTTTACTTGCTTTCTAGTTAGTTGTTTTTATTTGATTTTTCGTTAATAATTTTTTCTTTGTTTTGTTATTTCATTTGGATTTGTGTATTCTTGTTGGCCCTTATTTCTCTAATATTTTTTTATAACCCCAACGAGTTATCATCCTTCATATTCTAGTCTTTCTTGACTTAATGTCTTTAGTTATTTCATGACTAGAGACAAAGTTTGGGGGTCCCTGGTGATGTTGGGTATTATTTGTAGTATGGATTGACAGACGATTCCACTCAGACATGTGCTGGCGTTCAAGAAGACATTTGGAATAAGTTTCACTTTTCCTTATCTCTTTTATTTCCACATGAGTTTTATTGTCGATGATTCTACGTGTAGGGGAATAGATTGAAACATGCATTATTTTCTTAATTTTTCTTGGTTATATATTGCGATTTCATCATTGCTTTACTTTTCGTGAAATTTTCCGTGCTTTTGTGTGTAAAACTGATGTTACGATACTGATTTCTCTTGGAAGAAACGGTTGAGTTTTAGTCGAGTTGCAGTCAGTGATATCTGTTTCCGTAGAGTATTCATTTAGGTCCGAAATTTTTTTGTTTTCGTAGAAATCTTAGTAGATAAGAGAGGAGACATACGTGTTTTCAAATCGCCATCTATATGTTTGGTTATACTTTTCGCGTAGCTAGTTATCCAGTCACATGAGTCGTGTTGGTACTTAAATTGAGTTTAGAGTCACGCAGTCTTTCCCAAAAAGTCGAGAAAATGTTCTATGATGGGAAGTCTAGTAACCGGGGGTATTCGCGTGACCCGTTGTTCACTCTCGCGTAAAACGACAACCCTGAATAGACTAATAGCTTAGAAATATCTCATTACCGATGATGGAAAGCCTAGTAACCGGGGGTATTCGCGCGACCCGTTGTTTACTTTCGCGAAAAACAGCAACCTTGAATCGGACATGCGGGAATTGCTATTCGAGTTTTTTCTCCGCTGTAGAGGGGGACTTAGTAACTAGAAGCATCCATGTGCCCCATGAGTGTCTTTTACGTCAAACGGTTCCCCAATATATGAGAATGGAAATCCACCCTAGGATTATCCCGATGAAACATCCCGAGATCCGAACCTAGTGGTTAACTCGAATCTATATTATTGATCATACATAAGGGAATACTATCCGAGGATTAATTTTGACAATGAAACTCTTAAATTTTTGCCACTAGACTGTGGGACTGGGGGATTTGGCTTGTTTAATCTAACCCTTCATATTGACGGTCGGTTAAATTCACGCTTGTTAATCTTTGAGCTTGATTTTCTTCATGAACGGTTGGTTAGGACTGAAAATGATTACTTCTTGGAATCAGTGTCCGTGGATGTGACTCACTATTACGACACTTGTATTATTCTTTGATATTTTCAGGGTAGTATTGATTAAGTTGAGCACTATGGATTTGCACGATCATTCATGATACGTTTTATTTGAAAATTGATTTTTGCTTGAGGACAAGCAAAGGCTCATGTTTGGGGGTATTTGTTAGGCGTATTTTTATGCGTTTATTTGTCATTATTTTATATCCATTTTGAGCCTAAATCTGCATAAATGAGCTTTTAATGCACTATTATTTTATGTTTTGCTGGAAATTGGAGCCCGGAAGCTCGAACGACGAAAAACGGGCGAAAACGGCAATTTTTGGCCAGGGGCCGCGGCACAAGGAGAGTGAGCCGCGGCACACGCACGACACACAAAGGCACCGATCGAACTGTACTGTGAGCCGCGGCACAAGGAGAGTGAGCCGCGGCCCATGAAGAAAAATGCGCCCAGGTGTGGGGCGCTGAGCAGTAGGGGCCGCGGCACAGATTAAGTGAGCCGCGGCCCACGAAGCGGTTTTGATGTATTGGCCGCGGTTCTGGGCCGTTTTTGGAGCCTGTTCCCGACCTAATCCACGGACGCGTTTTGGAGGATAAAGACTGCTATAAATAAGCATTGAAGGTCAGAAAAAGAGGAGATCGGGAGGGAATCGATCAATTGGATTGAAGAACACAAGAGTCCGGGGAGAGCAGAAACGAAGAGATTTGTGGGCGACGACAAGACCACGGATCCCTTACGTTTTTTCTTAATTTTTCCGCATCTTAGTTTCTAGATTTGTTTGAGTAGGATTGTGATTGTAGCCGATTACATGACGGTTTGATTTATTTATTTTTATTTCAATTTACTCATTATTCGTATTGAGTTGGATTCTTCTCATTATTCGTAATGCTTTTTAATTGTCTGGCCAACAGTTGAATTGTCTTGAATGTCTTTATGGATTCGGGAGATGAAATTTAGGCATAGTTCTTGTGAGAAAAATCATGATTGTCGTGAGATAGGGATATACTCATGGGAATCGTGAAGCCTATTTATTGTGGGGATTCATGAACTGTTTTAGCTATTAATTATCTAATTCGAATAGGGATATATCGAGTTAATAATTCGTAGTATTTTCTATCGACCTTGGGAAGGGCTTTAGAATAATTTAGGAATTCCTGGCTTACAATCAATTGAATAAAAGTGAATTGAATTGAATAAAAATCATTCCTGATTGTTTGAGGTGAAAATCATAATCCTACACCCTTATTATTATTATCTTTATTATCACTATTATTATTTTCTATTTATTTTTCTGCAATTAGTTTAGAAATAAATTCTATATAATTGTTCTTCAAATAAATTACGAGTCGACTATATTTTGGTACTTAGTGAAATCAGTCCTCGAGGGAACGATATCTTACTTATCACTTTATTACTTGTTGACACCGTGCACTTGCGGCATAGTGTGAGGGATTTCCTCACAACAAGTTTTGGCGCCGTCGGGACTGATTTTTCGCTAATATCAATACCAAGCGACTCTAATTTTAATTTGAAGTTTTTTTTAGTCTCTATATTTTTATTTTTTCATTATGTTTTCCTTTGATTATCGTGACCCTTGGCATTTCATAAATTTCGATGATCTTAATAATTTGCCTAATAGGGTCAGTCAGTCCCCTCCCTCGAAACAAAAGACTATGCTTGAGCAATGTGTAGACGCTCTCAAAAATCCTGATAGTACCCCTCTTGAGCGAGAATGTGCAAGTCGTGGTCTTGAGATTCACTATGGTTATTTTCCAGCTCATCAATTTAGTAGTGAAGTTGAGGGGGAGGTTGAGAAGAAAGACATACTGAGTTTTAGGGTCGATCCCCCAGCACCTGATGATTACATAAAGTGTGATGAGCTTGTAGAAGAAGTTACCATTGATGATGTTTCCAAAGAAATTTCATTAATTCGTCATCAAACTTCGAACAATAAAGTGAACACTTTTGTGCCAAAAATTTTATTAATGGTGCCACGCATAATTTTTCCTAAATCCATAGTGGGAGAGATTGATCCCATTACTTCTGATTTTGTTGAGGCTGATTCCTTGAATTCTAATGAGGTTGTTCATGATATGTCTTTATTATCTACCCATTCGAACTCTGCTTATTTCTTCATACCTTATCATTGTTACATTCTTCCATTATTTTTCGGTTGTCCGCATAATTATTCTTACTCATTATTGGCAACCAGGTATAAACCAAAGCCTCCCTTGTAGAATAAGAGGCTTATAGATTGCAAGAAGGGAGCATTTGGCAATCTCCCTAGAAAGAAGCAACGTTAAATTTTTTTTTTGCCACGTCGTGCTCAAGACGTAAAATAGAGCGCTTGATGGGAGGCAACCCATCATTTTTACTTGCTTTCTAGTTAGTTGTTTTTATTTGATTTTTCGTTAATAATTTTTTCTTTGTTTTGTTATTTCATTTGGATTCGTGTATTCTTGTTGGCCCTTATTTCTCTAATATTTTTTTATAACCCCAATGAGTTATCATCCTTCATATTCTAGTCTTTCTTGACTTAATGTCTTTAGTTATTTCATGACTAGAGACAAAGTTTGGGGGTCCCTGGTGATGTTGGGCATTATTTGTAGTATGGATTGACAGACGATTCCACTCAGACATGTGCTGGCGTTCAAGAAGACATTTGGAATAAGTTTCACTTTTCCTTATCTCTTTTATTTTCACATGAGTTTTATTGTCGATGATTCTATGTGTAGTGGAATAGATTGAAGCATGCGTTATTTTCTTAATTTTTCTTGGTTATAAATTGCGATTTCATCATTGCTTTACTTTTCATGAAATTTTTCGTGCTTTCGTGTGTAAAACTGATGTTACGATACTGATTTCTCTTGGAAGAAACGGTTGAGTTTTAGTCGAGTTGCAGTCAGCGATATCTATTTCCGTAGAGTATTCATTTAGGTCCGAAATTTTTTTGTTTTTGTAGAAATCTTAGCAGATAAGAAAGGAGACATACGTGTTTTCAAATCGCCATCTATATGTTTGGTTATACTTTTCGCGTAGCTAGTTATCCAGTCACATGAGTCGTGTTGGCACTTAAATTGAGTTTAGAGTCAGACAGTCTTTCCCAAAAAGTCGAGAAAATGTTCTATGATGGGAAGTCTAGTAACCGGGGGTATTCACGTGACCCGTTGTTCACTCTCGCGTAAAACGACAACCCTGAATAGACTAATAACTTAGAAATATCGCATTACCGATGATGGGAAGCCTAGTAACTGGGGGTATTCGCGCGACCCGTTGTTTACTTTCGCGTAAAACAGCAACCTTGAATCGGACGTGCGGGAATTGCTATTCGAGTTTTTTCTCCGCTGTAGAGGGGGACTTAGTAACTAGAAGCATCTATGTGCCCCATGAGTGTCTTTTACGTCAAACGGTTCCCCAATATATGAGAATGGAAATCCACCCTAGGATTATCCCGATGAAACATCCCGAGATCCGAACCTAGTGGTTAACTCGAATCTATATTATTGATCATACATAAGGGAATACTATCGGAGGATTAATTTTGACAATGAAACTCTTAAATTTTTGCCACTAGACTGTGGGACTGGGGGATTTGGCTTGTTTAATCTAACCCTTCATATCGACGGTCGGTTAAATTCACGCTTGTTAATCTTTGAGCTTGATTTTCTTCATGAATGGTTGGTTAGGACTGAAACTGATTACTTCTTGGAATCAGTGTCCCTGGATGTGACTCACTATTATGACACTTGTATTATTCTTTGAGATTTTCAGGGTAGTATTGATTAAGTTGAGCACTATGGATTTGCACGATCATTCATGATACGTTTTATTTGAAAATTGATTTTTGCTTGAGAACAAGCAAAGGCTCAAGTTTGGGGGTATTTGTTAGGCGTATTTTTATGCGTTTATTTGTCATTATTTTATATCCATTTTGAGCCTAAATCAGCATAAATGAGCTTTTAATGCACTATTCTTTTATGTTTTGCTGGAAATTGGAGTCCGGAAGCTCGAACGCTGAAAAATAGGCGAAAACGGCAATTTTTGGCCAGGGGCCGCGGCACAAGGAGAGTGAGCCGCGGCACACGCACGGCACACAAAGGCACCAAGCGAACTGTACTGTGAGCCGCGGCACAAGGAGAGTGAGCCGCGGCCCATGAAGAAAAATGCGCCCAGGTGTGGGGCGCTGAGCAGTAGCGGTCGCTGCACAGATTAAGTGAGCCGCGGCCCACGAGGCGGTTTTGATGTATTGGCCGCAGATCTGGGCCGGTTTTGGAGCCTGTTCCCGACCTAATCCACGGACGCGTTTTGGAGGATAAGGACTGCTATAAATAAGCATTGAAGGTCAGAAAAATAGGAGATCCGGAGGGAATCCATCAATTGGATTGAAGTGTAATATCCGCGTTTTCTATCCTTGGTAATTTCTTTCTTTTGGTGCATTTTCGTTTCGGATAACTTGTCTGGCACTGTTTTATAATTATGAACTTATTTTATTCTTGGAGTTTTCCGTTTAGACCGGGTCTTGATAATGTTTTTGTGTAATTTCATCTCGTGTTATATTCTGTCGCATGTGTATTCGTTTCTCGTTAAATTCGTTCGATTTCGTCGTTTTCTTACTTCCATGAGTTCGTATGCTTATGTAGAGCATGTTGCGAGTTTCGGATTGTTAATCCGACGTTGTGTCGTGACTTTTCGGTTGTTTGGGTCGTTTTTGTAATTTCCTAGAAGTTTAGGGAATTTGTCCCTTATTCGACTTTGGTTGTGTACCTCAGATCGTTTTGGGTTCCGTACTTCCATTTTCGTGTTATTGTTGCCCAAATATCGATCCCTGTTGCTTTTATTCTCCTTAGGATCATTTTTGTCATTTTGAGACCCGAGGGGGTGTGGGCCGCGGCACAAGAATTGTGAGCCGCGGCACACACATCGCCCAGTTGTTGCCTAAACAAACTGTACCGTGTGCCGCGGCACAAGGATTGTGCGCCGCGGCACAGTCGTGCAGCGGCACACTTGTCCGGCCGCGGCACACCCGTGTGACACTTGCCGGCAAAATCGGCGTATCAGCGTGCGCGGCACGATCCGGCATTGCCGTGGCACATGCCGAGTCGAGCCGGCACACTTCGGATGAGCGCGGCACAACGAGCGGCCGACCACCGGGGCAATTTTGGCTGTGCCGCGGCACGCTTTAGTGAGCTGACACGGCGCGGTCGGCGCTATATCTGCTTCTTATTCAGCGAGAATCGCCCATTTCCTCCCCCTTCTTCAACCGTGCGAGAGAGAGAGAGTCTTGAGAGGGAGAGTTCCTCCATACACCACTTATTGTGTAGATTTCTTCCTCTCTTTTCGATCGGGTGGCTCGGATTGCGGATCTAACACGTGGTTTTCGGATTTGAGTGCTTGATTCTTCAAGAGGTAAGAATTCCTTTAACCCTAGTATGTTTTTGGGGAGGGTTTGGTGGTGATTTTGTGTTCTAATCCGAATTAGCCGATGTTGTTGTTAGAATTGATAGTATACTCGTGACCCTTGGTTTTCTTGTTTTTGGTTGGGATGAAATCCCGTTGTTATACCATTGACCGATTTCATTTCCTTTTTGCACTCTTGGTGTCCGACGAATTGTCCCAACGGGTAGAATTAGGATTAATCCTTACCTTTCCGCATTATTGAGACTTGTGTATGCCCTTATTGTGTTAGGATTGGATTTGGGAGGATTGTTCGGACCGAAACCTATTCCGTCGTCGTTTCCTTCGTTTCGTTTCATTCAAGGCAAGTACATGCATTACATTTCATTATGTATATTGTGATTTTCGAAATGAATGATGAATGGTGAATTTTTGGGTGCGTGAGATGTGTTCCTTCCACCCGGAGTGTCCGACGGGATGTCTGGGGGTCGATACTAAGGGGTACGGCCGCGGAAGGGAACATGTGTGCGTGTGTGATTGAACTTCCACCCGGAGTGTCCGACGGGATGTCTGGGGGTCGATACTAAGGGGTACGGCCGCGGAAGTGGTATCCCACCCGGAGTGTTCGACGGGATGTCTGGGGGTCGATACTAAGGGGTACGGCCGCGGGATACCAGTTGTGATTGTGATATCGTGATGACGGAAAATCGATGTGATTGCTAATGTAGTATTCCGGAATATATATGTGGCAAATGACTTATGTTGAGATGATTGTGTAAAACTGTATTTTTGTATATAATGTTGTGTAATTGTGTACTTGCACTAGCTATTCGAATGCTAACCCCTTAAATGGGGGAAATGCGTCTTATGCATTTAGTGCAGGAGAGCCGAGGAGCAGTACTGGCACGACGCGAAGGATGGAATGGCTTGATGATAGTGGCTCGAGTCTGTGTTGTTTAATTTTATGTTTTGTCATTGCATATGTCGAGTATTGGAGTTAAACTGTTTATCCTTGAACTTGGTTTAAGTCCCCTGCGTGGGCAACGAATTGATATCTACATTATGTTTTATGTACTCCGTTGAAATGTTTTGGCCGAGGCCACGGCCCTATTTACTTTTGAGTGCATCTTTTGGGGTTTCCATTGTGGGTATGTGTCATGTGTTAGCCTGGTAGACCTCAAGAGGGTTCTACGGCGGGTAATGTCCCATTTGTGAATTGGGGTGTTACATTTATGGTATCAGAGCTTTAGGTTTTGAATACCTAGGCTGTCGGTGAATTTTGGGTCTGTCAGTTGCGTCATTAGAGTCAGTCATTGAGCCTAATATCATCATGCTACCGTCTTTTCGTGCGACCCGTGGCTGTAAGTCTCCTTGAACTCTTATATCTCTGTAATTCGTTTTCTTGCGCTGTTCGGAATCGTGACTTGTGTTACCAACTTTGTGAATTGTGAATCTTTCTGATCTTGTCCTTTTCTTACTTCCTTCAGTATGTTGAGAGGTCGTGGTAGACCGGCTAGGGGACGCGGCCGAGGCCGTGGTCGGGGTGCTGATAATGAGGAGGGCTCACTTTCTCAGTCCTCTGCGGACTCAGCCTCTCACTCAGTGCCGTCGGGTAATAATGCCGACGCCGGGGCTACTGCCGTACTTCAGCAATTGGTAGCCCAACTTACTCAGATAGCTCAGGGTGGACGCCAGAATCCGCCCCCGACACCGGAAGAGGAGGCTAGTAAGTGGCTTCAGACGGTGACTAAGATGCACCCTCCTCGTTTCTCCGGATCCTCTGACTCCCTCGGTTGGGAGAATTGGCTCTTTCAGTTGTCGAGGACCTTCGATGCCGTAGCTTGTCCTGAAGACAGGAGGGTACATATTGCCCAGTACCTCCTGGATAAGGAAGCTGCGGAATGGTGGGAGGCCGTTGTGCCCAGAGACCGTCGAGCTACTTGGGAGGAATTCAAGGCTGCTATGGAAGCAGAGTATTGTCCGCCGCCAGTCAAGGAGCGCAGAATTGTGGAGTTCTTCACCGCTACACCTCAGGACGTGCCTATTTCTCAGGCCATCATTACTTACAATCAGCAGTTGGGTTTCGTGAGAGATCAGGTGAGGTCGGAGGCCGATAAAATCCGTTACTTCAATATGCGCATGAAGCCGCATATTAGGCAGAGTATGGCACCGCTCATGTGTGCCACTTTGAAAGAATACCAGGATCGCGCCCTAGCGATCGAGATGGCGGTTCTGGAATCAGTCGGTTTCGGAAGCTAAGAAGCGAAGACTACGGTGGATTCTCGACCGGAAGGGTGGTCGCCGAGGTCTCGCTCGCTCCCACACCGGGAAGAGGCCGTTCCATCGGCCGGTGGATCTCGTGGTAACCGTTCGGCCAAATCGCCGGGTGCCAGGGTTTGTTTTAACTGCAACCAATATGAGCATTTGATGAAGGATTGTCCTTTTCCCCCCGTTGCTTGCTTCACTTGCGGGCAGACCGGGCATCGGGCGGCTCATTGTGAGAGAGCCACCAGGGTCGTTAGAGTTCCGACTACCACTACCGATCTGAGGGATCATAATACTCCATCTACCCAGGTTCCGCAGGGTTCGGGTCGCGGTAGAGGTCGGGGACAGCCGGATCGCCGCACAGCCTCGAGCTCGGGTTCAGTCCACCCCCGACTGTATCAGATGAGGCGCACAGAGGAGTCAGACATTCCGGTAGCGTCAGGTACCACTCAGATCCTTACTCATCCAGTTTCCGTGCTTTTCGATTCGGGTGCTACCCATTCCTTTATTGCGTCGGATTGCGTGAATCGTATTGGCTTTAACTGCTTGTTTGAGTGTGAACCGTTTGTGGTGGGTACGCCTAGCGGGGATCGTATGGTTGGGGACCGGGAAGTTAGGGATTGCCCCGTGAGGATCGGGAGCCGAGATTGGCCCTCGAACCTCATCGTTATCGACCTTAAGGGTGAGGATTTAATCCTCGGGGACGATTGGTTAGAGCGTCACGGTGCTATCATGAACTATCGGACTCGTACTATCTCGATCGTGGCCGAGGATGGCACCGAGCATACTCTCGTCGGCTGTAGGCCGGGTAGATCGAGGAGCGTGATTAGCGCCTTGAAAGCGATGAAACTTCTGAACCAGGGCTGTGTCGGCTACTGGTGCTATGCCCTGAAGGCGGAAGATGGTAGAGTTGACATGTCGTCAATTCCAGTTGTTAGTGAGTATCCCGATGTCTTCCCAGACGACTTACCGGGATTACCACCACAGCGAGAGGTGGAGTTTCCTATCGATCTAGAGCCGAATGAAGCCCCTATTTCTCGAGCACCGTACCGTATGGCACCGTCGGAGATGTTAGAGTTGAAGAACCAGTTGGGAGAATTGCTAGATAAAGGGTATATTCGACCGAGCGCATCGCCTTGGGGTGCGCCCGTACTTTTCGTTAAGAAGAAAGATGGGTCGCTTCGTTTATGCATCGATTATCGAGAATTAAACAAGCTGACCATCAAAAATAAATACCCTTTGCCCAGGATTGACGATTTGTTTGATCAGCTTCAGGGGGCGACAGTCTTTTCGAAGATTGATTTGCGATCGGGCTACTACCAGTTGAGAATTCGGGACGTCGATGTTCCGAAAGCCGCCTTTCGGACGAGATATGGCCATTACGAGTTTGTGGTTATGCCTTTCGGGCTAACCAATGCCCCAGCAGTGTTCATGCAGTTGATGAACAAGGTTTTTATTGAGTATCTGGACAAATTCGTAGTCGTTTTTATCGACGATATTCTTATCTATTCACGGAGTCGGGAGGATCACGCCTTACATCTCCGAATTGTATTAGACACTTTGAGGACTGAGCAGTTGTACGCGAAGTTCTCTAAGTGTGAATTTTGGCTCGAGGAAGTGACGTTCCTCGGGCACGTGATTTCGGCAGAGGGAGTTCGGGTAGATCCACAGAAGATAGAGGCAGTGATGGCTTGGGAGCCGCCTAAGAATGTGAAGGAGGTGAGGAGTTTTCTGGGTCTCGCCGGCTATTACCGCAGATTCGTTGAGGGATTTTCTAAGATCGCTAGACCACTCACTCAGTTGCTCCAGAAAACTCAGAAGTTCGAGTGGACTGCAGACAGGCAGGACAGCTTTGACGAGTTAAAGAGACGTCTGACTACCGCGCCCGTTTTAGCATTGCCTCAGGGGAACGAGGACTTCGTAGTGTATAGTGATGCTTCGGGCCTTGGTCTAGGGTGTGTTTTGATGCAGAGAGACAGAGTGATTGCTTATGCGTCCCGCCAATTGAAACCTTATGAAGTAAACTACCCCACGCACGATTCGGAGTTAGCTGCGGTCGTTTTCGCCTTAAAAATCTGGAGGCACTACCTCTATGGGTCATCATGTAAGATTTTTACGGATCACAAGAGTTTGAAGTACATCTTCAGCCAGAAAGAGTTGAACATGAGGCAGCGTAGGTGGTTAGAGTTAATTAAAGATTACGACCTCGAGATACTTTACCATCTGGTAAGGCCAACGTAGTGGCGATGCGTTGAGCAGAAAACCGATGGCTTTGCGGATGTTAGAGGTACTTACAACGCAGAGTAAGATCCAGCGAGATTTCATCCGTCGAATATTGAGGTTTGGGTTCAGAGAGTTCAGGGCGATTATGTGCATTAGAGATCACTTCGTCCTTGATGACGATATCAAGGCGAAGCAATATGACGATCCGTTTTGGTCCAAATTGAGGAGGATGTGAGGAAAGGGAAAGCCCTGGATTTGTGGTTCACGATGATGGAGTTTTGAGGTTTCGCGCAGACTTTGTGTACCATGTGATAATGAGCCGAGACAAGATCTTGAGCGAAGCTCATACCACGCCCTACTCCATACATCCTGATGCAGTAAAATGTACAAGGACGTGAGGAGTAACTCACCGGTGGAGTAATTTGAAGATGGATGTTAGCGAGTTTGTGGCGAAGTGTTTGACTGTCAACGAGTTAAGATTGAGCATCGGCGACCGCTGGCTATTACGACCACTTCCTATCCCGGAGTGGAAATGGGAGGATATTTCTATGGATTTCATTACCAATATGCCCAAGACTCGGACGGGGATGAACATGATTTGGGTCGTTGTTGATCGACTAACCAAATCAGCTCATTTTCCGAGTATAAAGGACACTTGGGGGCGGAGAGGCTTGCACGAGTGTTTGTTGCGAAATAGTGAGATTGCATGGGACCCCTAAGAGCATTGTTTCGGATCGTGATGGCCGATTCATATCACATTTTTGGCAGGCCGTTCATAGAGCTTTGGGAACCGAGTTGAGACTTAGTACATCCTACCACCCTCGAGACAGACGGACAATCTGAGCGGACGATACAGACACTAGAAGATATGTTGAGAGCCCGTGCATTAGATTGGAAGGATGATTGGGAGACACACTTGCCGTTGATCGAGTTCACGTATAACAATAGTTGGCATGCCTCGATCAAAATGGCACCATTCAAGCGTTGTATGGAAGGAGGTGCAGATCACCGTTGTGTTGGGATGATACGTCCGAGCTAATCGGCACCGAGCCCGACCCGATAGTTGAGACGAGGGAGAAGATTACCCGATTCGTGGTAGATTGCCGACGGCCCGAGTCGGCAAGTCTTATGCCGATACACGTCTCCGAAAGTTGGAGTTTTAGGTGGGAGAAAACTTCTTGCTTAATGTGTCTCCGACACTTGTAGTTTACCGCTTCGGTCGGAAGGGTAAACTTAGTCCGAGATTTATCGGGCCGTTTGAGATCTTAGATAGAGTTGGAGAACTCGCGTATCGGTTAGGCTTGCCGCCGTCCCTGAGCCACGTGCATAATGTATTTCATGTTTCCCAACTTAGGAAGTACGTATCGGACCCTAGCCATATTATTGATTTTGGAGAGGTCGAGTTGGGGCCCGACATTACCTTCGAGGAGAGGCCGATACAGATCGTAGAGCGTCGGGTTAAGCAACTCAGGCACAAAACCATCCCTTTGGTCAAAGTGCAGTGGTCGAGGCATGGATCCGAGGAGGCCACGTGGGAAACAGAGGAGAGTATGAGGTCGAGATACCCCGAATTATTCGTGTTGTAAGTTTCGGGACGAAACTTATTTTTAGGGGGGGATAATGTAATATCCGCGTTTTCTATCCTTGGTAATTTCTTTCTTTTGGTGCATTTTCGTTTCGGATAACTTGTCTGGCACTGTTTTGTAATTATGAACTTATTTTATTCTTGGAGTTTTCCGTTTAGACCGGGTCTTGATAATGTTTTTGTGTAATTTCATCTCGTGTTATATTCTGTCGCATGTGTATTCGTTTCTCGTTAAATTCGTTCGATTTCGTCGTTTTCTTACTTCCATGAGTTCGTATGCTTATGTAGAGCATGTTGCGAGTTTCGGATTGTTAATCCGACGTTGTGTCGTGACTTTTCGGTTGTTTGGGTCGTTTTTGTAATTTCCTAGAAGTTTAGGGAATTTGTCCCTTATTCGACTTTGGTTGTGTACCTCAGATCGTTTTGGGTTCCGTACTTCCATTTTCGTGTTATTGTTGCCCAAATATCGATCCCTGTTGCTTTTATTCTCCTTCCGGATCATTTTTCGTCATTTTGAGACCCGAGGGGGGGTGTGGGCCGCGGCACAAGAATTGTGAGCCGCGGCACACACATCGCCCAGTTGTTGCCTAAACAAACTGTACCGTGTGCCGCGGCACAAGGATTGTGCGCCGCGGCACACAGCCGAGTCAGTGCCGCGGCACACTTGTCCGGGCCGCGGCACACCCGTGTGACACTTGCCGGCCAAAATCGACTGTACCGCGTGCCGCGGCACAGTCCGGCATTGCCGCGGCACATGCCGAGTCTGAGCCGCGGCACACTTCAGATGAGCCGCGGCACAACGAGCGGTCAGCCGACCACTGGGGGCAATTTTTGGCTCTGTGACGCGGCACAGTTTAGCTGAGCCGCGGCACACGGCGCGGTCAGCGCTATATCTGCTTCTTATTCAGCGAGAATCGCCCATTTCCTCCCCCTTCTTCAACCGTGCGAGAGAGAGAGAGTCTTGAGAGGGAGAGTTCCTCCATACACCACTTATTGTGTAGATTTCTTCCTCTCTTTTCGATCGGGTGGCTCGGATTGCGGATCTAACGTGGTTTTCGGATTTGAGTGCTTGATTCTTCAAGAGGTAAGAATTCCTTTAACCCTAGTATGTTTTTGGGGAGGGTTTGGTGGTGATTTTGTGTTCTAATCCGAATTAGCCGATGTTGTTGTTAGAATTGATAGTATACTCGTGACCCTTGGTTTTCTTGTTTTTGGTTGGGATGAAATCCCGTTGTTATACCATTGACCGATTTCATTTCCTTTTTGCACTCTTGGTGTCCGACGAATTGTCCCAACGGGTAGAATTAGGATTAATCCTTACCTTTCCGCATTATTGAGACTTGTGTATGCCCTTATTGTGTTAGGATTGGATTTGGGAGGATTGTTCGGACCGAAACCTATTCCGTCGTCGTTTCCTTCGTTTCGTTTCATTCAAGGCAAGTACATGCATTACATTTCATTATGTATATTGTGATTTTCGAAATGAATGATGAATGGTGAATTTTTGGGTGCGTGAGATGTGTTCCTTCCACCCGGAGTGTCCGACGGGATGTCTGGGGGTCGATACTAAGGGGTACGGCCGCGGAAGGGAACATGTGTGCGTGTGTGATTGAACTTCCACCCGGAGTGTCCGACGGGATGTCTGGGGGTCGATACTAAGGGGTACGGCCGCGGAAGTGGTATCCCACCCGGAGTGTTCGACGGGATGTCTGGGGGTCGATACTAAGGGGTACGGCCACGGGATACCAGTTGTGATTTTGTGATATCGTGATGACGGAAAATCGATGTGATTGCTAATGTAGTATTCCGGAATATATATGTGGCAAATGACTTATGTTGAGATGATTGTGTAAAACTGTATTTTTGTATATAATGTTGTGTAATTGTGTACTTGCACTAGCTATTCGAATGCTAACCCCTTAAATGGGGGAAATGCGTCTTATGCATTTCAGGTACCGGGAGAGCTGAGGAGCAGGCACGGGGCACGCACGCGAAGGATGGAATGGCTTGATGATAGTGGCTCGAGTATGTGTTGTTTAATTTTATGTTTTGTCATTGCATATGTCGAGTATTGGAGTTAAACTGTTTATCCTTGAACTTGGTTTAAGTCCCCTGCGTGGGCAACGAATTGATATCTACATTATGTTTTATGTACTCGGTTGAAATGTTTTGGCCGAGGCCACGGCCCTATTTACTTTTGAGTGCATCTTTTAGGGTTTCCATTGTGGGTATGTGTCATGTGTTAGCCTGGTAGACCTCAAGAGGGTTCTACGGCGGGTAATGTCCCATTTGTGAATTGGGGTGTTACATGAAGAACACAAGAGTCCGGGGAGAGCAGAAACAAAGAGATTTGTGGGCGACGACAAGACCACGGATCCCTTACGGTTTTTCTTAATTTTTCCGCATCTTAGTTTCTAGATCTGTTTGAGTAGGATTGTGATTCTAGCCGATTACATGACGGTTTGATTTATTTATTTTTATTTCAATTTACTCATTATTCGTATTGAGTTGGATTCTTCTCATTGTTCTTAATGCTTTTTAATTATCTGGCCAACAGTTGAATTGTTTTGAATGTCTTTATGGATTCGGGAGATGAAATTTAGGCATAGTTCTTGTGAGAAAAATCATGATTGTCGTGAGATAGGGATATACTCATGGGAATCGTGAAGCCTATTTATTGTGGGGATTGATGAACTGTTTTAGCTATTAATTATCTAATTCGAATAGGGATATATCGAATTAATAATTCATAGTATTTTCTATCGACCTTGGGAAAGGCTTTAGAATAATTTAGGAATTCCTGGCTTACAATCAATTGAATAAAAGTGAATTGAATTGAATAAAAATCATTCCTGATTGTTTGAGGTGAAAATCATAATCCTACACCCTCATTATTATTATCTTTATTATCACTATTATTATTTTCTATTTATTTTTCTGCAATTAGTTTAGAAATAAATTCTATATAATTGTTCTTCAAATAAAATTACGAGTCGACTATATTTTGGTACTTAGTGAAATCAGTCCTCGAGGGAACGATATCTTACTTATCACTTTATTACTTGTTGACACCGTGCACTTGCGGCATAGTGTGAGGGATTTCCTCACAACAAGTTTTTGGCGCCGTTGCCGGGGACTGATTTTTCGCTAATATCAATACCAAGCGACTCTAATTTTAATTTGAAGTTTTTTTTTAGTCTCTATATTTTTATTTTTTCATTATGTTTTCCTTTGATTATCGTGACCCTTGGCATTTCATAAATTTCGATGATCTTAATAATTTGCCTAATAGGGTCAGTCAGTCCCCTCCCCCGAAACAAAAGACTATGCTTGAGCAATGTGTAGACGCTCTCAAAAATCCTGATAGTACCCCTCTTGAGCGAGAATGTGCAAGTCGTGGTCTTGAGATTCACTATGGTTATTTTCCAGCTCATCAATTTAGTAGTGAAGTTGAGGGGGAGGTTGAGAAGAAAGACATACTGAGTTTTAGGGTCGATCCCCCAGCACCTGATAATTACATAAAGTGTGATGAGCTTGTAGAAGAAGTTACCATTGATGATGTTTCCAAAGAAATTTCATTAATTCGTCATCAAATTTCAAACAATAAAGTGAACACTTTTGTGCCTAAAATTTTATTAATGGTGCCACGCATAATTTTTCCTAAATCCATAGTGGGAGAGATTGATCCCATTACTTCTGATTTTGTTGAGGCTGATTCCTTGAATTCTAATGAGGTTGTTCATGATATGTCTTTATTATCTACCCATTCGAACTCTGCTTATTTCTTCATACCTTATCATTGTTACATTCTTCCATTATTTTTCGGTTGTCCGCATAATTATTCTTACTCATTATTGGCAACCAGGTATGAACCAAAGCCTCCCTTGTGGAATAAGAGGCTTATAGATTGCAAGAAGGGAGCATTTGGCAATCTCCCTAGAAAGAAGCCACGTTAATTTTTTTTTTTTTTGCCACGTCGTGCTCAAGACGTAAAATAGAGCGCTTGATGGGAGGCAACCCATCATTTTTACTTGCTTTCTAGTTAGTTGTTTTTATTTGATTTTTCGTTAATAATTTTTTCTTTGTTTTGTTATTTCATTTGGATTCGTGTATTCTTGTTGGCCCTTATTTCTCTAATATTTTTTTATAACCCCAATGAGTTATCATCCTTCATATTCTAGTCTTTCTTGACTTAATGTCTTTAGTTATTTCATGACTAGAGACAAAGTTTGGGGGTCCCCGGTGATGTTGGGCATTATTTGTAGTATGGATTGTGAGACGATTCCACTCAGACATGTGCTGGCGTTCAAGAAGACATTTGGAATAAGTTTCACTTTTCCTTATCTCTTTTATTTTCACATGAGTTTTATTGTCGATGATTCTATGTGTAGTGGAATAGATTGAAGCATGCGTTATTTTCTTAATTTTTCTTGGTTATAAATTGCGATTTCATCATTGCTTTAATTTTCATGAAATTTTTCGTGCTTTCGTGTGTAAAACTGATGTTACGATACTGATTTCTCTTGGAAGAAACGGTTGAGTTTTAGTCGAGTTGCAGTCAGCGATATCTATTTCCGTAGAGTATTCATTTAGGTCCGAAAATTTTTTGTTTTTGTAGAAATCTTAGCAGATAAGAAAGGAGACATACGTGTTTTCAAATCGCCATCTATATGTTTGGTTAGACTTTTCGCGTAGCTAGTTATCCAGTCACATGAGTCGTGTTGGCACTTAAATTGAGTTTAGAGTCAGACAGTCTTTCCCAAAAAGTCGAGAAAATGTTCTATGATGGGAAGTCTAGTAACCGGGGGTATTCGCGTGACCCGTTGTTCACTCTCGCGTAAAACGACAACCCTGAATAGACTAATAACATAGAAATATCGCATTACCGATGATGGGAAGCCTAGTAACTGGGGGTATTCGCGCGACCCGTTGTTTACTTTCGCGTAAAACAGCAACCTTGAATCGGACGTGCGGGAATTGCTATTCAAGTTTTTTCTCCACTGTAGAGGGGGACTTAGTAACTAGAAGCATCTATGTGCCCCATGAGTGTCTTTTACGTCAAACGGTTCCCCAATATATGAGAATGGAAATCCACCCTAGGATTATCCCGATGAAACATCCCGAGATCCGAACCTAGTGGTTAACTCGAATCTATATTATTGATCATACATAAGGGAATACTATCGGAGGATTAATTTTGACAATGAAACTCTTAAATTTTTGCCACTAGACTGTGGGACTGGGGGATTTGGCTTGTTTAATCTAACCCTTCATATCGACGGTCGGTTAAATTCACGCTTGTTAATCTTTGAGCTTGATTTTCTTCATGAACGGTTGGTTAGGACTGAAAATGATTACTTCTTGGAATCAGTGTCCCTGGATGTGACTCACTATTATGACACTTGTATTATTCTTTGAGATTTTCAGGGTAGTATTGATTAAGTTGAGCACTATGGATTTGCACGATCATTCATGATACGTTTTATTTGAAAATTGATTTTTGCTTGAGAACAAGCAAAGGCTCAAGTTTGGGGGTATTTGTTAGGCGTATTTTTATGCGTTTATTTGTCATTATTTTATAGCCATTTTGAGCCTAAATCTGCATAAATGAGCTTTTAATGCACCATTCTTTTATGTTTTGCTGTAAATTGGAGTCCGGAAGCTCGAACGATGAAAAATGGGCGAAAACGGGAATTTTTGGCCAGGGGCCGCGGCACAATGAGAGTGAGCCGCGGCACACGCACGGCACACAAAGGCACCGAGCGAACTGTACTGTGAGCCGCGGCACAAGGAGAGTGAGCCGCGGCCCATGAAGAAAAATGCGCCCAGGTGTGGGGTGCTGAGCAGTAGGGGTCGTGGCACAGATTAAGTGAGTCGCGGCCCACGAGGCGGTTTTGATGTATTGGCCGCGGTTCTGGGCCGTTTGGAGCCTGTTCCCGACCTAATCCACGGACGCGTTTTGGAGGATAAGGACTGCTATAAATAAGCATTGAAGGTCAAAAAAAGAGGAGATCCGGAGGGAATCCATCAATTGGATTGAAGAACACAAGAGTCCGGGGAGAGCAGAAACAAAGAGATTTGTGGGCGACGACAAGACCACGGATCCCTTACGGTTTTTCTTAATTTTTCCGCATCTTAGTTTCTAGATCTGTTTGAGTAGGATTGTGATTGTAGCCGATTACATGACGGTTTGATTTATTTATTTTTATTTCAATTTACTCATTATTCGTATTGAGTTGGATTCTTCTCATTGTTCTTAATGCTTTTTAATTATCTGGGCAACAGTTGAATTGTTTTGAATGTCTTTATGGATTCGGGAGATGAAATTTAGGCATAGTTCTTGTGAGAAAAATCATGATTGTCGTGAGATAGGGATATACTCATGGGAATCGTGAAGCCAATTTATTGTGGGGATTCATGAACTGTTTTAGTTATTAATTATCTAATTCGAATAGGGATATATTGAATTAATAATTCGTAGTATTTTCTATCGACCTTGGGAAAGGCTTTAGAATAATTTAGGAATTCCTGGCTTACAATCAATTGAATAAAAGTGAATTGAATTGAATAAAAATCATTCCTGATTGTTTGAGGTGAAAATCATAATCCTACACCCTCATTATTATTATCTTTATTATCACTATTATTATTTTCTATTTATTTTTCTGCAATTAGTTTAGAAATAAATTCTATATAATTGTTCTTCAAATAAAATTACGAGTCGACTATATTTTGATACTTAGTGAAATCAGTCCTCGAGGGAACGATATCTTACCTATCACTTTATTACTTGTTGACACCGTGCACTTGCGTCATAGTGTGAGGGATTTCCTCACAACACGTTCCTAAGACATATCAACAATAAATCAACGATCGTACGCATAACGCCCGAATCCCCCTCTACGACCTCTAATCGGACACCTTCAAGGCGTCAATAAGGAGTTCAACAAAATTATGAATCCTTGACAATCCAACCATGGAATAACAAGGAAAATGATAGAATACATCCTAACAATAATCGATCCGCCACAAATCTAAGTTATTACGGGTTAAATCGGACAAAACCAAGGAAAACCCCCAATTTCCCAAAACTAGGATTTCCAGGAGATCTAACCTGACTCGCTTGATCAAAGGATGTTATAGAAGGATTAATCAATAATATGAACTCCAGAACTTCATGGATTCATCGTCTGACAACATGCCTTCGACCTCTCCAAGCCTCCAGCCACGGACAGAAAAGAAAGGAAATTAAAAATGAGTGAAAATATGACTGCTCAGTCATATTTATACTAGCGCGTCCCTAGCGTGTGCTAGCCTTCCGGACTAGCGTCCGTTATCGACAATTATCGGCCTAGAACCTTCAGCCGAGGCTCACATGACCCAGTACTGCTGACCCAACCTGTCGATCAGAACCTGCATGCCCGACCGTGATAGCGCATGCTGTGCGGACACTAGCGTGCGCTAGCCAGTCCATCCAGAACTCTCTGGACTAAACTGCTCTCCTAGGTAGCGTGCGCAGGTCGGACGACAGCGTGCGCTACACCTGCGGATTAGCGTGCGTTACAATCGAGAGTAGCTGCACTACCTGCCGATCTACCCCGAGTCCAGAACCTCAGAAACTTCTCTGCCCAGCCAGGTAGCGTGCACTGGCCTACCGATAGCGTGCGATATGCCTGCGGATTAGCACGCGCTGCCATCCGACAGTAGCATGCGCTATGCTAATACCTGTCGGTTCCTGCCTCAACTGTCTAGCCAGTACCCAACCGCTCTGCCGGTTCCTCCCGCAACCGTCTGGCCAGTGCCCAAACGCTAAGACCCGGCGACTCGATTTCTGAAAACGCATGGAACGAACACGACGAAACGCTCGTGGACAACATCAACGATCCGAAACGAAACACCATGCAACAAATAATCACACGCGACCATAAGAACACAAAAATCAATCATCGACTCGACAACCGAGAAATATCCGAAAAAATCCAAAATAACCGGAATGAAATTCTTGGATATTACATTCATAGCGTGCGTTATGTCTTATGTCAGTGCGTACGTCATTATGTGTTGAAAGTCTTCGCAACGGTCACATTCTATGATAGCATGCGTTAGCCTTCCCATATAGCGTGCGCTATCTTCATCTTGTAGGGTGCACTATTTTCATCCTGTAGCATGCACTATTCCATCAGGTAATTTGTCTTCAGGTGACATTGTAATTCATCTGATCTGCAGGTGGCTTTCGTTAGCGTGCGCTAACCCTGATCTCTAGCGTGCGCTAGCTTTGCAATCCAGTTTGTGCGACTTTTTGCATCTTCGACTTCTTCGTTATTTTGTTTCGTTTCTTTGTTGTTTTTCTTTGTTTAACAACTAATCATCAAAACTCGATAATGAATATTTGGAATAAAATATTCCAACAATCTCCCCCTTTTTGATGATTACAAAATAACACTCTTGAATGGGTAAAACCTGCAAAATAAAAAAAAAATATATATATAAACATAGATCAAAGTTTTTGACTTTGCCCGTTTCGTTAGTTTCCGACTCCCATCTTTTCTTTTCTCCTTTTCAACTTCTTCTCATTTTTCAACTTCTTCCTTTCTTTTTCATCTTTTTGACTTTCGACTTTGATTCGTATTATTTTTATTTTTTTCTCGTCATTCTTCCATGTAGCTTTTTATTCCATTCTTCTCCCCCTTTTTGTTATTAGTAAAAAGTGTATAAACGATAATAAATGATGAAATAAAATTATGATAAATACAGAAAAGGGTAAACTCCCCCTGACAAATATATCTCCCCATTAAAAATATAACAACCCTCCTGAGTAAAATTCAATTTTTACAATATCAACGATAAAGATACCAATTAATATTTGATTTTGATTTTTTGGGACCCAACCGATAGTTTGTTTTTCTTTTGAAATATAGACAATATTCAGAATAACTGTTCCTTTTGGATGTTGGGATTCGGTGCCTAAAACGAAGGCCCAGCGGAAGTGGTAAAACGAAAAGTAATTCGATACGAATACCTACGAGGATCGATCGAGCTACGTATATACGAATATTAATACGAAACACAAGATATACGAGAAAACATACCCTTGTAGTCCATTGATTAAATTGTATCCTTCTCTTGAGCTATTCCCGAGCTTTGCTTGATCTCTACAAATCCAATCCGCTCCAAGCTCTTGGATGATCCAACGTCGAAAGCACCGCGTCTCTACCTGCCACACGCCGGAAAGACGAACGGAACGACGATCACCTTGCTATCCTCTAAGGATACGGCTAGAGCTAGGATGATGAAGCTTTCTATGTGATTATCACACTCTAAGTGTATAACTCACAATCTCTCTTTTATATCTCTCAATTTTCCTCCAAGAAAAATCAAGAACATGAAATGAAAAATGAAGAAGAAGACTTTTGGAGAAAGAACTTATCTCTCTCTTTCCTCTCTCAACCGTATGAAATCAATCAATGAGAGAGGAAATGGGAAGTCTTCCCCACAAGTCATTATCTTTCATTTAAAAAAATGAAACAAAAGACAAGGGGAAGGTTGGTGGAAATTGGGGGGAGGGGGGGGGGCGACCATCTCGAAGGAATGAAAGAGTTTGGTTCGGTTCGGAGTCCCGTGAGTCCAAACAGATAAACTCCAATTTCATTCCGATGTATTTATATCAATTAATTAATCCAATTAATTAATCATATCAAATACATATAAATATAATTAGTTTCTCCAAGAAATAATTATATTTATGAATTAAATTAATCACCCAGTAATTTATTAATTCATTAGACCGTAAATTAATTTATCCAATAAATTGATTTAAACATCAAATGTCTCAAATTAGATATCCAATATCTAATATTCATTGTGAGAGAATTAGCTTGAATCATTCCGTCGTCAATCCTATTGCGCGACTCGGTAGGTCCGTCTCAGTCAGCAATGGGGGGAACCAAAGAGTACTAGCACCGCCTAGCCAGCCTGGCGGCCTACACTATACCCTAACTGAGAACGAATGATGGGATCATTCAAGAACCATTCTGTCGTGAATACCAGTATACGTATAAACCCTTCTTTCAAATGTCCCGATCAAGTTATAGGGTCACTGTCAGTAAAACCCTATCTGTACTTGACACTATGCATGCATTAATGCAAATCGAGATCATCGAGCTCTCGTGTATCCAATACAACTAGCTCCAATGCTTTGGCCAAAGACTTATGATCTCATCTGCCAATAACCGCATAGGACATATAACCCGCTCACTAACGGGAGAAAGAATTCTATCTTCGTATTCAGTAGCACCTGCTACTTGCCCGTCAAGATGCACGTCGAGGTTCACCCCCACCTTCCAGTTTACAGGGTCGAACTACTCTAATCAAAATATTGACGTCACAAGCACATCCATACTAAATCCTCAAGTCGAAGGTTCATGAATACCTATCACAACCTTTCGATTCCGTCATTCACTGTCCGAGAGTGAAATCCGTGTGACGAATCGAGGGTGAGTCGGTTCGAGTATACTAATCCAATTAGCATACCTATAACGTGTGCTCTCACTAACCATTAGTGTTCGACAGGCACTCTCCATGTCAAAGAACACGTCATACAAGTCTTCACATAAACTTAACGCCCAATCAAGTTTCATCGACTTGCGAACGATTAAGTATTTGAGCTATAAATCTTTCCAGTGCCGACCCCCTCATCCAATAAGGAGTGGAACGTTTTGCTCTCAAATACATGAACTATTTTCTATATGTATATTTACGAGTCAGGAACGCCAGTAACTACCAGTTATTAAAGAAACATCCTGTCACATCCCGGGACCCCTCCGCTATAGCATGATATTGTCCGCTCTGGGCACTCTCCTCTAAGCTGGCCCTCACGGTTTTGTTTTTGGGAACCCAACGAGCAGCTTCCCAGGAGGTCACCCATCTTGAGACTGCTCCTCGCACCAACACGCTTAACTTTGGAGTTCTCATCACCTTTCCAGTTTACAGGGTCGAACCACTCTAATGAAAATCTTGACGTCACAAGCACATCCCTACTAAATCCTCAAGTCGAAGGTTCACGAATACCACAACCTTTCGATTCCGTCATTGACTGTCCCAGAGTGAAATCCGTGTGACGAATCGAGGGTGAGTCAGTTCGAGTATACTAATCCAATTAGCATACCTATAACGTGTGCTCTCACTAACCATTAGTGTTCGACAGGCACTCTCCATGTCAAAGAACACGTCATACAAGTCTTCACATAAACTTAACGCCCAATCAAGTTTCATCGACTATAAACCTTTCCAGTGCCGACCCCCTTATCCAATAAGGAGTGGAATGTTTTGCTCTCAAATACATGAACTATTTTCTATATGTATATTTATGAGTCAGGAACGCCAGTAACTACCAGTTAATAAAGAAACATCCTGTCAGATCCCGGGACCCCTCCGCCGTAGCATGATATTGTCCGCTGTGGGCACTCTCCTCTGAGCTGGCCCTCACGGTTTTGTTTCTGGGAACCCAACGAGCAGCTTCCCAGGAGGACACCCATCCTGAGACTGCTTCTCGCACCAGCATGCTTAACTTTGGAGTTCTTATCACCCCGAAGCCACTGGGCTCCCAAAAGGCCTCATGCTATAAGGAGTTCGGCACGCACATATAAGGCACTTCGCCCGCTCTCTGCTAGTCGGTATGGGATATCACAATCCGCCCCTCCTTAAAGAACCCGACGCCCTCGTCTGCACACTCGCACGACACGGCAGAGTGGCTCCGATACCAAATTGTCACATTTTTATACGATTAAGCATGAAGTCTTGCATGTTTTAAGATTAATATGCTATTATTGACTAGACCTTGTGTGTGAGAGTCTTTGGGAATCACAATCTTCCCTCCTTATAGAAATTTCGTCCTCGAAATTTACTTACCAAATAGAGCCGGATATTTATGCCTCATTTCATCTTCCTTTTCCGACGTGGCTTCTTCAACTGAGTGATTCTTCCACAACACCTTAACAAATGACATCTTTTTGTTCCTCAATTCTGTTTGCTTACTATCCAAAATCTTAACCAATGTCTCTTCATAATTCAAGTCCACACTTAACGGTAACTGCTCGTGGCTCAATATATGTGATGGATCTGAGACATACCTCTTCAACATTGAAATGTGAAAGACGTCGTGAATATTTGTTAGTGATGGCGGAAGTGCAAACCTGTATGCCACTTCTCCAATTCTTTCCAGTACCTCAAATGGGCCTATGTATCTTGAATTTAATTTCCCTTTCTTTCTGAACCTCATGACGCCCTTCATTGGTGCCACCTTGAGAAATACTTTGTCCCCGACATCAAACTCAAGCATTCATCGTCGGTTGTCCGCGTAGCTCTTCTGCCGACTATGTAAGCATTCTTTTTCTAATTTTCTCAATGGCTTCTTTGGTTTTCTGCACCACTTATGGTCCAAGAAACCTCCTCTCACCCAGCTCATCCCAATGAATCGGTGATCTGCACTTTCTGCCATAAAGAGCTTCGTAAGGCGCCATGCCAATAGTAGAGTGGAAGCTATTGTTATACGCAAACTCTATCAAAGGAAGGTAGGTATTCCACGACCCTTGGAAATCCAGCACGCACGCTCTTAACATGTCCTCAAGAGTTTGGATAGTTCTCTCCGACTGACCATCAGTTTGTGGGTGAAACGCTGTACTGAACGCCAACTTTGTTCCCAGATCTTTATGTAAGCTCTTCTAGAATGATGAAATAAAACGGGGATCTCTGTCTGATACAATTGATAAAGGTACGCCTTGCAATCTTACAATTTCTCTACGTATAGATCCGCCAACTTATCCATGGAATACGTAGTATGTACCGGAAGAAAGTGAGATGATTTTGTTAGGCGATCAACTATAACCCATATGGCATCGTGACCTTCTCTGGTTCTTGGAAGTCCAACTACCTTATATGTGCGTGCCGAACTCCTTATAGCATGAGGCCTTTTGGGAGCCCAGTGGCTTTGGGGTGATGAGAACTCCGAAGTTAAGCGAGCTGGTGCGAGGAGCAGTCTCAGGATGGGTGACCTCCTGGGAAGCTGCTCGTTGGGTTCCAAGAAACAAAACCGTGAGGGCCAGCTCAGAGGAGAGTGCCCAGAGCGGACAATATCATGCTACGGCGGAGGGGTTACGGGATGTGATAATTTGGTATCGGGGCCACTCTGCCGTGTCGTGCAAGTGTGCCGACGAGGGCATCAGGTTCTTTGAGGAGGTGCAGATTGTGATATCCCACACCGACTAGCAGAGAGCGGGCGAAGTGCCTTATATGTGCATGCCGAACTCCCAATAGCATGAGGCCTTTTGGGAGCCCATTGGCTTCGGGGTGATGAGAACTCCAAAGTTAAGCGTGCTGGCACAAGGAGCAACCGCAGGAGGGGTGACCTCCTGGGAAGCTGCTCGTTGGGCTCCCAGAAACAAAACCGTGAGGGCTAGCTCAGAGGAGAGCAGGCGAAGTGCCTTATATGTGCGTTCCGAACTCCTTATAGCATGAGGCATTTTGGGAGCCCGGTGGATTAGGGGTGATGAGAACTCCAAAGTTAAGCGTGCTAGTGCGAGGAGCAGTCTCAGGATGAGTGACCTCCTGGGAAGCTGCTCGTTGGGTTCCCAGAAACAAAACCGTGAGGGCCAGCTCAGAGGAGAGTGCCCAGAGCGGATAATATCATGCTACGGCGGAGGGGTTCCAGGATGTGACAATTTGGTATCGGAGCCACTCTGCCGTGTCTTGCGAGTGTGCCGATGAGGGCGTCGGGTTCTTTGAGGAGGGTCGGATTGTGATATCCCACACCGACTAGCAGAGAGAGGGCGAAGTGCCTTATATGTGCGTGCCGAATCCTTATAGCATGAGGCCTTTTGGGAGCCCTTATAAAAGTTTACGTACGTTAAGGCACAAGCTTAACGTACGTTAATCACTCTATGTAGCATACGCTAAACCAACAAAATAGGTTCAAAAATGCAACTCTCCAATTAGCATGAAATTAACAAACATAAGGCGAAATGAATGCATATAATGAATGCAACATGATTCAATGTTAGTCAAATTATCTGAACAAAACAACAGTAAGGATGAAGAACTACAGTCAGATATTACAACTCATCCACATGAGAAGTCTTCCCCACAAGTCATTGTCTTTCATTTAAAAAAAATGAAACAAAAGACAAGGGGAATGCTGGTGGAAATAGGGGGGGCATCTAGAAGGAATGAAAGAGTTCGGTTCGTTTTGGACTCCCGTGAGTCCAAACAGATAAACTCCAATTTCGTTCCGATGTATTTATATCAATTAATTAATTAATTAATTAATTAATCATATCAAATGCATAATAATATAATTAGTTTCTACAAGAAATAATTATATTTATGAATTAAATTAATCACCCAGTAATTTATTTAATTCATTAGACCGTAAATTAATTTATCCAATAAATCGATTTAAACATCTAATGTCTCAAATTAGATATCCAATATCTAATATTCATTGTGAGAGAATTAGCTTGAATCATTCCGTCGTCAATCCTATTGCGCGACTCGGTAGGTCCGTCTTAGTCAGCAATGGGAGGAACCAAAGAGTAGTAACACCGCCTAGCCTGCCTAGCGGCCTACACTGTACCCCAACTGAGAACGAATGATGGGATCATTCAAGAACCATTATGTCGTGAATACCAGTATACATATAAACCCTTATTTCAAATGTCCCGATCAAGTTATAGGGTCATGGTCAGTCAAACCATATCTGTACTTGACGCTATGTATGCGTTAATGCAAATTGAGATCATCGAGCTCTCGTGTATCCAATACAACTAGGTCCAATGCTTTGGCCAAAGACTTATGATCTCATCTGCCAATAACCGCATAAGACATATAACCCGCTCACTAATGGGAGAAAGGATTCTATCTTGGTATTCAGTAGGACCTGCTACTTGCCCGTCAAGATGCACGTCGAGGTTGACCCCCACCTTCCGGTTTACAGGGTCGAACTACTCTAATGAAAATCTTGACGTCACAAGCACATCCCAACTAAATCCTCAAGTCGAAGGTTCACGAATACCTATCACAACCTTTCGATTCCGTCATTGACTTTCCCGGAGTGAAATCAGTGTGACGAATCGAGGGTAAGTCGGTTCGAGTATACTAATTCAATTAGCATACCTATAACGTGTGCTCCCACTAACCATTAGTGTTCGACAGGCACTCTCCATGTCAAAGAACACGTCATACAAGTCTTCACATAAACTTAACGGCCAGTCAAGTTTCATCGACTTGCGAATGATTAAGTATTTGAGCTATAAACCTTTCCAGTGCCGACCCCTTATCCAATAAGGAGTGGAATGTTTTGCTCTCAAATACATGGACTAGTTTCTATATGTATATTTACGAGTCAGGAACGTCAGTAACTACCAGTAAATAAAGAAACATCTATTGCCTTATATTAATGATTTACATAATAACAAGTACAATGCCCTCACTCAATATCCTCTGAGTGGCATTCGAGGGCATACTCCCAACATTGGAATCCAAATCTTTTTAGTTTTTATCGTCCGATGTGGGCTTTTGCAATTTGATATATGGTGCCCAATTTTTAAACATTTGTCGCAATGGGGTATTTTGAAATTTAAGGATTCAGATTTATTATGCAGTTTGAATCGTAACCCCTGTTTGTTTAATGTATATTTTTGCATGGAAAACATATTTTCAAATTTCTCGTTTTCGAGAGAAAATTTATTCGTTAAATTTAAGTTCATCTTGAACTTTCAAAAGATCATTCTTTAAATTATATTCAATATCAACTCACTTTGTATGATCGGCCTTGATAATTTCCCCTTTTTCAAACTTCGGGATTTCGTCTCTTAAAATTTTATTTTTCGATTGAAGGAATTTTATTTCGGATAAAGCATTTTGAAAATCGGTATGCAATAATTCGAATGCTTCAAATAATTTATTGTAAGAATTACTTACTTATCTTTCGATGTCGATTTCGTCGAATGAACTTCGTGCCGTGAGAGCGAGATTATTTTGATTGAAATCATTATCTTCATCTTCATCGCCCCATGTTGCAACAGGAACTTCCTTCTTAGGATTTGCGTTCCGGCAATTTTTAGCAAAGTGGCCTGGTTTACCACAGATTCGACAGTTGTTGTCAAATTTGTTAGATTCACCCGATTTGATGTCCTTCTTTCTCCGGTTTAATAAGTTTTGAAACTTATTAATATTCTTGGCATAGTATGCCGATTCTTCATCACTTTCATCGACCAGAATTTCTTCTTTTCGAGACATCTTAGCTATTCTAAATGAAAGACGATGAATCTATTACAATCATGATCGACCGATTTTCGGCTATTACGACTGGATTAGCTTGTTATGGAAATCCCCTTTCGAGTAGTGAAAAAGTAAAGAAGATCCTACGATCACTACCTCGAGAATGGGACGGCACAGTGATGGAAATTATGGAATCGAAAGATCTAAATAATCTTGATTTTAGCGCCCTCGTCTGATCACTAATTAATTACGAGATTGTACTAAAATCTCGGAATGCAAAGCCGAAGCCGAAGGAAAGTAGATATTAGCGCGCGCTAAGCTGCCTTGAGTATAAATAGGACATTTCAGCCCCATTTCGTCATTTTTCCACTTCTCCTCCTCCCTTGGGCGATTTTGGGCAATTTGTGAAGATCTGTTCGAGGTACTAACATCTATCAACATCTTCAAGCTCCTAGTTCGGATTACCCAACGTTTAATCCTCTCTACTACTCCAAATCAAGGTAAACTTTGTATAACCATAGAATTTTGGGATTTGGGGGTTTTCCTTCCGATCTGTTTGAGTTAGCTTGCTAATGTGTTGGAATATGTTGAGTATGGATTATCTACCTTGGATACATGTGTTCCTACGGATTTATTGATGTATTTTCCGGAATTGTTGAGTATTTGGGATGGTTGAGTGTGATTCACCATCTAGAGGTTTTCTTACCGGAATACATGTATTGTGGGTAGTATTTTCGGGTGGATTCCAATCTAGTTTCCTACATATGGGTTATTGCTAGTTGATTACGAACTTGTCTAGGTTCGGAGTTGTCGATTCCTTCAACCGTGGTACCTCGTCGTTCGTACCTTTTTTATCGTACTTGTCCTAGCATCGTTGTGCTAACCCCTTTGGGGGTGAACATTTGTGTTATGTTCGGGATCCAGGAGAGCGGGAAAACAACCACTAGAGATGCATGACGGCGAAGGTGCAGAGTGATGTTATGGTCAGATTACTTTGCCGTATGTTTGTGTTGTTTTCAATAAAGTACTCGAGTACGTTGTCATTTATGATGTTGGATTTGGTCATGTATTAAAATTCACTGTTTGACGTTTGTCTTTCAGTACTGTTTTCAGACTCGTGTTGTATTTTATTTCCACTGTCGTTGTTTGTTAGTATTGTTATTGTCTTTTCATTTCTTCAGCCTTGTCAATTCTTACATAAAGAATTTACGGCGCTGTAATATTCCTGAATATATCGTGGGTGTTACAGAATATGGTATCGGAGCTAAGATTATGGATATCTTGGCCGTTGGGTTAAAATAGGGGTCGTATATGTATTTTGAGGTAACCGACCGCGCACAACATCACTGTAATGCCTACGTCTTCGTACGATCGGTGGTTGTAAGTTTCCTAAACTCTAACTTGTCCTTTACATGTTGTACCTTTTTATACTTGAACGTCAGGACGATATTATTTCCCTGTATATTGAGTGTTTATGCTTACAGTATGTTGAAGGGAGGACGTGGACGTGGTCGCGGTCGTGGACGCGGATGTAGGAACGCTGAGAGAGAAGCTTCACCTTCTGTTTCTGATTCTCTGTCAAATCAGGCTCACTCCAATTCTGGCGAACAGCAGGAGTCCGTCAATAATGAACGAGAACAGACAGTGGAAACAAATGCAAATCCTGCCGTTCCCGACATCCTTTGTCATGTGGTCAACCAGATGACTCAACTTGCTCAGGTGGTGGACAGGATGCAAGTAGTGGTAGGATTGCAGCTAGGAGAAAGACAGCTAGACATCCTAGACTTAGGAAATCGGCGAGACAGATGGCTACAAGAGGTGGCGAAGATGCACCGCCAAAATTCGATGGATTTTCTGAGACACCAACATGGGACCACTAGTTGAGAGAGCTAGAGAAAGTCTTTGCAGGGATTAATTGCCCAGTACTTTCTGACAGGAGAAGCGTCCGAATGGTGGAAAACCATTCGACCTATTGATCATGATGCCGGTTGGGAAGAGTGCAAACTTATGATAGAAGCTCAATAATGCCCTCGTCCGGTGAGGGAAGCTAAAGTTCGGGAATTTTTCTCTGCATAGCCATCGGATGTGCCGTTGGCTCAGGGGATTAAAACATTTAATCAGTAGCTGGCGTCTGTTCGACACCTGGTCAGAACCGATGCAGAAATGATGATTCACTTTGATAAGATAATGAAGTCGGAAATACAGAGGTACATGTCAGGTTCTGAATGCACCACTCTCCGCGAGTACCAAGACAAAGCCCTAGCGTATGAAATGAAAGAAGCAGCTATGGAAAATTTCTCGGAGTCCAAGAAGCAGAAAGTCTCTGATAGTTTCACAGAGCACAAGAGTAGTGGGCCCCGTAAGGCCCAGTCATCTTTTCATTCGTTTAAGAGGACCCGCTCCCATCAAAACGCGGAAAGAATTTCAGATCAGTATCAAGACCAACAGTATTGGTCAAAAGCTGTTTTCATTGTGGTCGCCCATGACACCTTTGGCGTGATTGTTTCTGTTCTCTAGTGACATGTTATGATTGCGGATAGGAGGGGCATCGTGTAATGTTCTGCAGGGATGCCACTAAGTTAAATGGAGCTCATACTTCGCAGCCGGCTCAGAAGGAAGCGAGTGTTCCGCATACGCATCAGAGTGTCCATCTACCCCAGAGTTTTGGTCGAGGACGAGGCAGATGACAGTTGGACCGAAAGAGAGAATCGAGTGCTGGATCCGTTGCCCCACGCCTTTATGAGATGAGGAGGGCAGACGATCAGGATGCCGCTGTTGCATCAGGTATCGTTCAGATCCTTTCACAACCAGTTAGTGTTTTGTTCGATCAGGGGCTACACATTCATTTATATCATTATATTGTGTTAATCGTTTGAACATTTCTTGTTTTCATATGTGAGCCTTATATTGTGGGTTTACCGAGTGGAGAGAGAATTGTGGGAAACATAGAAAGTAGAGATTTCCCTATATCAATTGGAGGCCGGGAGTGGCTCTAAGATCTGATTGTGATAGAGATGCAAGGAGACGATCTGATTCTCGGAGACGATTGGCATAATCAATATGGAGCTATTGTGAACTACCAGAAGAGGAATATCTCGATGATAGCTGTAGATGGTTCCGAAGTATTATTCGAGGGATGGAGACCAGGAAGCTCAGGGAAAGTGATCAAAGCTATGAAAGCCATCAAACTGCTAAAACAGGGCTGTGCTGGATACTGGTGTGACGCAATGAAAAAAGAAGACGGAAGAGTAGAGCTTTCATCCATTCCTGTTGTGAGTGAATTTCCGGACGTGTTCCCTGACGAATTAACTGGACTACCTCTACGACGAGATATAGAGTTTACCATCGAGCTAGAACCAGTAGCTGCACCAATTTCTAAGGTGCCATATCGTATGGCACCTACCGAAATGTATGAATTGAAGAAGCAACTAGAAGAGTTACTGGACGAAGGCTATATTCAGCCAAGTGTTTCACCCTGGGGTGCACCAGTTTTTTTTGTCCGAAAGAAAGATTGATCACTTCGATTGTGTATTGACTATCGGGAGCTGAACAAGATGACGATCAAGAACAAGTACCCGTTGCCACAGATTGATGATTTGTTTGACCAGTTGCAAGGAGCGACGGTATTTTCCAAGATCGATTTGAGATCGGGATATCACCAGTTGAGGATTAAGGAATCCGATGTTCCGAAGTCAGCATTCAGAACTCGTTACGGACATTATGAATTTGTGGTGATGCCGTTTGGTCTCACTAATGCGCCTACTGTGTTTATGCAGTTAATGAATCGAATGTTCATAGAGTATTTAGACAAATTCATAGTTGTGTTTATCGATGATATTCTGGTTTATTCCAAGAGTCCGGAAGAGCATTCACAGCACTTACGGGTCATTTTGGACATCTTGAGAAGCGAGCAGTTATATGCCAAACTTTCTAATTGTGAATTCTGGCTAAAGGAAGTGATGTTCCTTGGTCATGTGGTATTAGCGGAATGAGTACGAGTTGATCCCCAGAAAGTCAAGGCAATCTTGGATTGGAAGTCTCCTAAGAACGTGAAGGAAGTCAGGAGTTTCTTAGGACTTGCTGGGTATTAACATCGGTTCGTGGAAGGGTTTTCCAAAATTACCCGCCCACTTACTCGATTGCTGCAGAAAACCCAAAAGTTTGATTGGAACGATATGTGTCAGGCCAGTTTTGATGCATTGAAGAAGATATTGACGCCGACACCAATTTTAGCGCTACCCCAAGGAACTGAAGGGTTCATAGTTTACAGTGACGTTTCAAACCAAGGTCTCGGATATGTATTGATGAAGAATGAGAAGGTGATTGCCTACGTATCACGACAGTTGAAACCATATGAAGTAAATTATCCAACTCATGATTTGGAGCTGGCAACTGTTGTTTTCGCCTTGAAGATATGGAGACATTATTTGTACAGGACTCACTGTCAGATCTTCACATATCATAAGAGTCTAAAATACATCTTTATTCATAAAGAGTTAAACATGCGGCAGAGGAGATGTCTAGAATTGATTAAAGACTATGATTTGGAGATTTTTTATCACCCAGGCAAATCCAACGTAGTGGCCGATGCACTAAGCCGCAAACCCATTTCTATTCAGATGATGGAGACTCTCACCTCCTAGTCCAGTATTCAACGAGAGTTGATTCATGAGGGAATTGAAGTGTGGTTGCAAGGAGTCCAAGGGAAACTGTGTGTGATGGAATTAAATTCGTCGTTAGCCGAAGAAATCAAATCTAGGCAATTAGATGACCCTTTGATGATTCGGTTACGTGATGAAGTGAGCAAGGGTAAGTCCCCAGGGTTTGTGATTCATGATGATTGAGTTTTGAGATTCCAAAGTCGACTTTGTGTACCCGATGTTGATGTATTGAAGCAGACAATCATGAAGGAAGCTCATAGTATGCCATATTCTATTCACCTGAGCACCAGTAAGATGTATAAGGATTTGAAGCAGAAGTTTTGGTGGGGCAATATGAAGAAAGATGTGGTGGAATATGTCTCGAAGTGTTTAACTTGTCAACACGTTAAGATCGAACATCAACGACCCACCTGTAATATCCGGAATTTCTACTACTATTGTTTAATATTATTTTATCCGAGTTATATTGTAAAGCGTGGAATCTGCACAGTATGGATAAAATAAATTAAGGACTGAGATGTCAGTATTGGTATAATTGTCGTATTTGGTCAATAATTGTATTTGAGGATATAATGTGTTGAGTACACGTATTCAGTATGCCTTATGTTCGTATCTAGTATGTTGAGACGTTGGACAAGGATAGCTGAAAATGGCTAAGTACAGTCACGTTAGCGCACACTACGATGTATACTTAGCGTATGCTGGTGCAAAGGGATTACGTACGTTAAGAAGGACAGTTAACGTACGTAAGGTGCACAGATGTTACGTACGTTAAGTATATGAGTTGACGTACGTAAAGTTCATATCAGGCAGGATCAAGCTATGGCCGACAGGTAGGTCCCGTGGTCGGCAGCTTTCGGCGAAGAATGTGCTTGGGCGAGTTAAGTCTTGGTTAACGTATGCTATGAGTAGTGCATTACGTACGTTAAGTGGAGGTTTGCTGTAGCAAGTCAACGTATGTATTACGTACGATATGAAGGAAGTATTACGTACGTAAGCGAGTGAACGAAACAAGTCAGTGAGTTCTGGGATGATGTTACATATGCTATGTTGGACATGTAGCGTACTCTATGGAGCATTACATACATGAATGTTGAGTGATAACGTACGTAATGAGCGATGCAGTTTATAAAATGAAGTTCGTTCTTTCATTTCTTCACAGATTTGAGGCTTGGATATGAAGATATTGATGATTCTTGAAGAGTTTGATTGTGTTATTCATGTTCTTGAGGTATGTTGATGAACTCTACACCTTGAACTCGGATTTTGATGTTATTGTTGATGAATAATTCCTATGAATATGATTATGGTATCATTTTTAAGATTCTTGAGGTTATGTTAATTGTATATTGGAAAGATACAATGATATATGTCTTCGATTATGTCATTTGTTATAATCATGATTATGGAATCATGGTGTTCTTGATGTTCTTGATGTTCTTGGTATATATATCACATCAAAGAGGGAAATTTGATAAGATATATTATGGTTTTTAAGTATTATAATGGAATTGATGATTTATTGATTGTAGTGGTAGAATTTGTATGTTCTTGACGAAATACGAATCATGATAACAATTTTGAATCCGGAAAGATGATAGTTAATCTTATAACGAGATTCTCAATGGTATTGAATTATTTGGGTAGTTCGGATTGCCGATAGTATTGTCCTACTATAAAATTTATAATAATAAACAAGGAGGAATCATGTTAATTTGTATGAATTCGGAATAGAGTATGTTATGTAATCCTTGTTATGAAGACGAATTGATCGTTGATATGATTATGGGATTATGGAAACGTATCGTGGTTATGAGTTCATGATTGATTGATTCGGGTTGTTTGGATTTATGTTTAATCGGGATATTGTGGAACCGTTAGGTTTATTGATCGATTGTATTGATTGTTAAGTATGATCATAGAGTTGCGGTTTGTATTGTAGATATGAGTTCGTATTTGTTGAGTTGGATTATTTGGTTTCATATATGATCAAGGAATTGTTATGCTGTTGAGTTTGATTGATTGGTTATATCGGGAAGTGATTATTATCGAATATATGTTAATTGATTACTTCAAATAGGTTGTGGTAATTGATCGTTGGTTATAATCGTCGACTAGAAACTGTGTTGCGGTCGTGTTCGAGAACGTTCGTGAATCGCTTTGGCCGGGAGCTGAGGAGCTTGTACACGACAACAAGGAATTGGTAACGGCTTCATCATCGTCGTGTTGGTATCGAGGCAAGTTATTACTTCCTCAGTTTATAATATTTTATGAATGGTTTCAGTTTCGTTTCGTTTATGATGCATATAGCAAAGATTATTATTGTGAACTCTGGAGATTTGGATTTTATGTTGTTTTCCGATCTTGGGAGTTAAATCATAAGGTATATGATTTATTTCGCTTATTGGCATTTCAGGTATCGAGGATACATTATGATAAAGACGAGGATATGAGTATCTGCAGTCCATGGTACGTTTGGATCGCCGAGCATTGCGGATAATCGTCGCTGATGATGACATCGAAATTGCTCTCGAAGGACTTGGGGAAAGTATCTAAAATTGATTCGGTTTAGTGCTAATGATTTTGATCATGCATATTGTCATTCATGTTGTTGAACATGAGGTCAGCCTAGTTGATTGTCAAATTGTCGTTGATGTCGAGTTGTTCATGTTGATGAACATATTGATTTGCATATGTGTATGCATACTCGTATTGTTTATGTTGCGTTGATCCGATGGGATCGTGTGATCTATGCTGAGGGTGCTAGATCAGATGTCCACCTTGTTATGGTCCGACGGGATCATCTTGGGATCTATGTTGAGGGCGCTGGATCATTGGACGGGTTCTTCCACCTCGTTATGGTCCGATGGGATCATCTTGGGATCTATGCTGAGGACGTTGGATTGTTGGAATTCCCAATGTTGTGTTGATGGAATCATGTGGAGAAATCCTTGTGCTGAGGGATAATAATCGCAAAACGCCCGAATCCCCCTCTAAGACCTTTTATCGGACACCTTCAAGGCGTCGATTAAGAAAAACGACGAATCTATACAATCCAACCATGGAATGACAAGGGAAATGATAGAATATATCTAAATAATCATCAATCCATCACAACCCTAAGTTATTACGGTTAAATCGGACAAAAACAACAAAACCCCCAATTTTCCCCAAACTAGGATTTTCAGGAAATCTGACCTGATTCGCTCGATCAAAGGATGTTATAGGGTGTATAATCGATGATATGAACTCTAGGACTTCATGGATTCATCGTCTCACAACATGCCTCCATACCCACCAAGACTCCAGCTGCAGAAGAGGAAGAACGAAGTGAGAAAAATGGGTGAAAACCCGTCTGCTGGCCTTATATAGGCAGCCTGCCGGCCGCCTTACGTACGTAATCGGCCATGGCATACGGCTGTAACCGGCCATGGCCGAACTGTCTGCCCAATTCTGCCGGCAGCGCTACGTACATGACCGGCCAAGGCTTACGTACGTAGCAGGCCTTACGGCCGTAGCTGCCAGGCCATTACGACCGTAACTCGACCAGGGGTGGCCTGGCCCCAAAATGCCCAGCCATGACTCGGCCGTGGCCAGCTCCGACGGTCCGAACGACCCCGAAACCCGAACCTGAATATGAATCGAAGATACGGTTACAAAGTACTCGCAAAGACGAATCCAATCACTAAGAGAACACACGATTCCGACCACCCAAAGGCTCGAAATTTGACAACGGAAAGTAATTACCCCAAACTTTGGGAAATTACGAAAACGGCCCAAACGTCCGAAATACACGATGCACAATCGAAACACCAAGACAAAGCTCGCAACATGAATAAAAACATTAAATGAACTTACGAGAAACTCGAAACAACAGTTTCGGACGAGATTCGCAAGAATCGAACTCAAGTGCGGAAAAGCCGTTTAGGAACACGGAACTCAACAAAACGATACCGAAACGAACTCGGATGACAAAAAGTGCAGAATTAATCATTCTCGGAATAACGGAATGGTCATAACAGAGTCGCTAAGATGATCTTCCGCCAAAAAAGAAAAATTATCGGAAATCGAAATTGTGGATATTACATATGGGTCCTTGGTTATTAGTGCCTTTAGGTACCCATATTTGCCAGAGAGCAATAGGTTTGTTGTAGGTTTCGTTAGGTCATTTAAAAACATTCGAAGACTATATAAAACTCATTTATCAAAACCATCGTAAAATCTCATTTGAAAGGACAAGGCCAAACAGCCGAAACTCAAAAGTTTAGAAAACGATTTTCCAGGTAATCTGAGTTACCAGATAATGAAAGGTCATTTAAAAATACTCACGAAGCGAGAAAGACAACAGTTAAAAGAACTCTAGCAGCAGAATACAACAACTGATGAGGACACTCAATTCGCAAATATATGCCCTAGCCAGTATCCTCCGGAAACTCATCTCTCCACGACCGCTACAAGCTCGATATCTCAAGAACCTAAAAAGAATGCCCACGACGGGGTCAGCCATAATATCCAACAATGATAACAATCACATCACATCAATAATTACATACCAATGAGATACTAAGTAAGAATACTATCAAAGTAATCCTACTGTCATACTCTACCAAATTCACGTCTCGTATCCTCAACAACACGAAAGCTCATACATAAACATTTGTACTATATCTCACACAATACCCAAGGTTCTCAAAACATCATCATAACTCACTGTTACGAAATCTACTAACTCTGTCCAATTCGATCCATCGGATATCATCATCGAATCTCAATACGAAACCGATTGTCCATCAAAGACAAATACCAAGGGAAATAGGGAACATACCTCGAGATGCACAATACCACGACAATCCCGTCAGTCTAATCCGAGATCAGATCAATACATCATATGGACACGGTCTTAACACAAGACCTACAAATACATACTCATATGACAACGTCAATATGCTCAAAACAATAACAACAGTGTATACTCAATGGAAATCCCATGATCCAGCGCCCTGAGCATAGATCCCAAGATGATCCTACTAGATCAACACGAGGGGGATAACCAAAAAAATACATATGCACACAACACATGTAAAACCAACGATGCGAATCCACATGATTCCATCAACACAACATTGGGTAATCCAACGATCCAGCGCCCTCAGCATAGATTTCTCCCTCTGAGACCTTTTATCGGACACCTTCAAGGCGTCGACACAACACAAGGATTTCTCCACATGATTCCATCAATGAGGCAAGTATCTTGCTATATGATTTGTTTCTTGTGGATAGAAACTTCGTGTTAGGTTTGTGATGAATTGTTTTGCCTTCATGAATATGTTTCGTATGATTTGATAAGTGTGAGCAATTGTTGGTAGTGATGATGTTTCTCACTTGGTTAATGTCGTGGAATGGTCTTGGTTGTGTAAATCATGTGGTTCATGTTGTGCGTGCTTGGTCATGGTTGAATTAACGTGATGATCATGACATTTGTGTCGGTTTGATTACATATTTGAATATGTATTACGATGTATTGTTGATTGGTTTGACTTATTTATAACCACGTGTGTTACTTGCTGTGATGTGTTGAGTTGATCAATATGAGTTGCGTCGTAATAATGTGTGTCTTTCAGGTAAGGTCTGACGAGGCCTCTGGAATTCGGTACATGATGTGTACGAACAAGATGTGTGTTCTAGGTAGGGTCAGTCGAGGCCTCTGGAGTTCGGTACATGATGTGTACGAACGATGTATGTTGTCCAGGTAGGGTCCGTCGAGGCCTTTGGATTTCAGTACATGATGTGTATGAACAATGCGGGTGGTCCGGGTAGGGTCCGTCGAGGCCTCTGGAGTTTGGTACATGATATGTATGAATAGTGATCGTATGATAATGATTGTTTAGATAACATTTTATAACATGGGTCACGGACTCATAATGATATCTTAACTAATGTGTTTGAAATGAGAACCAGGCTGAGGCCCTAACGATTTCGAAAAGGTTTTTTAAATCGGGACTTGAGGTCCAAGAGAATTTTCTACTTTAAAATCCCCGAGCTAATGAGTTCCTTTTCAAATATTGCTTACTTGAGTTTGAAATTCTAAAACTTCTCGAGAACATTTTGATAGTTGATTTCCGTGGTAAATTCGTGGTTGCTATTTACTTGTTGCATTTCATATCGTATTATACTTTCACTAGTAAAACAGTGGAGTTTTACTAACCCCCGAGTAATCAAGGGGTGGATGTCTGTTTTGCATCCAGATACATGCAGGTTCAGGGGAGCAGTGACAGGATTGGCACAGGAGGATGACGAGCTGCCATACTAATCAAGAGATGAGAGTTGGTAGAGTTTGGTTGTATTGTCAGAGTTGATTTCAGTCTTCCGTTGTATTGTGTTTCGACCCCTGTGTGTTTAATGTTGTATAAGTCAGTTTTGTTGATTGAGTTGTGTGACCTCATCGGTCTGTGTATTCACGTGTAAGTGACCTCAATGGTCTGTATTATTTTATTGTTTGGCCCTGGCCGGGCAAGCATTTGGTCATTTTGTAAGGTATATCCTGGTAGATCCTCGTGAAAAGGGGTATACGGCGTGTAATATTCCCATATGGTTTTGGGGGTGTTACATTTATGGTATCGTAGCTTAGGTTGCGGAAACCTAGGCTGTCGGGTCAAGTTGAGTCGTGATTTGTCGAGTAATGTGTTGTCTCGTCATTCGAATTGTCGGGTGACAAGTTGAGTTGTGCGTAGTCACAGCGTGTCGGTTATGTTGTCAGATGAGATTAGTATCGTGGGCGACCATCATCTCTGTGTGTCCTGTAGACGTAAGTCTCCTCTTTTATGCATAATATTTGTGTTCATGATTTCATTTATGTATGATATCTATGGTGCATAATTTTATTTATACAGTGTTGTGTAATGAAGTTGTATTCGATACTTGGATACACTGTATGTGTATAGAACTGGATGTATTGATGTTTTGCCCTTGAACCACCATGTGGGTTGGTATGGTGTTAAAGTTGTGAACCTTGATGGGTTTCACGGTAGAATTCGTGAGAGACTCCGATGAATGGTTTTGTTGTATGTTTAAATGTGATGCCATGAGATGTATGTGATTGAATTGGCGACCCTATTTGCCATTTGGGCATGTGGTTTTAATGTCGACTATTTTGGATTGTTGTAATTATGCCCGCTATGGGTAGGTTTGAAAACGTTATTCCTGAAATACTCTACTGGTTTGAGCATTTTTGTGGAAATCAAAATTTTTGGAAAATATTCCGATGGTGTGGTTAAACAACGGTTTGTGTGGATTTTCAAATCGGTTGAATTGTGACAAGTTGGTCATGTATTTTCAAATAGCACCATCAATCGGTATTTGGAAAATGTGTTTTAAAATACTCCGGACATTGCAAAATACCACCGTCATTTTTATTACGATCGAAAGGAATTTTGGAAAAATTCTGTTTTGCAAAACGACTCTAATTTTCAGAATTTAAATGTTATGTGTTTGTGTGTTGGGGCTAAGTCGTTACGACAAGTTTGTTACGTTGTTATACTTGTCGGAGAATGTTATAGTGTTTTCTATAGGTTTGAGTACATTGTTAGGAGTCGATCCTTAACCTTTGGAGCCATGTCGGGGCTGTTGGGACAATTCTGATGTCCTGCAGCTAGTGATTAGGGCCGTAATATGTTTCCCATTATGGTCGTAAGCTCATAGATGTTACAGCCGTAAATAATATGTTGTTGCGGTCGTAAGCTTTTGACTGTCGCAGTAATAACCTTGTTGTTATAGTTGTATCCGCGCCCTCTACCAATCAATTGATTTCAGTAGATATAGTCGTATGGTCCGCCAGGGACGACTGTGAATATCCTGTATGTCGTTAACGATGATAATAATAATATATGTATTGACAAGGCCATTTTGAGGATATTATTTATCGAGAAGATTGAAGTTCCAAAGTGTTGTTTTGTAAATAACTTCAAGCAAAACAATTTTGATAATGAGTTTATGGTTTTGGTTAAATGACGAGGTATTAAAAATGTTTTAAAAAAAAATATTTCATTTCAGCAAAATCTTTCGAACTCACAATTTTTAAAATATTAACATTTGAACAAATACCTCGCGAATTTTCAAGAATATTACAAGTGTCTAGTCTCAATGACATGTATGTGGTCTTGACTGTGTTTACTTTGGTAAAAGTCGTGCAGCTCTGTTGGTGTAACCGTGTGAATTACTTATGAATTTAAGTCTATTATTGCAATATTAATTCGTGTACTCGCGTGATGATTTGGAGTGAAAACTTTCTGGAGCTACTGTTTGTTGCCCTATGTTGATTATGTGATATTTTTTTTGTTGTTCTGACCGGTGGCCGTTTAGTATGCTGAGGGGTAGAGGTCGAGAGCTTGGTCGTGGTAGAGGTCGGAATCAGGAGCATGAGAGGGCGACTCACTCATTGTCGAGCGCTAATGAGCTCAGTACAGGTGGTCGAGATGACCAATCGCGTGAGCATAGGCAATCAACTGGGGAAAATGCTGACATTGGCGCCGCCACCATCCTTCGTCAGGTGGTTGACCAGTTGGCACATATGAATCAGACCATACACCAGGATGGGATCCCAGATGAGGATAATGGAGCTAGTAAGTGGTTACGAGGTGTGATGAGAATTCACCCGCCCTGTTTTGTAGGTTCTTCGGACTCGTTAGGTTGGGAGAACTGACTCTTCCAGTTGGACAGAACATTTGATGCCATAGCTTGTCCCGATGAGAGAAGAGTGCCTATTGCTCAATACCTGCTCGACAGGGAAGCTGCAGACTGGTGGAAGGCCGTAGCGCCTAGTGATCGTACCGCTACTTGGGCTGAATTCAAGACTGCTATGGAGGCCGAGTATTGTACGCCGCCTGTTAAGGAACATAGAATTGTCGAGTTCTTCTCGGATACACCCCGAGATGTGTCAATATCTCAAGCAATAGTCGATTACAATCGACAGCTGTGTTACGTTCGAGATCAAGTGCGAAGTGAGATAGATAAGGTTCGTTACTTTGATATGCGTATGAAACCTTAGGTTCAGCAGTGTATGGCCCCTTTTATGTGTACAACGTTGAAGGACTATCAAGATCGAGCCTTAGCATTTGAAATGGCTATGATGTCTACAGAGTCTGTATCGGTAGAAAAAAAGCAGAAGATTTCCGATGACGCATCGGGAAGTGAGGGAATTGGGATTCCTAAACCTCGACTTTCGTATCAGTCGAGTATGGGACCTTCTCGTTCAGCTAGAGAATCTAAAAGACCCAAGCCGGTGTCTTTGAGTTCTGGTAATGCTCCTAGGTGTTTCAACTGTAACGTTCTGGGCCATGAATGCGCGCATTGTAAGAAACCGCCGGTGACTTGTTATAATTGTGGACGCGAGGGGCATCAAGTGCAGTATTGCGAGGTTGTTGCCAAGATGGTAGGGAACCGGAGTTTCATCCCTACTCTTGGAGGGCCCAATGATGTCCAGTGATGGTGTTTTCTTGCTCGTTACGTGGATTGTTTCTCGTGTAGAGATGTATTTTGTGACGTTTTTATGTTTGCAACTTGACGACTGATATTTGTTTTGAATAAGATTTTGTATGGTTGCTGAACCTACGGAGACGTGATAGTGGACCACGGAGTCACGAAATTAGAAATTTATTATGTGTCGTTGTGTTATTATGTATCACTGTGATAACCTTGTTTTAAGTTTCGGGCCGAAACTTATTTTTAGTGGGATAGAATGTAATATCCGGTATTCTCGTCTTCTGTTATCTTGAATTGTTTGTGTTTTGACGTCAGACATTTTCTTGTTGATAAGAATCAGAGTGATTTCTATCGTGATACTCTATTTGTTTCTATCTCATAGCCGTTTTAGTCGGGTGCGACTTTTTGTCGCATTCATTTCTTTGATTAAATGTGTGCATGTGATGCGGTATGTGATGTGTCGTTAATTGCTCGTTATTGTTTTGAATCATAGCCGGTGGCATTGTGTTGGTCGTTGTGAAATGTGTTTTCACGCCGTATATTGCTTTGCGTTGCTTGTAACATTTCGCCGATGGGCGAAAGTTACGCATTTCTTGTGCATCTCGTTGAGTTTTCCTGGCGGGATATTGCTTCTCCGTACTTGTTTTGAGTTTTACTTTTTTGGCGGAAGTTCATCTTAGCGACTCTGTTATGACCGTTCCGTCATTCCGAGAATGATTAATTTTGCACTTTTTGTCATCTGAGTTCGTTTCGGTACCGTTTTGTTGTGTTCCGTGTTCCTAAACGGCTTTTCCGCACTTGAGTTTGATTCTTCCGAATCCTGTCCGAAATTGTTTCGATCGTGCATCATGTATTTCGGACGTTTGGGCCGTTTTCGTAATTTCCCAAAGTTTGGGGTAATTACTTTCTGTTGTCAAATTTCGAGCCTTTGGGTGGTCGGAATCGTGTGTTCTCTTAGTGATTGGATTCGTCTTTGCGAGTACTTCGTAACCGTATCTTCGATTCATATTCAGGTTCGGGTTTCGGGGTCGTTCGGACCGTCGGAACTGGCCACGGCCGAGTCATGGTTGGGCATTTTGGGGCTAGGCCACCCCTGGTCGAGTTACGGCCGTAATGGCCCGGCAGCTACGGCCGTAAGGCCTGCTACGTACGTAAGCCTTGGACGGTCACGTACGTAGCGGTGCCGGCATAATTGGGCAGAGAGTTCGGCCATGGCCAGTTACGGCCATAAGCCATGGCCGATTACGTACGTAAGGCGGCCGGCAGGCTACCTATATAAGGCCAACAGGCGGGTTTTCACCCATTTTCTCACTTCGTTCTTCCTCTTACGCGGCTGGAGTCTTGGTGGGCATGGAGGCATGTTGTCAGACGATGAATCCATGAAGTCCTGGAGTTCATATCATCGATTATACATCCTATAACATCCTTTGATCGAGCGAATCAGGTCAGATTTCCTGAAAATCCTAGTTTGGGGAAAATTGGGGGTTTTGTTGTTTTAGTCCGAATTAACCGTAATAAGTTAGGTTTGTGATGGATTGATGATTATTTAGATATATTCTATCATTTCCCTTGCTATTACATCGTTAGATTGTATAGATTCGTCGTTTTGGTCGACTTCTTAATCGACGCCTTGAGGGTGTCCGATAAAAGGTCTTAGAGGGGGATTCAGGCGTTTTGCGATTATTATTAATCGTACGATTGTTAATTTATTGTTGATATAACTTAGGTACGAAATCCTTGTGAAGAATTCGAGTCGTAACCCTCCCGTTCGTTGTCTTCTACGGGGCCCGAGCTTCCCGGTTGAACCGTGTTCTTCGGAGTGTTCGGTAGCGGTAAATGAAGCAAGTATCTTGCTATATGATTTGTGTCTTGTGGATAGAAACTTCGTGTTAGGTTTGTGATGAATTGTTTTGCCTTCGTGAATATGCTTCGTATGATTTGATAAGTGTGAGCAATTGTTGGTAGTGATGATGTTTCTCACTTGGTTAATGTCGTGGAATGGTCTTGGTTGTGTAAATCATGTGGTTCGTTTTGTGCGTGCTTGGTCATGGTTGAATTATCGTGATGATCATGACATTTTTGTCGGTTTGATTACATATTTGAATATGTATTACGATGTATTGTTGATTGGTTTGACTTATTTATAACCATGTGTGTTACTTGTTGTGATGTGTTGAGTTGATCAATATGAGTTGCGTCGTAATAATGTGTGTGTTCCAGGTAAGGTATGATGAGGCCTCTGGAGTTCGGTACCTGATGTGTACGAACAAGATGTGTATTCCAGGTAGGGTCCGTCGAGGCCTCTGGAGTTCGGTACATGATGTGTACGAACAACGTATGTTGTCCAGGTAGGGTCCGTCGAGGCCTCTGGAGTTCGGTACATGATGTGTACGAACAATGCGGGTGGTCTGGGTAGGGTCCGTCGAGGCTTCCGGAGTTCGGCACATGATGTGTACGAACAATGATCGTATGACAGTGATTGTTTGGATAACGTTTTATAACATGGGTCACAGACTCATAATGATATCTTAACTAATGTGTTTGAAATGAGAGCCGGGCTGAGGCCCTAACGTTTTTGAAAAGGTTTTGTAAATCAGGACTCGAGGTCCAAGAGAATTTTCTACTTTGAAAATCCCTGAGCTAATGAGTTCCTTTTCAAATATTGCTTGAGTTTGAAATTCTAAAACTTCTCGGGAACATTTTGATAGTTGATTTTCGTGGTAAATCCGTGGTTGCTATTTACTTGTTGCATTTCATATCGTATTATACTTGCACTAGTTAAACAGTGGAGTTTTACTAACCCCCGAGTAATCGGGGGGTGGATGTCTATTTTGCGTCCAGGTACATGTATGTTCAGGGGAGCAGTCACATGATTGGCACAGGAGGATGACGAGCTGCGATACTAATCAAGAGATGAGAGTTGGCAGAGTTTGGTTGTATTGTCAGAGTTGATTTCAGTCTTCCGCTGTATTGTGTTTCGACTCCTTTGTGTGTAATGTTGTATAAGTCAGTTTTGTTGATTGAGTTGTGTGACCTCACCGGTCTGTGTATTCACGTGTAAGTGACCTCAACGGTCTATATTATTTTATTGTTTGACCCTGGCCGGGCAAGCATTTGGTCGTTTTGTAAGGTATAGCCTGGTAGATCCTCGTGAAAAGTGGTCTACGGCGTGTAATATTCCCATATGGTTTTAGGGGTGTTACACCATAGATCAAAGGAGACCTAAATCGTCATAATTATTTATTAGAAGATATCTGGGAGGAGGACATCTGGTACTTCAGCAGCAGATGTTCTTAGCACACGACAGGAGTTATCAAAAAGCTAATAAATTATGTAGAAGGTCGAGGTCCAAAGGTGTGATTAGGTGACAAATCAAAAGGAAGAAAGACGCAAAGGAACCCTATTTATAGGAAAAATTCAAAGTCACCGACATAGCCTATATAGAAGGACTACAGTATAACCTTTTAGGTGATATCCAGTTTTTTGACAAACAATTACTGGTTAAACTCTATAAAAGACACTTTAGGGTGAAAGACATAAAGACCAAACAAATAGTCCTCATAGGAATCCCATCAGGTAACATGTAGTTTGTTGATTGGAAACCTACTAGTGCTGTAATTCTTTGTTTTATTGCCAAAGGCACTGCAGCCCAAAGTTGGATATAGCACAAAATGATGTCTCACATCAACTTCAAGACCATCAACAAATTGGCCCGATAGGAAATTTTTAGAGGATTGCTCGACATATCATTTCATAAGAATAGTGTATGTGGATCCTGACAGAAAGACAAGCAAGTCAAAACATCTCTAAAGAGCAAATCATATCTCTTAACCCGTAGGGTCCTGGATTTACTCCATATGGACATTTATGGCCCTATAGACCATGTCAGTCTGGGAGGTAAGAAATAATGTCTTGTTATTATTGATGATTTCTCCAGGTACTCATGGACCATATTCTTGAGAAACAAGAAGGAGACAACCACAAAGTTGTCGGAACACCTGAAAAAGCTACAGAACAAGAAAGGGCTGAGCATTGTATCCATTTTGGTCCGATAAAGGCAAAGAATTTACAAACCACTACATAGAGCAGTATTGTGCGGACAATGGCATACATAATGTATACGCAGCAGCCCGAACTCCTCAACAAAATGGTGTTGTCGAGCGAAAGAACAGGACACTAAAGGAGGCAACTATAACAATGATTGTTTCAAGCTAGTTGGCACAGCGTTTCTGGGGAGAAGCAAAAAATATAGTTTGTTATACAAAATACCGAAGTATCATGAAAAAGCAACAAAACAAAACCGCATACGAGGTATGGAATAATATAACTTAGGTGGTTGCATATTTTCACATTTTTTGATGCAAAGCTCAAGACATTTGGACAGAAATATGATGAGGGTGATATGATCACCCACTGGAATTAATAATCAGTGATATGATGCTGCACCAGAATAAGAGTACAGAGTACACAAGGAACTATACTTTTTGCACAAGAGGAAACCTGATTTGGATATGAACCATCCCAATTCCCTGTATAGAAGTCTCAAGCTGAACTCTAGAGACTTGCCATGTGCACACTGGCTGTATTCTTACCTGAATCAACACCTCTCTCGACCAATTATGCTCTAAACAATTCTCACTGGATTTCATCTATGGAAGAAGATCTAAATAGTTTTGAAAGAAATAATGTTTGGTACCTAGTTCCTAGACAACCCATCAAGATGTAATTGGAACCAAATGAGTGTTTCGAAATAAGAAGGAAGAGAATGGCCTTGTTATAAGGAACAAGTCCAGACTGGTTGCCCAAGGCTACAGACAAAAATAAGGCATAGACTACAATGGAGCATTACCCCTGTACCCTGATTAGAAGCTAATAGAATATCCCTAGCGTTTGCTTCCCAAGAACTTCATCGTGTATCAAATAGACTTTACGAGCGCATTCCTGAATGGTGACCTACCTGAAGAAGTGTATGTTGAACAACTTATAGGGTTTGCCAACATGGAGGAAGTCTTAAGCAAGCACTTAGGGCCTGGTATAGAACCCTATCGCTGTATCTTATCAACAACGGATTTAAGAAAGGCGCTGTCGACAAGATAATCTTCAAAATCCAGGAAGGTGATGACCTTCTTATGGTACAAATCTATGTGGATGATATTACTTTTGGATCACCTAACCTTTGATTTGAGTAAGACGTTCTCTCATGTCATGCAAAGTAAATTTGAAATTTGTATGATGGGAGAACCTACCTATTTCTTTGGGTTGCAGGTCAAATAAATTGCCTACAGGTATATTCATCAACCAGGAGAAATACAGCAAGGAGCTGCTCAACAAATTTTGGATGAACACTTCAAAGTCATCATCGAACCCCATGAGCACACATAGTTCAGTGCTGACGAAGCTGGAAAACCAGTGGACCAATCACTCTACATGAAGCTTATAGGCTCACTGCTGTAGCTAACATCCTGTAGGCCTGATATCCAGTTTGTTGTATGAGTTTTGATATCAGGTTTCACCTAAGGTGTTAGACTTCACCATAGCCAAATGAATCCTTAAGTACATCGAAGGAACAATCAATGTAAGATTGTGGTATCCAAAGGAAGGAGGATTCGATTTAGTAGGCTATAATAACTCAGATATCGAAGGCTGCAAGTTGGATAGGAAGAGTACAAGTAGAACTTGTCACTTCCTTGGACCAAGACTTGTGTCATGGTTCAGCAGGAATCAATTGGCCAACTTGCTTTCTACAACTGAGTTAGAAAATTATGCTAGAAAATGTTGTATGCAGATCATGTGGATGCAGCAACAGGTACAGGATTATGACATCGAGAAGATTGACAGTCCTATCATGTGCGACAGCACGAATGTAATTGCAATCACACACAATTATGTATTGCATTCAAGGACTAAACACATTAATATGAAACATAATTTCATCAAAAATCATGTAGAGAACAAAGATGTTTGGATCAAAAAGGTCCATACATATATTCAGACTGCCCACATCTTCACACAGCCTTTCAGCACAATGAGGTTTTGTATGATCCATTAGGAATTGGGAATGATACATCTCGACTAAAACCCCTGCAAGTTCTTATTTTACTCATAAATTGAGGGGGTATACTGTAAGACCCATGGATACACTGTCCACACTTATTAATTGTACACATAGAACTACAAGCCATATCCTTACTGTAAAAATAAGAGGGTACAATTATATTCTAAAGCTGTGGTGTGCATTAATTAAGGGGGAAAGTAGGACTCTCGAATACAATACTAATTGCCAATTGCTATAAGAATTGAGTCCTGTATGTAGCAATTAATGGGGAATGTAGTACTTTCGCGGATATAACATAAATACTGTATGATTTCAATTGATATTTCAATCGTATCTAGTTCCATACACTTAACCTTTTCAAAACAACTTTATGTCCACGTGCACTGTCTGAATTTAAAATGGTTCAACTTTCAACATCGAAACAACATATTGGACTTTAAGGCCTTGAAATCCATGATTTTAAAATTCAAATCCCCTGAAGGTGCGATAGTGGAGGCTGTAATATGTAAAAAGTGGGATCGTGCATTAAATTCAAAATTGATGGATTAGACGTACTAGTTACGTCCGGATTCATCATGTACGTTTATTCAAAAATGGTTCTCATCCCTTAAATCCGACCATTTACTGTAACCTATCCCCTAAGCACCCATAAAATGGTCAATATGCTGACCTAAAGACTCTTTATTGCATTTCAAATTATAAGAGCCTACAACATACATCCTACATACTTAGACAATTTTTCTGCAAACTTATATCTCAATTTTAATCTCTCTTTATGAAAATGACTTCATCAGACTTTGTCGCTCTATCTGAAGAAGAAAAAAACTATTATCGATGGAAGAATCTTCGCCAGAACTGTGCTGCAGGAATGTATCATCTTTGAAGATGAAGACATGGCGGGATGAACTTGGTGGTTTCCCATGTCAAACAACAAGGTTTATATAGACTAGGTAGCTTACACCTAGAGAACTATGATGGGTCAATTACGGAGAAATTGTATTTGGATGCAGTGTTCAAATATGTGTATGAGAAGAATGGTGCTCAAGTGTCTGAAATCATGAGAATTGTGCAGGAAACGGAGATTTACATCAACAGGGATCTTTTGGAGAAACTCTACAAACTCCCCGCATGCGGCCTCACCGTGTATGATTGAAGCATATTGGAAATTTTTTACTGGGAATCCCAATGTTAGAGATGCTCATCCTTCATGCCATGAGAAGATCTTCAATCTTCCTTATTTCTATTTGCATGAATTTTGTCACGGATTGTGGAGAACCGGACTGGTGCTTTTGAGATGTGAACGAATCTCAAGTTTAGGATGATAATGACCATTGTGTGTGGTCGAAATATGAAATGGTGCCAAGTTGTGATGAGGCATCTGTTGGGTTTTTCATGTATCTAATATATGGAATAGGAGTAAAAACACAGCGGATAAAAATGAAAAACACAAGATGAGAATCTCGTGCAGTAATTTAACTTATTTAACAAAAGGGTTCGTCCAATTACCATAATCCGATGAACAAGATCTAGATCTGGACTAGAAGCTGATGATAGTCACCTTCCTCTTTCGGGGATCCATACACGAATAATTGCACAATCCGGATTGCTAGATCCTTATGATTAATATTGATTAATAGTGCAACAAATACTTCCTTGCTAGAAGGATTGCACTATTAATCAAGATCAACTAAGGGAAGAACACATGGGGATGGCTTCGGGATTCTTATACTAAAGAAAGGGGGCAACCGATTTTGAGGGGAGGGGTCACTTTTTATTCTCCTACGGCTATGACAATTCCTTGTCATAGATCCCTTATTTATACTATGTAAATCCTAGAGTCAAAATTCTCGTATTTGCTTACTTATCCCTCAACTTATTAAATAATATATACATAATATCCCATATATATAAAATTTATTATTTAATCATTTAATAAATATAATATCCAATATTATATTTTTCACTCCTAGTTGATATAATTAAATAATATAATATAATATATTATATCTATTAGTTATTCTTACTTATCTTTAATTGTCGTATTTGTGACCCAAAAGGCTTATATTATGTTGACAATTATTTAATATCTTATTAAATAATAATCATAAGTGGTCTGTAACAAGACATTATGACTACCCAAATAATATAAGTTATAGTCAATTAAACCATTTAACACGTTGAATCTCTTTGTCGCGCGATATAAAATTTGAATTAAGTCATGGAAACTATCATACTTATTATGTTCAAATGCTTTCTCGATCTTAAGTAGACTGATTGAATTAAATGATTCTTCATTTGAGCATGGCCATGCATTTACTTCAGTCCTACTTATAGAGTGGGCCAATAGATATCTCTCTACCAAAATAGAGTGACAAGCCCCATCTTGATTATTCATTGCCCTCTACATGAAACCTACTAATCCCGACCCCTAACCTTTATGATCACCATGTTTTAGATGACATTGGATTACACCAAGGCATAACATTTATCATGATGGACTCTATGATAATCTCAAGTTCATAGGTTTAGTGACATACTGTTTTATTGAGATTCACTTATGACATTTCCATGCAGATCTCAATGCGGGTACTCCAGTATTGCATTCTCCAACTAATACCCATAAGTTTGATCCGTACCATACGTTTAATCGTCTAATTATTATTAATCAAACTTATAGTAGTATATTAATCACTTGAGTCTCTACTCTACATGATTGGACCAACGATATTTAAATAATATTTATTATTCGTGAATAACTATTATTCGATTATTATAATATTAAAATATGCACACATTATAATAATCAACGAGAAATAGATATTACTAAATATCCTAGGGCAGTATTTCCAATAGCGCCTACAAGGGGAGGCTGCCAAGCCAGTATCATCCCGAAAGTCGTTCGGCCTCATGCAGAACCTTATCATCACAAGATGTAGTATCCAACAATCACCTGCAGCGAAGAATATCCTTACAAGGAACCTATTGGGTGGTTCTTAACCCACACTGTATTGCAAGTCTATGTCAATTGCCAACAGGCCAAACCATATCTCTTTGCCGATGTCGAGTGACTCATGTGATGCACGTGGACATTCTTACAAGGACATCACTGGTGACAGCGACAATAAGAAGAGGCATGTAAGCAAGAAGAGGGCGATTCCCGATAGTAGCTCACCTTCAGATGTCGAGCAGAAAGAGGAAGAAGCCTAAGATTAAGAAAGAGTTTTCAAAGTTGGAAGTTGTTCCTACAACACCTCAAGCGGAAGAAACATTGGCTGCTCCCACAGCAAATCCTGAGCCAGCTACGGCTATGAGGGATGACCAGGTGTTTTGAAAGCTTGAAGAAGTTTGTGAATTGGTTGCCCCTTTAGAGCCGACAGCCACTTCTCCTCACAAGGCTCCTACCCTTGTAAGGAGCCCCTCTCCCAACAGGGCACCCCACCCTGTCAGGGATCCATCACTTCCACAGGCTCCCACACCTGTCGAGGATCCTAACCGAACATTAAAACCCTCCAATATTCGGAGTCCCTCCCCTTTGTTTATAATAAACTAAGCCATCCTTCAAGTCCAGATTGAGGTTGCAATCAAGCATTTCAAAGTTTGGAAGAGCTACAGGGTTACCCCATATGACAAACTGTATAACTCGGAAGACTGGAAGGACAAGGAACTATTTATGCTGGAGGCGACAGACATAAAGAACGTCGAGGTCCTGATCAGGTGGGATGATCCATTTTTCCACAATCTCATTGCTAAATATTTTCTTTAAAATGAGAAGGCCAGACTCAAGGGAAACAATCTTCCCATGAGGGCAATTAGAGCTCAAGTCACCATTCCGACCCTAACTCTGATGGCTACGATGAGGTCTTTTTAATAGTGATGCGGATGAGCCGTGAAGAGACTCATCAGAAGGAGTTCACAAGCATTCAGGCCAACCAAGGCCTGGGGACTTCAAGCCATTCATCAGAAAAGCCTAAGTCCCCCATTTAATAGGAAGAAACTTCTCAAACTACAAACTTACAGGAGGAATCAGTCCCTCATGTAACTAAAGATACAGCAACAGGAGGAATTAGTCCCTCATGTCACCAATGATGTTGCTATATCGGTCCCACAGCCATAGGAAACAACCCCTGCAACCCAGAAGGAAGCGGCCCCCGCCATCCAACGGTAGGAATCAGTCCCTCCTTAGGGGCAATCGACAATTGAGATACACCTGTAGGATTAAGTCTCTCCTGTTCAACAGGCTATATAAGACAAAACGAGGTAGGAGGAATCAGTCCCTTCCGTCCCCCACACAGTCACACCGGCTGAACCGATAGGGGTGCATGCCCCCGAACAGGTAGTCCCTCATATTCCTACATGTTCACCCTCTAAACCCGATGAGGACCTCCTCCCCGAGGATATCAAACAGAATCCTACACACAATGTGGTTATAGTACAAGAAGGAGAACCCTCATTCTCTCCAATAGCCCATCCTCACTCTCCGTGGAACAACCAGAAGACATGTTCACCCTCTGAATCCGAGGAGTACCTTCTCCCCAAGGACATCCCACAAAATCCTACACATATTGTGGTCATCGTACAAGAACGAGAACCCTCATTCTTTCCAATAACCCATTGGTCATCAAAAAGTCTTCCTGCAAGATGCTGTCAACGCCCTATATGACATCGGGAAAGAACTTGACTGGATGTGAGGAACAACCTTGGATGACTTCACTGGACTGAAAAGGGTTGTGCAGGACGTGAAAGATGCCTTTAGACTTCTGCCCAACACAATATACAAATCCATTAATCAGCTCCAATAGTATCAGTCGATGATCCTAGAGCAAGAGCAGGAAAAGCTAAGGGTCGCCGAAGCTAAAACTGTAGCCGCCATCGAGTACATCGGGGACAAACTTAGCATATACCGTTAAAAGATAGATGATCTGACTATGGCCGTCGCAAGTCTTGTTGCCTGGGTGAAGGATATACAGGACAAGCAAACTGAGTCAATGGATCTTCTTTGAGATATCCATGGCAAGGTGACATAGCTTGATAATACCAAAAAGAGGGGAGAGGCTCGGGAAGCTGCCAGGAAGTGGGAGATAGAGGGAGAATAGGAGATGAAAGCAATACTTGATGACAGCATTACTGCAGCCATCAGGAGACTGTCCAGAACCGGGCTAGGGCAAGGAGCAAATGGATATAATATAGTTGGTCCTCGTCCTAAATTCTGCAACCCTAAGTTCCCATATAAAGATGCAGTGGAGAAGCCGACTGCGATTCCTTTACCAACAGACAGCCAGCCGACAGAAGATGAAATCAAAGCTTGGAAAAATAATAAACTAATGCGGTATAGCACACGAATTATCTAGGTTACTGCTAGAAGGAAATCTTCCTGCACAAATTAAGCAGAAGGGAGGATACATCAAGGGTGATCAACCTACTCACACGGAAGACTGGATCGACCATATGATCTGACTCCAGAAGGAAGAAGTAATTACCGAGATTGGGGCAAAGACTCTCTAGTTAACTGGTGGAGAGGAATCGAGTATGATCCCAACAGGATATCATCCAGACAGCAGCATTACCGAAGATAAATCCTTCTTGCTGGATTTTTTATCTTTATGTTCTCCCGATGTAAATTCAATTCCTGAAATGCACTGTAATCAATTATAGTTATCAATAAAGATATTTGCTTTGTCTTAAAATATTACAGCTCGTGGTCTTCATTTAATGCATGATTGCCATATATATTTAAATTATTTGCTAAGTATAAAAGTTGCCAAGTCTAAAGCTGATAGAACTTATCTGCGAATAGTTCATAGATTAAGTTGTATCCAATTAGACTACTTATTGTAAGATTGTGCTTACGAGCTAATCATAACTTAAGTTGTAATACACTTAGTCTTGTAAGATTTAAATATTTAGAACTTGCCTTTGATAAGCTCAAATTTTGGTCTAAGTCTCGAAGATCAGACCATCTTACAGAAGACTTGAAGACAACCTTATGTTTTTAAACGAGTTTTGACATTATCATAAAGGTAGAAATTGTTGGGATAAATACTACCCTAAGTATTTTGATAAATACATCCTATAGTCTGTCTTTACAGCGATCTTCATGCAGCACCCAAAAAGACGTATTCCTATAATTAATGAAGATTCTAGCATATGACAATCACTTTTAGCTACAATAAATAAGTTGTAGGTATTTTACTTAGAAAAAGTAAAATACAATCCAACAGGTTTTAGACTTGGACCTTTAAACCATTGTGAAATAATTCATTCTTTATTCACGAAGTATTCACGGTTTCAAAGGCACATTTAATATTAACAGGACATCATTTAATGCGACCGAGAAGATTTTGGATTGAAGAGCATTTAATGTGGACCAAAAGAAATGTCTGAACCATTAAATGCTGATCACTTTAATTCAAACATTTTAAGAAACCATCTGTCCATATTTCATAAACTGGACAACGACTACATTTATAATGAATCTACTTACAAGGTTATAAATAGCCCAATCAAGAGGACATTGCTCACTTACTGATTGATCAATATTTTGAAGCATTCGTTATCTACAAGGAGCAATATCTTTCTTCAAGACTACATTGCCTATCTTTGAATGAAGAAATACTAAGCCTCAACCGAGAACAACGCATTACAATAAGAACATTCAAGCCTACAGCTGCTATTCTAATACTTGTGATTCCAAATCTTAATGTTGAGAGCATTAGCCTATGTGTGGACTAATTGGAACTTTTATGACCTATGTAGGACGAGGAGAGTACAAGACGAAGCTCTATGTGAGAAGAAGTCAGTCAAAGGAGCCTACAAATCAATCTGTGTGAATAACTAAAATCTACAGTTAGCTGTATCAATCTGTGAGCGATATAGTGATCGGTTTAGTTAAAATCATATAGTTGTGTATCTCTTGATTTTAATACACACTTTATTCCTGTGTGGAGGACCTGTGGACGTAGAGGAGTTTGCCTCTAAACCATTAAACTCTGTGTTATTACTTCATGCATTCATTGTCTTATAATTGACTTTGATTTATTGTATGCTCACTCTGAAAACCCTATAAGCACTAAGCTACCTGAGACTGCCTAGTTGTTTTACTTACATCAACTTGCTTTAAGATTTCCGCTACTCATAATAAACTTTGAAAAAGAGTACAACTTATTCAACGCCCCTTCTAAGCAGTCATCAAAGTATACTGTGACCAATATCAATTCTGAACAGCGTACTAGAGCAAGGAACTCAAAGCCCACAACTATTGTTCGAAATACTTGTAATACCATACTTTGATCATTGAGTACATTAGCCCTATGTGGAATAAAAAGGAACCTTTCTGACCTGTATGGAATGAATAGAGTTCAGAACAAACTTCAATTATTGTGAGACGAAATTAATTCAATGAAGCCTATAGCTAATCTGCGTGAACGGCTTAAAGCCACAGCCAGGTATATAATTTTATGTGAAAGATACAATGACAGGTTTAGTTAAAATCATATAATCGTGTACGCATTGGTTTTAATAAACATATACTCCTATGTGAGAACATGTGGACATAGATGGCGTCACCTCGAACCACATTAAACCCTTTGTTTTTTACTTGTTGTTTACTATTGCCTGTGATTGTATTATACTTACTCTGAAAAACCCTATAAGCATCAAGCTAACAGGAGAACACTTAGTTGCTATAGTCATAATAACTTGTAATAGTCTTTTGCTATGCATTGAAACTTCTAAAATGAGTACAACTTAATCAATCCACCTTCTAAGCGGTCATTTAAGTATATCGTGCCGATCAAGTGGTATCAGAGCACACCATCCAATTGTGGAGTAGATGGAGGTGATAATTGTGATATTACTCCTAGTCCTTTAAGAACTCATCAAACTAGGTACTTATATGTTCGCCACCTCGGTCCGACCGAAGAGCCTTAACATGATGACCTGTTTGGTTTTCACCTAGGGTCTTAAATTCTTTGATTTGTTCAAGGCTTCGAGTTTATGTTTCATTATGTACAAGAACTCATACCTAGTATGGTCATCAATGAATGTAATGAAATATTGAAAACCATCTCATGCCACTTCAAAAGGGTCACATACGTCTATATGGATCAATCCAAGTTTTTGAGCAGCTCTTTCAATCTGTGAAGGGTAACTTAGCCATCTTGCCTTGAAGGCAAGATTCACAAGTTGGATAGGGATCCGATCCCAATGGACCCGTAAGCCCATTTATCTCGATTTTATGAACCGTGGTCTGACCAAAATGACCAAGTCTGAGATGCCACTTAAGTGCTTGGTTTGTATCAATCCTACCACGCATCCTAGTTATAGTGTTCACAATAGTTTTATTCTTTAGATTGAAATCGAATAAAAAATAATGTAGCAGTACCAACCAATTTATTTCTAAAAAATATGAGAGAAGACCCATCTAAAATAAAGAAATAAAATCTCTTCCGGTCCATGATTGGAATTGATATACTATTTTTATGCCCCTTGTGCCAAACAGGTACATCATCCGAAGTAATAATACAGCCAAAATCTAAATCTAGCATAATGATCTGATATTAATAACCTCGACACTGTGCATGCTTCCGACTTTCACCATTACTTCTCTTTCTCCATGTGATATCCCACACCGACTAGCAGAGAGCTGGCGAAGTGCCTTATTCGAGTGTGACGTGACACCTTATAGCATGAGGCCTTTTGGGAGCCCAGTGGCTCGGGGGTGATGAGAACTCCAAAGTTAAGCATGCTCGAGGCGAGAGCAATCCCAGGATGGGTGACCTCCTGGGAAGCTGCTCGCTGGGTTCCCAGAAACAAAACTGTGAGGGCCAGCTCAGAGGAGAGCGCCCAGAGCGGACAATATCATGCTACGGCGGAGGGGTCCCGGGATGTGACAATTTGGTATCAGAGCCACTCTGCCATGTCGTGCGAGTGTGCCGACAAGGGCATCGGGTCCTTTGAGGAGGGGCGGATTGTGATATCCCACACCGACTAGCAGAGAGCGGACGAAGTGCCTTATTCGAGCGTGACGTGACACCTTATAGCATGAGGCCTTTTGGGAGCCCAGTGGCTTCGGGGTGATGAGAACTCCGAAGTTAAGCCTGCTCGAGGCGAGAGCAATCCCAGGATAGGTGACCTCCTGGGAAGCTGCTCGCTGGGTTCCCAGAAACAAAACCGTGAGGGCCAGCTCAGAGGAGAGCGTCCAGAGCGGACAATATCATGCTACGGCGGAGGGATCCCGGGATGTGACACTCCAAGCTTCCTACTTCGTTCCAGATCCTGATTCGTTGTATATATTTGAGAACTTGTCCCAGAAGCAAGTATCTAAGAAGTAGAATAAACAGTTACAAAACATTTCGTTTTCAAAACTAGTAGTTCTTTATCTGATGGAGCAGTACGGTGAAGTTTTGGACAATAATTCCTCCAGTAGCCTAGCTCACTACAGTCGAGGCATGAGTCTGTCCTCTTGGGCCCCTTACTCTTGGGAAGCATTGGGGCTTTTCCCTTACCCTTATCATCTTGGCTTTGGGACCAAATTGCTTCTTGTTGTTTTTCTTCTTATTCTTAGACCTCCAAGGTCCAGAAGAAATGACGAGTGCAACTTTCTTTCCCCTTATCTTTATTTATGGCTGGGCAGTCGAACAATTTTTTCATTAGCCCATCTTAGTTATATGCAATCTCATTGCAGTTGAAGTTCATGACAAATTGGGAAAAGAGATCAGGAAGTGGCTACAGAATGAGGTCGGTTTGGATGGAGACATGCATCTGAAAAAATCGAGAGCTTCGAATATCTTAATCATCCAGATCATTTTGAGGACATGGTCCCCAACTTACTCTCATTCCTTCATCATGGCGCCAAACAGTTACTATGATATCTCGTATCAAGAAGTTCGACTATGCTCTCTGTAGAGCTCAGTCAGGTGCACTAAGATGGCTCTTGAATACGTCATCTTTTCATGACACGTGGAATCTCACTAGTTATTGAGCATAACTTGGATGTCCGCCTCTAAGACATATCCTAGCATTTCCATCATGAGGACGATCCTCAAGTTATGCAGCCAGTCCGCAAAGTTAGGACCCATTAGGATGTTCTTTTCGAGTAGTATAGATAGCGACTTCAACATTATTATGTTAGTGTTGATTGCTTAACTACAGAGAATAATACCAGATTCGTTGGTGATTATTTGATTATGATCCGAGTGTAGAATTTTGAGGATTTTTTATATTCATTAACTCGGCTCTCAATATTTTATCGGTATTACACACCCACATGTGGAATCCGGAAATCATGGTTGAGTTTATAGTGGTAATCGATTTATTTACAAAGTTTAATAGAAGCCAACCCAATTGGCTTCAACTCTATCATTCTGTACACAGTGGTGTCTAACACCAACCCTTCTAATGGATGATTCGATCTTCTTTTATCCCTAGTTCTCTTACCCTTAACCCATATGGTATATATGGCTCGCTTAACTATCTAGTTTAAACTGTCAACTCCTATCAGTCTGATAATTGAATCTCATCCGGAAACCTATACGGCTTATAGAGGTTTAATTTGTCACAACTCGGAAGAATAGTATTTTGCTTTAGATTTCAATTTTCATGCGTTTGAAGGAGGATAGAAAACCTCATAATCTTTATAACTTAGTGTTTGTAAGTGGAAATTTTACGCCATTATATGTTACATTGCACATTAATCCGTTTATAAGCATGGTTTGTCGGTTTGTTTATTTGTCATATAATATGAAAACATCCACAACCTAGTATCTACTAACATGCATTTCATGGACCGTTAGTAAGTGCCGAGTCTTCATCGACCCAGTAAAAATACAAATACTCAAATTACATGTCTTGAATCTTCGCCTTCATGGTGGTTCATCCTCAGCTCTTCATCATCACTAATTTGTTATATTTATGAAAATTGCATCCTATATAAATTTTCTAATAAAAATAAACTCGTTCAAAGTGACCTTTACAACCCCATCGAATACAAATTCAAAACTAATTCCATGAACTACATAATCATCACATAAAAATACAACAAATACATTAATATAATGGCATAAATACTCAATTTAATATATTGATCCAATCAATATAAAATTAATCCATTTAGAATTAATCCAATTAATTCACATGATCGATAATTTTAATTTATTCCGGATGAAAATAAATATTTTATTAAACCAATTCCCTTACCATATTTTTATTTTAGTCAAATTAAATCCAATTTGAACTACGGAAAATTAACTTACCAAAATACGAAATAAAAATGGAGTCGGAAAAAATTGGCCCGGGCCAAGCCCGTGACCTGGCATCACAACCAGGCCTTGGCCTAGAGGGTTACTGCCCCATGATCACTACTTGCCGAGTGAAGGCAGCCTGCTGCCGACCGCTGCCGCCAGCCTCCCAACAGCACTAAGCAGCTGGGTCTGGCCATTTTCCCAGCTCGTCTTCTCGTCCTAAATAAAAAATAATATTTTTCTAATTTTTAAATTACACATATAAATCAGCTTTTTAAAGTAGATTTATATTGTAACATAAAATCATGAAAAATAAATTTTTCGATGAACAATTAAACAATAACGATTATACGGTCGCATAGACCTCGCTCCAATACCACTGTTGGGAGTTGGGGCCTAAAATCAAAGGTGCAGTAGGGTAAACAAAATTGATTCAATCAATAAACCGAAATCCTGGACAAGATCGATCAAGCATCATTTATAAGAATAACAAAAATCAAAGTATGAATTCAGAAATTATACCCTTGAAGACCTTTGATTAAATATTGATGAACAAGATCGAAGCTTTCACAAAATTCCGAGCACCGAAGATACAATACCTCTACAGATCACACGTCGGAAAGTTGATTGGAATTATCTTGTATCTTCTTGTTCTCCAAAAACACAACTAGAAGAAGATAATATGAGCTTATTTGTTATATATGAATACTCTAAGTGTACATCTCTAATTTTGTTTCAAGAACACACTTTAAGTACAAGTGTATTGAAAATTGAAAAAAAATCTCTCCCTTGCTCTATTATGCTCTAATCCGAATAATCATGTAATGGAGGAGGATGGAGTTTGATGATATATGAATCAATCATGCTTCAATACATAGGAAAAGCCCCACTTAATAAAATACAACATGTGTATAAACTGACGTGCCATATAATCGAATCATATGAACACCATGATAAAACATGGTGATAAGTTACCATGTGAGAAGGGGAGCTATAAATAATGAAGGTTGCTTCGTTTCGGCCCGTGAATTGGACCGTCGTGTGTCTATTCTGATACATACACCTTAGTACGTTTTCAATATATTAGTACAATTAATTAATCTAATCAATTAACTATGTTAGATATAATTTCTAAGAAATAATATGAATAAAATTAATTACAGACTAAGTTATTTAATTCAAGAGCCAGATTCAATTTATCAATTAAGTTAAACTAGAATTCAATGTCTTTAAATCAAGTGAGAATAAGCTTAATATAATCCATCATTTATCACGTGTGTATGATTTTGTAGGTTTGTCTCAGTTAGCAATGGGAGGATCTAAAGAGTGTTAGCACCACCTAGCCAGTTAGTGGCCTACACTGTAACCCAACTGAGAACGAATGATAGAGGTCATTCCAAAACCTTTATATTATGAACAACATATACATATAAACCCTTAAATCATATGTCCCGATCAAGTATTAGGGTCGGGGTAATGTCAAAACCTTAATGTAACTTGACTCTATACATTTGTTAGTATAAACCGAGATCACCAAGCTCTCGTATATCAAGTACAACTAGCTCTAAATGTGTTGGCCTAAGACTTATGATCTGATTTACCACTAACCGCATAGGACATCTACCTGTTCACTTACAGGAGAAAGAATCTTATGTTGGTATTTAGTAGAGACTACTACTTGCCCACCAAGTTGCACTTAGAGGCTGAACCCACCAGCCGATGATTGTATCGAACTACTCTAGTGACTAACATAATGTCAAGCACATCTCCTACTGAATCCTCAAGTCAAAGGTTCACGTACACCTATCACAACCTTTCTATTCAGTCATTGACTATCTCAGAGTGAAACCCATGTGACCGAATGTCGAGGTTGGCGCGTTTTCGATCATCTATGGTCCATTGTTCACACTCTTTCTCGAGCATCTTGGCATGAGCTTGGCCTTCAATACTTGTTGCAGGATTTACCTTCATGATCTTTATGGGGCCTTCTTGAATGACAAAGATCATCTCTTTATGCATGGCGGCAAGATGAGCCTCCATCCTAATTCTCCAGTCATCAAACTCGTTAATAGAAAACATTGGTACCTTGTTAATCAGTGAGGTATCCATGTTTAAGATTAGGAAGGATAAAGAAGTTTTCAAAAATGAAGTGATTTTAAGGATCTAATTCGGTTAAAAATGCGACTGATTCTTTTTAGAATCAACCGTTCCGATACCACTTGTTGGTCACTAAGTATACAGAATACAGCTTGGAAAGATTTCAACAACAAGCTGTACGATTTCAGATTAGAGTGCGTAGCGGAAGTTTTGAAATAGTAAGTTGCTGTAAATACAACAACTGGGCTAATCTCCTGTTTGCTTGGTGCGTACAGGATTTTTGAAGTATACCTAAAAAAATCACAATAATGAAAGTAGTAGATGCAGAAGGTAATTAACACAGTAATTAAAGTGGTTCGAGGTAAACCCCTCTACGTCCACTGGTCCACCACACATGAGTAAAATGTTTTATCATAAACACTGCGTACACAACTACGTCTCTATAATCAAACCTATCCTTGTATCGTTCACACAGATTGATACAAAGACTGTAGCTTTCAACCGTTCACACAGATTGGTCAAAGCTAACTCTTGACTTGCTTCTTCACACACAGTTCCAAAGCTTCGTCTTAGTCATCCCACATAGGTCGGAATAACTTCTTTAGTTCACATAGAACTAGGTTTTTACTCAAAGGTAAAAGGTAAAGTAACTAGGTAATAACAACAGCTTGACTATGAAGATCTTGAGCTGATGATGGCTGTTCTTGATTGACTGAGTATATTTCTTCTTTTCAGATATGAATGATACTTGAAGAAATATACTTTGCTCTTGTAAGCTTGATCTGATGATATTGAATATTTAGTTGATATATCGTTTTTTTATTGCTTGTAAGCTTGTATACCTTAGGTTCTTGGATGAACTGATCTTCAAACTCTGGGATATATATAGCCTCTGAATAGATCCGTTGGAAATAGATCCATTGAGCCTATAGTCCATTTCAACGTGTTTGAGTTTTTGAATAAAATACGATCCGATTTTTGCTCCTTGATTGAAGATATGTGTCGGCTAGATTTAAATACTTTATCCCTTCAGTATTTAAATACTTCTTTTCAAACGGGACTTGACTTTAGCGAATAAGGCAGATTCCGTTTCAACTGTATTCAGTCCTATTGGATAAGTGTTGAAGGACTCAACACTCACAGCCTGTATTCTATATCCAACATAATGCTGTAGGCTATCTTAGTGCTGCAGTATGGAGAGATGCTGTATGAATATTTCAGGACAGCTTCCATACTTGGTATCATACCGACTGATGAGGTTCTAGCTGTATGATGGCACTTTATACTTTTGCTGTATTCAAGAGGAGGCACTTGACATCTTTCTGTATGATTGACTTCAGGACAGCAGCTTGCTGTATATTGGTACTTTGAGAAGACTTCGATATAGGATTGTTTATCTTAACAATTTCGATCGTCTTCGGGACAGCTGCTTGCTGTTGGCACTTTATCAAAACTTCGATACAGGAATGTTTATCCCAATAAGGATGATGTGCTGGTCTGTAGCTTTATGATGGGCTCAATGACTAATGAGCTGTAGAGAGCGCACGAGAAAATGACTTCTGCTAGGCATATTCTCGCACACTTCACCGAGCTTTATGGAGAGCAGAGTAGGACTGCTAGATATAAGATATCGAAGCAGTTATTTAGTGCTAGGATGAAGGAAGGGGAGAAAGTAGGAGACCACATCCTCAAGATGATCTCTATGATTGAGAGGCTCGAGGTGCTCAATTTTCACATGGATTTATCCCTCCAAATTGATCTCATCCTTCAATCTCTACCTGACTCCTTCATGCAGTTTATAATGAATTTCAACTGTAATGAAATTTCGTGTACATTAGCTCGGCAGATGAACAAACTGGTGACAGCACAGTCTAACATGAAGACTAAACCGAGGGAGGCTGCTCTTATGATTTCTTCTGGGCCTCGGAGGTCCAAGAATAAGAATAAAAAGACCTATGAGCAGTATAAACCCAAGAAATGGGTGCAGAAAGGCAAGGGCAAGGCCCTAAAGGTTCAGAAAGTAGGCGGTCCAAAACCTACAGACAAATATCTTGAATGTGGTGAGCTGGGACACTGACGTAGGACTTGTCCCAAGATCAATGGCGCATCAGGTATGGAACTTTTTGTTTTTGAAACTAATCGTTCCGCTACTGTATATTCTGCTTCATGGATTCTGGATTCAAGTGCTACTTCTCATATTTGTACTATGAATCGTGATCCGAACGGCAGTAGGCAGCTTGAAGCTGGGGATGTGATGATCACTATCGGAAGTGGACAAAGTGTCGAGGCAACCGATATTGGATCACTCCTACTGTGTTTGGATTCCGGTATTGGACCGGAAAGGATTTTCTTTCTTCATTGTCAATAGTAGTTGTGAAATTTATTTTCGAAATAAACTGGTTGGCACAGCTACATTGGTGAATGATTTATATCATCTAAACTTACAAAATAAATAAACAGTGAACACTATAACTAGGAAACATGGCAGGCATGATACTAATCAAGCTCTTAAGTGGCACCTTAGACTTGGTCACGTTGGTTAGGCCAAGGTTAACAAAATGGAGAAATATTGACTTTTAAGTCCATTGGATGTAGAACTCTATCCAACTTGTGAATCCAGTCTTAGAGGCAATATGACTAAGTCCCCCTTCACAAGGACATTTGAAAGGGCTGCTAAAAAACTTGGGTTGGTACATACCGACATTTGTGGTGGTTTGGAAGCCGCCCGAGATTGATATTAATATTTCATAATGTTCACATATGATCATACTAGGTATGGTATTGTGTACTTAATGAAATAAAAATCCGAAGCCTTTACTAAATTCAAGGAATTTAAGGCCCTTGTTGAAAAACAGACTGGATGTCATCTCAAGGCACTTCGGTCCGACCTAGGTGGCGAGTATATGAGCACCGAGTTTGATGAGTTCCTTAAGGAACAAGGAATAGTTTTACAATTCATGCTTCCAGGAATCCCACAGTCAAATGGTGTTTCATAAAGGAGAAATCAAACTTTGTTGGACATGGTCCGCTCCATGTTGAATTACACTGATTTACCAATTTACCTGTGGGGGTACGCCTTACTTACCACTGCGTATATCCTTAATAGATGTCCTTGCAAATCCGTTCCTATCACTCCGCATGAGATGTGGAAGGGTAAGAAACCAAGTCTTAGTCACATAAGGATTTGGGGATGTCCAGCCTATATCAAAAAGGCTAAGGTGGTCAAACTGGAAGCAAGGTCCGTCAAGAGACATTTCATTGGATACCCAGAGGACTTGATGGGTTATCTATTATACATGCCAGAAGACCATAGGGTCGTTGTGGCTTTACAAGCGCACAAAGAAATGTCCTGAGGTGACATCTGATCAGAGATCACGAACCGAAACTATTGTAACATAACCTCCACTTCGAAGGTCTGATAGGGTGTCTCACTTACGAGAGGTATGAATATACACATGTCGAGGAATTGGGTCTCCACGACGTACCTGATATCCGTGAGGACGACCTATCACCTATAACCAAGCGATAGTGGATGTGGACTCCAATAAATGGCAAGAATTTATGGAAGCTGAGATAGACTCGATGCATGCCAATCAGGTGTGGACTCTATTAGATTTACCAACTGGCAAGAAGCCTATTGGAAGTAAATGAATCTAAAAGAGAAAGACTGGTGGGGATGGCAAGGTTGACGCCTATAAGGCCAAGCTTGTCGCAAAGGGTTATACCCAAAAGTAAGGGATCGATTATCATGATACATTCTCGCCCGTAGCCATGATCAAGTCGATTCACATGATGCTTGCCATTGCTGCCCATTGTGATTATGAAATATGGCAAATAGACGTCAAAACGGATTTTCTAAATAGATACCACGAGGAGGACATCTACATGGAGCAGACTAAGGGTTTTGTGTCCAAAGCTAATATTTATAAGGTGTGTAAGCTGCAACGATCCATTTATGGGCTGAAGCAAGCTTCTCGGAGTTGGAACATTTGATTTGACGAAGCAGTCAAATACTTTAATTTCGTGCAAAACGAGGAGGATCCATGTGTCTACAAAAAGGTCAGTTGGAGCAACATTGCGTTCTTAGTACTATATGTAGATATTCTACTTATGGGAAATAACGTAGCAATACTCAGCACTGTGAAAGCTTGGCTTTCTAAAACATTCTCCTTGAAAGACTTGGGAGAAGCTTCCTATATTCTAGGGATCCGTATTTATAGAGATAGACCGCAAAGAATGATAGAACTTTCCCAAGCCTTCTATATAGATAAGATCCTGAGAAGATTCAAGATGGATGAATCTAAAAGAGGGTTCCTTCCCATGCGACATGGAATTCATCTCACCACAAAAATGTGTCCTCAAAGTGAGGAAGACAAAAGAGAGATGAGTAAGGTGCCCTATGCCTCGGTAGTGGGTAGCCTCATGTACGCTATGTTGTGCACGAGATCTGACTTAGCCTATGCTGTTAGTATGGTAAGTCGTTTTCAAGCAAACCCAGGAAGGGGACACTGGACTGCCGTCAAGAACATTCTTAAGTACTTGAGAAGAACTAGAGATATGGTACTTACTTACGGTGGTGGAGAAATGAAGGTGTTTGGATTCACCGATTCTGATTTTCAAGGAGACAAGGATTCTAAGTCGACATCGGGGTATTTGTTTACTCTCAATGGAGTAGCAGTATCTTGGAGAAGCTCTAAGCAAAGCGCTACTGCAGATTCCAACTGCCAAGCAGAGTACCAAGCTGCCTTAGAGGCTAGCAAGGAAGCATTTTGGATGCAGAAGTTTGTGCAAGAACTTCAAGAGGTGCCTAATGTGGAGATGCATATATCACTATTCCGTGATAATGATGGAGCTGTCGCCCAAGCCAAGGGCTCACCACAACACCAAGAATATAGAGAGAAAGTATCACATCGTTCGAGAGATGGTTGAAAAAAGATATATTTCGTTGCAAAGAGTACACTCAGAAGACAATGTCTCTGACCCGCTGACTAAGCCGTTATCTCAGGCTGTCTTGGAAAGACATCTGAAAAACATGGGTATTGTAGGGGATGAGAGAGTAGGGGCATTGTACTTGAAATTATGGAATAACTAATAATAGGCAATATGATTCATTCATTGTTTATTGTATTTCAAATGCATTCTTGATTTGGTAAACATTGAAGTGAAGTCCATGTAAATAAGAGAAAATGTTCCACTCTCGTTATCGAATAAGAGAAAATGCCCTGGAAGTGTTTAAAGCTTGTTTACATAAACCGTTCGCAAGTCGATAAACTTAGTTGGGCATTAAGTTTTGAGTAAGACTTGTATAATTGATGCTAGGACATGTGCATGTCTTGATAATATAGTTATAAGGATATTGGTGGGACCAGTGTACTCGAACATGACTCATACTTGATTCAGTCACACGGTAATCACTCTTGGAGAGTCAATGACGAATCTAAAGGTTGTGATAGTATACGTGGACCTTTGACTTGAGGGTTCAGTAAGAGATGTGCCTGTGACGTTTAGTTTGTCATTAGAGTAGTTAGATCCATTTGCTTAATCGCTGGGTCAACCTCGAAGTGCAAACTATATGGACAGGTAGCAGTCTTTACTATATGCCAAGAAAGGATTCTATCTCCGGTTAGTGATGAGACGAATGTCCTATACGGTTAATGGCAAATAAGATCAAATGTCTTTGGACAAAGCATTATGATCTAGTCGTATTGGATACACTAGTAATCAATCGATCTTGATTTGCATTAATGCATGTATAGTGTCTAGTCAGCAGTAGGGTTTGACTTTACCGTGACCCGAAGACTTGACCGGGACATCTGATGAAGGGTCTATACGTATATGGTATTCACGACATAATGGTTCTGGAATGATCCCTTCATTGGTTCTTAGTCGGGGTTTACAGTGCGGCCCGCTAGGCTGGCTAAGTGTTGCCCGCACTCATTTGTTCCTCCCAATGCCGGCTGAGACGGACCTACAGAGTCACGCATCAGGATCGTTGATGGATAAATGTGAATTTATTATCTCTCTATTAATTATAGATATTGGATATCTAATTATGATTTATTGGATAAATCAAAATAGCGGCCTTATAAATTGAAATTAAGTTACTGGATAATTAATTTAATCCATAAATAATATTTCTTAGAGAAATGTATTTGTATTTGATATCATTAATTAATTGGATTAATTAATTAGTATAAATAAATTGGAGATAAAACGGAGTGTATTTAACAGAGTCGTTTGACGAACGTCCGGTACACGATCCGAGTGACTCGGCTCTTTTCTCCCATCTCCACATGGGCCGCCCCTCCGTCCTCTTTCTTGGTGGTTTTCTCATGTTGTCATTATCTTTCATGTGATCCCACCATTATATTTTAAACTCTTGATATAAGATATTATAAGGTAGGATCTTATCATGTAATGAGAATATATATATATATATATATCTCAACAAAGAAAAGATAACAACACTGTAATACCCGGTTGTGAATTCATTTATCATTACTCAGTAACTGTCACTCATGATTTTTTTTCACTCAGTAATACCCATTCATCACTCATGTTCATTCAGTTGTAACCATCATTCGGTGTACTTTGGAATCACGTATCAGTTGCTTTTCGTCACTCATCACTGTTTGAGATCAATCCGAGATTATTGTCATCATCATCACAATTTTGGGTTTCAGTTTAAGAGGTAGCGCACGCTACATATTCTAGTTAGCCCGCGCTAATGAGGTGCAAGTAACGCACGCTATGATTCAGTATTAGCGCACGCTAGCGCAAGTGGGCAGACAATCCAGAAGGTACTGGGCTGATTTGGGAAATTCGTAGCGCACGCTACGAGTGGTAAGTAGCGTACTAGTAGCGCACGCTAACGCGTGCGCGAGCAGGACGAGGTTCGACTTCGCTTTTGAGTATCAGACATCAGTTAGCGCACGCTAACAATTTGGGATAACGCATTCTATCGGTAAGGTGTTAGCGCACGCTACCAAGTCGTAGCGCACGCTAGCGAGGCATTTCAGAGCTCACTGGACTGCCCAGTAAACCGCTAGCGCACGCTAAATATCAAGTCATAGCGTGCGCTAAGCTGGGACAGTATAAATAAGGCAGTTCAGTCCAACCTTCGTCATTTCTTCATTTCTCAACCTTTTCGGACGAGCTTGGGCGATTCGGAAAGGTCTTTTCGAGATGCAATCATCTAGCATCATCTTCAAGCTCCTAAGTTGGATTAATCATCATCTAAATCAGTTTCATCACTCCAAATCAAGGTAATGATTCTTGGATCTAGAATTTTGGATCTTGGGTGTTTTGCTTTCGATCTCTTCGTGTTAAATCGATATTATGTTGGAATATGTTAGATATGGATTATCTATCATGGATACATGTATTTCTACGGATTCATTGGTGTAATCTTTGGAATTTGTGAATAATTGAGGAATTGTTCAAGAACCCTTACGGGTTGACTTTGGAATTTTGGGGATTTTCGACTAGATGTTGTTGAATATCGATTTAAGTATTCCTATTGGATTATTGATAATATTCATGAGGTTTTGTGGGTTTGAATCATTCATTGGAATTTAGTTTCGGATGTAATTTAGTTTTGGTTGTAAACGATTGGAGATTGTTTACGACGCGTTTGTTTAAAAGCCCCAATGAGTTTCGGGTATTATTCTATCGACTTTTGAGTTGGTTGTGATCATGCTTGATTTGTGTATTAAGAGAATTGTTGGTATTTGTGTTGTTTAAGGTTGTTCGAGCGGCCGATAATTTCATTAAGGACGTTGATCGTGGAAATACCTTCTCGCCTTCGGTTTGAGGCAAGTTTTATACTTGTACTAGTCAATGAGATTAAATGTCATCATATATGTGTATGAATGTGTTGTATCATTCCGAGACTTAGTCTCTTCATGAATTTATTGATATCAAGAGATCGTTCGATACGATACCTTTCGGCAATTATGCCAAATGTTATTATTGTTCGTTAATGGCCGATTCAAGGCATTGTGATACTCGTCATTAATGTCATTGTCGATAGCCGGTTTGCGGTGTCGATGTATCGATTTTTGTTGATATTGATGTCAATCCAAGACATCATTGAGATCATTGTTATTCCTGTTGGGGTTGTCATTAAAACTGTATTGGCCGATTAAAGGTATCGGCGTATTCATTTCTCATCTTCGTCGTCGGTAACCGATTAAAGGTGCTGAGGCATCCTTCATATCATTGTTATCGATCGCCATTCTCGTGCAAATCGAAATGTTCAATCATTCACTGTATCATTGGTATCGATTGACCTTTCTAAGGCAATCGAGGTATTCACTCATTCATCGTATCATTGTTATCGATTGACCGTTTTAGGCAATCGAGGTATTGAATCATCCGCTGCATCATTGTTATCGATTGACCGTTTTAAGCAATCGAGGTATTGAATCATCCGCTGCATCATTGTTGTCGGTTGGCCGTTCTAAGGCAATCGAGGTGTTAATTTGGGATCACAAGGACGGTGTCTATCCGTGTTACTATCATCGTGTTGGCCGACTCAAGGCAAAGACACTATCATTCATTATGATACGGCCGCGCGCCGTGGCTTCGACCTTATTGTGATACGGCCGTGCCGTGGCCGCCCTTATTGTGATACGGCTTCGCGCGTGGCTTCGCCCTTATTGTGATACGGCTTCATGCCGTGGCTTCGCCCTTATTGTGATACGGCTGCCATGGCTTCGCCCTCATTGATCTGACTTCGCTTTGAATTCAGGTGTCTGTGATATTTGTTAACTTCCGCTGAACGACTTTCAGGCCTTTTGTAATGTCTTGGTATTTTCATTGGAGCCTTCGGGCATTATGATTCATATTAAATTCAATTCTGGTTTGGTTCATGTCGTTTAATTCATTGTGGTATTCTGTGATTATGATTCGCCGTTGGGCATTTATGTTCTAATCATTTAACAGTATTAATAGTATGCCGTGGGCATAGTATTTCACGAATGCTCGGTTCTTACCTTGGTTTGTGAGCATCTCGTATTATTATCATCATTGTACCGTTTCATTCTGCCTTTGGATGCATATCATGTTATACATGTATTTGATGTTCATTATCTGGATGACTGACCCCGTGGGGGCGGAACATGTTTTTCATGTTTTAGGTAATTGCGAGGAGAGAGTTGAGACACAGGGACATGATGGTGGCGACGAGGCATTCGAGCGATACTAGTCCGAGTTGTTCATTGTCGGTCAGTCAGTTGGAGTGTACTCCAGTCTTGTCAGTTGTTGTCGTGTTGTATTACCCGAACAGATGTTCGTGGATGTTGATGTATTTCATTTTTGGCCACTTTTGTCGTTGAAATTCCTTATCGGAATATTGTGTCAGATGTCATGGTAGGGACTATAATTTTCCCTTGTTGTGTTATTTAATGTATTTTTAGTCATGTTCGCCTGGTGGATCTCCTGGCGTGGGGTCCACGGCACTGTAATAACCCAAAAGGATTTGGGGGTGTTACAGAAATGGTATTGGAGATCTGGGTTGTGAGATACCCTGAGATGTGAGTTATGTGGTCCTACCGACGCGGTAGTAGTGGGACTGTCAGGTTATGACAATCTAGTCAGTCGGGTTTTGTGAGTCGTAATATTAGTGCGACTGCACGAGTCATTCATTCATCGAGTCGTCGTCAGTGAAGACTAGTATCGCGAGACCTCGAAGCTTCGTATGACCTGTGTAAGGACTCGATTCTCTTTATGTTCATACATTCATCATGTCATTAATTGTTCATGCTTTGCTGAAACCTATATGTGATATTAGTGTTATGATTGATTCACGACTAATTGTTTTGAAGCACGTGTGACTTGTGTAAGCATTAAGGATCAACTCATTTATCAGTTAATAGTCCTCAATCATCATTTTGATCTCATCACTCAGTTAATTCATTCATCACACAGTCAATATCATCACTCATATAATTCATTCATCACTCAGATAATTCATTCATCACTCAGTCAATATCATCAATCAGATAATTCATTCATCACTCAGTTAATTCATTCATCACTCAGTCAATATCATCACTTAGATAATTCATTCATCACTCAGTTAATTCATTCATCACTCAGTCATTATCATCACTCAGATAATTCATTCATCACTCAGTTAATTCATTCATCACTCAGTCAATATCATTACTCAGATAATTCATTCATCACTCAGTTAATTCATTCATCACTCAATCAATATCATTACTCAGTAATTCATTCATCACTCAGTCAATCTCATCGTTCAGTTAATTCATTCATCACTCAGTCAATCTCATTGTTCAGTTAATTCATTAATCATTCAGCCCATCTTACGGTTGAGTTGTTGATCTTGAGGATCGAATTTTCAACCTTGTTAACTTGTTCAAGGTAATCATATTACCTCATTTGATGTTTCATACGATCTTATCATACTCCGACGTAATGTCGACGATCATTTCATTAAATCATTAATGCATTCATTGTGCGAGAACGTGTATGCCCATTATTGTCACTCTGTAACGTAATCATAATGCAATATTCATGCGGAATCTATAATCATCATGTGACTTTCCTACTTCAGTATGGATAGAGCTGTCAGAGGATGCACGGGAAGAGGCCGCGGTGCGGGCCGGAACCCGGGACCTCATGTGCATGCCCACACGAACGCGAGGGATATCATTAATTCATCGAATAGCGAGGCTACTCATTCATCCGCAGATAATCATTCACTGTCAGGGAGTCGTAACCGAGAAGCAGCTCACTCAGAAGGTGCTCGGGTTGACCCATTCATATTTATGCAGGGCATGATGGCCCAGATGACTCAGATGACGCGGATAGTGGAGACCATGCAGACCTCGATGGTTCGTGGTCCACCGCAACAGGGATGCCAGGTGCCATTTCATGGACAGACTGGAGGAGTGAATCAGATTGTTGGCGATATCTCTCATCAGATGCCGCCTACTTTTGAGGGTTCGTCGGAACCAGCTGATATTGTTCATTGGCTCGAGCATTTTGATAAACTCTTCGACATGGTTCAGTGTCCGGAAGAGAGTAAAGTGGCAGTAGCGGCTTATTACTTGAGTAAGGGCGCTTATTTGTGGTGGCTTTCTGTGAAACCCATCGATCGTGATTGTATTTGGAGTGAGTTCAAGACTCTCATGTTAGAGAGGTATTACCCGGCTCCACTTCGTGAAGCCAAGTTGTCAGAAGTTTTGAACCCCGAATCCGTCGAGGACGAGGGTGTTATTGTCATTGCCGAGAAGTTTCGTGTACTACTTCAGCTTTGCTTCACAATTATCCGTCGAGGCGGATAAAATTAAGTATTTTAGCAAGAGACTAAATCCGCAGCTTGAGGATGCGCTTGTTCAATCACAATTGTAATTCACTTAGTGAGTTCATCGGAAGGCTCTTGGAGCGTAACTTTGATCAAGGAACTTACTCAAGCATCCTTGATTTCTTTGGGTGAGAGGACTAGAATGTTTGGCTCGCCTGCAGGGACATCGGGCCCGACGCCCAAGGGGTCGCTTTCTAGTCATCTTCGTGGCCGGGATAGCATCTTCCCCTCGTGCATAGAGTTCGACCGTTGTTTGCTTTAATCGTGATTCACGAGTCACGTTAGTACCCGGTGTACGGTGCCAGCTATTGTTTGTTTTCTGTGTGGGAGACAGGGACACCGGCAGAAATACTGCAGGGGTTCTAGCGCCAGTAAATATCAAGAGAGCTCAAGGGCCTCGAGAGACTTCATTACTCCATCCCGTGCATTATCCAAGGGACCCTATCAGGCCTCGAGGGCCAGAGGTAAGGACATTCATCACCGGTTTGAACAAGTTAATTCTTGTTCGTTAGTAGTATAATCATTCATTTCGTTGTCGTTCATTCATTCATATAATTCATTCATCATACATCAATAATGTTGAGATTTGGCATCATGAAACTAATCATTCAATTCATGAGGAACAACGGTTCCAATAATTTCACTTGAACTATCACTCATGACGTTATTAATTCACCTTGGTGAGTCATTCTTAATCCTGGTCGGATTTATAGTCATTTATCATTCATCATTCATTTTAGTCACTTTCATTCTCGTGACCTTCTGAGATCATATTTAGCGGCGAGTTGATCTTCGGATATACCTTAAATCGTTGAGATAGAGGAGATCGATGATATGGAAGGATATCGATGTTGGGTGCATTTGAGATGTAACCTTGTTTTTGGATGACTGTGTAAATCTATCCGTAATAATGTATCGTGACTGTCGATCATTTATTGTTGATCTATTTTATTTTGATCATATTCGAGAATCTTGAGATTTGGGTCATTTGTTGAGAATTCGTCCCTTGGCATTGCACTCTAGATTTCGTGATAATTTGGGAAATCGTTCACTGTGATTCGAGACGTCAAGTCTTGGGGACTTGAGTGTACGATGGATTTGGTCCCGAGGACTATTTGGGCATTATTGTTTTCAGATCATGATGGATAGTTCATATCCCGAGTTATTTACCCTTAGTTTCGAGGACGAAACTTTTTTTAAGGGGGGGAGTATGTAATACCCGGTTGTGAATTCATTTATCATTACTCAGTAACTGTCACTCATGATTTTTTTTCACTCAGTAATACCCATTCATCACTCATGTTCATTCAGTTGTAACCATCGTTCGGTGTACTTTGGAATCACGTATCAGTTGCTTTTCGTCACTCATCACTGTTTGAGATCAATCCAAGATTATTGTCATCATCATCACAATTTTGGGTTTCAGTTTAAGAGGTAGCGCACGCTACATATTCTAGTTAGCGCGCGCTAATGAGGTGCAAGTAACGCACGCTATGATTCAGTATTAGCGCATGCTAGCGCAAGTGGGCAGACAGTCCAGAAGGTACTGGGCTGATTTGGGAAATTCGTAGCGCACGCTACGAGTGGTAAGTAGCGTACGCTAATTGTGCTGGTAACGCACGCTAAGTCACATTAGTAGCACCCGCTAACGCGTGCAAGGCAGAGGACAGTAGGTTCTGGACTTCAGTTTTTGAGTATCAGACATCAGTTAGCGCACGCTAACAATTTGGGATAACGCATGCTATCGGTAAGGTGTTAGCGCACGCTACCAAGTCGTAGCGCACGCTAGCGAGGCATTTCAAAGCTCACTGGACTGCCCAGTAAACTGCTAGCGCACGCTAAATATCAAGTCAGAGCGTGCGCTAAGCTGGGACAGTATAAATAAGGAAGTTCATTCCAACCTTCGTCATTTATTCATTTCTCAACCTTTTCGGACGAGCTTGGGCGATTCGGAAAGGTCTTTTCGAGCTACAATCATCTAGCATCATCTTCAAGCTCCTAAGTTGTATTAATCATCATCTAAATCAGTTTCATCACTCCAGATAAAGGTAATGATTCTTGGATCTAGAATTTCGGATCTTTGGTGTTTTGCTTTCGATCTCTTCGTGTTAAATCGATATTATGTTGGAATATGTTAGATATGGATTATCTATCATGGATACATGTATTTCTATGGATTCATTGGTGTAATTTTCGGAATTTGTGAATAATTGAGGAATTGTTCAAGAACCCTTACGGGTTGACTTTGGAATTTTGGGGATTTTCGACTAGATGTTGTTGAATATCGATTTAAGTATTGCTATTGGATTATTGATAATATTCATGAGGTTTTGTGGGTTTGAATCATTCATTGGAAGTTGGTTTCGGATGTAATTGAGTTTTGGTTGTAAACGATTGGAGATTGTTTACGACGCGTTTGTTTAAAAGCCCCAATGAGTTTCGGGTATTATTGTATCGACTTTTGAGTTGGTTGTGATCATGCTTGATTTGTGTATTAAAAGAATTGTTGGTATTTGTGTTGTTTAAGGTTGTTCGAGCGGCCGATAATTTCATTAAGGACGTTGATCGTGGAAATACCTTCTCGCCTTCGGTTTGAGGCAAGTTTTATACTTGTACTAGTCAATGAGATTAAATGTCATCATATATGTGTATGAATGTGTTGTATCATTCCGAGACTTAGTCTCTTCATGAATTCATTGATATCAAGAGATCGTTCGATACGATACCTTTCGGCAATTATGCCAAATGTTATTATTGTTCGTTAATGGCCGATTCAAGGCATTGTGATACTCGTCATTAATGTCATTGTCGATAGCCGGTTTGCGGTGTCGATGTATCGATTTTTGTTGATATTGATGTCAATCTAGACATCGTTGAGATCATTGTTATTCCTGTTGGGGTTGTCATTAAAACTGTATTGGCCGATTAAAGGTATCGGCGTATTCATTTCTCATCTTCGCTGCCGTAGAATCGATTAAAGGTGCCGAGGCATCCTTCATATCATTGTTATCGATTGGCCATTCTCATGCTAATCGAAATGTTCAATCATTCACTGTATCATTGGTATCGATTGACCTTTCTAAGGCAATCGAGGTATTCACTCATTCATCGTATCATTTTATCGATTGACCGTTTTAGGCAATCGAGGTATTGAATCATCCGCTGCATCATTGTTATCGATTGACCGTTTTAGGCAATCGAGGTATTGAATCATCCGCTGCATCATTGTTGTCGGTTGGCCGTTCTAAGGCAATCTAGGTGTTAATTTAGGACTGTCAAGGACGGTGTCTATCCGTGTGTTACTATCATCGTGTTGGCCGACTCAAGGCAGCACACTATCATTCATTGTGATACGGCTTCGTGCCGTGGCTTCGGCCCTTATTGTGATACGGCTTCGTGCCGTGGCTTCGGCCCTTATTGTGATACGGCTTCGTGCCGTGGCTTCGGCCCTTATTGTGATACGGCTTCATGCCGTGGCTTCGACCCTTATTGTGATACGGCTTCGTGCCGTGGCTTCGGCCCTCATTGATACAGCTTCGGGCTGTTTTGAATTCAGGTGTCTGTGATATTTGTTAACTTCCACTGAACGACTTTCAGGCCTTTTGTAATGTCTTGGTATTTTCATTGGAGCCTTCGGGCATTATGATTCATATTAAATTCAGTTCTGGTTTGGTTCATGTCGTTTAATTCATTGTGGTATTCTGTGATTATGATTCGCCGTTGGGCATTTATGTTCTAATCCGAATGTATTAATAGTATGCCGTGGGCATAGTATTTCACGAATGCTCGATTCTTACCTTGGTTTGTGAGCATCTCGTATTATTATCATCATTGTACCGTTTCATTCTGCCTTTGGATGCATATCATGTTATACATGTATTTGATGTTCATTATCTGGATGACTGACCCCGTGGGGGCGGAACATGTTTTTCAGGTTTTAGGTACTTGCGAGGAGAGAGTTGAGACACAGGGACATGATGGTGGCGATGAGGCATTCGAGCGATACTAGTCCGAGTTGTTCATTGTCGGTCAGTCAGTTGGAGTGTACTCCAGTCTTGTCAGTTGTTGTCGTGTTGTATTACCCGAACAGATGTTCGTGGATGTTGTTGTATTTCATTTTTGGCCACTTTTGTCGTTGAAATTCCTTATCGGAATATTGTGTCAGATGTCATGGTAGGGACTATGATTTTCCCTTGTTGTGTTATTTAATGTATTTTTAGTCATGTTCGCCTGGTAGATCTCCTGGCGTGGGGTCCACGGCACTGTAATAACCCAATAGGATTTGGGGGTGTTACAAACACCACCACTTTGAACTACACCATTCAGCCGAGAGCAAAAAGGAGAGAGGGCGAGAAATAATTTCCTTCATTTTGTTCATCATCTTTGAGGTGAAATACAAATAAGAAAATAGAGAGAAAAATTTCTATAGTAATTCCTAGCCGTGTTCCATCAAGAACGAATTACTGTAGATTTTTTCGGGTAACTTCCGACGCGTGTGAAGTAGAGACATCGTGCTTTCGGTGTTTGGGATGAAGGTATTTCATGTTCGTGCTCGGGTTCGTGAACATCATCAACTTATGAAGATATTATCAAAGGCTTCAAAGGTATGGGACTTTGATCCTTTATCTTCGTTAATTTATTTTCCATATATACATTACTTGATCGATCCTGTTTGGGATTATTTATAATCAGTTTTATTATTCCGCTGCGTACTCGTTTTTTGTATCCTGAATGCCAACAATTGTTCCCTATATATTGAGTATTTATGCTTATAGTATGTTGAGAGGAGGACGTGGGCGTGGTCGCGGTCGTGGACGCAGATGTAGACATGCTGAGAGGGAAGCTTCACACCCTGTTCCTGATTTGCTGTCAAATCAGGCTAACTCCAGTGTTGGCGAACAATAAGAGTCTGTCAATAATGAACGAGAGCAAACCGTGGAAGCTAATGCCAAACCTTATATTGCTGACATCCTTTGTCAGGTGGTCAACCAAATGACCCAATTTGCTCAAGTTGTGGACAGAATGCAAGTGGCGGTAGGGCAGCCGGGAGAGAGACAGCAGGGTATCCAAGACTTGAGAAATCGAGGAGAAATATGGCTACAGTAGGTGGCGAAGATGCACCCACCGAAGTTCGATGGTTTTTCTGAGATGTCGACATGGGATCACTGGATGAGAGAGCTGGAGAATGTATTTGTAGGGATTAACTGCCCAGACGACCGGAGACCCCCCATCGCCCAATATTTCCTCACGGGAGAAGCGCCCGAGTGGTGGGAAGCTATCCGACCTATCAATCATGATGCCAATCGGGGAGAGTTCAATCTTATGATGGAAGCTCATTACTGTCCTCGTCCGGTGAGAGAAGTCAAAGTTCGAGAATTGTTCTCCGCACAACCTTAAGATGTGTTGTGGCTCAGGGAATTAAGACATTTAATCAGCAGCTCCTGGTCAGAACTGACGCAGAAATGATGATTCACTTTGATATGAGAATGAAGCCAGAGATACAGAGGTACATGTCAGGTTTTGAATGCACCACTCTCCGCTAGTATCAAGACAAAGCTCTGCCGTATGAAATGAAAGAAGCAACTATGGAAAAGTTCTCTGAGTCCAAGAAATAAAAAGTTTCTGGTAGTTTTACAGAGCACAAGAGTAGTGGGACCCGTAAAGCCCAGTCATCTTTTCATTCATTCAAGAGGCATTCGCATCCATCAAAGGTGGAAAGAACTCCAGATCAGTACCAGCAATGGCAAATGCAGCCAGGAAATGATTTAACTATGGTCGGACAGGACATTATCGACATGATTGCTCACTTCCCTCCGTGATGTGTTACGAGTGAGGATGAGAGGGACATCATGCGGTGATCTGTGAAGAGGCTTCAAAATCTTTTGGAGCTCATACTTCACATCCAGTTCAGAAAGAGGCGAGTGTACCTCAGACGCAACAAAGTGTTCAGCCACCCCAGAATTTTGGCCGAAGAAGAGGTAGAGGACAGTACGACCAAAAATAAGCATCGAATGCTGGGTCCGCTCCTCCACACATTTATGATATGAGAAAGGCAGACAATCAGAATGCATGTGTCGCATCAGGTACCATTAAGATCTTTTCGCAACCAGATAGTGTTTTGTTCGATACAGGGGATACACACTCGTTTATATCATTATCTTGTGTTAATCGTTTGAACATTTCTTGTTTTCATGAATGTGAGCCTTATATTTTGGGTTTACCAAGTGGAGAGAGAAATGTGGGGAATTCAGAATCTAGAAATTTTCTTGTGTCGATTGGAGGAAAAGATTGGCCCTCAAACCTGATTGTGGTACAGATTCAAGGAGATGACCTGATTCGTGGAGAAGATTGGCTTAGCCGTTATGGATCTATTATGAACTACCGGAAGAGGAATATCTCGATGATAGCCGAAGATGGTTCCGAATTATTATTCGAAGGATGGAGACCAGGAAGCTCATGGAAAGTGATCAAAGTTATGAAAGTCGTCAAACTACTGAAGCAGGGCCGTACCGGGTACTGGTGTTATGCAATGAAGAAAGAAGAAGGAAAAGTAGAGCTTTCATCCATTCCTGTTGTGAACGAATTTCCGGTCGTGCTCCCTGACGAATTACCTGGACTACCTCCATGACGAGATGTAGAGTTTACCATCGAGTTAGAACCAGGAGCTATGCTGATTTTTAAGGCGCCGTATCATATGGAACCTACCGAGATGTATGAATTGAAGAAGCAACTGGAAGAATTACTGGACAAAGGTTATATTCAGCCAAGTGTTTCGCCCTGGGTTGCACCAGTTCTATTTATTCAAAAGAAAGATGGATCACTTCGATTGTGCATCGACTACTAAGAGCTAAACAGGATGATGATCAAGAATAAGTACCCATTGCCACGAATTGATGATTTGTTCGTAAATTTGTAAGGAGCAATAGTGTTCTCAAAGATTGATTTGAGATCGGGATACCATCAGTTGAGGATTAAAGAATCCAATGTTCCGAAGTCAGCATTCAGAACTCGTTACGAGCACTATGAGTTTGGTGATGCCGTTTGGTCTCACTAATGCGCCTGCTATATTTATGCAGTTAATGAATCGAGTGTTTATAGAGTATTTGGGCAAAGTCATAGTTGTGTTTATCGATGATAATTTGGTTTATTCCAAGAGTCTGGAAGAGCATGAATGGCATTTGTGGCTCGTTTTGAACCACTTGAGGAGCGAACAGTTGTATGCCAAACAGCCTAAATGTGAATTTTGGCTAAAGGAACTGATGTTCCTTGGTCATGTGGTGTTAGCGGAAGGAGTCCGAGTAGATCCCCAGAAATTCCAGATAATTTTGGAATGGAAGTCTCCTAAGAATGTGAAGGAAGTCGGAAGTTTCTTAGGACTTGCTGGGTATTTTCGCCAGTTCGTGGAAGAGTTTTCCAGAATTACCCGTCCACTTACTCGATTACTGTAGAAAACCCAAGAGTTTGAATGGAACAAGATGTTTCAGGCCAGTTTTAATGAACTAAAGAAGAGATTTACGACGGCTCCAATTCTAACACTACCACAAGGAACCGAATGATTCATAGTTTACAATGACGCTTCAAATCAAGGTCTTGGTTGCTGACTGATGCAGAATGAGAAGGTAATCACCTACGCTCCACAATAGTTGAAACCATATGAAGTAAATTATCCAACTCATGATTTAGAACTGGCAGTTGTTGTTTTCGCCTTGAAGATATGAAGACACTATTTATACGGAGCTCACTATCAGATCTTCAAAGATGATAAGAGTCTTAAATACGTCTTCAGTCAGAAAGAGTTAAACATGCAGCAGAGGAGATGTCTGGAATTGATTAATGACTATTATTTAGAAATTCTTTATCATCTAGGTAAAGCAAACATAGTGGCTGATGCACTAAGCCGAAACCCATTTCTATTCGAATGCTGGAGACGCTCACATCCCCATCCAGCATTCAACGAGAGTTGATTCATGAATGAATTGAAGTATGGATACAAGGTGTCCAAGGACAACTGTGTGTGATGGAAATAACTTCATCGTTGACCGATGAAATCAAATCTAAGCAATTGGATGATCCTGTGATAATTCAGTTACGTGATGAAGTGGGCAAGGGAAAGGCCCCAACCTTTGTAATCTCTGAAGACGGAGTTTTGAGATTTCAGAGTCCACTTTGTGTTCCCGATAATGATGTTTTGAACCAGACAATCATGAAGGAAGGTCACAGTACATCCTATTCTATTAACCCAGGCACTAGTAAGATATATAAGGACCTGAAGCAGAATTTTTGGTGGGGCAACATGAAGAGAGAGGTGGCAGAATTTGTCTCGAAGTGTTTAACTTGTTAGCAGGTTAAGATCGAACATCAGCGACCCGCTGGAATGTTGAAGCCACTACCGATTCCTAAATGGAAGTGGGAAGATATATCAATGGACTTTATCACCAATATGCCAATGACCAGGATGGGAATGAATATGATTTGGGTAATAGTTGATCGTCTAACCAAATCGGATCATTTTCTGGGCATTAAGAATACTTGGGGACCAGAGAGCTTGGCATGAGTGTTTATTGCGGAGATAATTCGATTGCATGGTACACTGAAAACCATTACTTCAGATCGAGATGGTCGCCTCGTGTCACATTTTTGGAAAGCGGTTCATTGAACTTTGGGAACCGAGCTGAACTTTAGCACAACTTATCATCCTCAAACCGATGGATAGTCTGAGAGGACTATTCAAACAGTAGAAGACATGTTGAGAGCTTGTGCCTTATATTGGTCGACTGATTGGTAAATTCACATACCGTTGATTGAATTCACCTACAATAATAGTTGCTTCTATCAAGATGGCACCTTTCGAAGCATTATACGGAAAAAGATATAGATCACCCTTATGTTGAGGTGATTCGTCTGACTTCATGGGGACGGAACCAGAATTGATAGTGCAGACTCAAGAGAAGGTAGCTCTGATTCGTGAAAGGTTGTTGACTGCCCAGAGTTGATAGAAGTCTTATGTCGAGGTGCACCGTCGCCCGTTAGAATTTGAAGTTGGGGATCATGTACTTCTGAAAGTTTCTTCTACCCAAGGAATTTTTCGTTTTGGGAGGAAAGGAAAGCTGAGTCCGAGGTATATCGGACCATTCGACATTCTTGAGAGAGTTCGGGAGTTGGCGTACAGGTTGGCCTTGCCGCCATCGCTAAGTCATGTTCATAATGTGTTTCACGTATCTCAGTTACGGAAATATGTAATGGATCCCAGTCATGTCATCGATTTCGGCGAGATCGAAGTAGCTAATGATAGCACGTTCGAGGAGAAGCCAATTAAGATACTCGAGAGTCGAGTCAAGCAATTGAGGAATAAACCCATCTCCTTGGTTAAAGTTCAATGGTCACGGCATGGAGTCGAAGAAGCAACTTGGGATACTGAAGATAGTATGAAGTCGAGATACCCAGAATTATTTTCATCTTAAGTTTCGGGGCGAAACTTCTTTTTAAAGATGGAGTATGTAATAGTCGGATATTTGTCATGTATTTTCACCCGTATTTGAATCTGGTGGTATTTGATTTTGTCGTACAATTAATCAAAGTATGATTTTCCGTATCAGTAATCCATTGTTCATATATGTGTGTTATAAAGGATGTTAATTCATGCATGTGTTTGCATGAGTTAGCACACGCTAATATACAGACTTAGCTGATATGACCCAAAATATACCTGCCGGGTTTATTGCGGTTCATCCCGAAATAACAGAACAAAGTCCGATTACTAAAGACCCAGTCTATTGTGTGAAGTTCCAATAGGTCCCACCGACCTAGTATACTACTTGGAGAGTAGAGCTCAGAGCCTAGCTCTACTAGGTGCAGCTCGGTCCCTACAAGTCTACCCCCACAGGTGTAGACCTGCCAAGTGTAGACCAGCAAACTTGGAGAGTGGAGCTCAGAGCCTAGCTCTACTAGGTGCAGCTCGGTCCCTAAAAGTCTACCCCCACAGGTGTAGACCTGCCAAGTATCGACCAGCAAACTTGGAGAGTGGAGCTCAGAGCCTAGCTCTACTAGGTGCAGCTCGGTCCCTACAAGTCTACCCCCACAGGTGTAGACCTGCCAAGTGTAGACCAACAAACTTGGAGAGTGGAGCTCAGAGCCTAGCTCTACTAGGTGCAACTCGGTCCCCACAAGTCTACCCCCAACAGGTGTAGACCTGCCAGGTCTAGACCAGCAGGTCATCCCACATGTCAGCTCTCCTAGATGACATCATATTCAGGTCTGTTAAAGAACTTGGTCCACTAAACCCAGCTCTTAAGCAAACTCAACTGAACTACCGACCTGGAGTAGGTCGGAGGGCGGATGAGCTCGGCATTCCCAGAGAAGAACTTTCCCGAAAAGGAGATCCGACCGCCAAGTCTATTTTATGAGCTCATAACTAGATAGACCTCGGCATCGTCAATTAGGCAAACTAGAAAGAGTCCAGCTCAAATAGGACAAGTTCCCTGGAAAGCTGGGATTTCATCACAAAAGTAGAATCCCTGATTTTCAGGGACATACCCCTGAAAATCAGGGATCTCCCCCAATTAAAGGCAGGATTTCAGGGACAAGTTTCCCTCTCTGCTATAAATATGAGAAGGCCTGTCCTCCTTCGAGGCCAAGAGAGAAGAAAACACATACATACATTACATTTGGATTTCTCTAGAAACCTGTTCGAGCTTAAGCATTGGAGAGTTTGTGCCGGGACCATTCCGTCGTCTTCTGCAGGAACTCCGGTGGTTTTCTAGCTCGGAACAGAGGGAGCAATCTGATTCTTGGTGGCCGATCAGCTCGGATACATCAAGTGGCGCCGTCTGTGGGAACGAGTGACATCGAGTCATTCATTGAGTTGAGATGTGAGACTTATTATTCATACCTGGATTCAACCTAACACGGATTCTTTCATTAGCTGCAAAGATAAGTTTTTATCAGCTATGAATTTTCCTTGAAGATAAGTTTTAATTATTATCCATTGCTGCAAGGTGAAATTCTTTAAGAAAATTTCATATCTTCTTATAGTTATGGGGTAAGAAGAACAGATGTGTTGATTTGGAAAGGAATCGGGACAAAGCTTTTTATTTTTAGGTCTAAATTAAAAGATCTAAAATCGCAGCTATACGTCAGCTTTATTTCAGGTGAAGTGCCCACAAATTTGAAGATCGGGTGACTCGCCCATAAATTTGATCGGTGAATCGCCCTCAAATTTGAAGACTGGGTGACTCGCCCATAAATTTGATCGGGTGAATCGCCTCAAATTTGAAGACTGGGTGACTGCCCATAAATTTGATCGGGTGAATCGCCCACAAATTTGAAGACTGGGTGACTCGCCCATAAATTTGATCGGTGAATCGCCTCAAATTTGAAGACTGGGTGACTCGCCCATAAATTTGATCGGTGAATCGCCTCAAATTTGAAGACTGGGTGACTCGCCCATAAATTTGATCGGGTGAATCGCCTCAAATTTGAAGACTGGGTGACTCGCCATAAATTTGATCGGTGAATCGCCTCAAATTTGAAGACTGGTGACTCGCCCATAAATTTGATCGGTGAATCGCCTCAAATTTGAAGATCGGTGACATGCCCATAAATTTGATTGGGTGAATCGCCTCAAATTTGAAGATGGGTGACTCGCCCATAAATTTGATCGGTGAGCCGCCTCAAATTTGAAGACTGGGTGACTGCCCATAAATTTGATCGGGTGAGCGCCCTCAAATTTGAAGACTGGGTGACTCGCCCATAAATTTGATCGGTGAGTTGCCCTCAAATTTGAAGACTGGGTGACTCGCCCATAAATTTGATCGGGTGAGCCCTCAAATTTGAAGACTGGGTGACTCGCCCATAAATTTGATCGGTGAGCCGCCTCAAATTTGAAGATCGGTGACTCGCCCATAAATTTGATCGGTGAGCCGCCCTCAAATTTGAAGACTGGGTGACTCGCCCATAACTTTGATCGGTGAGCCGCCCTCAAATTTGAAGACTGGGTGACCCGCCCATAAATTTGATCGGTGAGCCGCCCTCAAAGTTGAAGACTGGGTGACTCGCCCATAAATTTGATCGGTGAGCTGCCCTCAAATTTGAAGACTGGGTGACTCGCCCATAAATTTGATCGGTGAGTGCCCTCAAATTTGAAGACCGGGTGACTCGCCCATAAATTTGATCGGTGAGTCGCCCTCAATATACGGCCTTGCTCACTGCCTCTTATTATTTTGGCATCCGCTGTGTCTCTCGGTATAGAAGGCTTCAGCTCGGAATCCTTTCCTCTTGGTCTTAGCTTACCCTATCAGCACCTCGATCTTAAGATCGCCCCATCTATATCATGAATCCAAGATAGTGTGTCTATGAGGCCCATTATTGTAGTCTTAGCTTTGCTCATCAGCTACAAAATGAACAACTACATTGGGTCTTGTCATGTTTTAGAGCTTAACTTTTGCACTTATGGATAAAAAATTAAATAATAATAATAATAATAATAATAAATATTTAGTCTACTCTACTCGATCTCATTCTTCGCTCGACTAGAGCAGGGGAGACTGGATGATATGACCCAAAATATACCTGCCCGGTTTATTGCGGTTCATCCCGAAATAACAGAACAAAGTCCGATTACTAAAGACCCAGTCTATTGTGTGAAGTTCCAATAGGTCCCACCGACCTAGTATACTACTTGGAGAGTAGAGCTCAGAGCCTAGCTCTACTAGGTGCAGCTCGGTCCCTACAAGTCTACCCCCACAGGTGTAGACCTGCCAAGTGTAGACCAGCAAACTTGGAGAGTGGAGCGCAGAGCCTAGCTCTACTAGGTGCAGCTCGGTCCCTAAAAGTCTACCCCCACAGGTGTAGACCTGCCAAGTATCGACCAGCAAACTTGGAGAGTGGAGCTCAGAGCCTAGCTCTACTAGGTGCAGCTCGGTCCCTACAAGTCTACCCCCACAGGTGTAGACCTGCCAAGTGTAGACCAACAAACTTGGAGAGTGGAGCTCAGAGCCTAGCTCTACTAGGTGCAACTCGATCCCCACAAGTCTACCCCCAACAGGTGTAGACCTGCCAGGTCTAGACCAGCAGGTCATCCCACATGTCAGCTCTCCTAGATGACATCATATTCAGGTCTGTTAAAGAACTTGGTCCACTAAACCCAGCTCCTAAGCAAACTCAACTGAACTACCGATCTGGAGTAGGTCGGAGGGCGGATGAGCTCGGCATTCCCAGAGAAGAACTTTCCCGAAAAGGAGATCCGACCACCAAGTCTATTTTATGAGCTCATAACTAGATAGACCTCGGCATCGTCAATTAGGCAAACTAGAAAGAGTCCAGCTCAAATAGGACAAGTTCCCTGGAAAGCTGGGATTTCATCACAAAAGTAGAATCCCTGATTTTCAGGGACATACCCCTGAAAATCAGGGATCTCCCCAATTAAAGGCGGGATTTGTGGACAAGTTTCCTCTCTCGCTATAAATATCAAGGCCCGTCCTCCTTCGAGGCCAAGAGAGAAGAAAACACATACATACATTACATTTGGATTTCTCCAAACACATTCTGACTTAAGCATTGGAGAGTTTGTGCCGGGACCATTCCGTCGTCTTCTGCAGGAACTCCGGTGGTTTTCTAGCTCGGAACAGAGGGAGCAATCTGATTCTTGGTGGCCGATCAGCTCGGATACATCATTAGGGTACGCTATACTTTGAGCACTAGCGTATGTTTTGTCGATTATGGTAGCGCGCGCTATGTGAAGTCAACATGATTGAGACAATGGTTGGTAGGTGAGATCAGATCACGGATTTGGATAACGATGTGTCGGAATGAACCTGGACGGTTTTTGGAAAAGTTAAGTCAACGGTGTTTAACGTGCACTAGAGATTACAGTTAACGCACGCTAAAGCCATGGACAGTAGAGACAGTAAGCTTCGCGAGGCCGTTAACGTGCGCAACAATGAGTGTTAGCATACGCAAATCATGGTTTAACATACTTAATGGCTACATAACGTACGTAAGGCCAATGTATGACAACATCACACAAAATATTCACTTACGAAAGTTACACGGGTACAATAATTACAATTGCAAGAAATGGAACTTAACTGATGGACAACATGACCATATCAATAGAAAATTTACGTTCTATGCCGTTATAAAAACAGACACAGCCACCACAAATCGCACATCATAATAGTAAATCATTGATAACATTCTTTTCCAAAAAGTCTCCGATACCATTTGTCTAAATAGTAACATTTTAAATTTTGTAACATTTTAAAATGTGAGTTCATAAAATTTTTCCAAAATAAGAATGGAAAACACTTTTGGCACCTCGGGCTGTTTTACCAAAACTATAAAGAATAGATCAGAATTGTTTCTTTCTGAAATCATTTGCAAAACCATGATCCGAAATATCAAATTAAAACGTCATCGTCAAGAGAAATCATGTCGAAACAACATTACACGGGCTACAAAACCAACCGAAACCACGCAACACGACAATTTGGCACAAAATTAGTGTGCGCTGACTGACTCTACTTAGAAAGTTACTCCAAATATGAGTCTAAAGTTTAAGCCAAGTAAGATTTTCCATCTTTCACTATCTATAAATTTTTGAAAAGAAAAATCACATTTTGGTTTAAACAACAAAATTTATGGTGTGAAAGATTTTAAAATCGTATACTCGGGCTATTTGAAATTAACAACAATAGGCTAAAACCATTCTAAAATTCTTTCAAATATGACAAAAGATTGACGACGGTGATATTTACTAAAATATCGATGGTACTTCAAAATATTTCCTTCGTATTTCATCGCAAAGTTTCAATGGAAGTGCACGATCACTTTGTCAAAACTCAAAACGTTTATAATTAAAGCAATGTATTCGCTAAGTCACTACTTATACATACCGATAAAACAGTCACCAAAACTTTCTAGTTTAACTCAAATTGCGAAACACTTGCAAGTCATTTGAAAATACGCGTACAACAGGTATAGCTAACGATGAGCGTACACTAAGGTAGCAAGAAACAATCAATCAACTCTCTTCCTTGAAAATACACGGCCGGCTTGTCTAAAATTTCATAGAAATTTCAAAATTCATTGTAACCGCCGTTTAATTGTACTAGTAAAATGTTTGAGAAGATCTGATTTTCACAACATACTCAAGTCTATGAAATTTTCAGAAATATTATCAAATACACGCGTAGCCAACACAGTTATCAATAAAAACACATTTGTAGCAATTAGCAACAATGTCAAACATATTCGGTTCTCAAACACGTGCCTATCTAGCATTCAAATCATCATACTAATCAATACCACTCATGAATATAATCTTAGATTTAAACATGCGTCGAAACCATCCGTTTGCGTTTCCGACAATCTCGGTCGTCAATACGCCTCCTGGAACACAGTAATGTCCAGAGACTTCCACAACACGCCGTACCAACCAAAACTCAATCTACGAGTATACCCCAATTGCCATACACGTAATATACCACAAGTATCGAATACGGTTTCTATTTTACCTCCTACTTGCAAACAAAATTATACAACACAAAATATAAAATATAATGTATATAAGGGGAGACTTATGTCCATAGGTCGCACGAAGATGACGGTCGCCCATGATACTAATATAAACGAACAACACGAACGATATGATATGACAACGCACAAGTCGACTTGTTAACTGACAACTCAGGCGATGCAACAAAAAAAGACTCGACAAAACACGACTCGACTCGATCAAACAACCTAGGTTTCCACAACCTAAGCTCTGATACCATAAATGTAACACCCCCAGGTACCACCGGGAATATTACACGCCATAGACCCTTTTATAGAATGATCTACTAGGCTAACAACCATGATATGACAACGTTTGACTGGCCGAGATCAAACAGCTTACCAACACAGACCGATAAGGTCTAATATTAATTACAATGACCAATGAGGTCTCACGATTAAATCAACCCAAAAATAAACTCATTATTGTACATATCCACGCAGGGGTCAAAATACAATACAGCGGAAGACTGAAAATAACTCCACCATACAACAACATTCTTGATTAGTATCGCGGCTCGTCTTCTCCGATGCCGTCCCTGTGGTTTCTCCAACGAACTAAGCACACCTGAAATGTATGATACGCATTTCTCCCATTTAAGGGGTTAGCATTGAAATGGCTAGTACAAGTATTCAGTCTATATAGAATATATCACGCCAATATTAGCTATATTAAAGTAACGACAGTCGTGAAAGAAGTTCCCGAGAGGTTTTCAATATTTAAGGTACAGCTCAAGTCTTTGGAAATAATATATATATACTCGGGAGTTTTAGAAAACGACAGAAAGTCTTTTGGGACTTCAAGTTCAAGATTATAAAACCTTATTCGAAAATAATGGGGTCTCAGCCCAATTCTCGTTCATGTAACAAACATTTTTATAAATAAAAAATCTATATGGACCTCGAGTCCTTAGTTGCAAAACCATCACAAGACAAATGGGCCTCGACCCAAAGTCATTTTCCATAAAACAACCTTTACACAACTATTGGGATCTCAACCCATAATTTCATCAAACCACAGTACACGAAAATAATAACAAGTTCGTTTTCCAACACCAAATCATCACAATCAAGGAGTTAAACACTTACAACACATATCCTAGTGGCATTCCAGCCAAGTACCAAAATTCAATATCTAATCAACATCGATAACCAAAATGTTGTGATATTCCGGACATATCACAATTATCGAAAATATCAACATCATCCTCAAGATGAAAACCACACCTGGTAACCCGCGATCGTACCCCTTAGTATCGGCCCCTTAGTATCAACAATCATAATTCCTATGAATATGATTATGGTATCATTTTTAAGATTCTTGAGGTTATGTTAATTGTATATTGGAAAGATACAATGATATATGTCTTCGATTATGTCATTTGTTATAATCATGATTATGGAATCATGGTGTTCTTGATGTTCTTGATGTTCTTGGTATATATATCACATCAAAGAGGGAAATTTGATAAGATATATTATGGTTTTTAAGTATAATAATGGAATTGATGATTTATTGATTGTAGTGGTAGAATTTGTATGTTCTTGACGAAATACGAATCATGATAACAATTTTGAATCCGGAAAGATGATAGTTAATCTTATAACGAGATTCTCAATGGTATTGAATTATTTGGGTAGTTCGGATTGCCGATAGTATTGTCCTACCATAAAATTTATAATAATAAACAAGGAGGAATCATGTTAATTTGTATGAATTCGGAATAGAGTATGTTATGTAATCCTTGTTATCAAGACGAATTGATCGTTGATATGATTATCGGATTATGGAAACGTATCGTGGTTATGAGTTCATGATTGATTGATTCGGGTTGTTTGGATTTATGTTTAATCGGGATATTGTGGAACCGTTAGGTTTATTGATCGATTGTATTGATTGTTAAGTATGATCATAGAGTTGCGGTTTGTATTGTAGATATGAGTTCGTATTTGTTGAGTTGGATTATTTGGTTTCATATATGATCGAGGAATTGTTATGCTGTTGAGTTTGATTGATTGGTTATATCGGGAAGTGATTATTATCGAATATATGTTAATTGATTACTTCAAATAGGTTGTGGTAATTGATCGTTGGTTATAATCGTCGACTAGAAACTGTGTTGCGGTCGTGTTCGAGAACGTTCGTGAATCGCTTTGGCCGGGAGCTGAGGAGCTTGTACACGACAACAAGGAATTGGTAACGGCTTCATCATCGTCGTGTTGGTATCGAGGCAAGTTATTACTTCCTCAGTTTATAATATTTTATGAATGGTTTCAGTTTCGTTTCGTTTATGATGCATATAGCAAAGATTATTATTGTGAACTCTGGAGATTTGGATTTTATGTTGTTTTCCGATCTTGGGAGTTAAATCATAAGGTATATGATTTATTTCGCTTATTGGCATTTCAGGTATCGAGGATACATTATGATAAAGACGAGGATATGAGTATCTGCAGTCCATGATACGTTTGGATCGCTGAGCATTGCGGATAATCGTCGGTGATGATGACATCGAGATTGCTCTCGAAGGACTTGGGGAAAGTATCTAAAATTGATTCGGTTTAGTGGTAATGATTTTGATCATGCATATTGTCATTCATGTTGTTGAACATGAGGTCAGCCTAGTTGACTGTCAAATTGTCGTTGATGTCGAGCTCTTCATGTTGATGAACATATTGATTTGCATATGTGTATGCATACTCGTATTGTTTATGTTGCGTTGATCCGATGGGATCGTGTGATCTATGCTGAGGGTGCTAGATCAGATGTCCACCTTGTTATGGTCCGACGGGATCATCTTGGGATCTATGTTGAGGGCGCTGGATCATTGGACGGGTTCTTCCACCTCGTTATGGTCCGACGGGATCATCTTGGGATCTATGCTGAGGGCGCTGGATTGTTGGATTACCCAATGTTGTGTTGATGGAATCATGTGGAGAAATCCTTGTGCTGAGGGATAATAATCGCAAAACGCCCGAATCCCCCTCTAAGACCTTTTATCGGACACCTTCAAGGCGTCGATTAAGAACTCGACCAAAACGACGAATCTATACAATCCAACCATGGAATAACAAGGGAAATGATAGAATATATCTAAATAATCATCAATCCATCACAAACCTAAGTTATTATGGTTAAATCGGACGAAAACAACAAAACCCCCAATTTTCCCCAAACTAGGATTTTCAGAAAATCTGACCTGATTCGCTCGATCAAAGGATGTTATAGGGTGTATAATCGATGATATGAACTCCAGGACTTCATGGATTCATCGTCTCACAACATGCCTCCATACCCACCAAGACTCCAGCTGCAGAAGAGGAAGAACGAAGTGAGAAAAATGGGTGAAAACCCGTCTGCTGGCCTTATATAGGCAGCCTGCCGGCCGCCTTACGTACGTAATCGGCCATGGCATACGGCTGTAACCGGCCATGGCCGAACTGTCTGCCCAATTCTGCCGGCAGCGCTACGTACATGACCGGCCAAGGCTTACGTACGTAGCAGGCCTTACGGCCGTAGCTGCCAGGCCATTACGACCGTAACTCGACCAGGGGTGGCCTGGCCCCAAAATGCCCAGCTATGACTCGGCCGTGGCCAGCTCCGACGGTCCGAGCGACCCCGAAACCCGAACCTGAATATGAATCGAAGATACGGTTACGAAGTACTCGCAAAGACGAATCCAATCACTAAGAGAACACACGATTCCGACCACCCAAAGGCTCGAAATTTGACAACGGAAAGTAATTACCCCAAACTTTGGGAAATTACGAAAACGGCCCAAACGTCCGAAATACACGATGCACAATCGAAACACCAAGACAAAGCTCGCAACATGAATAAAAACATTAAATGAACTTACGAGAAACTCGAAACAACAGTTTCGGACGAGATTCGCAAGAATCGAACTCAAGTGCGGAAAAGCCGTTTAGGAACACGGAACTCAAGAAAACGATACCGAAACGAACTCGGATGACAAAAAGTGCAGAATTAATCATTCTCGGAATAACGGAACGGTCATAACAGAGTCGCTAAGATGATCTTCCGCCAAAAAAGAAAAATTACCGGAAATCGAAATTGTGGATATTACATATGGGTCCTTGGTTATTAGTGCCTTTAGGTACCCAGATTTGCCAGAGAGCAATAGGTTTGTTGTAGGTTTCGTTAGGTCATTTAAAAACATTCGAAGACTATATAAAACTCATTTATCAAAACCATCGTAAAATCTCATTTGAAAGGACAAGGCCAAACAGCCGAAACTCAAAAGTTTAGAAAACGATTTTCCAGGTAATCTGAGTTACCAGATAATGAAAAGTCATTTAAAAATACTCACGAAGCGAGAAAGACAACAGTTAAAAGAACTCTAGCAGCAGAATACAACAACTGATGAGGACACTCAATTCGCAAATATATGCCCTAGCCAGTATCCTCCGGAAACTCATCTCTCCACGACCGCTACAAGCTCGATATCTCAAGAACCTAAAAAGAATGCCCACGACGGGGTCAGCCATAATATCCAACAATGATAACAATCACATCACATCAATAATTACATACCAATGAGATACTAAGTAAGAATACTATCAAAGTAATCCTACTGTCATACTCTACCAAATTCACGTCTCGTATCCTCAACAACACGAAAGCTCATACATAAACATTTGTACTATATCTCACACAATACCCAAGGTTCTCAAAACATCATCATAACTCACTGTTACGAAATCTACTAACTCTGTCGATTCTATCCATCGGATATCATCATCGAATCTCAATACGAAACCGATTGTCCATCAAAGACAAATACCAAGGGAAATAGGGAACATACCTCGAGATGCACAATACCACGACAATCCCGTCAGTCTAATCCGAGATCAGATCAATACATCATACGGACACGGTCTTAACACAAGACCTACAAATACATACTCATATGACAACGTCAATATGCTCAAAACAATAACAACAGTGTATACTCAATGGAAATCCCATGATCCAGCGCCCTGAGCATAGATCCCAAGATGATCCTACTAGATCAACACGAGGGGGATAACCAAAAAAATACATATGCACACAACACATGTAAAACCAACGATGCGAATCCACATGATTCCATCAACACAACATTGGGTAATCCAACGATCCAGCGCCCTCAGCATAGATTTCTCCCTCTAAGACCTTTTATCGGACACCTTCAAGGCGTCGACACAACACAAGGATTTCTCCACATGATTCCATCAATGAGGCAAGTATCTTGCTATATGATTTGTTTCTTGTGGATAGAAACTTCGTGTTAGGTTTGTGATGAATTGTTTTGCCTTCATGAATATGTTTCGTATGATTTGATAAGTGTGAGCAATTGTTGGTAGTGATGATGTTTCTCACTTGGTTAATGTCGTGGAATGGTCTTGGTTGTGTAAATCATGTGGTTCATGTTGTGCATGCTTGGTCATGGTTGAATTAACGTGATGATCATGACATTTGTGTCGGTTTGATTACATATTTGAATATGTATTACGATGTATTGTTGATTGGTTTGACTTATTTATAACCACGTGTGTTACTTGTTGTGATGTGTTGAGTTGATCAATATGAGTTGCGTCGTAATAATGTGTGTCTTTCAGGTAAGGTCTGAAGAGGCCTCTGGAATTCGGTACATGATGTGTACGAACAAGATGTGTGTTCTAGGTAGGGTCAATTGAGGCCTCTGGAGTTCGGTACATGATGTGTACGAACGATGTATGTTGTCCAGGTAGGGTCCGTCGAGGCCTTTGGATTTCAGTACATGATGTGTATGAAGAATGCGGGTGGTCCGGGTAGGGTCCGTGGAGGCCTCTGGAGTTTGGTACATGATATGTAGGAATAGTGATCGTATGATAATGATTGTTTGGATAACATTTTATAACATGGGTCACGGACTCATAATGATATCTTAACTAATGTGTTTGAAATGAGAACCGGGCTGAGGCCCTAACGATTTCGAAAAGGTTTTTTAAATCGGGACTTCAGGTCCAAGAGAATTTTCTACTTTAAAATCCCCGAGCTAATGAGTTCCTTTTCAAATATTGCTTACTTGAGTTTGAAATTCTAAAACTTCTCGAGAACATTTTGATAGTTGATTTCCGTGGTAAATTCGTGGTTGTTATTTACTTGTTGCATTTCATATCGTATTATACTTTCACTAGTAAAACAGTGGAGTTTTACTAACCCCCGAGTAATCAAGGGGTGGATGTCTGTTTTGCATCCAGATACATGCAGGTTCAGGGGAGCAGTGACAGGATTGGCATAGGAGGATGACGAGCTGCCATACTAATCAAGAGATGAGAGTTGGTAGAGTTTGGTTGTATTGTCAGAGTTGATTTCAGTCTTCCGTTGTATTGTGTTTCGACCCCTGTGTGTTTAATGTTGTATAAGTCAGTTTTGTTGATTGAGTTGTGTGACCTCATCGGTCTGTGTATTCACGTGTAAGTGACCTCAATGGTCTGTATTATTTTATTGTTTGACCCTGGCCGGGCAAGCATTTGGTCATTTTGTAAGGTATATCCTGGTAGATCCTCGTGAAAAGGGGTCTACGGCGTGTAATATTCCCATATGGTTTTGGGGGTGTTACATTTATGGTATCATAGCTTAGGTTGCGGAAACCGAGGCTGTCGGGTCAAGTTGAGTCGTGATTTGTCGAGTAATGTGTTGTCTCGTCATTCGAATTGTCGGGTGACAAGTTGAGTTGTGCGTAGTCACAGCGTGTCGGTTATGTTGTCAGATGAGATTAGTATCGTGGGCGACCATCATCTCCGTGTGTCCTGTAGACGTAAGTCTCCTCTTTTATGCATAATATTTGTGTTCATGATTTCATTTATGTATGATATCTATGGTGCATAATTTTATTTATACAGTGTTGTGTAATGAAGTTGTATTCGATACTTGGATACACTGTATGTGTATAGAACTGGATGTATTGATGTTTTGCCCTTGAACCACCATGTGGGTTGGTATGGTGTTAAAGTTGTGAACCTTGATGGGTTTCACGGTAGAATTCGTGAGAGACTCCGATGAATGGTTTTGTTGTATGTTTAAATGTGATGCCATGAGATGTATGTGATTGAATTGGCGACCCTATTTGCCATTTGGGCATGTGGTTTTAATGTCGACTATTTTGAATTTTGGAAAAATTATGTTTTGCAAAACGACTCTAATTTTCAGAATTTAAATGTTATGTGTTTGTGTGTTGGGGCTAAGTCGTTACGACAAGTTTGTTATGTTGTTATACTTGTCGGAGAATGTTATAGTGTTTTCTATAGGTTTGAGTACATTGTTAGGAGTCGATCCTTAACCTTTGGAGCCATGTCGGGGCTGTTGGGACAATTCTGATGTCCTGCAGCTAGTGATTAGGGCCGTAATATGTTTCCCATTATGGCCGTAAGCTCATAGATGTTACAGCCGTAAATAATATGTTGTTGCGGTCGTAAGCTTTTGACTGTCGCAGTAATAACCTTGTTGTTATAGTTGTATCCGCGCCCTCTACCAATCAATTGATTTCAGTAGATATAGTCGTATGGTCCGCCAGGGACAACTGTGAATATCCTGTATGTCGTTAACGATGATAATAATAATATATGTATTGACAAGGCCATTTTGAGGATATTATTTATCGAGAAGATTGAAGTTCCAAAGTGTTGTTTTGTAAATAACTTCAAGCAAAACAATTTTGATAATGAGTTTATGGTTTTGGTTAAATGACGAGGTATTAAAAATGTTTTAAAAAAAAAAATATTTCATTTCAGCAAAATCTTTCGAACTCATAATTTTTAAAATATTAACATTTGAACAAATACCTCGCGAATTTTCAAGAATATTACAAGTGTCTAGTCTCAATGACATGTATGTGGTCTTGACTGTGTTTACTTTGGTAAAAGTCGTGCACCTCTGTTGGTGTAACCGTGTGAATTACTTATGAATTTAAGTCTATTATTGCAATATTAATTCGTGTACTCGCGTGATGATTTGGAGTGAAAACTTTCTGGAGCTACTGTTTGTTGCCCTATGTTGATTATGTGATATTTTTTTTGTTGTTCTGACCGGTGGCCGTTTAGTATGCTGAGGGGTAGAGGTCGAGAGCTTGGTCGTGGTAGAGGTCGGAATCAGGAGCATGAGAGGGCGACTCACTCATTGTCGAGCGCTAATGAGCTCAGTACAGGTGGTCGAGATGACCAATCGCGTGAGCATAGGCAATCAACTGGGGAAAATGCTGACATTGGGGCCGCCACCATCCTTCGTCAGGTGGTTGACCAGTTGGCACATATGAATCAGACCATACACCGGGATGGGATCCCAGATGAGGATAATGGAGCTAGTAAGTGGTTACGAGGTGTGATGAGAATGCACCCGCCCTGTTTTGTAGGTTCTTCGGACTCGTTAGGTTGGGAGAACTGACTCTTCCAGTTGGACAGAACATTTGATGCCATAGCTTGTCCCGATGAGAGAAGAGTGCCTATTGCTCAATACCTGCTCGACAGGGAAGCTGCAGACTGGTGGAAGGCCGTAGCGCCTTGTGATCGTACCGCTACTTGGGCTGAATTCAAGACTGCTATGGAGGCCGAGTATTGTACGCCGCCTGTTAAGGAACATAGAATTGTCGAGTTTTTCTCGGATACACCCCGAGATGTGTCAATATCTCAAGCAATAGTCTATTACAATCGACAGCTGTGTTACGTTCGAGATCAAGTGCGAAGTGAGATAGATAAGGTTCGTTACTTTGATATGCGTATGAAACCTTAGGTTCAGCAGTGTATGGCCCCTTTTATGTGTACAACGTTGAAGGACTATCAAGATCGAGCCTTAGCATTTGAAATGGCTATGATGTCTACAGAGTCTGTATCGGTAGCAAAAAAGCATAAGATTTCCGATGACGCATCGGGAAGTGAGGGAATTGGGATTCCTAAACCTCGACTTTCGTATCAGTCGAGTATGGGACCTTCTCGTTCAGCTAGAGAATCTAAAAGACCCAAGCCGGTGTCTTTGAGTTCTGGTAATGCTCCTAGGTGTTTCAACTGTAACGTTCTGGGCCATGAATGCGCGCATTGTAAGAAACCGCTGGTGACTTGTTATAATTGTGGACGCGAGGGGCATCAAGTGCAGTACTGCGAGGTTGTTGCCAAGATGGTAGGGAACCGGAGTTCCATCCCTACTCTTGGAGGGCCCAATGATGTCCAGTGATGGTGTTTTCTTGCTCGTTACGTGGATTGTTTCTCGTGTAGAGATGTATTTTGTGACGTTTTTATGTTTGCAACTTGACGACTGATATTTGTTTTGAATAAGATTTTGTATGGTTGTTGAACCTACGGAGACGTGATAGTGGACCACGGAGTCACGAAATTAGAAATTTATTATGTGTCGTTGTGTTATTATGTATCACTGTGATAACCTTGTTTTAAGTTTCGGGACGGAACTTATTTTTAGTGGGATAGAATGTAATATCCGGTATTCTCGTCTTCTGTTATCTTGAATTGTTTGTGTTTTGACGTCAGACATTTTCTTGTTGATAAGAATCAGAGTGATTTCTATCGTGATACTCTATTTGTTTCTATCTCATAGCCGTTTTAGTCGGGTGCGACTTGTTGTCGCATTCATTTCTTTGATTAAATGTGTGCATGTGATGCGGTATGTGATGTGTCGTTAATTGCTCGTTATTGTTTTGAATCATAGCCGGTGGCATTGTGTTGGTCGTTGTGAAATGTGTTTTCACGCCGTATATTGCTTTGCGTTGCTTGTAACATTTCGCCGATGGGAGAAAGTTACGCGTTTCTTGTGCATCTCGTTGAGTTTTCCTGGCGGGATATTGCTTCTCCGTACTTGTTTTGAGGTTTCCTTTTTTGGCGGAAGTTCATCTTAGCGACTCTGTTTTGACCGTTCCGTCATTCCGAGAATGATTAATTCTGCACTTTTTGTCATCCGAGTTCGTTTCGGTACCGTTTTGTTGTGTTCCGTGTTCCTAAACGGCTTTTCCGCACTTGAGTTTGATTCTTCCGAATCCTGTCCGAAATTGTTTCGATCGTGCATCGTGTATTTCGGACGTTTGGGCCGTTTTCGTAATTTCCCAAAGTTTGGGGTAATTACTTTCCGTTGTCAAATTTCGAGCCTTTGGGTGGTCGGAATCGTGTGTTCTCTTAGTGATTGGATTCGTCTTTGCGAGTACTTCGTAACTGTATCTTCGATTCATATTCAGGTTCGGGTTTCGGGGTCGTCGATCGTTTGAATCGCCACGGCCGAGTCATGGTTGGGCATTTTGGGGCTAGGCCACCTGGTCGAGTTACGGCCGTAATGGCCCGGCAGCCTACGGCCAGAGGCGCTACGACGTAAGCCTGACGGTCACGTACGTAGCGTGCCGCATAATTGGGCATAGCCGCCATGGCCGCCACGGCCAGTAAGCCATGGCCGATTACGTACGTAAGGCGGCCGGCAGGCTACCTATATAATGCCAACAGGCGGGTTTTCACCCATTTTCTCACTTCATTCTTCCTCTTACGCGGCTGGAGTCTTGGTGGGCATGGAGGCATGTTGTCAGACGATGAATCCATGAAGTCCTGGAGTTCATATCATCGATTATACATCCTATAACATCCTTTGATCGAGCGAATCAGGTCAGATTTCCTGAAAATCCTAGTTTGGGGAAAATTGGGGGTTTTGTTGTTTTAGTCCGATTTAACCGTAATAACTTAGGTTTGTGATGGATTGATGATTATTTAGATATATTCTATCATTTCCCTTGCTATTCCATGGTTAGATTGTATAGATTCGTCGTTTTGGTCGACTTCTTAATCGACGCCTTGAAGGTGTCCGATAAAAGGTCTTAGAGGGGGATTCAGGCGTTTTGCGATTATTATTAATCGTACGATTGTTGATTTATTGTTGATATAACTTAGGTACGAAATCCTTGTGAAGAATTCGAGTCGGAACCCTCCCGTTCGTTGTCTTCTACGGGGCCCGAGCTTCCCGGTTCAACCGTGTTCTTCGGAGTGTTCGGTAGCGGTAAATGAAGCAAGTATCTTGCTATATGATTGGTGTCTTGTGGATAGAAACTTCGTGCTAGGTTTGTAATGAATTGTTTTGCCTTCGTGAATATGCTTCGTATGATTTGATAAGTGTAACACCCCCGATATATTCGGGAATATTACAGCGCCGTAAATCCTTTACGTAAGGATTTACAAGGCTGAAGAATTGAACAAGTATAAAAAGGTACTAATGAATGGAAATAACGGAATTATAGTACATCAGTTCTGACCCAATACAGGAATAGTACAATTGTTCAACAGAACTCAATAATACATTAACAAATTCAAAACATCACAAACGACTTCGTACTCGAGTACTTATTGAAATAACGAATGAACAACAGATAAATAAACCCGGTCGGGACATCACTCTGCACCCTCGTCGTCATACTGATCCAGTGGTTGTTTCCCCGCTCTCCTGGATCCTGAACACAAACAAAATGTTCACCCCCGAAGGGGTTAGCACAATGATGCTAGTACAAGTACCACAACATATTATTCATATCTCACGGTGAATAATAATAATAACGTAAACGACAAAATACCAACGAGTCTTCTCCTACGAGAAACTCAAACATAACATACACAACTGATAATCACAACATGATATCAATACATACACATGGTAATTCCATCGATCCAGCGTTCACTGCCTATAACCCACGATGATCCCGTCAGACCAACCCGTGGTGGAAAAACCCGTCCGATGATCCATCGCACGCTAGCATAGATCCCCCGATGATCCCGTCGGACCAACACGAGGTGGACATACAATAACGGCATACATGCACGACAATATGTATAACAACAATACATAAAACAATTAAGGTACTTGCCTCGATTTGAAGACAATAACAATACTTCCACGAAAATGAACACTCGAAGGTCGTCCTCCTCAATCAATCACGTAACGAGACCAAACCTTAACAAAAGAAATGATATAGGATTTATCTCACGTCGTATGAATGTTAAACAATTCGATTAACGGTCAAAAGTTCATAAACTGAAATCTGCCCGAATAGCTTAGCGCACGCTAAGTACTCTGTGTAGCGTGCGTTACGTCTGTCCAATAGCGCACGCAAACAACAAAGCCTAGCGCACGCTAACGATGCATGGTCAGTACCTCACTGACCAGCCAATTGACTCGTCTGATGGTCTAGCGTACGTTACGTACCAAACGTAGCGCACGCTAACAGATCGCCGAGAAGACGTTACAATGCATAGCATAGCGTGCGCTATCTATGCATGGCGCCATCGGTGAGCAGAATCGTTTCTTGCCATGTTTGAAACAACGAAATCTTGCGTGATAATTCATGTTACTTCCATGAATACTATGTCTACACCCTCATGAATGATTATACGGATAAAGACAACTTCGGATTCAAGGATATGCATGCCAATATAAAACCATATTCTTTTCCGACTTCAAATCTTCATACGATAATACGAAAAACTAAATGGTTGATATCAACACCTCTATATCACCATATTATCCTATCAAGTTGATAAACGTCCTATATATACTAGATAAATCCTTCCATGATCAAACCTTTAGATTTATATAACAATAAGGATGTTAACGTCTAGTCCAAGATTACTATGAAATCATCTATTAGATTCGGTTAACCAATGATAGAAGCTTCTCTTCACATATCCAAAGGTACTAATATTCGAATCATGATGATTATAATCAAGGTATTCCGTGCTTATACAACTCACTATTCCAAACATGATATACTTGGATAATTCATCTATGAAAATCCATATCTTGTTAACATGATCATCCAAATCGTTAGAATCCAACTCTAAGTCCTGGAGATAGATTGAACATACCTTAAAATGACGAAATCACCGAACCGTAAGGTAGAATCCAACTCCGGTTGGTTGTATGCCCTTCCAAGGTGCTATTCCACTTCCATGAACATTCCACGTGGTAACCAATGTATAAACATCAACAATATGTGTTCTAAGTGTATAAGAGTATTTCTACAACTCTCGAACTCTCAAGATTGAGGAAAGTGCGAAAGAAATGCAAGCCAACTCGGTTGATGTCCCATTTATAATTTTACGCATTATTGACAAGTTAGCGCACGCTACTAAGCATCCCTTAGCGTGCGCTAATAATGGTTGACTTCAGATTTTGTCCGGGTGCGTCAGCGGGAATCTTATCCGGACCCATGTCCCGCTGGCGCACGAGCCAGCTGCCCCGCTCAATAATTGAGTCCTTAGCGCACGTTACTCATACCTGCATAGCGTGCGCTAAAAATGGCCCGATAGCGCGCGTTAAGATACATTCTTAGCGTGCACTATCACAAGGTTGCTTGAGCAATTTTGCATGTTTCTATACTTATGCGTAATGATATTAATGCACTAAATATCACACTCCAATAATCAAAATCATCAATCCGAAATAATACATGGTTGAATACAGATGAAATACACTGTAATAAATCCGGATATTACATACTCTCCTACTAAAAAGGAGTTTCGTCCCGAAACTCAAGACGAAAATAACTCGGGATATCTAAACTTCATATCAGCTTCTGTTTCCCAAGTGGCTTCTTCCGTTCCATGACGTGACCACTGAACTTTGACCAAAACGATTGACTTGTTCCTCAGTTGCTTAACTCGACTCTCGAGTATCTTGGCTGGTCTTTCCTCAAAGGTCCCATCCTGTTCGACTTCGATCTCGCCGAAATCGATGATATGACTGGGATCTGGTATATATCTCCGCAACTGGGATACGTGGAACACGTTATGAACATGGCACAATGACGGTGGTAATGCTAATCTGTATGCCAACTCCCCAACTCTCTCGAGGATCTCAAATGGTCCGATATATCTCGGACTCAGCTTTCCTTTTCTTCCGAAACGAAAAATTCCCCGAGTAGGAGAAACCTTCAAAAGTACATGGTCCCCAGTATTGAACTCCAATGGGCGACGACGTACGTCCGCATAGGATTTCTGGCGACTCTGGGCAGTCAACAGCCTTTCACGAATTAAGGCTATCTTCTCTCGAGTCTGCTCGATCAACTCTGGTTCTGTTCCGATCAAGTCCGATGAATCGTCCCAGCATAGGGGCGATCTGCATCTCCTTCCGTATAATGCCTCAAACGGTGCCATCTTAATGGAAGCATGCCAACTATTGTTATAAGTAAATTCAATCAACGGTAGATGAACTTCCCAATCGTTTGACCAATCTAAGGCACAGGCCCTTAGCATGTCTTCCACCGTTTGTATAGTTCTCTCAGATTGTCCGTCAGACTGCGGGTGATAAGCTGTACTGAAGTTCAGTTCGGTCCCCAAGGCCTTATGAACTGCCTTCCAAAAGTGAGACACAAAACGGCCGTCTCGATCAGAAACAATGGTCTTCGGCGTACCATGTAATCGAACTATCTCTGAAATAAAGACTCGTGCCAACCTCTCTGGTCCCCACGTATCCTTAATGCCTAGAAAATGAGCCGATTTAGTTAAACGATCAACTATCACCCAAATCATGTTCATTCCTGTCCTGGTTTTCGGCATATTAGTGATAAAGTCCATTGATATGTCCTCCCACTTCCATTCAGGAATCGGGAGCGGCTTCAACATTCCAGCAGGCCGTTGATGCTCGATCTTAACCTGCTGACAAGTCAAGCATTTCGAAACATAGTCCTCTACGTCTTTCTTCATGTTGCCCCACCAGAAATTCTGCTTCAAGTCCTTATACATTTTACTGGTGCCCGGGTGGATAGAATAGGGCGAACTATGAGCTTCCTTCATAATCGTTTGTTTCAGAACATCAACATCGGGAACGCAGAGTCGGTTCAAATCAAAACTCCATCGTCATGAATTATGAATCCGGGGCCTTTCCTTTGATCACTTCATGCAACCGAATCATCGAGGATCATATGCCTGTCTAGATTTGATTTCTTCGGTTAATGACGGTTATCTCCATCACGCACGATTGTCCCCGGACTCTCTGTAACCACACTTCAATCCCTTCACGAATCATCTCTCGCCAAGGCTAAGTTGGGAGGTCGTTGTCTCCAGATCCGAATAGAGACAGCTTGCGGCTAAGTGCATCGGCCACTACATTCGCTTTGCCGGATGATATAAAATATCCAAGTCATAGTCCTTAATCGGTTCCAACCATCTTCTTTGCCGCATGTTCAACTCTTTCGATCAATATGTACTTGAGACTCTTATGATCCGTAAAGATCCGACGGTGAGTCCCGCATGCATAATGCCTCCAAATCTTCAAGGCAAAACCACCGCCGCTAGTTCCAAATCATGTGTCGCAATTCACTTCATAAGGTTTCGGTTGTCGCGACGCATAAGCGATCACCTTATTATTCGCATCAACACGCACCCAAGTCCTTGATTCAAGCATCACTGTAAACTATGAATCCCTCGGTTCCCTGCGGAAGTGATAGAATCGGTGCCGTCCAATCTCTTCTTCAATTCATCAAAACTAGTCGACACGACTGCTCCACTCAAACTTTTGAGTTTTCTCGAAGTCGAGTAAGTGGGCGGGAAATTTTAGAAAACCCTTCCACGAATCGACGGTAATATCCAGCAAGTCCTAAGAAGCTTCGGACCTCTTTCACATTCTTTGGAGGCTTCCAATCCAATATTGCTTCGATCTTCTGAGGATCCACTCGGACTCCTCTAGCTGACACCACATGGCCGAGGAACATTACTTCTTTTAGCCAAAATTCACACTTAGCAAGTTTGGCATACAATTGCTCGTTTCTCAAAAGCTCCAATACTATCCGCAAATGCTGCGCATGTTCTTCCGGACTCTTAGAATACACCAGGATGTCATCAATAAATACGACCACAAATTTGTCCAAATATTCAATGAACACTCTGTTCATCAATTGCATAAATACAGCAGGTGCGTTAGTGAGTCCAAATGGCATCACTATAAACTCATAATGCCCGTAGCGAGTTCTGAACGCTGATTTCGGAACATCAGACTCCTTAATCCTCAGTTGATGGTATCCTGATCTCAGATCGATTTTAGAAAATACTGTTGCCCCTTGCAGCTGGTCAAACAGATCATCAATCCGTGGCAACGGGTACTTGTTCTTAATCGTCATCTTGTTCAGCTCTCGATAGTCAATACACAGTCGGAGCGATCCATCCTTCTTTCGGACAAAGAGAACTGGCGCTCCCCAGGGTGAAACGCTTGGCTGAATATAGCCCTTGTCCAGTAACTCCTCCAGTTGCTTCTTGATTCGTACATCTCGGTAGGTGCCATACGATACGGCGCTTTAGAAATTGGTGTCGCCTGTGTTCCAGTTCAATAGTAAATTCTACATCCCTTCGTGGAGGTAGCCTGTAATTCATCAGAAATACATCCGTAAATTCGTTCACAACAGAATATATGAAAGTTCCACCATTTCTTCTTCTTTCTTCATAGCGTAGCACCAAGCATCTGACCTTGTTTCAACAATTTGACGGCCTTTCATCGCCTTGATCAACTTTCCCGAGCTTCCGGTTTCCATCCTCAAACGAATCTCGAACCATCGTCGCGACCAATGAGATATTCCTCCTTCGGTAGTTTACAATTGCTCCGTACCGATTAAGCCAATCGTCTCCGAGTATCAGGTCATCTCCTTGCATTTCTATCACGATCAGGTTTGAGAGCCACTCTCTGCCTCCAAATGATACAGGGAAATTTCTAGTTTCTAAATTTCCGACAATCCTTTCTCCACTCGGTAAACCAACAACATAAGGTTCACAAGCATGAAAACCGGAAATATTCAAACGATTTACACAAGACAAAGATATGAAAGAATGTGTAGCTCCTGTATCGAATAAAACGCTAATCGGCCGGGAAAGGATCTCGGACAAGACGATGCGGCAAGAAGATCACGATCGTCTGTCCTCCTCATCTCGCATGCAGACGGGGGAACAGATCCGCACTCGATGTCCCCTTTCGGTCCCATTGTCCTCTGCCTCGCCCGCGGCCAAAATTCCCGAGGCATCCGAACACTTTGCCGCTGCCTCGTGGAATACCGCCTCCTTCGGGTCGGGCCGTGGTGTACGGGCTCTAAAAGACTTTGCAGCCTCTTCACAAAACACCGCCCGATGTCCCTCTCGTCCACAATCAAAACAAATCACGGCAGGAAGGGGGCAATTCCGTCGATAGTGCCCCGTCTGGGCGCAGTTAAAGCATTTCCTGGTAACATCAGTAAGAGTTGATGTCGCCCCGAAGTTCTTTCCGTTCCTAGCTGGGTGCGGAGGTTTCCTGAAAGAGTGAAAGGATGACTGGGCCTTACGGGCCCCACTGTTCTTGTGCTCTGTAAAAGTACCAGAGACTTTCTGTTTCTTGGTTTCCGCAAATTTCTCCATGGCTGCTTCCTTGATCTCATATGCCAACGCCTTATCCTGGTATTGGCGGAGTGTGGTACATTCGAATCCGGACATGTACCTCTGGACTTCTGGTTTCATTCTCATATCGAAGTGAATCATCATTTCTGCATCTGTTCTGACCAGATGTCGAACAAATGCCAGCTGCTGGTTAAACGTCTTGATCGCCTGGGATACTGGCACATCAGAAGGCTGAGCGGAGAAAAACTCCCGAACTTTGGCTTCCCTCACAGGACGAGGGCACGATCGAGCTTCCATCATTAATCTAAACTCTGTCCAATCGGCATCATGGTCTACAGGCCGGATGGCTTCCCACCATTCGGACGCTTCCCCTATCAGAAAATATTGAGCGATAGAGGCTTTCCGGTCGTCTGGGCAGTTGATTCCGGCAAAGATTTTCTCCAGCTCCTTTAACCAATGATCCCAGGTGGGAGTCTCAGAAATACCGTCGAATTTGGGTGGTTGCATCTTTGCCACTTCTTGCGACCCGGTCACCTCGATTTCCCATATCCGGGATCCCTTTGTCTCTCTCTCCTGCCGTAGTCCCACCGCCACTTGCATTCGGTCCACGACACAGGCGAACCGAGTCATCTGGTTCACCACTTGACGAAGGATCTCTCGAGTACAGGATCTGGTTCATTGTTAATAGATTGTTGCGGCTCGCGAGCTATGGCCCGCTTTGGTTAGAAGGCGACGCCTCCTTTCGGCATTTCTTCGTCGCGTCCACGACCGCGACCACGTCCACGTCCGCCTCTCAACATACCGTAAGCATAAATACTCAATATACAGAAAACAACATCGTTCTAATATCCGAGTATAAAGAGATACAATATGCAAAGAACGAGATAGAGTTTAGGAACTTACAACCACCGTTCGCATGAAGACGTAGGCAGTGCAGTGATGTCATTCACGGCCGGTTACCCCAAAAGACATAAATGACCCCTATTTTAACCCAACGGCCAAGATATCCATAATCTTAGCTCTGATACCATATTCGTCAGAACACCCCGATATATTCGGGAATATTCTACGCCGTAAATCCTTTACGTAAGGATTTACAAGGTGAAGAATTGAACAAGTATAAAAAGGTACTAATGAATGGAAATAACGGAATTCTGATTACATCGATTCGACCCAATACAGGAATAGTACAATTGTTCAACAGAACTCAATAATACATTAACAAATTCAAAACATCACAAACGACTTCGTACTCGAGTACTTATTGAAATAACGAATGAACAACAGATAAATAAACCCGGTCGGGACATCACTCTGCACCCTCGTCATCATACTGATCCAGTGGTTGTTTCCCCGCTCTCCTGGATCCTGAACACAAACAAAATGTTCACCCCCGAAGGGGTTAGCACAATGATGCTAGTACAAGTACCACAACATATTATTCATATCTCACGGTTAATAATAATAATAACGTAAACGACAAAATACCAACGAGTCTTCTCCTACGAGAAACTCAAACATAACATACACAACTGATAATCACAACATGATATCAATACATACACATGGTAATTCCATCGATCCAAAGATTCACCGCCTAGAACCCACGATGATCCCGTCGGACCAACCGTGGTGGAAAAACCCGTCCGATGATCCAACAAGACGCTAGCATAGATCCCCCGATGATCACGTCGGACCAACACGAGGTGGACATACAATAACGACATACATGCACGACAATATGTATAACAACAATACATAAAACAATTAAGGTACTTGCCTCGATTTGAAGACAATAACAATACTTCCACGAAAATGAACACTCGAAGGTCGTCCTCCTCAATCAATCACGTAACGAGACCAAACCTTAACAAAAGAAATGATATAGGATTTATCTCACGTCGTATGAATGTTAAACAATTCGATTAACGGTCAAAAGTTCATAAACCGAAATGCCCGAATAGCTTAGCGCACGCTAAGTACTCGTGTAGCGTGCGTTACGCCTGTCCCATAGCGCACGCAAACAACAAAGCCTAGCGCACGCTAACGATGCATGGTCGGTACCTCACCGACCGGCCAATTGACTCGCTCGATGGTCTAGCGACGTTACGTACCAAACGTAGCGCACGCTAACAATCGCTTTCGATAAGCGCCGCGTTACAATGCATAGCATAGCGTGCGCTATCTATGCATGGCAGTTTACTGGTGAGCAGTAAACTGTTCTTGCCATGTTTGAAACAACGAAATCTTGCGTGATAAGTCATGTTACTTCCATGAATACTATGTCTACACCCTCATGAATGATTATACGGATAAAGACAACTTCGGATTCAAGGATATGCATGCCAATATAAAACCATATTCTTTTCCGACTTCAAATCTTCATACGATAATACGAAAAACTAAATGGTTGATATCAACACCTCTATATCAGTCCATATTATCCTATCAAGTTGATAAACGTCCTATATATACTAGATAAATCCTTCCATGATCAAACCTTTAGATTTATCTAACAATAAGGATGTTAACGTCCAGTCCAAGATTACTATGAAATCATCTATTAGATTCGGTTAACCAATGATAGAAGCTTCTCTTCACATATCCAGTGTACTAAGATTCGAATCATGATGATTATAATCAAGGTATTCCAGGCTTATACAACTCACTATTCCAAACATGATATACTTGGATAATTCATCTATGAAAATCCATATCTTGTTAACATGATCATCCAAATCGTTAGAATCCAACTCTAAGTCTGGAGATAGATTGAACATACCTTAAAATGACGAAATCACTGAACCGTAAGGTAGAATCCAACTCCGGTTGGTTGTATGCCCTTCCAAGGTGCTATTCCACTTCCATGAACATTCCACGTGGTAACCAATGTATAAACATCAACAATATGTCTTCTAAGTGTATAAGAGTATTTCTACAACTCTCTGAACTCTCAAGATTGAGGAAAGTGCGAAAGAAATGCAAGCCAACTCGGTTGATGTCCCATTTATAATTTTCTGCATTATTGACAAGTTAGCGCACGCTACTAAGCATCCCTTAGCGTGCGCTAATAATGGTTGACTTCAGATTTTGTCCGGGTGCGTCAGCGGGAATCTTATCCGGACCCATGTCCCGCTGGCGCACGAGCCAGCTGCCCCGCTCAATAATTGAGTCCTTAGCGCACGTTACTCATACCTGCATAGCGTGCGCTAAAAATGGCCCGATAGCGCGCGTTAAGATACATTCTTAGCGTGCGCTATCACAAGGTTGCTTGAGCAATTTTGCATGTTTCTATACTTATGCGTAATGATATTAATGCACTAAATATCACACTCCAATAATCAAAATCATCAATCCGAAATAATACATGGTTGAATACAGATGAAATACACTGTAATAAATCCGGATATTACAATAAGTGTGAGCAATTGTTGGTAGTGATGATGTTTCTCACTTGGTTAATGTCGTGGAATGGTCTTGGTTGTGTAAATCATGTGGTTCGTTTTGTGCGTGCTTGGTCATGGTTGAATTATCGTGATGATCATGACATTTTTGTCGGTTTGATTACATATTTGAATATGTATTGCGATGTATTGTTGATTGGTTTAACTTATTTATAACCATGTGTGTTACTTGCTGTGATGTGTTGAGTTGATCAATATGAGTTGCGTCGTAATAATGTGTGTGTTCCAGGTAAGGTCTGACGAGGCCTCTGGAGTTCGGTACCTTATGTGTACGAACAAGATGTGTATTCCAGGTAGGGTCCATCGAGGCCTCTGGAGTTCGGTACATGATGTGTACGAACAACGTATGTTGTCCAGGTAGGGTCCGTCGAGGCCTCTGGAGTTCGGTACATGATGTGTACGAACAATGCGGGTGGTTTGGGTAGGGTCCGTCGAGGCCTCCGGAGTTCGGCACATGATGTGTACGAACAATGATCGTATGACAGTCATTGTTTGGATAACGTTTTATAACATGGGTCACAGACTCATAATGATATCTTAACTAATGTGTTTGAAATGAGAGCCGGGCTGAGGCCCTATAAATCAGGACTCGAGGTCCAAGAGAATTTTCTACTTTGAAAATCCCTGAGCTAATGAGTTCCTTTTCAAATATTGCTTACTTGAGTTTGAAATTCTAAAACTTCTCGGGAACATTTTGATAGTTGATTTTCGTGGTAAATTCGTGGTTGCTATTTACTTGTTGCATTTCATATCGTATTATACTTGCACTAGTTAAACAGTGGAGTTTTACTAACCCCCGAGTAATCGGGGGGTGGATGTCTATTTTGCGTCCAGGTACATGTATGTTCAGGGGAGCAGTCACATGATTGGCACAGGAGGATGACGAGCTGCGATACTACTCAAGAGATGAGAGTTGGTAGAGTTTGGTTGTATTGTCAGAGTTGATTTCAGTCTTCCGCTGTATTGTGTTTCTACTCCTTTGTGTGTAATGTTGTATAAGTCAGTTTTGTTGATTGAGTTGGGTGACCTCACCGGTCTGTGTATGCACGTGTAAGTGACCTCAACGGTCTATATTATTTTATTGTTTGACCCTGGCCGGGCAAGCATTTGGTCGTTTTGTAAGGTATAGCCTGGTAGATCCTCGTGAAAAGTGGTCTACGGCGTGTAATATTCCCATATGGTTTTAGGGGTGTTACACCATAGATCAAAGGAGACCTAAATCGTCATAATTATTTATTAGAAGATATCTGGGAGGAGGACATCTGGTACTTCAGCAGCAGATGTTCTTAGCACACGACAGGAGTTATCAAAAAGCTAATAAATTATGTAGAAGGTCGAGGTCCAAAGGTGTGATTAGGTGACAAATCAAAAGGAAGAAAGACGCAAAGGAACCCAATTTATAGGAAAAATTCAAAGTCACCGACATAGCCTATATAGAAGGACTACAGTATAACCTTTTAGGTGATATCCAGTTTTTTGACAAACAATTACTGGTTAAACTCTATAAAAGGCACTTTAGGGTGAAAGACATAAAGACCAAACAAATATTCCTCATAGGAATCCCATCAGGTAACATGTAGTTTGTTGATTGGAAACCTACTAGTGCTGTAATTCTTTGTTTTATTGCCAAAGGCACTGCAACCCAAAGTTGGCTATAGCACAAAATGATGTCTCACATCAACTTCAAGACCATCAACAAATTGGCCCGATAGGAAATTTTTAGAGGATTGCTCGACATATCATTTCATAAGAATAGTGTCTGTGGACCCTGACAGAAAGACAAGCAAGTCAAAACATCTCTAAAGAGCAAATCATATCTCTTAACCCGTAGGGTCCTGGATTTACTCCATATGGACATTTATGGCCCTATAGACCATGTCAGTCTGGGAGGTAAGAAATAATGTCTTGTTATTATTGATGATTTCTCCAGGTACTCATGGACCATATTCTTGAGAAACAAGAAGGAGACAACCACAAAGTTGTCGGAACACCTGAAAAAGCTACAGAACAAGAAAGGGCTGAGCATTGTATCCATTTGGTCCGATAAAGGCAAAGAATTTACAAACCACTACATAGAGCATTATTGTGCGGACAATGGCATACATAATGTATACGCAGCAGCCCGAACTCCTCAACAAAATGGTGTTGTCGAGCAAAAGAACAGGACACTAAAGGAGGCAACTATAACAATGATTGTTTCAAGCTAGTTGGCACAGCGTTTCTGGGGAGAAGCAAAAAATATAGTTTGTTATACAAAATACCCAAGTATCATGAAAAAGCAACAAAACAAAACCGCATACGAGGTATGGAATAATATAACTTAGGTGGTTGCATATTTTCACATTTTTTGATGCAAAGCTCAAGACCTTTGGACAGAAATACGATGAGGGTGATATGATCACCCACTGGAATTAATAATCAGTGATATGATGCTGCACCAGAATAAGAGTACAGAGTACACAAGGAACTATACTTTTTGCACAAGAGGAAACCTGATTTGGATCTGAACCATCCCAATTCCGTGTATAGAAGTCTCAAGCTGAACTCTAGAGACTTGCCATGTGCACACTGGCTGTATTCTTACCTGAATCAACACCTCTCTCGACCAATTATGCTCTAAACAATTCTCACTGGATTTCATCTATGGAAGAAGATCTAAATAGTTTTGAAAGAAATAATGTTTGGTACCTAGTTCCCAGACAACCCATCAAGATGTAATTGGAACCAAATGAGTGTTTCGAAATAAGAAGGAAGAGAATGGCCTTGTTATAAGGAACAAGTCCAGACTGGTTGCCCAAGGCTACAGACAAAAATAAGGCATAGACTACAATGGAGCATTACCCTTGTACCCAGATTAGAAGCTAATAGAATATTCCTAGCGTTTGCTTCCCAAGAACTTCATCGTGTATCAAATAGACTTTACGAGCGCATTCCTGAATGGTGACCTACCTGAAGAAGTGTATGTTGAACAACTTATAGGGTTTGCCAACATGGAGGAAGTCTTAAGCAAGCACTTAGGGCCTGGTATAGAACCCTATCGCTGTATCTTATCAACAACGGATTTAAGAAAGGCGCTGTCGACAAGATAATCTTCAAAATCCAGGAAGGTGATGACCTTCTTATGGTACAAATCTATGTGGATGATATTATTTTTGGATCACCTAACCTTTGATTTGAGTAAGACGTTCTCTCATGTCATGCAAAGTAAATTTGAAATTTGTATGATGGGAGAACCTACCTATTTCTTTGGGTTGCAGGTCAAATAAATTGCCTACAGGTATATTCATCAACCAGGAGAAATACAGCAAGGAGCTGCTCAACAAATTTTGGATGAACACTTCAAAGTCATCATCGAACCCCATGAGCACACATAGTTCAGTGCTGACGAAGCTGGAAAACCAGTGGACCAATCACTCTACATGAAGCTTATAGGCTCACTGCTGTAGCTAACATCCTGTAGGCCTGATATCCAGTTTGCTGTAGGAGTTTCGATATCAGGTTTCACCTAAAGTGTTAGACTTCACCATAGCCAAATGAATCCTTAAGTACATCGAAGGAACAATCAATGTAAGATTGTGGTATCCAAAGGAAGGAGGATTCGATTTAGTAGGCTATAATAACTCAGATATCGAAGGCTGCAAGTTGGATAGGAAGAGTACAAGTAGAACTTGTCACTTCCTTGGACCAAGACTTGTGTCATGGTTCAGCAGGAATCAATTGGCCAACTTGCTTTCTACAGCTGAGTTAGAAAATTATGCTAGAAAATGCTGTATGCAGATCATGTGGATGCAGCAACAGATACAGGATTATGACATCGAGAAGATTGACAGTCCTATCATGTGCGACAGCACGAATGTAATTGCAATCACACACAATTATGTATTGCATTCAAGGACTAAACACATTAATATGAAACATCATTTCATCAAAAATCATGTAGAGAACAAAGATGTTTCGATCAAAAAGGTCCATACAGATATTCAGACTGCCCACATCTTCACACAGCCTTTCAGCACAATGAGGTTTTGTATGATCCATTAGGAATTGGGAATGATACATCTCGACTAAAACCCCTGCAAGTTCTTATTTTACTCATAAATTGAGGGGGTATACTGTAAGACCCATGGATACACTGTCCACACTTATTAATTGTACACATAGAACTACAAGCCATATCCTTACTGTAAAAATAAGAGGGTACAATTATATTCTAAAGCTGTGGTGTGCATTAATTAAGGGGGAAAGTAGGACTCTCGAATACAATACTAATTGCCAATTGCTATAAGAATTGAGTCCTGTATGTAGCAATTAAGGGGGAATGTAGTACTTTCGCGGATATAACATAAATACTGTATGATTTCAATTGATATTTCAATCGTATCTAGTTCCATACACTTAACCTTTTCAAAACAACTTTATGTCCACGTGCACTTTCTGAATTTAAAACGGTTCAACTTTCAACATCGAAACGACATATTGGACTTTAAGGCCTTGAAATCCATGATTTTAAAATTCAAATCCCCTGAAGGTGCGATAGTGGAGGCTGTAATATGTAAAAAAGTGGGATCGTGCATTAAATTCAAAATTGATGGATTAGACGTACTAGTTACGTCCGGATTCATCATGTACGTTTATTCAAAAATGGTTCTCATCCCTTAAATCCGACCATTTACTGTAACCTATCCCCTAAGCACCCATAAAATGGTCAATATGCTGACCTAAAGACTCTTTATTGCATTTCAAATTATAAGAGCCTACAACATACATCCTACATACTTAGACAATTTTTCTGCAAACTTATATCTCAATTTTAATCTCTCTTTATGAAAATGACTTCATCAGACTTTGTCGCTCTATCTGAAGAAGAAAAAAACTATTATCGATGGAAGAATCTTCGCCAGAACTGTGCTGCAGGAATGTATCATCTTTGAAGATGAAGACATGGCGGGATGAACTTGGTGGTTTCCCATGTCAAACAACAAGGTTTATATAGACTAGGTAGCTTACACTTAGAGAACTATGATGGGTCAATTACGGAGAAATTGTATTTGGATGCAGTGTTCAAATATGTGTATGAGAAGAATGGTGCTCAAGTGTCTGAAATCATGAGAATTGTGCAGGAAACGGAGATTTACATCAACAGGGATCTTTTGGAGAAACTCTACAAACTCCCCGCATGCGGCCTCACCGTGTATGATTGAAGCATATTGGAAATTTTTTACTGGGAATCCCAATGTTAGAGATGCTCATCCTTCATGCCATGAGAAGATCTTCAATCTTCCTTATTTCTATTTGCATGAATTTTGCTGCCGGATTGTGGAGAACCGGACTGGTGCTTTTGAGATGTGAACGAATCTCAAGTTTAGGATGATAATGACCATTGTGTGTGGTCGAAATATGAAATGGTGCCAAGTTTTGATGAGGCATCTGTTGGGTTTTTCATGTATCTAATACATGGAATAGGAGTAAAAACACAGCGGATAAAAATGAAAAACACAAGATGAGAATCTCGTGCAGTAATTTAACTTATTTAACAAAAGGGTTCGTCCAATTACCATAATCCGATGAACAAGATCTAGATCTGGACTAGAAGCTGATGATAGTCACCTTCCTCTTTCGGGGATCCATACACGAATAATTGCACAATCCGGATTGCTAGATCCTTATGATTAATATTGATTAATAGTGCAACAAATACTTCCTTGCTAGAAGGATTGCACTATTAATCAAGATCAACTAAGGGAAGAACACATGGGGATGGCCGAACTGGGATTCTTATACTAAAGAAAGGGGGCAACCGATTTTGAGGGGAGGGGTCACTTTTTATTCTCCTACGGCTATGACAATTCCTTGTCATAGATCCCTTATTTATACTATGTAAATCCTAGAGTCAAAATTCTCGTATTTGCTTACTTATCCCTCAACTTATTAAATAATATATACATAATATCCCATATATATAAAATTTATTATTTAATCATTTAATAAATATAATATCCAATATTATATTTTTCACTCCTAGTTGATATAATTAAATAATATAATATAATATATTATATCTATTAGTTATTCTTACTTATCTTTAATTGTCGTATTTGTGACCCAAAAGGCTTATATTATATTGACAATTATTTAATATCTTATTAAATAATAATCATAAGTGGTCTGTAACAAGACATTATGACTACCCAAATAATATAAGTTATAGTCCATTAAACCATTTAACATGTTGAATCTCTTTGTCGCGCGATATAAAATTTGAATTAAGTCATGGAAACTATCATACTTATTATGTTCAAATGCTTTCTCGATCTTAAGTAGACTGATTGAATTAAATGATTCTTCATTTGAGCATGGCCATGCATTTCCTTCAGTCCTACTTATAGAGTGGGCCAATAGATATCTCTCTACCAAAATAGAGTGACAAGCCCCATCTTGATTATTTATTGCCCTCTACATGAAACCTACTAATCCCGACCCCTAACCTTTATGATCACCATGTTTTAGATGACATTGGATTACACCAAGGCATAACATTTATCATGATGGACTCTATGATAATCTCAAGTTCATAGGTTTAGTGACATACTGCTTTATTGAGATTCACTTATGACATTTCCATGCAGATCTCAATGCGGGTACTCCAGTATTGCATTCTCCAACTAATACCCATAAGTTTGATCCGTACCATACGTTTAATCGTCTAATTATTATTAATCAAACTTATAGTAGTATATTAATCACTTGAGTCTCTACTCTACATGATTGGACCAGCGATATTTGAATAATATTTATTATTCGTGAATAACTATTATTCGATTATTATAATATTAAAATATGCACACATTATAATAATCAACGAGAAATAGATATTACTAAATATCCTAGGGCAGTATTTCCAATAGCGCCTACAAGGGGAGGCTGCCAAGCCAGTATCATCCCGAAAGTCGTTCGGCCTCATGCAGAACCTTATCATCACAAGATGTAGTATCCAACAATCACCTGCAGCGAAGAATATCCTTACAAGGAACCTATTGGGTGGTTCTTAACCCACACTGTATTGCAAGTCTATGTCAATTGCCAACAGGCCAAACCATATCTCTTTGCCGATGTCGAGTGACTCATGTGATGCACGTGGACATTCTTACAAGGACATCGCTGGTGACAGCGACAATAAGAAGAGGCATGTAAGCAAGAAGAGGGCGATTCCCGATAGTAGCTCACCTTCAGATGTCGAGCAGAAAGAGGAAGAAGCCTAAGATTAAGAAAGAGTTTTCAAAGTTGGAAGTTGTTCCTACAACACCTCAAGCGGAAGAAACATTGGCTGCTCCCACAGCAAATCCTGAGCCAGCTACGGCTATGAGGGATGACCAGGTGTTTTGAAAGCTTGAAGAAGTTTGTGAATTGGTTGCCCCTTTAGAGCCGACAGCCACTTCTCCTCACAAGGCTCCTACCCTTGTAAGGAGCCCCTCTCCCAACAGGGCACCCCACCCTGTCAGGGATCCATCACCTCCACAGGCTCCCACACCTGTCGAGGATCCTAACCGAACATTAAAACCCTCCAATATTCGGAGTCCCTCCCCTTCGTTTATAATAAACTAAGCCATCCTTCAAGTCCAGATTGAGGTTGCAATCAAGCATTTCAAAGTTTGGAAGAGCTACAGGGTTACCCCATATGACAAACTGTATAACTGGGAAGACTGGAAGGACAAGGAACTATTTATGCTGGAGGCGACAGACATAAAGAACGTCGAGGTCCTGATCAGGTGGGATGATCCATTTTTCCACAATCTCATTGCTAAATATTTTCTTTAAAATGAGAAGGCCAGACTCAAGGGAAACAATCTTCCCATGAGGGCAATTAGAGCTCAAGTCACCATTCCGACCCTAACTCTGATGGCTACGATGAGGTCTTTCTAATAGTGATGCGGATGAGCCGTGAAGAGACTCATCAGAAGGAGTTCACAAGCATTCAGGCCAACCAAGGCCTGGGGACTTCAAGGCATTCATCAGAAAAGCCTAAGTCCCCCATTGAATAGGAAGAAACTTCTCAAACTATAAACTTACAGGAGGAATCAGTCCCTCATGTAACTAAAGATACAGCAACAGGAGGAATCAGTCCCTCATGTCACCAATGATGTTGCTATATCGGTCCCACAGCCATAGGAAACAACCCCTGCAACCCAGAAGGAAGCGGCCCCCGCCATCCAACGGGAGGAATCAGTCCCTCCTTAGGGGCAATCGACAATTGAGATACACCTGTAGGATTAAGTCTCTCCTGTTCAACAGGCTATATAAGACAAAACAAGGTAGGAGGAATCAGTCCCTTCCGTCCCCCACACAGTCACACCGGCTGAACCGATAGGGGTGCATGCCCCCGAACAGGTAGTCCCTCATATTCCTACATGTTCACCCTCTAAACCCGATGAGGACCTCCTCCCCGAGGATATCAAACAGAATCCTACACACAATGTGGTTATAGTACAAGAAGGAGAACCCTCATTCTCTCCAATAGCCCATCCTCACTCTCCGTGGAACAACCAGAAGACATGTTCACCCTCTGAATCCGAGGAGTACCTTCTCCCCAAGGACATCCCACAAAATCCTACACATATTGTGGTCATCGTACAAGAACGAGAACCCTCATTCTTTCCAATAACCCATTGGTCATCAAAAAGTCTTCCTGCAAGATGCTGTCAACGCCCTATATGACATCGGGAAAGAACTTGACTGGATGTGAGGAACAACCTTGGATGACTTCACTGGACTGAAAAGGGTTGTGCAGGACGTGAAAGATGCCTTTAGACTTCTTCCCAACACAATATACAAATCCATTAATCAGCTCCAATAGTATCAGTCGATGATCCTAGAGCAAGAGCAGGAAAAGCTAAGGGTCGCCGAAGCTAAAACTGTAGCCGCCATCGAGTACATCGGGGACAAACTTAGCATATACCGTTAAAAGATAGATGATCTGACTATGGCCGTCGCAAGTCTTGTTGCCTGGGTGAAGGATATACAGGACAAGCAAACTGAGTCAATGGATCTTCTTTGAGATATCCATGGCAAGGTGACATAGCTTGATAATACCAAAAAGAGGGGAGAGGCTCGGGAAGCTGCCAGGAAGTGGGAGATAGAGGGAGAATAGGAGATGAAAGAAATACTTGATGACAGCATTACTGCAGCCATCAGGAGACTGGCCAGAACCGGGCTAGGGCAAGGAGCAAATGGATATAATATAGTTGGTCCTCGTCCTAAATTCTGCAACCCTAAGTTCCCATATAAAGATGCAGTGGAGAAGCCGACTGCGATTCCTTTACCAACAGACAGCTAGCCGACAGAAGATGAAATCAAAGCTTGGAAAAATAAAAAACTAATGCGGTATAGCACACGAATTATCTAGGTTACTGGTAGAAGGAAATCTTCCTGCACAAATTAAGCAGAAGGGAGGATACATCAAGGGTGATCAACCTACTCACACGGAAGACTGGATCGACCATATGATCTGACTCCAGAAGGAAGAAGTAATTACCGAGATTGGGGCAAAGACTCTCTAGTTAACTGGTGGAGAGGAATCGAGTATGATCCCAACAGGATATCATCCAGACAGCAGCATTACCGAAGATAAATCCTTCTTGCTGGATTTTTTATCTTTATGTTCTCCCGATGTAAATTCAATTCCTGAAATGCACTGTAATCAATTATAGTTATCAATAAAGATATTTGCTTTGTCTTAAAATATTACAGCTCGTGGTCTTCATTTAATGCATGATTGCCATATATATTTAAATTATTTGCTAAGTATAAAAGTTGCCAAGTCTAAAGCTGATAGAACTTATCTGCGAATAGTTCATAGATTAAGTTGTATCCAATTAGACTACTTATTGTAAGATTGTGCTTACGAGCTAATCATAACTTAAGTTGTAATACACTTAGTCTTGTAAGATTTAAATATTTAGAACTTGCCTTTGAGAAGCTCAAATTTTGGTCTAAGTCTCGAAGATCAGACCATCTTACAGAAGACTTGAAGACAACCTTATGTTTTTAAACGAGTTTTGACATTACTAAAAAGGTAGAAATTGTTGGGATAAATACTACCCTAAGTCTTTTGATAAATACATCCTATAGTCTGTCTTTACAGCTATCTTCATGCAGCACCCAAAAAGACGTATTCCTATAATTAATGAAGATTCTAGCATATGACAATCACTTTTAGCTACAATAAATAAGTTGTAGGTATTTTACTTAGAAAAAGTAAAATACAATCCAACAGGTTTTAGACTTGGACCTTTAAACCATTGTGAAATAATTCATTCTTTATTCACGAAGTATTCACGGTTTCAAAGGCACATTTAATATTAACAGGACATCATTTAATGCGACCGAGAAGATTTTGGATTGAAGAGCATTTAATGTGGACCAAAAGAAATGTCTGAACCATTAAATGCTGATCACTTTAATTCAAACATTTTAGGAAACCATCTGTCCATATTTCATAAACTGGACAACGACTACATTTATAATGAATCTACTTACAAGGTTATAAATAGCCCAATCAAGAGGACATTGCTCACTTACTGATTGATCATTATTTTGAAGCATTCGTTATCTACAAGGAGCAATATCTTTCTTCAAGACTACATTGCCTATCTTTGAATGAAGAAATACTAAGCCTCAACCGAGAACAACGCATTACAATAAGAACATTCAAGCCTACAGCTGCTATTCTAATACTTGTGATTCCAAATCTTAATGTTGAGAGCATTAGCCTATGTGTGGACCAATTGGAACTTTTATGACCTATGTAGGACGAGGAGAGTACAAGACGAAGCTCTATGTGAGAAGAAGTCAGTCAAAGGAGCCTACAAATCAATCTGTGTGAATAACTAAACTCTACAGTTAGCTGTATCAATCTGTGAGCGATATAGTGATCGGTTTAGTTAAAATCATATAGTTGTGTATCTCTTGATTTTAATACACACTTTATTCCTGTGTGGAGGACCTGTGGACGTAGAGGAGTTTGCCTCTAAACCATTAAACTCTGTGTTATTACTTCATGCATTCATTGTCTTATAATTGACTGTGATTTATTGTATGCTCACTCTGAAAACCCTATAAGCACTAAGCTACCTGAGACTGCCTAGTTGTTTTACTTACATCAACTTGCTTTAAGATTTCCGCTACTCATAATAAACTTTGAAAAAGAGTACAACTTATTCAACGCCCCTTCTAAGCAGTCATCAAAGTATACTGTGACCAATATCAATTCTGAACAGCGTACCAGAGCAAGGAACTCAAAGCCCACAACTATTGTTCGAAATACTTGTAATACCATACTTTGATCATTGAGTACATTAGCCCTATGTGGAATAAAAAGGAACCTTTCTGACCTGTATGGAATGAATAGAGTTCAGAACAAACTTCAATTATTGTGAGACGAAATTAATTCAATGAAGCCTATAGCTAATCTGCGTGAACGGCTTAAAGCCACAGCCAGGTATATAATTTTATGTGAAAGATACAATGACAGGTTTAGTTAAAATCATATAATCGTGTACGCATTGGTTTTAATAAACATATACTCCTGTGTGAGAACATGTGGACATAGATGGCGTCACCTCGAACCACATTAAACCCTTTGTTTTTTACTTGTTGTTTACTATTGCCTGTGATTGTATTATACTTACTCTGCAAAACCCTATAAGCATCAAGCTAACAGGAGAACACTTAGTTGCTATAGTCATAAGAACTTGTAATAGTCTTTTGCTATGCATTGAAACTTCTAAAATGAGTACAACTTAATCAATCCACCTTCTAAGCGGTCATTTAAGTATATCGTGCCGATCAAGTGGTATCAGAGCACACCATCCAATTGTGGAGTAGATGGAGGTGATAATTGTGATATTACTCCTAGTCCTTTAAGAACTCATCAAACTCCGTACTTATATGTTCGCCACCTCGGTCCGACCGAAGAGCCTTAACATGATGACCTGTTTGGTTTTCACCTAGGGTCTTAAATTCTTTGATTTGTTCAAGGCTTTGAGTTTATGTTTCATTAAGTACAAGAACTCATACCTAGTATGGTCATCAATGAATGTAATGAAATATTGAAAACCATCTCATGCCACTTCAAAAGGGTCACATACGTCTATATGGATCAATCCAAGTTTTTGAGAAGCTCTTTCAATCTGTGAAGGGTAACTTAGCCATCTTGCCTTGAAGGCAAGATTCACAAGTTGGATAGGGATCTGATCCCAATGGACCCGTAAGCCCATTTTTCTCGATTTTATGAACCGTGGTCTGACCAAAATGACCAAGTCTGAGATGCCACTTAAGTGCTTGGTTTGTATCAATCCTACCACGCATACTAGTTATAGTGTTCACAATAGTTTTATTCTTTAGATTGAAATCGAATAAAAAATAATGTAGCAGTACCAACCAATTTATTTCTAAAAAATATGAGAGAAGACCCATCTAAAATAAAGAAATAAAATCTCTTCCGGTCCATGATTGGAATTGATATACTATTTTTATGCCCCTTGTGCCAAACAGGTACATCATCCGAAGTAATAATACAGCCAAAATCTAAATCTAGCATAATGATCTGATATTAATAACCTCGACACTGTGCATGCTTCCGACTTTCACCATTACTTCTCTTTCTCCATGTGATATCCCACACCGACTAGCAGAGAGCTGGCGAAGTGCCTTATTCGAGTGTGACGTGACACCTTATAACATGAGGCCTTTTGGGAGCCCAGTGGCTCGGGGGTGATGAGAACTCCAAAGTTAAGCGTGCTCGAGGCGAGAGCAATCCCAGGATGGGTGACCTCCTGGGAAGCTGCTCGCTGGGTTCCCAGAAACAAAACTGTGAGGGCCAGCTCAGAGGAGAGCGCCCAGAGCGGACAATATCATGCTACGGCGGAGGGGTCCCGGGATGTGACAATTTGGTATCAGAGGCACTCTGCCATGTCGTGCGAGTGTGCCGACGAGGGCGTCGGGTCCTTTGAGGAGGGGCGGATTGTGATATCCCACACCGACTAGCAGAGAGCGGACGAAGTGCCTTATTCGAGCGTGACGTGACACCTTATAGCATGAGGCCTTTTGGGAGCCCAGTGGCTTCGGGGTGATGAGAACTCCGAAGTTAAGCCTGCTCGAGGCGAGAGCAATCCCAGGATAGGTGACCTCCTGGGAAGCTGCTCACTGGGTTCCCAGAAACAAAACCGTGAGGGCCAGCTCAGAGGAGAGCGTCCAGAGCGGACAATATCATGCTACGGCGGAGGGATCCCGGGATGTGACACTCCAAGCTTCCTACTTCGTTCCAGATCCTGATTCGTTGTATATATGTGAGAACTTGTACCAGAAGCAAGTATCTAAGAAGTAGAATAAACAGTTACAAAACACTTCGTTTTCAAAACTAGCAGTTCTTTATCTGAAGGAGCTGTACGGTGAAGTTTTGGACAATAATTCCTCCAGTAGCCTAGCTCACTACAGTCGAGGCATGAGTCTGTCCTCTTGGGCCCCTTACTCTTGGGAAGCATTGGGGCTTTTCCCTTACCCTTATCATCTTGGCTTTGGGACCAAATTGCTTCTTCTTGTTTTTCTTCTTATTCTTAGACCTCCAAGGTCCAGAAGAAATGACGAGTGCAACTTTCTTTCCCCTTATCTTTATTTATGGCTGGGCAGTCGAACAATTTTTTCATTAGCCCATCTTAGTTATATGCAATCTCATTGCAGTTGAAGTTCATGACAAATTGGGAAAAGAGATCAGGAAGTGGCTACAGAATGAGGTCGGTTTGGATGGAGACATGCATCTGAAAAAATCGAGAGCTTCGAATATCTTAATCATCCAGATCATTTTGAGGACATGGTCCCCAACTTACTCTCATTCCTTCATCATGGCGCCGAACAGTTACTATGATATCTCGTATCAAGAAGTTCGACTATGCTCTCTGTAGAGCTCAGTCAGGTGCACTAAGATGGCTCTTGAATACGTCATCTTTTCATGACACGTGGAACCTCACTAGTTATTGAGCATAACTTGGATGTCCGCCTCTAAGACATATCCTAGCATTTCCATCATGAGGACGATCCTCAAGTTATGCAGCCAGTCCGCAAAGTTAGGACCCATTAGGATGTTCTTTTCGAGTAGTATAGATAGCGACTTCAACATTATTATGTTAGTGTTGATTGCTTAACTACAGAGAATAATACCAGATTCGTTGGTGATTATTTGATTATGATCCGAGTGTAGAATTTTGAGGATTTTTTATATTCATTAACTCGGCTCTCAATATTTTATCGGTATTACACACCCACATGTGGAATCCGGAAATCATGGTTGAGTTTATAGTGGTAATCGATTTATTTACAAAGTTTAGTAGAAGCCAACCCAATTGGCTTCAACTCTATCATTATGTACACAGTGGTGTCTAACACCAACCCTTCTAATGGGTGATTCGATCTTCTTTTATCCCTAGTTCTCTTACCCTTAACCCATATGGTATATATGGCTCGCTTAACTATCTAGTTTAAACTGTCAGCTCCTATCAGTCTGATAATTGAATCTCATCCGGAAACCTATACGGCTTATAGAGGTTTAATTTGTCACAACTCGGAAGAATAGTATTTTGCTTTAGATTTCAATTTTCATGAGTTTGAAGGAGGATAGAAAACCTCATAATCTTTATAACTTAGTGTTTGTAAGTGGAAATTTTACGCCATTATATGTTACATTGCACATTAATCCGTTTATAAGCATGGTTTGTTGGTTTGTTTATTTGTCATATAATATGAAAACATCCACAACCTAGTATCTACTAACATGCATTTCATGGACCGTTAGTAAGTGCCGAGTCTTCATCGACCCAGTAAAAATACAAATACTCAAATTACATGTCTTGAATCTTCGCCTTCATGGTGGTTCATCCTCAGCTCTTCATCATCACTAATTTGTTATATTTATGAAAATTGCATCCTATATAAATTTTCTAATAAAAATAAACTCGTTCAAAGTGACCTTTACAACCCCATCGAATACAAATTCAAAACTAATTCCATGAACTACATAATCATCACATAAAAATACAACAAATACATTAATATAATGGCATAAATACTCAATTTAATATATTGATCCAATCAATATAAAATTAATCCATTTAGAATTAATCCAATTAATTCACATGATCGATAATTTTAATTTATTCCGGATGAAAATAAATATTTTATTAAACTAATTTCCTTACCATATTTTTATTTTAGTCAAATTAAATCCAATTTGAACTACTGAAAATTAACTTACCAAAATACGAAATAAAAATGGAGTCGGAAAAAATTGGCCCGGGCCAAGCCCGTGACCTGGCATCACAACCAGGCCTTGGCCTAGAGGGTTATTGCCCCATGATCACTACCTGCCGAGTGAAGGCAGCCTGCTGCCGACCGCTGCCGCCAGCCTCCCAACAGCACTAAGCAGCTGGGTCTGGCCATTTTCCCAGCTCGTCTTCTCGTCCTAAATAAAAAATAATATTTTTCTAATTTTTAAATTATACATATAAATCAGCTTTTCAAAGTAGATTTATATTGTAACATAAAATCATGAAAAATAAATTTTTCGATGAACAATTAAACTATAACGATTATACGGTCGCATAGACCTCGCTCCAATACCACTGTTGGGAGTTGGGGCCTAAAATCAAAGGCACAGTAGGGTAAACAAAATTGATTCAATCAATAAACCGAAATCCTGGACAAGATCGATCAAGCATCATTTATAAGAATAACAAAAATCAAAGTATGAATTCAGAAATTATACCCTGGAAGACCTTTGATTAAATATTGATGAACAAGATCGAAGCTTTCACAAAATTCCGAGCACCGAAGATACAATACCTCTACAGATCACACGTCGGAAAGTTGATCGGAATTATATTGTATCTTCTTGTTCTCCAAAAACACAACTAGAAGAAGATAATAGGAGCTTATTTGTTATATATGAATACTCTAAGTGTACATCTCTAATTTTGTTTCAAGAACACACTTTAAGTACAAGTGTATTGAAAATTGAAAAAAAATCTCTCCCTTGCTCTATTATGCTCTAATCCGAATAATCATGTAATGGAGGAGGATGGAGTTTGATGATATATGAATCAATCATGCTTCAATACATAGGAAAAGCCCCACTTAATAAAATACAACATGTGTATAAACTGACGTGCCATATAATCGAATCATATGAACACCATGATAAAACATGGTGATAAGTTACCATGTGAGAAGGGGAGCTATAAATAATGAAGGTTGCTTCGTTTCGGCCCGTGAATTGGACCGTCGTGTGTCTATTCTGATACATACACCTTAGTACGTTTTCAATATATTAGTACAATTAATTAATCTAATCAATTAACTATGTTAGATATAATTTCTAAGAAATAATATGAATAAAATTAATTACAGACTAAGTTATTTAATTCAAGAGCCAGATTCAATTTATCAATTAAGTTAAACTAGAATTCAATGTCTTTAAATCAAGTGAGAATAAGCTTAATATAATCCATCATTTATCACGTGTGTATGATTCTGTAGGTTTGTCTCAGTTAGCAATGGGAGGATCTAAAGAGTGTTAGCACCACCTAGCCAGTTAGTGGCCTACACTGTAACCCAACTGAGAACGAATGATAGAGGTCATTCCAAAACCTTTATATTATGAACAACATATACATATAAACCCTTAAATCATATGTCTCGATCAAGTATTAGGGTCGGGGTAATGTCAAAACCTTAATGTAACTTGACTCTATACATTTGTTAGTATAAACCGAGATCACCAAGCTCTCGTATATCAAGTACAACTAGCTCTAAATGTGTTGGCCTAAGACTTATGATCTGATTTACCACTAACCGCATAGGACATCTACCTGTTCACTTACAGGAGAAAGAATCTTATGTTGGTATTTAGTAGAGACTACTACTTGCCCACCAAGTTGCACTTAGAGGCTGAACCCACCAGCCGATGATTGTATCGAACTACTCTAGTGACTAACATAATGTCAAGCACATCTCCTACTGAATCCTCAAGTCAAAGGTTCACGTACACCTATCACAACCTTTCTATTCAGTCATTGACTATCTCAGAGTGAAACCCATGTGACCGAATGTCGAGGTTGGCGCGTTTTCGATCATCTGTGTTCCATTGTTCACACTCTTTCTCGAGCATCTTGGCATGAGCTTGGCCTTCAATACTTGTTGCAGGATTTACCTTCATGATCTTTATGGGGCCTTCTTGAATGACAAAGATCATCTCTTTATGCATGGCGGCAAGATGAGCCTCCATCCTAATTCTCCAGTCATCAAACTCGTTAATAGAAAACATTGGTACCTTGTTAATCAGTGAGGTTTCAAAAATGAAGTGATTTTAAGGATCTAATTCGGTTAAAAATGCGACTGATTCTTTTTAGAATCAACCGTTCCGATACCACTTGTTGGTCACTAAGTATACAGAATACAGCTTGGAAAGATTTCAGCAACAAGCTGTACAATTTCAGATTAGAGTGCGTAGCGGAAGTTTTGAAATAGTAAGTTGCTGTAAATACAACAACTGGGCTAATCTCCTGTTTGCTTGGTGCGTACAGGATTTTTGAAGTATACCTAAAAAAATCACAATAATGAAAGTAGTAGATGCAGAAGGTAATTAACACAGTAATTAAAGTGGTTCGAGGTAAACCCCTCTACGTCCACTGGTCCACCACACATGAGTAAAATGTTTTATCATAAACACTGCGTACACAACTACGTGTCTATAATCAAACCTATCCTTGTGTCATTCACACAGATTGATACAAAGACTGTAGCTTTCAACCGTTCACACAGATTGGTCAAAGCTAACTCTTAACTTGCTTCTTCACACACAGTTCCAAAGCTTCGTCTTAGTCATCCCACATAGGTCGGAATAACTTCTTTAGTTCACATAGAACTAGGTTTTTACTCAAAGGTAAAAGGTAAAGTAACTAGGTAATAACAGCAGCTTGACTATGAAGATCTTGAGCTGATGATGGCTGTTCTTGATTGACTGAGTATATTTCTTCTTTTCAGATATGAATGATACTTGAAGAAATATACTTTGCTCTTGTAAGCTTGATCTGATGATATTGAATATTTAGTTGATATATCGTTTTTTTATTGCTTGTAAGCTTGTATACCTTAGGTTCTTGGATGAACTGATCTTCAAACTCTGGGATATATATAGCCTCTGAATAGATCCGTTGGAAATAGATCCATTAAGCCTATAGTCCATTTCAATGTGTTTGAGTTTTTGAATAAAATACGATCCGGTTTTTGTTCCTTGATTGAAGATATGTGTCGGCTAGATTTAAATACTTTATCCCTTCAGTATTTAAATACTTCTTTTAAAATGGGACTTGACTTTAGCGAATAAGGCAGATTCCGTTTCAACGGTCTTCAGTCCTATTGGATAAGTGTTGAAGGACTCAACACTCACAGCCTGTATTCTGTATCCAACATAATGCTGTAGGCTATCTTAGTGCTGCAGTATGGAGAGATGTTGTATGAATATTTCAGGACAGCTTCCATACTTGGTATCATACCGACTGATGAGGTTCTAGCTGTATGATGGCACTTTATACTTTTGATGTATTCAAGAGGAGGCACTTGACATCTTTCTGTATGATTGACTTCAGGACAGCAGCTTGCTGTATATTGGTACTTTGAGAAGACTTCGATATAGGATTGTTTATCTTAACAATTTCGATCGTCTTCGGGACAACTGCTTGCTGTTGGCACTTTATCAAAACTTCGATACAGGAATGTTTATCCCAATAAGGATGATGCGCTGGTCTGTAGCTTTATGATGGGCTCAATGACTAATGAGCTGTAGAGAGCGCACGAGAAAATGACTTCCGCTAGGCATATTCTCGCACACTTCACCGAGCTTTATGGAGAGCAGAGTAGGACTGCTAGATATAAGATATCGAAGTAGTTATTTAGTGCTAGGATGAAGGAATGGGAGAAAGTGGGAGACCACATCCTCAAGATGATCTCTATGATTGAGAGGCTCGAGGTGCTCAATTTTCACATGGATTTATCCCTCCAAATTGATCTCATCCTTCAATCTCTACCTGACTCCTTCATGCAGTTTATAATGAATTTCAACTGTAATGAAATTTCGTGTACATTAGCTCGGCAGATGAACAAACTGGTGACAGCACAGTCTAACATGAAGTCTAAACTGAGGGAGGCTGCTCTTGTGATTTCTTCTGGGCCTCGGAGGTCCATGAATAAGAATAAAAACACCTATGAGCAGTATAAACCCAAGAAATGGGTGCAGAAAGGCAAGGGCAAGGCCCTAAAGGTTCAGAAAGTAGGCGGTCCAAAACCTACAGACAAATATCTTGAATGTGGTGAGCTGGGACACTGACGTAGGACTTGTCCCAAGATCAATGGCGCATCAGGTATGGAACTTTTTGTTTTTGAAACTAATTGTTCCGCTACTGTATATTCTGCTTCATGGATTCTGGATTCAAGTGCTACTTCTCATATTTGTACTATGAATCAGGATCTGGAACGAAGTAGGCAGCTTGAAGCTGGGGATGTGATGATCACTATCGGAAGTGGACAAAGTGTCGAGGCAACCGATATTGGATCACTCCTACTGTGTTTGGATTCCGGTATTGGACCGGAAAGGATTTTCTTTCTTCACTGGCAATAGTAGTTGTGAAATTTATTTTCGAAATAAACTGGTCGGCACAGCTACATTGGTGAATGATTTATATCATCTAAACTTACAAAATAAATAAACAGTGAACAATATAACTAGGAAACATGGCAGGCATGATACTAATCAAGCTCTTAAGTGGCACCTTAGACTTGGTCACGTTGGTCAGGCCAAGGTTAACAAAATGGAGAAATATTGACTTTTAAGTCCATTGGATGTAGAACTCTATCCAACTTGTGAATCTAGTCTTAGAGGCAATATGACTAAGTCCCCCTTCACAAGGACATTTGAAAGGGCTGCTAAAAAACTTGGGTTGGTACATACCGACATTTGTGGTGGTTTGGAAGCCGCCCGAGATTGATATTAATATTTCATAATGTTCACATATGATCATACTAGGTATGGTATTGTGTACTTAATGAAATAAAAATCCGAAGCCGTTACTAAATTCAAGGAATTTAAGGCCCTTGTTGAAAAACAGACTGGATGTCATCTCAAGGCACTTCGGTCCGACCTAGGTGGCGAGTATATGAGCACCGAGTTTGATGAGTTCCTTAAGGAACAAGGAATAGTTTTACAATTCATGCTTCCAGGAATCCCACAGTCAAATGGTGTTTCATAAAGGAGAAATCAAACTTTGTTGGACATGGTCCGCTCCATGTTGAATTACACTGATTTACCAATTTACCTGTGGGGGTACGCCTTACTTACCACTGCTTATATCCTTAATAGATGTCCTTGCAAATCTGTTTCTATCACTCCGCATGAGATGTGGAAGGGTAAGAAACCAAGTCTTAGTCACATAAGGATTTGGGGATGTCCAGCCTATATCAAAAAGGCTAAGGTGGTCAAACTGGAAGCAAGGTCCGTCAAGAGACATTTCATTGGATACCCAGAGGACTTGATGGGTTATCTATTATACATGCCAGAAGACCATAGGGTCGTTGTGGCTTTACAAGCGCACAAAGAAATGTCCTGAGGTGACATCTGATCAGAGATCACGAACCGAAACTATTGTAACACAACCTCCACTTCGAAGGTCTGATAGGGTGTCTCACTTACGAGAGGTATGAATATACACATGTCGAGGAATTGGGTCTCCACGACGTACCTGATAGCCGTGAGGACGACCTATCACCTATAACCAAGCGATAGTGGATGTGGACTCCAATAAATGGCAAGAATTTATGGAAGCTGAGATAGACTCGATGCATGCCAATCAGGTGTGGACTCTATTAGATTTACCAACTGGCAAGAAGCCTATTGGAAGTAAATGAATCTAAAAGAGAAAGACTGGTGGGGATGGCAAGGTTGACGCCTATAAGGCCAAGCTTGTCGCAAAGGGTTATACCCAAAAGTAAGGGATCGATTATCATGATACATTCTCGCCCGTAGCCATGATCAAGTCGATTCACATGATGCTTGCCATTGCTGCCCATTGTGATTATGAAATATGGCAAATAGACGTCAAAACGGATTTTCTAAATAGATACCACGAGGAGGAAATCTACATGGAACAGACTAAGGGTTTTGTGTCCAAAGCTAATATTTATAAGGTGTGTAAGCTGCAACGATCCATTTATGGGCTGAAGCAAGCTTCTCGGAGTTGGAACATTTGATTTGACGAAGCAGTCAAATACTTTAATTTCGTGCAAAACGAGGAGGATCCATGTGTCTACAAAAAGGTCAGTTGGAGCAACATTGCGTTCTTAGTACTATATGTAGATATTCTACTTATGGGAAATAACGTAGCAATACTCAGCACTGTGAAAGCTTGGCTTTCTAAAACATTCTCCTTGAAAGACTTGGGAGAAGCTTCCTATATTCTAGGGATCCGTATTTATAGAGATAGACCGCAAAGAATGATAGAACTTTCCCAAGCCTTCTATATAGATAAGATCCTGAGAAGATTCAAGATGGATGAATCTAAAAGAGGGTTACTTCCCATGCGACATGGAATTCATCTCACCACAAAAATGTGTCCTCAAAGTGAGGAAGACAAAAGAGAGATGAGTAAGGTGCCCTATGCCTCGGTAGTGGGTATCCTCATGTACGCTATGTTGTGCACGAGATCTGACTTAGCCTATGCTGTTAGTATGGTAAGTCGTTTTCAAGCAAACCCAGGAAGGGGACACTGGACTGCCGTCAAGAACATTCTTAAGTACTTGAGAAGAACTAGAGAAATGGTACTTACTTACGGTGGTGGAGAAATGAAGGTGTTTGGATTCACCGATTCTGATTTTCAAGGAGACAAGGATTCTAAGTCGACATCGGGGTATTTGTTTACTCTCAATGGAGTAGCAGTATCTTGGAGAAGCTCTAAGCAAAGCGCTACTGCAGATTCCACCTGCCAAGCAGAGTACCAAGCTGCCTTAGAGGCTAGCAAGGAAGCATTTTGGATGCAGAAGTTTGTGCAAGAACTTCAAGAGGTGCCTAATGTGGAGATGCATATATCACTATTCCGTGATAATGATGGAGCTGTCGCCCAAGCCAAGGGCTCACCACAACACCAAGAATATAGAGAGAAAGTATCACATCGTTCGAGAGATGGTTGAAAAAGGATATATTTCGTTGCAAAGAGTACACTCAGAAGATAATGTCTCTGACCCGCTGACTAAGCCGTTATCTCAGGCTGTCTTGGAAAGACATCTGAAAAACATGGGTATTGTAGGGGATGAGAGAGTAGGGGCATTGTACTTGAAATTATGGAATAACTAATAATAGGCAATATGATTCATTCATTGTTTATTGTATTTCAAATGCATTCTTGATTTGGTAAACATTGAAGTGAAGTCCATGTAAATAAGAGAAAATGTTCCACTCTCGTTATCGAATAAGAGAAAATGCCCTGGAAGTGTTTAAAGCTTGTTTACATAAACCGTTCGCAAGTCGATAAACTTAGTTGGGCATTAAGTTTTGAGTAAGACTTGTATAATTGATGCTAGGACATGTGCATGTCTTGATAATATAGTTATAAGGATATTGGTAGGACCAGTGTACTCGAACATGACTCATACTTGATTCAGTCACACGGTAATCACTCTTGGAGAGTCGATAACGAATCTAAAGGTTGTGATAGTATACGTGGACCTTTGACTTGAGGGTTCAGTAAGAGATGTGCCTGTGACGTTTAGTTTGTCATTAGAGTAGTTAGATCCATTTGCTTAATCACTGGGTCAACCTCGAAGTGCAGACTATATGGACAGGTAGCAGTCTTTACTATATGCCAAGAAAGGATTCTATCTCCGGTTAGTGATGAGCCGAATGTCCTATACGGTTAATGGCAAATAAGATCAAATGTCTTTGGACAAAGCATTATGATCTAGTCGTATTGGATACACTAGTAATCAATCGGTCTTGATTTGCATTAATGCATGTATAGTGTCTAGTCAGCAGTAGGGTTTGACTTTACCGTGACCCGAAGACTTGACCGGGACATCTGATGAAGGGTCTATACGTATATGGTATTCACGACATAATGGTTCTGGAATGATCCCTTCATTGGTTCTTAGTCGGGGTTTACAGTGCGGCCCGCTAGGCTGGCTAAGTGTTGCCCGCAGTCATTTGTTCCTCCCAATGCCGGCTGAGACGGACCTACAGAGTCACGCATCAGGATCGTTGATGGATATATGTGAATTTATTATCTCTCTATTAATTATAGATATTGGATATCTAATTATGATTTATTGGATAAATCAAAATAGCGGCCTTATAAATTGAAATTAAGTTACTGGATAATTAATTTAATCCGTAAATAATATTTCTTAGAGAAATGTATTTGTATTTGATATCATTAATTAATTGGATTAATTAATTAGTATAAATAAATTGGAGATAAAACGGAGTGTATTTAACAGAGTCGTTTGACGAACGTCCGGTACACGATCCGAGTGACTCGGCTCTTTTCTCCCATCTCCACATGGGCCGCCCCTCCGTCCTCTTTCTTGGTGGTTTTCTCATGTTGTCATTATCTTTCATGTGATCCCACCATTATATTTTAAACTCTTGATATAAGATATTATAAGGTAGGATCTTATCATGTAATGAGAATATATATATATATATCTCAACAAAGAAAAGATAACAACACTGTAATACCCGGTTGTGAATTCATTTATCATTACTCAGTAACTGTCACTCATGATTTTTTTTCACTCAGTAATACCCATTCATCACTCATGTTCATTCAGTTGTAACCATCGTTCGGTGTACTTTGGAATCACGTATCAGTTGCTTTTCGTCACTCATCACTGTTTGAGATCAATCCGAGATTATTGTCATCATCATCACAATTTTGGGTTTCAGTTTAAGAGGTAGCGCACGCTACATATTCTAGTTAGCCCGCGCTAATGAGGTGCAAGTAACGCACGCTATGATTCAGTATTAGCGCACGCTAGCGCAAGTGGGCAGACAGTCCAGAAGGTACTGGGCTGATTTGGGAAATTCGTAGCGCACGCTACGAGTGGTAAGTAGCGTACTAGTAGCGCACGCTAACGCGTGCAAGGCAGAGGACAGTAGGTTCTGGACTTCAGTTTTTGAGTATCAGACATCAGTTAGCGCACGCTAATAATTTGGGATAATGCACGCTATCGGTAAGGTGTTAGCGCACGCTACCAAGTCGTAGCGCACGCTAGCGAGGCATTTCAGAGCTCACTGGACTGCCCAGTAAACCGCTAGCGCACGCTAAATATCAAGTCATAGCGTGCGCTAAGCTGGGACAGTATAAATAAGGCAGTTCAGTCCAACCTTCGTCATTTCTTCATTTCTCAACCTTTTCGGACGAGCTTGGGCGATTAGGAAAGGTCTTTTCGAGATGCAATCATCTAGCATCATATTCAAGCTCCTAAGTTGGATTAATCATCATCTAAATCAGTTTCATCACTCCAAATCAAGGTAATGATTCTTGGATCTAGAATTTTGGATCTTGGGTGTTTTGCTTTCGATCTCTTCGTGTTAAATCGATATTATGTTGGAATATGTTAGATATGGATTATCTATCATGGATACATGTATTTATACGGATTCATTGGTGTAATTTTCGGAATTTGTGAATAATTGAGGAATTGTTCAAGAACCCTTACGGGTTGACTTTGGAATTTTGGGGATTTTCGACTAGATGTTGTTGAATATCGATTTAAGTATTCCTATTGGATTATTGATAATATTCATGAGGTTTTGTGGGTTTGAATCATTCATTGGAATTTGGTTTCGGATGTAATTTAGTTTTGGTTGTAAATGATTGGAGATTGTTTACGACGCGTTTGTTTAAAAGCCCCAATGAGTTTCGGGTATTATTGTATCGACTTTTGAGTTGGTTGTGATCATGCTTGATTTGTGTATTAAGAGAATTGTTGGTATTTGTGTTGTTTAAGGTTGTTCGAGCGGCCGATAATTTCATTAAGGACGTTGATCGTGGAAATACCTTCTCACCTTCGGTTTGAGGCAAGTTTTATACTTGTACTAGTCAATGAGATTAAATGTCATCATATATGTGTATGAATGTGTTGTATCATTACGAGACTTAGTCTCTTCATGAATTCATTGATATCAAGAGATCGTTCGATACGATACCTTTCGGCAATTATGCCAAATGTTATTATTGTTCGTTAATGGCCGATTCAAGGCATTGTGATACTCGTCATTAATGTCATTGTCGATAGCCGGTTTGCGGTGTCGATGTATCGATTTTTGTTGATATTGATGTCAATCCAAGACATCATTGAGATCATTGTTATTCCTGTTGGGGTTGTCATTAAAACTGTATTGGCCGATTAAAGGTATCGGCGTATTCATTTCTCATCTTCGTCGTCGGTAACCGATTAAAGGTGCCGAGGCATCCTTCATATCATTGTTATCGATTGGCCATTCTCAGGCAAATCGAAATGTTCAATCATTCACTGTATCATTGGTATCGATTGACCTTTCTAAGGCAATCGAGGTATTCACTCATTCATCGTATCATTGTTATCGATTGACCGTTTTAGGCAATCGAGGTATTGAATCATCCGCTGCATCATTGTTATCGATTGACCGTTTTAGGCAATCGAGGTATTGAATCATCCGCTGCATCATTGTTGTCGGTTGGCCGTTCTAAGGCAATCGAGGTGTTAATTTGGGACTGTCAAGGACGGTGTCTATCCGTGTGTTACTATCATCGTGTTGGCCGACTCAAGGCAGCACACTATCATTCATTATGATACGGCTTCGTGCCGTGGCTTCGGACCTTATTGTGATACGGCTTCATGCCGTGGCTTCGGCCCTTATTGTTATACGGCTTCGTGCCGTGGCTTCGGCCCTTATTGTGATACGGCTTCATGCCGTGGCTTCGGCCCTTATTGTGATACGGCTTCGTGCCGTGGCTTCGGCCCTCATTGATACAGCTTGGGGCTGTTTTGAATTCAGGTATCTGTGATATTTGTTAACTTCCGCTGAACGACTCTCAGGCCTTTTGTAATGTCCTGGTATTTTCATTGGAGCCTTCGGGCATTATGATTCATATTAAATTCAATTCTGGTTTGGTTCATGTCGTTTAATTCATTGTGGTATTCTGTGATTATGATTCGCCGTTGGGCATTTATGTTCTAATCTGTCGAACAGGTATTAATAGTATGCCGTGGGCATAGTATTTCACGAATGCTCGGTTCTTACCTTGGTTTGTGAGCATCTCGTATTATTATCATCATTGTACCATTTCATTCTGCCTTTGGATGCATATCATGTTATACATGTATTTGATGTTCATTATCTGGATGACTGACCCCGTGGGGGCGGAACATGTTTTTCATGTTTTAGGTACTTGCGAGGGGAGAGTTGAGACACAGGGACATGATGGTGGCGACGAGGCATTCGAGCGATACTAGTCCGAGTTGTTCATTGTCGGTCAGTCAGTTAGAGTGTACTCCAGTCTTGTCAGTTGTTGTCGTGTTGTATTACCCGAACAGATGTTCGTGGATGTTGTTGTATTTCATTTTTGGCCACTTTTGTCGTTGAAATTCCTTATCGGATATTGTGTCAGATGTCATGGTAGGGACTATAATTTTCCCTTGTTGTGTTATTTAATGTATTTTTAGTCATGTTCGCCTGGTGGATCTCCTGGCGTGGGGTCCACGGCACTGTAATAACACAATAGGATTTGGGGGTGTTACAAACACCACCACTTTGAACTACACCATTCGGCCGAGAGCAAAAAGGAGAGAGGGCGGGAAATAATTTCCTTCATTTTGTTCATCATCTTTGAGGTGAAATACAAATAAGAAAATAGAGAGAAAAATTTCTATAGTAATTCCTAGCCGTGTTCCATCAAGAACGGATTACTGTAGATTTTTTCGGGTAACTTCCGACGCGTGTGAAGTAGAGACATCGTGCTTTCGGTGTTTGGGATGAAGGTATTTCATGTTCGTGCTCGGGTTCGTGAACATCATCAACTTATGAAGATATTATCAAAGGCTTCAAAGGTATGGGACTTTGATCCTTTATCTTCGTTAATTTATTTTCCATATATACATTACTTGATCGATCCTGTTTGGGATTATTTATAATCAGTTTTATTATTCCGCTGCGTACTCGTTTTTTGTATCCTGAATGCCAACAATTGTTCCCTATATATTGAGTATTTATGCTTATAGTATGTTGAGAGGAGGACGTGGGCGTGGTCGCGGTCGTGAACGCAGATGTAGACATGCTGAGAGGGAAGCTTCACACCCTGTTCCTGATTTGCTGTCAAATCAGGCTAACTCCAGTGTTGGCGAACAATAAGAGTCTGTCAATAATGAACGAGAGCAAACCGTGGAAGCTAATGTCAAACCTTATATTGCTGACATCCTTTGTCAGGTGGTCAACCAAATGACCCAATTTGCTCAAGTTGTGGACAGAATGCAAGTGGCGGTAGGGCAGCCGGGAGAGAGACAGCAGGGTATCCAAGACTTGGGAAATCGAGGAGAAATATGGCTACAGTAGGTGGCGAAGATGCACCCACCGAAGTTCGATGGTTTTTCTGAGATGCCGACATGGGATCACTGGATGAGAGAGATGGAGAATGTATTTGTAGGGATTAACTACCCAGACGACCGGAGACCCCCCATCGCCCAATATTTCCTCACGGGAGAAGCGCCCGAGTGGTGGGAAGCTATCCGACCTATCAATCATGATGCCAATCGGGGAGAGTTCAATCTTATGATGGAATCTCAGTACTGTCCTCGTCCGGTGAGAGAAGTCAAAGTTCGAGAATTTTTCTCCGCACAACCTTAAGATGTGCTGTGGCTCAGGGAATTAAGACATTTAATCAGCAGCTCCTGGTCAGAACTGACGCAGAAATGATGATTCACTTTGATATGAGAATGAAGCCAGAGATACAGAGGTACATGTCAGGTTTTGAATGCACCACTCTCCGCTAGTATCAAGACAAAGCTCTGCCGTATGAAATGAAAGAAGCAGCTATGGAAAAGTTCTCTGAGTCCAAGAAATAAAAAGTTTCTGGTAGTTTTGCAGAGCACAAGAGTAGTGGGACCCGTAAAGCCCAGTCATCTTTTCATTCATTCAAGAGGCATTCGCATCCATCAAAGGTGGAAAGAACTCCAGATCAGTACCAGCAATGGCAAATGCAGCCAGGAAATGATTTAACTATGGCCGGACAGGACATTATCGACATGATTGCTCACTTCCCTCCATGATGTGTTACGAGTGAGGATGAGAGGGACATCGTGCGGTGATCTGTGAAGAGGCTTCAAAATCTTTTGGAGCTCATACTTCGCATCCAGTTCAGAAAGAGGCGAGTGTACCTCAGACGCAACAAAGTGTTCAGCCACCCCAGAATTTTGGCCGAAGAAGAGGTAGAGGACAGTACGACCAAAAATAAGCATCGAATGCTGGGTCCTCTCCTCCACACATTTATGATATGAGAAAGGCAGACAATCAGAATGCATGTGTCGCATCAGGTACCATTATGATCTTTTCGCAACCAGATAGTGTTTTGTTCGATACAGGGGATACACACTCGTTTATATCATTATCTTGTGTTAATCGTTTGAACATTTCTTGTTTTCATGAATGTGAGCCTTATATTTTGGGTTTACCGAGTGGAGAGAGAAATGTGGGGAATTCAGAAACTAGAAATTTTCATGTGTCGATTGGAGGAAAAGATTGGCCCTCAAACCTGATTGTGGTACAGATTCAAGGAGATGACCTGATTCGTGGAGAAGATTGGCTTAGCCGTTATGGAGCAATTATGAACTACCGGAAGAGGAATATCTCGATGATAGCCGAAGATGGTGCCGAATTATTATTCGAAGGATGGAGACCAGGAAGCTCATGGAAAGTGATCAAAGCTATGAAAGTCGTCAAACTACTGAAGCAGGTCCGTACCGGGTACTGGTGTTATGCAATGAAGAAAGAAGAAGGAAAAGTAGAGCTTTCATCCATTCCTGTTGTGAACGAATTTCCGGTCGTGCTCCCTGATGAATTACCTGGACTACCTCCATGACGAGATGTAGAGTTTACCATCGAGCTAGAATCAGGAGCTATGCTGATTTTTAAGGCGCCGTATCATATGGAACCTACCGAGATGTATGAATTGAAGAAGCAACTGGAAGAATTACTGGACAAAGGTTATATTCAGCCAAGTGTTTCGCCCTGGGTTGCACCAGTTCTATTTATTCAAAAGAAAGATGGATCACTTCGATTGTGCATCGACTACTGAGAGCTAAAGAGGATGATGATCAAGAATAAGTACCCATTGCCACGAATTAATGATTTGTTCGTAAATTTGTAAGGAGCAATAGTGTTTTAAAAGATTGATTTGAGATCAGGATACCATCAGTTGATAATTAAAGAATCCAATGTTCCGAAGTCAGCATTCAGAACTCGTTACGAGCACTATGCGTTTGGTGATGCCATTTGGTCTCACTAATGCGCCTGCTTTATTTATGCAGTTAATGAATCGAGTGTTTATAGAGTATTTGGGCAAAGTCATAGTTGTGTTTATCGATGATAATTTGGTTTATTCCAAGAGTCCGGAAGAGCATGAGTGGCATTTGTGGCTCGTTTTGAACCACTTGAGGAGCGAACAGTTGTATGCCAAACAGCCTAAATGTGAATTTTGGCTAAAGGAAGTGATGTTCCTTGGTCATGTGGTGTTAGCGGAAGGGGTCCGAGTAGATCCCCAGAAATTCCAGATAATTTTGGAATGGAAGTCTCCTAAGAATGTGAAGGAAGTCGGAAGTTTCTTAGGACTTGCTGGGTATTTTCGCCAGTTCGTGGAAGAGTTTTCCAGAATTACCCGTCCACTTACTCGATTACTGCAGAAAACCCAAGAGTTTGAATGGAACAAGATGTTTCAGGCCAGTTTTAATGAACTAAAGAAGAGATTTACGACGGCTCCAATTCTAACACTACCACAAGGATCCGAATGATTCATAGTTTACAATGACGCTTCAAATCAAGGTCTTGGTTGCTGACTGATGCAGAATGAGAAGGTAATCACCTACGCTCCACAATAGTTGAAACCATATGAAGTAAATTATCCAACTCATGATTTAGAACTGGCAGTTGTTGTTTTCGCCTTGAAGATATGAAGACACTATTTATACGGAGCTCACTATCAGATCTTCAAAGATGATAAGAGTCTTAAATACGTCTTCAGTCAGAAAGAGTTAAACATGCAGCAGAGGAGATGTCTGGAATTGATTAATGACTATGATTTAGAAATTCTTTATCATCTAGGTAAAGCAAACATAGTGGCTGATGCACTAAGCCGAAACCCATTTCTATTCGAATGCTGGAGACGCTCACATCCCCATCCAGCATTCAACGAGAGTTGATTCATGAATGAATTGAAGTATGGATACAAGGAGTATAAGGACAACTGTGTGTGATGGAAATAACTTCATCGTTGACCGATGAAATCAAATCTAAGCAATTGGATGATCCTCTGATAATTCAGTTACGTGATGAAGTGGGCAAGGGAAAGGCCCCAAGCTTTGTAATATCTGAAGACGGAGTTTTGAGATTTCAGAGTCCACTTTGTGTTCTCGATAATGATGTTTTGAACCAGACAATCATGAAGGAAGGTCACAGTACATCCTATTCTATTAACCCAGGCACTAGTAAGATGTATAAGGACCTGAAGCAGAATTTTTGGTGGGGCAACATGAAGAGAGAGGTGGCAGAATTTGTCTCGAAGTGTTTAACTTGTTAGCAGGTTAAGATCGAACATCAGCGACCCGCTGGAATGTTGAAGCCACTACCGATTCCTAAATGGAAGTGGGAAGATATATCAATGGACTTTATCACCAATATGCCAATGACCAGGATGGGAATGAACATGATTTGGGTAATAGTTGATCGTCTAACCAAATCGGATCATTTTCTGGGCATTAAGAATACTTGGGGACCAGAGAGCTTGGCATGAGTGTTTATTGCGGAGATAATTCGATTGCATGGTACACTGAAAACCATTACTTCAGATCGAGATGGTCGCCTCGTGTCACATTTTTGGAAAGCGGTTCATTGAACTTTGGGAACCGAGATGAACTTTAGCACAACTTATCATCCTCAAACCGATGGATAGTCTGAGAGGACTATTCAAACAGTAGAAGACATGTTGAGAGCTTGTGCCTTATATTGGTCGACTGATTGGTAAATTCACATACCGTTGATTGAATTCACCTACAATAATAGTTGCTTCTATCAAGATGGCACCTTTCGAAGCATTATACGGAAGAAGATATAGATCACCCTTATGTTGAGGTGATTCGTCTGACTTCATGGGGACGGAACCAGAATTGATAGTGCAGACTCAAGAGAAGGTAGCTCTGATTCGTGAAAGGTTGTTGACTGCCCAGAGTTGATAGAAGTCTTATGTCGAGGTGCACCGTTGCCCCTTAGAATTTGAAGTTGGGGATCATGTACTTCTGAAAGTTTCTTCTACCCAAGGAATTTTTCGTTTTGGGAGGAAAGGAAAGCTGAGTCCGAGGTATATCGGACCATTCGACATTCTTGAGAGAGTTGGGGAGTTGGCGTACAGGTTGGCCTTGCCGCCATCGCTAAGTCATGTTCATAATGTGTTTCACGTATCTCAGTTACGGAAATATGTAATGGATTCCAGTCATGTCATCGATTTCGGCAAGATCGAAGTAGCTAATGATAGCACGTTCGAGGAGAAGCCAATTAAGATACTCGAGAGTCGAGTCAAGCAATTGAGGAATAAACCCATCTCCTTGGTTAAAGTTCAATGGTCACGGCATGGAGTCGAAGAAGCAACTTGGGAGACTGAAGATAGTATGAAGTCGAGATACCCATAATTATTTTCATCTTAAGTTTCGGGGCGAAACTTCTTTTTAAAGATGGAGTATGTAATACTCGGATATTTGTCATGTATTTTCACCCGTATTTGAATCTGGTGGTATTTGATTTTGTCGTACAATTAATCAAAGTATGATTTTCCGTATCAGTAATCCATTGTTTATATATGTGTGTTATAAAGGTTGTTAATTCATGCATGTGTTTGCATGAGTTAGCACACGCTAATATACAGACTTAGCGTACGCTATACTTTGAGCATTAGCGTACGTTTTGTCGATTATGGTAGCGCGCGCTATGTGAAGTCAACATGATTGAGACAATGGTTGGTAGGTGAGATCAGATCACGGATTTGGATAACGATGTGTCGGAATGAACCTGGACGGTTTTTGGAAAAGTTAAGTCAACGGTGTTTAACGTGCACTAGAGATTACAGTTAACGCACGCTAAAGCCATGGACAGTAGAGACAGTAAGCTTCGCGAGGCCATTAACGTGCGCAACAATGAGTGTTAGCATACGCAAATCATGGTTTAACATACTTAATGGCTACATAACGTACGTAAGGCCAATGTATGACAACATCACACAAAATATTCACTCACGAAAGTTACACGGGTAAATAATTACAATTGCAAGAAATGGAACTTAACTGATGGACCACATGACCATATCAATAGAAAATTTACGTTCTATGCCAATATAAAAACAGACACAGCCACCACAAATCGCACATCATAATAGTAAATCATTGATAACATTCTTTTCCAAAAAGTCTCCGATACCATTTGTCTAAATAGTAACATTTTAAATTTTGTAACATTTTAAAATGTGAGTTCATAAAATTTTTCCAAAATAAGAATGGAAAACACTTTTGGCACCTCGGACTGTTTTACCAAAACTATAAAGAATAGATCAGAATTGTTTCTTTCTGAAATCATTTGCAAAACCATGATCCGAAATATCAAATTAAAACGTCATCGTCAAGAGAAATCATGTCGAAACAACATTACACGGGCTACAAAACCAACCGAAACCACGCAACACGACAATTTGGCACAAAATTAGTGTGCGCTGACTGACTCTACTTAGAAAGTTACTCCAAATATGAGTCTAAAGTTTAAGCCAAGTAAGATTTTCCATCTTTCACTATCTATAAATTTTTGAAAATAAAAATCACATTTTGGTTTAAACAACAAAATTTATGGTGTGAAAGATTTTTAAATCGTATACTCGGGCTATTTGAAATTAACAACAATAGGCTAAAACCATTCTAAAATTCTTTCAAATATGACAAAAGATTGACGACGGTGATATTTACTAAAATATCGATGGTACTTCAAAATATTTCCTTCGTATTTCATCGCAAAGTTTCAATGGAAGTGCACGATCACTTTGTCAAAACTCAAAACGTTTATAATTAAAGCAATGTATTCGCTAAGTCACTATTTATACATACCGATAAAACAGTCACCAAAACTTTCTAGTTTAACTCAGATTGCGAAACACTTGCAAGTCATTTGAAAATACGCGTACAACAGGTATAGCTAACGATGAGCGTACACTAAGGTAGCAAGAAACAATCAATCAACTCTCTTCCTTGAAAATACACGGCCGGCTTGTCTAAAATTTCTTAGAAATTTCAAAATTCATTGTAACCGCCGTTTAATTGTACTAGTAAAATGTTTGAGAAGATCTGATTTTCACAACATACTCAAGTCTATGAAATTTTCAGAAATATTATCAAATACACGCGTAGCCAACACAGTTATCAATAAAAACACATTTGTAGCAATTAGCAACAATGTCAAACATATTCGGTTCTCAAACACGTGCCTATCTAGCATTCAAATCATCATACTAATCAATACCACTCATGAATATAATCTTAGATTTAAACATGCGTCGAAACCATCCGTTTGCGTTTCCGACAATCTCGGTCGTCAATACGCCTCCTGGAACACAGTAATGTCCAGAGACTTCCACAACATGTCGTACCAACCAAAACTCAATCTACGAGTATACCCCAATTGCCATACACGTAATATACCACAAGTATCGAATACGGTTTCTATTTTACCTCCTACTTGCAAACAAAATTATACAACACAAAATATAAAATATAATGTATATAAGGGGAGACTTATGTCCATAGGTCGCACGAAGATGACGGTCGCCCATGATACTAATCTAAACGAACAACACGAACGATATGATATGACAACGCACAAGTCGACTTGTTAACTGACAACTCAGGCGATGCAACAAAACAAGACTCGACAAAACACGACTCGACTCGATCAAACAACCTAGGTTTCCACAACCCAAGCTCTGATACCATAAATGTAACACCCCCAGGTACCACCGGGAATATTACACGCCATAGACCCTTTTTATAGAATGATCTACTAGGCTAACAACCATGATATGACAACGTTTGACTAGCCGAGATCAAACAGCTTACCAACACAGACCGATAAGGTCTAATATTAATTACAATGACCAATGAGGTCTCACGATTAAATCAACCCAAAAATAAACTCATTATTGTACATATCCACGCAGGGGTCAAAATACAATACAGTGGAAGACTGAAAATAACTCCACCATACAACAACATTCTTGATTAGTATCGCGGCTCGTCTTCTCCGATGCCGTCCCTGTGGTTTCTCCAACGAACTAAGCACACCTGAAATGTATGATACGCATTTCTCCCATTTAAGGGGTTAGCATTGAAATGGCTAGTACAAGTATTCAGTCTATACAGAATATATCACGCCAATATTAGCTATATTAAAGTAACGACAGTCGTGAAAGAAGTTCCCGAGAGGTTTTCAATATTTAAGGTACAGCTCAAGTCTTTGGAAATAATATATATAAACTCGGGAGTTTTAGAAAACGACAGAAAGTCTTTTGGGACTTCAAGTTCAAGATTATAAAACCTTATTCGAAAATAATGGGGTCTCAGCCCAATTCTCGTTCATGTAACAAACATTTTTATAAATAAAAAATCTATATGGACCTCGAGTCCTTAGTTGCAAAACCATCACAAGACAAATGGGCCTCGACCCAAAGTCATTTTCCATAAAACAACCTTTACACAACTATTGGGATCTCAACCCATAATTTCATGAAACCACAGTACACGAAAATAATAACAAGTTCGTTTTCCAACACCAAATCATCACAATCAAGGAGTTAAACACTTACAACACATATCCTAGTGGCATTCTAGCCAAGTACCAAAATTCAATATCTAATCAACATCGAGAACCAAAATGTTGTGATATTCCGGACATATCACAATTATCGAAAATATCAACATCATCCTCAAGATGAAAACCACACCTGGTAACCCGCGATCGTACCCCTTAGTATCGGCCCCCAAACGCCTGGTCGAACGCTCCGGGTGGGAAACAACTTCCGCGGTCGTACCCCTTTGTATCGGCCCCCAAACGCTCCTTCGAATGTTGCGGGTTGAAGAACAACAACACACACACACGTTCCACAATTCACAATTGAAAACCACAAGCCTCGAAAGTCAATCACAATATATATAATCAAGGCACTTGCTAGAAATGGCCAATTATCCGATGCATAGCTACGACCGACCTAGTTATACTACAACCTAACAATCTTAAATGCATCTCCACAGATCAACGTCATAATAACTGATCAACCATTACGACTAACCCAACTCATAACACACAACTTAACCCACACAACCTGGTGATCGCCAAAACATTATAGCACAATCCTAAGTGTACTATCTACCCGGCACTACATCTCTATTGACATATCTCTATGATGAGCAATGAACCAAAACTAGAAACACATAACAACTACGATAATTCATATAAGGAACAATCAAAAAAATGCATAAACCAACACAATTACATAACCAACCTCAATTCACACGATATAAATCTTATAGACGAGGATACTTGCCTCGATGATCATTACCAAAACCTCCGACGAACACGGATCAAACGGGAAACCTCAAACATCTAAAATCCTCCAGCAGAAATAATGTAAACATGATCACTACAAGTTTAACGGTTAACAACGACGAGAAATGCACCCAAGAAGCAAGGGAAAACCCTAGAGGCATTTAATCAGACATTAAATGCTCAAGGCTCCCTACGAACATAAAAATCAAGATTGGACTCAAACGAGTTCAAGATATGGATAAACAATTCATAAATCATGATCCACGATGCCCAGCAACATCATCCTTTCCATCAGAATCAGATGAAACAACGAAATCGAGAAAGAACTTCCAAAAAATCAATTCTAGGAAATTACAAGGGATTACCTTCGATCCAGATGACAAGAAATTGGAAAATGTTGATAATAGACACCAAGCAAGCTTCCCAAATGATCCAAAAAGATGTGCCAGTCAAAACCCTCGAATCTTGTCGAAGGATCGCGAAAGAAATGAAGAAATGAGGAAAAATGCCGACTACACCCGTGCCCAAGCCTTATATACCCATTTTGTCGAGCCATTACGGCCGTAATCGGCAGTGCATTACGGCCATAATCGGCCTCCCCAAAGCTTCTGCACAACTTGTGCAGCATCTTTACGACCGTAACCGTCCAACCCATTGCAGCCATAACCGACCACCTCATCGCGGCCATAACCGAGCACCCATTGTGGCTGTAACCAATAGGCACCTTACGGCTATAACCGGCCAGTCCCTTATGGCCGTAACTCGGCCAGTCGAGTCTTTGCCCCAAAACGTACGGTCATGACTCAGCCGTGGCCAACTCCGACAGTCCGGTTTAGACGTTCGACATCTCGGTTACACTAATACACTAGCTATGATTCAAAAAATAACGAGCGTATTAGAAAACAATAAATCCAATAGATTACACAAAGCAAATAACTGTCACCAAATGACAATTAATTCGAGGCAACCACAAATGAAAAATCTTGGGTACTACAGATATGAGATCGAACAACAATTTCGAAGTTCACAACACAATCAAAAATGATAATCGAACTATTAGAAATGACAAATAACAGTTTCGAGCAAGATTCACGAGAATCGGACCCGAATGCGGAAAAGTCGCAACAATATGCCGATTAACCCGAAACCATATCAAAAATCACTCGAATATCAAAATATGCAGAACAAAACATGTCCAAAATGTATCAATGAACACAATAGAGTCGCTGGAATCGAAAAAAATACAGGAATGAAAAATACGGTTATTACAAGAACTTATCTGATCAAGTTTTGGTTGATCAATATTTAGCTTCATTTTAAAGGCCCATAGAATATACTCATTTGATTCTTCTTCACAATACCGAGTACTTAGAACATACATTTGAATAAAACTTTGAATACATAGATGACATCATCAAGATCTTAAATGTATTCCTAATAAATTCTCCCGATTTTGATGATGACAAAACTCAATGTTTGTTCAAATTTAAGATAGTCATCACACAGAAAAAAAATAAAACTCAGTCTATTTGAGACAACATAGGGTTGTCATTCAAGTCTATTGTATATGCATTTTATCACTTCAGATTATTACAGTCTTTGAGACAATTTTGTCAAAGAGAAACAAGTAAAATAAATTACAAGTAAATGAGAGGAAAAAGTTTAGCTCCTTTTTGCTCTTCCTCTGGTCTTGGATGGAGGGAGTACTTTTAGAGGTTTTTCCCGATGGGATTCGGCACTAAAGGAATCAATCGATACTTCTTCTTTACTATAGTGGAGGCAAACTCTTGGTCTTCACGGGAAGTGTATTTGTTTTCAATGCAGACTTCCCTTATATCCTCTTGAAGTGCATTGTAATCCAGCTTTCCATTAACATTTATAGGAGATTCTTGTGGTTGGATATGCGTTGAGTTCTTCTTCAGCACACTTCTTCAGATTTTCCCACAAATTTGGCAACTTCACCTCCATAAAGTCAATAAAAATTTGTATTCGGCACGAATGTTACCTTGTGAACGTGATTTTTGGTGTGTTGAGTGGTGTCGCTCTTCCACCCAGGGATGGCATGTGTGGCCTCTGTGGGTCGGTAATAAGGGGTATGGCCACAAAAGGGGGCATGTGTGCGTGTGTTGTGGTTCTTCAACCCAGGGATGGTCTGACGAGGCCTCTGGGGGCCGATACTAAGGGGTACAACTGCGGAAGTGGTTTCCCACCTAGGGACCGCTCGACGGGGCCTATAGGGGTCGATACTAATAGGTACGGCCACGGGTTACCAAGTATGGTTTTGTGATGATTATGAACATGCTACTTAGATTATGGAGTTTGTTATGAACATTATGAAACAAACAACAAGTTTAGGAAGATTGGACTGGATGAACGTAGGCTTTTCATTGGTAATAGTTGAACCTTGATTATGCCTATCATAAAGATGCGATTTTCGAAGATTATAACCTGCCTTGATGATGAGTTTGTGATGATTATATGATGAATTAATCGATTATGTTATCACCTAGACTAGGTGAATTCGAGATGATGAACATAGAGATTGTTCTTCAAGTATAATCCAGGGTTTGAAAAGATTGTTGGGATTGATAATCTTCATATGAATGGTTAGAATGATATCATCATGTTGTAACAATTATGGTGAATGTAGAACTGGTATTAGATGAATTTACTTGCAGAAGAACGGGAATCATAAGTGGGATTAACTTAGAATTCAGTTGAACGTACTTTCATGATTATGAACTCATTTGGGTAGCCGACACATGCATTATAAATAGTTGGGAAGATTTGAAAGTGAATTATGGTGATTTGAATATGCTAGGAAATTCGTAGACATCAGCATGTTATCCCCGTTATGACCTTTCGTTACGCATGTAATATGGTATTCGTTCAACGTAGCGTTCTTTGTGTAGTGAACCTGGAATCGGCCGAACAATGGTGATTATACTTGGTCACTATTGGAACATTTAGAATGTTCATGAGATAGTATTGTACGTAAGTTGAGTTGTCGTTATTTCCTTTTGTGTAAGGTTCGAGGTTTGCGAATGGTTGATCGAAGGAGCGGCCTTCGACTTTGTTGAAGTCATTGAAGTATTTATTTCTTACCATCATTCAAAGGCAAGTACTTTAATTATGTTTTATGTATTGATTTTATACATGTTGTCGTGCATATCTGTCGTTGTTGTATGTCCACCTCGTGTTGGCCCGACGGGATCATCTTGGGATCTATGCTAGAATGCGCTAGGTCATTGGACAGGTTTTTCCACCTCGTGTTTTTCTGACGGGATCATCTTGGGATCTATGCAGTGAACGCTGGATCATCGGAATAACCATGTGTATGTTGTGATGTCATATTGTGGTTATCATATTGTGTATGGTATTGTGAGTCTTCTCGTAGTAGAGACTCATTGTTATTGTTGTCGTTGATGATGTTGTCTTTATTCTTCATGAGATGTTGAATAATTTGTTGTTGTATAATTATCGTACTTGTACTAGCATTGTTGTGCTACTCCCTTCAGGGTGGACATTTGTTTTATGTTCAGGATACAGGAGGACGGGGAAACAACCATTAGAGCTGCATGATGACGAGGGTGCAGAGTGATGTTACGACCGGGATGGTTTGTCAGTTGTGTTTTTTTTAATAAAGTACTCGAGTTACGCTGTTGTTTTGTTTGTCTTTTGAGGTTTACTTTCGGATGTTAGCCGATTTGTACTTTTCAGACATGTGATGTAATAATAAATTTCACGGTTGGTATTGAATAATGTTGTTTTTAAATTCTTAGTGTAGTAAATCCTTATATCAAGGATTTATTACGCTGTAATAACTTATCTCGGGGTTTTACAATATTGGGAAAAAGAATACCCCAAGTGTTCTGATAAATGCACCCTACAACCTGTCCCCATAGTGAAACTTCATACAACGCCCAAGAAGGTTTATCCGATAGCTAAATAGAAGTTCCTGCTTACAGCAAGAAGACTGCTAGCTACAGCATACAAGATGTAGGTGTTTTTACTTAGGAAAAGTAAAGCACAATCCAACAGGATATAGACATAGAACTTTAAACCGTTATGAGATAAACATTTCTTTGTTCACAAAGTATTCACGATTTTCAAGTAGCATTTAATGCTGACAATAGAGTTTAATACAGTCAAAGAGACTGCAGACAATATTAAATGCGTAACATCTTTATTCAAATATTCTGAAGCCACCAATTAGATCTGTCTAAGTCTCACCAACCGGCCAATAACTACATTTATAATGAATATATTTCGAAGGTTATAAATAGCGCAAGTAAGAGGACATTACTAACTTACTGAAACTAATGCCAACTATACTGATTGATCAAGAATCTAAGAGCAATCTAAATCTTCAAGCATACAGCGAATATCTTGACTGAAGAAATATCAAAGTCCTCAACAGAGAACAACACAACTATAATGAAGACTTATATAGCCTACAGCTATTGTTCCAACATGTGATATTTCAAAACATTACGGTTGAGACCCTTATCCCTTTGTGGACTAAGTTGAACTATTTCGTCCTGTGTGGAAGAATAGAGTTCAAAGACGAAGCTTCAGTCTATGCGACAAGAAGCAAGTCGAAGAAGCCTACAGCCAATTTGTGTGAACGACTCAAACAACAATTGGCTGTATCAATCTATATGTATGATACAATTACCAATTTAGTTAAAATCATACAGTTGTGTTCACCTTGATTTTAGTAAACGTTTTACTCCTGTGTGGAGGACCTGTGGACGTAGAGGGGTTTACATCGAATCATATTAAAAGTGTGTGTTGTTATTTCAAGCACTTACTGTTTTCATATTTTCTTTGATCTTTAGTACACATACTCTGAAAACTCTGCAACTTATATTAAGACTTCCGCTATGCAAATCAAACTTCGAAAAAAGAATACAGCTTATTGAATTTCCCTTCTAAGTTGTAAGATAGTATAATGTGACCATCAAGTGGTATCGGAGCAGTTGATTCTACAATTACTCAATCGATTTTAAATCTGAATCAGATCCTAATCACTAGCTTTTGAAAACTCTATTTTTTGTAACTCTATCATTCATCCTACTCATTGTCATGGATACAACAATGATCAATAAAGTTCCCAGATTTTTTATTAATAAAATTGATGATAGGAGAATCCAGATGGAAGCCCATCTTGCTGCCATGCAGGAAGAGATGATCTTCGTGATACAATAAGGGACTATCAAGATTATGATGATCAACCCATATGCCAGGATAGAAGACCAACCCCATGCAGAAATGCTGGAAAAAGAAACGGAACAATGGACAATCAATGATCGCAAGCATACAAATCTAGGCAACGTCGCCATGAATGTGCTATTTGTCACTCTTGACAAAGGCATATTCTCAAAGGTAAAGAGCTACAAGACAGCCAAAGAATCTGGAAATACTAAAGCTTGAATCTTTTCAAATGAAAAAAACTGAAACACTTGAGGATCTTGATCTTATATTTACCGGTGTAGGAGATGAATCTAAAAATCTTTGGATCACTTACTGTCAGATAGGACATTAAGACCACAGCTATGCGTGTGTCTTACAACTTAAATGATATATCTACTTTTGACCTCTTCTCTGACCTCAACGCGTTTCCGCCCAGTCCACAGTTCTGCGGGTGTTTTTGGAACTGATTTCGAAGGCACCAGGTTTAGAATGTACGCCGCTATTTCTAAAGCGTATCCCCAAAATGAAATGGGTAAATCCGAATAACTCATCATTGGCCTAACCTTTTCTAAAAGAGTTCTGTTCCTTCTCTCAGCAACACCATTTTGTTGTGGAGTTCCCAGCGCAGTGAGCTAGGATGAAATCCCCTCATTTCTTAAGAAATCCAAAAACTCTCCACTAAGGTATTCACCACCACGATCAGATCATAGTGACTTGATACTCTTCCCATGACACTTCTCTGTCTCAGCCTTGAAGTCTATGAACTTTTCAAAGGCGTCAGTCTTACGTCGCATCAAATAGATGTATCCATATGTCGAATAATCATATATAAACGTGATAAAGTATTCGAAACCACCCCTATCATGGACGTTCAATGGACCACATACATCCGTATGAACCAATTCTAATACATTCTGAGCGCGGTTTCCCTTGGTCTTAAAAAACCTTTTGGTCATCTTACCTTCCAGACAGGATTGACAAATTGGAAATGACTCAACTTGGAGGTCATCCAATGGGTCATTGTCTACCAATTTTTGAATCCTCCTAAGGTTTACATGACCTAACCGTAAATGCCACAGATATGTTTGGTTTATGCTCGAAGGTTCTTTTCTATTTTTAGGTTTAGACAGAAAGTTAAGCGATTTATGTTTATACGTGGGAGCTTGTGCAGTATTAATGACATACAGTCCATCAGTAAAAGTACCTTTGCAAATATATTCACCGTTTCTTCTTCTAATAATAGCATCATCATCAAAAGAAATTGAATAACCATCGCATTTTTAATTTAGAAACCGACTTAAATTCATTCTAAAATTGGGTACTAATAATATATTATTAGGGACTAATATTTTGTCATTAATCTTCAACTGCACGACTCCCACTGTAACAGCCATAAGCCTGGAATAATCGCCACAGTTGGTGGAATATCCGCATATTTTATTATTTATTTGTGTTATTTTGGACGTATTCTGTTGAGAATTGATTTGTAATGTCCATGTTGTATCGTTTGGCTTTTGGAATCATGTGTATATAAGTGATGGTATTGGAATGTTGATGGTTAGTAATTGTCGAGTTCTATAATTATCAGAATGTGTTTGTTCTGAATGGACTTCGCAATTTTGTTGCTGGGAAGTAGCAATTAGCGCACGCTAGACTGCATTGTTAGTGCATGCTAACCATGTATCTGTAGCGCACGCTACCCTTGTCTGTAGCGCACGCTAAGCCAGGTGGACAGAAGGCTTTCTGGATTCTGGAATGGGTCATTAGCACACGCTAAGTATAGACTAGCATACGCTATTGTGGCAGCCAAGTGCATGCTAAAGGTGTTGGTAATGAATGCTATTTTGGACTGTCAGTAGAGGCAGAATGTTTTTGGACTGCAAGTACAATCAGCTAGCGCATGCTATTATTATATCTAGCGCATGCTAACGTCGGTGATAGCGCACACTAACTTATGTGTTAGAGCATGCTAGCAAAGTCAGACAGAAGGTTCTAGACTGCCGACATAGCCGTTAGCGCATGCTATATCTCGGCCGTAGCATGCGCTAATCACGACCAGTATAAACAGGCCTACAGGTTCTAGAATTCATCATTTTCTCCATCCCTCTCTTCTTCTCCAACGGTTGGGCGATCTTGAACATAGGATAGTGTGGGTTTTGGCCCGATTTCATCGTCCAACTACGTTTTTGAGTTCCTAGTATCAAGTTGGCAACAACTCATCAACTTTTGTCGCCCGAATCAAGGTAAAGTTCGTTCAACCCTAATTTATGGATTTTGGGGCTTTCACTGATATTTTCTAATTCTAATGTGTTTTAGCCTTGAATCATGTTACATTATGATGTTATAATCATAATCCTCCATTTTTCCTTGAAGATTATGGATTAAATTCCAAGATTCCTTCCATAGTTTGAGTATGACCCATGTTTACCCCGTAGTGGTTGATTAATTGTCCCTAAGAGTAGAACTTAGGGTAAATCTTTCTGTTTCCGTAGTGTTGTGCTTGATTTGGTATCTTGTTGTGCTAGGAACAAATTGTTGAAGAAAGTTTGAATCGTAGGTCCTTCCGTTCACCGTTTTTTGTGTTGTTCTAATCGAGGCGAGTACTTTGATTGCATTTAATGTACTTAGTGTTAATGAATATGTGGAAAACATGATTTTTGTGAAAAGTGGTAATTTCGTGATATGTGGTCACTGAGTGTGTGTGAACCGAGTAAAACCAGTGAGGGTCCCCTGGGGTCCACTAGACCGCGTTTTCTACGGATCACTCGATGGGGCTATACAACCAGAGAGGGCTTGACAAGGAGTCCCTGGGGTCTGTATCTCGCGTGAGATACAAGGCCAGTATAGCTCTGGAGGTTGTTTTGTGATGATGATTATGGTACTATATTCCGGAATATATGTGATGGCACTATGATTTTGTTATTTATTCACTTGTAGTACATATTCAAAAATCATTGTACTTGCACCGGCTTCCTACTGACCCCTTCGGGGGTGAATATACTTGTTGTGTATTCAGGAACAGGTCCAGTAGGCGAGCCAGCACAGGGCGGACATGAGCTTGGTGGGTAGCATTGATATCACATACCCATTTGAGTTGGTGGTCGTCTTGTCATGAACAGTGTTGTGTTTTGGTTTTGTACTCGTGCGGGTACCATCATGTAATGTGTATTGTGTTATTGTTTAGTCGTTGATGAGTTATTGTATTAGTTGTGCTCCTACAGGACAGTGTATCGGTTGACCTTGTGATGTATGTGGTGTTGAAACTGAGTATGGTTAATGCGTGTGAATGTCTTGAGTTTTATTGTTGTTTCATTGTTAATATGATTGTATGTTGGTTTAAGCCAGGTAGGGTCTCCGAAAAGAATCTACGGCGCTGTAATATCTCCGTATATCATGGGGGTGTTACAGAATATGTTATCAGAGCTTAGGTTTATGGATACCTAGGTTGTTGGTGTTTTTGGGTCTGTTAAAGTTGAGTCGGTCATTTGTATATATGATATCACTAGTTGCTGCCACCTCGTGCTGTCTGTGATGGAAGACTCTTCGGATGATAGTCATTCCTCCTCCTTGGGAGTAATTACTAATGTGATTGGGTAACCTATTGTTGTAATTATTTCTTCATTGAACTGTTTGTTTCTCCAATATGCTGCGAAGTAGAGCTAATCGTCAAAGCGGCCGAGGACGTGGTAGGGGAGCGGTACCTGAACCAGAGATGTCCGCTTTAGATTCGGCATCTCATTCTGTGACTAATCCAGACCCAAACCCATCAGTAGGTGTCGGTGCGAGTGAAGAAGCAGTGGTACCTAATATGCTTCAACAGGTAATGACTCAGGTGCATCAACTGGCCCAAGTGGTGTAGAATATTCATATTGGCAAGACTGGTGATGATCAATGGCTTAAAGAATTCATAAAAATGAATCCTCCCAAATTCGATGGCTCCGACGATGCAGCTAATTGGGATCGTCGGATAGTCGAAATAGAGAAGATTTTTGACGTAATTGGCAGCCCTAAAGCCAGGAAAGTTCCAAATTGCTCAATATATGACGGTTGATGATGCTTTGGATTGGTGGAGAGATTTTAAACCCAGGCATCATGAGGCCACCTGGGGAGAATTCAAATAGCTAATGGAGGCCCTGTATTGTCCAGTGCCTGCACAGCAAGGCAGAGTTAGTGAGTTCTTTAGATCTCAACCCCAAGATGTTCCTATCTCTGAGGCAATCAAGACGTTCAACAGGCAGTTAGTGTATGTCCAAGACCAAGTCAGAGATGAAGCATCTAAGATACTTCATTTTGATGTGAGAATGAAGCCTGGAGTTCGGAAATATATGGCTGGTTTTGGATATGCTACTCTAAGAGAATATCAAGATAGAGCACTTGCTTACGAAATGGTGACAATACCAGTTCAAACGGCTCTTAGCTCGAAGAATCCGAAGTTTTCTGGTAGTTTTCGAGGAAGCGGATCATGCAGGCCTCAGTCCTCCGTACAGTCTTCTGTTGGTTCCTCTCAACCTAGTGGAGGAGCATAGAGAGTTTGTTTTAATTGTGGAAATATAGGACATGTCAGTTTTCATTGTTCATCACGCCCCGTTGACTGTTTTAAGTGTGTAAGCAGGGACACCGGGCATCATATTGCGAGACAGTGAGTAGAGTCCTTGATAATCAGTGTCCTACTACAGTGGGCACAGTTACGGGTCAGCCAACTCCGAATGTCGGATGCGGCAGCGGCAGAGGAAGAACCAAGTGTAAAGATACCCCAAGCACTGGATCAGCTCCACCTCGACTGTATGAGATGAGACGGACTGATGATGTAGGGGCTACGACTACATCAGGTATTTTTTATATTTATATGCATCCGGTAGATGTATTATTTGATTCTGGAGCTACTTATTCCTTCATAACCTTGTCTTGTATGCGTCGTTTGGGTCTTAATGGCCTATCTATGTGTGAAACATTCATTATTGGATTGTCGAGTGGAGAAAGGATAGTTGTGGATTAGGAGATTATAAGTATGGATATGCCATCCGACTTAATCGTGATTGATATAAAGGGGGAGATTTGATTCTGGGTGACGATTGGTTAGATCGTCATGGGGCAGTGGTGGATTATCATCGAAAGATGATTTCGATCATCACACAGGATGGGACCGAACATGTTTTTGAAGGACAGAAATCAGGTACTTTAGGAAAAATTACTCGAGCCATGAAGGTGATAAAGTTGTTACGACAAGGCTGTACCGGTTATTGTTGTTAGGCATTGAAGACAGAAACTGGCGTGGTTCAATTATCCTCCATCCCAATGGTGAAGGAGTTTCTAGACGTACTTCCAGATGATTGACCTGGTTGCCGCTGTATCGCGATGTGGAGTTCACTATCGAACTAGAGCCCAAGGCAGCACCAGTATCCAAGGCACCATACAAAATGGCCCCATCGGAAATGCAAGAGTTGAAGAAGCAATTAGGTGAACTATTGGACAAAGGTTATATTCGGCCAAGTGCTTCGCCATGGGGTGCACCGGTGTTGTTTGTATGGAAGAAAGATGGATCCTTACGGTTATGTATTGACTATCGTGAGTTGAATAAACTCACTATCAAGAACAAGTACCCATTGCCATGAATTGAGGACCTGTTTGATCAACAACAAGGATCTCTGGTTTTCTCAAAGATTGACTTGAGGTCGCGATATTATCAGCTGTGAATTCGGATTCGGATATCCCAAAGACAGCATTTCAAACGAGATATGGGCATTATGAATTCGTGGTAATGCCTTTCGGTTTGACTAATGCTCCAGCGGTGTTTATGCAGCTTATGGACAAGACATTTATCGAATATCTCGATAAATTTGTGGTGTTGTTTATTGATGATATCTTAATCTATTCCAAGAGCGAAACGGAGCATGCTGAGCGCCTAAGAATAGTACTGAGTATTATGAGGTCTAATAAGCTTTATGTTAAATTTTGCTAAGTGCGAGTTTTGGCTGAAATAAGTTGCTTTTCTTGGTCATATTATATCATCCGAGGGTATTCGAATGGATCCTCAGAAAATTGAAGCAGTTTTAACTTGGGAACCCCCACAGAATGTCAAGGAAGTTTGGAGTTTTCTGGAATTAGCTGGTTATTATCGTCGATTTGTCGAGGGTTTCTCGAAAATTGCTCGACCACTCACTCAACTATTACATAAAACTCAGAAGTTTGAGTGTAATGACGAGTGTCAGAAGAGTTTTGATGAGTTGAAGAAGAGGCTAAGTACGTTACCGATTCTAGCCTTACCATAGGGAAGTGAAGGTTTCGTTATTTATTGTGATGCTTCTAAACAATGATTGAGATGTGTATTGATGCAAAATGAGAGGATAATTGCATATGCGTATCAGCATTTGAAGCCATATGAGATGAATTATCCTACCTATGATCTTGAGTTACCCGCTGTAGTGTTTGCGTTGAACATCTGGATACATTATTTATATGGTTCTTCTTTTCGGGTTTATACGGATCATGAGTTTGAAATAAATTTTAATTCAAAAAGAGCTTACTATGCGCCAACGACGATGCTTGGAATTGATTAATGATTATCACCTTGACATTCTTTACCATCCAGTAAAGCGAGTGTCATTGCCAATGCTTTGAGTCATAAGACAATCATGTTGGAGAGATTGAAATTACATACCATTCAACCGAAGCTCAGACAAGATATAATTGATTTGGAGATTGAAGTTTGGCCTCAAGTAACTCAAGGACAATTATGATTCCTTGAGATCACATCCTCAGTGATTAAAGATGTTAAAACTAAACAATGGGAAGTTCCTTTATTAGTTCATCTATGAGAAGATGTTGTTAAAGCAAATGCACCTGGATTTATGATTTATGAAGATGGAGTTCTTCGATTTCAAGGCAGGATTTGTGTACCTAATCAGGATAATCTTAAACCAGTAATTTTGAACGAAGCACATTCTACTCCGCACTCGACTCATCCAGGTACGAGTAAAATGTATAAAGATTTGAAGAAGAATTTTTGGTGGCCGAACATGAAGAAAGATGTGATGGAGTATGTGTTGAAATGTTTAACTTGTCAGCAAGTTAAAGATGAACATCAAAGACCTGCCGGAAAATTGCAGCCATTACCGATTATAGAATGGAAGTGGGAAGACATCGCCGACTCGTGAAGTCCTTCGGTTTGGTAAGAAAGGGAAGCTTAGTCCTCGTTATATTGGTCCTTTTGAGATCCTGGACAGAGTAGGTGATGTCGCTTATCGACTAGCATTACCTCTAGTGCTTAGTCACGTCCATAACGTATTCCATGTGTTACAATTGCGTAAATATGTTTCCGATCCTAGCCACGTTATTGATTATGAAGAGATTGAGGTAAATGATAATGTTACGTATGAAGAGTAACCAGTAGCAATATTGGAGTGCCAGGTGAAACAATTGTGATGGAAGGCGATTCCATTAGTAAAGGTTCAATGGTCTAAACATGGGGTTGAGGAGGCTACGTGGGAAACCAAAGATAATATGCGTGCCTGATACCCTGAACTATTCGAATCTTAAGTTTCGGGATGAAACTTCGTTTTTAGGGGGTTAGGGTCTAATATCCGCATATTTTATTATTTATGTGTGTTATTTTGGACGTATTCTGTTGAGAATTGAATTGTAATTTCCATGTTGTATCATTTGGCATTTGGAATCGTGTGTATATAGGTGATGGTATTGGAATGTTGATGGTTTGTAATTGTCGAGCTCTGTAATTATCGGGGTGTGTTTGTTCTAACCGGACTTCACGATTTTAAGGCTGGGATGTAGCAGTTAGCGCACGCTAGACTGTGTTGTTAGCGCATGCTAACCATGTATCTGTAGCGCACGCTACTCTTGTCTGTAGCACACGCTAAGCCGGCTGGACAGAAGGCTTTCGGGATTCTGGAATGGGTCATTAGCGCACGCTAAGGGTAGACTAGCGTACGCTATTGTGGCGGTCTAGTGCATGCTAACGGTGTTGGTAACGCACGCTATTTTGGACTGTCAGTAGGGGCAGAATGTTTCTGGACTGCAGATGCAAGCAGCTAGCGCACGCTATTATTAGATCTAGCACACGCTAACTTATATGTTAGCGCACGCTATCAAAGTCACACAGAAGGTTCTGGACTGCCTACATAGCCCTTAGCGCACTCTATATCTCGGACTGTTATAATACTTGACTTCGATTGGTCCAAGCACAACCGGACGGTCGAAAAACTGTAGATCAGCAGTGCTGGAAGAGAGTGTTGCTATTTCTATTGGACGATTGGCCTGACCCGGGCCTAGTCAAGCTGCAAGGGGATACAAGGTTACTGGTTCTCGCCCACAGTTCCAGGATCCCAACATCCCATGGAAGAACAATCTGCATAAACCGTATGAGATTCTGTTGCGAACTGACCCACAACCTTCAGGCGATGATTTGAAGAATTGGAAAAAGAATGAACTGATGAGATACTTTTGTACTCTCATCAAGGAGTCTACCATTTTCAGCAGGTTCAAGACTCTGGAGGATGCCGCCAATGAATTCTCTAGGTTGTTAGCAGACGGAAGGCTCCCCATACAGATGATGACGAAATCCAAGCACAAGAAAGGTGAATGGTTCACCCATCCGGAAGATTGGATCCTTGCTTGTGATAAATACCCTGAATGAAGAAGTATTTATAGCGATCGAGGCAATGACTCCCTGGTCAACTGGTGGAAAGGAACTGTAAATGATCCTGACCGGAGGCCTTGGAAGCACTCTCAATATAGGAGCTAGCCTGTTAGCCTTTATGCTGTATTTCTTTATATTGTATGCTTACCAATGCACTATGTATTTTTATATATTTATCTTTCAAAAACTTGTAATTCTCCCATCTTATCAGTAAAATTTGATTTCTTGAAATATTACATCTTGTAATCTACGTATACTATTTTTACTGTATTGATTACGAAACATTATGATATTTCAACAAGTACAAACTTGTTAATGCTCAAAGATGTAAGAACTTATCTGCGAACAGTTCATAGATCAAGTTGTATACAATTTAGATTTCACTCGACAACATTGTTCCTACGCACCAATCATAAGAGCAGTTGTAATACACTTAGCCATGTAGGATTTTCATTTTAGAACTTGCCTGCGAGAAGATCAAATTTCTAGACTAAGTAATGAAGATCAGATCATTCGAACCAAAGAGTTGAAGACAACCTCTCTGTATTTAGAAGAAGGTATCTAGAGGAATTTTTGGCATTATCAAAAATGGAAAAATTGTTAGGATAAATATTCCAGTTTTCATAATCGCCAACATACATCAAAGAAGTCTTAATAAGTCAAAATATTGCTAAGTATGGAAGCTGTTAGAAATATCCTTACAGTCCGTCCATACAGCAAGAGATCTTCTACAGATTCCATCCTATAGTGCTTACATCATGCAATAGAAGTAATAGTACATTGGATACAGCAGTTTGACTGTAGGTGTTTTACTTAGGAAAAATAAAACACAATCCAACAGGACTCGAGAAAAAGATTTAAATCGTTGTGTGATAAACATTATTTATTCATAAAGTATTCATGGTTAAAGCAACATTTATTGCTGATAGGACAACATTTAATGCAGCCGGAGGGAGACAAGTCTGAACGCGCTAAAGAACATTTAATACGAAGTCAAAAAGAATATCTGAAGCATTAAAGTTGGAGAAGACAACACTCTTGTCTTAAATTTTGAGTAAGGGGTACTTTCTTGAACAATGCTCTTGAAAGTGAGAGGTTGTAAAAACATCCACGGGTTGTTGATTGGAAGGTGATAGGCTTCTTGCGAGTTGTCGAGGCATCTATGGGTTTCCGATCAAGAGGTGATAAGCAACCAAGGGAAGGAGTTGCAAAGGCCACGGGTTTCCACTAGTTGGAAGCTGTTGTAACAGAATTCATTGTAACATTAATTTCACTGGCTGAAAGTTATAGTGAATTTATCTCCAACTAGTTTGGAGAGAAGTGGACTAGTAGAGGATTACCCCACCTATGAAACCACTATAAAAGTGCTGTGTGATTTAGGGTTTTAATAATCATACTTAACTATTGCATTCATATTAACTGTTGCATTCAAAGTCAGCTATCATTTCGCAAAACCATTTTACAGCTGACAAAGGTTAACTGCACTATTATCAGACGAGTAACCTTAGCTGCATTTACTACAACCATGTTTTTGAAAACAGTTATTTAGGCAAAGGATTTTATAAGTCTATTCACCCCCTATACTTATACCTGACGCCTTGTTACCTACAAGTGGTATCAGAGAGGTTTGTTCAATTTTACCGAACCAGATCCATATACTTGAGTATTTACTTAAATCTCTCATGAAAATGGAACACATGCAACTTATGAATTCTAGATTACCTATTTTATCTGTTGATGAATATGACTTATGGAAAATAAGAATGCAGGCACATATATCATCCATTCATTATGATGTGTGGTGTATAATCGATGATGGACCCTTCATCTTCCTGAAGAATAATATAGATGAGGAGATTGCAGTAGGGAAACCAAAGAAGATTCGCAAAAGTAGAAAGAAGATGACCACATAAGAAAGAAAGCTAGCAAATCTTGACAACCGGGCTAGAGATATCTTGTATCAGACTCTTAATAAAGCCACCATGGTGAAGATCAAGAATTTCAAAAATGCCAAAGAGATATGGGACACATTAGCTGTAATGTGTGAGGGAACCGAGCTAATCAAGTAAAACAAGTTGTCAATTGCTACCCAAAAGTTTTACAACTTCAAGATGAAGAATTGAGACTCAATTGATAAGGTGGATACCATATTCACTGAGATCATCAATGAAATAAACTCTCTTGGTAAAACCTATGGCAACCGAGAGATGGCTTTAAAAGTAGTAAGGTATCTTACCCCAGAATGGAGCATGAATGTCGTTGCCATGAAGGAATCCAAGGATCTCAACAAGATAAAGATCCAAGAGATATTCTCAGACCTCAAGGCATTTGAGTTCGAGCTACCCTGCTCATAATTTAGTCAGCCAACTGAAAAACTAATAGCTTTTGCAGCAAAATCACCTGCAAAAATCCACGCTGAAGTTAATCCTCCCAGTCCTCTAAACTTTGAGGAAGAAATGGCATTCATCATGCAAAGGTTCATCAACTTTAGTAAGAATGACTCTAAATATAAAAGAACTACAAGGAGAACCCAAGGAGGAACCAAAAAGCTGGAAACTAGAAAGTAGAATGGTATAATTGTCATAAGACAGGACATATCCAGTTTGATTGCCCTAAGCTCAAGAAAGATGAAGATAAGAAGGACATGGAAAGAAAGGAAGACAAGAGAAAAGCTCTCATTGGTGAAGATCAAATCCAAGAGAGAGTAGAATCAAGCATTGGATTCTTTTCAGATGATGATGACAACTACAACTACTTGATGGCCAACCTAGCTGATGAAGAGGTAACATCTAAACCTCCAACTTCAGGATATGTCAGCTCAGACATGTCTGAAGATATTGTTCTTCATAATTATATAAATCACCTTTTCAAATATTTTAAAACATTAAAAATTTCACACCTAACTGTGACAGTTGAAAATACACAGCTGAAAGATGAGAATCAGCAGCTGAAAATGATTTGAAAAAACTCAGCTTAGAGTCAGCAAACATCACATCTGAGTTTGAAAAACAGACTAATAAAAATTTGAAAAACTCAGCTGAAATTACCACAGCTGAGATTAAGAGGCTGACTACTTTAAATGGTGAAAAATCAGCTGCACTTGCTCATATCAAAACTAAGTTTTCTAAACAGACACAACTGAGTAATACACAGGCTAAAGAAATAACATCCTTAAAAAGCATCTATAACCTTAGATGGTTTGTGTATAAACCACATGCCACTTTATTTAAAATTAGGCCTTCGATATGACCCAAATACTCCCTCAAGCTCAAAAACCACTTTCATAATGGGAGAAACACTTGTCCAAGCTGTTGAGCCTACAAACAAACCTGTATTTAAAAATAGGCAGCAACTCAGTCAACATTATAGGCAGCAACCAAGGTTTTTAAGGCAGCTACCTAGACAAAAGACTAGGTGTAACACCCCCAAAATTCCCCGGGACATTACAGTGCCGTGAATCCCGTGTGGGAACCTCAAGGCTATTTTAGGAAATTGATATTTTAAATAAGGTATTATAAAACGGGTGAGTCTATGGTTACATAGCATGAAAGGGAATGTCTTTGAAAGAAACGTAATTCAAAACACGATTATTACATAAACAGAGTTCTCGGAAATCAAAATTAAAACATGAGGTAGCAGAACTTTACCCCAACACCGTTCAAGCCTGACCGGAACTCTCGGGAAAGTCCTACACATATTCAACAAATTTACGTGGCACGACGAACCATGCCAGACAAGCCGGTGTCAGAGATTGATAATCAATAACAGTGTTTCACAACGAGATACACGATTTATTAGCACCGTACCACATATAGATGGTAATTCACAGTATAGCCGATGTTGTCTTACTCTTTTAACACATAAACCCCAAGGTCGCAACCAAAGGTAACGGAAGTATCTACACATAAATACTCCGGAACATGGGTTCCATTTTAGGTCTTATCCCTCAACACATTTCCACACGGGTACCATTCAGGTTTTATCCCCAACACATCGACCCATTCATAACACAATTTCTAGAGAAAGACAATCGTTCGGCATTTCTCACACAACGGCACATTCATGTATTCCGAATATTGTAAATAAAATTAACACTTCTCGAGCAAGATTTTACTTGCCTTAAATCCAACGGTAAGTGCCTTACGACAATTTGAACTTCCAGGACCGATTGAGTTTAACCTAATATCATATTCCTCGATCAGCATTTCATATGGATAACGGCGAATAAAACTAATTTCCCATTCCCCTTCCTAACCGAATACTTAACTTAGTTCGATTTCGCAAAACTAGTATCATTTTTCTAAACTCAATAGCAATACACATTATTACATGGTTTAATCCTTTGATTAACGATCGTTATAACAATTTGCTCAACAAGATTATCCCATAGATTATTTTGGCCGACAAAAATCGAGTATAGCATAATTGAACTCCATAACCTGCTAATTAAATTCTCTACTCCGAGTTCTCTATTCGGTGGTTTTCTGTTTCACACAACGATTTCATTAGTCGATTCTTAATTATGGTAATAATACCAAGCTTGACTCCATCTAGTAAATTAACATTCGATAATTATATAATCAAGGTGGGTTTCAATGAGTTTAGCATAGGGTGAATAGATTCTTAAGACGATTTCCCTATAATTGATTCAATAAGTTCATGTTTCCAAGGTCGATTAAAATGGGAATTTCGCATATGCTTATTACAACAAGATACATGAATTAATGGTTCGGGAACGAAATATACTTACAATGATAGTTTTGATTACTAACAGTTCATCCGATTAGATTATCTACGGAAGATAACAAAACTACCCAAATACCCGTAATCCAATAAGCATAACAACAATATCGAAGAGATAACCTCAAGGATTGATATACTTACCTTAATAGAGGAAGCACAATGAGGAATGATGACGAACCAATGATGAACAATAAGGAGGAACGAATAATGGATCGATCGACCTAGAGAACCTTCTCCGGAGCTTGAGTAATCCTCTCCTTGATGTCAATACAAGTGTTTGGAAGGTTAGAAATTGTCTAAGGGGGCTGGGGAAGGTTTTTCACGAGGTTGCACAAGTGTTATGGCTGAGGGAAATGAAGGAGGAGGTTTTGATTTATAACACCCGATTATGTTTAACGAACTTTAATACTCATGTGTTAACGTTCATAAAGAACATTACATACGTAGTGTTCCCTAGACAACATACGTAATGGTCGACCAGAGGCTACTGCCTAGAGTGTCCCTACTCATTACGTACGTAGGGGTATTAACGTACGTAAGCCTCCTAGTCATAGCATACGTTTAGCTTGACAGATAACGTACGTTATGAGCAGTTGACTCATCTTCTAGCCCACCGAAAGTACCCAATCTCCGTCAAAAGGAAATATTCTGGTCGGGAGACCAATTCTCCCTTTACGTACGTAACCAAGTCGGGTTAACGTTCGTAATACTTCGAAACTAACGTACATTATGCATGTCATCTAGTGTACGTTAGTCACTCAGGCCCTTAGTCATTATCACATTTTAACCAACTCTGGGTGACTACCTTTTCACTCGTCAACAATTCCTCGAGGAACAAGACGTTGGCCAGTGTCATATGTGCACCGACAATTGCCCAACGGCATCAAGGTATGTCACCTCCGTTCCATTCACATCACATAATTGTATCGCAATAGCACTTTAATGAAACCACATAATACAGGAAGAAAACATCATAAATGATAGAATTTCCATTTTAATTTATGAAATACACGGTAATTAAAGCAAGAAATACCCATGGTATTACATACCATCCCCCTTAAAATAGTTTCGTCGTAAAACTAAGAAAATAACTCAGGATGATTTTCCCTCATGCTCAACTCGGTCTCCCAAGTTGATTCTTCCATGTCGTGGTGCGACCACTGAACTTTCATAAGGGGTATGGCTTTATTTCGTAACGTTTTCATACGTCGTTCCAAGATAGGATTGGCACTTCTCTAAAAGTAGCATCATCAGAGATTTCCACTTCTTCAAAATTGAGTTTGTGACTCGGATCATGGACATACTTCCTTAATTGGGAGACGTGAAAGACATTATGCACTCCATCCAAATGCGGTGGCAGGGCGAGTCGATACGCAAGTTTTTCAACCCGGTTCAATATTTCAAACGGGCCTATGAACCTTGGGCTTAACTTGCCCTTCTGGCGGAAATTTCGGATACCTCGCATAGACGATACTTTGACCCAAACATGATCCCTGACCGTAAATTCCAACGGTCACTGCCGGTTCTCGGCATATGTGCCGGATTTACGCTGCTAACATTTGTTTTCGAGCAATAGAGATCTTCTTAATAGATTCCTGGATCAGATCTAACTCGGTAGCCATGGTGTCAGAAGCCTCGTCCAAACATAATGGCGACTTGCATCTTCGTCCGTACAGAGCCTCGAATGGTGCCATACCTATGCTCGCGTGCCAGCTGTTGTTGTACGGAAACTCCACTAACCTGAGATGCTTAACCCAATCCTTTCCCCAATCGAGCACACATGCCCTCAACATATCTTCCAAGGTTTGTACCGTACGTTCAGTCTGTCCATCCGTCTGAGGGTGATAGGCTGTGCTAAAATGCAACTGGGTTCCCATAGCTTTATGGACGACTTTATAAAAATGGGACATGTATCTGGTGTCCCTATCCAAAACGATGGATGAGGGAATGCCTTGCAATCTCACGACTTCCCGGATGAAAATAGTGGCTCTGTTTCGGTCGTTTCCTGAATGGGAATAAAATGCACTGATTTCGTTAATCGATCCACGATAACCCAAATTGTGTCCTTCCCTCCCACCGCCGTTTGTAACTTAGTGACAAAATCCATTGATATGCTTTCCCATTTCCACTCCGTAATGGGTAAGGGCTGCATGATTCCGGCTGGTATGTGGTGTTCTATTTTAACATGTTAGCACATCATACATCGGGCAACGAACTTAGCCACTTCCTGTTTCATATTTTTCCACCAAAAACTCTATCGCAGATCCTTGTACATTTTGCTTTCTCCGGGGTGAATGGAGTAGGGAGTGAAGTGTGCTTCTCTCAGTATAGTTTGCTTCAGCTCGTCATTCGGCAGAATACAGATCCTATTCTTGAGTCTCACCAAGTCCCCCTAGAACTTGTAGTCGGAAACATTTCCCCCTTCGATTCCCGAACTGATCGCATGTAGTTCGGGATCTTCCACCTATGCTAGACGTATCTCATTTAATAAGGACGAGTGTATAATGATAGAGCACAACTGTCCCTGACTGTGTTGTACCCATACTTCAATACCACTCCTCCTGATGGATTCTGTAGTTAGGGTTGTACCGTTGGGCTGGATAACATTACTTCCTGTATAGTTTTCCGACTGAGTGCATCAACTACGACATTAGCCTTTTCGGGGTGGTATGAGATTTCCACGTCATAGTCTTTGATTAGCTCCAACCAGCGCCTCTGCCTCATGTTTAATTCCTTCTGGGTGAAGATATATTTCAAACTCTTATGGTCCATGAAAATCTTACAAGTGACTCCATAAAGATAATGCCTCCAAATCTTGAGGGCGTGTACCACTACGGCTAGCTCTAAGTCATGCGTCGTGTCATTCATTTCGTACGGCATTAGTTGTCGAGACGGGTACATAATAACTCTATCGTTCTGCATGAAAACACACCCCAGCCCATGCTTAGATGCGTCCGTGTATATAACGAGTCCTTCCGTGCCCTGTGGTAGTACTAACGCTGCAGCAGTAGTCAACCTCCTCTTGAGTTAATGAAAGCTCTTCTAACAATCCGTAGTCCACATAAACTTGGTACTTTTCCTTAGCAGGTTCGTTAATGGTCGAGCGATGCAAGAAAAAGCCTCGACGAATCTTCGGTAATAACCTGCCAATCCTAGAAAACTCCTTACCTCATTGACGTTCTTCGGGGGTTCCCAACTCATTATCATTTAAATCCTCTGGGGGTCGACCTTAAAGCCTTCTGCTGAGAGAAAATTACTTCCGGCATCCAAAATTTGCACTTGGCAAGCTTTGTGTAAAGTTGGTGTTGCCTTAACACGCTCAATACCTGTCTCAAATGTTCTTCATGTTCCTGTCGGCTTCGAGAATAAATTAGGATGTCGTCAATAAAAACCAGGACGCACTTATCGAGGAAATCGATTAAAATTCTATTCATCAACTCCATGAAAATGGCTGGGGCATTGGTTAAACTAAATGATACCACGATGTACTCATAATGTCCATACCTCGATCGAAATGCAGTCTTGTGTATATCTTCCTCCCGAATCCTCAATTGGTGATATCCGGACCGTAGATTGATCTTTAAAAACAAAAATGCCCCCTGTAATTGATCTAGGAGATCATCAATCCTCAGAAGTGGATAACGATTCTTGATAGTGACCTTGTTTAATTCTCTACTCAATGCACAAGCGTAGAGAGTTATCCTTCTTTCTAACAAAGAGTACTGGAGCGTCCCACGGCGAGGTGCTCAGGCAGATCAATCCCTTCGCCAGCAGATCTTTGAGCTGTATCTTCAATTCTTGGAGGACATAACACCAATAGTAAGGATGTTCATGACCGAAAGTTGTGATGTATCCTCTTGGAGGACATAACACCAATTGTACATTTCTCGAGAGTTGCGGGAGACTTCCGGTGCAAGAAGGCTGAGAGACCCTTTCTTACTGAAGTGTTCTCGACCCTTGATAACATGTGTGGTATCATCGCAAGCCATGATGGAAATAGTCAAGTGGTAGGTATCCAATATCGTCCTGTGCAAGGGCATCCAATCCATACCTAAAATGATATCTTTATTCTGGAGTGGGAAAACCATAAGATTTGCATTCTAGCCACGATCATTGATGTGGATCTGGCAGTCTCGAAATTCTAGATTGCCGCCTATTCTACTACCCTCGGGTAGTTTAATAGTAAAGGATTCACAAGGCATACAAGAAAGATTCAAACGCTCAACACATTCCACAGATATAAACGAATATGTGTCTCCGATATCAAATAGTACATAAATAGGCTGGGAGTTAACGAGAAGTGTACCTGAGATAGCTGGCGTGGACTGACCATCCGTAGCCCTCAGTTCAAATACACGGGACGACAATGACTCAGAAAATAATGTAGTACCATCGCCGCATCCATGGCCTCGACCGGCACCGTGTGTTGGTGGTCGAGTCTGATGGGGTGGAGCTCGGTAGTTAGAATGGAGGATTGTATAGAGCTTTGTTGACTCTGATGAAGAGCTGAGTTTTGTGCATGATTGTCTCGCCAGCAGTAACAAGACATGTATCCACTCTTTCCGCAAGAGAAACATTTGCTAGCTGACTTGTGACACCGGTCCTTGGTATGTCCGGATACGCCACAATTAAAGCAGTCTTTATGGTAAGGCCGATCAGATGCACCCTTCTATTGGTAGGAAACTCATGACTTGAAAGAAGACACGAACCCCGAGTTCATCTTATTGGTACTCCCTGACTGATTAGATGTCTTCTGCTTTTTCGAATAGTGTTCGGTGTCAGTGTTAACAACAGTACTGGCATATTCTGCGACTACATCCTCATACGCCCTCAGAGTCGTACAGTGGAATCCAGCGGCATAGCGTTGTACATCTTCCGGCAACCTCTGCGCAAGGTGACAAATTCCTTGATCTTCCGATGGAACCATCTGTGAGACGTAACATAACTCAGTACGGTAGGCCCGAATGATCTACGGTACTGGAAAATTCTGTGGTCCAGCACTGAAAAAGTCTGATGCATGAGCGGTTTTGGCTGACCTAGCAGAGTACTCGTTCCTCAATAGCCGGGCAAATTCAGCCCACCCGACTATTCGGTTTTTCGGCTTGTAAGTTCTCCACCAGCGGGCAACAGTGTCGCGGAGATGATTAAGTCCGAGCGGTACCTTTCGGATTTCTGGACAATCTATCACTTCGAAGGCGGTCTCCATTTCGAAAATCCAGTCGTCCACGTGTTTCTCCCCTGCTCCGTCAAACAACGGTGGTCTAGCTTTCAGCATCTCACCCAACCATCGGTCTCTCCCTGCATTTTCCTCCACGTTGATGACCGGTATCCGTTCTCTTTGGTTGACTTGAGCGATCCCCATGGCAATAGCCTAGGCGAGGGCCTAAACAAAAGTCGAGTCCATGCCTACACGGTTGTTATTTTGGCGCTCTGCCTCCGGATCATGTTGATTAATCGGCGGTGGCTGGTTCCCAGCTGGAATGGTCTCGATAGTGTTCTTGTCCTCATTCTGGTTCACGGCAGAATCCAGAGCATCGTGTACTATCCTCCTAGCTCCACGGCGTGCCATTAAAGACAATATTAATTTAAGGGCAAGTTCAACACATAGTTATCTTATGCAATATTAATGTTACACCCAAATAGAAAACACATATACTACTTACTTTGCATTCCCCTGAAGAGTTGCGGTCGCTTGGGGCGTTGGACTTGGATAAAATTTTCGGAAGTAAAAAGAAATTTTTCTGTGGTACCATTTTCTGTAACACCCCCAAAATTCCCCGGGGCATTACAGTGCCGTGAATTCCGTATGGTACCCACAAGGCTATTTTAGGAAATTGATATTTTAAATAAGGTATTATAAAACGGGTGAGTCCACGGTTACATAGCATGAAACGGAATGTCTTTGAAAAAAACATAATTCAAAACACGATTATTACAGAAACAGAGTTCTCGGACACATCGGCCCATCCATATGGGTATCATTCAAGTTTTATCCCCAAAACATCGGCCCATTCGTAACACAATTTCTAGAGAAAGACAATCGTTCGGCATTCATCACATAACGGCACATTCATATATTCCGAATATTGTAAATAAAATTAACACTTCTCGAGCAAGATTTTACTTGCTTTAAATCCGACAGTAAGTGCCTTACGACAATTTGAACTTCCACAAATGATCGAGTTCAAACTAATAACATAATCCTCGATCAACATTTCATATGAATAACGGAGAATAAAACTAATTTCCCATTCCCTTTCCTAACCGAATTCTTAACTTAGTTCGATTTCGCAAAACTTCATTTTTCTAACCTCAATACAAAATGTATTATTACATTGTTTAATCCTTTGTAACGATTGTTATAACAATTTCCTCAACAAGATTATCCCCCACATTATCTCGGTTGACAAAACTCGAGTATAGCATAATTGAACTCCATAACATGCTAATTAAATTCTCTACTCCGAGTTCTCTATTCGATGGTTTTCCATTTCACACAACGATTTCAATGGTAGATTCTTAATGATGGTAATACTACCAAGCTTGACTCCATCTAGTAAATTAACATTCGATAATTATATAATCAAGGTGTATTTCAATGAGTTTAGCATTGGGTGAATGGATTGTTAACACAATTTCCCCTACAATTGATTCGATAAGTTCATGTTTCCAAGGTCGATTGAAATGGGAATTTCGCATATGATTATTACAACAAGATACATGAATTAATGGTTCGGGAATGAAATATACTTACAACGATAGTTTTAATTACTACAAGTTCATCCGATTGGATTGTCTGAGGAAGTTAACAAAACTACCCAAATACCCGTAATCTAATAGGCATAACAACAATATTGAAGAGATAACCTCAAGGATTGATAGACTTACCTTAATAGAGGAAGAACAATGAGGAATGATGACGAACCAACAAAGAACAACGAGAAGGAATGAAGAATGGAATAATCGTCCTAGATAACCTCCTCCGGAGCTTGAGTAATCCTCTTCTTGATGTCAATACAAGTGTTTGAAAGGCTAGAAATCATCTAAGGGGGTTGGGGAAGGTTTTTCAGGAGGTTGCACAACTGTTATGACCGAGGGAAATGAAGGAGGAGGTGTTGATTTATAACAACCGATTGTGTTAAACGTACGTTAATACTCATGTGTTAACGTACGTAAAGAACATTACGTACGTAGTGTTCCCTAGACAATGTACATAATGGTTGACCAGAGGCTACTGCCTGGAATGTCCCTACTCATTACGTACGTAGGGGTATTAACGTGTGTAAGCCTCTCTGTCATAGCGTACGTTAAGCTATACTTATAACGTACGTTACGAGCAGTTGACTCGTTTGTCTTCTAACCCACCGAAAGTACCCAATCCATGTCAAAAGGAAAGATTCTGGTCGGGAGACCAAGTCTCCCTTTACGTACGTAACCAAGTCGGGTTGACGAACGTAATACTTCGAAACTAACATATGTTATGCATGTCATCTAGCGTACGTTAGTCACTCAGTCCCTTAGTCATTATCACATTTTAACCAACTCGGGATGACTACCTTTTCACTCGTCAACAATTCCTCGGGGAACAAGATGTTGGCCACCGTCATATTCGCACCGACAATTGTCCAACACCAACAAGGTAGTCACCTCCGTTCCATTCACATCACATAATTGTATCGCAATAGCAGTTTAATGAAACCACATAATACAGGAAGACAACATCGCAAATGATAGAAATTGCATTTTAATTTATGAAATACACGGTAATTAAAGCATGAAATACCCATGGTATTACACTAAGCAATGGCCAAAACAGCATCAACACTCAAAACGTTATTCTGCTTATTATCAAATGCAATACCCGTATTTTTTATTTTTATATTTTTTATTCTAGTGACTCGCTTATGTTCATTGACACATTTTGGACATGTTTGTTCAGCACTTTTTGTCATACAAGTGATTTTTGATATTTATTTCGATTAAATGGCATACTATTTCGACATTTCCACATTTAAGTTCGACTTTATACATTCACCATAAATGTATAGAATCGAGTTAGCTTTCTAATGTTTCAAACGGTGAGTCAATCGGAGCCAGGAAGGAGGAGTTATGGTCGAAATAGCAGACTTTGGTGTTGTAACACGGCCGTGTCGTACTATTTTAGAAAGCAAAAACTTTCTGGACAGGTGACACGAACCATGACCCGACCATGCCATCTTACATGACCGGAAAATGCTGAAATCTAGAAAATTCGCCCGGATGAGTATAAATAGCTATCTCACTTATTTCTGAAGTGTTATAGGGCATTCTTTCGACCCAACCTCATTCTCCATGAATATTTTTAGTTTTGTGCTCCAAAATCAAGCCATAAACTTGTTTCTATCATCGTAGAATCCGGATATCAAGGTTGTTCTCGAAGAATCATTCATTTTTCTGGGTTAAATCAAGGTTTGAAAATTGGGATTGATAACTCCTGCCCGAGTTTTACCAACCTCATTTAATCGTCGAAATACTCAAGGCAAGTATCTTGCCTATACACTTCATGTTTCGTAGTTGTAATAGTCGGTAATTGACTATGTGTGCGATTGGAATGTTTTTAATGAACTTTCAAAAGGATCGGTATATTCTCGATAAATATTGTTTTTCAAAAGAAAACTCAAGCGTTCAGGAATAAATATGCTTTCCTGTATATGTGTATTAGTGTTGTGTGATTGTGATTGTATTAGGTGATTATAGTGGACCTTTTCCACGGGTTGATGATTGTGTATTGATGTGCCTATTCGTTTGTTGAATATATGGCGTGGTGTGACATTAGTGTTACTCCTTTGTAAGTAGATTGTGATGCTTAGTGATGTTTGGTAATGGTATTTTCTTGTTGTTGTAAGATTGTTCTAAGTGATGTGCCACTGGGTAAGATTTGTTGAATCTCTGGGATCCGTCCTTGTTAGTACGGGTCGGGCGTGACCGTAGGGTTATCCAATCGGGTATGTCTTGTAGGGACTCTGAGGTTCGTGGCTTTCTAGCCCGATGCCGGGATAACTTGTGAGGTTATCCTATCCGGGTATGTCTTGCGGGGACTCCGAGGTTCGTAGCTTGTTAGCACGATGCCGGGATAACTTATGATTGTGGTTTGGTTGTGTGGTGTACGTGTCATAGGTTGTCCAATCTGGTATGTATCGTGGAGGCTCCGAGGTTCGTATCTTGCTAGTGCGATGCCGGGATGACTATGAACGTATGTATGGTTATGGTTATGTGACTGTTGTCACGGTGACATGTGATTTGGTATGGTTTCCCATTGGGTTATTCACTCGGGTATGTTCTGCGGGAGCATCTAAGGTTCGTGGCTTGTTAGCACGGGACGCGAATAACCCTTGGGAATATGTTGTTATGGATGATTGGGTCGTGGACCCCATGTTTTGGGGTCGGAATGGTATGATTGGGTCGTGGACCCCGTGTTTTTATAACAGGATTGTATTTTGTAAAAAAAATGATCTTTGGGCCGTGTCTCTAAGTGGTTTTTAAAGTCTTGAGAATTCTTAAATCCAAAATGTTTTCAACTCCCGAGACCGTAAAATGTTTTGTCAGATGTATATTGGGTTTATCCATACCTCTAATGATTGACTGTTTTGATCAAGTAATTTATCCTGGGAAGCATGTTCACGATTATTATGTGCTTGGAGTATGTTGTGTATGGCTTGTATTTGTATTTTATACTTGCACTAGCAAAACAGTGGAGTTTCGCTAACCCCCGAGTAATCGGGGGGTGGATGTCTGTATTGTGTCCAGGTACTTGCAGGTTCCTGGGGAGCGAATCATACGATCTGTGCGAAGGATGATGGAAGACGACGATACTAATCACATGAAGACAAGTGTTGAGTATTTTTAGTAAAGTCTTATTCTTTTGTCTTCCCGTCGTGGTATTTTCCTTTTTATGGGAATGTTGATGTATTCCAACCATTGCATGGGTATGAGTTGTGAGAAAGAGTAATGTATGTTTGATGTATATGTTGTGGCAAAAGACCAAATCGGTCTAATGGTTCGTTATTAGCCATGTTGGCATGTATTATGTTGTTGTGTTTTCTGTATTTAGCCTGGTAGATCCTCGCTGAGAGGGTCTGCGGTGCTGTAATATTCCCGAGTGGTTTGGGGGTGTTACAGAATATGGTATCAGAGCTTAGGTTGCGGAAACCTAGGCTGTTGGGTTGAATCGTGTGTTGTCCAGTCTTGTCTTGTCAGATTGTGTCTCACTGAGTCGTGTCGCGACGCGTCGTCTGGAATGTCGGTCGTGATTAGTATCAAGGTTCAGCCATCATCATCGTGCGACCTGTAGATGTAAGTCTCTCTACTATATTGTGCTTTGTGTTATACGAGCTTGCGTGATTATATATTGTGAAGTGGTGTTTAAATGTGAATTGTGAATACGTGACCTATGCTTGTCTGATTCTTGTAGTGCACTGGAATAAAGAGTGATGCCGGTGTATATGTATATATATGTATATCTTTATATAAATCGTTTTTACATGAGTAATGGTTTTGGTGTGGTTACGCAAGGAAAGTTTATCACTGTGATATAAACAGTTAAAGTCTTTTGTTTACAAGTTTTGATAAAACAGCCGACCGAGGTATCAAAAATATTTTCAAATTTTATTTCGGGAAAATATATGTATGAATTCCAAAGGTTTTCAAATGATATTATCTAAATGGATACCTCGTGGGGATTTGAGAAGAACTTTATAAATGGTTAATTATATTTGTGTATAGTTATTACGGCCGTGTTTGAACCGGTGTGGGTCATAAGACTTTTGTTGATGTGATTATTTAAATCGTTGGTTATGATAGCAAGTTCCGAGTTTCGCAAATTGTAAATTTTGTATCAGTGTAATTATCCAGAGTAGGCACTCTTATCGTGTTGAAATTAGATACCTTTTGTCGATATGTTGTGAGATCGTATTGGGTGAGTATCCACTTAGTATGCCGAGGGGCAGATGACGCGGTCATGACCGCGGTACAGATGGTCATGGAGATCAGATGCGGGACAAAGAGAATATTTCCGGGAAGGTTGCTATTCTAGCACTCCGTTCTTGTTGTTTAGGTTTCGGGGACGAAACCTCTTTAAAGGTGATATGGTGTAATACCCATATTTTTTTCGCTTCCGTATTGTTCGAATCAATCGACTCGTTTGTGTTCTTTGATACTTCTGACCTTATATTGTTTTTCGCCTTTATCATTCGAGCGAGTTTTGATATTGTTCCAGACTGATCTGTTTATCGTTGTGACCTTTCCAATTTCGGTTCGATTCCTATAAACCTTTTGTGAAATTAACACCTCATGGTTCCTACAAGTTCTTTTAATGCCTTGAGTTAGGGTGTGAACTTCGGATTTATTGTTCAATTGTTGTTGTTTTTTTTGTTCGGTCATAGTTGTTCGATTGTGGCCGATTTGATGTTGGCATTCAATCATTGTTGTTCAACCGTTGTTCCTCGATCATTATTATCCGATTGTTATCATTTGATTTTGTATCGTGATTTTTTTTGGAGCATTCGTATCACTTCATAATTTCCTTAAGTTCGGGAAATTGTCCTCGTATTCGATCTTCCAAACCTTTGGGTTGTCGGAATTTTGTATTTGTTCAGCGATAAACTCGTGTTTTGATTGTTGTGCTTTTTGGGTTGGTCAATCATATTGACTTTTGTTCGTTACGTTTTGTTATCATTCTGGCGTAACAATATGGATGATAGCAGTCACGTACAACTTATGGTTCGTTGTGGGTTGTCAGTAGCCGATAACGTGTGTTATCTGAGATTGCCCTGCGTCGATTATTTCATGTTTTAAGTTTCGGGGACGAAACTTCTTTTAAGGGGTGTAGAATGTAATACCCGTATTTTTTTTATATTTTTTTATTCTAGTGACTCGTTTGTGTTTATTGACACATTTTGGACATGTTTGTTCAGCACTTTTTGTCATACAAGTGAGTTTTGATATTTATTTGGATTAACCGGCATACTATTTTGACATTTCCACATTTAGGTTCGACTTTGTACATTCACCATAAATTCCAAAAAAACCCAAAAGTTCTAAAATTTTACCACATTGAAGATAATTGAGTTTACTTAACAATGGTTCAAACGGTGAGTCAATCGGAGCCCGGATGAAGGAGTTATTCTGGAAATAGCAGACTCTGGTGCAGTGACACGGCAGTGTCGTACTATTTTAGAAAGCAAAAACTTTCTGAACAGGTGACACGACCCATGACCCGACCATGCCATCTGACACGACCGGAAAATGCTGAAATCCAGAAAATTTGTCCAGATGAGTATAAGTAGCTATCTCACTCATTTCTGAAGTGTTTTAGGGCATTCTTTCGACCCAACCTCATTCTCCACGAATATTTTCAGTTTTGTGCTCCAAAATCAAGCCATAAACTTGTTCCTATCATCGTAGAATCCGGATAACAAGGTTGTTCTCGAAGAATCATTCATTTTTCTGGGTTAAATCAAGGTTCGGAAATTGGGAATTGATAGCTCCTGCCCGAGTTTTACCAACCTCATTTAATCGTCGAAATACTCAAGGCAAGTATCTTCCCTATAGACTTCATGTTTCGTAGTTGTAATAGTCAATAATTGACTATGTGTGCGATTGGAATGTTTTTAATGAACTTTTAAAAGGATCGGTATATTCTCGATAAATGTTGTTCTTCAAAAGATGACTCGAGCGTTTGGGAATAAATGTGCTTTCCTGTATATCTGTATTAGTGTTGTGTGATTGTGATTGTGATTGTATTAGATGATTATAGTGGACCTTTTCCACGGGTTGATGATTGTGTATTGATGCGTGTATTCGCTTGGTGAATATATGGCGTGGTGTGACATTAGTGTTACTCCTTTGTAAGGAGATTGTGATGCTTAATGTTGTTTGGTAATGGTATTTGCTTGTTGTTGTATGATTGTTGTAAGTGATGTGCCACTGGGTAAGATTTGTTGAATCTCCGGGATCCATCCTTGTTAGTACGGGTCGGGCGTGACCATAGGGTTATCCAATTGGGTATGTCTTGAAGGGACTCCGAGGTTCATGGCTTGCTAGCCCGATGCCGGAATAACTTGTGGGGTTATCCAATCCGGGTATGTCTTGTGGGGACTCCGAGTTTCGTAGCTTGTTAGTGCGATGTCGGGATAACTTATGGTTGCGGTTTGGTTGTGTGGTGTACGTGTCATAGGTTGTCCAATCGGGTATGTCTCGTGGAGGCTTCGAGGTTCGTGTCTTGCTAATGCGACGCCGGGATGACTATGAACGTACGTATGGTTATGGTTATGTGACTGTTGTCACGGTGACATGTGATTTGGTATGGTTTCTCATTGGGTTATTCACTCGGGTATGTTTTGCGGGAGCATCTGAGGTTCGTGGCTTGTTAGCACGGGATGCGAATAACCCTTGGGAATATGTTGTTATGGATGATTGGGTCGTGGCCCCCGTGTTTTGTGATCGGAATGGTATGATTGGGTCGTGGACCCCGTATTTTGTTAACGGGATTGTATTTTGGAAAAAAATGATCTTTGGGCCGTGTCTCTAAGTGGTTTTGAAAGTCTCTAGAATTCTTAAATCCCAAATGTTTTCAACTCCCGAGACCGTAAAATGTTTTGTCAGATGTATATTGGGTTTATCTCTACCTCTCATGATTGACTGTTTTAATCAAGTAATTTATCTCGTGAAGCATTTTCACGATTATTATGTGCTTGGAGTATGTTGTGTATGGCTTGTATTTGTATTTTATACTTGCACTAGCAAAACAGTGGAGTTTTGATAACCCCCGAGTAATCCAGGGGGTGGATGTCTGTATTGCGTCTAGGTACTGGCAGGTTGCTAGGCAGCGAATCACAAGATCTGTGCAAAGGATGATGGAAGACGACGATACTAATCACATGAAGACTAGTATTGAGTATTTTTAGTAAAGTCTTATTCTTTTGTCTTTCCGTCGTGGTATTTTCCTTTTTATGGGAATGTTGATGAATTGCAACCCCTGCGTGGGTATGAGTTGTGAGAAAGAGTAATGTATGTTTGATGTGTGTTGTGGCAAAAGACCAAATCGTTCTAATGGTTCGTTATTAGCCTTGTGGGCATGTATTGTGTTGTTATGTTTTCTGTATTTAGCTTGTAGATCCTCGCGGGGAGGGTCTGCGGCGCTGTAATATTCCCGAGTGGTTTGGGGTTGTTACACCACAGACTCCCACAAAATAGATTTCACAATGGAAGAGGTAAATGGAAACCTCAAGGTAATCCAAATTTCCAAAATTACCAGGCGTAGAGACCCCAAAACTTTAATAACTGGTCTCAGCCAAGATTTAGGAATGGCTCACATCAAAAACATTATCAGTCATATCCTATATACAACAAATCAAGGATATAGACCAAGACAATATGCACCTTATAGAAATATTAAACACTAATCTCAAAACACCAGGAGAAACCAATTCTCCAGGAAATCCACTAACCCCCAAAGTCCCACTCAAATTTGGGTACCTAAATCTCTGCTTGTCTGATTGCAGAAAATGTGGAACGACTACTATCAAGTCACCTCAAATTCAAGAGTAGGAGTTAAAGAATGGTTGCTGGAATCAGGATGCTGAAGACACATGACAGGAAACAAGAAAGTTCTGACAAACTACTTCAAAGAAAGAGGTCCATATGTAACATTTAGAGATAGCTCTTGTGGACAAACAAAAAGTTATGTGGAGCTACACAGAGGGAACATTATCATTTCAAATATGCAGTATGTCAAAGGTCTCAAATACAACCTGTTGAGCCTAAGCCAGTTCTGTGATGAAAAGAACCTAGTAGTTTTCACTATTTGGAAATGCATGGTAATTGATATCTTATCTGGGGAAGTGAAACTACAAGGCTACAGAAGAAGGGATGTCTACATGATAGATTCGAATATAGGAACTCCCAGTACCTGTTTCATATCCATAACAATAGATGAAAATGGATGGCTCTGGCACAAGAGACTGTGTCATCTGAACTTCAAAGCTCTCAACAAGATAAGCTCACAGAAGTTGGTCTGAGGACTTCCAAATGAAGTACTCAAGAAAACGACTCTCTGTGATGCATGCCATAAGGGAAAGTAAACTAAAGCGTCTTTCAAATCAGTTCAACCTTCCACTTTTACCCACAGGATTTTGGACCTACTCCACATGGATTTATTTGGTCCTATCAAGCTAAGAACCCTGAGTGGAAGGAAGCATGCCTTAGTAGTTGTGGATGACTACTCAAGATACACTTGGACAGTGTTTCTCTACAAGAAGAATGAAACTCTTTTTAGGGGTATGTCCTCGAATGCCACTCAGATTATGTTGAGTGAGGGCATTATACTTCTTATTATGTAAATCATTATCATAAGACAATTGTTTATTTCTTTATTTACTGGAAGTTACTGGCATTCCTGACTCGTAAATATATATATAGAAACTAGTCAGTGTATTTGAGAGCAAAACATTCCACTCCTTATTAGATAAGGGGATCGGCACTGGAAAGGTTTATAGCTCAAATACTTAATCGTTCGCAAGTAAATGAAAGTTGACTGGGCATTAAGTTTATGTGAAGACTTATATGACGTGTTCTTTGGCATGGAGAGTGCTTGTCGAACACTAATGGTTAGTGAGAGCACACGTTATAGGTATGCTAATTGGATTAGTATACTCGAACCGACTCACCCTCGATTCGTCACACGGATTTCGCTCCGGAACAGTCAATGACGGAATCGAAAGGTTGTGATAGGTATTCGTGAACCTTAGACTTGAGGATTTGGTAGGGATGTGCTTGTGACGTTAAGATTTTCATTAGAGTAGTTCGACCCAGAAAACCGGAAGGTGGGGTTCAACCTCGACATGCGTCTTGACGGGCAAGTAGCAGGTCCTAATGAGTACCAAGATATAATTCTTTCTCCTGTTAGTTAACGGGTTATATGTCCTATGCGGTTATTGACAGATGAGATCATAAGTATTTGGCCAAAGCATTGGAGCTAGTTGTATTGATACACGAGACCTCGATGATCTCGATTTGCATTAACTCAAGCATAGCGTCGAGTACAAATAGGGTTTGACTAACCGTGACCCTATAACTTGATCCAGACATTTGAAAGAAGGGCTTATATGTATACTGGTATTCACGACAGAATGGTTCTTGAATGATCCCAATCATTCGTTCTCAGTTGGGGTACAGTGTAGGCCGCCAGGCTGGCTAGGTGGTGCTACTACTCTTTGGTTTCTCCCATTGCTAACTGAGACTGACCTACCGAGTCGCGCAATAGAATTGACGACGGAATGAATCGAGCTTATTTTCTCTTTATAAATATTAGATATTGAATATCTAATTTATTGGACATTGGATGTCTAATTAATTTTGGGACATTGAATGTCTGAATTAATTTATTGGATAAATTAATTTACAGCCTAATGAATTAAATAAATTACTGGGCAATTAATTTAATTCGTAGATATAATTATTTCTTGGAGAAATTAATTATATTATATTGTATTTGATATGATTAATTAATTGGATTAATAAATTGATATAAATGCAACGGAATGGAATTTGAGTTTATCTGTTTGGACTCACGAGAGTCCGAAACGAACCGAACTCATGTGATTCCTTCTAGATGGCCGCCCCCTTCCACTCACCTTTCCTCTTGGTCTTTGTCTCCATTTTATAATGGAAGACTTATGACCTTAAGAGATATCAAATCTCTTTTTATATTGAAAAAGTGATTTGATTAGGTGAGTTGAAGAATAAAATGAAGACAACATCTCTTCTCCCTCAATTAGAGCATCTCACGGTTTTAGGCAAGAAAAAAAGAGATGAAAATAGTTCTCCAAGTCTTCATATTGTTCTTCATCTTCTTCATAGGTTTCTTAGAGAAATATTGTGAGGATATGTAGAGAGATATAGATTAAACACTTAGAGTATTGTAATCTTAATTAGAAAGCTTCCATCACTTGATTCTATCCGTAACCTTGGAGGTTAATTGGGTGATCGTCGTTCCATTCGTTTCTCCGGCGCGTGGCAAGTAGAGATGCGGTGCTTTCGGCGTTGGATCATTCAAGAGCTTGGAGCGGATTGGATTCATGGATAGCATTTAAAGATTGGGTAATCATCTTCAAAAAGTACACCATCTAATCAACGGACTATGAGGGTATGATTCCTTATCTTCCTTGTTTTCCTTTTATATTCATATATACGTAGCTTGATCAATACTCGTAGGGATTCAGATCGAATTAATTTTCGTTTTACCGCTTCCACTGTGCCTTCGTTTTAGGCACTGAATCCCAATAGTGGTATCAGAGCGTAGGTCTTGCGATCATATATACGATATTTGCATTTGGAATGCTTGATTGGATGGTGAATGATTTGGAATCATTTATAGTCATAATCGTGGTGTGTATTTATTCGTTCGTTGTAGTTATATTCTTCATAAATTTATGTCTAAATATAAATCTTTAATTTCTCGGAAATATGATTTATATTGCAGATATGAAAGTCAGAAAATATTGATATTGTATATCCGGTCGAAAATCTAGCCCTGAATAGTCATTGGATGATTTTTTGGACGGGGGATAGAATCTGCCTGGGTGACCCGACCATGCCAATCGGCACGGCCATGCAAAGTGCCGATCTTGAGATCGCCAGTAACCCGATCGTGCCAATCGGCACGGCCGCACTGGCAGTGCCGCCTGAGACTCTGGTAACCCGACCGTGCCAATCGACACGGGCCGTGTTCGGGCCGCGATTCCTACTGCTTTTTTCGTATTCCAGAAAATTAAAATCCCGCAAGTTAAGTTGGATTTCATATGATTAAAATGATTTATGGTATTTCATTTTATAATGAAAACTTGATTAATTAGAATATTTGTGGGTGACCGGATACTTTGAACGTTTTCATATTACCGATTGTGTGAATTGATTGGATCAATTCTATTTATTGATTGGATCGATATATATTTATACACTGTATACATTTATTTAGTATTTATTGGATGAATGCTTTTGAATGGGGATGTGGTTCATGGACTTAGTTTTGAATCGTTCGGTTTTATTTGATTGGGTTGTAAAGGCCGTTTTGAGCCTATTTTTATTTTACTAGAGTTATTTGTATCTAGGATGCAATTTTTCAATGTAAAATTTATATGTAATGACGAAGATCGGAAGAAGATCCATTCGAGAAGACGAAGATTCAAGACCGAAGACTTGTAATTAGATTACAGAGTTTTTGATTCTAGAAACGGTCCATGAACTACATGTTGGTAGCAACTAGGTTGTGGATGTTTATTGATATGGTATGAATGCATAAACGCGCATAAATGAATTAATGTGCAAAGTGTAATATTAATCGCGTAAATTCTCACAAAACAAATTATTAAGTTTAAAAGGTTTTAAGGTTTTCCTTCCCTTCATCGAGCTTTCGGATAATTGAAATCCAAACCAGATGTAATATGCTTCCGAATTATCAGGGTAGTCGTTCGAGGAGGATGGATAAATTACCGGGAGCGCATTGGATGCCTTCGGTTGGAAAAAATTTTATCCCTAGAAACCTGATAGGTTGCCGAGTAAGATTCAATTGTGAAATTGATTTGCGTCGATGGTATAAACTTAACTTGTTCACGAACCATAGAAACCGTATAGGTTGAGGGGATTGAACAAAGGGAAAAAGAAGATCGAATCTATTATATGGGTTGGTGTTGGACACCACTTTATGAAAATTAATAGACAAGAAACCTACTCGGTTGCCCTCTATTAAAATTTATAAAGAACTCGACCACCACTATGAAGTAGAGCGAACGATACTTTCGGATTTCACATGGGAGTGTGCTATTCCGATAAAAACAGTGGGAGCTGGGTTAAAGAACAGAATTGAACGAGTCACTAATTAATCTGTTATACTTAGTGTAGACATAACTCTCAATATGACAATGAACCCACTCGCAATTCTACTCGAAAAGAACACCTTAATTGGACCTAACGTTGTGGATTGGCTCCGCAATCTGATGATAGTCCCCAGTATAGAGGCACTGGGATACGTCTTGGAGACGGACATTCTGGCGCCTCCGGTGCGGACAAGAGCCAATCAGGAAGAGATTGAAAACCACGAAAAGTGGGTTAATGGTGACGAAAAAGTCCGTGCTTATATGATGGCTTCTATGTCTAATGAGCTTCAGAGAGCTCATGAGAAAATGACTTCTGCTATGCAGATTTTATCTCACTTAACCGAGCTTTATGGTGAGCACCGTCGAACTGCTAGATATGAGATATCCAAGCAACTGTTCGGTGCAAGGATGAAGGAAGGTGAGAAGGTTGGGGACCACGTCCTCAAAATGATATCTATGATCGAGAGATTGGAGGCTCTTGATTTTTAGATGGATACTTCTCTGCAGACCGACCTTATCCTACAGTCTCTCCCTGATTCTTTCTCACATTTTGTAATAAATTTCAACTGCAATGATATTATGTGTAACTTAGCAGGATTGATGAACAAACTCGTGACCGCTCAATATCAGATGAAGACTCCGCGGATGAAGGAGTCTGCCTTTGTGATTTCTTCTGGATATCGGAGGTCTAAGAATAAGAAGAAAAAGACCAAGAAGCAGACAAGTCAAGGACCTTAAGAGTAAGGGAAGGCCCCATTGGTTCCCAAAAGCAAGAAGGACTCATATCTCAAATGTGGTGAGCTGGGCCACTGGGCTAGAGACTATCCGATTCTTCATGGCGCTTCAGGTACAAAACTTTTAGTTTTGGAAATAAATTGTTCTGCTATTGTATTTTCTACTTCTTGGATACTGGATTCAGGTGCTAGTTCTCATATTTGTACTGTGAATCAGGATATGGAACAAAGTAGGAAGCTTGGAGCGGGGGAAGTGATGATTACTATCGGAAGCGGGCATAGTGTCGAGGCAACTGACATATGATCACTTCTTTTGGGTTTAGAATCCTGCTTTGTTTTAACTTTAGAATATGTACTTGTTTTGTTCAAGGGGCATAAAACAATGTATCTATTCCGGTCATGGATCGGAAAGGCTTTTCATTTTTCATTGGTGATGGTTCCTGCAAACTTTATTTTAGAAATAAACTAGTGGGCACCGCTACATTGTTAAATGGACTATATCATCTAAATCTTAGTAACAAATTCGTTGTGAATACTATGACTAAGAAGCAAGGTAGGGATGAGACTAATCAAGTTTTGAAATGACATCTTCATGTTGGTCAGACCAAGGTTTACAAAATGAAAAAAGATGGACTTATGGGTCCATTGGGATCGGATCCCTTTCCTACTTGTGAAGCTTGCCTTAAAGGCAAAATGACTAAGTCCCCTTTCACAGAGACATTTGAAAGAGCCGCTGATAAACTAGGATTAATCCATATGACGTATGTGGTGCTTTGGAAGCAACACGTGATGGATATCAGTATTTCATTACGTTTACACATGATCATACTAGGTATGGTTATGTATACTTAATGAAACATAAATCCAAGGATTTTGAGAGATTCCAGGAACTTAAGACCCTAGTCGAAAAACAAAGTAGAAATCATATCAAAGCACTTCGGTCGGATCAAGGTGGTGAGTATATGAGTGCGGAGTTCGACGTGTTCCTAAAAGAACATGGAATAGTATCACAACAAACACCTCCAGTTGCTCCCAGTTAAATGGTGTGTCAGAAAGAAGGAACCAGACCTTGTTGAACATGGTCCGTTCTATGTTGGGATATACTGACTTATCAATTTACCTGTGGGGGTATACACTCCTGACTGCTACTTATATCTTGAACAGATGTCCTTCCAAATCCGTTCCTAAAACTCCACATGAGATGTGGGAGGGCAGGAAACCATCTTAATCACATTAGGATTTGGGGATGTCCTGCCTATGTCAAGAAGACTAAGGTGGACAAGTTGGAAGCGAGGTCCGTGAAGGGACGTTTCATTGGATTCCCATCTGGGACGATGGGTTATCTATTCTACATATGTGAAGTTCGAAAGATCGTTGTTTCTTTGCAAGAACACTTCCTGGAAGATGAGTTCATTCAGGAAGGCAGAGCGGGTAGAAGTATTTCTTTGGAAGAATACAATGAAACTCTTCAAGAGACACCTATGCAAGAAATTGGAACTGAACCTTCTAAAACACAAGTACAACGACCTCGTAGGTCTAGTAGGGTGTCTCATTTAGCTGACAGGTATGGCCTTGTGTACTTGGAGGAGCTAGGTCTCCATGAGGTTCCAGGTGATATCCAGGAGACCGACCCAATGACCTATGACCAAGCGATGGTGGATGTAGACTCCACGAAATAGCATGAAGCTATGGAAGCTGTGATAGACTCGATGCATGTCAATCAAGTATGGACTCTAGTAGACTACCCTGAGGGCATAATTCCGATTGGCAACAAGTGGATCTACAAGAGAAAGACTGATGGGGATGGCAAGGTTGACGCCTATAAGGCCAGGCTTGTGGCAAAGGGTTATACCCAAAAGGAAGGGATCGATTACCACGATACCTTCTCGCTCGTAGCCATGATCATGTCTATTCGCATGATGCTTGCTATAGCTGCCTACCACAATTATGATATATGGCAAATGGACGTAAAGATGACTTTCCTTAATGGATTCCTCGAGGAGGAAATCTATATGGCGCAGCCTAAAGGTTTTGTGTCCTAGGTCGATATTCAGAAAGTGTGCAAGCTTCAGCGTTCCATTTATGGACTGAAGCAAGCTTCGCGTAGTTGAAATCTTCATTTTGACGAGCCAGTCAAAGAGTTTGACTTCGTGCAAAATGAAAAAAAAACCTTTTGTATACAAGAGGGTTAGTGGGAGCAAGATCGCATTCTTAGTATTATATGTAGATGACATTCTACTAATAGGAAATGATGTGGGAATGCTCAGTTCTGTGAAAGCTTGGATTTCGAGTAATTTCTCCATGAAAGACATGGGAGAAGCTACCTATATTCTTGGTATTCGGCTCTACCGGGATAGAGCAAAGAGAATGATAGGTCTTTCCCAAGCCCTCTATATAGATAAGATCTTAAAGCGATTTAAGATGGATGATTCTAAAACAGGGTTCCTACCGATGCGACATGGAATAAAACTCTCCTTGAAGATGTGTCCTCAAAGTGACGAACAACGAAAGGAAATGAGTAATATACCATATGCTTCGGCCATGGTTAGCCTTATAAATGCTATGTTGTGTACGAGACCTGACATTGCGCATGCTGTGAGCGTGGTAGGTAGGTTTGAGGCAAACCCAGGTAGGGAACATTGGACTGCCGTAAAGAACGTCCTCAAGTACTTAAGAAGGACAAGAGATATGGTTCTGATATATGGCGGTGGAGAACTAAATGTGATGGGCTTCACTGATTCAGACTTCCAAGGACAGAAAGACGATTCGATGTCTACTTCTTGCTGTATATTTACTTTTAATAGAGATCGGTATCTTGGCGTAGCGCCAAGCAAAGCGCGACTGCTGATTCCACCTGTCATGCTGGGTATCAAGCAGCCTTGAAGGCTTCTAAGGAAGGGTTCTGGATTAAGAAGTTTCTGGGAGAACTTCAAGTGATACCATGTGCTGAGCTGCCTGTTCCACTGTACTGCGACAACGACAGAGCTGTAGCACAGGACAAGGAGCCGAGTTTTCCCAACAGTACCAAACACATTGAGGATAAGTATCGTCTCGTAAGAAAATTTGTTCGCAAGGGATACATTGTGTTGTACAGAGTAGACTCGGCTGACAGCATCACTGATCCACTGACCAAGCCACTTTCTCAAGGCATGGGAAAGGTTTATAGCTCAAATACTTAATCGTTTGTAAGTCGATGAAACTTGAATGGGCGTTAAGTTTATGTGAAGACTTGTATGACGTGTTCTTTGACGTGGATAGTTCCTGTCGAACACTAATGGTTAGTGGGAGAACATGTTATAGGTATGCTAATTGGATTAGTATACTCAAACCGACACACCCTTGATTCGTCACACGGATTTCACTCCGACAGTCAATGACGGAATCGAAAGGTTGTGAAAGGTATTCGTGAACCTTCGACTTGAGGATTTGGTAGGGATGTGCTTGTGACGTTAATATTTTCATTGGAGTAGTTCGACCCAGAAAACTGGAAGGTGGGGGTCAACCTCGACGTGTGTCTTGACGGGCAAGTAGCAGGTCCTACTGAATACCAAGATAGAATTCTTTCTCCTGTTAGTGAACGGGCTATATGTCCTATGCGGTTATTGATAGATGAGATCATAAGTCTTTGCCCAAAGCATTGGAGCTAGTTGTATTGGATACACAAGAGCTCGATGATCTCAATTTGCATTAACTCATGCATAGCGTCAAGTACAGATAGGGTTTGACTGACCGTGACCCTAAAACTTGATCGGGACATTTGAAAGAAGGGTTTATATGTATACTGGTATTCACGACAGAATGGTTCTTGAATGATCCCAATCATTCATTCTCAGTTGGGGTACAGTGTAGGACGCCCGGATGGCTAGGTGGTGCTACTACTCTTTGGTTCCTCCCATTACTAACTGAGACGGGCCTACCGACTCGCGCAATAGGATTGAAGACGGAATGAATCGAGCTTATTATCTCTTTATAAATATTAGATATTGGATATCTAATTTCTTGGACATTGGATGTCTAATAAATTTTGGGCCCTTGGATGTCTGAATTAATTTATTGTATAAATTAATTTACGGCCTAATGAATTAAATAAATTACTGGTTAATTACTTTAATTCGTAGATATAATTATTTCTTAGAGAAATTAATTATATTATATTTTATTTTATATGATTAATTAATTAATATAAATACAACGGAACGGAATTGGAGTTTATATGTTTAGACTCACGAGAGTCCGAAATGAACCGAACTTGTCTGATTCCTTCTAGAGGGCCGCCCCTTCCACTCACCTTCCCTCTTGGTCTTTGTCTCCATTTTATAATGGAAGACTTATGACCTTAAGTGATATCAAATCTCTATTTATTTTGAAAAGGTGATTTGATTATGTGAGTTGAAGAATGAAATGAAGACAACATCTCTTCTCCCTCAATTAGAGCATCTCACGGTTTTGGGCAAGAAAAAGAGAGAGGAAAATAGTTTTCCAAGTCTTCAAATTGTTCTTCATCTTCTTCATAGTTTTCTTAGAGAAATATTGTGAGGATATATTGAGAGATATATATTAAACACTTAGAGTGTTGTAATCATAATTATAAAGCTTCCATCACTTGATTCTAGCCATAACCTTGGAGGTTAATTGAGTGATCACCGTTCCGTTCGTTTATCCGGCGCATGGAAAGCAGAAACGTGATGCTTTCGGCGTTATATCATTAAAGATCTTGGAGCGGATTGGATTCGTGGATAGCATTTAAAGCTTGGGGAATCATCTTAAAGAAGTACACCATCTAATCAACGGACAACGAGGGTATGATTCCTTATCTTCTTTGTTTTCGTTTTATATTCGTATATACATAACTTGATCGATCCTCGTAGGGATTTGGATCGAATTAATTTTCGTTTTACGGCTTCCGCTGGGCCTTCGTTTTAGGCACCGAATCCCAACAACTCTAACCAAGCGACCTGAGCTGCTAAGAAAAATTCAAAATGAGAAATCCTTATCAATCATAATGATCAGATCTGCCAAAGGAGGAGATTTCTCAACAAATACATAACTGAGTATTGTGATCAAAATGGGATTCAGCACGTAGCATCAGCTGCAAGAACACCTCAACAAAATGGTGTAGCTGAAATAAGAAACAGAACCCTCAAGGAAGCAGCCAGGCCAATGATTGTTGAGACTGATCTTCCAGAAAGGTTCTGGACTGAAGCTGTCAACACATCATGTCACACTCAGAACAGAAGTATGATAATAGGGAGACACAGTAAAACTCCCTACGAGGTTTGGAATGGCAAAATACAAACTATTTCATATTTTCATATCTTTAGTTGTAAGTGTTTCATCCACAACAATGGCAAAACCCAACTAAATGCCTTCGATGCAAAAACTGATGATGGTCTCTTTATGGTATACTCACAGATAAGCAAGGCTTATAGAGTCTTTAATAAAAGAACATTATTTGTGGAAGAAACACCCCATGTTGTCTTTAATGAATCTACTGTTTGGTACAGAAAGTAGGTGGAACAAATTGAGAAAAAGATCAAAGCCACCTCCCTAGAAGAAGTCATCATCAATGACACAAAAATGATGGACACAACTGATGAAGACCCAACTGCCGATCAGCCAGGATCACCAAACATAGCTGATCCTACCACAGCTGACCCAACCGTAGCTGACCAAATCATAGATGAACCAGATACAACTACAGATTGTGAAAACCAAGCTGATGCAGAGACAAACGCAGCCCCTCAAAGCAACTAAACAGGGGGAATGAACAATGAAGACCTTCAATCAAAAGCATAAAATGAAGATCATACCCCCAAATGGCTAAAGGACCATCCCATTCAACAAATCATTGGGAACCTAACCGATGGACTCAAAACCAGGAAATCAAGAGAACCAACAGGAATGGCAATGTTCTCTTTCTTCATGTCCCAAATGGAGACCAAAACAACAGATAAATCCCTGGATGACTACACATGGGTGTTTGCAATGCAAGAAAATTTAAACCAAATTGAGAGGAACAATATCCGGAAACTGACAGACAGACCAAATCACAAGAAAGTCATTGACATCAAATGGGTCTACAAAAACAAATGTGATGAAGATGGAGCTGTTGTTAGGAATAAGGCCAGATTGGTTGTAAAGGATATGCTCAATGTGAAGGAATAGATTCTGATGAAACATATGCACCAGTAGCAAGATTAGAAGTAATCATGCTATTCCTTGCATATGTAGCCTTCAATGATTTTGAAGTTTACCAAATGGACGTGAAAAGTGCATTTGCCTATGTTGAGCAACCCCTGGATTTGTCAAAGGAGACAAGGTATACAAGCTATTAAAAGCTCTATATGGACACAAACAGGCACCAGGTGCCTGGTATGAGACTATCCGTATTTCTTGAGAAGAAAGGATTTTTCAAGTGAAATGTGGACAAAACTCTCTTCAGAATTGAACATAAAGACCACATACTACTAGTTCAAATATATGTGGATGATATAATATTTGGCTCAACCAATCCTGAACTTTGTGAAAAATTCTCATACCTCATGCAAGTAAAATTTGAAATGAGCATGATGGCCAAAATGAACTTCTTTCTTGGTTTGCAAGTCAAGCAAGTTGATACTGGAATATTAATCAACCAAGCAAAATACACAAGGGAGCTAATCAAAAGATTTGGCATGGAGTCAGCCAAATCCATAAGAGTACCAATGAGTACATGTTCACACACAGTGGATCCAATACACTATAGAGGACTAATTATATCATTTCTATATCTCACTGCAAGCAGGCCTGACATTTCATATGCAGCAGGAGTATGTGTAAGATTCCAGTCCAAGCTAAAGCAGTCTCATCAGGAAGCAACAAAAAGGATAATCATATACCTAAAATCTACAATCAATGTAGGATTATGGTATCCAAAAGATGACAACTTTGAACTATCAGGATATTCTGATGCTGACTTTGCAGGATGCAAAATCCATAAGATAAGTACCAGCGGAACATGTCAATTCCTTGGAACCAGACTAATATCTTGGTTCAGTAAGAAGCGGGTGTCTAACTCAATATCCACAACTGAGTCAGGATACCTAGTTGCAGGAAGTTGTTGTGCTCAAATCTATGGATCAGATAACAGCTAAGGGATAAGTCCCTATTTGGTGTGACAATAATAGCGCAATTGCTATGACAAACAATCCAGTCTTAAATTCGAGAACAAAGCACATAGATGTCAAGCATCACTTTATCAGAGACCATGTGCTCAACAAAAGAGTAAGGGTGGAAAGAGTCAGCACAGAGTATCAGATTGCTAATATGTTCACAAAACCTTTACCAGAAGAAAGGTTCCTCGAACTAAGCAGGGATCTTGGACTTCAAGACTGGGAATCTAGGGCCTAGCTAAAAATCTAAAGATGAAAAATTTCACCTGATCTGAAGAACAAACGAGGTAAACCACCGGATCAGAACCACAGATGAGGAAGGCCACCTAATCAGAACCAGACGAGGAAAGCCACCTGATCAGAAGAACCACTACAACAAAAAGAGACATTGACAACGTTTTTGTTAACAACGTTTTTAAAAAAATGTTGTGATTTAGGTTTTCGACAACATTTATTTTAAAAACGCTGTAGTATTTCTATGTTGACAACGTTTATAAAAAAACGTTGTGGTAATGGGAATAGACAACGTTTAATGAAGAAACGTTGCAGTATAATACAACGTTTAATTGGTAAACGTTGTGAAAAATGATATAACAACGTTTTTTTTATAAACGTTGTATTATGGTTTCACTAAAACTGTATGTATCTTAATAAAATCTTAATACAATAAACTAAAAAAGGAAAAAAGAAAAACAAAAAATGAAAAAGGTGAACGGCTTCCCCCCAAAACTAAGTTGACCTCACTTCCCCCAAATCCCAAAAGCACAGACGCAGTCACGCAAAGGAGTTCTTGGGCATCGGCAGCGATACTGGTCGGAGGCGGCGCTGCTCTTAACACTCTCCACAACAACAACAACACTGTATCATCTCTCTTTCTTACCCGTTCGTTTCCCCTATACCCTAGCCCTCATGATTTTGAGATTTTGAGCAGGGCAGAATCCCTAGTTTAGGATATTGCTGTGGTCGATTGTTGTGTTAATCTTTTACTAATAATAGTGTTATAGTACTCCTATATATTAAGAGAGGGATCGTGGGTGATGATTGGAGTATTATTACTCGTGCCAATTTTATTAATTTAAGCTTCCAATTTGATGTGATTTGAATCTTTATTTGCTATTTCATTGCATAACATTGTTGTATTGGTTGAAACACAGTTATGGAACATTGTGTGGATCCATCATATGCGCATGTATGTTTGATGTTTATGTTTTTTCAGTCTTATCTAGGTCAGATGACCCTGGTTTTCTATTTACTTTAGGTCTATTTAACAAAAAAATCGAATTTGAAGGTCATAGAAATAATAGTCACAACAGACACCGTATGAACCATCAAACATACGGAGTTTAAATATTATTATCTCTGGTTTTCACATTTTTTTGTTAGCTTTGGGCTAGCAGTTAAGGTACAATGAGATGTACTAAATTATTAATTCTTCAAACTATGCTAATATTATTATCTCTTGTAGTGTTCTCGGTGTACTCATAATTCATATCGATGGATAAATCGTGGGTGAATCTGCCCAGGTTTTCACTCTAAGCTTAAATAGTAGTTTCATAGCTGCTTGTTGTCTTATGCCAGCTATGTAATATGTATAATTTTGTTTGTAGGCCAACTACTGCTTACAGTGAAGGAGTAAGAAATTTTGTAGCAGTAAGTTTGGAAAGTCTAGCAAATCCCTCTAAAAGTAGATGTCCTTGTACTCGATGCAGAAATTTGGATTACCAGTCTAGTGATGATGTAGTCTCGCACTTGGTTATATATGGTATGGATAAGACATATGATGTTTGGATTTTTCACGGGGAAGAACGTCCTAGCACTTCCTCCAATAGGACATTTGATCTTGATGATATATCAGATACATATAGGATGTTCATAGATGCACGTGTTAACGAGGAAACGATTCCAAATTATACTGAAGCAATAGGAGATGAGGGGTTTTCAAAATTATTAGAAGATGTAGAAACTCCCTTATATATGGGTTGTAGTGACTATACAAAGTTGACAGCGACAGTTGTGCTTTTCAAACATAAAGCCGTTAACGGCATTTCTGACAAAGCATTTACTGATCTTCTCAAAATTTTAGGTCACATGTTGCCACAGAAGAATGTACTTCCTAGTTCCACATATACTTTAAAAAAATTACTTAAGAACTTTGACTTGGGTTATGAAAAAATACATGCATGTGCTAATGATTGTTGTTTATTTAGAAAAGACTTGGTAGATCTAGATAATTGTACAAGGTGTGGGAAATCCAGGTGGAAAGTGGTAGGAAAATGAGATGAGCGTAAAATTAAAAAGGGGGTACCAGCCAAGGTGTTGAGATACTTTCCTATTATTCCCAGATTTAGAAGGATGTTCAGATCATTAGATAATTCTGAACAATTATTGTGGCATAGCAGTCATCATAGTAATGATAACAAAATGCGACATCCTGTTGACTCGCCACAGTGGAAGTCTATTGATAGTAGGTGGCCTTGTTTTTCATCTGATCCTAGGAATTTAAGACTTGGACTTGACACAGATGGATTTAATCCTTATAGTAATCTTAGTTCTACACATAGTTGTTGTTAGGAATACTTGTTAGATTTTGATGATGTCATTAATTTAAAATCAAATGTTTATTAATTGGCGAAATGTAAGGAAGAACCAAATGAGTATCTTCCATAGGCCAAAATATGTTAAGTATAAAATTGGCAATATGTAAAGAAGAACCAAATGAGTGTCTTCTATAGGCCAAAGTTAGTTAGGCTGAAAATCGGCTAAGTACTAAAAGTACAAATTGACTCAATCAGTAGCCACAGTCAACTATAAATTTGTCAGAGAAGTTTGACCAGACTGCAGCCGAGGAACCTCAGGGAAGTCACCTGATCAGACAAGTCTCAAACAGTATACAGCCAAGAGGACCTACCTGCAAAGATGTAAGCTGCACCACAGCCTACTCAACTACAGCCTAGTACTCCAAGTCCACGTCAGCATGCTTTGAAAAGTCAAATATTACGGAAAGCTCACATGCAACGTGAAGAGACAAATTGGAGTGATTCCCGCAAGAGATATGATTTATTTAAATCATCCTGACCCACCGTGAAGACTTTAATCCTTTTATATTCAAAAGATTCGGCGCTCACATGCAGAAGTCATCACAACTCGGAAGATAAAATTAAATAATGGGAATCCAAATTTGCAACGTTCGTAAAAGATTAAACAATGAAGTCTCCTCCAACGGACGGATTTGTTGATTTGCAACGGCTACAAGGAAGAAGCTCGAGATCGTGATCTATAAATACCGGAGATTTGAAACCGAGAAAACACCGTGCGAACATATACTCTAGCGATCAAAGCAAACAAAGCAATCTCAAGCAATCAAATAGCATCGTGAAAAGAGCAGATCCAAAAGTTCATATTCAAGGAAGCTCTTTAGTTGGAGAAGACAAACACTCTTGTCTTTAAATCTTGAGTACGGGTACTTCTTTGGTTGAAGTAGCGGATCAGAAGGCATCCGAGGATCGAGGATCAAGAGGTGCAAGGCAGTCAAGTGTGTATACAACGGCACGGAATTCCACTGGTTGGAAGCTGTTGTAGTGTGTTGTGAATCACTGTAATCTTTATCACTGGTTGAAAATTATAGTGAATTCATCTCCAACTGGTTTGGAGAAAAGTGGATTAGTAGAGGATTACCCCACCTCTGAGACCACTATAACTGCCTGCGTTATTTACTGTTTTACTGCATCATACTCGAACTGCTGCATCCATTGTTAAGTGTTTCATTAAGTTAATTTATATTCGTCATCAGCTGACTTCCGCACATATCCAAGAACAAACGACTCCTAGTCATTTGTTTGATCATCAGCTAAAGAAACTCACTCTTCATGAAAAAGAGTTCAAGAGTTTCAACAAGTCTATTCACCCCCCCCTCTAGACTTGTTTCTGGACGACTTGTGACCTACAAGTGGTATCAGAGAGGTTGGTTCATTTTTTTTCACGAACCAGGTCTATATTAAGATATATATCTTATCTCTCACATTATAATGGAACACATGCACTCTAGACTACCTGTCTTTTCAGTTGACGAGTATGATCTCTGGAAGATAAGAATGCAGGCACATTTATCTTCAATCCATGACGACATGTGGTGCATCATTGAAGACGGTCCATTCATTTTCGAGAAGGACAATACACCCGAGGAAATCGCAGCTGGGAGGCCCGAAAAGATTCCCAAGAAGAGAACGGAGCTGACTCCCGAAGAAAGAAAGCTGGCCAATCTTGAAAATAGGGCCAGAGATGTGCTATACCAAACTCTTGACAAATCCACAATGGTCAAGATCAAAAATTGTAAGAATGCCAAAGAGATTTGGGACACATTAGCTCTAATGTGTGAAGGAACGGAGCTGATCAAGGAGAACAAGTTGTCAATAGCTATCCAAAAGTTTGACAACTTTAAAATGAAGAATGGAGAATCAATAGACCAAGTGGACACAAGGTTCACTGAAATTATCAATGAAATCAACTCCCTGGGCAAAACTTATAGCAACAGGGAAATGGCACTCAAGGTCCTCAGATCACTCAATCCCGAATGGAGCATGAAGGCTGTAGCTATGAGAGAATCCAAAGACCTGAATAAGATAAAGATTCAGGAGCTGTTCTCTGATCTAAAGGCTTATGAGTTCGAACTTCCGTGTTCATCCTCGACCGAGCTGCAGAGAAGGGAATCGCATTTGCGGCCGAGTCCCTGCTAAGAGCACATCGATGTGAAACCTCCAAATCCGCTAGATTTTGAGGAGGAAATGGCTTTCATTATGCAAAGGTTCAAGAACTTAAAGAACTACTCCAAGTATAAGAAAAACTACAAGGAGAACCCAAGAAGGAACCGGGAAGGTGGAAGTCGGAAAGTTGAATGCTACAATTGTCATAAAATAGGACACATCCAAATGGATTGTCCCGAGCTCAAGAAGGATGAAACCAAGAAGGAGGTGGGCGAAAGGAAGACAAAGAAAAGCTCTCATCGGAGAAGACCAGAGCATGTCGAATCAAGCGGCGGTTTCTTTTACGATGACGACGAGGAGTATGATTGCACGATGGCAAACTTGGTGATGAAGAGGTATCCTCTAAACCTACCGGTTGGAATAATAGCTCATACATGTCGCAATATATGTATTTACTTGAATCGGTAAATCAATTATTCAAAGATTTTGAAACACTTAAATCGCACACCAAGTCAGATGCAGAGAAGACTAAGTTTGCAAGATGAGAATAGCGGTGAAAAAATGATTTTGAAAAACTCAGCCTAGATTTAAATAAGGTTGAGACAAATACAGCTGAGATAGACCGGCTAAATATTTTACTTAAAGAAAAGTCAGCTGCACTTGCTCATGCCAAAGCTGAGTTTACTAAGCTGGCACAGTTAAATAAAACTCAGGCGCAGGAAATAACCTCCCTGAAGGCGTCTTCAACTCTGGGCGAATTGTGTACTTACAAAAGGTCATTATATACCAAATCAGGCCTTGGATATGATTCTCACACTCCCTCTAGTTCTGAAACCAAGTTTATCAAGGGAGAAACAATGGTCTCGACTGCTGAGCCTGTGTATAAACCGACTTTCAAAAACAGGCAACAGCCAAGTCAAACGTCTCAGCCGCAATGTTACACTGCATACCACCTAGACAGGCGACTAAGCGATGGCGAGCAAAAGCGGCAGCCTAGACAACATGCCCACTATTACCAACAACTCCCCAAAAATAGATTTCATAATGGGAGGCGGATGGAAACCTCAAGGTTATCCAAATTACAAAAACGAACAAGTGTGGAGACCACAAAGGTTTAATAAATGGTCTCGGCTAGATTTAGAAATGGCCCACACTATTTTGAGGAATATCCAGTATACAATCCAACCAGAGATTCGACCTCGACCACGTGCACCTTATAAGGGTTATAATAATAATAACAATTCCTATAATCCAAGGAGAAATCAATTCTCCAGAAACCAACTAACCCCAAAGGACCCACACAAATTTGGGTACCTAAATCTCTGCTTGTTTAATTGCGTAAGAGGTGGAAGGACTACAACCACATCTCCTCAAGCTCAAATTTTGGAGGTGAAGAGTGGTTTGTAGACTCTGGATGCTCAAGGCACATGGCCGGGAACAAGAAGATCTTGACCAAATATATCAAAGAAAGAGGTCCCGATGTAACCTTTGGAGATAGCTCTAGAGGAGCAGAAAAAGGCTTTGGAGAGCCGCACCGAGGAAACATTGTCATATCCAAAGTCCATTATGTCAAAGGTCTCAAATACAACCTCCCGAGCATAAGCCGGTTACGTGACGAGAAGAATCTAGTAGTCTTCACCATCTTGAAGTGTATGGTGATAGACATCTTATCTGGAGAAATAAAGCTACAAGGTTTAGAAGAAGAGATGTATACATGATTGATTGGAACACAGAGCACCTAACTCCTGTTTTCTATCCAAGATCGTAGCCGAGAATGGATGGTTGTGGCACAAAAGACTATGTCACCCGAACTTCAAAGCCATCAACAAGATTAGCTCTCGGGAAGTCGGGTCGAGAGGACTTCCAAATGAAGCATTCAAGAAGGAAGCACTCTGTGATGCATGTCGAAGGGAAAGCACCGAGCATCGTTCAAGCGGCTGACTACAACGCTCACAACAAGGATCTTAGATCTACTCCACATGGATCTATTTGGTCCTATCAAGCCAAGGACTTTGAGCGGCGAAAGCATGCTCTTGTGATTGTAGATGATTATTCAAGGTACACTTGGATCATTTTTCTATACAAGAAAAGTGAAACCTTGACCAAGTTACCCGAGTCTTGAGAAGGATTCGAATGAGAAATCCCTCTCCATAATCAAGATCGGATCGGATAAAGGAGGAGAGTTTCTCAACAAGGCGATAATCGATTTGTGATCGAATGGGATCCAAAGATGAGCTCTGCGGCCGGGACGCCCCAGAATGGTGTTCTGAAAGAAGGAGCAGAACCACGAAGGAAGCGGCAAGGTCCATGATTGCGAAGCGGACCTACCCAAAGGTTCAGGCTGAAGTCACAACACACCGCCACACCCGAGGCAGAGTATGATAGTAGGGAGACATGGCAAAACTCCCTATGAGGTTTGGAATAACGAACTCCTACTGTTGCTTACTTTCATGTTTTTGGTTGTAAGTGTTTCATCCACAACAACGGTAAAACACACTAAATGCCTTTGATGCTAAAGCTGATGATGGTCTATTTATGGGATATTCCCAAAGAAGCAAGGCATATAGAGTTTTCAACAAAAGAACCTTAGTTGTGGAGGAAACACCCCATGTTGTTTTTGATGAATCTACCGTTGAGTACGAAACAACTTGAGCAAATTGAGAACAAGCTCAAGTCGGAACCCTTGAAGAAGTCATTGTACATGACACTTTGGAATGGTGGACTCACTGCAGATCGGCTGATGACCCAACTGCGGCCGATGAAGACCCAATGCAGATCGACAGATCACCAAACCTATCTCGATCCGATTCTTTGAAGAAGACCAATGGAGTCGATAAAGACTCATCTGCGATTGAACCAAGCTGCAGATGACAAGGCGGTGGCCGATCGATTGCAGACGAGAATCCAGCAGATGCAGACAACCACGAGCAATCCAACAGGGGGAACAAACCCAAAAGAGGACGAGATCCCCAAATGGCTCAAGGATCATCCAATTCAGCAAATTATCGGAAAATTGGTGATGGAGTCAAGACAAGACAGTCAACTCTACCAGCTGGAATGGCGATGTTCTCAAGTTTCATGTCACAAATTGAACCCAAGACGACAGAACAAGCCGTGGAAGATTATTCATGTATTAATGCCAGGCACGAGGAATAGTAGAAGATGGAGAGACACAAAGTTTGGGAACTAATGCATGCACTCCAATCACAAGAAAGTTATTGGCACCAAATGGGTGTATAAAAACAAAAGTGATGAAGTCTGAGCTGTTGTTAGGAATATAGCGAGTCTCGTAGCAAAAGGTTATGCACAGTGTGAGTGAATAGATTTTGATGAAACTTATGCACCTGTTGCAAGATTAGAAGACATCAGACTATTCCTCGCATTTGCTGCATTCAAGGATTTTGAAGTCTACCAAATGGATGTAAAAGTGCGTTTCGAATGGAATCCTAGAAGAAGAAGTCTATGTAGAGCAACCCCTGTGTTTTGTCAAAGGAGACAAAGTCTATAAGTCATTGAAGGCTCTGTATGGACTCAAGCAAGCACCGAGAGCATGGTATGAAACACCTGTCTGTTTCTTGAGAAAAATGGATTTTGCAAAGGAAAAGTGGACAAGACCCTATTCAGAGTGGAGCACGAAGGCCACATACTAATAGTTGATTTATGTGGATGACATCATATTCGGGTCAACCAATCCAGAACTATGTGAGAAATTCTCCAACCTCATGCAAGGAGAATTTGAGATGAGTATGATGGGAAAGCTTAACTTCTTTCTCGGATTACAAGTTAAGCGAGATGGAAAAAGGAATTTTCATCAACCAGGCAAAGTATACCCGAGATCTCATCAAGAGATATGGAATGGAATCAGCCAAACCCGCAAGAATTCCAATGAGCACAAGTACTCACGGATGCAGACGAGGCGGGAATATCGGTGGACTCAACCCACTACGAGGACTCATCGGATCTCTTCGTACCTAATCGCAAGTAGACCGGACATATCATATGCGGTTGGAGTTTGTGCAAGATTCCATCAAGCCGAAGCAATCACACCTAGATGCACCAAGAGAATAATTAAGTACTTAAAGTCTACAATTAATGTTGGTGTGGTACCCCAAAGATGACAACTTGAGCTATCGGATACTCGATGCGGATTTCACGGATGAAAAATCAATAGGAAGAGCACTAGTGGAACGTGTCAATTCCTAGGAACCAGATCGATATCTGGTTTAGCAAGAAGCGTGTTTCTAACTCTATCTCCACTACAGTCGAATACCTAGTCTGCAGTAGTCAGCTGTGCAGCATCCTATGGATCGACAACAATTAAGGGACTACAATATTATTGCCAACGAAGTTCCTATATGGTGTGACAACAATAGTGCTATTGCAATAACCAACAATCCGGTTTTGCACTCAAGGACAAAGCACATTGACGTTAAGCACCATTTCATTCGAGACCATGTGCTTAACAAAAGGGTTAGAGTTGAAAGAGTCGGACAGACTACCAAATAGTGACATCTTCACCAAACCCCTGCCGAAGAAAGATTCCTAGAGCCGAGCAGAGACCTTGGATTACTAGATTGGGAATCTAGTTCTGAAGCAAGTTGAAGGAAAGACGAACCCCCGAGAATCGGCCTAAGCCGATGCAAAGTAGAAGACGAAGGCGGTCGAAGCAACTTAGTCATGTAATACCAAAGTAGAGGTCAAACTCACCAGAAAGAGCGGTCAACAGTCAACGAATCAGACCAGATAAGTTCTCTAAACTAATCTCTAAATTTTTAATTATTATATGTCATATTTATAATATTTTTTGGCTATCGGAACAGGCATTTAAAAAATACATTTTATGAGCCAAGTGGCAATTTTAAATACACGCGTCACACGCCCATTTAATTAACCTCTACGGTGGCCAATCAGAATCAACCGTCAACTTTTAAATGGGGCCACCGATTCAAATTTGAAATTCAAAAGAATATGAAAAGGCGTACCACCGTTTAAATTTATAGTAAACTAATCCAAACGTCCTTTCATCTTCTTTATAAGGAAGAAACCTTTTCACTTTACTCTTTACGCATTCAGAAACCCTAAAAAATTTACAGAGCAAAATATACACTAAAACCTAAAATCGTTTTGCAGAAATGGCATCTTTTGACGGAGCAAACTTGAAGGCGATAAAGGACCAGGTCATCTTCTCCATGGTCGTCGATTTCGAAGGGTTATTAGAAGCAAATCTAGAGGACTTTGATATGCTCGACTTAATCCGGGCGATGAAGCTGAACGGAATCTACCCGTTTCTCGAAATCAACCCTCAACACTTGTTCAAGGAAGATGTGGTTGAATTTTATCGCAACGCTTACGATTCGGCCACGAGATTGAGCAAAGTCGGTGGAGTACCAGTCACCATAGATACAGAGAAGATTCGCTCTGTATTCGGGATGAAACATCGCGGTTTGGCGGTCGAAGCGCTCAAACAATCACCCGCCGAAACGTGGAAGACGATTAAGCTCGAAAATGTCCCTGAGAAATTGAAGTTTACAGCGAAGAGAAATGAGTTGAAAAGGGTCTATCGAGTTGCTTTGGACATCACAAACAAGATAGTCATGGGAATGGCAGGAAGCTATGACCAACTATCATCTTCAAAATTCATGGTGTTGGGTGCGTTAATTCAACGAGAGGAAGTTGATTGGGCGATTACATTTTCGTGCAACTTGTTCGCGAGGTGAACAAGGTCGAATGGCTCGAGGAGAGAAGAAGTTCAAGACTAAGTTGGCGTTCGGAACGCATCTTAGTTGGTTCTTGGAGCGGTGGAGTGGCGAGGGAAACATTGACCCTTTCCACCCAAACAAGAGGCTTGGTCACATGGACCATGATAAGAAGAAGGTTGGAGTCACCGGGAGGCGGCCCGAGTTGTTGAAGGATTTGCGGGTCTCTAGCTTTTGCCCAAGATACGATCTATCGGACTCGGACCAACTGCGGTGAGATCGGAGCTATGATCGAGTCGAGAATGAGTCGACGATACACCTATCGCCATCCGATTCAAGAGAAGGGGACCACCGAAGGACCTTCCAACTGCAATCATCACCCGAACCCTCTCCAAAGAGGCCAAGGAAGGCTGATTCGGCGAAGGAGAGCGGCTGAGCACTATGCCGACCCATCGATTCGATCACGATTCATCGGACGGCTGCACGAATCGAAACTAGAATTGTACTGTCATTACTCCTCCAGTGTACATGACCGAAGAAGAGGAAGCAGGTCTTGTTATATCTATCCCTGAAGCAGATTACACATTCAATCTTTTAGAAAATAATACTTTTAATCTCTCCATAGAACAACTTCAGCTTGTCAAGCCACAAGCAGAAAAACATTCCTTCGTAAATATTTTTAAAGAGTGGAAAACTCTTAAAACCATGTCCTTTACATATTTTCAAATTTTTGTTGAAACTAGTGGTTGGGAATACCCCCAAGCCACGGAGGATGTTCTGACTGATTTTTGCAAAGAGTCAGATTTAGCCTTACTCCTCCAGGATAACTGGTTCATGTCACATTTTGAGACAAACATGGACCATTTTATCCACTCTATAATGCTCAGTATTTTTGATGGTAGCTTTGGAGAAGAGGAGGAAGAGGAGGAAGTAGAAAAGGAAATTAGGATAGAAGAAGTTGATGAAGAAAATGAAATTATCAATTTGGTTGAAGAGGATGAAAAAGAAAAAGAATCTGAAGAAAACATACCAGTTGAAAAGGAGACAGAGGAGATTGAGAAAACAGAAGAAGTGGATGATGAAGAAGATGAAGAAGAAGGAGAAGAAGTGGAGCAGGAAAAAGAAGAAGAAGATAAGGAGAAGGATGAAGATGATGAAAGAGAAAAGGAGAAGGATGATGATGAGAAAAATGATGATGATGATGATGATAATAATGATGATGGAGGTGAAGGAGGAGCTGGTGTGGCGGCTGGAGAAGAAAAAGAAAAAGATGAGGAAAAAGAGAAAGAGAAATCTGAAGAAGAAGAAGGGAGAGAGGAAGAAAGAGAAAAGGAGCCAGAGCAGGAGCCAGAGCCTACTAACGAAGCTGCAGACAGGATTGTTGTACCTCCCCGGTACACCAGCCTAGACGCAGCCGGGCAGAGACTCAGTCGGGGACCCGGAGAAGACTCAATCGACCTCGGCTGCGGCTAGGAGCTGCGGTCTAGTGGCTCCATTCTTTGAAGGATCGGGAGAACACTCCCCATCGGCTCGATTATCCCCTACCATGACCGAGTGATCAAGCAAATTGTCGAGAGACACCATTGGGAGGCTGCTATCAACTCAGTCACTCGACCTTGAGACCATTAATGCCAAGATTGACACCTGCTTGGAGAGAGATCCTCGGCCTCCTCCTCCTACAAGCAACGAGAATGCCTTTTGGCATGTACGATTGAATGAGCCGCATGGAGCAACGATTGACAACACTCATTGATCTTTGGCAAAAGGGGGAAGAGAGGATTCGGGGAAGAGAGAGAAATCGAAGTAAGAAAAAGCGGGATGTCCCAGTTGAAGGACCCTCTAGCCTAAAAAGGAAGGAAGGCTGTAGATCAAGAAGACAAGGTGGCCGGCTGAAGGGAAGCGCGAGAAGGACGAGGCGGCTTTGAACCTACTCTTGAATGGGAAGGTGCGGAGCTATGGTATGTTGAAGATTTACGCCCACTTGAAGCTCTTGAAATATGGGAGCTGCTAGGAAGAAGTTCATCGAGACTTTTATGTCAGGAACTACTTCAAGATGACAAACTCTCCCCACGGGAGATTTTCATAAAGCTGGATGGAAGAGGTTCATCCTAAGCTTTGGGCATTCTAAAGAAGTACGCAAAAGAGCAAAATGCATTTCCCATGATCCCTAAATTGAGTGAAGAAGCACCAATCCGCATGGATGGTGAACTTGATGAGCTACAACTTCAGGAGGAAATCAAGCTAGTACGCCTTGAGAACAAATTCAGATCTCGGCGGGAGCGGGACTTCGCAGCCTTTGGTTGTGAAGAGAAAGTATGGCCTTGCTCCGGTCAAGGTAAGACCTATCGGAGCCAAACCATTCGGACACACTTAGCGGCCTATTCGAAGAGGCGAGAGGAAGAGGCGAGATGACCTTAAATTATTTTCTTACTTGTAATTTTATTTTACGTACTTAAAACAATCTTGTATAAATTCAATGATAAGTCGAGAAAATTTTATGAGCGATCATTGAATGACAATTTTCGATTGTCTCAATATTAGGCGATTTGATTTTGTCTTGCACTTAAGTGCAGACTTGGCCATTTGATTTCTTACTTAGTTTTGCCATCATCAAAATAGGGGGAATTTGTTAGGAATACTTGTTAGATTTTGATGATGTCATTAATTTAAAATCAAATGTTTATTAATTGGCGAAATGTAAGGAAGAACCAAATGAGTATCTTCCATAGGCCAAAATATGTTAAGTATAAAATTGGCAATATGTAAAGAAGAACCAAATGAGTGTCTTCTATAGGCCAAAGTTAGTTAGGCTGAAAATCGGCTAAGTACTAAAAGTACAGCCGACTCCAATCAGAGTAGCCCTGGTCAACTATAAATTTGTCAGAGAAGTTTGACCAGACTGCAGCCGAGGAACCTCTGGGAAGTCACCTGATCAGACAAGTCTCAAACAGTATACAGCCAAGAGGACCTACCTGCAAAGATGTAAGCTGCACCACAGCCTACTCAACTACAGCCTAGTACTCCAAGTCCACGTCAGCATGCTTTGAAAAGTCAAATATTACGGAAAGCTCACATGCAACGTGAAGAGACAAATTGGAGTGATTCCCGCAAGAGATATGATTTATTTAAATCATCCTGACCCACCGTGAAGACTTTAATCCTTTTATATTCAAAAGATTCGGCGCTCACATGCAGAAGTCATCACAACGGTCGGAAGATAAAATTAAATAATGAGAATCCAGCCTTGCAACGTTCAGAAAAGATTAAACAATGAAGTCTCCCTCCAACGGACGGATTTGTTCAGATTTGCAACGGCTACAAGGAAGAAGCTCAGAGATCGTGATCTATAAATACCGGAGATTTGGCGAGAAAACACCGGTGCGAACATATACTCTAGCGATCAAAGCAAACAAAGCAATCTCAAGCAATCAAATAGCATCGTGAAAAGAGCGAGATCCAAAAGTTCATATTCAAGGAAGCTCTTTAGTTGGAGAAGACAAACACTCTTGTCTTTAAATCTTGAGTACGGGGTACTTCACTGGTTGAAGTAGCGGTGTAAAGGCATCCGAGGATCGAGGATCAAGAGGTGCAAGGCGATCAGTGTGTATACAACGGCACGGAATTCCACCGGTTGGAAAGGCTGTTGTAGTGTGTTGTGAATCTTGTAATCTTTATCCGGTTGAAAATTATAGTGAATTCATCTCCAAGGGTTTGGAGAAAAGTGGATTAGTAGAGGATTACCCCACCTGCGAGACCACTATAGCACTGCGTTATTTCTTGTTTCTTGCATCATACTCGAACTGCTGCATCCATTGTTAAGTGTTTCATTAAGTTAATTTATATTCGTCATCAGCTGACTTCCGCACATATCCAAGAACAAACGACTCCTAGTCATTTGTTTGATCATCAGCTGAAGAAACTCACTCTTCGTGAAAAAGAGTTCAAGAGTTTCAACAAGTCTATTCACCCCCCCCCCTCTAGACTTGTTTCTGGACGACTTGTGACCTACAGTTGTTGGCCCGTGATGCTTGTTAATTACAACCTCCCTCCTTGGTTGTGCATGAAAAGGGAAAATATGATGTTAACTTTGCTAATCCCTGGTCTAAGGAAACCAGGAAATGATATTGATGTATATTCAAGGCCATTGATTGAAGATTTGAAAGAGTTATGGATAAGTGGGGTTGAGGTGTACGATGCATTTACGAAGAGCATTTTCAATCTGAAGGTTTTTCTCATGTGGACGATTAATGATTTTCCGGCTAATGAAAATCTAGTTGGGTGTACGACTAAGGGTAAGATGGCATGTCCTATTTGTGGTGATAATACTTGTTTAATTTATCTACCTCACAGTCACAAGTGTGTGTATATGGGTCATCGACGGTTTCTTATACCCAATCATCCTTTCCAAAAGAAGAAGAGTTGGTTTGATGGAACCCATGAGAAGAGGGGGAAACCTCATATATTGTCTGGTTCTGAAATTTTAGCAGTTGTTAATGGGATTGAAAATGATTTTGGAAAATGGGATGAAATGAGCAGTGATGAAGAACCGAGACAAGGAAGGGCAAAAGGTAAGAGAAAGAAGAAAAGGAGGAGGAAGATTATAAAGAAAGTTAAGGTCATGAATTGGAAGAAAAAATCATTTTTTTTAGTTGCCATATTACGAGGTATAACAAACTTTGTGCTTTAATGTTAATTCAATATAATGATATAGTTAATAGCTAGCTGATAACTAATAAAATATATTATTTTTAGCATTTGTTGGTACGTCACTGTTTGGATTTAATGCACATCGAAAAAAATTGTGATGAGAGTTATTGTGCACTTTGCTTGATATAAAAGGAAGATCAAAAGATGGCCATGGTGCTCGTAAAGACTTGGAAAGTATGGGAATTCGGCCAGAGTTGCACCCAAGGCTTGATGAGAATATTAAGTTAGCCCTTCCACTAGGCCAACATACGTTAACAAGTTCTGAGATAGAGGCATTTCATTGGCGACTAAGAAATTTGAAAGTTCCCGACGGGTATAGCTCTAATATTCCAAACAGTTTTGCACAGAATGACAAGATACTTGGAATCAAGTCCCATGATTACCATGTATTGATTCAACAGTTATTGACGGTTGCATTGAGAGGACTTCTACCAAAAGGGCGAAGAAATGCATTACTTCGTTTCTGTTCATTTTTCTATGATATAAGCCAAATAGTGGTTGATGTCGAAAAAATTGAAGCTGCAGAACAGGAGATAATTGATACATTGTGCATGCTTGAAAGATATTTTCCTCCTTCATTCTTTGATATTATGATTCACTTGACAATACATTTAGGCCGAGAAACTCGTCTTTGTGGATCAAATCAATTTCATTGGATGTACCCATTTGAAAGGTATTCGATATCCATTTATTATCTGGTAATAGGCTTCAATGATATTTTCTTTCCTAATTTATATAAAATATTTTTAGATTTATGAAGCCGTGCAAGGAATATGTTAGAAATCCTGCATGACCCGAAGGATGCATATGTGAAGGCTATCTTGCCGAAGAATCCATACGATTTTGTTGTGAGTACATTAAGGAAAGTTGTGCACTATTTGAAACACATAAACGTAATGAGGAATACCAAAATGAAAACATATTTGAAGGACGACCAATTTCTAAAGGAGAGCATACTACATTGTCTAATGAAGACATGCAAAATGGTCATCGATATGTGTTGTTTAATACGGCAGAAGTGGAACCATATGAAGTGTAAGTTTAAGTTATATGCAATTTTGTCTAGTTTGTTTCTTAGGAATATTTTCATATTATTTGTTTTTAGGATGCATATGGAATAGTTGAAGATGTTACATACTGATCTATCCGATGATCAACTTTCAAAGATGCATTCAGACACTTTCTCTAGTTGGTTTACAAAAAAGGTTTTTTTACATATTATTTGGACTTTATTAGTTTATGCATTGTGAATAAGTATGTTATTTATTTAAAATAAATATACAGGTTAAAGACCAAAAAGCCTCAGGCGAAGTAGAAGTTCCTGAAACAATAAAGTGGTTATCATATGGGCCTAGAAGGCAAACGCTCTCATATTCTGGCTATATAATAAATGGTCGTCGATTTCATACCAAGGACACCGAAAAGGCCACACAGAATAGTGGTGTTTCACTTGAAGCAACTACAATACGTCAATGTGGTCCAAATGACAATTGCCAATCTAGCAGCAACACAATAGGTCATTAAGGGATCTTGCGTAACATTATAGTGTTGGACTATCTTATGTTTCAGATTCCCTTATTTAATTGTGATTGGGCAAATATCTATCGTAGAGTGAAGGTTGAAGATGGATTTACATTAGTCAACTTTGCTCAATTTAAAGATCAATTTAAAGGAGATCCTTTTATACTAGCAACGCAAGCCTCACACATATTCTATTGGAGAGAAAGCAAAACATCTAATTGGCAAGTTCTTGTCAGACCACCACCAAGGGGCTATCATGATATGGAGATCTATGATAAGAGTGATGATGAGAATAATGAATTGTCGTGTAATCTACTTGATGTATCTTTGCTTGATAAAATCGATGATTGCCAAGATAGTACTTGCGCAAGAGTGGGATGTGATGACAAATTGGTATATTTGATAAGTATTTATGTTATTATGACTATTTTTTCTTAATTATGTCATTATGTTTGTTTATTACATTACTTGTACTAACACATATACAAAATTATTTGATTGCTTTTCTTCCATATAACAGGTAGAGGCTGAGTAGGAGGATCTTTAGATAACTCTATCAAAGTTTGTCGACGTGATCACAATGGGTAATGATGGGATAGAGGTAAGAGTTGGTGTTACTATAATGATTTTACATGTGTATGTCATTGTTTTTAGTTATAAAATATATACTCCCTCCGTCCCAAATGCTAACAATAGTGTCATTATGTTTATTTATTGCATTTTTTCAAAGCAGGTTTTAAAATTAGATTTTTCAATGGTTATGTTTAAACAGTAGACACTGTGAAAATCAGTTCCATGTCCAAAATAGAAATTTTGAGTAAATTATAATAAATCCCCTGAAATATGTTTTTTTTTTGCACTGAGAGACCTCATGATTCCGTCATGTGTGGAAATATGTCAAATTATGATTTGACTAGGAGACAGTGGGAAAAATGGATAGTTGAGAGGGTAAAATGCAACAAAAAATAAGTTCAGTGGGCAAAGTGCAAAAAAAACATAGTTTTTCAAAGCAGTTTTTTTTAAATCAGTTTGTAAGCAAGATTTTTCAATGCAGATTTTTTGTGCATATGTCATTTTTTTTAGTTATTAAATATATACATATAAATATTGTGTTTACTAACTTTACAATGATCTATGCAGAGTTCAAGAAAGGGGAGCAAACGCTTGAAGAAAATACATTTAGCATCGGTTGTAATTTCGCAACAACAACGGAAAGAATGTATTCGAATTGTGAAAGAGGGTCGAATCCCTCTCCTGAAAATAATATGGAGAGGATGTCTCCTCCACGTGTTTCTACTAAAGTTCTTAATGAATATACCTGTGAAGAGCAGTTGGTTGAAGAACAAGAAGCATTAGGAAAGAAAAAAAGAGGTCCAACAAGGTTGAGAGAGTTATGCTCAAATCCTACGGAACTAATAGAGGTGGATTTCAATGAAAGAGGACAGCCTATCGGTGAGCATTCTGAGTGGTTATCTTCATTATTGGGTGCTTTAGCACGACAATTTGTACCGGTCAATATTGATGATTGGAGGAAAGTTCCTAATGAAACAAAGAAAGATTTGTGGACATGTGTTAAGGTAATGATAATATATCTAATTGGGTTTGAACATAAAAATTAAAGTGTACATGTTCCCTTGTTTGTGATATGATGTTTATGTACATGGGAGATTCAAGATTGATGACATGCACGAGAAGCTTATTATTCAACAACTGGGCACTCGTTGGAGGCAGTCTAAATCGAAGCTGATAGAATCTCTTAGAGATGCATCAAAATTGCGAGATAAAAGAGTCAAAATTTGCAACCCTTAAACCGGATAACATATCTCTTCAAGAGTGGAGCACTTTTATCGCAGAAAAGTTATCAAATGAATTTGAGGTAAATTCAGTTTTTTATAATTAGTTTATGTTGTATATTTTTTGTTTGTAACATAAGAAATGGCGTAGATGAAGAGCAAAATGTATAAGGAGATTAGGGCGAACAATCATGCCCCACATACAATGAGTCGGAAGGGGTATGCTCGACTAGCGGATGAAATGGTAACTTTCTATAAATTGATCAATACTCCTTCCATCCCACCTCACGTGATACCAAGTTGACTTTTTTGGCATCAAGTGAGGTGGTACGGAGGGAGTATATTATTACATATTTTCAGTTTTGTATTTTAATTTAAATAGTGCTTATTCTTTTTAGAGAAAGGAGAATCCAGAAAAGCCTCTAAGGAGAGAAGATATTTGGTGTAAAGCACACACTAAAAAGAATGGTGAAGTACCAACTCCATTTATTGCCGATTGTGTGGTAAGTGACATTTCAACTAAATCATACTTTATTTTTTTACTCCCTCCGCCCAAAATGCCAATCTTTTATGCCAATTTTTACTCAAAATGAACTTTGAGTAATTATTTTAGGTTGATTTAATTATCCTATTAAAAATACAAAAACATGTTATTGATATTATAATCAAATCAATCCATGTTTATTTCTCAAAGTTCAATTGTAGTAACAATAAAGAAAAAATAGAAGATTATTTTGGGACGGAGGGAGTATTTTGCCTAATCTATCATTTAATACTTGTTTGTTTACTAATTTTCAAGAGTAAAATACAAGAGATCACATCCTCTCAAACCTCCCATTTGACACAAATTAATGAGGACGCACTCTCTCAAATACTCGGGCCTGAGAGAAATGGAAGAGTTAGAGGGATGGGATTTGGTATTACCCCATCAAAAATAGGTATCCACATGAATAGTTCAAAGAAAGTCCATGTAATACCCGTGATTTTCTCTTTCGGTACTTTTTCGTTTCTGGCATCTTTCTGGTTTCCAGAAGCTCACTTGCGAGCGTTTTGACATTTTGATAATGTTTCGTTCTGCGTGTTTGGTCATTCGAGTTGATCCGGGGCTATTTTACCCGAATCCGTGTCTTGAGCGACTTTTCCCGCTATTTGATTCATTTCATGTGATAATGGTTCGAAACTACGGTTTCATGTTTTCTATAAGTCCGTTGAGCTTTGTTATACGTGCTGTGAGTTTCGGTTCGGTTGCTTGATGTCATATTGTGATTTACGGACGTTTTGGGCCGTTTCGTAATTTCCCAAAGTTTGGGGGTGATCACTCATTATCGTATTCGAACCTTCGGGTAGTCGGGAATAGGTTTTCCTTCAACACTTAAGTTCGTCGCCTCGAATACTTTACGTTCGTACCATCGGGAGTTGTTCACCATTGCATATTGATTTTTTCGGTTCCTTTCTTGCCTTCTTGTGCTAGTTGCTGTACTCCCAAATAGGCACCTTACGTACGTAATGCATGTCTCGATTACGCACGTAACGGCCTTTGTAAAATAGTGCAGAGAGTGCGATTTTCGTTACGTACGTAAGCATGGGAGTCTTACGTACGTTAACAAGCTAACGTACGTTAGCTGCCTATGGCTAACGTACGTAACACGGCCTGGGTTTATATACCCAGGAGTTGACCGAATTCGTCATTTCTTCACCTACACTTCGTCTTTCTGTGGATGGGCGACTCGTAGGTGATTGGAAGGTGATTTTGGGGTTTTGTAACTCCAAGTTTACATCTTCCTTGAGTTCTTGGTGTTGTTTAACATCCTTAATCCGTGTTCTTCACCGTCGATTCGAGGTAAACATCTTGTAAACCCTTCCTTTATATTTCTGGAATCTTCGAGTTTCGGGTTGTTCTTCTTGATTCTTGTTGTTATATATCCTCAATCGGTTATATCGATTCTCTTCCTATGGTTTGATTCGTATTTCTTACCGTATTCGGGTCCGGATTATGTTCTTGTTGTTCTTGGGGAAGTATTGAACCCCAAGTGTTCGATCTTTTGTTTCTACGAATTCTTCTTGGGAATTTCGTATGTTTTCCATCCCTCTTGTGATCGACTTCGTAGTAATTATATTGTTCATGTGATTTCGACCTAGTTGGAATATTTGAGGGTTGCCGGTCAAGCTTTTTCGTCGCTTCGCATGCTTTGGATTTGAGGCAAGTACCTTTATATACGAATTATAACTATGTGAAATCATTGTTGCCGAAGTGTGTGAATTATATATATTTATATACTAAATATATGTATGTATAAGGTTATACGTGTATAATATATATATATATATATATAAGTATGTATGTATATAGACCTATGTCATGTGATTAATATTGATAGTTGACGTACTCAACTTGGATTGATGGATGAACTATACTTATATATATATATATATATATATATATATATATATATATATATATATATATTCGGTTGAGTCGCAATATAGCGATATATGTGCGGTGTTGGTTGGTTATGCTTGAAGGCTTATTGTGATTGAGTTTTGATTGACAACGTGCGTGTTATTATTTATTTGTATGGTTATGGACTGGGGGAGAAATTGTGTGATTTGATGTACTGAGTTGATAATTGTTGTGACGTTTGTCTGTGTGCTTGATGTCTGAAATAATGTGGATACTTGTTGTGAGAAACGTCGTATCCGGGAACCTCTGAGGGCGGGGCGTGCACTCCGGCCTGGTGTATGCTGCAATGTGCGGCTCTATATGGGTGGTGAACGCCGGTGTTACCTAATGCGCGCGCAAGGGGCGGCTCTTGCGGGAGTGATCGCCGGCGCGGTGACATGTTCAATGAGCGGCCAACATAGTGGAGTGAACGCCGGTACACAGGTGCGCAAGGGAGGCGCCTGGCAGGCTTATTGGTTACGGGTATTTGAGTGATAGCTAAGACCCCGTTACCGAACGATGTTCATATCTCAAATTCTTTCAACTCACTTTTAAATGTTTGACCTGATATAGACCGCGATTCGTGTTTTTGAAAGTTTGTTTCAACCTATTTTTAAAGCGTTGGTATCAGGGTTAATTAACCAAGGAGGTTTGACGAAATCTCCGAGGGTTAATTAACCGGGGGTCTTGAGCAGGATATGTCGAATGAGAGATTGTGCCGTTGATTGTATTGTGGTGCTATTCTGTGTATTGGGTCGAGGACCCTGTGAAATGTTGAGATGTTGGTTCTCGTGATGATGTTATTTGGATTGGGTTGAGAACCTTGTGAGATGTTGTAATGACTTCGTTTGTGACAGTGTTCTATAAATTGGGTCAAGGATCCCAAGTAACATTGACATGGTTTTCGTGTAATTGTTTTCCTTATGTTGGGTCAAGGACCCGAGAGCTTTTGAAATTAATTTCTTAAAGTATTCCCATTCAATTTTATAAACCCCAAGACGGCCCGAGTCATTAATAATGTTTTCAAACTATCTTATCAAAATACTTTCCCCTTTATTAAAATGGATTTTCAACTAAATATTTTGACTCCTTGGCTCGTTTAAAGTTTAATTGGTGTTATGTTTTATAAAGAGAATATGACTATGTGATTATTTCTCACATTGTGTATGCGAGTGCTATACTGTGTTGACTATGGGAATGTATGTTTGTGTTAAGGCTTCGCGGCTGTTGAGTTTTGTGTTGTTATTATTCGTATATCTTGAACATTATGTACTTGCACTAGCAAAATTCCAGTTTGCTAACCCCCGAGTTTTCGGGGGGTGGGTGCCTGTTATGCGCTCAGGTTTTGGCAGCTCGGGAGCAGTCACAGGATTGGCTTGGAAGGAGATGGAGGACAATGATGCTAATCACACCAGAGTCAGAGTCTTTTCTTTTGTTTCATCTTGGTCGGTATTTTTCCCATTTGGTTAAGTATTCACCCTTGCACGGGTGTAGTTTTCATTTATTGAATGGAGTCGTCATCCCCTTTTGTGTGAAAGTTTATTTTTGTCATTGAGATGTAAAATTCATTAGTTTCTGAATTGTTTAATGACCTTGTCGGTCTGCGTTATATTTAGATTGACCCCGGTCGGTCAATCATTGTGTAGTCTAGTGGAGTTTAGCCTGGTAGATCCTTGTGAGAAGGGCCTACGGCGTGTAACATTTCCGGACGTATTCTGGGGGTGTTACAGTCCAAGCACTTGAGAATCAAGTTTCAGAACTGAATAAAAAATGGAGAAGTTTGAACATTTAGAAAATGAAATGGCAGAGATGAGACACTTTATGCGTATGCAGGCAAGTATTTTGTAGTCAAGCACATTGTTTTTATAGTTATTTATAGTTTTCACTTACATGTTAACTCGTGATTGTTCCTAGGGTTTCGCGTCAAAGGAGAAAGCAAATTCAAACATGGCCTCTCCGCATTTGCATAGTATTGGTTCAAGGGAAAATTTGAATGGGAAGTCACCCACTCCGTCGTCACATAATGGTAGCTCTAATGTTCATGATTGTTATGGTTCAACTTCAAGAGATGCCCATACAAGTGCCACTGTTGATCGCAAATGCAAATTATTGGATTAGCGAAAGAAGGTTCTTGCTGAAGCTACAATTGCATCCACGGATCCTAATGCTATGGTGCACGGTGTTCCCATTGGAAATGATGCTTGGAAGGTTTGGGTTCAAGTAGCTTTGATTCCTAATGCTGATTTGTGGAGGCCTAACTCAGATATGTCAGTCATCGCAGATGCAGTTGGGAGTACGACCGCATGGCCTAAGGAATTCATTTTTTTTTAATTAGTTAAGAATCTTATGTCTGGACTTCTATTTCGGATTTCTATTTTGATGCACAATATGTGTCCTATGTTGGTTTATTGCTAAACATTCAGAACATGGTATTACTTGTTTTTTTAAGATGTTTGCCCAACTTATTAACTAACCCCTTTTTAACTCCTCCAATGCAATTGTTGTATATTGCATTGCATTGCCGGTCCAAAGCTCGGATAAAGGAGGAGGGAAAAGGTATGTCAGGCATATAAATCATATGTATTGTTCATTCCATCTTATTTCTGGTTTTGTAGATCACTCTAAACCAAGAGCATATTTACTTAGTCAGATGATTTACTTGATGTGTGAACCATTTTGATAAAGGATGTTTTTATTGTTCATTCCATCTTATTACTTGATGTATTTTACCTGACAAAATGTTTTCTGTCCAACATTTCAAGAGATGTGTGCTGAAAAAAAAAGGTTGGCAAGATACAAAGCATGCATGAACTTCAGTAAGGTCATAGCACAAGTAATAATGTAGATAAGTAGCATTAAATTTATTTACTCAATCACTCCAAGTCTTCTTCTCACAAGATTTTGACACGCATAGAAAATGGTTGAACCCTCACCTTTGTGAGAAAAAGCCTCCCCGCATGCTGTTGTACAGTGCCTCTTGTCTTCAGACATAGTGCAGCCAATGCCTATAAGGAGTATCAGTCAATAACATAAGCAGGAAATCGGATGCTACAAACTAAACATCAAGAAGACATGCCATGGCAGTAATGCAGTTTCAACTATGATTGAGAATAACAGAACACACAAGATCATAGAAGTACAAGCCTCCCTGCAGTTCATTAATTCTACCAACCGGTTCCGTGTTTTGGCTTTTTTATAAAAGCATTAGTTTTGGCAGCCACCCCGGAATCCTATTTAAGCGTCTATTATTTTTTTCTTTTAGAAAAACATGTTTCACTTCCCAGATAAGAGCATCCCAAATATAATCCTTGAAAGAAGCATAGCCTCGTTTCAGAAAAAAAATGCAGTATGGAACCAAATCCTTAAATATGTGTTTAATCAAGAAGACATTCCATCTTCTTTTGGATTTTAATGCCTTCTGTTTATCAGGTAGAGGTTTCTGTCCGAGATAATGCACAAAGGTTGTACGCGGTTAAGCTTGAATTAATTTCCCATGGTAAAGTATTCATATTGGTTATGTGTTAATGTGTTATGACAATCACAAACTTCGTGGTATATGTCTACTATAAATCTCTTATCTAATAATCATTCTGCTTCCATACCTTTTCTATCTTAAGTTTTTGTCGACTTTGTACTTCATGATTACGTTAACAAAATTAGACATGTTGAAATTGTGTCATACCCTTTGTCGGACTTTACTTATGCATTTTAAAGGGGTAAGTCATGGCTTGAAAATGGTCTCTTCTGTTTACCTTTTCTTGTCATGATCTATTGTTTAGCATTATTGCACTTCACACTTGATTTGTTAGTATCTGGGTGAAAATGCCATAGTAATGTGGCTTAAATTGTTTCCCAGATGTCCATGTGAATGAGCTGATCAGTCTTAGAGAAGCACAACTTCTTTATCGACTTTCGGATGAGGTATTGTCTTCAGTAAAGTTGTTATCAATATCTTTATGCATATCCCATATGGCCCACTGGGCACTAAAAAGATCGACCACTAAATGTTTGTTATATTCAGTAGTTTACATGTCATAGTGTCGGAAAGTCTCAAGATTCGAGCAGCATGATGTATTTTTCTATATTTGGTTACTAGCGTTTTGTTATCTTTTGTAGCTTGCTGAAGACATGTTCAGAGAGCATGCAAGAAAGATTGTTCAGCAAAATTTATCAGCAGCTCTCAGTGGATTGAAGCCGAGAACTAGAGCAGTGTATGGCCGCTACTATATGCTTGAAATTATAAAGATGTGCAAGAGTTATTGGTTTTATTAAACTTTTCTTAGCACAAAAGATCTTCACAAAAAAGTAGTGTGATAGGTTCTCAATATTCTCATGGCTCGGTCAGATTTATGGGATGACCAATAGTATACCTTGTTCTTGACTGGGTGGTGGGTTTTCATCATCAGACAAGTTGGTACTATTAATGACTATTTAACTTATGCAGCAGGGGCTATATAGTTAATTTTTTAAAAACACATGACTAATATATGCCAAAAACCCAATCAAACGACATTAAACCTTGATAGGTTTTTCAGGTATGGTGACAAAAACAAAACACATATACTAGTTATAGTTAGTTCAGCTCTATCTATAGTTAGTTTTCTATATGCATATATATATATATATATATATATATATATATATATATGGTATACCTTGTTCGTGAGTGGGTTGTGAGATTTGATAATTCTCACTGGGCAGGTCAGGATAACAAGATGAGCCTCCTGCTTCAAAATCGATGAAACTCCCTGTATCCATGACTTTAGTGAGGGTTTCGACTATGACTTCGTCATCATCAGGCTCTTTATAACAATCAGACAAGTTGGTTTCAATATAGACTGATCGAGGGTTGCGGCCATGACCTCGTCTACATCCTCGGCTGAAACGGGTTCCTTCTTCTCCGTCAATCTTTTCATCAAACTTCTCACCTGATTCATCGGCCGTTTGGTTTTAGTCACACGTACATTGTCATAATTAATTGACCCTACAGTTGAAGCATGTTTATTGATTGTTTTGTGGATGGCTTTCATTCTTGATTAACTGTTGACTTTCGCTTTTTGTTAAACTGAGTTATAATAACATAAGTCAATAGTTAATACAACACCTTTGCGAACGATCACCTAAGCCAAAACGACCATGATCTAGATGGTTAGGCCTAATCTAAATCAGAGAATGGATTTTGGCTATGTTTGGTCTGATTAAAGATTTCACTCTAGCGACAAATGTTCCGACATTTTCTTGGCTACTCCAATTTCGCCCGCCATAAATCCATATTCCGGTAACTTAGTGATACCCTAAACCACCCCACGTTTGTGACCCATGTTATACCTAATTCTGTCCGAAACTAACTCTTAGCGCTTCATACTTCTTGTTTACAATGTATACGATATATTCTGCAGGCATGTCATGCTCGCATTGCTGCTACCAAAACACAGCTCGGTCTGCCAGAACTCGAGCTTGGAGTAATTTGTGGCTCAGGAGGGAGCGTGGTATTTATTAATGTTGATCAATTGTGAGTATATGATATAAATAAAGCATATATTTTTAAACTGATTCTTTCGTAGCTATACTTTTTGCAGCTTAATACGACTGAATCTTCCGGTTTTATGAGTTTTCTTTTTGTTTATGATGTTCAATTGACATGCAGCTAGTTATGTCTTTTGAGCTTGAAAATTAAGTGAACCATTTTAATGCATTTTGTTACATCAATTTTTTTACTGGTGTTGGTAAACTAATTGTTACAATTTTGTTTTGCTTTGAAATCTATTGGTGAAGCAAATAAGAGAAAAAAAATAAAAAATTGTAGTAGGTGCAATAGGTGAATTTCGAGGTGGATATTTTTTTTAGAAAAATACCTTTATACAACGTTTTACATAAACGTTGTGAATACTCAAAGACAATGTTTTTTCAAATGTTGTGGAACTAATTAATAACCTTTTCAGAATGTTGTCAATAAACAAGGACAACGTTTAAGTAAACGTTGTTGAAGTTAGTAACAACGTTTACCAAACGTTGTTAAAGGTTTTTAACAAAAAACGGGAACACTATTATAACAACGTTTCCGCAACGTTGTCATAAATATGGACCTAAGACAACGTCGGATAATACAATGTTTTAAGAAACGTTGTCAAACACCTATTACAACATTTAAAAAATGTTGTGAAAGACCTTTTTTGTTGTAGTGAACAGACGAGGAAAGCTAGCTGATCAAGACCACAGCCTGTAATACCCGGTCAAAAGTCATGTCATTTCAAACCTTTTCATATTCTTCGAATCGTGATTTGTTGAGCGAACCCTTGCAATCATTGCTTGGAACCACCGTTTTGGGGTTTCCGTACTCCTATTTTCGCATTATTGCTGCCCGGACATTGAATCCTATTACTTTTATTCTCTTTCCGGGTCATTTTCCATCATTTTAGGACCCGAAGGGGGTGTGAGCCGCGGCACAAGGAGTGTGCGCCGTGGCATACACATTTCCTAAATTTGGCCGAGCGGGCTGTACCGGGTGCCGCGGCACACTCCGGCAGTGCCGCGGCACACTGCCGAGTCATTGCCGCGGCACACCTACGCTGAGCCGCGGCACACTGGTGTGGCATTCTCAGCCAAAACCCGCCTGTACCCGGTGCCGCGGCACACCTGAGCTGAACTGCGCACACACCGCCAAAACACAGGAACAATTTTAGGCTGTGCGGCACACCTATGCTGAGCCGCGGCACACAATGCGGTCAACTGCATAATTCGGCTTTTTAAGCGAGATTTCAGCCATTGTCCTCCATTTCCTTCTTCCATCGCGAGATAGAGAGTTGAGGGAGGAGTTCTTTTCATATCTATCACTTGTGTGTTGAAGATTTACCACTTTCACTCGGTTGGGAAGCCCGGATAGTCGATCTATCGCGTATTCCTTGGATCATAGCGCTTGAATATTCAAGAGGTAATTTCCTCGACATCTTGACTTCTCGATTTTGTGTGGGTTTTGACGTTTGGATGATAAAATCATGGTGTATGATGTGATATATGCGTGATTATGGACATGATTGGGTATTCATCGGATTATTGGAAGTTTATTCAAGAACACTTTGATTTTGTGTTGGTTTTTGGGGGTTTTCGTAGACTGGTCTGTTTTATCTGATTGAAGCTTGAGAACCTTGAGATTTTGATATATCTATACCGTATGAGTGTTTTCTTCCGATTTTACGGGTTGGATTGTGCCGTTTTCGGACTTGTGGGGAGTTTGGGCGATTTCCCAACCTTTAGTTATCCACCCGTATATTTTTCTTGAATCATAGACGAGTTTCGGGAGTCTCTTCGTATAATTTGAGTTTGGATAATTAATTGTAATATTCCTTGCGAATCGTTTAGGTGCCGGAAGCGCGTTCTCGGACCTACCGAACTCATACCTTTCCTCCGTTCGATTTCTCGATGTCTCAAAGGCAAGTATACATTTATGATTGTACGTTCTCGACTTTGAAATTAAGAAATATTGATGGCATATCATGAACGAACCGTTTTTACGGCATTCATAGATATATTGATTGGCATGTAATGAACGAACCGTTTTGACGGCATTCCTACATGTATCGGCGTATGAGGTGAACGAACCGTTTTGACGGCATTCACATACGTAACGGCGTATGAGGTGAACGAACCGTTTCTACGGCATTCACATACGTCTTATGAGATTTAGTTATTCCGGAATACTAGTCTTAAATTGATGAATTGACGGATATTGATGAATTGACGGATTACATTTACTTTATTGTCGAGGAGTATTGTGTTTCATATTGATATACTTGCACTAGCTATTCGACGGCTAACCCCTTTATGGGGGAAATACGTTTCATGTATTTCAGGTTCCAGGAGGTCGGACAGGCACGTATCGGGTCGGCACGAAGATGGTGGGCAAGTGTGATACTGTGTCTTTCTTCCAGTTATGTTTGGAGTTCCCGTTCAGTGTTGTTATACTGGATTAGCTTTTGAATACTCGAGTATTGTTTTCCCTTTTCCTTGATGTTCCGGCCTATGTTTGCCGAAGTATTGATTTGAGTTGTGATGTTTATGAATACATTGGTTATTCAAACAATACCTTTGTATTGTTTTTCATTCTATTGTGTGTAGACCTTATCGGTCAAATTTTGTGGTTCCACGTATGTTAGCCTTGTGGGTCCCACGGCGGGGCTTACGGCGCTGTAATATCCCTGAATAACTTGGGGGTGTTACAGAATATGGTATCAGAGATTAGGTCTATGGATACCTAGGCTGTCGGTCTTTTGGGTCGATCGAGTCGTTAATTGTCCACAGGATCACTACTCTGCCATCATCACAGTGCGGCCGGTACTTGTAAGACCTCTCACTCTTCTGGTGTTTCCTTATTCGTTTTGCTTCCTTTTTATCGGTATTCTTGAGAACCGGACACTTTGTTGATGCGTGATTGAATTGTGCTTACGTGACTTGTGTGTTCTTCAGTATGTCAGCTGGTAGGGGCCATGGCCGTGGTCGTGGCCGTGGACGAGGAAGGGGTCGTGGCGCGGCCGTTTCCATCAGTTCAGTTGCGGGGTCGACCAACCCCAGTTTGTCAAACTCGGTGCATCCCGACACCGAGAGTCAGCACGATCAGTCAGACGGTCAGGGGAACAATGCAGACGTTGGAGTGGCGAATGCACTTCAACAATTGGCTACTCAGATGACCATTTTAGCACAAACTGTTCAACTGAATAACCCGAACCCAAACACGGATGCCTTGCTTCAGAATGTAATCCGTATGCACCCTCCACAATTTGGCGGTGCCACAGATCCGTTAGGCTGGGAAGACTGGCTAGCGGAATTAGAGAAGATTTTCGAGGCGGTTGATTGCCCCGAGATGAGGAAAGTACCAATTGCTCAGTATTTCCTCACTAAGGAGGCCGCTACTTGGTGGAAGGTCATCAAGCCACAGGATCGTATTGCCTCGTGGGATGAATTTAAGGAGCTCTTGGAGGCCGAGTTTTGTCCTTGGCCGGTACGAGAGAGCCGAATCCGAGCCTTCTTTGAGGCTAAACCACAAGATATTCCCGTTTCACAGGCGATCGTGGAGTATAATCAACAATTGATCCATGTGAAGGATCAAGTACGTAACGAGCGTGATAAGATCCGTTATTTTGATATGCGAATGAATTTGGACTTACGGCGGTACATGGCCGAATTTGCTTGCACCACACTGAAAGAGTATCAGGACAGAGCTTTAGCCCATGATATGTTTAGCCCCGACAATGATACCGTTGAAGAACCGAAAAAGCAGAAAGTCGGGGGAAATTTTTCTGGCTCTAAGGGTGGCAACTTTCAGAAGTCACGCATTTACTAACCGTTTTGCCGGACAGTCGTCACGTTCTAATAAAGGGAAGAGGGGTTACCGTTCCACTCCGGGTACCTCAAATCGTACAGTGACTTGCTATAATTGTGGTCGTCCAGGCCACTTTAGTTCGGAATGCTACTTCCCACTATTAAAGTGTCACACGTGTGGTCAGATGGGGCATAGAGCGGTTTATTGTTCCGAGCCGAACCAGACTTTGGACACTCGGGCTTCTGCCCCAAGACCCCTTGATCAAGGTGTTAATCAGCGGCAATCTTTCGGTCAACCTCAGCAGAATTTTGGCAGGGGTCGGGGTCGGGGTCAGAACGCTAGAGGGGGGAACTCTAGCGTCGGTTCGGTGCAACCACGGGTTTATGAGATGCGTCGAACAGACGAACCCGATGCGGCGGTGGCTTCAGGTACCATCCATATTCTATCCTATCTAGTCCGAGTACTTTTTGATTCGGGTGCTACACATTCTTTTATTTCTTTGGAGTGTGTACGCCGTTTGAATATAACTTGTTTAACTGCTTGCGATCCCTTTATCGTGAGATCGCTTGAAGCGGGATAAGATTGTGGGGAATCGGGAGATTAGAGAATTTCCGGTGGTTATATCCGGTATGGAATGGTTATCAAATTTAATTGTAGTTGACATGGAAGGCGAGGACGTAATCCTCGGCGAGGATTGGCTTAATAATCACCAGGCGATTATGAATTACCGTACCAAAGTTATCACTATGATGACTAAGGACGGATCTGAGTACTCATTTTTGGGACGTAAGTCGGGCCAATCCAAGTTACTTATCAGTGCCATGAAGGCCGTAAGACTTTTAAATAAAGGTTGTACGGGCTATTGGTGCTATGCTTTGAAAACGGAAAGAAGCGAAGTCGATTTCTCTTCAATTCCGGTTGTTAATGAGTATCCCGACAGTTTCGGACGATCTTCCGAGATTACCGCGGATCGAGAGATAGAATTTACCGTAGACTTAGAGCCAGATGCGGCTCCGATCTCTAAAGCACCTTACCGGATGGCACCTTCCGAGATGCAGAATTGAAGACTCGGTTGGGAGAGCTTTTGGAAAAAGGGTACATCGACCGAGCGCTTCGCCTTGGGGCGCGCTGTTCTCTTCGTGAGGAAGAAAGATGGTTCACTACGTTTATGCATCGACTACCGTGAGTTGAATAAAGTAACCATCAAAAACAAGTATCCTTTGCCTCGTATAGACGACTTATTTGATCAATTGCAAGGGGTCAGCTTTTCTCGAAAATTGATTTAAGATCCGGGTATTATCAACTCGGGGTGAGGGAGTCCGACGTTCGAAGACGGCGTTCGGACGAGATATGGGCATTATGAATTTGTAGTTATGCCTTTTGGGTTGACGAATGCGCCGGCAGTATTCATGCAGTTAATGAATAAAATATTCATCGAGTACCTCGACAGGTGTGTAGTCGTCTTTATTGACGACATCTTAATTTATTCTCGAGATAAGGAGGAACATGCCCGGCACTTGCGTTTGGTCTTAGACATTTTGAGAATCGAGCACCTCTATGCAAAATTCTCGAAATGTGAGTTTTGGTTGGAAGAAGTTATATTTCTCGGCCATGTGATTTCGGCCGAAGGGGTTCGTGTAGACCCGCAGAAGATCGAGGCAGTGCTGGATTGGGCACTGCCTAAAAATGTTAAAGAGGTTCGTAGCTTTTTGGGCCTTGCTGGGTATTACCGTCGGTTTGTCGAGGGGTTCTCGAAACTCGCTCGACCGCTTACGAAATTACTCCAGAAGACCGAAAAGTTTGTTTGGACGGATGAGAGACAGCAGAGCTTCGATGAACTAAAGAAACGATTGACTTCAGCGCCGATTCTAACTTTACCACATGGTAGCGAAGGCTTTGCAGTTTACAGTGACGCTTCGGGTCAAGGCCTGGGCTGTGTGCTTATGCAGCATGATAAGACGATAGCTTTTGCGTCTCGACAATTAAAGCCTTATGAGATGAATTATCCTACTCACGATTTAGAATTGGCCGCAATTGTCTTCGCACTCAAGATTTGGCGGCATTATTTGTATGGTTCACCGTGCCGGATTTATACCGATCACAAGAGCACGAAGTATATTTTCGATCGAAGGAGCTGAATATGAGACAGCGGCGTTGGTTAGAATTGATAAAGGATTATGATCTGGAAATTCTTTACCACCCCGGGAAAGCCAATGTCGTTGCGGATGCTCTAAGCCGCAAATCAGCATCTCTTCAAATGCTCGAAGTTCTTACGTCCTGCATTTAAACTTCATCAAGATCTAATTGAGCAAGGGATACAAATTTGGTTTCAACGAGTACAGGGACAGTTGTGTACTCTCGAAATTACTTCGTCCTTAGTTGACGACATCAAAGGGAAGTAGTGGAGTGACCCGATGATTTCTCAACTGAAGGAAGATGTGATTAAAGGAAAATCTCCTGGCTTTATGATACACGAGGATAGTATTCTGAGATTTCAGGGCAGACTTTGTGTTCCGAACAATTTAGAGCTGAGACAGAGAATCCTCCGAGAAGCCCATGCTACGCCTTACTCAATCCACCCCGGGACGAGTAAGATGTACAAGGACTTGAAGCGAAATTTTTGGTGGAATAACATGAAGAAGGATGTTACGGAGTTTTTATTACGGTGCTTGACGTGTCAACAAGTCAAGATCGAACATCAACGACCAGCGGGGTTGTTGAAACCACTTCCCATTCCCGAGTGGAAGTGGGAAGATATCTCAATGGATTTTATCACCGGCATGCCGAGAACACGGACTGGAATGAATATGATTTGGGTAATTGTCGATCGATTGACCAAGTCTGCACACTTTTTGGGTATTAAGGATACTTGGGGACCGGATAGATTGGCTCGAACCTTTATCGCTGAGATCTTGAGGTTACACGGTACCCCCAAGACCATTGTTTCTGATCGAGACGGCCGTTTCGTATCGCATTTTTGGCAGGCCGTTCATCGTGCCTCGGTACTGAGTTGAGATTGAGCACCTCCTTTCATCCTCAGTCGGACGGTCAGACAGAGAGGACGATTCAGACGTTGGAGGATATGTTGCGGGCTTGTGCCTTAGACTGGAGTAATGATTGGGAGCTTCACTTGCCGTTGATCGAGTTTTCTTACAATAATAGTTGGCATGTGTCGATCAAAATGGCACCCTTCGAGGCTCTCTATGGTAGGCGATGTAGGTCGCCATTATGTTGGGACGAGGCTTCTGAACTAGTTGGGACGGAACCAGATATGTTGTTGGAGACCAAGGAAAAGATTTCTATCATCCGAGATCGATTACTGACTGCCCAGAGTCGTCAGAAATCTTACGTCAATACTCGTCGTTGACCCTTGGAGTTTGAAGTGGGGGATCACGTCTTGCTCAAAGTATCGCCGACCAGAGGAGTTTTCCGCTTCGGTAAAAAGGGAAAACTCAGTCCAAGGTATATCGGACCCTTCGAGATTTTGGACAGAATTGGAGACCTAGCTTATCGCTTGGCGTTGCCTGCAGCTTTGAGTCACGTCCATAGTGTTTTTTGATGTGTCCCAATTGAGGAAGTACGTACCGGATCCGAGCCACATTATCGACTACAGTGAGATTGACGTAGCCGAGGATATTACCTTTCCGGAGAGACCCGTGAAGATCCTCGAGCGTCGCGAGAAACAGCTTCGGCATAAGACCATTCCACTGGTTAAAGTACAATGGTCGAGGCATGGAGTCGAAGAGGCGACTTGGGAGACGGAAGAGAAGATGCGGGTGGAATACCCCGAACTATTTATTTCTTAAGTTTCGGGACGAAACTTCTTTTTAGAGGGGGAGAATGTAATACCCGGTCAAAAGTCATGTCATTTCAAACCTTTTCATATTCTTCGAATCGTGATTTGTTGAGCGAACCCTTGCAATCATTGCTTGGAACCACCGTTTTGGGGTTTCCGTGCTCCTATTTTCGCATTATTGCTGCCCGGACATTGAATCCTATTACTTTTATTCTCTTTCCGGGTCATTTTCCATCATTTTAGGACTCGAAGGGGGTGTGAGCCGCGGCACAAGGAGTGTGCGCCGCGGCATACACATTTCCTAAATTTGGCCGAGCGGCCAGACCGGTGCCGCGGCACATCAAGGGCAAAGGCCGCGCACACCGCCGAGTCATTGCCGCGGCACACCTACGCCGAGCCGCGGCACACCGGTGTGGCATTCTCACCAAACTCCGCCAGACCCGGTGCCGCGGCACACCCGAAGCTGAGCCGCGCACACCGCCGAAACTCGAAACAATTTTTAGTTCGTGGCCGCGGCACACCTATGCTGAGCCGCGGCACACAATGCGGTCAACTGCATAATTCGGCTTTTTAAGCGAGATTTCAGCCATTGTCCTCCATTTCCTTCTTCCATCGCGAGAGGGAGAGTTGAGGGAGTAGTTCTTTTCATATCTATCACTTGTGTGTTGAAGATTTACCACTTTCACTCGGTTGGGAAGCCCGGATAGTCGATTTATCGCGTATTCCTTGGATCATAGCGCTTGAATATTCAAGAGGTAATTTCTTCGACATCTTGACTTCTCGATTTTGTGTGGGTTTTGACGTTTGGATGATAAAATCATGGTGTATGATGTGATATATGCGTGATTATGGACATGATTGGGTATTCATCGGATTATTGGAAGTTTATTCAAGAACACTTTGATTTTGTGTTGGTTTTTGGGGGTTTTCGTAGAATCGTCCGTTTTATCCGATTGAAGCTTGAGAACCTTGAGATTTTGATATATCTATACCGTATGAGTGTTTTCTTCCGATTTTACGGGTTGGATTGTGCCGTTTTCGGACATGTGGGGAGTTTGGGCGATTTCCCAACCTTTAGTTATCCACCCGTATATTTTTCTTGAATCGTAGATGAGTTTCGGGAGTCTCTTCGTATAATTTGAGTTTGGATAATTAATTGTAATATTCCTTGCGAATCGTTTAGGTGCCGGAAGTGCGTTCTCGGACCTACCGAACTCATACCTTTCCTCCGTTCGATTTCTCGATGTCTCAAAGGCAAGTATGCATTTATGATTGTACGTTCTCGACTATGAAAGTAAGAAATATTGATGGCATATCATGAACGAACCGTTTTTACGGCATTCATAGATATATTGATTGGCATGTAATGAACGAACCGTTTTGACGGCATTCCTACATGTATCGGCGTATGAGGTGAACGAAGCGTTTTGACGGCATTCACATACGTAACGGCGTATGAGGTGAACGAACCGTTTCTACGGCATTCACATACGTCTTATGAGATTTAGTTATTCCGGAATACTAGTCTTAAATTGATGAATTGACGGATATTGATGAATTGACGGATTACATTTACTTTATTGTCGAGGAGTATTGTGTTTCATATTGATATACTTGCACTAGCTATTCGACGGCTAACCCCTTTATGGGGGAAATACGTTTCATGTATTTCAGGTTCCAGGAGGTCGGACAGGCAGGTATCGGGTCGGCACGAAGATGGTGGGCAAGTGTGATACTGTGTCTTTCTTCCAGTTATGTTTGAGTTCCCGTTCAGTGTTTTTATACTGGATAAGCTTTTGAATACTCGAGTATTGTTTTCCCTTTTCCTTGATGTTCCGGCCTGTGTTTGCCGAAGTATTGATTTGAGTTGTGATGTTTATGAATACATTGGTTATTCAAACAATACCTTTGTATTGTTTTTCATTCTATTGTGTGTAGACCTTATCGGTCAAATTTTGTGGTTCCACGTATGTTAGCCTTGTGGGTCCCACGGCGGGGCTTACGGCGCTGTAATATCCCTGAATAACTTGGGGGTGTTACACAGCCATGATGCAAAAAGTGGGTGTCCAACTCAATATCCACAACTGTTGCAGAATACCTAGCTGAAGGTAGCTGTTGTGCACAAATTCTGTGGATCAGACAACAACTAAGGGACGACAACATCATAGTAAATGAAGTTCCTATCTAGTATGACAACAATAGCGCAATTGTTATAATAAATAATCCTGTCCTTCATTCTAGAACTAAGCACATCGATGTCAAACGTCACTTCATCAGAGATCATTTGCTCAACAAACGAGTATGAGTGGTAAGAGTCAGCACAGAGTACCAAATTGCTGATGTATTCAAAAAGCCTTTACCAGAAGAAAGGTTTATGGAACTTAGCAGGGATCTTGGACTACTAGACTGGGAATATAGTCCATAGCTGAAAACTAGATGAGAAAAGTCATCTCACCTGAACCAGTCAAGAGAAATCACCTGATCGGACAAGCCAAGGGAAGTTATCTGATCTGATTCAGACAAGGAATATCACCTGATCCGGAGAGCAGATGAAGAATAGCCATCTGATCAGACCTGACCAGAAAAAGCCACCTGATCTGAAGCAGACCAGAAAAGCTACCTGATGAAAACCAGACAAAAGAAGTCACCTGATCAGAACCAAACAAGGAAAGTGAGATGATATCAATCACAGGCATCTTACCTCACCTGGTGCAGAAGCAAATCAAGGATCAACTCACAGCTGCACCAGAAGTCAAACGGTCAACCAGCTAAGTTTCTCATCCCTTGACCGACATATGATTATTTAATTCTTTATCACACGTGGATTAAAACACACAATCCCACTTACTCCACGTCTACATCAAATCAGTCATACGAACCACTGTTTGTTTATTTAATTATTAATTTCAAAATCGACTTTTTGAGTAGCTCTTTAAGACGGTCAAAATCATTCACAAAACCTTATCGTCTTCAAGCTCTAGAACCCAAAAATCTTAGAAAAGAAAAACCCTAGTTTTCAATGCAGAAAAATCTTCTGAACTTCAATACACTAAAATCCGAAAAATCTTTTTGCAGAAATGGACGCCAACACCTATTTCAACAACATCAACCATAAAATTGTAAAAGAACAGATCATTTTCAGCATCTTCGTAGACTTTGAAGGTCTACTATAGGTGAACAACACGGCGGAGATGGTGCATCTGACCGAAAAGATGAAGAAGAACGGCATAGATCATTTTATGGACATCAATCCTATGCACCTATTCAAGGAAGTTGTTATCTATTTTTTCAAAGAGGCCCAGGTCACACAGTACGGAATTTAGAGTTCGATCCTTGGTGAACCAATCACCATAACAAAGCATACGATCGCCAACATATTTAAATTGGAAAATAGGGGTATTGCAGTGGTGGCCCTGAAACAAAACCCAACTGATGTTTGGGAGAAGAACAAGACGCCGGACCAGCCGATGAAAATCAAGTTTACTGCCATGAAAGAAGACCTATGAAAGGAATACTGATACATGCTTGATATCACAAACAAGATTGTGATGGGGATGGCAGGCAGCTTTGACCAATTATCATCATCAAAATACATGGTCATGGGAGCATTAATTCAGAGACAGAGGACTAACTGGCCTGACTACATATATAGGCAGATAGTCCGAGAGGTCAACATAGCTAGCTGGGACAATGATGAGAAGAAGTTTAGGCACAAGTTATCTTCTGGAACCCAGATCAGTTGGATTCTGTAATTCCTTGGGATGGTCAAATGAAAAGCAGAAAATTTCCATCTCAGCAAGAGACTTGGTCACCTGGACCAAGCCGCAAAGGAGAAATTAGCAAAGAAACAACCCAGAGCAGCTGATTTGCTTAAGGAGATGAGGTCTGGAACATCTTCTTACAAGGGAGTCACAGACTCATAAGGAGGAGAACCATCAGCTGCAGCTGAGAAAAATGCACATGTTCAATTCTCACTTGATATCCCACCTGCAGCCGAGGTTATGTCGCCTGTACCTGCAGTCGAAGTCATCCCATTTTCATATGAAGTCTGGAACATCTTCTTACAAGGAAGTCAGAGACTCATCAGAAGGATAACCATCAGTTGGCGCTGAGAAAAATGCACCTGTTCAAATCTAACTTGATATCCCACCTGCTGCCGAGGTTATGTCGCCTGCACCTGAAGTCACACCTGCAGAAGATTCAGATAGTGACAACATACCTCTCTATAAATTCTTCAAAAAGAGAAAACCACCTGAAAAAGTTATCCAAATTATATCCTCACCTGATCAGCCCCCCAAAAGACATAAAGGAGTGGTGGACTATGCCTCAGACTCTGAAGAAAAGATGCAGATAGTCACTTCGGCTGCACCTGCATCACCTAAAGACCAACAAGCTCATTCCACTGAGGTGATACCCGAGGTAATCCCACTCCTAACTCTCCCAAGCATTACTAAAGAATAGGAAGCAGAAGATATCATTGAGGACCAAAACACTAGATATTGCTTCAACCTTAAGGAGAACAACATCTTCAATCTTACCAAGGCTTAACTCAAATTTGTAAGATAGTTTGTGCAAAGGAATGGATGGGAACACCCCATTATCACTGAAAATCTCGTCATGGCCTTACGTCATGAGACAGATGTGAGGGTGTTGCTGGAAGAGAACTGGTTCAAGTCTAATTTTAAGCGAAATATGGACCAATTCATTTTTAATAGTATTAAAGCAGTAGCGAAAGGAAAAACCCTTGGTGAGGAATCTAAGGAAGAAAAGGAAGAGAGGAAAGAAAAAGAAATTATCATAGCAGAAGTAGTTGAAAAAGAAGAAGAGAACAGGGAAGAAAAAGAAAAAGAAGAAAAGGATAAAAAAGAAATTGAAAAAGAAGAAGAGAAGAAAGAAGAAGTAGAAAATCAAGTAGAGGAGGAAGAAAAGGAAGAAAAATAAGAAGGAGAAAAAGGAGAAGAAGAAAAAACATAGAGAAAAGGATGATGAGGACCATGATCAGAATGCACCTGATCAGGCCTCCATCTCAGCTAAACCTTCAGAGCTGAGAAATCAGAGGGACAAAGGGATCAAGGGGAACAGGCTGGGAAAAGTCACTATAAATAGAAGTCATCTGCACCGAAGAAGTCATAGTCACATGCAGATGAAAATGCTTCTGAGACAGGATCCCCTGAAAAGACCCCATCTGATCAAGCACCAGCTGACAGAAGACTACCATCTGAAAAATTCACTACTCGTAAGCCAGCTGCAGAGGAGAGTTATGAAGAGAACACAACTCATGAAAAGGCACCTGAAGTACAACTGCCATCAAACATCACTGAGCTGATCAGGGCAATAGTGGAAGAAACAGTTGCTAAACTCCTCGCAACTGAAGTGAAACCTGAGATGCGGCCCCTAAATGCAAAAATGGACACTCCTCTCAACAGAAAGGAACCCTATCCACCACCAACAAATTCAAGAATTCCTCTTGGCATGTATGACTCCATGCATAGGGAGGAGGAACAGCTAGCAACGATTCTTGATGCTGGAATAAAAGAAGAGAAAAGAAAAGAAGAGTTGAGAACAAAAGGCAAGCAGGATGCATTGACTTTAGTTTCAAAGAGCACACCTTCAATCATTCATCTTCCAGAGGCCGGAACTTCAAGTTTTCTAAAAAGGAAAGAAATAGCTGCACCATCAGAAGAACCAGCAGCTAAAAGAAAGCTAACAAGGCATGAAGAACACAACCACTATAGTGGGACGGAAAGGAACTGTACTATGTTGAAGAATTACTACCTGTAGAAGCTGAACCTATGTGGGGAACTGCCATGAATAAGATCATTTCAAAATACTACCTATGGGAGATCATTCAAGATCCTGAGAGTACCCCTCAGCAAATTTATATTGACTTCATGGAGCTCAACTTGTCCAATTTATGGGAAATCTTGAAGAAGCACGCAAGGAAGCACTTCAATGCATATACAAGGATACCAAACTTCAGACCTGAAGAAGCACCCACTCTCATAAATGGAGAACTGGATGAGATTGCCCTTCAGGAAGAAATTAAGGAGGTATGCATTGAAAACAAGTACACTTCCCCTGAAGAACAAAGATTTTCTTCCACCATAGTAAAAAAGAAATATGGCTCATACCAGTAGTAAAGAGGCCCATTGGAGCAAAGCCACTTAGATCACTTCCTCCAGCAAGGCAGATCAGAGGAAGAGGAAGAGAAAGAGTAAGGAGTTAAAACATGTTGTTGTTTTTGTTATTTTTTTCAATCACTTATAATTTACTTGTAATTTTTTTGTGATATTTTATTAAAAACTGCACTATACTGTAATGAAACAATGAAAGTTTATAACAGTCAACTTGAATGACAACCTCTAGTTGTCTCTAAAAGATTGAGTTTGATTTTGTGTTGTAATTTACTTTTTGTGTTGAGCATACATATTTACATTTGAATGTCTAGGTTTTGCCATCATCAAAATAGGGGGAATTTGTTAGGAATACTATTTTAGATTTTGATGATGTCATCCCAGTATTCATGATTAATTCAAATGTATGCACTAAGTATTTAGCATTTTAAAGGAGAACCAAATGAGTATCTTCTATAGGATCTTGAATAGGCTAAAGTCTTGATCAAGTGTTGATTAATTAGAAAATCAGGAGTTTTGGTCAACGGAAATATCAGATGAGGTTTGACCAAAAAACTAGTGTAGCTGAGTTCTACAGAAGACAGAATATTAGCCGGGCTTTCGATCAAAGCAAAATGGCAGTTGGGGTTTGACCACAGGCGGGTTTAATATCAGTCGTTCTTTTAGACAGATAATATCAGATGAGTTTTCAAACAGCTGTAGTTTAACCAAGCAGATCAGAGAACTTTGACAAAGCAGATCAGAGAACTTTGACAAAGCAGATCAGAGAACTTTGACAAAGCAGATCAGGGAGCTTTATCCGAGCAGAACCGAGAATGATACTCAAGCAGATCAGAGAAGTTTTCAGAGAGGTTCTCTCTACATGAAACATCAGATGAGTTCTGAAATAAGTCCACATCAGCAAGCGTTGAAAGTCAACAATTATGGAAAGACACGTGCAGACTAAAAATATCCTAATGGCTTCTAGTCTGGCTACAGGGGCAAAGGTTTCATCGTAGTCTATGCCTTCTACCTGTATATAGCCTTGTGCGACTAGCCTTGATTTGTTCCTTATGAGAAGTCCATTTCGATCCTTCTTGTTTCTAAATACCCATTTGGTTCCTATAACCAATTGATGCGTAGGTCTGGGTACAAGATACCATACATTGTTTCTTTCGAAACCGTTGAGTCTTCTTTCATAGATGTTATCCAATGAGAGTTATTAAGAGCGTCTATGGTAGAAACAGGTTTGGACTGGGCTAAGAATACAACAATAGTGCACATGTTGAGTCTTCTAAGCTCAGATTGAGATTTCCATTCAGGGAATGGTGATATCTCAGTATCTAGTTCTTCTTGTGCACACAGTACATTTCCTTGTGTACTCTGTATTCTCCTACGAGTATAAACACCAGCATGGAAGTTTCCAATGATCAGCTCTTGCGGGTGATCTCTCAACCATCTTCGGTCGGGTTCTAATTGAGGGTCCCGAACTGTATCGAGAGTTTCTATAGCTTCAGCTTGTACATCGTCAGCTTCATCTATGTCGATTCTTACAGCTGTGGGGTTGATTTCTAGGTCAACAACAGGTTTTATAGGAGTTGGTGGATCTAGGATGGAGAGTTGTTGGATGTTCTGAGTAACATCTTCTATTCCTGTAGGGTCATGGTGAGGTTCATCGAACACTACATGAACTGATTCCTCGATCGTCAGCTTCCTTTAATTAAAGATCCTATAAGCTTTGCTGACGGGGGAGTATCCTACAAATATTCCTTCATCCGACTTCTCATAAAAGGTTCTAAGTTGATCCTTCCCATTATTCAACACGTAGCACCTGCATCCAAAAATGTGAAAATATGAAACTAATGGAGTTTTGTTGTTCCATACCTTGTATGCTGTTTTGTTGTGGTGCTTGTTGACGATACATCGGTTTTGAGTGTAGCATGCTCTATTGGTTGCTTCACCCCAGAAACGCTGTGGCAACTTGCTTGCGGCAATCATTGTTCTTGTTGCTTCTTTCAGCGTCCTATTCTTTCGCTCGGCAACACCATTTTGTTGAGGTGTACGGGCAGCTGAGTATTCGTGCTGTATCCCATTTTCCGAACAGTATTGCTCTATAAAGCGGTTAGTAAATTCTGTACCTCTGTCGGAACGAATGGACACGATACTCAATGCCTTTTCATTTTGAAGCTTTCTCAGGAGCTCGGGCAGCTTTGATGTTATTTCCTTCTTCTTGCTTAGGAAAAACGTCCAAGCATACCTGGAGTAATCATCAACAACAACAAGACAGTATTTCTTACCTCCCAAACTTACCGGGTCTACAGGACCGTAGAGATCCATGTGTAGCATTTCCAACACTCTTTGGGTTGAAAGGTAGGATTTGCTCTTCAGGGTGGACTTGATTTGCTTGCCTTTCTGACATGGTCTGCAGACGCTGCCCTTTTTGAACGACACATTTGGCAGTCCTCTTACCATTCCCTGTCTTGAGATCTTGTTGATCGTCTTGAAGTTGACGTGAGACATCCTCTTGTGCCATAACCAGCTTAGATCTGCAGTGCCTTTGGCAACAAAGCATGGAATTGAGGAGCTCATAGGCTTCCAGTCAGCAATATACATGTTACCTGATCTGCTTCCTATAAGCACAACTTCTTTGATCTGGATGTTCTTGAATCTACAACGATCTATATATAATTTAACCGAGAACTGTTTATCACAGAACTGGCTAATACTAAGTAGCTTATACTGTAAGCCTTCAACATATGCAACATCAGTGACTTTGAATTTTCCTACAAGAAGGTTTCCTTTCCCTCTTGTTCTTCCTTTAGATTTATCACCGAAGCAAACTTTCGGACCGCAACCTTCTACAAAATCTGATAGCTTGCTTCTATCTCCAGTCATGTGCCGAGAGCATCCACTATCAAAGTACTAAGTGTCTTCCTCTAGGATGTCCTGTATGCAAAGAGATTAAGTAGATTTAGGTCCCCTTTGATTGTTGGGTCCATGAATGTTAGTGCCTTTAGGTACCCAAATTTTCCTGACAGCAATTGGTTTACTGTATGTCACATTCGTTACAGTGTTGCGGTATCTACGTGGGGCATAAACGTAGTCGCTATAACCATGATCATTGTTATGCATGTAAAATTTAGGGTTATTATTATTAGTCCAGTATGAGTGCCCTCTTGGAGGTGGAGCCATTTTCTTTGGCCTAACAGCTTGCCTTCTGGGTCTCCAGTTGGATTCGCAACGCTGTGGTTGATACTGTGCGGACACCTGCTGTCTCGAGGAATAACGGGGCTCCTGTATCCAATACCTAGGCGTGCTATACTGATAGTACTGCCGTGCGGGCCTTTGGTATTTGGATACAGCCTTCCTTCTGAACGGATGTTGGCGCTGTTGATATGCTCGGGGAGCATGCTGTTGGGTGCACCTTTCAGGTCTGAATGGCTGGTGATTCCGCTGTCTGGAGTATGATTGAGGTGGCGGAATGGCAGCCGTTGCTGTTCGTTGTTGATCGCTGAGAATTCGCGTAGTATGGTTTTCAAATCCGATCAGTTTTAAAATTTGTAAAACCTCGAAGTAATTCCAAGGTGTCGAACCCAAGGGAATTGATGTGTCGAAAATAAAGGAAGTAACTCTACTCAAAATTTGACTGCTATTTAGGAATCCGAAAATTTGCTTTGATTCTAATTATCTAACTTTAAAAATCGAAAAATAAAAATTAAATAAAAGATGAATTATCTAAATCAAGCAAATAAAGCAAATTAGCAAGATAAAATCACAAGTCGAAAGGTAATTAATCCTAGGGTAGTATCATCTAATTGAGTTCACACAATCCATTCACTTGATTCCTTTTCCCCAAATTTTAATTCAATCCTAGAAATAATCACTCAGCCGATCTAGAATTCCGATCAAGGTAACCTAGAAAGATAGTTATTTCAAACCCTTTTTCCCGCTAAGGCTCAAAGAATTTAAATCACTTAAAAAGCGCCAACTTATTTATCTATGATTTATCTTACTCCACTTAGGTCTTAAGATCAAATCATATTGTGCATCAAGTATCTCCACTAATTAATTAATCCTTCCGGGCAAAATCAATTAGCTAACATGCATCGATTAAGGGCCCTTTAATCTAGCATGAGATTTAATACATCTTGATCACAAGCCTAGGATGAAAGGTAAAAAGGTAATCAAAGGAACATCATCTGAACATCAATTAAATTTACTAACCCTAGAATCAATCAATGAATTTAGCCAGACATAATTGAAATTAAACAAGAAATAGATGAAGAATGCATATTATTAATATGAAAAGAGAGATTACAACCCTTACGGATGAACTCCGAGTCTTCAATCTCCGAAAAACAATAATAATTGCTGCCTCCAAAAAGTTCTTGTATCCCAAGAATTAATCTTGCCAAAATATGTAAAAGATTGCAAAAGATGATAAAAGATGAAAAAGAATGATGATAGATCTTAAAACTAGGTCTAGGAGGGGTGTATATAGCCTATGGGAGTTAAACTCCCGATTAGCACTAATCTAGGAAACAAAAACTATCCAAAAGAGTCAAAATCCGTCAAAACACGAGAGTCCGCTGGGCAGCCTATCGGACTGGCCTATCGGCCGATAGGCTGGCCGATAGTTGGTTCGTCGATCGACTTTACTCGATAGGGCAGGAAAACCTTTCGGACGCACCTATCGGCCGATAGGCTGGGCCGATAGGGTGGTCTGTCTCTTGCAAAAAAAATCCGTTTCTTCCGTCCGTTTGACTCGACTCTCGGTCCTTTGTCTCGTTTTGGGTCCTTTTGGCTCTAAAAACCTGCAAACACACTAAAACCAACCCAAACGCGTCATACGGCTCGACTAATCATAAATAAGCTAAATACGAGCACATTAATCACGAAACGAGATAAAAACCTCGTATAAAATCCTACAAAAATGTGGTAAAATTACCACTTATCAAACCCCCCCAAACTTAAGCCTTGTTCATCCCGAACAACAAAAAGAAAAGAAAAAGAATGTCGTGAATCATCGTGCAACTCATAGTGTTCAACCTAATCAATACTATCCTGTAATTCTCTCTAAATAATCCGAGTGTCGTAAAAGCGAGCTGCACTCAGAATAATGATTCCGCAAAGTAGACAAGTTCAGTCCTAATCATTCGTTCATGAAGAAAATCCAGCTCAAAGATTAACAAAACGTGAGTCAAATCGACCGTCAATATGAAAGGCTAAAATAAACAAGCTAGTTCGTCCCGTTACACAGTCTAGTGGCACAATTTTCACGAGTTTCATAAGAAATAAACCTCGGGCAGTATTCCCTTTTATATATGTTCAAGAATTTGATTCGAGTTGACCACTAGGTTAGGATCTCGGGATGTTTCATCGGGGTAATCCTAAGGTGGAACTTCCATTCTCATGTATTAGGAAACCGTTTGACGTAAAAGACACTCATGGGGCACATGGATGCTTCTAGTTACTAAGTTCCCGTCTACAGCGGAGAAACAACTCGAATATATAATTTCCGCATGTTCGAATCAAGGTTGCCGTTTTGCGCGAGAGTAAACAGCGGGTCACGCGAATACCCCCGGTTACTAGGCTCCCTATCATTGGCACATGTGAAATATCTAAATTACTAGTCTAATCAGAGTCGTCGTTTTACGCGAGGGCAAACAACGGGTCACGCGAATGCCCCCGGTTACTAGACTTCCCTTCATAGAACAACATTATCTCAACTTTTGAGAAAAACTGACCGACTCTAAACTCACTCTAAGTGCCAACACGACTGACGAAATAGTACGACTCACTATCCGGAAGATGTAACCAAACGTATTGACGGTGATTTTAAAACAAGTATGTATCGTCTCTTATCTGCCAATACCTCTACAATCACGAAAAATTTTGGACCTAAATGAATACTATGCAAAACAGAAATAACTGACTACAACTCGACTAAACTCGACCGTTTCTTCAGAGAGAAAAACAGTGTCGTAACATCGGTATTACACAAATAGAAGCACGAAAGATTCACTAATAAAGAAAAACTAAGACAAGCAAGGCTATCTAAAACAAACAACGAAAAGCAAATAAAAGCAAACACGAAAGCAAAAAAAACTACTACGACCTAAAAAAAAAAAATAGAAACTAGCAAACACACCAAACGAAAATGAACATAAAAATCTAAAAACTAAGCAACCAAAAGCCAAATCCACACAACACCAATATGATAAGCACAAATAAAAACAACGGGCACCAACACAAGCAAATAGTGATACAAGGCATACAAGGTACTCACACGTAAAGAAATTAACAAAGCCGCACTTCTTCCCCCCCCCCCCAAACTTATTTCGCATCCCAAAGGAGGAATAAGTTTGAAAAGAGAAAGGAGTGGCTTTGTTAACGGAGTACCTGATCACTGTGGCGGGAGTCGAAGCATATACAGTGACGGGTATGTCATATCGGGCTGGCCTATCGGCCGATAGGCTGGGCCGATAGGAACTACTGAAACTTACGTACCTCATATCGGGTGGGATATCGGTCGATGTGGTCTGCCTATCGACCACTGCTTGCAACATGTAATTTTTTAATTTTTTCAGCCTATCGGCCGGGCCTATCGGCCGATAGGCTCGCCCGATAGGATTGTCTGTCTCAAAATTTTTTTTTCAACTTTTTCTAGTTCGCATACTTGGTCCCGTTTTTGCTTGGATATGGCGATTAAAGACCTGCAAGTATCCAAAACTCGGCGTGCATGGATTAGAACTTAACAAAACTAACAAAGCTACTACGAAACTCAAAACTACAAAAATCACGCAAACGAAAAATCGAAAATAAACGAATAAAACGAACTAATATACATACGTTGGGTTACCTCCCAACAAGTGCTACGTTTAACGTCTTTAGCTAGACGATACCTCATTCATTCCGGGTCTTCGAGGTAAGTAACATACTTCTCTTCGTGGTGCAAGGGCTTGAAATAGTGCTTCATCCGATGTCCATTCACAATAAACTTGTTCCCATCTTCTTTCATCACGACACATGATCCGTTTTGATTTACTTGAAAGACGGTGTATGGACCAGTCCACTTTGACATCAACTTCCCCGGAAATAGATGAAGCCGTGAATTGAAAACGAGCACTTCGTCTCCCGGGACGAAGTCCTTCTTCCGAATGCGATCATCGTGAAACTTTTTCGCTCTTTCCTTGTAAATCCTTGCATTTTCGAAAGCCTCGTTTCTCCACTCGTCGATTTCCAGCAGCTTCTATCTTCTTGATCCACTAGCTTCAAGAAATTCGAAGTTAATCCTTCTAGTGGCCCAATACGCTTTAACTTCCAGCTCCACCGGTAAATGACAGGATTTCCCAATGACGAGCTGGTATGGAGACATTCTAATTGGAGTCTTATACGGGGTCCGATAAGCCCAAAGTGCATCATCTAGATATTTAGCCCAGTCCTTCTTGTTCGTGACCGTCTTCTCTAAAATTTGTTTGATCTCCCGATTGGCAAGCTCTTCTTGTCCATTAGCTTGTGGATGATAGGCGGACGTAATCTTATGTTTAACTCCATATTTTGCAAGAAGGGTTCCTAACCACCTATTATTAAAGTGGCTTCCCCCGTCACTCAACAAAGCTCGTGGAGTCCTGAAACGAGTCAAAATGTTCTTATTAAGAAATTTAATCACCACTTTCGAATCGTTCGTAATCGTCGGCATCGCCTCAACCCATCTCGACACGTAGTCGACCGCAAGTAAAATATACGAATAGCCTCGTGATTTTGCAAACGGACCCATAAAATCGATACCCCATACGTCAAACAACTCTACTTCCATAATAGTGTGCTGCGGCATCTCGTCTCTTTTTGCTATGTTCCCCAATCGTTGGCATCTATCGCAATGTTTCACAAAAGCTTGGCAATCTTTATGAATAAAAGGCCAATAGAAACCACATTGGTACACCTTCATGGCCGTTCGATTCGCTGCAAAATGACCCCCACTCGGTGCACTATGGCATTCTTCAATTGTCCTTTGCCATTCGCTTTGTCGAACACACATGCGAATAATCCCGTCTGCGCACCTCCGATAAAGAATAGGGTCTTCCCAATAGTAGAATTTAACGTCATGGAAGAATTTCTTTCTTTGATGAGAAGAAAGACCCATTGGAACATGCTTGATAGCAAGGAAATTAACATAGTCCGCGTACCATGGTGTATCATCGGCCAAGGCTAGGATATGCTCGTCCGGAAAGTTCTCCTTTATTTCGACCCTCGAATCTTCTCCCTCAACCGGCTTCTCGAGACGGGAAAGGTGATCGGCAACAACATTCTCGCACCCCTTCCTATCCCGGATCTCCATGTCGAACTCTTGTAGAAGGAGTATCCATCTCACTAATCTCGGCTTCGAATCCTTCTTGGCAAATAGATAGCGAATCGCTGCGTGATCGGTATGAACAATAGTGTGAGTGCCCACTAGGTAAGGTCGGAATTTGTCGAATGCATAGACCACAATGGCGACTCTTTTCCGTCGTGGTGTAGTTCATTTGGGCCGAATCCATCGTCTTACTCGCATAATAAATTACCCGGAAAAGCTTATCCCGTTTTTGACCCAAAACGGCCCCTACGGCCTAATCGCTCGCGTCGCACATCAACTCGAATGGTGCACCCCAATCCGGAGTGATCAAGACTGCATCGAAATTAAGGCTCGTTTCAATGTCTCAAACGCCCTTAAGCAATCATCATCAAACTGAAATTTCACGTCTTTCTCAAGCAAGGAACATAACGGCTTCGTGATTTTTGAGAAATCCTTAATGAACCGTCTATAGAACCCCGCATGGCCTAGGAAGCTTCGTACTGATTTAACATTGGTTGGAGGCGGTAATTTCTCGATAGCAACCACCTTCGCTCGATCAACCTCCAATCCTTCGAAAGATACTTTATGCCCCAGCACTACTCCCTCTTGCACCATGAAGTAACATTTCTCCCAATTTAGAACAAGGTTCGTCTCCTCACACCGGGCAAGTACCAAAGATAAATTTTTCAAGCAATGGTCGAAAGATGAACCAAAAACTGAAAAATCATCCATAAATAACTCCATTATGTTCTCGACTAATCCGTGAAAGATGGCCATCATGCACCTTTGAAATGTTGCGGGTGCGTTGCACAAGCCAAACGGCATCCTCCGGTAAGCGAATACCCAATAAGGGCACGTGAAAGCGGTCTTGTGTTGGTCTTCCGGAGCGATAGCAATTTTATTGTACCCCGAATACCCGTCCAAAAAGCAATAATACTCGTATCCAGCCAAACGATCTAGCATTTGATCAATAAATGGAAGTGGAAAATGATCCTTCCTCGTCGCCGCATTAAGGAGCCGGTAGTCGATACAAACTCTCCATCCCGTGACTAGCCTTGTCGCGATTAATTCATCTTTCTCGTCCTTGATCACGGTCATACCCCCCTTCTTAGAGACGACTTGAGTAGGACTCACCCACTCACTATCGGAAATCGCATATATCATCCCGGCATCTAATAATTTGAGCACCTCTTTTCTCACAACCTCTTGCATTGCTGGATTTAATCTTCGTTGCGGTTGCACCCTCGGCTTATGATCGGCTTCTAGCAATATCCGGTGCATACAAATAGAAGGGATTATTCCCTTAATGTCCGAAATCGTCCATCCAATCGCCCCCTTGTGTTTTCGCAGCACCCGTAATAGCTTCTCCAATTTAGTAGGTCCGAGAGAGGAAGAAACTATCATGGGATAAGACTCGTTCTCGCCCAAGAAGCAATATTGTAAGTGATCCGACAACGGCTTAAGTTCTAACTTCGGCACCTCGATCGATCGGTACTCAGCGACAACTCCCCCTTGAACGGGTTTGTTGACATCAAGATAGCATACGTCCCTCTCATTAGATCGAAACTCGTTTGCCTCCAACATTCGAACATACATTGGCAAATCCTCGTAAATTTCTTCAGCATCGGAATGTGAGTAAATGGATTGTGAAATGCAATGCTCCAACAAGTCGGTCGGGGGCGGCATAATAGACTCAATTACATAACATTCCTCGGGGGCATCCTCGGGCTTCTTCATCGCGTCATAGATGAAAATTTTCAGATTTTGGTCATTAACCCGGAAGGTAAGATCACCCTCTTGGACGTCGACAAGTGCTCTCCCTGTTGCTAGAAACGGTCTCCCAAAGATCAGTGGTTGATTCTCGTCCTCGGGCATATCAAGAACTACGAAATCGGCCGGGAAGACTAAGTGTTGGACTCTAACGAACACATCCTCCACAACTCCCCTCGGATAAGAGATCGACTGGTCCGCCATTAGTAGAGAAATGGTAGTCGGCTTCATCTCCCCAATCTTCAACCTCTTAAAGATGGATAGAGGCATAAGATTGATGCTTGCCCCGAGATCACACAACACATTACGGAACGTTTGGTCGCCAATCATGCATGTAAAAGTAAAACGTCCCGGATCCTTCTGCTTGAGCGGGAGCTTGTTTTGAATGATAGCGCTACACTCCTCTGTCAAATTTATTGTTTCATACTTTGCCAACTTCCTCTTGCTTGCCACAGCGTCTTTCAAGAATTTAACGTACCCTGGCATGTCTCTCAAAGCGTCTAGAAGTGGAATGTTTATATTCACCTTTTGAAACATGTCGATAAATCGTTGAAGCTTTTCATCATGTCTCGACTTGGCCAATCGCTGTGGAAATGGAGCTTTTACCTCAAAATCCTTCACATTCGAACTTCCAGGAGCCTTTCGACCGATAGGGGGGTCGATAGGCTCAACTGCCGGCATTCTGTCTGGGTATCGGTTGGGCCTATCGGCCGATAGTCTTGGCCGATGGGCCTGCTGTGTTTCATCTTCCTTCTCGTTCTCGGCTCCCGTTTCTAGTACATCCTCGTTTCCAGATTTCTCAACTTCAGCCCCATGATTACTGTACCTCGTCCCACTCCGAAGCTCGATTGTGTTGCATTGTTGCGTCTTCGGGTTGGTCTCGGTGCTGCTCGGGAAATGCCCCGGCTTATGAAATCCGGCTTGGGCGTTCGCCATTTGACTCATTTGGGTCTCCACCATCGACATCTGCTTTGTCAAGGCTATCACTGAGTTTCCAATAGATGTCACACTATGCTCGAGAGCCCCGAACCTCTTGTCTACTTTATAAATAAAATCTTTTTGACTCGCCTCCAATCGTTCCAACATCTCTTCCATAGGTGTCTTAGCAATCGGCTCTTGAATAACCCCGTTTTGCACGTTAAATCCCGGTGGTGGCTGAAGAGCATTGTTCGGGGTGGCATAGGAGAAATTAGGGTGGTTTGGATTGTTCGGATAATAGTTTCCCCTATTTCCCCCTTTCCAGAAGTTTCCTCCTTGCACGTAATTTACATCCTCCGTAACTGCAATAGGCTCGTTTAGCTCTTCAAAAACTGAATTGACTCCCAAAGTATTCTTTTTTAGCATCTCAAGTTCTTTTTGTTATCTTTCAAATTTCGCCTTCAAATCACCGTAGGCGTCCTCGTCACCGGATGGAACCTTTCTTCTCGTCATCTTCCTATCGGTCACCTCCTCGTAATCATTGTTGGCCGCTAGCTCAATGAGATTCTTGGCCTCTTCATAATCGTTAGCAAGAAATCCCCCTTTCGAGGAATAGTCCAACTCTCTTCTAGCCTTCCTCATCAAACCCCGATAAAACCGAATGTAGATCTCCTCCTTGTCAATTCCATGCTGTGGGCATTTGCGAAGTAGCTTCTTAAATCGGATCCATGCCTCGTATAAGTATTCATCCTCATATTGCTCGAATTGCAAGATATCGTTGATTTGTTTTTGCACCTTCGAGGGAGGATAGAACTGTGCTAAGAACAACCGAGTCATCTCTCTCCAAGTACCAATTTCCTTCCGATCTAGGCTCTTGTACCAATCTAGCGCATCGTCTTCTAAGGAGAACCGGAATAGGCGGAGCTTAATGACATCCGGAGGCACTCCGTTTTGCTTGATGGTGGCACATATGTCCAAAAACGACTCAAGATGAGCGTTTGGATCTTCATTAACTCCTCCTCCGTATGTTTGAGATTCCACCATAGCGATGAGGGACGGCTTAAGCTCGAAGTTGTTGGCATCAATCTTCCCCCAACCTCCTTCTTGATAATCGTCCAGCTTAGGTCGAAAGCGGGCATTCAAAGGGATCTTCTCGGGACGAGCGAGTTCTCGTGGTGGGTCAACAATGCCGGCCATGGTATCAACGAAAGGTATAGAAATAGTCTCGGTTCTCGCTTCTTGCTTCTTCCTCCTCAAAGACCTCTCGATTTCCGGATCCAAAGGAAATAAGTCCTTTCCTTGGGATCTTGTGATCATGCACCGCCTACAAAGAAGAGAAAACAAGATGTGAGGAAACGAGATCGAAAATTAATAATAATAGTAAACAACCTAAAGTAACAATCTCTTCTTTTTCGAATTATCCCTTTAAGTTTTCTATCAATTCCCCGGCAACGGCGCCAAAAATTTGATCGCTGAGAATTCGCGTAGTATGGTTTTCAAATCCGATCAATTTTAAAATTTGTAAAACCTCGAAGTAATTCCAAGGTGTCGAACCCAAGGGAATTGATGTGTCGAAAATAAAGGAAGTAACTCTACTCAAAATTGATCGCTATTTAGGAATCCGAAAATTTGTTTTGATTCTAATTATCTAACTTTAAAAATCGAAAAATAAAAATTAAATAAAAGATGAATTATCTAAATCAAGCAAATAAAGCAAATTAGCAAGATAAAATCACAAGTCGAAAGGTAATTGATCCTAGGGTAGTATCATCTAATTGAGTTCACACAATCCATTCACTTGATTCCTTTTCCCCAAATTTTAATTCAATCCTAGAAATAATCACTCAGCCGATCTAGAATTCCGATCAAGGTAACCTAGAAAGATAGTTAATTCAAACCTTTTTTCCCGCTAAGGCTCAAAGAATTTAAATCACTTAAAAAGCGCCAACTTATTTATCTATAATTTATCTTACTCCACTTAGGTCTTAAGATCAAATCATATTGTGCATCAAGTATCTCCACTAATTAATTAATCCTTCCGGGCAAAATCAATTAGCTAACATGCATCGATTAAGGGCCCTTTAATCTAGCATGAGATTTAATACATCTTGATCACAAGCCTAGGATGAAAGGTAAAAAGGTAATCAAAGGAACATCATGTGAACATCAATTAAATTTACTAACCCTAGAATCAATCAATGAATTTAGCCAGACATAATTGGAATTAAACAAGAAATAGATGAAGAATGCATATTATTAATATGAAAAGAGAGATTACAACCCTTACGGATGAACTCCGAGTCATCAATCTCCGAAAAATAATAATAATTGCTGCCTCCAAAAAGTTCTTGTATCCCAAGAATTAATCTTGCCAAAATATGTAAAAGATTGCAAAAGATGATAAAAGATGAAAAAGAATGATGATAGATCCTAAAACTAGGTCTAGGAGGGGTGTATATAGCCTATGGGAGTTAAACTCCGGATTAGCCCTAATCTAGGAAACAAAAACTATCCAAAAGAGTCAAAATCCGTCAAAACACGAGAGTCCGCTGGGCAGCCTATCGGACTGGCCTATCGGCCGATAGGCTGGCCGATAGTTGGTTCATCGATCGACTTTACTCGATAGGGCAGGAACACCTTCCGGACGCACCTACCGGCCGATAGGCTGGGCCGATAGGGTGGTCTGTCTCTTGCAAAAAAAATCCGTTTCTTCCGTCCGTTTGACTCGACTCTCGGTCCTTTGTCTCGTTTTGGGTCCTTTTGGCTCTAAAAACCTGCAAACACACTAAAACCAACCCAAACGCGTAATACGGCTCGACTAATCATAAATAAGCTAAATACGAGCACATTAATCACGAAATGAGATAAAAACCTCGTATAAAATCTTAGAAAAATGTGGTAAAATTACCACTTATCAGCTGTGCAACAGGTTCCTTCACAGGACTCGAAGTTTCTTTTGATACAGGAATGTGTTCCACACTCTTGACAAACACTGTACTAGTTTTCCCTTTGTTTGAACATGAGATGTATCCTAAGCCACTTTTATCATGAGCATGTTGCCCAGTGCTTAGAATTTCTTCCATTCTTTTGGACGATTTCTCGAATGATTTCAGAATGGTCTCAAGTTCATCTTCTCGTTTTCCGAGAGTTTTGACTTTGGCTAGAGGTAGAACAAAATCATTTGTCTTGATTTCATTGTGAGTTTTAACCTCACTTAGTTCATGAGCAAGGTGATGATTGCTCTCCATGAGTTTCTCATGTTCGACTTTGCTGGTTTCACAATCAATAGACATATTTTCATAATTTATTTTCAGCAAGTCATTTTCATCTTTCAGCACTAGGTTAAACAGCTGGAGCTGTATATTCTCATTTTTCAATGTCTCATGGGCCTTTTGATTGTTTTTAAACTCATTCATCATGTTTTGAAAATTATGAGATGTATTTAATGGAATAGCTGAGGTTGAGCTTACCTCATCATCGCTATCTTCACCTTCCGGAATATCCTTGGCCATAAAGCACATATATGCTTTATCATCGAACTCATCGTCAGATGAATCACTTTCAGTGAGCACCTGAAGACATTCTTCGAATTTTGATGGTGCGGGGGAGGCTTCTGATTCTCCAATCAGGGCCTTGAGCTTGTCTTTCCATGCACGTCTTCTTTCATCTCTCTCTTGTTGCTCGGCCTCCGGCAACCTTTGAACTTTGGGATGAGGACATTTATTTGCATAATGTCCCAGTTTTCTGCAATTATAGCACAGGTTAGCATCACGGGATGAAGTTTCGGTACTTACCTTATGGACAGGTTTGGGCCTGTAGGGAGTCTTTCCAGACTGCTTGATGAACTTTTTGAATTTGTGCATGAGAAGCGCCATTTCATCTTGAGATAGGATGTCGTCGTCACTATCAGCATTCTTGTGACTAGGCTTCGACGAGCTGGGCATGCTATGTCGACAGTTCGATACAACGGCTAGTGCTGTAACCTTTGAAGGAGATTCTTCAGCTTTCTCTCTCCTGTCAATATCATACTCAAAAGTTTTGAGGTCAGAGAAGAGATCAAAAGTAGATATTTCATTTAAATTACATGACACACGCATAGCAGTGGTCTTAATGTCCCATCCGGCAGGGAGAGATCTGAAAATTTTTAAATTCTTCTCCTTTTGGGTATAAATTTTGCCCAAAGCTTCAAGTTCCTCAAGTGTCTCAGTTGGTTTCATTTCAAAAGATTCAAATTGCTGAGTCAGTTTTGAAATTTTGTTTTCTTTTGAGAGCTCAGTTCCCTCACAAATCAACTTGAGTTTATCCCAGATTTCCTTGGCTATTTTACAGCTCTTTACCTTTGATAATGTGTCTTTGTCTAGGGTGACAAACAACGCATTCTTAGCAACATTGTCGAGGTTGGCGCGCTTTCTTTCATCTATGTCCATTGCTCGCGCTCCTTCTCGAGCATCTTAGCATGGGCTTGGCCTTCAATCCTCGCGGCCGTGTTTACCTTCATGATCTTAATGGGGCCATCCTGTATAACAAAAATCATTTCTTCATGCATTGCTGCAAGATAAGCCTCCATCCTGATTCTCCAATCATCAAATTCATTAATAGAGAACATGGGCACTTTGTTGATCATAGATGTATCCATGTGAGAATAAAGGAATGAAAATGACTTTTTTTTTAAAAAAATTAAGTGATTTGGATCTGATTCGGTTAAAAATACGACTGATTCTTTTTAGAACCAACCGCTCCGATACTACTTGTTGGCCACTAAGTATATTGGATACAGCTTGAAAAGTATTTTAAACAACAAGATGTACTGATTTTAAATCTGAGTGCATAGCGGAAGTCTTAAATAGTAAGTTCCGTGGATACAGCAACTCGATGTGCAGTGTATACTTAAATAATCACAGTAATTAAAACAGTAAAGGGTAGATGGTAAATAACACAATATTTAAAGTGGTTCGAGGTAAACCCCTCTACGCCCACTGGTCCTCCACACAGGAGTAAAAAGTTTATTATAATTACCGCATACACAACTACGTAATTATAACAACACTTAATCAATATATCGTTCACACAGATTGATATAAAGATCTTAGCTTCAACCGTTCACACAGATTGGTTTGAGCTAACACTTTGACTAGCTTCTTCACACACAGTTCTGAAGCTTCATCTTCTTCGATGCAATTCCTTCACACACAGTTCCGGAGTAGCAAAGATTCTCAGTCCACACAGGGCTGATTTGGGTTTTTTCCAGGATAGAACAGGGTATGAACAACATCTTTGACTTTCTGAGCTTCTAGCTGATGATGTGTTGTTCGAGTTGTTGAGCATTGTATATCTCTTTGATTTGAATAGCAGTTAGCTTTAGAGATATGTTTTGCTCTGATGTATATGATAATAACTTCGTAAGCTTTTGATAACCTTGGTATTGGTCCCTGATCTTCAATGCCTTGAGGAGATATATCTAGTCTTCAGAAATATATCCGTTGGAGATCTATCCGTTGGGCAAGATTCTGTGACAATAGATATTCAACTGAGATCCGGATATTGCGGGATTTGAAGATCTTCTGACTTACAGTATTTAAATACTTTATCTTTTAGTATTTAAATACTTCTTTATCAACGGGACTTGACTTCTAGTGAATACTGAAGATTCCTTCTTTGTCCTGTTGAGAGCTGTATGGAAGGATTACGTATTGTCAATTCGAGTCAGCTTCCATACTTAGCCTTTATGAGACTTCTTTGCTGTACTGTATGCTGGATCTTACGAGAGGTCTTCGATACAGGTTGACATATTTTGATCAACTTTTCGATACCGTTTCGTTACTGTATTCTGGATTGGCTTATTGTCAAAACATCATAACACTACATCTCGATACAGGGATTGTTTATCCTGACTGTTTCGATACCGGGTATTTGTTATCCCAACAATTTAGATAAAGGGTATTTGTTATCCCAACAAAAGCAATCTATAGCATCATGAAGAGCAAGTTTTAAAGGCTAAACAGTGAGAATCTCTTAAGTTAGAGAGAACAACACTCTTGTCTTAAAGTTTGAGTAAGGGGTGCTTCTTTGAATGAGATTCTTAGAAGTTGAAGGTTGTAAACGCATCCACGGGTTCTTGATTGGAAGGTGACAGATATCTTGTGAGTTTTTGAGGCATCTACAGGTTTTCAATCAAGAGGTGCTATGAAGCTAAAGGTAGTCGCAACGGCCATGGGTTTCCACTGGTTGGAAGCTGTTATAACTGTGTGAATCATTGTAACATTTATCACTGGTTGAAAGTTATAGTGAATTTATCTCCAATTGGTTTGGAGAAAAGTGGACTAGTAGAGGATTACTCCACCACTGAAACTACTATAAGTGATTGTGTGATTTACTGTTTTTAGCATCATACTTAACTGCCGTATTCATATTTACTGTTTCGTTATAAAGTCAGTTGTCCTTCCGCAAAATAAGTTTTGCAGCTAACGTAAGTCACCTGCATTATTATCAGCTGTGTCTTCCGAAATACTCATCTGCAGCCGAGGTTTGTTAGCTGCATACAATCACAGCTTAGGTTGCTCACCTGATAATCAGGAAAAGTTTTTATAAGTCTATCCACCCCACCCTCCAGACTTATTCCTGATGACTTGTGACCTACATATATATGTACTGTGCCTGTGTGTGTGCAGTTGTGATGTGTGGCTGTGTGTGTGTGCTAGTGTGTGTGTGTGCACATATGTGTGTGTTGTGTGTGTGCTCGTATGTATGTGTGCATGCGTACATATGTGTGTGTTGTGTGTGTGTTCGTATGTGCGTGTGTATGTATATGTGTGTGTGTGTTGTATTTGTGTGTGCGTGTTGTTGTGTGTGTGTGTGTGTGTGTGTGTGTTCACATTTGTGTGTGTTGTGTGTGTGTATGTGTGTTCGTTTGTGTGAGTTGTGTGTGTCTGTATGTGAGTTCGGGATGTGCCGACTTGGGGAATTTAGTGTGTTTTTAGGTATAAAAATAATGTTATTCGATGATAAAGAAGCTCTCAGTGAGGTAACGTTAGATGGAGGGAAGTTAAAACGAGGATTAGGTGGTCGTATAAAGTTTTGGGGGGGGGAAATATGAAATATTAAAAGCATAGGGCTAGCCATTTGGGAATTAGAAATAAATATGGAGTTGATTAACGTTTCCTAAATCTTCAATGCAGCCCTAAAACTATATTTTTGGTACTTTACAATTTGACCCTAAATCAGATTTTTAACTATTCTAGATACGACCCCTAAACTTTTAAAAAGAATTTCAAAAATTCTATGTTGACCCAAGTACTTTAATATTTTCTTTAAATAATGTATAACCTTCTTGGTTTCAATCCAAAATGGGCCAAACGACTTCCAAATGGACCCCAGTCCGAAACACAGCCCTCTTATACTAAAACACCCCCAAGATATTCGAGGTATATTACAGCGCCGTGAATCCCTATATGGGACCCACCAGGATGAACAACATCATACTCATCGACTCACAGAAACGACAAAATAACGCCTCGTCATAAAGACGCAAAACAGAATAATCCACCCGGTTCAACCGATCAAACATAACACCATCATCCAACACAAACATAATAGACAACAATACAATCCGGACGAACAAGAACTCTTAAGTACTCGAGTACTACTATTAGTTCAAAAACCACAAAAGGAGAAAAGATAGAAGACACTAAGACATCACCCGTGCACAATCATCACGCATGGCCATCATCCGCGTACTGGTCCAGCGCCCGCTCGTCTCGATGAACCTGACTTGAAATTCATAAAACGAATTTCCCCAAAACGGGTCCCCAAAGGGGTTAGCAATTACGCTAGTACAAGTAACCAAATGAACAACTTACATCTTACACATATAGTAAATGAATGCAATCAAGAAAACATAGTTCCAAAACACTCATTTCCGGAAATACCATAATCAAATCACATTTGTAAAAATACACCACAATTAACCGCGGACCCAAAGTTTCGTGGATCCCTACCGAGACCGCGTCGGATCTAACCCGTGGTGGTTAAAAGCAACTCGCGGTTCCACAGCTTCGTGGAGCCCTACCGAGAGCCCGTCGGATCTAACCCGTAGTGAGTATACACACACACACACACAATTCCCATACAATATTACTATGTCAAGATCGTAAGTTCATAGGGATACTTGCCTCGATTAATAGACGGTGACACGAACGGAACAGAAGAATCAAGCACGACCGCGAGGAACCGACGAATGAACCTAACGATTCGAATAACACAATCACAACCACTCCTAAACGATTACAGAAATGGAATACACCCAAAAACCTGCCTACGATTCATGTATATTTGTATAATAATAACAACGAGGGCGGACCACAACCAAACCCTCCCGATTTTGCAAAACTATGAAAATATACCATGAAAAATCCGTAGGAAAACTAATGATATCAACAAGATTAATCATATTCATCATGAATCCACCAACAAAACGGAACGAATCGGAAGAAAATCCCAAAACCCCCAAATTATCCAAAAGTAGGGTTCTAAGAGATTTACCTTGGATTAGGATGAAAGATTCGTGTTGATGTTGTTATAATACACCAAGAACTCAAGAAAGATGTTGGATGAGATGATTGGAGGAAGAAATCGCCGAGAAAATCGCCCGGAATCGCCTTAGCCGCGGAGAGGAGGAAGAAATGTGAAATTATGTACATCTCGGTCAACTCCCTGGTTTATATAGCTAGGGAGTGTTAGCGCGCGCTAATCCTCAAGGTTAGCGTGCGCTAACGGGATAAAACTACAGGCCATACAGTTAGCGTCCCAGTCCAGTAGCCAGATTTCTGGCCGTTAGCGTGCGCTACAAGAAACGTAGCGTGTGCTAATAATCTCTCGGTAGCGCGCGCTGTCGACCAATAGCGTGCGCTACCTGGACATCAGCCGAGTCCAGAAGCAACTGTCCAGTACACACCTGATCCAGTTAGCGCGCGCTATTCACCAAACGTAGCGTGCGCTAAAGTATATTGGTAGTGCGCTCTATCGATCAATAACATGCACTACCTAGGCAACAGATTGTGTCGAGTAACAAACTGTCTAGTACTGGACTCTCACGCTAGCGCACGCTACCACGCATCTCAGCGAGCGCTAGCCCCCAATATTAGCGTGCGCTAGACTACGTAGCGTACGCTAATCCGCCAGTCCGGAGGGCTGGAATTAACACTGCCACTCCCAGGGCTTGCTCTCTAGCGCGCGCTACGAAGCAGTCGTAGCGTGCGCTACTAAGGGACCTCTAGCGTGCGCTATGCAGCAAAGATAGCGTGCGCTAGATATGAAGCATAAACGGTCCAAAACGCTGGAATATGAACGAAACATCAAACGGAACATCTCAAAACGCGTCATAACATAGAATGGATCCACAGCAACCCCGAAACGGCGGTTCCACACAACAATTACGAGAATCAGATCAATACATGACTGAAAAGATACGCTGAAAGATACACGAGGGCCACTACAACCGAGAAATACACCGAAAATGAAAATACAAGGGACAGAAAAAATGCGGATATTACATTCTACCCCTCTAAAAATAATTTTCGTCCCGAAACTTAAGAAACAAACAACTCAGGGTGCATAGCACGCATGCTATCCTCGGTTTCCCAAGTTGCCTCCTCGACACCATGTCTCGACCACTGTACCTTGACCAAAGAGATGGTCTTATGCCTTAGTCGTTTCTCACGACGCTCCAAAATCTTCAAAGGACGCTCCTCAAAAGTAATATCCTCGGCGACATCAATCTCACCGTAATCGATGACGTGACTAGGATCCGGGACATATTTCCTCGGCTGGGAAACATGAAAAACGCTATGAACATGACTCAAGGCCGGGGGTAGTGCCAAACGGTATGCTAACTCACCGACTCGCTCGAGAATCTCAAAGGGCCCAATAAATCTCGGGCTCAACTTCCCCTTTTTCCCGAAACGAAAAACTCCCTTCGTCGGCGACACCTTTAGCAAAACATGGTCTCCCACTTCGAATTCCAAGGGTCGACGACGGACGTTGGCATACGACTTTTGTCGACTCTGGGCAGTCAACATCCGTTCCCGAATTAATTCTATCTTCCGTCTCGTCTCTAAAACGACATCCGGCTCGGTCCCGACCAAATCGGACGTCTCATTCCAACAAATCGGTGATTGACATCGCCGCCCATAAAGTGCCTCATACGGTGCCATCCGAATCGACACGTGCCAACTGTTGTTGTACGTGAATTCGATCAATGGCAAATGTTCCTCCCAATCACTACCCTAATCGAGAGCACAAGCACGCAATATATCCTCGAATGTCTGGATAGTGCGTTCCGACTGTCCATCTGACTGGGGATGAAAAGAGGTACTCAAATGCAAACGGGTACCCAACGCCTTATGCACCGCCTGCCAAAAGTGCGATACGAAATGGCCATCACGATCCGAAACAATAGACTTCGGAGTACCGTGAAGCCTCACAATCTGCGCGATAAACACACGAGCCAACTTCTCTGGACCCCAAGTATCCTTGATGCCCAGAAAATGTGTCGACTTGGTCAGACGATCAACAATCACCCACACCATATTTATACCCGACCTCGATCTCGGCAAACTCGTAATGAAATCCATCGATATATCTTCCCATTTCCATTCCGGAACGGGAAGTGACTGCAAAAACCCAGCCGGTCGCTGATGCTCGATTTTGACCTGCTGGCAAGTCAAACATCTCGCTACATACTGTGCAACCTCCTCCTTCATATCATTCCACCAGAAATTCCTTCTCAGGTCCTTGTACATCTTACTCGAACGAGGATGAACGGAATAAGGTGTAGCATGGGCCTCAAGCAAAATACTCTGTCGCAACTCTGGGTCGTTCGGCACACAAAGCCGACTCTGGAATCTCAAAACACCATCCTCGTGAATCACAAACCCAGGAGACTTTCCCTTAAGAACGTTCTCTCGGATTTGAGTAATCATCGGATCCTCTAACTGCTTCAGCTTAATTTCATCGACCAAGGACGACGAGATTTCTAAAGCACAAAGCTGCCCGACAGCTCCAGGCAACAAAACCTCAACATCTAACTCGATCAAAGCCCGCCGGAGCTCCGACTGAGACGTAAGAATCTCAAGTGTTCGCAACGCAACCGGTTTCCGACTCAAGGCGTTGTCCACGACGTTCGCCTTGCCCGGATGATAAAGGATTTCGAGGTCATAATCCTTAATCAGCTCTAACCACCTCCTGTGCCTCATATTCAACTCCCGCTGAGTAAATATGTATTTCAGACTTTTATGATCGGTAAAAATCTGACATGCAGAGCCGAAAAGATAGTGACGCCAAATATTGAGTGCAAAAACGACTGCCGCTAACTCTAAATCATGAGTAGGGTAGTTCAGCTCATATGGCCTCAACTGTCTCGACGCATAGGCAATGGTCTTGCCGTGCTGCATCAATACGCACCCGAGACCCTGACCCGAAGCATCACTATAAATAGCAAAACCCTCGTTGCCACACGGCAACGCTAAAACTGGGGCTGAAGTCAAACGCCTCTTCAGTTCCTCGAAACTCGACTGTCTGTCGTCGTTCCTGACAAATTTCTCGGATTTCTGGAGCAACCGTGTAAGTGGCCGAGCTAGTTTCGAGAAACCCTCGACGAACCTACGATAATAGCGAGCCAAACCCAAGAAACTACGGAGCTCCTTCACATTCTTGGGCGGTGCCCAATCCAACACTGCCTCGATCTTCTGCGGATCTACACGAACCCCCTCGGCTAAAATCACGTGACCTAGAAACATCACTTCCTTCAGCCAGAACTCACATTTCGAGAACTTCGCATAGAGTTGCTCGGTCCTCAAAATGTCTAACACTACCCGCAAATGATGGGCATGCTCTTCCTCGTTCCTCGAATAAATAAGAATATCGCCAATGAAGACGACGACACACTTATCCAAATACTGGATAAAGACTTTGTTCATCAACTGCATGAACACCGCCGGCGCATTAGTTAACCCGAAAGGCATAACTACAAACTCATAATGCCCATATCTCGTCCGAAAAGCTGTTTTCGGCACATCGGACTCTCTCACCTGGAGCTGATAGTACGATTTCAGATCAATCTTCGAGAACACCGCAGCTCCCTGCAACTGATCGAACAAGTCATCAATTCTCGGCAAAGGATACTTGTTCTTGATGGTCACCTTGTTTAGTTCGCGATAGTCGATACACAAACGTAGTGAACCATCCTTCTTACGCACAAACAGGACCGGTGCGCCCCAAGGCGAGGTGCTCGGTCGAACATACCCCGACTCAAGAAGTTCACTCAACTGCTTCTTCAACTCGGACATCTATGAAGGTGCCATGCGATACGGCGTCTTCGAAATAGGAGCCGCGCCCGGCTCTAACTCTATAGTAAACTCGACCTCACGATCCGGTGGCAATCCTGGTAACTCGTCAGGAAATACATCAGGAAACTCACTAACGATTGGAATCGACAAAAGCTCGACTCCACCACTCTCTGCCTTCAAGGCGTAGCACCAATAGCCAGTACACCCCTTTCGCAGGAGTCTCATCGCCTTCAAGGGGTTAATAATGAATTTTTGGTTTCCCCTCTTTCGCCCGGCGAAAGAGTGCTCGGTGCCATCTTCGGCTAGCATGGTGATGATCCTCGTGCGGTAGTGCATGATTGCACCATGCCGCTCAAGCCAATCATCCCCGAGAATCAAATCCTCAGCCTCAATACCCACAACAATAAGATTAGAGGGCCAAGCCCTCTCACAAATAAGTACAGATCAGTCTCGAACCTCCTGATCACCAACGATCCTATCACCGCTAGGAAGCTTAATGATGAAGGGTTCACAAGGCGTCAAACAGTCGAGACTCAAACGGCGCACACAATCTAGAGATATGAATGAATGCGTAGCAACAGAATCGAAAAGCACATTGACAGGATGAGAAAGAATATGAACGGTACCTGTCGCCACGGTAGCCGCTGGGTCATCGGTTCTCCGCATCTCATAGACACGCGGGTGGGCGGAGCCGACACTGGAAGCTCCCCCCTTAGCGGGCTGACCCCGACCTCTCCCTCGACTAGCACTTGGCGGAGATTGAGAAGCAAACGATCCTTGATTCACACTTGGTTCCCTAGGCGCTGGAATGGAAGCCCGGGCACCAAGGATTTTCTCCCTCTCAACACAGAAAGCAGCCTTGTGACCCAGCTGGCCACACTGGTTACACGTCAGCAAAGGGTTCGGACAAATACGACTGATGTGGCCCTGATGGCCATAGTTAAAACACTTCACCTCCCGAGGAGGGGCACTGGCAGCCCTACGGGGAAACCCGGTAGATCGAGCTGGCCACCACCAGTGGAAAATTTAGTAGACTGGAATTTCTGCTGACCCCCACCTTTGTGGCCCGAAAAATTCCCGGCGGACTTCTGCTTCTTACTCTCGCGGGACGCCTCACTCGCCGTCACAGACATATTGTAAGCAAGGGCCCTGCTCTGGTAATCTTTCAAGGTAGTACAGACGAGCCCCGACATGTAGTCCCGAATCGACAACTTCATCCGTCTGGAAAAATGGAAAATTTTGTCACTCTCCTCGACAACTTGGGACTTCACATAACCCAACTCCTTGTTAAAATCGGCAATAGCTTGAGATACGGGAATATCCCGTGGTTGAGCATCATAGAAAGCATGTACTCGAGCCTGTCTGACCGGCCACGGGCAATATTCGGTCTCCATCAATTCCTGAAATTCAGCCCACGAAGCAACATGGTCTTTGGGCCCAACGGCCTCCCACCAATCCGTAGCGTCCCCAGTGAGGAAGTACTGGGCAATAGGGACCTTACGGTCCTCGGGACAGTTGGTTGTAACACCCCAAACTAGGCGGATATTACAGTGCCGTAGATCCCCAACTGGGACCCACCAGGCAATTGAAAATGAATGAATTACACAAGATAAATGTAGTACCGAACTACATTATAACAATAATTACTCCGATGAGGAGTTTAGTTACAACACACCAGGACAACACCGAATACTAGTGTATTTTATATGAAGATAAAATACACAACACTGAATGAAACGGAGTATTCAAATGAAAGTCTGCAGCGGAAAATAAAGGACAATAACATGAATAACTGAAAGATCGGGGCCCCCTACTAGTATCACTAGGACTCCTCGCCGTCAACGTGCTCTCCCCGTGCGTTTGCCTAGCCATGACACGAAACAAAATCCCCAAACGGGTCCGCCATAAAGAACAACAATCCTCAAGGGTTGAAAATACACAATCATGATTATATATGAAATTATGAAATATCCTGTCGAAACATACGCAATCAAACATGCTATATGAATCAACTAACAGTACGGCTCAAAGGGTGGCGCCACACTACGCCCGGGATGGAAATGTGTCCGTGCACAAGCCACCAACGATCAATACACGCGTGGTCTTGTACCTAATCAGTCTCACGAAACAATCAATCTCGTGTGCACAGTCCAATGTGAGGCCATCAACCAACACACGACTATAATTTGCCCGACATGAAAATCCTACACATACCAAACGGCACGCCAGTATGACCCGGAATGCCACGATATAACAAAAGTGACATCGAAAATGAATAATGACTCACCGAGGTGGAATGGTAACGAAATAAATGACAGCTCAATGAAAAGATTGGAACCGTCGTTCCTTATGACTGAAACGAATAATTGATAACAACAAGTTTTGATATGATTAATATAATGATGAATGAGTTATGATTATGAATGAACAACAACAAAAGGGATGGATATCCTTTTAACCGAGTAAGAATTAACTTACTCAACAACGATGAAGAATGTCCGTCCACGAACAACGTCCTAATTGAGATATCGGTCGCTCGAACAACCTTGAATAAATATAATTACCAACAATCCGTTCAATATACGAATCAAACACGAATATAACGAACTCAAAACGTCGATACGATTAAACTAAGTCCATAGAGGCATTAAATCAAACACGTTATGACCAAACTCCGATTGTTTACAATCAAACCTCAATATACCAATATCAAATCCCCAAGAAGTGTTTCAAACCAACAAAACATCTCCAATACGATCAATAATCCGTTATGAATATCCAAAACGTGATTATAACAACAATTAGTCGAAAATCCCCAATTCCAACTCGATTTTCAAGGTGTTCTCGAATAATTCCTCAATAATCCAATGAATCCTTATACAAACTCATAATCATATACATATCCCTTCATATAACATGATTATAACGTCCAAAACATCATATCTCAACACAAAATCGAAGTCCAAAGTGTTGAAGGAATTACCTCTTGATGATCCAAGTACTTTAATCCAAAGAACACGCGTTAGATTGATTATCCGGGCTTCACGATCGAAAGGAGATGAAGAAAATCAAACACCCAAATGATTTGTGAAGGAAAACCCTCCCTCAAGCTTACTCTCTCGGTTGAAGGTGAAGAAAAGGGGAAAATGGTGAAATGTTGAAAAAAACGAATTTAAGGGAGTTGATCGTCGCCGGACACGGCCCGTGCCGATCGGCACGGTCGTGTCGCACACCTGGCCGATTGGCCGACAGGACTCGACCGTGTCCTCGCTTGACACCGTCGCGCGCGGAGGGCCTCCCGACAATGACCCGTCCGAGCCGACTCGGCATGACTCGAGCTGCTGCACGACACGGCCGGGCGTGTCAGCGCTTCGCTTATCCGGAAGGGTTCGACTGCCGCGCTGCACGACACGGTCGGGTCTCGAGGCGCACACTTTGGCACTTTCCGACGAGTAAGGCACGGCCGCGTGTCGGACGACACGGCCGAAGTTCGCTCGGCGTGATCGCCAAAACCGAAAATGAGCGTTGAGCTAAACGACCATAACTCTCTCGTCCGGACTCGATTGACTCACCGTTTGAACCATTGGAAAGCTAACTCGATGCTCTATAATATTGCAAGATTTAGAATTTTTGGAGTTACCAAAAATTAATGGTGATCTAACAAAGTCGAACTCATATGAGGAAAGTTGAAACAATGAACAATAACGATACACAACTCGAAGTTTTTCCGAGCGGTGAACACGGTGAAAGAACATGATTAATGAATGATTATAATTGAGTGAAAATCCACGATTGATAATCACCGAATGAAATTCTTGAATGATAATGATGAATTACAACCGGTATTACATACACTTCTTAAAAGAGTTTCGTCCCCGAAACTAGGGTCAAACAACTCGGGATAACACTCCCGCATATTCTCCTCGGTTTCCCAAGTGGCCTCTTCGACTCCGTGACTAGACCACCGAATCTTGACCAAAGGGATCGTCTTGTTCCTCAACCTGCTTGATTCGCCGCTCTAACACTCGTACATGTGACGCTCCTCGCACGAATGCTCATCCGCGATCTCGATTTGGTCGAATCAAGTATGTGACTCGGCGCAATGCACTTCCGCAATCGAGAGATGTGAAACACATTATGAATCCCGCTCAAAGCCGAGGTAAAGCCAATCGATAAGCTAACTCGCCTACTCGATCCAAAATTTCAAACGGTCCAATGAATCTCGACTCAACTTCCCCATTTTCCGAAACGGAAAATACCTCGACTGGGATACCTTGACCAAAACATGGTCACCCATCTCGAACTCTAGTGGTCGACGACTATTTATCGCATATGATTTCCGACTCGAGTCCAACATACGACTCTTGATCAAAGCTACCTTCTCCCGGCTATAAGCATGTCGGGTTCGGTGCCGATTGATTCGACAAGTCATCCCAACACAAAGGAGATCGACAACGACGACCGCAAGTCCTCGTAAGGTGCCATCTTAATGGAGGCATGCCAACTATACCGTACGTGAACTCGATCGCTGGTAGTTGGGCTTCCCAATCGTCCTTCCAATCGAGGACGCATGCCCTCAACATGTCCTCTAATGTCCGAATAGTTCTCTCCGATTGTCCGTCTGACCGAGGATGAAAGGCGATCGAGATTAAGCCGAGTTCCCATAGCACGATGAACTGATTTCCAAAATGTGACACAAACCGTCCGTCACGATCGGAAACGATACTTTTAGGAGTACCGTGAAGCCTCACTATCTCTTTGATGAACAATGGGCCGATCTCTTGGGACTCCACATATCCTTGATTTCAAGGAAATGAGCTAAATTAGTAAAGCGATCCCGCGATCACTCGGATCGTATTTATGCCCCGACGACTCGCCGGCAATTCGTGATGAATTCCATAGAAATGTCTTCCCACTTCCATTCGGAATAGGAGCGGTATCGCATACTCGCCATCGAGGTTCCATCTTGACTTGTTGATGTTAAGCATCTCGAAACAAATTCTGCGACTTCTCGCTTCATATTACTCCATCAGTAATTTTGTTTCATGTCTTTGTACATCTTGCTGGACCCCAGATGAACAGAATAAGGGGTAGCATGAGCTTCTCTCAAAATAGAGTTTTTCAACTCGTCATTCGCCGGTACACACATCCGATTCTTAAATCTCAAAAGTCCATCCTCATGGATCACGAATCCAGGGGCTTTCCCCTGAGGCACATCCTCAAGAATGCGCAACAATGTTGGGTCTGAACCCTGATTCTCCCTGATTGCATCCTCAAGAGATGATGAAATCTCTAACATACAAAGTCGTCCCCGAATGGCCGGGCTGCACTCGATCTCGGGTCTAAGGAATTCCTGTTGGAGCTCCTTCTGAATTGTTAAACGAGCAAGCATCTGCTCCTGAACGGACTTACGACTCAAGGCGTCGGCGACAATGCTCGCCTTGCCCGGGTGGTAAAGGATATCGATATCAAAATCTTTGATTAATTCCAACCACCTTCTCTGTCGCATATTTAACTCCTTCTGAGTAAATATATACATCAACTCTTGTGATTGGTGAAGATCTGACATGTGATGCCATAAAGGTAACGACGCCAAATTTTCAACACGAAAACCACGGTTGCTAGCTCCGTCCGTGGGTTGGATAATTAACCAGCTAATCCGAGGAAACATCGGATTTCCTTAACATCTTTCGGAGGTTGCAAATCTCGGATAGCCTCCGTCTTCGAGGGTCGACACGAACTCTGGCAGATGAAATTACATGCCCGAGAAAGTCACTTCGGACCTCCAGAACTCATATTTGGAAAACCTTCCATAAAGTTGCTCTCGTCTCAACACGTCGAGAACCTGATGAAGATGAACCTCGTATTCCTCTCGGCTATGAGAATAAATCAAAATGTCGTCGATGAAGAAAACAACAAACTGATCCAAAAAGTCGATGAAAACCCGATTCATTAACCCCCATGAATACCACAGGTGCAATAGTTAGCCCGAACGGCATAACTACGAACTCATAATGACCATAGCGTGTATGAAACGCTGTCCTCGCGATATCCGACTCTCGAATCCGCAACTGGTGATATCCAGATCTTAAGTCGATCTTGGAAAATACTGAAGCTCCCTCAAGTTGATCTAAAAGATCATCAATACGAGGTAAAGGATACTACTCTTGATCATTACCCTTTTCAACTCCTGGTAATTAATACACACACGAGACGAGCCATCCTTCTTCTTGACAGATCACACTGGTGCTCCTCACGGGGACACAATCGGTCGGAGATAACCTTTCTCAAACTATTCCTCAAGTTGAATCTTCAACTCCTGCATTCTGGTCGGGGCCATCCGATACGGTGCCTTCGATAAAGGGGACGTACCGGCTCCAACTCACTCCTGAATTCCCATACTCTATGTGAAGGCAACCAGATAACTCGTCGGGAAATACATCGTCAATCGATGACAATGATACCACGATGTATTGAACATTTCGATTGCCCTAGAATGGTCAATCGATAAAAAGAGATACCAATAATGATTGAACAACTCGATTGCCTTAGAAAGGTCAATCGATGAAGATGATACAATGAATGATTGAATAACTCGATTGCCCTAGAAAGGCCAATCAATGAAAATGATACAATGAATGATTGAATGACTCGATTGTCTTAGAAAAGCCAATCGATGGAAATAATACAAGGAATGATTGAATAACTCGATTGTCCTAGAAAGGCCAATCGATGAGAATGATACAATGAATGATTGAATAGTTCGATTGCGGAATTTCTCTGCTTTCGTCATAATAATACTTCTTCTGGAACAACGGGGATTACTTCCCTGAAGCACACATTCAACAACCAACGACGGAAAATAGCGACCAAACGCTAACAAATACTGAGGATAGTATTAAGACGGTTAAACCAACTAATACCGAAATTACATCGTCCTAAGATAAATTCACCACGATTAGGTCCACCAACCAATCGCGGTTACTAAGCTTACTTAGGTATGATTCGAAAATTCTTCCATCGTCGTAGACCGATGGTATGAGATCCACAAGCAATAGGACTATCCCGAAATAAGTCTATTCAAGCATGATTCGAAAATGAATGAATGCGGTGTACCAAAGATCAAAAGGTACACACAAGTTGAAATAAAATTACGAGTATACCCGAAATCGTTCGGGCCACCAGATCGTCGATCCTCCTCATCATATGAATCTGGGACTTGCCGGTCCCGAACCGGACGCTCCTGTCTGATAAATACGAGCTCCAACTCTATTTGTTTCCATTGCCTTAAACGACGATGACAAAGCGATGATTCTCAAACGCCGTTGCTTCGGGCTCGAGATGCCACCGAGCCGACTGAGTCCTTTCGGCAAAAACGGGCCTTATGCCCAAAATTCCCACAATTATAGCACGTGATAGACGGTTTAGACACTCGGCTGAAATGACCCGGCGTTCCACAATTGAAACAGTGATGGCCGAATCGCCGCCGGGAATGAGATCCCGCACGATTATGCGCCGTAGAAGGTCGCTCGAAACGATAGGGCTCACGGGGCTTCTTGAAGGTTGGTGACCGCCTTTGGGTTGATTACGCTTCGTTGATTTCTTCTCGAAAGATGAAGGTTGTTGTTCAGACTTTCCTTAGCGTACTGCCTCATACGGGAGAGTTCTCTCGATTAATCCATGAGTGGCGCAATGATGATTGAGCAACCGCACATGGGTCATCATGGCTCGCATAAAAGTGAGTGGATCAACCCGAACATCTTCTCGGTCGAGCCGAGTCTGGGCACGATTTCCCGCAGTGATTATTTCTCGGGTTTCGGTCCGCACCGCGTCTCTCCCGTGCATCTCGACACTCTCTCCATATCAAGTAGGAAGGTCGCATAATGATTATATTTCCCGCATGATTAGCACGTTATGATTATGTCATGAGATGATGAAAATGAGTATACATGCTCTAACTTAGTGATTATATGAATGATTTATCAAGTTAAATGATTATCCGATGAAATTCTTGAAATGATTATCTTGAATAACTTAACAAGATTGATAATATGATCATCTAGATTGACAACCGAGTAATGAAATGAATTGAGTAATTAATGAGTTAACATGATCGTCCCGATTATTAATCGAGTAATGAAATGAATTAAGTGATTGATGAGTTAATATGATCGTCCCGATCATAATGAATGATGATGTTTGAGGATTGTTAAATGATGAATGATGAATGAATGACTATTGCCGTAAATTATACCATGGCATTAGAAGTCTTCTGATTCTTTCGGTCTCGATTGGCTCGGCATTCGCACAGTGTCACACGTGACGCGAAAGTCCAATGATACTAGTCCGATGACGATGATTTCAAATGAGACATGACTTGGAGGGTAGTATTCAAAACCACGCTCCGATACCAACTCAGTAACACCCCAAACTAGGCGGATATTACAAAGGCCAGATCCCCAACCGGGACCCACCAGTGCAAATGAAAATGAATGAATTACACAAGATAAATGTAGTACCGAACTACATTACAACAATAATTACTCCGATGAGGAGTTTAGTTACAACACACCAGACAACATCGAATACTAGTGTATTTTATATGAAGATAAAATACACAACACCGAATGAAACGAGTAGTCAAATGAAAGTCTCAATGGAAAATAAAGGACAATAACATGAATAACTGAAAGATCGGGGCCCCTACTAGTATCACTAGGACTCCTCGCCGTCAACGTGCTCTCCCCGTGCGTTTGCCTGGCCATGACCTGAAAAACAAAATCCCCAAACGGGGTCAGTTACAAAGAACAACAATCCTCAAGGGTTGAAAATACACAATCATGATTATATCTGAAATTATGAAATATCCTGTCGAAACATACGCAATCAAACATGCTATATGAATCAACTAACAGTACGGCTCAAAGGGTGGCGCCACACTACGCCCGGGATGGAAATGTGTCCGTGCACAATCCACCAACGATCAATACACGCGTGGTCTTGTACCTAATCAGTCTCACGAAACAATCAATCTCGTGTGCACAGACCAATGTGAGGCCATCCTCCAACACACGACTATATTGTGACCGAAATGAAAATCCTACACATACCAACCGCACGCCAAGATGACTCGAATGCCACGATATAACTATAGTGTAATCGAAAATGTATAATGACTCACCGAGGTGGTTTGGTAACGAACTAAATGGCACTCAATGAAATGATTGGAACCGCTGCTCCTTATGATCAAACGATTAATTGATAACAACAAGTTTTGATATGATTAATATAATGATGAATGAGTTATGATTATGAATGAACAACAACAAAAGGGATGGATATCCTTTTAACCGAGTAAGAATTAACTTACTCAACAACGATGAAGAATGTCCGTCCACGAACAACGCCCTAATTGAGATATCGGCCGCTCGAACAACCTTGAATAAATATAATTACCAACAATCCGCTCAATATACGAATCAAACATGAATATAACGAACTCAAAACGCCGATACGATTAAACTAAGTCCATAGAGGCATTAAATCAAACACGTTATGACTCAAACTCCGATTGTTACAATCAAACCTCAATATACGAATATCAAATTTCCCAAGAAGTGTTTCTAACCAACATAACTTCTCGAATTCGATCTATAATCCATTATGAATATCCAAAACGTGATGATAACAACAATTAGTCGAAAATCCCCAATTCCAACTCGATTTTCAAGGTGTTCTCGAATAATTCCTCAATAATCCAATGAATCCTTATACAAACTCATAATCATATACATATCCCTTCATATAACATGATTATAACGTCCAAAACATCATATCTCAACACAAAATCGAAGTCCAAAGTGTTGAAGGAATTACCTCTTGATGATCCAAGTACTTTAATCCAAGAACACGCGTTAGATTGATTATCCGGGCTTCACGATCGAAAGGAGATGAAGAAAATCAAACACCCAAATGATTTGTGAAGGAAAACCCTCCTCAAGCTTACTCTCTCGGTTGAAGGTGAAGAAAAGGGGAAAATGGCTGAAATGCTGAAAAAACGAATTTAAGGGAGTCGATCGCCGGACACGGCCGCGGCCGATCGGCACGGCCGTGTCGCACACCGGCCGATTGGCCGACAGGACTCGACCGTGTCCCGCTTGACACGGTCGCGGCGCGAGGGCCTCCCGACGATGACCCGTCCGACAAATGACTCGGCATGACTCGATCCGGCAAGACGACACGGCCGGCGTGTCGGCACGCTCGGCTTATCCGGAAGGGTTCGACTCGGCCGTGCGCTGACGACACGGTCGGGTCCTGAGGCGTACACTTCGCACTTTCCGGACGAGTACGGCATGGGCCGTGTCGGACGACACGCCGAGTTCGTCGGCAAAGGATCGCAAAATCAAAAATGAGCGGTTGAGCTAAAACGACCATAACTCTCTCGTCCGGACTCCGATTGACTCACCGTTTGAACCATTGGAAATCTAACTCGATGCTCTATAATATTGCAAAGATTTAGAATTTTTGGAGTTACCAAAAATTAATGGTGTTCTAACAAATTCGAACTCATATGAGGAAAGTTGAAACAATGAACAATAACGATACACAACTCGAAGTTTTTCCGAACGGTGAACACGGTGAAAGAACATGATTAGTGAATGATTATAATTGAGTGAAAATCCACAGAGTGACAATCACCGAATGAAATTACTGAATGATAATGACTGAATTACAACCGGGTATTACAGTAGCAGTGAAGACTTTAGATATCTCCTTGATCCACCCTTCCCAGCCAATCGGGTCTGAAGATCCCAAAAACTGAGGAGGATGCATCTTGATGACATCTTGGAGCCAACGGTCTGCTCCCCCCGATTAGCATGGGCCTGATCCGGGTTCTGAACCGCCTGAGCTATCGCCGCCATTTGGTTCACCATTTGCTGCATAACGGCCGCAATACCAAGGTCGCCGCGCTCCTGAGAAGAAGCATGATTGTGACGGTCACCGGTACTGCCGGGTCCCGAAGACTGCGACGTGGCCGCCCCACCGGCTGCCCCACGTCCTCGGCCGCGTCCACAACCACGTCCACGACCACGACCTCTTCCAGCATCCATACTGATGTTAAATAAGTAGCAAAAGCCATTACGATGGTGAGTACGAGAAGAGAAACAATCACAATCGAGAATGAAAGGTGCAATACAAGGAAACAAGGAATAAGGTTAGGAAAAACTCACGGACACTGGTAGTACCGGAATCATGGCAGCGTGATGATGATGTGCAAAACAAAACACAACAAGATCCAGTAAACCGACAAGCCTAGGTATCCATAAACCTAGAGCTCCGATACCATTTTCTGTAACACCCCCAAGATATTCGAGGTATATTACAGGGCCGTGAATCCCTATATGGGACCCACCAGGCTGAACAACATCATACTCATCGACTCAGAGAAATGACAAAATAACGCCTCGTCATAAAGACGCAAAACAGAATAATCTACCCGGTTCAACCAGTCAAACATAACACCATCATCCAACACAAACATAATAGACAACAATACAATCCGGACGAACAAGAACTCTTAAGTACTCGAGTACTACTATTAGTTCAAAAACCACAAATGGTGAAAAGATAGAAGACACTAAGACATCACTCGTGCACAATCATCACGCACGGCCATCATCCACATACTGGTCCAGCGCCCGCTCGTCTCGATGAACCTGACCTGAAATTTATAAATCGAATTTCCCCAAAACGGGTCCCCAGAGGGGTTAGCAATTACGCTAGTACAAGTAACCAAATGGACAGCTTACATCTTACACATATAGTAAATGCATGCAATCAAGAAAACATAGTTCCAAAACACTCATTTCCGGAAATGCCATAATCAAATCACATTTGTAAAAATGCACCACAATTAACCACGGACCCACAGCTTCGTGGATCCCTACCGAGACCCCGTCGGATCTAACCCGTAGTGGTTAAAAGCAACTCGTGGTTCCACAGCTTCGTGGAGCCCTACCGAGACCCCGTCGGATCTAACCCGTAGTGAGTATACACATACACACACAATTCCCATACAATACTACTATGTCAAGATCGTAAGTTCATAAGGATACTTGCCTCGATTAATAGATGGTGACACGAACGGAATGGAAGAATCAAGCACGACCGCGAGGAACCGACGATTGAACCTAACGATTCGAATAACACAATCACAACCACTCCTAAACGACTACGGAAATGGAATACACCCGAAAACCCGCCTACGATTCATGTATATTTGTATAAAAATAACGAGGGCGGACCACAACCAAACCCTCCCAATTTCGCAAAACTATGAAAATATACCATGAATCCATAGGAAAACTAATGATATCAACAAGATTAATCATATTCATCATGAATCCACGAACAAAACGGAACGAATCGGAAGAAAATCCCAAAACCCCCAAATTATCCAAAAGTAGGGTTCTAAGAGATTTACCTTGGATTAGGATGAAAGATTCGTGTTGATATTGTTATGATACACCAAGAACTCAAGAAAGATGTTGGATGAGATGATTGGAGGAAGAAATCGCCAAGAAAATCGCCCGGAATCGCCTTAGCCGCGGAGAGGAGGAAGAAATGAGAAATTATATTCATCTCGGTCAACTCCCTGGTTTACATAGCTAGGGAGTGTTAGCGCGCGCTAATCCTCAAGGTTAGCGTGCGCTAACGGGATAAAACTACAGGCCATACAGTTAGCGTCCCAGTCGAGTAGCCAGATTTCTGGCAGTTAGCGTGCGCTACTCGAAACGTGGCATGCGCTAATAATCTCTCGGTAGCGCGCACTATCGACCAATATCGTGCGCTACCTGGACATCATCCGAGTCCAGAGGCAATTGTCCAGTACACACCTGATCCAGTTAGCGCGCGCTATTCACCAAACGTAGCGTGCGCTAAAGTATATCAGTAGCGCGCGCTATCAATCAATAACGTGCGCTACCTGGGCAACAGATTGAGCCCAGTAACAAACTGTCCAGCACTGGACTCTCACGCTAGCGCACGCTACCAGGCATCTCAGTGTGCACTAGCCCCCAACATTAGCGTGCGCTAGACGACGTAGCGTACGCTAATCTGCCAGTCCGGAGGGCTGGAATTAACACTGCCACTCCCAGGGCTTGCTCTCTAGCGCGCGCTATGAAGCAGTCGTAGCGTGCGCTACTAAGGGACCTCTAGCGTGCGCTATGCAGCAAAGATATCGTGCGCTAGATACGAAGCATAAATGGTCCAAAACGCTGGAATATGAACGAAACATCAAACGGAATATCTCAAAACGCGTCATAACATAGAATGGATCCACAGCAACCCCGAAACGGCGGTTCCACACAACAATTACGAGAATCAGATCAATACATGACTGAAAAGATACGCTGAAAGATACACGAGGGCCACTACAACCGAGAAATACACCGAAAATGAAAATACAAGGGACGGAAAAAATGCGGATATTACATATACCATGATAACGCGTGAGGTATATGCGTAACTACATTCTCACCCTTACATCGACTAAATTAGAGAGTAGAGTTCTAATACTTATATAAATTTTAACGCGATAATCATATAATATTATCCATTTTGGGTTGGAGATTTGGTGAATCGCCCATTCCACTTGCTGGTCAATCGAACCTTTCCATTCGTTGGACTACCAGTTAAGTACTTGATCGTATATATGTATTATATTGCGATTGAATCATATAATGATGCTTCTGAAAAGTGAAAATGATATTTTTGAAAAACTCTACCAATGTCATGAAACTGTGTTTTGTGGTCGAGTAAAGTCGGGGATTACCCTGACGAGGGATCTGGGATACGATGGGGTGCGAACCTTGTATCACTCGATGGGTCGAGTAAAGATGAGGGCTCTGGGGTACGTTGGGGGTGCGAACCACGTATCAATTGATGGGTTATACAATAGGGGACTGCCCTGACGAGGGCTCTAAGATATGATGGGGTGTCAACCTCGTATCAGTATAGCCCCTGTGGTTATTGAAATGTAATATACATATTATTCCGGAATAATATGTTGGGAATAGTGCCCTAGGGCATTCGATGTGCCTAGATTTGTAGTTGTCACATTTAAATAAAGTTATTTGATAGCATTTATTTCTCGTTGATTATTATAATGTGTCCATGTTTTAATATTATAATAATTGAATAATAGTTATTCACGAATAATAATATTATTCAAATGTCCCTGGTACAATCGCGTTGAGTAGAGACCCAAGTGATTAATATACTAGTATAAGTTTGATTGATAATCATCGGATGATTATGCGTATGGTACGAAACAATCTTATGGGTATTGGTTGGAGAACTAATACTGGATAGACCCGCATTGAGATCACTGCATGGAAATGTCGTAAGTGAATCTCAATATAACAGTATGTCAATAAGTCATTGACCCTGAGATTATCATAGACTCCAACAAGATAACTGTTATGCCTTGACGTAATCCAACATCATCTGAAACATGGTGATCATAATGGTTAGCGACCGGATTAGTGGGAGTCATGTAGAGGGCAATGAATAATCAAGATGTGGATTTGTCCCTCTCTTTAGTGAGAGAGATATCTGCTGGGCCCCTCAATAAGTAGGACTAAAGGAAATGCATGGCCATGCTCAAATGAAGAGTCATTTGATTCAATCTGTCTACTTAAGATCGATAAAGCATTTGAACATAAATAAGTATTGACTATTAAATTATATTATTTGGGTAATCATAATGTCTTGCTAGAGGCCAATTATGATTTATTATTTAATAAGGTATTAAATAATTGCCAACATAATATAAGCCTTTTGGATCACACGTACGACAATTATAGACAAGTAGGAATAAATATCAATTGGGATTAATAAATATAATATTGGATATTATATTTATGAGGAAATTAAATAATAAGTAATATATATAATATTGGATATTATATATATTGCATTATTTAATAACATGAGGGGTAACTAAGCAAATACTAGATTCTTGAAACTAGGGTCACTTAGTATAAATAGGGAGTCTATGACAAGGATTTGTCACAAGAAGACATACACGTAAAAAAATCGCCGCCATTCTCAAGAAGAAAGAAAAATCGGCCTAACCTCCAACTATAGGAAAACAAAGTCAGTCGATCTGGTCTTCTTCCTTTAGTTGATCTTGATCAATAGCACAATCCTTCTAGTAAGAAATTTGTGTTGTACTATTTATCAATATTATTCGTAAGGATCTAGCAATCCGGCTTGTGGAATTGTTCGTGTGTGGATCACCCAAAGAGGATGGAGATATTCATGTGCTTCTAGTCTGGATCTAGATCTGTTCGATTAATCCTTTAATCAAACAATTAAATTACTACATGAGATCCTAAATTGGGTTTTCATATTTATTGTTCCGCTGCGTTTTTACTGCTGATTTATGTATTTGATGCATGGAAAACCCAACATAATGACGTGACATGGTACTACTTATGCTTTTGATTATGATGATGATGTTGATGTATCTTCGCACATTATACATATTCATGTTATCATCGTACTTGCACCGGCTATCTTCGGACATTATTCTACTGATTGCCTTGACGTTTTTTTCATATTAAGGTATGTTGATGCTATCTCCAACCTTGAATTCGTGTTCTTAAGAATGTTATGAACATGCTACTGAGATTATTAGATTCCATTGCTGACTTACTTGACCGAACACCATGTTTAAGGAAGTTGAAATGATTATGCTTAGGTTTACCATTATTAAGAGCATTATAGTCCGAGCCTTGTTATATTGAACAAGTAAGGAGAAGTTTTCTGGGATTGTAAACTTACATTGGATAATGTTTTTGAAATGATCAAGACTTGTTATTATCATCACCTAGAATCAAAATGTTCAAGAAGATGAATTCTAGGAGTTTCACCAAGAACATTTCGTATTTTCATAAGAGGTGTTTGATTAGATAAACTTCGATATATTCTTGGTTAGAATGGATTGATTATGTTAAGGATAATCGAATTGAACCTAGAACACGGTTGTTTCATCTTCCTTCGAAAATGTGTTAGTATTAGTTTGATCATACCTTTGATACGAGCTATATGAATGACCGAACCATGAATGAAGATTGAAGTATAGAATTATATCGGTTTGATGAATAACATTGAAATCGTAGACACCAGCATTTGTACCTCAATGTGTTCATAAGCATAACGTACGTTAAGTATCATGCTTTACGTACGTTATGGCATCAAGTGAGACAAGTCGTCTGATCAGAGAACTTTGTCAAATACCAGCTTAGCGTACGTTAGGCATAGGAGCTTACGTACGTTAAGGCATTAGGTGAGACAAGTCGTTTAATCAGAGAACTTTGTCAAATACCAGCTTAGCGTATGTTAGGCATAGGAGCTTACGTACGATAAGGCATCAGGTGAGACAAGTTGTCTGATCAGAGAACCTTGTCAAGTACAAGCTTAGAGTACATTAGGCATAGGAGCTTACGTATGCTAAGGCACAGATTTAACGTACGTTACATTTAGTATATAACGTCCGTTATGAAGAGAATCAGATAGGATCCGTAGTATCGGCAACTTTCGGCCATAGTTTAGGATGTTAGATTTTTGTGCGTTTAAATTGTTACATAAGTTGAGTTGTCGTTATTTTCCCAATTTGTTCAAGGTTCATGGTTTGCGAACGATTAGTCGGAGGAGTGGTCTTCGAGTTTGTTGGAGTTGATGGAGTATTTATCTCTTGCCACCTTTCTAAGGCAAGTACCTTAATTACATTTATTCGTATTGATGTCGATTATGGTGATTGTTGTATTGTGTATATGTGTTGCGATTGTTTGTCCACCATGCGTTGGTCCGATGGGATCATCATGGATAGCTGTGTGCGCTGGATCGTTGGACAGGTATTGTAACACCCCCAATCTGCTCAGGGATATTACACGCCGTAGAACCTTTCCTCAAGGATCTACCAGGCTAGTAACAACATTGGACATCTCAACAATGCCTTTAAGGCTAAAATGACTCAGTAGACCGATTTGGTCTTTCAATAAATACATACAACTCAATCACAATACATGCCCCACATAGGGGTCGAATATAACACACTCCCGTACAACGGGGAAAGAATACTGCAGCGGAAATAAAATACAACTAAACCAATACAACATCAAACGGTTCCTCATGTGATTAGTATCGTTCATCTTTCATCATCTTTCATGCCGACCATGTGCTATACTCCCCAAAACCTGAATGCAATACAGACATCCACCCCCAATTACTCGGGGGTTAGCAAAATTCCACTATTTTGCTAGTGCAAGTACAAAGTGCAAAATGCGAGTCATACAATTCAAGTTCCAAGAATAATAATAATCAGGACTCCTCGGATATTCCAACACAATGAAAATACTTCCCGAAGCAAGAGTTTGGGTAAAACGTTCCAAAACCGAAAGATCACCATTCAAGAGAAACAATTTACAAAATGCTTTAATAAGCCTTGAGGAGTTTTAGCAGAAAACAATTTAGGATTATCGAATCCTTCTCTTTCCAAAAATCAACAGGGGTCACAGCCCAAAGGATTTATTTTTACAAATAAAACTAACGACAATTCCCAGGGTTAAAACCCACGACACATGTCCCGGACAGACATAAAATCAACACAACATAATCACCCAAGATACGCAAATCTTGGTCACACAAATACAACACCGACTCATGAATCCAGAGTGAAGTCATAGATTCCCTCGAGGCCTAAACGGACCCTCCCGAGGTGAGTAAAACACATTCACAAATCACATACTCAAACTTGTGAATCCAAAGTGAAGTCATAGATTCCCTCGAGGACTCAACGGACCCTCCCAAGGTGAGTAAAACACATCCACAATCATATACACACCAGCGTGAACACTTGTCACGGCATCTCACGGTTGGATCAATCACTTGTTGTATCCTGACCATATGATCACATGCCATATGTCACCGTAGGTATTCTTTTGCGCTCACGGTTGGATCAATCACTTGTTGCATCCTGACCACATGATCACAAGCCATGTGTCACCGTAGTTTTTCTTAGGCTCTCACGGTTGGATCAATCGTTTGTTGCATCCTGACCACATTATCGCATGCCATGTGTCACCGTAAGCCCCACCCACATTCACACATTCACACACATAGCACAATACAACAAAGATATCTAAACAATTCACCCAGAGGCATCAAACACTTAGCAAAACACAACGTCAAACCACAACGCACCGAAATGAGGCAATATACGTACACACGCATTATCAAGCGCAGCATCAACACCAACCATATCCATTGGATTCACATAATCGTTTACGAAACATATCAATCACAAAATACACACAGTTTTGAAATTGAGCCTTTAACGAGGCTAACTGAATATTTTGAAATTTCATTTCAAACAACCAAACAAACACATTTAGACGATCACCGATCATCATATCCACAAAACAAGAATTGTATGAACAAGGTACTTGCCTCAAAACCACAATCGCAACGAGACGACGGGTGGGATGCGGTCGAACAGCCCCGAACCCCCGAACACTATCAGGAACTCGATTGCACCATGAGTACTACGAGAATAACACCACACGAATATTCAATCACCAAACGGGATTCGACTCGGAATCCTCGAGCACCTATAATCCTCCGGAAGGAACAATAAAAACAATGAAGATACGATTACAATGAGAATCAAGGTCAAAAACAACGGAAATCCCACCAAACTAACGAAAGGAAACTCATTGGGACATTTAGTCGAACACTCAATGTTCGATTACTCCCAAGAACACTCGAATCACCAATCGAGTTGAACAAACTCGAAATATGGATATACAACCAAAACAACACGATTATTAATGCTCAATAACATCAACCGATTCATCAAAATCAGACGAACAATGAAAATCAAGAAGGAAATCTCAATAGTCAATCCTAGGAGATTTCAAGAAATTACCTCGATCCGACGAAGAACAAGGATTAGATGTTGTTATTGTAATACCCGGTTGTAATTCAGTAATTATCATTCAGTATTTATCATTCAGTAATTGATACTCAGTAATTTCACTCATTATTGATCATTTGTCATTCATATTCAATCATGGTATTCATCATTCAGAGTAATTGTATCGTGTATCAATCGTCATTCATCACTAATCTAATTGGAGTTTCGTGCCGTGTTTATCATCGTTGTCATTTTCGTTGTGGGCTGTGCGTGAGGAGTAGCGCACGCTACGTACTCTTTTTAGCGTACGCTAATTGAGTACAGGTAGCGCATGCTACCACTCAGCATTAGCGCACGCTAATGTTACCCTGGTTGCAGTCCAGAAGGTACTGGACTGCAGGTGAGTTATATGTAGCGCACGCTACGAGTGGTAAGTAGCGCGCGCTAGTGGGTTGTAGTAGCGCACGCTAAATATGTGGAGTAGCGCGCGCTAAGGACGGATCAGGTTGAGTCCAGTGGCTACTGGACTGCACTGGATTAATTCATAGCGCATGCTATGAGTGATATTTAGCGTACGCAATCGATATTATAGCGCACACTAAATATTGGGTGTAGCGCACGCTACCGAGGTCAGATCAGAGGACAGACGGTTTCTGGATTCCAGTACTCGGCATCACATAATTCGTTAGCGCACGCTAACAATGGGTATTAACGCACGCTAGTGGCATGGCCGTAGCGCACGCTACAAAAAGGTACGTAGCGCGCGCTACCGTGTTCGGACAGTGGGTACTGGACTACCCAAATTACCCGTTAGCGCACGCTACGCACAAGGGCTAGCGCATGCTAACCTGGAGTGGCTATATATTGGACAGTTAGCCTGAGTTCGTCATTTTATCATCCTTTCTCATTCCCTCATCGGTTTCGGGCGATTTCGGGCATTTTGGAGAGTTCTCTTCGAGCTTCTATCACCCATCATCATCTTCAAGTCTTTGAGTTGGATTATCATCACTTTATCATCTCCTTAACATCGAATCAAAGGTATTAATCTCTTGGATCTAGAATTTCGGATTTTTGGGTTTTTCCTTCCGATTTCTTCGTAAGCTTGATTATCATTGGAATATGTTAGATATGGATTATCTACCTTGGATAAGTATATTCTTACGGATTTAATGGTTATTTTCGGAATTATTTCAAGAACCCTTGGGGTTGACTTCGGTTAATTGGGGATTTTCCGATTGATGTAGTTATAATCTCGAATTGTGGATTCCTAATGGATTATTGATATCATTGAAGTGTTTTGTTAGTTCGATATACTCATTTTGGTGTTGGTTTCGATATATTCGGATCGATATTTTCAAGTCGTGGTTGGTTACGTATTCGTTAGAATGCCCCTATGAGTTGATTATCGTTGTTTCGACCTTTGGGTTAGTCGTGTTTTGTTGCTTGATACGTGTATTGAACGGTTGTTGGTAATTATTGTTATTCAAGGTTGTTCGAGCGACCGATATTTCACTTAGGACGTTGTTCGTGGACGGACATTCTTCATCGGTATTGTGTAAGTTGATTCTTACTCGGTTAAAAGGATATTCATTCCTTTTGTTGTTGATCATTCATAATCATATCTCATTTACCATTGTATTAATCATTTCGAGACTTGTAATTGTCGGATAATCATTTCATTAGCGAGGAACGGCGGTTCCAATCATTTCATTGAAAACTATCAATCACTTCATTATCACTTTCATATTGGTGAGTCATTCTTGACTTTGTCGGATTATTATTATTCATTGATATTCATTATGGTCATTCTTGTTCATATGACCTTCTGGGTTCATATTGCGTGGCCGGGTGCGGATGTGTGGAATTTTTAGTCGGGGACATGATGGCCATGTATTGGGAGTGATACATTGGACTGTGCACACGGTAATGATTACCTCCGTGAGACTAATTAGGTACAAGGACGGGTGGGTCCGGTCATCCATCTTGTACACTTGCACAGAACACTACGGGCGTACTATGATGCTCCTCTTCAGCGTAATTCATAACTAAGGATATTTCATAACTTCAGTTAAATCATGTTTGTGTATTTTCAACCCTTGAGGATTGTTGTTCGTAAATCGGCCTTACCGGGGATTTTGTTTTCAGGTCACGGCAAGGCAAAGGCACGGGAAGAGCATGTTGACGGCGACGAGTCCCAGTGATACTAGTAGGGGGCCCCAGTCATTCCGTTTTTTTCAGTCATTTCAGTCATTTCCGTCATTTGTATTTTCCGCTGCAAATTCCGTTTGAGATGTTTATTTGTTCAGGGTGGTGTATTTTATCTCCATATAAAATATACTAGTATTCTGTTTTGTCCTGGTGTAATGTACTTAAACTCCCCATCGGAGTACTTGGTAATATAATGTGGTTCGGTACTACAATTATATTATTTAATTCATCATTTTCATTTGCCTGGTGGGTCCTAAATCGGGATTCACTGACCGTAATATCCGCTTAGTTTGGGGTGTTACAGAGTTGGTATCGGAGAGTGGTTTTGAATACTACCCTCCAAGTCATGTCTCATTTGAAATCATCGTCATCGGACTAGTATCATTGGACTTTCGCGTCGCGTGTGACCTGTGCAAATGCCGAGCCAATCAGACCAAGAACTGTAAGATTTCTAACGCCATGGTATAATTTCTGGCAAGAATCATTCATTCATAATTCATCAGTTAACAATCCTCAACCATCATTTTCTTTGACCAGGACGGTCATGTTAACTCGTTAATCACTCAATTCATTTCATTATTCAGTTGTTGATCAGGAAGATCAAATCATTAATCATGTTAACTTGTTCAAGATAATCATGTCACCTCAGTTAATCACTCATGTAATCACTGTGTTAGAGCGCGTATGCTCATTTTCATCATCTCATGTCATAATCATAACGTGATATTCATGCGGGAAATATAATCATCATGTGACATTCCTACTTCAGTATGGAGAGGGCAAGAAGAGGACGTGGAGGACGAGGCCGTGGAGCGGGCCGAATCCCGAGAGCTCGTGTGAATACACGTGCAAATGCGAGAAATAATGCTAATTCATCGAGCAGCGACGCTGCCACTCATTCACCTGGACGCGATCATTCACTATCGGGGAGTCGTACCCGGGACACGGCTCAGTCAGAGGGTGTCCGGGTTGACCCACTCGCTTTCATGCAGGGCATGATGGCCCAAATAACCCAGATGGCACAGCTGATGGAGACGATGCATAACTCCGTCAATCATAATCAACGGGCTCCTCCGCCGCCACCTCAGAGGCAAGAGAGGAATGTGAGTAATATCATCAGCGATATCTCTCGCCAGAGGCCACCTACTTTTGAGGGCTCGTCTGAGCCGGCAGATATCATTCATTGGCTCGAGCATTTCGAGAAGTTGTTTGCTATGGTAGAGTGTCCCGAAGGACACAAAGTTTCTGTTGCGGCTTACTACCTGGGTAAGAGCGCTCATTCTTCGTGGTTGTCGTTGAAGCCCACCGAAGGATCATGTACTTGGGATCAGTTCAAGACTCTCATTATGGAGAGGTATTATCTAGCCCCACTCAGGGAGGCTAAGCTATCAGAATTACTCACCCCCGACCCCTCAGCAGACGAGGATGTTCTCGCCATTGCCGAGAAGTTTCAGGAACTTCTTCTGTTCGCCTCATCTATCATTCATTCCGAGGCAGATAAGATTAAGTATTTCAGTAAGAGACTGAAACCCCGTATGAGACTTCAGTTGCTTAATCATAATTGCACCACGTTGGCTGAATTCATTGAGAAAGATCTTACCTATGAGCTTACTGCTAAGGAGATTGCTAAGCAGCAACCTTCGTCTGCTAGCAAGAAAACGAAGAATCGTAACCAGTCTGAAGGCGGTCAGACAACCTTCAAGAAACCCCGTGCGGGCTCTGCTTTTTCTGAGCGACCTCCTGTGTCGTCTAAACCCGCAGAATCTCAGTCACGAGCAGCCAATTCGGCCATCACCTGTTATAACTGTGGGGATCTTGGTCATGTCAACACCAAGTGTCCGAGACAGTCTGTCACGTGTCATAACGGTGGAATTGTGGGGCATTAGGCCCGTTTTTGCCGTAGGGACTCCAAACCTACTCAGACTTCATCTCAGGCCCCGAAGCAGTCAGCCGTTCAGAATCAGGCCACGCAATCAGCATCGTTTAAAACGACAGGAGCGACAAAAGGTAGAGCTTTTAGCCATCAGACGGGAGCGTCTGGTGCCGGGACTAGCAAGCCCCGGATTTATGAGATGAAGAAGACCGATGATCCCGAGGCCCGAATGATCTCAGGTACACTCGTTATTATATCTCAACCTATGTGTACCCTTTTTGATACTGGTGCATCACATTCATTCATTTCCGAGTCATGTTTGAGTAGACTACTTCTGGGTAGTGCTACTAGTTGTGAGCCTTATGTCATTGGTCTACTTGATGGTAGACGAATTATCGGTAATCGGGAGATTCAGGATTGTCCGATTCAGTTTCATGGTCGTGTATGGCCAGCAGACCTTATCATGGTAGATTTGCCGAGAGACGACGTCATCTTGGGTATTGATTTGATGGATCGTCATGATGCCATCATTAGTGTCTGTAAGCGTTTGATCACTATCATTTCAGACGATGGGGTTGAATGTGTGTTTCAGGGAGGTAATCCCGGCTGTTCTGGTAAGGTCATTAATTTGATGAAAGCAGTAAGATTACTCAATCAGGGATGTGTTGGTTATTGGTGCTATATGGCCAAAACTGAGAAATCATCAGTAATGTTGATGGATATTCTGGTAGTGAGGGAATATGCCGATGTTTTTCCAGACGAGTTACCTGGTTTGCCTCCACAGAGGGATGTGGAATTCACGATTGAGTTGGAGCCTGGTACGTCCCCGATATCGAAGGCACCGTACCGGATGGCCCCGACCGGAATGCAGGAATTAAAGAACCAACTCGAGGAGTTGTTCGAGAAGGGTTATATTCGACCAAGTGCGTCCCCATGGGGAGCACCAGTGTTATTTGTCAAGAAGAAGGATGGTTCTTTTCGCTTGTGTATCGATTATCGGGAGTTGAACAGGGTGACAATCAAGAATAAGTATCCCTTACCCCGTATTGATGATCTCTTAGATCAACTCCAGGGAGCTTCAGTATTTTCCAAGATCGACTTAAGATCTGGATATCATCAGTTGCGGATTCGAGAGTCGGATATCGCGAGGACGGCGTTTCGAACACGCTATGGTCATTATGAGTTTGTGGTTATGCCGTTCGGATTGACTAACGCACCTGCGGTATTCATGGAGTTAATGAATCGGGTTTTCATCGACTTTTTGGATCAATTTGTTGTTGTCTTCATCGATGACATTTTGATTTATTCTCGTGACCGAGAGGAACACGAGTTTCACCTTCATCAAGTACTCGACATGTTGAGACGAGAACAACTTTATGGGAACTCATCTTAATCTCAGTACCGCTTTTCATCCTCAGTCCGACGGGCAATCAGAGAGGACTATTCAGAAATTAGAGGACATGTTGAGGGCATGCATCCTCGATTGGAAAGACGTTTGGGAGGCCCAACTACCATTGATCGAGTTCACGTATAATAATAGTTGGCATGCTTCGATCAAGATGGCACCTTACGAGGCCTTGTATGGTCGTCGTTGTCGATCTCCGTTGTGTTGGGACGACTAATCAGAATCAATCGGCACCAAGCCCGATATGCTTATAGCCGCCCGTGAGAAGGTAGCTTTGATCATAAGTCGTTTGTTGACCGCTCAGAGTCGACAGAAATCATATGCAGATAACCGTTGTCGACCATTAGAGTTCGAGGCTGGTGACCATGTATTGGTCAAGGTATCCCCGAGTCGTGGTATCTTCCGTTTTGGGAAGAGGGGAAAGTTGAGTCCGAGATTCATTGGACCGTTCGAGATTTTGGATCGAGTAGGCGAGTTAGCTTATCGATTGGCTTTACCTCCGGCGTTAAGCCGAATTCATAATGTGTTTCACGTCTCTCAGTTGCGGAAGTATGTTGCCGACCTGAGTCACATACTTCAGTTCGATGAAATCGAGATCGCCGATGATCATTCATATGAGGAGCGTCCTATACGAGTTTTAGAGCGGCGAATCAAGCAGTTGAGGAATAAGACGATTCCTTTGGTTAAAATTCAGTGGTCTAGACACGGAGTCGAAGAGGCTACGTGGGAAACCGAGGATAGTATGCGGGAGGGTTATCCCGAGTTGTTTGACCCTTAGTTTCGGGGACGAAACTCTTTTAAGGGGGGGTGTATGTAATACCCGGTTGTAATTCAATAATTATCATTCAGTATTTATCATTCAGTAATTGATACTCAGTAATTTCACTCATTATTGATCATTTTTCATTCATATTCAATCATGGTATTCATCATTCAGAGTAATTGTATCGTGTATCAATCGTCATTCATCACTAATCTACTTGGAGTTTCGTGCCGTGTTTATCATCGTTGTCATTTTTGTTGTGGGCTGTGCGTGAGGAGTAGCGCACGCTACGTACTCTTTTTAGCGTACGCTAATTTAGTACAGGTAGCGCACGTTACCACTCAGCATTAGCGCACGCTAATGTTGCCCTGGTTGCAGTCCAGAAGGTACTGGACTGCAGGTGAGTTATATGTAGTGCACGCTACGAGTGGTAAGTAGCGCGCGCTAGTGGGTTGTAGTAGCGCACGCTAAATATGTGGAGTAGCGCGCGCTAAGGACGGATCAGGTTGAGTCCAGTGGCTACTGGACTGCACTGGATTAATTCATAGCGCACGCTATTGTTGGAATATTTATTCCACACATTACTTAATTTATGTTTTGATGATTAAAGTTGCTAAACTACAAAACAACATCGAGGCGAAGCAAAACGGCGAAGCAGGCGAAGACGCAAAAATTGCAATCTGGACTGCATTAGCGCACGCTAAGGGACATATGTTAGCGCACGCTAACGAGGAGTCAGCTGCATTCCAGCCTAGTATCGAAGTAAGCTGCAGTGAAGTCAGCAGATGGATAGCGCACGCTACACTCTATTATTAGCGCACGCTACCCTCTATTATTAGCGCACGCTACAAAGGATGATTTGCGCACGCTAAGATGTTTGAATCTGGTCAATCCGAACGTTGGGAAAAGCAGGTCAAAGTCAGCATATCAAACGGTCACTTTGACAATCCATGCAACAGATATATTGGATTAGCGCACGCTACAAAGGAAGTGGTAGCGCACGCTAACTGTTAAGGGCAGTAGCTACTGGACTGAAATATAAAGTGATTAAAGAACCCTACATGAAAGAATTAACGAACTCAAGAGCAAAAATGAGCGATAGCGAACGCTAAGAAGGAAGGCTAGCGCACGCTAGCTAGTCAACCGGCAGAACGGCTAGTAAGGAGGAAGAAGGCTATAAATACCAAGGAGTTGGTATTATTCCATACAACAACATTGAGCAAAGCATACATACGTGTTATATCATTGTAAACATTATAGTTGTTGTTCTTGAGCTTAATTAAGAGTGATTGAGTGTTATACACAAGATCATACACGAGCGATAAAAAGAAAAGATACGATTTGATTCGGTGTTATTAGGATCAAGGATCCGGCATTGTTAGAATCACAATCGCTATCTTAGTGAGGTTTATCTAGTACCCATAGAAAGCTAGAGTGGTTGATTCCTTATCCAATAGAAAAGGAAAACGGTTTTACTCGGACCGATAGAAGACGAGCTTGTAACGGTAATCCCTCGACCGATAGAAGAGAGGCGTAGAGGTTTTGATCTTAAGCCTAAGGAAAAAGATACATCGAGAGAGGACGTAGGCTTCGTTAATAGCCGAACCTCTATAAATCCTTGTGTGATTTATTTTTCCACAATTTATTTACGCTTCCGCATAAAACGGCGCAAATATCCGATTTGGTACCCAACAATTGGTATCGGAGCGGTACTCCAATACGCGGCTTAACATCCGAGGAGAAAAGATCCAATGGCGTTTCAAATGGGTCCCGTCGAAGGCCTTGCTCTCAACCGACCACCATTTTTGATGGCTCAAACTTCATGACGTGGAAGAAGAAGATGTCTATATTCATCCGAGCATATGACATCGAGCTTTGGAAGGTGATTTGTCTTGGTCCGAAAATTCCAACAAATTCCAACGGTACGCTCAAAACCTTCGAAGAATATGACAATTCCGATTGGAAAAACGACCACTATAATTGTAAGGCAACTCAACTTCTCTATTGTGCCTTAAATCCGGAAGAACACAACCGGATATCATCGTGTGATAGTGCCAAAGAAATCTGGAAAATGCTTGAGGTAACACACGAAGGTACGTCTCAAGTCAAGGAGACGAAGATAAACATGCTCCTTCACGATTATGAATTATTCCAAATGAAGGACGATGAATCCATCTCGATTATGCTCGACCGATTTTCGGTCATCACTAATGGATTAGCATGTTTTGGAAAACCACTATCGAGTAGTGAGAAAGTAAAGAAAATTCTCCGATCACTACCTCGAGAATGGGACGGTACGGTTATGGCAATAATGGAATCCAAAGATTTAAATACTCTCGATTTTAGTGCTCTTGTTGGTTCTCTTATCAACTACGAGATTGTTCTAAAATCTTGAAATGCCAAACCAAAACCGAAGGAGAGGTCGATAGCCTTCAAGGCTAAAATGTCAAAAAAGAAAGAAGAAACCCCGGTGGACGAAAGTGACGAAGAAATGGCATATTATGCCAAAAATATTAATAAGTTCCAACACTTATTAAACCGGAGGAAGAAGGACATTCAAGCGGGCGAACCTAAAAAATTCGACAACACTTGTCGATTATGTGGTAAACCGTGCCACTTTGCTAAGAATCGCCGAGTAAAGTAAAAGGAGGTTCTAATCGCAACATGGAGCGACGAAGATCCCGATGAAGATTTTCTTGAACAAAATAATCTCGCTCATGGCCCGAGTTCATTCGACGATAGCGACGCGAAAGCCAAGTAAGTAATTTACGACGAACTTTTGAAGCATTCGAATTATTACATACGGACTATCAAAATGCTTTAAATGAAATTAAATCCCTCAAGTCTAAATATAAAACTTTGGAAATTGAAAATTCCAAAATACTTGAAAAAGGGAAATTTGTCGAAATCGATCATTCAAATGCATTGAAAATGAAAATATTTTGAAGAATGATCTCGCTAAAATCCAAACCGAGCTTAAATCTTTGACAAAGAAATTCTCGTGCGGAAACGAGAAATTTGAACAAATGCTTGGTGTTCAAAAGTTTACTTTGAATAAAGAGGGGTTAGGATTCAAAACTCGTTTGAAAACGAATCCGTTAATTTCAATATACCCGTTGCGAAAAGTGTTTAAAAATCGGGCATCACATTTCAAATTGCAAAAGCCCAAAACGGACGATAAAAATTAAAAAGATTTGGGTTCCTAAAGGAACAAACGTTTCAAACATCGTCTATGTTTCAAAAGAAAAACCAACTATCGGTTGGATCCCCAAAAATAAATTTTGATAAATGGTATTTTACAAAGGGGGAGAAGGAAATAATATTTTCAGGGGGAGTTTATACCCTTCTTTAATGCATAAATTGGTATCATGCATATTTATATTTCATTTGGTATCCTTTATATTTTTTTTTACTTTTTGATGAAAACAAAAAGGGGGAGAAAGATATGAATTGAGATAAAAATGATAAAAATGAGAAGGAGATGAAGAGGAGATAAAAATGAGAAAAATCGAAGAAGTTGAAAAGAAAAGAAAAGCATACAAATAGGGGGAGTTGAAAAAAATTGAAAAATAAAAACACGAAGGAGTTGAAAAATAAAGGAGATGTCGAAAAGAGAATTGGAGAAACTAACGAAACGATCAAAGCCGAAAACTTTGATTCGTAGAAATATACATATATTATTTTTTACAGATTATTCAATTCAAGGGTTGTTTTGTAATCATCAAAAACGGGAGATTGTTGGAATATTTATTCCACACATTACTTAATTTATGTTTTGATGATTAAAGTTGCTAAACTACAAAACAACATCGAGGCGAAGCAAAACGGCGAAGGTGCGAAGACGCAAAAATTGCAACTGGATGCTTTAGCGCACGCTAAGGGACATATGTTAGCGCACGCTAACGAGGAGTCACCGCATTCCACTAGTATCTAAGTAAGCTGCAGTGAAGTCAGCAGATGGATAGCGCACGCTACACTCTATTATTAGCGCACGCTACCCTCTATTATTAGCGCACGCTACAAAGGATGATTTGCGCACGCTAAGATGTTTGAATCTGGTCAATCCGAACGTTGGGAAAAGCAGGTCAAAGTCTGCATATGAATCGGACACTTTGACAATCCATGCAACGGATATATTGGATTAGCGCACGCTACAAAGGAAGTGGTAGCGCACGCTAATCGTTAAGGCGAGCTACCGGATGAAATATAAAGTGATTAACGACGCTACATGAAAGCCTTTACGACGCTAGAGCAAAAATGTGCGATAGCGCACGCTAAGAAGGAAGGCTAGCGCACGCTAGCTAGTCAACCGGCAAAGAACGGCTAGTTAGGAGGAAGAAGGCTATAAATACCAAGGAGTTGGTATTATTCCATACAACAACATTGAGCAAAGCATACATACGTGTTATATCATTGTAAACATTATAGTTGTTGTTCTTGAGATTAATTAAGAGTGATTGAGTGTTATACACAAGATCATACACGAGCGATAAAAAGAAAAGATACGATTTGATTTGGTGTTATTAGGATCAAGGATCCGGCATTGTTAGAATCACAATCGCTATCTTAGTGAGGTTTATCTAGTACCCATAGAAAGCTAGAGTGGTTGATTCCTTATCCAATAGAAAAGGAAAACGGTTTTACTCGGACCGATAGAAGACGAGCTTGTAACGGTAATCCCTCGACCGATAGAAGAGAGGCGTAGAGGTTTTGATCTTAAGCCTAAGGAAAAAGATACATCGAGAGAGGACGTAGGCTTCGTTAATAGCCGAACCTCTATAAATCCTTGTGTGATTTATTTTTCCACAATTTATTTACGCTTCCGCATAAAACGGCGCAAATATCCGATTTGGTACCCAACAGCTATGAGTGATATTTAGCGTACGCAATCGATATTATAGCGCACGCTAAATATTGGGTGTAGCGCACGCTACCGAGGTCAGATCAGAGGACAGACGGTTTCTGGATTCCAGTACTGGGCATCACATAATTCGTTAGCGCACGCTAACAATGGGTATTAACGCACGCTAGTGGCATGGCCGTAGCGCACGCTACAAAAAGGTACGTAGCGCGCGCTACCGTGTTCGGACAGTGGGTACTGGACTACCCAAATTACCCGTTAGTGCACGCTACGCACAAGGGCTAGCGCACGCTAACCTGGAGTGGCTATATATTGGACAGTTAGCCTGAGTTCGTCATTTTATCATCCTTTCTCATTCCCTCATCGGTTTCGGGCGATTTCGGGCATTTTGGAGAGTTCTCTTCGAGCTTCTATCACCCATCATCATCTTCAAGTCTTTGAGTTGGATTATCATCACTTCATCATCTCCTTAACATCGAATCAAAGGTATTAATCTCTTGGATCTGGAATTTCGGATTTTTGGGTTTTTCCTTCCGATTTCTTCGTGTAAGCTTGGATTATCATTGGAATATGTTAGATATGGATTATCTACCTTGGATAAGTATATTCTTACGGATTTAATGGTTATTTTCGGAATTATTTCAGGAACCCTTGGGGTTGACTTCGGTTAATTGGGGATTTTCCGATTGATGTATTTGTAATCTCGAATTGTGGATTCCTAATGGATTATTGATATCATTGAAGTGTTTTGTTAGTTCGATATACTCATTTTGGTGTTGGTTTCGATATATTCGGGATTGGATATTTTCGAAGTCGTGTGGTTGGTTACGTATTCGTTAGAATGCCCCTATGAGTTGATTATCGTTGTTTCGACCTTTGAGTTAGTCGTGTTTTGTTGCTTGATACGTGTATTGAACGGTTGTTGGTAATTATTGTTATTCAAGGTTGTTCGAGCGACCGGTATTTCACTTAGGACGTTGTTCGTGGACGGACATTCTTCATCGGTATTGTGTAAGTTGATTCTTACTCGGTTAAAAGGATATTCATTCCTTTTGTTGTTGATCATTCATAATCATAACTCATTTACCATTGTATTAATCATTTTGAGACTTGTAATTGTCGGATAATCATTTCATTAGCGAGGAACGGCGGTTCCAATCATTTCATTGAAAACTATCAATCACTTCATTATCACTTTCATATTGGTGAGTCATTCTTGACTTTGTCGGATTATTATTATTCATTGATATTCATTATGGTCATTCTTGTTCATATGACCTTCTGGTTTCATATTGCGTGGTCGGGTGCGGATGTGTGGAATTTTTAGTCGGGCACATGATGGCCATGTATTGGGAGTGATACATTGGACTGTGCACACGGTAATGATTACCTCCGTGAGACTAATTAGGTACAAGGACGGGTGGGTCCGGTCATCCGTCTTGTACACTTGCACAGAACACTACGGGTGTACTATGATGCTCCTCTTCAGCGTAATTCATAACTAAGGATATTTCATAACTTCAGTTAAATCATGTTTGTGTATTTTCAACCCTTGAGGATTGTTGTTCTGTGTAACTGACCCCGTTGGGGGATTTTGTTTTCAGGTCACGGCAAGGCAAAGGCACGGGAAGAGCATGTTGACGGCGACGAGTCCCAGTGATACTAGTAGGGGGCCCTAGTCATTCCGTTTGTTTCAGTCATTTCAGTCATTTCAGTCATTTCCATCATTTGTATTTTCCGCTGCAAATTTCGTTTGAGATGTTTATTTGTTCAGGGTGGTGTATTTTATCTCCATATAAAATATACTAGTACTCTGTTTTGTCCTGGTGTAACGTACTTAAACTCCCCATCGGAGTACTTGGTAATATAATGTGGTTCGGTACTACAATTATATTATTTAATTCATCATTTTCATTTGCCTGGTGGGTCCCAGTCGGGGATTCACGGCACTGTAATATCCGCTTAGTTTGGGGTGTTACAGTTATAATCAACACAATCCTTCCAAAAGATGTTGTTCTAAGATGCTCCCAATCAAAACCCTCAAATTTTGTCGAAGGATCGCAAAAAATGAAGAAAAAAGTGGAAATGGCCAACTGACCCGGTGCCGAGGCCTTAAATATACGGTCCCTGTCGAGCGCTTACGGCCGTAACCGGTCATGGCTTACGGCCGTAACCGGCCATCTCGACCCTGCTGCCCAAAACTCCCGGCAGCCTTACGTACATTACCGACCAGTGCTTACGTACGTAACAGGCCTTACGGCCATAAGTGACGGAGCATTACGGCCGTAACTCGGCTAGGTGTGCCAATGCCCCAACATGTACGGTCATGACTCGGCCGTGGCTAACTCCAACAGTCCGGACAACCCCGAAACCCAGACCTGAATATAAATCGAAGATACGGTTACGAATATAAATCGAAGATACGATTACGAAGTAATCGCAAAGACAAATCTAAGCGCTAAGAGAACACACGATTCCGACCACCCGAAGGATCGAAATTTGACAACGGAAGTAATTACCCCAAACTTTGGGAAATTACGAAAATGGCCCAAAACGTCCGAAATACACGATACACGATCGAAACACTAAGCCAAAGCTCGCAACATGAATAATAACATTACATGAACTTACAAGAAACTCGAAACAACAGTTTCGGACGAGATTCGGAAGAATCGAACTCAAGTGCGGAAAAGTCATTTAAGAACACGGAACTCAACAAAACGATACCGAAATGAACTCGGATGACGATAAGTGCAGAATTAATCATTCTCAAAATGATGAAACGGTTACAACAGAGACTTTCGCCAAAAAAAGAAAATTACCGGAAATCGAAATTGCGGATATTACATACTACCCTCCTTAAAAGAAGTTTCGTCCCGAAACTTAGAACAAGTAGGGAGAATATCCCGCTAGGAAAACTCAACGAGATACACAAGAAACGCATAACTTATGCCCAACGGCGAAACGTTACAAGCAACGTAAAGAATATACGGCGTGGAAACATGCTCCACGACGACCAACACAACGCCATCGGTAGAGACATAATAAAACCAACAAGTGACAAGTGTTATCAAACAGATAATACAATCAAGTCAATTATCCGAACAATCACAAAACACAAAGCACCCATTACAAGGAAACACGCACAGTCGAGAAAATAGAAAATAAATACAAATAATTCACAAGGACAATCACAACAATTCAGACTACGCCGAAATCCTCAAAAAGCACACTAGGCATCTCCGTGTCCTTTCAGAGCGGAGACGCAACCTCGATACCATCTCGCAATGCACGGCTCGGTGACCCACCTGGCCACACTCGAAACAGCTAACTAATGGTGAACGACAATTCCTCGCGGTGTGGCCCGCTCGGCTACAGTTATAACAGGTCTTCATGCTGCTCACATTACTCACTGCAGGGGTACTACTCCTCTGATCACGCGATCGAGGAACCATTCTGGGATGACGATACGAAGTCCCAGCCTCAGGGGGGCCACTCCCCTGATTTCCTGAAAAGTTACCAATGGTTTTCTAGTTCTTTGAGTCAGACATACTCTCAGTCGATAATTTGGATAGCTCATAGGCTAACGCCCTATTCTGATAATCTCTCCAGAAAGTACACGTGAGACCTGCCATATACTGACGAATCTCCGGCTTCATCCACCTACTAAAATGACAGATCTTATCCTCCTCCATCCTTACCTGATCCTGCACATAGCTGAGTTGTTTGCTAAAATCAATAATAGCTTGAGACAGCAGTACATCTTGCGGTTTCGCTGAAAAGAATTCATTAATCCTGTGATTTCTGATCAGCTCTGGACAAAACTCATCTCTCATGAATCTATGGAACTCTGCCCACGTGACAACACGATCTCGCGGCTTAAGAGCCTCCCACCTGCTGGCGGCATCCTTGTCAAGAAGATACTGAGCGACTGGCAACTTACGATCTTCTGGACAATCAAGTGCCTCGAATATCTTTTCCAACTGGAAAAGCCAACCATCCCATCCTAATGCATCTGCAGCACCAGTGAAATGAGGGGGATTTATACGAACCACTTCTCGAAGCCACTGATTTGCACCAGTGTTCTGGGTCACATCTGTAATATGCTGAACTGCCTAAGTCAACTGAGTCATCTGTGTAGCTACCTGCTGTAAAATAGTAGCAACACCAATACCGATATCATCACCAGCAGCATGATCCCAATTACGCACCCGGTCGCCACGACCACGACCTCTTCCCATCAGCATACTGAATAAGCAACCACTCAGCATAACAGAAAATCATATCATGCAACACTTAAAACGATTACCATCGTAAAGCAACACACATACAAACACCACAACAACAACGATATCGTTCGGAGACCTCAACGGCCCAAACGATAACCAGCATACAATTACTTAACATCATGAAACAACCATGTATGTACACAATCATGCAAACTCAAGTTCCAACAGCTCGCACGGGTGCGATAACGCACAAATTATCACAAAGCGACAACTTTCAATACCAACATCTCACCTCTCACAGAGGGCTAATCACCAAAAATGCGTGGCAAGCGACTCAACGTTGACGCCACCAATTCCATCATACTCGGGAGCTAACATTCTAACGACAATGCGAATATCATACATACATTCTCGGACCGCAAACAGGAATGATAGGTTTTAAAAACGAAAACCACCTTTGAAAAAGAAATGATTTTGGAAACACTAGTTGATCTTGAGTATCACCTTTCAGAAAGTTGTACAAACACCATTATCGAGACTTTGAAAACCATCTTGTGTTTGAACAAAAATGAGGACACTTTTCTTTTAGTGAAAAACTTTCGAAAATATTCGACCCTGTGGTCTAAGCAAAGCATTTCTAAATAATTGAAAATATCTCAAAATATTTTGGTCCTCAACTGGAATAATTTTGAAACATATTGCGGCACTAGAAGGCACCTTGAAAGTACCGCGAGAAAATAATTCATTTTAAAAGTACGTCTTGAAATTTATTTTCTAAGATACTCAAGGTTTTCGAAAATCTATTAGGCAATAATGCCTAAAAACTCACATGTAATAACATTCACTTACATACATCACAACACACGCATCAACTTGCTCAAAACCAAGACAACACATGTCTTTTACCGGAAAACAAACAGTCAAATATCACAGTCAAAATGACATAAATAGCGACAACACTCCTCATATAAACAAAATATGAGAGTCACACAAACGCATCACCAAACCAAGAATCTGCATAAAGATTCCATCACTTAACACATAATCATACCAGTAACTCGTATCAGACGAGGTACAATCACAAAGAAGGGAGACTTACATCCACAGGTCGCACGAAGGTGATGATCGCCCCACGAAACTAATCACGACCAACAAACTCAGACGACGCGTCGCGACATGACTCAGTCAGATAAAATCCGACGAGACAAAAACTCAACAGACACCACTAAACCCGATAGCCAAGGTTTCCACAACCTAAGCTCCGATACCATCTACGTAACACCCCCAATACGCTCAGGGATATTACACGCCGTAGAACCTTTCCTCAAGGATCTACCAGGCTGGTAACAACATTGGACATCTCAACAATGCCTTTAAGGCTAAAATGACTCAGTAGACCGATTTGGCCTTTTAATAAATACATACAACTCAATCACAATACATGCCCACAAAGGGGTCGAATACAACACACTCCCGTACAATGGGGAAAGAATACTGTAGCGGAAATAAAATACAACTAAACCAATACAACATCAAACGGGTCCTCGTGTGATTAGTATCATCATCCTTCATGCCGATCCTGTGCTATGCTCCCCAAAACCTGAATGCAATGCAGACATCCACCCCCTGATTACTCGGGGGTTAGAAAAATTTCACTATTTTGCTAGTGCAAGTACAAAGTGCAAAATACGAGTCATACAATTCAAGTTCCAAGAATAATAATAATCAGGAATCCTCGGATATTCCAACACAACGAAAATACTTCCCGAAGCAAGAGTTTGGGTAAAACATTCCAAAACCGAAAGATCGCAATTCAAGAGAAACAATTTACAAAATGGTTTAATAAGCCTTCAGAAATTTTAGCAGAAAACAATTTAGGATTATCGAATCCTTCTCTTTCCAAAAATCAACAGGGGTCACATCCCAAAGGTTTTGTTTTCACAAATAAAACTAACGACAATTCCCAGGGTTAAAACCGACAACATGTGTCCTCGAGGGACATAAAATCTACACAACATAATCACCCAAGATAAACAAATCTCGGTCACACAAATACAACACCAACTCATGAATCCAGAGTGAAGTCATAGATTCCCTCGAGGCCTCGACGGACCCTCCCAAGGTGAGTAAAACACATTCACAAATCACATACTCAAACTCTTGAATCTAGAGTGAAGTCATAGATTCCCTCGAGGCCTCAACGGACCCTCCTGGGGTGAGTAAAACACATCCACAATCATATACACACCAGCGTGAACACTTGTCACGGCATCTCACGGTTGGATCAATCACTTGTTGTCTCCTGACCATATGAGCACATGCCATATGTCACCGTAGGTATTCTTTGGCTCTCACGGTTGGATCAATCACTTGTTGCATCCTGACCACATGATCACAAGCTATGTGTCACCGTAGTTTTTCTTAGGTTCTCACGGTTGGATTAATCGCTTGCTGCATCCTGACCACATGATCTCATGCCATGTGTCACCGTAAGCCCCGCCCACATTCACACATTCACACACATAGCACAATACAACAAAGATATCCAAACAATTCCCCTAGAGGCATCAAACACTTAGCAAAACACAACATCAAACCACAACGCACCGAAATGAGGCAATATACGTACACACGCATTATCAAGCGCAACATCAACACCAACCATATCCATAGGATTCACATGATCGTTTACGAAACATATCAATCACAAAATACACACGGTTTTGAAAGAGAGCCTTTAACGAGGCTAAGGGAATATTTTGGAAGTTCATTTCAAACAACCAAAAAAACACATTTAGACGATCACCGATCATCATATCCACAAAACAAGAATTGTATGAACAAGGTACTTGCCTCAAAACCACGATCGCAATGAGACGACGGATGGGATGCAGTCGAACAGCCTCGAACCCCCGAACACTATCAATAATGCGATAGCACCATGAGTACTACGAGAATAACACCACACGAATAATCAATCACCAAATGGGATTCGACTCGGAATCCTCGAGCACCTATAATCCTCCGGAAGGAACAATAAAAACAATAAATATGATTACAATGAGAATTAAGGTAAAAAAACAACAGAAATCCCACCAAACTAACGAAAGGAAACTCATTGGGACATTTAATCGAACAATCAATGTTCGATAACTCCCAAGAACACTCGAATCACCAATCGAGTTGAACAAAATCGAAATATGGATATACAACCCATAGAACACGATTATTAATGCTCAATAACATCAACCGATTCATCAAAATCGGACGAACGATGAAAATCAAGAAGGAAATCTCGAAAGTCAATCATAGAAGATTTCAAGAAATGACCTCGATCCGACAAAGAACAGGAATTAGATGTTGTTATAATCAACACAAGCCTTCCAAATGATGTTCTAAGATGATCCCGATCAAAACGCTCAATTTCTATCGAAGGATTGGGAAAAATGAAGAAAAAAGTGGAAATGGCCGAGTGACCCGGTGCCCAGGCCTTAAATAGCCGGTCCTTTTCGAGCGTTTACGGTCGTAACCGGCCATGGCTTACGGCCGTAATCGGCCATCTCGACCCTGCTGTCCAAAACTGTCGACAGGGTTACGTACGTTACCGCCAGGGCTTACGTACGTAATAGGCCTTACGGCCGTAACTGCCGGACCATTACGGCCGTAACTTCCGGACCATTACGGCCGTAACTCGGCCAGGTGTGCCAATGCCCCAACACGTACGGCCATTACTCGGCCGTGGCCAACTCCGATAGTCCGGACAACCCCGAAACCCAGACCTGAATATAAACCGAAGATACGGTTACGAAGTACTCACAAATATGAATCTAAGTGCTAAGAGAACACACGATTCGGACCACCCGAAGGCTCGAAATTCGACAACGGAAGTAATTACCCCAAACTTTGGGAAATTATGAAAACGGCCCAAAACGTCTGAAATACACGATACACGATCGAAACACTAAGCCAAAGCTCGAACCAAGAATAATAACAATAAATGAACTTACGAGAAACTCGAAACAATAGTTTCGGACGAGATTCGAAAGAATCCAACTCAAGTGCGGAAAAGCCGTTTAAGAACACGGAACTCAACAAAACGATACCGAAACAAACTCGGATGACAAAAAGTGCAGAATTAATCATTCTCGAAATGATGAAACGGTTACAACAGAGTCGCTAAGATGGACTTCCGCCAAAAAAAGAAAATTACCGGAAATCGAAATTGCGGATATTACAGGTATTTCCACCATGCGTTGGTCCGATGAAATCATCATGGGAATCTATAGCTGTGTGCGCTGGATCGTTGGAATACCACGAGTATGTTGACATTGATATGATATGTTGTACATTGTTACTGTTTCTCGTTGGAGAGACTTGTCGTGGTTATGGTTGATACTGTTGATTTATTGTTCAGGGATTGCTGAAGAAATAGTTGTTGTATTCATGGAGAAGCATGTTTATTTTTGTCTCCTTGACTTGAGACGTTCCTTCATGTGTTAATTCTAACATTTTTTAAATCTCTTTGGCACTTTCACATGAAGATATCCAATTGTGTTCTTCCAGATTTAGAGCACAATATAATAATTGCGTTGCTTTGCAATTATAGGGGTCATTTTTCCAACCGGAATCATCATATTCTTCAAAACATTTAAGCGTACCTTTGGATTTGATTGGAATTTTCGGACCAAAACATATCACTTTCCATAGTTCGATATCGTAATCTCGGATGAAAATAGACATTTTCTTCTTCCAAGTCATAAAGTTAGATCCATCGAAAAATGGAGGTCGATTTAGAGCAAGACCTTCGACCGGTGTAATTTGAAACGCCATTTAGATCGTCTTCTCCTCAGATGTTAAGCCGCTTCTAGGAGGTACCGCTCCGATACCAATTGTCGGAGTAATAATATTTGGTAGACGCGCTATTGTGCGGAAGCGTATTTAAAGGTACGGAAAATAAACGACACAAGATTTTATAGAGGTTTAGCCAAATATGACTACGTCCTCTATCCGTATCTTTTTCTATAGGCTAAATATCAACCTCTGTATCTCTCTTCTATCGGTCAAGGAATTATCGTTACAATCTCGTCTTCTATCGGTCCGAGATAAACCTTTCACACACTTGTCTTTTTGTCGGTCCAAGTTAAACTGTTTTCCTTTTCTATCGGACAAGGAATCAACATATCTAGCTTTCTATGGGTACTAGACAAACCTTATGTGGATGTAGATTGCGGTTCTAATAATGTCGGATCCTTGATCCTAATAACACCGAATCCAATCTTATCCTTTCTTTTTCCTCTCGTGTATGTTTTCGTGTATAACACTCAAACACTTATCAATATAAGCTCAAATATAACAACAATAATGTTTATAATGATATGACAAGTATAGATGATTTGCTCAGAGTTGTTGTGTGGTTTGATTCCAAATGGTTTGGTATTTATAGGCAATTTCCTCCAACTAGCCGTTAGCCTCTTCTGACTCTATAGCATGCGCTAGCTCTTGTTTTTAGCGTGTGCTATTCTCAGTAGCGTAGGTGTAGCGTGCGCTATCTGTTGATCTGATGAGTCCAGTAGCTTACTGCCCATCCTTTGGAGTGCGTTAGCTTATCCATTACATACGTTAAGTACGCATATTAGTGTACGTTAATCATGCATTGTAGCGTGCGTTAAACACATATCCGTTGCCTACTTTTTGACTTCTCGAATCTTGACTTTCCACCGAATCTTCCAACGTCCATTTATTTGAATTCAAATGTTCTTTAGCATGCGCTAAATATCATTCATAGCGTGCGCTATGTCTTATGTCAGTGCATACGTCATTCTGTGTTGAAAGTCTTCACAACGGTCACATTCTATGCTAGCGTGCGTTAGCCTTCCCATATAGCGTGCACTATCTTCATCTTGTAGTGTGCGGTATTTTCATCCTGTAGGGTGCGCTATTCCATCAGGTAACTTTGTCCTCAGTTGACATTGTAATTCGTCTGATCTGCAGGTGGCTTTCGTTAGCGTGCGCTAACCTTGATCTCTAGCGTGCGCTAGCTTTGCAGTCCAGTTTGTGCGACTTTTTGCGTCTTCGACTTCTTCGTTGTTTTGTTTTGCTTTTTTGTTGTTTTTCTTTTTTTAACAATTAATCATCAAAACTCAATAATGAATATTTGGAATAAAATATTCCAACACATCATTCACCATTATAATCTTCTCAAGCACATTACCAATACTTAAACATGATGGCTTAAAAAATTATCAATCACTAATTCATCAAGAATTTCAGATTTTTCCTCAAGTTTAACTTAACCATTTGAAAACCATGACTATTATCTCATAACTCATCATAATCTTTCATTAAATGATTATACACTACCAAGAACATTAATAATATAAATAATCATCTCCAATTTATGATAAACTTCAAGTAAGCTTAACAAAATTCTTAGAAAATATGATTATAACATCTAAGAATTTCTAATACCAATCATCAATCACTCATTCATCAAGAATTTCGGATTTTTCATCAAGTTTAACATAACCATTTGAAAACCATGATTATTATCTCATAACTCATCATAATCTTTCATTAAATGATTATACCCTACCAAGAACACTAATAATATAAATAATCATCTCTAGTTTATGATAAACTTCAAGTAAGCTTAACATAATTCTTTGAAAATATGATTATAACATCTAAGTATTTCTAAACACCAATCATCAATCACTAATTCATCAAGAATTTCTGATTTTTCATCAAGTTAAACTTAACCATTTGAAAAAACATAATTATTATCTCATAACTCATCATAAACTTTCATTAAAAATGATTATACCCTACCAAGAACACTAATAATATCCATAATAAACTCCAATTTACGTTAAACATCAAGTAAGCTTAACATAATTCTTCCAAAATATGATTATAACATCTAAGTATTTCTAAACATAAAGAACATACTCATCTTTAAGTTATACTCACCATGTTTTTCATCATGTATTCATAATAACCAACTATAATTATGTTATCTTTCAATAATCCAACAACACATAATCATCAACAATGTCATCATCATCTCCGAATTAACACATGATTAGAGAACATACCTCTTGAAGATGACGAACAACCTCAAAGACTTCAAGAATCCACTACAATCTCCAACCTGTCAACCTTGAATCCAAGATATGAACCTCCAAGGAAAGATAAAAGAGGCTTATAGTCACTTAAGAGGGGAGAGAAAATGCAGAGTTGGTTCGTGCAAAAATAAAAGACAGGACATGTCATTATAATCTGAACATTCCTTAACGTACGCTACTTGCCAAGGTTAACGTGCGCTAACATCCTTTACGTACACTAACACCTCAATGCTATGTACACAAACATCCTCCAGAGGCTACCGCCTTACTTCATACATTGCCTTACGTACGTAGACAAAAATAATATATGTAACCTCACCACAATTACGTACACTAATACCACAACATTGTGTATATAATGTTCGTTGACTTTGCTGTCCTAGTCAAGCCAAAAGTTCCAGGCGAACACGACCATATGCGGCCCTACAAGCCCAAAGTTGAGATGCGATCTGATACCCTTAGTTATGTACGTAAAAGGAAAATCTTAACATAAGTAACTCTCATAGTGACAGCGCATGCTAAGTACAGAGTGTAACGTACGTTAAGGCTATTGTACTTAGCCAAATTCACAACTCATCAAGTAATATTAGACAATGTCAACATGAATAGTTTGATTCCAAAAGTCAAGATACAACAACATTGTATAAATCCAAATACAATACAACAATACTCGTATGATAAATAGAATACAACAATATAAAAATGGATATTTATAGCCGACTATCACATACACCCCTCTCAAAAAGAGTTTCATCCCTGAAACTAAGGGGTAAACAACTCAGGATATCTCTCTTGCATGGTGTCTTTAGTTTCCCACATAGCCTCCTCGGCTTTGTGTCTCGACCATTGAATCATTAACAGTGGTATCATCTTGTTTCTTAACCGGTTGATCCTCCTCTCTAGTACTCGCACAGGATGATCATCGTATAAATGGTCATCAGCTATCTCAGTCTCTTCAAAATGAAGTATGTGGCTCAGATTGGCAACATACTTCTTTAACTGGGAAACCTGAAACACATTGTTACCAACTAAAAGTTGATGGAAACACTAAATGATAGGTTAGATCACCTACTCGTTGCAAAATCTCAAACAGTCTGATATACCTCAAACTCGGCTTGCTTCTCTTCCCTAAACACAAAATGCCTCCGGTAAGAGATACCTTGACCAGTATATGGTCACCAATCTCGAACTTAATTAGTCGCCGACGGTTATTTGCATACGACTTCTGCCAACTCTGAGTCGTTAACAAGCGATTCCTAATTAGAGTGATCTTCTCGCAAGCACCTAAAAGCATATCGGGTTCCGTACCCAGAGACTCAGACAAGTCATCCCAACATAATGTGGACCTACAACGATGGCTGTATAATGCCTCATAAGGTGCCATCTTAATCGAAGCATGCCAACTATTACGATGAACTTCACCGAAGTTAGTTGGACTTCCTAATCATCTTTCTATCGAGAGAACAATCTCTCAACATATCCTCCAGAGTCTGGATAGTCAGCTCCTGTAGCTAGAGTTGGCTTTCTGCCCGTGGACGTCAGGGGCATGGCTGAAAAGCAAGCGAACTGCAATTGGACCTCTTGGACTGGCCATCGTCTGATGATGAAATGTCATACTGAAGTTCATTTACGTTGCCCATCACACGATGAACCGCATTCCATAATTCTAACATGAACCGTCTGTCAGAATCTGATATGATACTCTTGGGATTACTGTGCAACCTTACGATATCTCAAATGAACAGCTGGGCCAATCTCTCGGGACCCCACATGTCGTTTATTTCCAAGAAGTGGTCTGATTTGGCCAGACGATCCACAATCACCCAAATCGTATACATACCTCGATGACTCTTCGGCAAGTTTGTTTTAAAATCCATCGACATGTCCTCCCATTCCCATTCTGGAATATGGAGTGGTTTCACCATTCCCGCTAGTCACTTATGCTCAACCTTAACCTATTGACATATCAAGAATCTTAAAACAAACTATGTGACTTCTCGCTTCACATTACCCCAGCATTAATATTGTTTAAAGTTCTTATACATCTTGCTAGACCCTGGGTGAACATAGTATGGGGTAGCATGAGCCTCTCTCATAATCGAGTTTTTCAACTCTTCATATGCTGGTACACATAATCAATTCTTAAAAAACTCACAAGTCGATCCTCGTGGACTATAAATCCAGGGTCTTTCTCCTATGTTACTTCATCCTGGATCCGTGATAAGAACGGTTCCGTAATCTCAAGGGATGAGTGTGAGACCCTAGATTTTTACCCCTAAATAACTTCAAATCCTTGACCCATTTTTGTGGATTATTTTGTCCTTTTGGTGAACTTACGCATTCCTTCATATTGTTGTATTAGACTTGTCGTTCCATTTTATCACAATTTTATTATCAATATATAATAGAATTGCAATATCATTTTATGTTATTATTGTTAGCGTATGTTGATAACGTTTCTGTATCATAGTGTGACTGCGACTAGATCGTTTGACCAATATAGAGATTTACAAAGAGTATTATAATAATGGAACATTTGAAATAGGAATGGAGTACCAAAAGGGTATTAATAGGAACAAGAGTGGATATTTCTGAATAGCATTGTGCGCAAGGACTGACTTTGATCAGTCACCATAAACTCAATAAAAATCCAAAAATTCTAAAGTTGTACTGCATTGTAGATTATTGAGTTAGGTTTTTAATGGTTCAAAGTACGAGTCATTTGGAGCACAAACGAGAAATTTATGATTAAAATAAGACAAAGATATCAATCTGCTGCAATGCAAATTACTGAAATGCCCTTAAAACCGACTTAAAGGGCTACAAATAACCCCTGTATGATTTCTGGTGCATTCCAGAACATTCTCACTGTAACACCCCCAATCCACTCAGGGATATTACTCGTCGTAGACCCTCTCCTCGAGGATCTACCAGGCTGGTAACAACATTTAATATCTCGACAATGCCTTCAAGGCTAAAATGACTCAGTAGACCGATTTGGTCTTTCCACAAATACATACAACTCAAATACAACTCATGCCCACATAGGGGATAAAAATACAACCACACCCGTACAACGGGAACAATATAGCAGCGGAAAATAAAGTACAACTGAACCAACACACGATGTACGGTTCCTCATGTGATTAGTATCGATCATCTTTCATCATCCTTCGTGCCGACCCTGTGTTATGCTCCAAAACCTGAATGCAAAAACAGACATCCACCCCCCGAATACTCGGGGGTTAGCAAAACTCCACTGTTTTGCTAGTGCAAGAACAAAGTGCAAATACGAGCCATACAATTCACATTCCACGAATAACAATAACCGAGGATCCTCAAAGATCCAAACGAAACGAAAAGTACTTCCCGAGGCAAGGGTTTGAGAAAACATTTCAAAATCGAAATATCATAAATCAATGGAAGTAATTTATAAAACGGTTTAGAATGCCATCGAGAGTTTTAATAGAAGAAAATTTAGGATTATCAAATCCTACTTTTCAAAATCCAAAAGACAAAAGGGGTCACCGCCCCAAAGGTTTACTTTCCGAAAAATGACATTTACCAAAGCGTTGGGATTTTAGCCCCAAATCCGTAAAACGACTTTTACAAAACCATTGGGATTTTAGCCCCAAATCTCATCAACTCACAGTACACAAGAACGACCACAAGGTTCGTCTCCCAACATCAAAATCCGCAAATAAAGGATTTAAAACAGACAACAAAATACTCTAGTGCCATCCTAGCCAAGTAAGCCAAACGAACAACTTACCTCTTACACACTTAGTCAATGCATGCAAATGAAAACCGTTCAAAAGCACTCATTTCCGGAAATGCCATTATCAAATCACATTTGAAAAATGCACCACAATTAACCGTCGATCCACACCTCCGTGGACCCCTACCGAGACCCCGTCGGATCTAACCCGTAGTGGTTAAAAGCAAAGCTTGTCGATCCACACCTCCGTGGACCCCTACCGAGACCCCGTCGGATCTAACCCGTAGTGAGCATACACACACACGTTACTCATGCAATACTAATATGCTAAGAATGTAAGTTCATTAAGAATACTCACTAGAGATGGCCATTAACTCGACACCATTATCAAACTCTTCAAAACACCATAACAAGATTAAATACGGAATATACGATTCCATAACTTAAACAATAGGAGTATCATCATAAAATCCTTCAACGTTCAAAATAACCAAATCATAATCAATTCTCAAAACACCGTTCACAAATCACACTCGCTTTGAAAGAAAGTCTTTAACGAGGCCAAACCGAAATTCTTTGAAACTTCATTTCAAATAACCAAACAAACACATCAAGACGACCACCGATCATCATATCCATAAAACGAGAAAAGTATGGGCAAGGTACTTGCCTCGAATAACCACAACGCGGAGAATCGGCCGAAGTAGGTTGGCACGAACCGACTACAAACTCGCCGACTCCACCGAACGACAATCCACAACAACGAACTACGAACGAAAACAATAACAACGAAAATGAATTCCAAAGTACGACCCAAAGCCGCTGAAGTCTAAGAACAAATGACGAAAGTTCAAGGATTTCCCCCAAAAGGGCCAAGAACACGATTCGTTCCGTCAAAACCCGAAAACGGAATTCCAAGTTGAAATATGGATATACAATCCATAGAATATGTTTAACAACATCATTTAACAATAATCGATCCATCGAAAACGGATGAAAAACGAGATCGGGGACAAATCCCCCAAAAAGTCAATTCGAAGGAAATCAAGAATTATACTTCGATTCGACGAAGAACAATGGATTAAATGATGTTAAACACAAGAATACTATCAAGATTAATCATACCCATCATGAATTAATCAACAACACGGAACGAATCGGACAAAAATGCAAAAAACCCCAAATTCACGAAATTAGGGTTCTAAGGAAGATTACCTTGATTCGCTGGATCAAAGGTTGATAACGGACGATCGATTGATGTTATGAACTCAAGGACTTCATGGATTTGTTGTTAAACAACATGGCTTCGTCACCCATGAATCGCCATTCGCGGAAGGAGAAGGAAGGAAATGAAAATGAAGGGAAATGTGGTCTCTGTCATATATATATCGGGTCGGAACTAGCGTGGCGCTAGCCTTCCCGGACTAGCGTGCGCTTATCGGCCGCACTGCCGAGCACTCTCGGCCATGGCCCGCATGACCCGGAACCACCGACCAAATTCTCGCCGACCATGACTCGTCCACCCGACTCCGCTAGGCGTGCGCTACGGCCGGAGCTGCGCGCGCTAAGCCCTGTCCAAAGAGCCACCGGACTAACAAACTTACCTGTAACGTACGCTAGTCGGCCGGCAGGCGCTACCCCGCCGGTTAGCGTGTGCTACGACCGACAGCGCGCGCTACACCGCCGATCCCGACCGAGTCGAGAACCTCGAAACCCCACTGCCTGTGCCCGAGCACAGACGCTAGGCCACCCGGCAGCGTGCGCTACACCTGCCGGTTAGCGCGCGCTGCCTTCCGGCCGTAGCGTGCGCTACGCCGGTTCTTACCGCACCCGTCCGGCCGGTGCCCGCAATCGTCCGGCCAGTCCCGCCACCGTCCGGCCAGTCCCGCAACCGTCAGGGCTCGACGACCCGATTTCCGAAAACGCACGGAACGAACACGACGAAAAGTTCGCGGACAACATCAACGACCCGAAATGAAAACATAATACCATAATTAATCATACGCGACCAAGAAATGGGTCGAGTCAACAATTACAGATACGGATACCCGTAACTTTCAAGAAATTACAAAATGGCCCAAAACGCCCGGAAATCACGATACGTGATCGAATAACCAAACCGAAGTTCACAACACGTCTAACAAAGTTAAACGGACTTACGGGAAACTCGAAACAGCAGTTTCGAACGAGATTCGCAAGAATCGAACTCAAGCGCGGAAAAGTCGCTAAAAAGCACGGAACTCAACAAAACGACACCGAAACGAACTCGGATGTCAAAAAGTGTAGAATTAATCATTCTCAGAATGACGAAACGGTCATGAGCGGGTCGCCAAAACGGACTTCGACCGAAAAAATAAATTTACCGAAAATCGAAAATTGCGGATATTACACTCACGACCTTACTTCGTCCCTCACCATAATTCTTCATCCTTGCACTCAAATTTGAACCCTGAGCATGTTTCTAACATCGTAGAATCAAGATACCAAGTCCATTTTGGATGAATCAGCCATTTCCTAGCTGAATCAAGGTATGTAACTTGAAGTTTTTCAAGTGTTTTTTAATGATTCTTGCTAGTTCATGTTTTTATTCAAGGGGAGGATGGCTTTTAGGTGTTCTTGGGTGGTTTTCATCGATTCTAGCGGGGTAGAAATTGAATCCCTCAACTATATCACTTTATATACACAAAATGCCCGCTATGTGTCTGATAAAAACCCCTTAGAATATGTTGGGAAGGATTGTTGGGAATCATGAAGTTTTGGTTGGGAATTGGTCGAGCATTTGATTATTGGGAATTCCAGGTGAGTATTCAATCAGTCTATGTGATGGTAGAAGGATTTTTGGGAATCGTGAAGTCCAAAACTGTCCGATTCGAATGAACGACCGTGAATGGTTATCAGATTTGATTGTGGTTGATTTACCTAAATATGATTTTATCTTGGGTATCGACTGGATGGATCTTCATGATGACATACTTAGCATCCGTAAATGGATGGTGACTATCACTTCTGATGATGGTTTTGAGTGTGTTTTCGACTAATGTCTTAAATTCTTTGAAATTTGAAAAGGCTTCAAATTTGTGTTTCATCAAGTACATAAAATCATATCTAGTAAGAACACATTCGTCGGTATGAATCAATTCAAGTTTAACAGTAAATCTTTCGAAAGTCTTTATTGGGATAAATCCTCATGGTGTTTTGACAAGTGCAGCATCCGAGAGCCAGCATCCGACATTCGTCTTAATAAAACTCTCAAAAATCAATCCATCCTACAGAGTATTAAATAAACAAGTTTACAGCAAATAGGACCTTGTTGGATACCGCAAAAATGCAATATGCATTTTACTTAGGAAAAGTATAATGCAAATCTAACCGGAAGTTACAGAGACATTAAACTGTAGTGAGACAAGCTATTCTGTATTCACAAAGTATTCAGGGTTTCTAAAGTGCATTTAATGCTGATGCAGAGAACATTTAATATGACTGCATAGCATTTAATGAAGGCCAAAAGAATATTTGAAGCATTTAGTTGTCACACTTTAATTCAAACATCCATCAGCCGCTAATTTGAAGGGTCCACATCTCACCAACCGGCCAATGGCTACATTCATAATGAATCTATTTCTGATGTTATAAATAGTTCAATCCTGAAGACGGACATACAATTGATCAACTGAACAATTTTCAATATCATAAAAAGAGCAAACACCCTATTCAAGACTACAACAACATTATTACTGAAGCGACAATCAGTCCTGAACAAGTGAACAACACATTACACCAAGGAATGTAAATCACCTACAGTTGCTGGTCAGATAAACTTCACCACCTTATTTGACGTTGAGTAACTTACCCATGTCTGGACCAAGAATGAACTATTACAACCTTTGTGGGGGAAGAGGTTTTAGAAGAATGAAGCTTCAATATGTGTGAGAACAAGTTAGAGTTCAAGGAGCCTACGACCAATATGTTTGAACGGATTAACCTATAGTTAGGTGTATCAATGTGTGTGAAAGACTGTTAGGAATAGGCCCTCAAATGCCACTCAAAGGATGCATGAGAGAGGACATACTTGTTATTATGTAAACTCTTATCAAAAGGAAATTATTTATTTCTTTATTTACTGAAAGTCACTAGCGTTCTTGACTTGTAAATATATATAGAAAAACTAGTTCATATATTTGAGAGAAAAAATTCCACTCCTTATTAGATAAGGGGATAAGCACTGGTAAAGCTTATGGCTCAAATACTTAATCGTTCGCAAGTCGATGAAACTTGACTGAGTGTTAAGTTTATCTGCAGACTTGTATGACGGGTTCTTTGACTTGGAGAGTGTCTGCCGTCACTAATGGTTAGTGGGAGCACACGTTGCAGGTATGCTAATGGGATTAGTATACTCGAACCGACTAACCCTTTATTCATCACACGGATTTCACTGAGGGACAGTCAATGACGGAATCGAAATGTTGTGATAGGTATTCGTGAACCTTCAAGTTGAGGATTTAGTAGGGATGTGCTTGTGACGTTAAGATTTTCACTAGAGTAGTTTGACCCATAAAGCCGAGAGGTGGAGGTCAACCTCGACATGCATCTTGACGGACAAGTAGCAGGTTCCACTAAATACCAAGATAGGATTCTTTCTCCTATAAGTGAACAAGAATATGTCCTATGTGGTTATTGGCAGATGAGATCATAAGGCTTTGGCCAAAGCATTGGAGCTAGTTGTATTGGATACACGAGAGATCGGTGATCTCGATTTGCATTAACATAAAAATAGAATCAAGTACAAATAGGGTTTGAATGATCGTGACCCTAGAACTTGATCGGGACATTTGAAAGAAGGGTTTATACATTTACTGGTATTCACGACAGAATGATTCTTGAATAATTCCTATCATTCGTTCTCATTAAGGTTACATTATAGGCTGCGGGACTAGCTAGGTGGTGCTATAACTCTTTGGTTCCTATTGCTTACTGAGACGGACCTACCGAGTCGCGCATTATGGAGACAACGGAATAATATGAAGTGGATCTCTTCTTATGAATTTTAGACATTGGATGTCTTATTTAATTTATTGGATAAATTAAATCGTTCTGGTGAATTAAAATCACTAGGTGATTAATGTAATTCATAAATAATTATTTCTTGGAGAAATAATATTTATAATTAATTAATATATTAATTAATTTTATTAATTTTATTTGAGACGAACCAAGGTGTATCAGTCGGACTGGACACACGACGATCCATTTTACGGACCGAAACGAACCAAATCCCATCTAACATGTCTTGATCCCCTACGATGAAGCTTCATGGTAGTTGTTTATGTCATTGGTTGCCTAATGGTTCAAATTTGTGGGGTTGGGTATGATTTACTTTGTGTATTTTTAATTAAAGAGTTTTTGATGTTATGTGTGGACGTTGGTTATTTAAACTAACACCACCATTATAATCATCATTATCCTTTTGTAGAGATTGGCCATCAGAAGAGAGAAAGAGAAGGAGAGTTCATCTTCTTGATATTCTTACACTCTTAGAGAGACAAAGAAAAAGAAGAAGAAAATTGTATCACTTAGAGTGATCACAAACTTGAGAGATCATTTCCTACTACTCTTTTCTAGACATATTCCTAGAGGATAATTGAGTAGATGTTGTTTCGATCATCTTCCGGCGCGTGGCTAGTAGAGACGCGGTGCTTTCGGTGTTTGGATCATCGAGGGTTTATCAAATCGGATTTGCGGTCACTGGCATCAACTTCAACATTCAATCAAAGGATGTCGAGGGTATGCTTTCATATCTTAACTCTTGTACTTTTATATTCGTATATACATTGCATGATCGATCCTCTTTAGGATTCGGTTAAATTCATTTTTGCTTTTGCTGCGCCTTTGTTTTAGGCATCGAATCCCAACAGTGATATCAGAGTGATGTCTTGTGATCGTATATACGATATTTAGCATTTGGAATGTTTGACTGGATGATTTTTATGATTTAGAATCATAATTGTTTGAATCATTAATTTTTAATTGTTCATCTAAAATTTATTTTTCTTGATTTTATGTTACAATATAAATTTATTTTTCTTTTGAAAAACTGATTTAAATGTATAATATAAAGATTAGAACAATATTATTTTTGGATTCAGGATGAAAAGATAATCCGGAAATGTGGTCGGACCCGGCAGCTCCGAGCTGCCGGGAGTTAACAGGACGCGTCGACTCCATTTTTTATATTTTGTTTGGTAATTAATTTCCCGTATATTAAATTAAATTTAATTTGACTAAGATATAATTGTAGTAATTTAATTTTTAAGGGAATTAATTTAATGAAATATTTTCTCATCCGGAACAAGATAAAATTAACGGTTGTGTGAATTAATTGGATTAATTCTTATGGATGGATTAAGTTATATTGATTGGATCAATATTTAGATTAATTAGTTATACCATTAATTTTAATGTGATTGTTTTATTATTATTTGAATGGTGATGTAGTTCGTGGCCCTAGTTTTTTAATCATTTGTTCGATTTGGTTGTAAAGGCCGTTTTGAGCCTATTTATTTTACTAAAAAAAATTGTATATAGGATGCAACTTTTAAATGTAAAATTTATATGTAATGACGAAGACCGGAGGAAGATCCATTTGAGAGGATGTAGATTCAAGGCTCAAGACATGTAATTAGATTATGCTGTTTTTGGTTCTAGAAACAGTCGATGAACTACATGTTGGTAGCAACTACGTTATGTATGTTTATTCATATAATATGAATATCGACAAACGCGCTTAAATGAATTAATGTGCAATGTGTAACATTAATCACAAAAATTATCCCAAGAAAAAATATTAAGTTTAAGAGGATTCAAGGTTTTCCTTCCCTCCATCGAGCTCTCAAAAAATTGAAATCCAAACTGGATGTGCTATGCTTCCGAGTTATGATTCGTTCGGGGAGGGACAATAAATTCTGAAAGTGCATTGGATGCCTTCGGTTGGAACAAATTTTATCCCTATAAACCTGTTCGGTTGCCGGATAAGATTGAATTGTGAAACTGATCAGCGTTGATGGTATAAACTTAACTTGTTCACGAACTATAGAAACCGTATAGGTTGAAGGGAGTGAACATGGGGAAAAACAAGATCGAATCATCCATTAGATGGGTTGGTGTTGGACACCACTTTATGAAGATTAATAGACCAGAAACCTGTTTGGTTGCCCTCTATTAAAATTTATAAAGAATTCGATCACCGCTATGAAGTAACCCGAAAAAATACTTCCGAATTTTGCAAGGGAGTGTGTTATTCAGTTAAAAATAGTGGGAGTTGGGTTACATGAATAGAAAAGACCTTAATTCTAAACTCAGATCATAATCAAATGAGTCACTAATCAATCTGTCTTACTTAATGCAGACAAACAAAATAACAACTCTCATAATGACTATGAACCCACTCGTAATTCTACTCAAGAATAACCGGACCAAACTTTGTGGACTGGCTCCACAATCTAATGATTGTCCTCAGTATGGAGGCGCTTGGATACGTCTTGAGGCGGACATCCTAGTGGTTCCAGTGCGGACCAGAGCCATTCAGGAAGATGTTGAAAACCATGAAAAGTGGGTTAAGGATTACATTAGAGTCTGTGGCTATATGATGGGCTCTATGTCTAATGAGCTTCAGACAGCTCATGAGAAAATGACTTTTGCTACGTATATCTTATTTCACTTAACCGAGCTTTATGGTGAGCACAATCGAACTTCTAGATATGAGATATCTAAGTAACTCTTCGGTGCAAGGATGAAGGAAGGTGAGAAAGTCGGGGACCACGTCCTCAAAATGATCTCTATGATTGAGAGATTGGAGGCTCTTGATTTTAGGATGCATGTTTCTCTCCAAACTGACCTTATCCTACAATCTCTTCCTGATTCATTCTCTCAGATTGTTATGAACTTCAACTATAATGAAATTGCTTGCAATTTCACAGGGTTGATGAACAAACTTGTAAATGCTCAGTCTCAGATAAAGACTCCGTGATTGAAGGCATCTGCCGTTGTGATTTCTTCTGGATATCTGAAGTCCAAGAATAATAAGAAAAATACTCTCGGATAGTGCTCATTATGGGTAAGTCTGGGGCTTGAACCTTTGCGGTTGGTTTCCCAGCACCTGAAATTCAGCAGGTCACGGTCACTGGGTGATCTCATTATGGGTAAGTTTGGGGCTTGAACCTTCGTAGTTAGTCTCCCAACACCTACAGCTCAGTAGGTCACGCTCATGTTTATGATCTCATTATGGGTAAGTCTGGGGCTTGAACCTTCGTGGTTGGTTTCCCAGCACCTGCAATTCAGCATATCACGGTCACTAGGTGATCTCATTATTGGAAAGTTTGGGGCTTGAACCTTCGCGGTTGGTTTCCCAACACCTACAGTTCAGTAGGTCACGGCCATTGGATGGCCTCATTGTGATACGGCTTCATGCCGTGGCTTCGGCCCTCATTGTGATACGGCTTCGTGTCGTGGCTTCGGCCCTCATTGTGATACGGCTTCGTGTCGTGGCTTCGGCCCGCTTCGGGTTGTTTTGGCTTCAGGTGATGGTGATATTTGACAGCTTCGGCTGAGTGGATTTCAGGCCTTTGTGATGTCTTGGTATTTTGTTGGATCCTTCAGGCATTGTGATTCATATTTAATTCAGCTCTGGTTTGGTTCATGTTCGTGTAATTCACTCTGGAGTTCTATAATTATGATTCGTCGTTGGGCATTTATGTTCTAACCTGTTGAACAGGTATTAGTACTATGCCGTGGGCATAGCGTTTCATGAATGCTCGGTTCTTACCTTGGTTTGTGAGCATCTCGTATAATTATTATCATTGTACCATTTCATTTTGCCTTTGGATGTATATCATGTTATACATGTATTTTGATGTTCATTATCTAGATGACTGACCCCATGGGGGCGGAAAATGTTTTCATGTTTTAGGTGCTTGCGAGGAGAGACTTGAGACACAAGGGCATGACGATAACGACGAGGCATTCGAGCGATACTAGTCCAAGTTGTTCATGTTGGTCAGTCAATTAGAGTGTTCTCCATTTTGACAGTCATTGTCATTATGTATTACCCGAGCAGATGCTCAGGGATGTTGTTGTATTTTTATTTTGGCCATGTAGGCCCATCGTCGTCATTGAAATTCCTTATCGGAATGTTGTGTCGGATATTATAGTAGGGACTGTGATTTCCCTTGTTGGTTAATTTGATGTATTTTAGTCGTGTTCGCCTGGTGGATCTCTTGGTGTGGGGTCCACAGCACTGTAATAACCCAATGAGATTTTAGGGGTGTTACAGAAGATGTATCAGAGAAATGGGTTATAAGATACCCTGATATGTGAGTTATGTGGCTCTACTGATGCGGTACTAGTGGGGCTGTCAGGTTATGACAATTTGGACAGTCGGGTTTTGTGAGTCGTGATAGTTGGACGATTGTATGAGTCATTCTTTCATCTAGTTATCTTCAGTGAAGACTAGTGTCGCAAGACCTCGAAGCTTCGTATGACTTGTGTAAGGACTCGATTCTCTTTTATGTTCACACATTCATTGTGTCATTGATTATACATGTTCTGTTGAAACTTGTATATGACATTAGTGTTACGGTTGATTCATGACTAATTGTTTTGGATCACGTGTGACCTATGCAAGCCATAAGGATCAACTCATTCATCAGTCAACAATCTTCAATCATCATTTTTTATCTTGTTAATCATGTTAATTCATTAATCACTCAGTCAATCTCATTGCTCAGTTATTGATCTTGTGGATCGAATTATCAATATTGTTAACTTGTTCAAGATAATCATTCAGGAATTTCATCAGATAATCATGTCACCTCACTTGACCTTTCATGCGATCTCATCATATTCCGGCGTAATATCGACGATCATTTTATTGCATTATTAATACGTTCATTGTGTTAGAGCATGTATGCTCATTATTATCATTCCGTAACGTAATCATAATATGATCTTCATGTGGGATCTATAAGCATCATGTGACTTTCCTGCTTCAGTCTGCTTCAGTATGGATAGAGCTGTCAGAGGACGCAGGGGAAAGGGATGCGGTGCTGGCCGAAACCCAGGATCTCGTGGGAATACCCGTGCGGACGCGAGGGATAACATTAGTTCAACAGGTAGTGATGCTACTCATTCACCGATAGATAATCATTCACTGTCAGGGAGTTATACCCGAGATGCAGCTCAACCGGAGGGTGTTCGGGTGGACCCATTCATATGTATGCAGGGCATAATGGCCCAGATGATTCATATGACGCGGAGAGTGGAGACCATGCAGACCTCGATGGTTCGTGGTCCACCGCAGCAGGGATTCCAGGTGCCGTTTCATGGACAGACTGGAGGAGTGAGTCAGATTGTTGGCGATATCTCTCGTCAGAGGCCGCCTACTTTTGAGGATTCGTCGGAACCAGCTGATATTGTTCATTGGCTTGAGCTTTTCGATAAACTCTTCGACATGGTTCAGTGTCCGAAAGAGAGTAAGGTGGCAGTAGCGGCTTACTACTTGAGTAAGGGTGCTTATTCTTGGTGGCTTTCTGTGAAACCCACCGATCGTAGTTGTTCTTGGAGCGAATTCAAGACTCTCATGATAGAAAGGTATTATTCGGCTCCACTTATTGAGGCCAAGTTATTAGAGGTTTTGAACCCCGAATCCGTCGAGGACGAGGGTGTTATTGTCATTGCTGAGATGTTTCAAGGACTTCTTCAGTTTGCTTCGTTTGTTGTCCGTACTGAAGCGGATAAGGTCAAGTATCTTAGCAAGAGGCTAAATCTGTAGTTGACGATGCAGTTGTTCAATCACAATTGTAATTCACTTAGTGAGTTTATCGAGAAGGCTCTTGGAGCAGAGCTTTTGATCAAGGAGCTTACTCGGAAGCACCCTTCAGCTTCTTTTAGTGGGAAGACTAAGATGTCGGTTCATTCAGAGGGACATCGGGCTCCAGCGTCCAAGAGGTCATTTTCTAGTCGTCTTCATGCTGGGAAAGCATATTTTTCTCAGACGACGAGTTCGATTGCTGTTTGTTTTAACTGTGATATAATAGGACATCACAGCACCCGGTGCTCGATGCAAGCTATTATTTGTTTCTTGTGTGGGAGGCAGGGACACCTATGGAAATACTGCAGGAGTTCTGGTGCCGGTGTATCTCAAGAGAGCTCAAGGGCCTCTAGGGATTTTGTTACTCCAGCCCGTGCTTCATTCTAGGGGTCCTATCAGTCTTCGGGAGCCAAAGGTAAGGACATCCATCATCGATGTTAGAGGATAATCATTCCGTTCATTGTTATTCATTCATGCATATAATTCATTCATAATATATCAATCATGTTGAGACTTGTAATTATCAAACTAATCATTCAATTCACGAGGGACGACGGTTCCAATCATTTCATTTGAGCCATCACTCATTGCATTATTATTTCACCTCAGTGAGTCATTCTTGACATTTGTCGGATTTTATTCATTGTTATTCTTCATATTCCGTATTGAGGAGTAATCCTGGAGATGATATTTTCAGATCCTGAGGGATAGTTCATATCCCGAGTTGTGTACCCTTAGTTTCGGGGACGAAACTCTTTTTAAGAGGGGGGAATATGTAACACCCGGTTGTGAAGTCATTTATTATCATTCAGTAATTGACACTCAGTAATTTTTTTTCTTTCTTTTCACTCTTTATTAATCATTCACCATTCATGTTCATTCATTTGTGTTCATCGTTCGGCGTATCTTTGAGCTGCGTATCAGTTATAAATCATTGTCCAACCCATTTGGGAATCGAAACGAGAGTATTATCATAATCATTGTTATTGGTAGCCTTGGGTTGGAAGTATCATTATTGCGTATGATTGGACATAATCATACTCATGCAAGTTATGTGCGTCGGATCATTCATCATTTGTGTCGAGGAGGTGGAGTTTTCGCATTTCTTTTCCAGCTGAGAGTTACGGCCGTAACCTATCATGCATTACGGCCGTAACATGCATTGGTTGGTTTCATGGTTTTTGGACGAGGACATCTTACGGCTGTAAGTCTCACTTGATACGGTCGTAAGAAGAGGAAGGTATGGCCGTAAGTCTCGCTTGATACGGCCTTAAGAAGAGGAAGGTATGGTCGTAAGAAGAGGCAGGCTACGGCCGTACAATCGAGCACTGGGTTCGGGGGTGTCTCGACAAAGGATGCTTACGGACGTAAGGGAGTTCTAGTTACGGCTGTAAGTTGAGGATTTCGGTTGGCAGGATTGTTCGACGAAGTGATGTTACGGCCGTAGAGGCCGAAGTGTCACGTCCGTAAAGCAGTTGACTTGGAAAGTTATGGCAGTAAAGTGGCAGAGGTACGGCCGTAACTCTACGCAGTATATAATGACCGGGACGGATCTTTCAGCCTCATTTCTTCATTTCTCCACTTTTGGCCTAGAGGGAGAGTCTTGGGAGAGATTTTTCATCATCATATCACTTGTGTATTCATGTTCTAATCACCTACCTTCGGTTGTGGAGCTTGGATAGTCGATTAACTCAAGTTTCGACGGATTGAAGGGATTGGATCTTCAAAGGTAATTTCTTCAAAATCTTAGATTTTGATTTTGAGATGGAGTATAATGTTTTGGATGTTATAATCATCATATGTGAAGGGATATACATATGATTATGCATTCTATGAATTATCATTGGATGGCTGGAGAATTATTCAAGAACTTTTTGAATGTTGATATTGGAATTGGGGATTCCGATTAGATGTTGTCGTAATCTCGAATTGTGTATTCCTATGAGAATATTGATTGTATATAAGATGTTTTGTTGGATTTAATCATTCATTGGAGGTTTGGTATCGATATAATTGAGATTAGTTGTAAACAATTAAAGATTGTTTACAACGTGTTTGTTGAATTGCCCTAATGAGTTTGGGTAGTGTTGTATCGACTTTAGAGTTGGTTGTAATCAATCTTGCTTCGTATATTAAGCGTATCGTTGGTAGTTATGTTATTCAAGGTTGTTCGAGCGACCGATAATTCCATTGAGGACGTTGATCGTGGAAGGACTTTCTCGCCGTCGGTTTGAGGCAAGTTTTATACTTGTACTAGTCAGTGAGATTAATGTTATCATATATGTGTATGAATGTGTTGTATCATTCCGAGACTTAGTCTCATCATGAGTTCATTGATATTAAGGGATCGTTCAATATGATACTCTTCGGCAATTATGCCAAATGTTTATTATTGTTCATTAATGGCTGGCTCAAGGCATTGAGATACATGTTGTTAATGTCATTGTCGATAGCCGGTTTGCGGTATCGATGTATCGATTGCTGTTGTTGATATCGATGTCGATCTAAGACTTCATTGTAATCATTGTTATTGATGTTGGTGTTTTGTCATTTATGTTGTATTGGCCGACTGAAGGCATTGGCGTATTCGTTTCTCATCTTCGTCATTGATAACCGATTAAAGGTATTGAGTCATTCATTGTATCATTGTTATCGATTGGCCGTTCTAAGGCAATCAAGGTGTTCAATCATTCATTGTATCATTGTTACCGATTGGCCGTTCTAAGGCAATCGAGGTGTTCAATCATTCATTGTATCATTGTTACCGATTGGCCGTTCTAAGGCAATCGAGGTGTTCAATCATTCATTGTATCATTGTTATCGATTGGCCATTCTCAGGCAATCGAGGTTCATTCATTGTATCATTGTTATCGATTAGCCGTTCTCAGGCAATCGAAGTATTAAATCATCCGATGCATCATTGTTATAGGTTGTCCATTCTAAGGCAATCGAGGTATTAAATTGGGACTGTCGAGGACGGTGCCCATTCATAAGTTACTGTCGTCGTGTTGGCCGACTCAAGGCAGCACACTATCATTCTTGTGAATATGGTAAGCTTTGAATTCGTTGCCGTTTGTGGTTAATCGTGTTTTGGAAGCTAGTCTCGGCTACTGCTCATTATGGGCAAGTCTGGGGCTTGAACCTTCGCAGTTGGATTCCCAGCACCTGCAATTCAGCTGGTCACGGTCACTGGGTGATCTCATTATGGGTAAGTTTGGGGCTTGAACCTTCGCGGTTGGTCTCCCAACACCTACAGCTCAGTAGGTCACGGTCATGTTTATGATCACATTATGGGTAAGTCTGGGGCTTGAACCTTCGCGGTTGGTTTCCCACCACCTGCAATTCAGCAGGTCACGGTCACTGGGTGATCTCATTATGGGTAAGTTTGGGGCTTGAACCTTCGCGGTTGGTTTCCCTAAACCTACAGTTCAGTAGGTCACGACCATTGGATGGCCTCTATGTGATACAGCTTCGTGCCGTGGCTTCGGCCCTCATTGTGATAAGGCATCCTGCCGTGGCTTCGGACCTCATTGATACAGCTTCGGGCTGTTTTGGCTTCAGGTGATGGTGATATTTGACATCTTCGGCTGAGTGGCTTTCCGGCCTTTGTGATGTCTTGGTATTTTGTTGGATCCATCGGGCATTGTGATTCATATTTAATTCAGTTCTGGTTTGGTTCATGTTCGTGTAATTCACTGTGGAGTTCTATAATTACGATTCGCCATTGGGCATTTATGTTCTAACATGTTGAACAAGTATTAGTACTATGCCGTGGGCATAGTGTTTCACGAATGCTCGTTTCTTACCTTGGTTTGTGAGCATCTCGTACAATTATTATCATTGTACCGTTTCATTTTGCCTTTGGATGCATATCATGTTATACATGTATTTTGATGTTCATTATCTGGATGACTGACCCCGTGGGGGCGGAACATATTTTCATGTTTTAGGTGCTTGCGAGAACAGAGTTGAGACACGAGGGCATGACGATGGCGACGAGGCATTCGAGCGATACTAGTACGAGTTGTTCATATTGGTTAGTCACTTGGAGTGTTCTCCAGTTTGTCAGTCATTGTCATTATGTATTACTCGAGCAGATGCTCGTGGATGTTGTTGTATTTTTATTTTGGCAATGTAGGCCCATCGTCGTTGTTGAAATTCCTTATCGGAATGTTGTGTCGGATATCATAGTAGGGACTGTGATTTCCCTTGTTGGTTAATTTGATGTATTTTAGTCGTGTTCGCCTGGTGGATCTCCTGGTGTGGGGTCCACGGCACTGTAATAACCCAATGGGATTTGGGGGTGTTACATAAACTCTATTCACAAGACACAAATCGTATAACTAGAATACTTTCCTTAATAACCGATACCGAACACTCCGAAGAACACGGTTCAACCGCGAAACCTAGAACCCTAAAGAAGACAATGAACGGAAGAGTTCCGACTCAAGTTCTTCAAAAAGATTTCATTCCTAATACATATCATCAATAAATCAAAGATCGTACGAGGAGCAATAATCATATAACGCCCGAATCTCCCTCTAAAACCTTTTATCGGGCACCTTCAAGGCGTCGATTAGGAACTCAACAAAACGATGAATCCTTGGCAATCTAACCATGTAACAACAAGTAAAATGATAGTATACAACTTAATAGTCATAGATACTCCACTCATCTAAATTACTACGGGTTAATCGGACAAAACCAAGCAAAACCCCCAATTTTCCCAAAACTAAGATTTTAGGAAATCTAACCTTGATTCGGTCGATCAGAGGAGGTTATGGAATGATTAATCGATGATGTGAACTCCAAGACATCGTGGATTAATCACTTGAACATGCCTCCTTGTCCACCAAGATTCCGGCCGCGGAAAGGAAAGAAGGGAAATGAAAAACGGGTGAAAACATGACTTCTCAGTCATACTTATATTGACATGCATTAGCGTGCGCTAGGATTCCGGGTTGGCGTGCGCTAACGGGACAGTATCGGCCTAGAACCTTCGACCGGGGCCCGTCCTCGTGCACTAGACCCTTGCGCTAGCATGCACTATCGATCGGCACCAACAATCCAGAGACTTCTTCCCGGTCGCGATAACGCGCGCTGGATGGGCGTTAGCGTGCGCTAGCTGACCCATCTAGAACCTCCTGGACTAAACTGATTGGCCAGGTAGCGTGTGCTGGGCGGCCGAATAGCGTGCGCCATGCCTGCCTAGTTAGCGCACACAGCCTTCCTACAGTAGCGTGCGCTATTCGGGTTCCTGGCGCACCTGCCCGGCCAGTGCCTAGTCTTTCCGACAGTAGCTTCCGCATCTGCCTGGCCAGTGCCCAGCCGCCATGATCCGATGGCTCGATTACCGAAAACGCACGGAACGAACTCGACAAAACGCTCGTGGACAACATCACCGATTCAAAATGAAAACATCATGCAACAAATAATCACACACGACCATATAAACACAAAAATCAATCATCGAGAAAATAATATTGGCACTCGACAACCGAGAAATATCCGGAAAATATAAAATAACCGGAACGAAAATCTCAGGTATTATAATAGAGGGGTGAGAAACGAGCTGGCTGTAAATGGTTATGCCGATGCAAGTTTCGAAACTGACATAGATGATTTTAAATCGCAAACTGGTTATGTGTTTGTAATGAATGGAGGTGCTATGACTTGGTAGAGTTCCAAGGAAAGTATGGTTGCTGATTTTGTAATAGAAGCTGAGTACCTGGCAGCATCGGATGCAGCTAAGGAAGTCGTATGGATCAGGAAGTTAGTTACCGAACTAGGAGTGGTACCGACTATCTAGGGTACCATAAGCCTTTATTGTGACAATAATGGTGCTATTGCACAAGCTAAAGAGCCTAGGTCCCATCATAATTCCAAACATATACTCATAAAATATCACCTAGTCAGAGAGATTGTCAGACAAGGAGATATTACAATATGTAAAGTAGCAACGGAAGAGAATGTTGCTGATCCACTTACCAAACCTCTCTCCCAAGGAAGGTATGTTGAGCATGCTAGATCGATAGGACTAAGAGTCATGAATGAATGGTCCTAGTGCAAGTGGGAGATTGTTGGGAGTAGTGCCCTAGGACATTCAATGTGCCTAGATTTGTAATTGTCACATTTAAATTAAGTTATTTAATATCATTTATTCCTCGTTGATTATTGTAATGTGTGCATGTTTTAATATTATAATAATCAAATAATAGTTATTCACGAATAATCGGATTATTAAAATGTCCTTGGTCCAATCACGTTGAGTGGATACTCAAGGGATTAATATACTAGTATAAGTTTGATTGATAATCATCAGATGATTATGAGTATGGTACGGATCAATCTTATGGGTATTGGTTGGAGAACCAATACTGGACAAACCCGCATTGAGATCACTGCATGGAAATGTCATAAGTGAATCTCAATATAACAGTATGTCAATAAAACCTTGAACCTGAGATTATCATAGAGTCCAACATGATAACTGCTATGCCTTGACGTAATCCAACGTCATCCGAAACATGGTGTTCATAAAGTTTAGCAATCGGGATTAGTGGGAGTCATGTAGAGGGCAATGAATAATCAAGGTAGGGATTTATCCCTCTCTTTAGTGAGAGAGATATCTGCTGGGCCCCTCGGTAAGTAGGACTGAATGAAATGCATGGTCATGCTCAAATGAAGAGTTATTTGATTCAATTAGTATACTTAAGATCAAGAAAACAATTGAACATTATAAGTATGACAATTTCCATAACTTAGTTCAAATATGATATCGCGCAGCAAAGTGATTTGACACGTTAAATGTCTTGGGTAGTCATAATGTCTTGCTAGAGACCGTTTATAATTTATTATTTAAGAAGGTATTATAATTGCCAACATAATATAAGCCTTTTGGGTCACACATACGACAACTAAAGACAAGCAAGAATAATTAATAGATATAATATTGGATATTATATTTATTAAAAAAAAATAATGAGTAATATATATTATAGGATATTATATATTATATTATTTAATTATATCAACTAGAAAAGATAAATATAATATAAGATATTCTATGCATTAGAGGATTAAATAATAAGTAATATATAATATAAGATATTATATGTATTGTATTATTTAATAAGTTGAGGGGCAACTACGCAAATACTAGAGTTTGACTATAGGGTTTACTTAGTATAAATAAAAGGTCTTGGACAAGAAGTTGACATACGAAAAATTACACAACCCTAATTTTGTAAGACCAAAATCACCCCCCTTGCTCTACTGTTCGGCCGAACTGTTTTCAATCCAGGAATTTTTTTCGGCCACCTCCGTCTTCTTCCCTTAGTTAATTTTGATCAACAGTACGAATTCTTCTATCAAGAAATTATTTGTTGTACTGTTTATCAATATTATTCGTAAGGATCTAGCAATCTGGCTTGTACCAGTTGTTTCGCGTGTAGATCACCGAAAGAGGAAGAGGATTTAATCAGCTTCTGGTCCGGGTTCAGACCTGTTCTTCAAATTAAGGTAATTCGACGAACTCTTAATAAATCAATTAAAGTACTGCATGTAGATCCTAATTTGGGTTTTTCGTTAATTTATTCCACTGCGTCTGGCTCATATTTATTGTAGTAGATACACGTAAAACCCAACACCTTGTGTGTCGGCCATGGGTAGCCTTATGTATGTATGCTGTGTACGAGACCTAACATTGCACACGCTGTGAGCGTGGTAAGTAGGTTTCAGGCAAACCCAGAAAAGGAATATTGGACCACCGTAAAGAACGTTCTCAAGTACTTAAGAAGGACTAGAGATCTAGTTCTTATGTATGGTGGTGGAGAACTAAATGTGAAGGGCTTCACTGATTCAGACTTTCGAGGACATAAAGACGACTCTATATCTACCTTTGTCTATATTTTTACTCTTAATGTAGGAGTAGTATCATGGTGAAGTTCCAAGCAAAGCGCAACTACTGACTCCACCTGTCAAGCTAAGTATCAAGCGGCCTCGACGGCCTCTAAGGAAGGGTTTTGGATTAAGAAGGTTCTGGCTGAACTTCAAGTGACACCATGTGTTGAATTGTCTATTCCAATTTTATGTGATAATGACGGAGCTGTAGCACAGGACAAGGAGCCGAGGTTTCACAATAGTACAAAACACATTGATAGAAAGTATGAACTCGTGAGAGAATTTGTTCGCAAAGGATACATTGTGCTGCATAGAGTAAACTCAAAAGATAATGTCCTTGATCCACTGATATACCCTCGAATGCCACTGAGAGGATATATGAGAGAGGGCATTGTACTTGTTATTGTGTAAGCTATTATCAGAAGGCAATTGTGTGTATCTTTATTTCCTGAAAATCACTAGCATTCCCGACTTTTAAATATATATATATATATATATATATAAACTAGTCCATGTATTTGAGAGAAAACTTTACACTCCTTATTAGATAAGGGATAGGCACTAGTATTATGACTCAAATACTTAATCGTTCGCAAGTCGATTAAACTTGATTGGGCGTTAAGTCTATGTGAAGACTTGTATGACGTGTTCTTTGATGTGTAGAGTGCCTATCGTCACTAATGGTTAGTGGGAGCACACGTTGTAGGTATACTAATCGGATTAGTAGACTCGAACCAACTCACACTCGATTCATCACACGGATTTCACTCCGGGACAGTCAATGATGGTATCGAAAGGTTATGATAGGTATTCATGAACCTTCGACTTGAGCATTTAGTAGGGATGTACTTGTGATGTTAAGATTTTCACTAGAGTAGTTTGACCTAGAATATCGAGAGGTGGGGGTTAATGTCGACGTGCGTCTTGACGGACAAGTAGAAGGTTCTACTAAATACCAAGATAAGATTCTTTCTCATGTAAGTGAATAGGTATATGTCCTATGTGGTTATTGGTAGATGATATCATAAGTCTTTGGCCAAAGCATTGAAGCTAGCTGTATTGGATACACGAGAGCTCGGCGACCTCGATTTTCATTAACTTAAACATAGCATCAAGTACAGATAGGGTTTGACTGATTGTGACCCTATAACTTGATCGGGACATTTGAAAGAAGGGTTTATACGTTTACTGGTATTCACGATAGAATGGTTCTATGATCCCTATCATTCATTCTCAGTAAGGTTACAGTATAGGCCGCGTGACTGGCTAGGTGGTGCTATAACTCTTTATTTCCTCCCATTGCTTACTGAGATGGACCTACCGAGTCGCACATTAAAGAGACAACGGAATAATATGAAGTGGATCTCTTATTTTTAATTTTGGACAATGGATATCGTATTTTATTTATTAGTTAAATTAAATCGGTCTGGTGAATTTAAATTACTGGGTAATAAATTTAATTCATGAATAAATTATTTCTTAGAGAAATAATATCTTAATATAATTAATTGATTCAATTAATTAATTGTATTTGAGACGAACCAAGGTGTACCAGTCGGACTTGATACACGACGGTCCGTTTCTTTGACCGAAACGAACCGAAACCTTCTCTATTATGATGTTGGTCACCCCCCTGTAGATCCCTTGTTGGTGACCTCATCTTCATTCTTGCATGTGTTGAGGACTTTTCATAACACTTGGAGACAAAAGGTGTGATAAGATGAGATCTTATCATAATACACCATGAGGTGGGGACCTTGGAGGTTTGTGTGGACATTGTTATAAAACAAAGTTCATCCCCTCCACCATAAAAACTAAAAATTTGCCAACACAAAGGAGAGAGGGAGAGTTCATTTTGTTCATGTTCTTACACTCTAAGAGATAGAAAGAAAATCAGTGATCACATACTTAGAGAGCATTTTCCTACTACTCTTTTCTAGCCGTATCCTTAGAGGGTAATTGAGTAGTTGTTGTCCCAATCATCTCCCGGCACGTGGATAGCAGAGATGTGGTGCTTTCAGTGTCTGGATCATCGAGGGCTTATCATATCAGATCTGCGGTCACCAGCATCAACCTCAACATTCAATCGAAGGACTTCAAGGGTATATTTTCATATCTTAACTTTTGTCCTTTTATATTCGTATATACGTTGCATGATCTATCCTGTTTAGGGGTTCAGTAATTTTGTTTTTGTTTCCGTTGTGCCTTCGTTTTAGGCATTGAATCCGAACATTGGTATCGGAGCAAGGTCTTGCGATCATATATACGATATCTAGCATTTTGAATGCTTGATTGAATGATTTATGATTTGGAATCATAAATATTTTAATCATTGTATTTTTTTGTTCTTCGTAGTTATATTTTTCGTAAATCTATATTTAAATATAATCTTAAATTTCTAGAAAATGTGATTTATATTGAAGATATGTTAGTCTAAAAATATAGATATTGGCTATCCAGTCGAGCATCAAGCACCGAGTTGACGTTAGACGTCCCAAAAATAGGACTGAGGGGGCTGCCGTGAGGTCTGGCCTATTAGACCGCGGTCCAGGTCTGTTTCTGGACCTTCCGTGCGGTCCGGCTTATTGAGACCGTGGTCCAGGCCCCTTTCGAACATGTTCTGGGCTTGCTTTTTCGTGTAATCCTGAAATTAATCTCCCGCATTTTAAATTGGGTTTAATTTGATTAAAATGATATAAGGTATTTCATTTTACAAGGGAAAATTAATTTATTTGAATATTTATGATTCACTTAATTACTTTGAACGAATTCTTATTACCTATTGGGTGAATTAATTGGATTAATTCTTATGGATGGATTAATTTAAATTTACTGGATCAATATTTAAGTTAATTATTTATGCCGTTTATTTTAATATGATTGTTGCATTATTTTGGATGGTGATGTAGTTCATGGACCTAGTTTTTGAATTGTTTGTTCGATTGGTTTGTAAAGGCCATTTCGAGCCTATTTATTTTACTAAAAATTTTGTATATAAGATACAATTTTTCAATGTAAAATATATATGTAATGACAAAGACCGGAGAAAACCCCATTCGAGAGGACCATTATTCAAGACTCAAGACATGTAATTAGATTATGATGTTTTGGTTCTAAGGACGGTCCATGAACTACATGTTGGTAGCAACTAGGTTGGGTATGTTTATTCAAATAGTATGAATGTCGACAAACGCGCTTAAATGAATTAATGTGCAAAGTGCAACATTAATCAAGAAAATTCTCCCACGACAAAATATTAAGTTTAAAAGGTTTCAAGGTTTTCCTTCCCTCCATCGAGCTCTCAGAAAATTGAAATTCAAACCGGATGTGCTATGCTTCCGAGATATCGGGGTAGCCACTCGGGGAGGGTCGATAAATTCTGAGAGTGCATTAGATGCCTTCGATTGGAACAAATTTTATCCCTAGAAACCTGTTCGGTTGCCGGATAAGATTCAATTGTGAAACTGATCACTGTCAATGGTATATACTTAACTTGTTCACAAACTATAAAACCGTATAGGTTGAGGGGAGTGAACAAGGGAAAAAAGAAAATCGAATCATCCATTAGATGGGTTGGTGTTGGACACCACTTTATGAAGATTAATAGACCAGAAACCTATTCGGTTGTCCTCTATTAAAATTTATAAATAACTTGATCACCACTATGAAGTAAAGCGAACTAATACTTCCAGTTTCACAAGAGAGTATGTTATTCGATAAAAGTAGTGGGAGCTGGGTTAAATGAATAGAAAAGACCTTAATTCTAAACTCATATCATAATCAAACGAGTCACTAATCAATCTGTCTTACTTAATACAGACAAACAATATAACAATTCTCATAATGACAATGAACCTACTCGCAATTCTACTCGAGAAGAACAACTTAATCGGACCAAACTTTGTGGACTAGCTCCGCAATCTGATGATTGTCCTCAGTATGGAGGCGCTGGGATAGGTCCTGGAGGTGGACATTCCAGCGGATCCAGTGCGGACCAGAGCCTGTCACTAAGATGTTGAAAACCACGAAAAGTGGGTTAAGGATGACATAAGAGTCTGTGGCTTTATGATGGGCTCCATGTCTAATGAGCTTCAGAGAGCTCATGAGAAAATGACTTCTGCTAGGCAGATCTTATCTCGCTTAACCAAGCTTTATGGTGATCACAGTCGAACAGCTAGATATGAGATATCTAAGCAACTCTTTGGTGCCATTATGAAGGAAGGTGAGAAATTCGGGGACCACGTCCTCAAAATAATCTCTATGATCGAGATATTGGAGGCTCTTGATTTTAGGATGCATGTTTCTCTCCAAATTGACCTTATCCTACTATCTCTTCCCAATTCCTTCTCTCAGTTTGTTATGAACTTCAACTTTAATGAAATTACTTGAAATTTAGTAGGGTTGATGAACAAAATTGTAACCGCTCTGTCTCATAAGAAGACGCCGCGGGTGAAGGAATCTGCCCTTGTGATTTCTTCTAGATCTCGAAAGTCCAAGAATAAGAAGAAAAGGACCAAGAAGCAGATAAGCTCACAAGGTAAGGCTTTTAAGGGTAAGGGCAAGGCCCCGGTGGTTCCTAAGATAAAGAAGATGAAGATGGATGCATGTCTCAAATGCGGTGAGCTGGGCCACTGGCAAGAGACTGTCTGATCCTTCATGGAACTTCAGGTACAGAACTTTTAGTTTTCGAAATAATTTAATTCGCTACTGCGTTTTCTACTTCTTGGATACTGGATTCAGGTGCTAGTTCTCGCATTTGTATCATGAATCAGAATCTGGAACAAAGTAGGAAGCTTGGAGCTGGGCAAGTGATGTTTTACTGTCAGCAGCGGGCGTACTGTCGCGGCAACTGATATAAGATCACTTCTTTTAGATTTGGAATCCGGCTTTGTTTTAACGTTAGATTATGTATTTGTTTTGCCCAAGGGTCATAAAAATATTGTATCCATTTCGGTCATGGATCGGAAAGGCTTTTCATTTTTCATTGGTAACATGCAAAATTTATTTTGGAAATAAATTAGTAGGCACTGCTACATTGTTAAATGGAATGTATAATCTAAACCTATGTAACAAAGTCATTGTGAACACTATGACGAGGAAGCATGGTAGGGATAAAACTAATCAAGCTTTGAAATGGCATCTTACACTTGGTCATGTTAGTCAGACCAAGGCTTACAAAATGGAAAAGGATGGACTTACGGGGCCATTAGGATTGGATCCCTTTCCAACTTGTGAATCCTGCCTGAAAGGCAAAATGACTAAGTCCCCCTTTACAGGGACTTTTGAAAGAGCCACTCATAAACTTGGATTAGTCTATACCAACGTGTGTGGTGCTTTGGAAGCAGCACGTGACAGATATCAATTTCTTTACGTTTACGGATGATCATACTAGGTATGGTTATGTGTACTTAATGAGACACAAATCTGAGGCCTTTGAGAAATTCTAGGACTAGTCGAGAAACAAACTGGTAATCATATCAAAGCACTTCGGTCGGACTGAGGTGGCGAGTATATAAGTATAGAGTTTGACGAGTTCCTAAAGGAGCACGGAATAGTGTCACAACTTACACATCCAGGAACTCCTTAGTTAAATGGTGTGTCGGAAAGAAGGAACCGAACCTTGTTGGACATGGTTCGTTCTATGCTTAGCTACACCGACTTACCAATTTACCTATGGGGTTATACGCTCCTCACTGCTGCTTATTCCAAGTTTGTTCCTGAGACTCCACATGAAATGTGGGAGGGTAGGAAACCCAGTCTTAATCATATTGTGATTTGGGGATGTCCCGCCTATGTCAAAAAGACTATGGTGGAGAAGTTGGAAGCAAGGTCCGTGGAGGGACGTTTCATTGGATTCCTATCTGGTACGATGGGTTATCTATTCTACATGCTCGAAGATTGAAAGATCATTATTGCTTTGCAAGTGCACTTCCTGGAAGATGAGTTCATTCAGGAAGGTGGAGCAGGTAGAAGTATCTCTTTGGAAGAATACAATGAAAATCTTCATGAGACACCTGTACAAGAAATTGGAACCGAACCTTCTGAAATACAAGTACAACCACCTCATAGGTCTAGTAGGGTGTCTCAATTACCTGAGAGGTATGGCTTTATACACTTGGAGGAACTGGGTATCCATGTGGTTACAGTTGATATCCAAGAGGCCGACCCCACGACATATGACCAAGCGATGGTAGATGTAGACTCTGGTGAAATGGCGAGAAGCTATGGAAGCTGAGATAGACTCGATGCATGCCAATCAGGTGTGGACTCTAGTAGACCGCCCCAAGGACATAGTGCCCATTGGGAACAAGTGGATCTACAAGAGAAAGACTGATGGGGATGGCAAGGTTGACACCTATAAGGCCAGGCTTGTGGCAAAGGGTTATACCCAAAAAGAAGGGATCGATTACCACGATATCTTCTCGCCCGTAGCTATGATTAATTCTATTCGAATGATGTTTGCTATAGCTGCCTACCATGATTATGAGATATGGCAGATGGACATAAAGACGGCTTTCCTTAATGGATTCCTCGAGGAGGATATCTATATGGAACAGCCTAAAGGCTTTGTGTCCGAGATCGATATTCATAAAGTGTGCAAACTTCAGCGTTAAATTTATGTACTGAAGCAGGCTTTGCATAGTCAGAACCTTCATTTTGGCGAAGCTGTCAAAGAGTTTGACTTCGTGTAAAGTGAAGAAGAACCTTGTGCATACAAGAGGGTTATTGGGAGCAAGATCGCATTCTTAGTATTATATGTATATGACAATCTACTAACAGGAAATGATGTGGGAATGCCTAGTTCCGTGAAAGCTTGGCTTTCGAGTAGATTGTCCATGAAAGACTTCGTAGAAGCTACCTATATTCTTGGGATTCGACTCTACCTAGATAGAGCGAAGAGAATGATAGGTCTTTACCAAGTCCCCTATATGGATAAGATCTTAAAGCGATTCAAGATGGATGATAGCGTAGGTCTTGCAATCGTATATACAATATTTAGCATTTGTAATGCTTGATTGGATGGTAAATGATTTGGAATCATTTATAGTCATAATCGTGGTGTATGTTTTTCGTTCGTTGTAGTTATATTTCCGTAAATTTATGTCTAAATATGAATCTTTAATTTCTGGGAAATGTGATTTATATTGTAGATTTGAAAGTCGAAAAATATAGATATTGGGTATTCGGTCGAATATCAAGCCCCGGATCGCCGTTGGATGGCTTTTCGGATGAAATTTGGATTCTGGCCGGGTGACCTGACCGTGTCAATTGGCACGGGCCGTGCCAGCTCCCAGTTTCGTCCTGGGTTTGACTTTTTCATGTGTTCCAGAAAATTAATCTCCCGCATGTTAAATTGGATTTAATATGATTAAATGATTTGTGGTATTTCATTTTATAAGGGAGTATTGATTGATTAGAATACTTGTAATTGACCGAATTACGTTGAATGTTTTCATATTACCGATTGTGTGAATTGATTGGATCAATTCTATTTATAGATGGTAATTTATATATTAATTGGATCCATATATTTATATGTAATCCATTTATTTAGTATTTATTGGATGAATTCTTTTAAATGGGGATGTGGTTCATGGACTTAGTTTTGAATCATTTGGTTCGATTGGGTTTTAAAGGCCATTTTGAGCCTATTTATTTTACTAGAAATATTTGTATCTAGGATGCAATTTTTCAATGTATAATTTATATGTAATGACGAAGACCGATGGAAGATCTGTTCGAGAAGATGAAGATTTAAGACCGAAGACTTGTAATTAGATTACGATGTTTTTGTTCTAGGAACGGTCCATGAACTACATGTTGGTAGCAACTAGGTTGTGAAAGTTTATTCATATGGTATGAATGCTACAAATGCTTTTACATGAATTAATGTGCAAATTGTAACATTAATCGCGAAAATTCTCCCACGACAAATTATTAAGTTTAAAAGGTTTCAAGGTTTTCCTTCCCTCCATCGAGCTTTCGTAAAATTGAAATCCAAACCCGATGTGCTATGCTTCCGAGTTATCGGGGTAGTCATTCGTGGAGGATCGATAAATTACCGAGAGTGCATTGGATGCCTTCGGTTGGAGCAAATTTTATCCCTAGAAACCTGTTCGGTTGCCGGATAAGATTCAATTGTAAAACTGATTTGCGTCGATGGTATAAACTTAACTTATTCACGAACCATAGAAACCGTATAGGTTGAGGGAAGTGAACAAGGGAAAAAATAAGATCGAATCATCCATTAGATGGGTTGGTGTTGGACACCACTTTATAAAAATTAATAGACTAGAAACCTGTTCGGTTGCCCTCTATTAAAATTTATAAAGAACTCGATCACTACTATGAAGTAATGCGAACAATACTTCCGGATTTCACAGGGGAGTGTGTTATTCCGATAAAAATAGTGGGAGCTGGGTTAAATAGAATAGGAAAGACCTTAATTCTATACTCAGATCATAATTGAAAGAGTGACTAATAAATCTGTCGTACTTCATGCTGACAAATATCAACTCTCAATATGACAATGAACCCACTCGCGATACTACTCGAAAAGAACACCTTAATTGTCCCTAACTTTGTGGACTGGCTCCACAACCTGATGATTGTCCTCAGTATAGAGGCACTGGGATACGTCTTGGAGACGGATATTGCGGCGCCTCTGGTGTGGACTAGATCCAATCAGGAAGAAATTGAAAACCATGAAAATTGGGTTAAGGATGACATAAAAGTCAGTGCCTATATGATGGCTTCTATGTCTAATGAGCTTCATAGAGCTCATGAGAAAATGATTTCTGCTAGGCAGATTTTATCTCACTTAACCGATCTTTATGGTGAGCACAGTCGAACTGCTAGATATGAGATATCCAAGCAACTGTTCGGTGCTAAGATGAAGTAAGGTGAGAAGGTTGGGGACCACGTCCTCAAAATTATCTCTATGATCGAGAGATTGGAGGCTCTTCATTTTAAGATGGATACTTCTCTTCAGACCGACCTTATCCTACAATCTCTTCTTGATTCCTTCTCACAGTTTGTTATGAATTTCAACTGCAATGAGATTGCTTGCAAGTTAGCGGGGTTGATGAACAAACTGGTAACCGCTTAGTCTCAGATGAAGACTCCGTGGGTGAAGGAGTCTGCCCTTGTGATTTCTTCAGGACCTCAGAGGTCTAAGAATAAGAAGAAAAAGACCAAGAAGCAGATGGGACCACAAATCAAGGACTTTAAGGGTTAGGGCAAGGCCCCGAGCAAGAAGAAGGACGCATGTCTCAAATGCGATGAGCTTGGCCACTGGGCTAGAGAATGTCCGATTCTTCATGGCACTTCAGGTACAGAACTTTTAGTTTTGGAAACAAATTGTCATGCTACTATATTTTCTACTTTTTGGATACAGGATTCAGGTGCTGGTTCTCACATTTATACCATGAATCAGGATCTGGAACAAAGTAGGAAGCTTGGAGCTGGGGAAGTGATGTTTACTGTCGGAAGCGGGCATAGTTTCGAAGCAACTGACATAGGATCACTTCTTTTGGATTTGGAATCCGGCATTGTTTTAACTTTAGATGATGAGCTAAAGTGAGGAAGGGGAAATGAGACACTTGTTTTGCCCAAGGGGCATAAAAATATTGTATCCATTCCAGTCATTGATCGGAAAGGCTTTTAATTTTTCATTGGTGATGGTTCCTGTAAAATTTATTTTAGAAATAAACTAGTATGCACTGCTATATTGTTAAATGGAATATATAATCTAAACTTAAGTAACAAAGTCGTTGTGAATACTATGACTAGGAAGCGTGGTAGGGATGAAACTAATCAAGTTTTGAAATGGCATTTTAGACTTGGTCATGTTGGTCAGACTAAGGTTTACAAAATGGAAAAAGATGGACTCATGGGTCCATTGAGATCGGATCCCTTTCCAACTTGTGAATCTTGTCTTAAAGACAAAATGACTAAGTCCCCCTTCATAGGGACTTTTGAAAGAGCTACTGATACACTTGGATTAGTCCATACCGACGTATGTGGTGCTTTGGAAGCAGCACGTGATGGATATCAGTACTTTATTACGTTCACAGATGATCGTACTAGGTATGGTTATGTATACTTAATGAAACATAAATCCGAGGCTTTTGAGAAATTCCAGGAATTTAAGGCCCTAGTCGAAAAATAAATTGGTAATCATATCAAATCACTTCAGTCGGACCGATGTGGCGAGTATATGAGTATAGAGTTTGACGAGTTCCTAAAGGAGCACGGAATAGTATCACAACTTACACCTCCAGGAACTCCTCAGTTAAATGGTGTTCAGAAAGAAGGAACTGAACCTTGTTCAACATGATCCATTCTATGCTTAGCTATACTGACTTACCAATTTACCTGTGGGGGTATGTACTCCTGACTGGTGCTTATATCTTGAACCGGTGTCCTTCCAAATCTGTTCGTAAAACTCCACATGAGATATGGGAGGGCAGGAAACCAAGTCTTAATCACATTAGGATTTGGGGATGTCCCGCCTATGTCAAGAAGACTAAGGTGGAAAGTTGGAAGCGAGGTCCATAAAGGGACGTTTCAATGGATCTGGGACGATGGGTTATCTGTTCTACATGCCCGAAGATCTAAAGATCGTTGTTGCTTTGCAAGCACACTTCCTGGAAGATGAGTTCATTTAGGAAGGCGGAGCAGGTAGAAGTATTTCTTTGGAAGAATATAATGAAACTCCTCAGGAGACACCTGTACAAGAAATTGGAACCGAACCTTCTGAAACACAAGTACAACCACCTCATAGGTATAGTAGGGTGTTTCATTTACCTGAGAGGTATGGCCTTGTGCACCTGGAGGAGCTAGGTCTCCATGAGGTTCTAGGTGATAGCCAAGAGATAGACCCAACGACCTATGACCAAGATATGGTGGATGTAGACTCCGCGATGCGTGAAGCTATGGAAGTTGAGATAGACTCGATGCATGTCAATCAGGTCTGGACTCTAGTAGACCACCCCAAAGGCATAGTGCCTATTGGGAACAAGTGGATCTATAAGAGAAAGACTAATGGGGATGGCAAGGTTGACACCTATAAGGTCAGGCTTCTGGCAAAGGGTTATACCCAGAAAGAAGGGATCGATTATCACGATACCTTCTTGCTCGTAGCTATGATCAAGTCTATTTGCATGATGCTTGATATAGCTGCCTACCACGATTATGAGATATGGCAAATGGACGTAAAGACGGCTTTCCTCAATAGATTCCTCAAGAAGGAAATCTATATAGAGCAGCCTTAAGCCTTTGTATCCGAGGTCAATATTCAGAAAGTGTGCAAGCTTCAGCATTCCATTTATTGACTGAAGCAAGCTTCGTGTAGTTGGAATCTTCATTTTGACGAGACAATCAAAGAGTTTGACTTCCTGCAAAATGAAGAGGAACCTTGTGTATACAAAAGGGTTAGTGGGAGCAAGATCGCATTCTTAGTACTATATGTAGATGACATTCTACTAACAGGAAATGATGTGGGAATGCTCAGTTCTATGAAAGATTGGCTTTCCAGTAGATTCTCCATAAAATACTTTGGAGAAGCAACCTATATTCTTGGTATTCGTCTCTACCGAGATAGAGCAAAAAGAATGATAGGTCTTTCCCAAGCCCTCTATATATATAAAATCTTAAAGCGATTTAAGATGGATGATTCTAAAAGAGGGTTCCTTCCGATGTGATATGGAATAAAACTCACCTCGATGATGTGTCCTCAAAGTGAGGAACAACGAAAGGAATCCTATTGGGTTATTACAGTGCCGTGGACCCCACGCCAGGAGATCCACCAGGCGAACACGACTAAAATACATCAAATTTACCAACAAGAGAAACCAAAGTCCCTCCTATGATATCCGACGCAATATTCCAATAAGGAATTTCAACGACAACGATGGGCCTACATGGCTAAAATGAAAATACAACACCACCCATGAGCATCTGCTCGGGTAATACATAATGACAATGACTGACAAACTGGAGAACACTCCAACTCACTGACCAACATGAACAACTCGGACTAGTATCGCTCGAATGCCTCGTCGCCATCGTCATGCCCCTGTGTCTCAACTCTCTCCTCGCAAGCACCTAAAACATGAAAACATGTTCCGACCACAAGGGGTCAGTCATCCAGATAATGAACATCAAATACATGTATAACATGATATGCATCCAAAGGCAGAATGAAACGGTACAATGATAATAACAATACGAGATGCTCACAAACCGAAGTGAGAACCGAGCATTCGTGAAACACTATGCCCATGGCATACTATTAATACCTCCTCAACAGGTTAGAACATAAATGTCCAACGGCGAATCGTAATTATAAAACACCATAATGAATTACGCGAACATGAACCAAACTAGAACTGAATTAGATATGAACCACAATGCCCGGAGGCTCTAATGAAAATACCAAGACACCACAAAGGCCTGAAAGCCACTCAGCCGAAGCAGTCAATTATCACAATCACATGAAACCAAAACAGCCCGAAGCTGTATCAATGAGGTCCGCAGCCACGGCACGAAGCCGTACCACAATAAGACCATCCAATGGCCATGACCTACTGAACTGTAGGTGTTGGAAAACCAACCGCGAAGGTTCAAGCCCCAAACTTACCCATAATGAGATCGTGAACCTAACCGTGACCTACTGAGCTGTAGGTGTTGTGAAACCAACCGCGAAGGTTCAAGTCCCAAGCTTACCCATAATAAGATCACCCAGTGACCATGACCTGCTGAATTGCCGGTGCTGGGAAACCAACCGCAAAGGTTCAAGCCCCAGACTTATCCATAATAAGATCATCAACATGACTGTGACCTACTGAGCTGTAGGTGTTGGGAAACCAACCGCGATGGTTCAAGCCCCAAGCTTACCCATAACAAGCACTAGTCGAGACTAGCTTCCAAAACATAATTAATCACAAGCGGCAATGATCCAAAGATTATTGAATTCACAAGAATGATAGTATGCTGCCTTGAGTCGGCCAACACAACGATAGTAATTCACGGATGGGCACCGTCCTCGAAAATCCCAATTCAGTACCTCAATTGCCTTAGAATGGCCAATCGATAATAATGATGCAGCAGATGATTCGACATTTCGATTGCCTTAGAATGGCCAATCGATAAAAATGACACGAAGAATGATTGAGCACCTCGATGGCCTTAGAATGGCCAATCGATAACAATGATACAATGAATGATTGAACACTTCGATTGCCTTAGAACAGCCAATTGATACCAATGATACAATGGATGCCTCGGCACCTTTAACCGGTTACTGACGATGATGATGAGAACGAATACGCCAATACCTTCAATCGGCCAATACAACATGATTGACATGACACCAACATTAATAACGATGATTACAACAATTTATTAGATCGACATCAATATTATCAACAACAATCGATACATCGATACCGCGAACCGGCTATCGACAATAACATTAACAACAAGTATCCCAATGCCTTGAACCGGCCGTGAATGAACAATAATAAACATTTGGCATAATTTCCGAGGAGTATCGTATCGAACGATCCCTTAATATCAATGAACTCATGAAGAGACTAAGTCTGTGAATGGTACAACACATTCATACACATATATGATAACATTAATGTCACTGACTAGTACAAGTATAAAACTTGCCTCAAACCGACGGCGAGAAAGTCCTTCCACGAGCAACGTCCTTGAAGTGATTATCGGTTCTCGAAACAACCTTGAATAACACAATTACCAATGATTCGCTTAATATATGAATCAAGCATGATCACAACCAACTCAAAAGTCAATACAAGAATACCCAAACTCATTGAAGCAATTCAGCAAACACGTTGTAGACAACCTCCAATTGTTTACAACCAATCTCAATTATATTGATACCAAACCTCAAATGAATGATTCAATCCAACAAAACATCTTATATACAATCAATATTCTCATAGGAATACACAATTCGAGATTACGACAACATCAAATCGAACCCCCCAAATTCCAGAATCAACATTCGAAATGTTCTTGAGTAATCCCAATTAATCCGACCATAATCCATAATTATGACAATTAATCCGACCATAATCCATAATTATGTTATAACAATTCATAATCACAAGTATATCACTTCATATATCATGATTATAACATCCAAAACATCGTATCCCAACTCAAAATCGAATTCCAAGATGTTGAGAATTTACCTTTGAAGATCCAACACTTCGATCCGGTGAATTCGTGTTTAAATGACTATCCAAACTTCCCAATCCAAGATTTATGCTTAGAACACTAATACACAAGTGTTGTGATGAAGAAAATCTCTCCCAAGAACTTCTCTCTCGGAACTCAAGTGAAGTAATGAGAAAATGATCACAGAAACCCGACTAGGTACTTAAGTACCGCCGAATGTTACGGCCGTAACTCGGCCTACATACGGCCGTAACTCGGCCTACATACGGCCGTAACTCTCCAAGTCAACGGCCTTACGGCCGTGACTAGCCATATCGTACGGGCGTAACCCTAATTCGTCGAAAGTCTACCGACAGACATACGGCCGTAACCACACCTGCCTTATGGGCGTAACTCGACTCATACGGCCGTACTCAGAAAATTCTTACGGGCGTATGAAGCCTTCATCGAAACTAACCGGACATAATGCTCGATCATACGGCCGTAACCGGCCAAGACTTATGGCCGTACCTGCCTCAACTTACGGCTATATGCCGCAACCCTTACGGCCATAAATCCTCTTCATCCGACATGACCTGAAACAACGAACGTATGTTATGGCCGTAATGAAAGCATGTTACGGCCGTAACTCGCTGCTGGATGCCAACAAAATGATAACTCCATCTACTCGACACAAAACACTGAATGATCCGACATACCATACTTGTATGAATATAATTAAGTCCAATCATACGCAATAATGATACTCCCAACACAAGGCTACCAATCACGAAGATGATGATGAAAATATTCTCGTCTCGATCCCGAACAGTGATGAATGATGAATAACAACTGATACACAACTGCAAGATGCGCCGAACGATGAACATGAAATAAATGAATATGAATGACGAATGATTATTACTGAGTGAAAAATTTCTGAGTGGAAAATACTGAATGATAATCAATGAATTCACAACCGAGTATTACATACTCCCCCCTTAAAAAGAGTTTCGTCCCCGAAAATAAGGGTACACAGCTCGGGATATGAACTATCCAACACAAGGCTACCAATCATGATGATGATGATGAAAATATTCTCGTCTCATTCCCAAATAGTGATGAATGATGAATAACAACTGATACACTACTCCAAGATGCGTCGAACGATTAACACGAAATGAATGAATATGAATGATGAATGATTATTACTGAGTGAAAAATTTCTAAGTGCCAAATACTGAATAATAATCAATGAATTCACAACCGAGTATTGCAATATGTGTCGGCCGTGGGTGGCCTTATGTATGTTATTCTGTGTACGAGACGAGATATTGTACACGCTGTGATCGTTGTAATAGGTTTCAGGCAAACCCAAGAAATGAACATTGGACCGCCGTAAACAATGTTCTCAAGTACTTAAGAAGGACTAGAGATCTAGTTCTTATGTATGGTGGTGGAGAACTGAATGTGAAGGGCTTCATTGATTCAGACTTCCACAGACAGAAAGACGACTCGATGACTACTTCAGGCTACATTTTTACTCTTAATGGAGGAGCAGTATTGTAACACCCCGAGAATCAAACAGGGAATATTACACGCCGCAGACCCTCTCCGTGAGGATCCACCAGGCGAGACATCCAAACAACACAACTCATTACATACCGACATGATAAAATACCAAATCAACATACTAACTCGGTCTTTCATCACAAACTCATACCCATGCAAGGGTAAAATAGACTCTCAAACCAAAAATACGACAGAAGAAAGACCATACACAAACTCCGACTGACTGCATCCAACACTAGCCTTCGTGTGATTAGTATCATTCGCCTTCCATCATCCTTTGCGCTGATCATGTGTTTTGCTCCCAAACCTGCATGTACCTGAATGCAAAAACAGACATCCACCCCCAAATACTCGGGGGTTAGCAAAACTCCACTGTTTTGCTAGTACAAGTATAAAGTGCAAATACGAGCCATACATAACACATTCCGAGAATACAACAAAAGACTTCCCGAGATATTTTATTTAATTTAAGATAGTTCAAGTCTTGAAAGTAGAAACCAAAATAAGAAAGCACTTTGAAAACATTTCCAAATCTCGGGAGTTTTCGAAAACATTTGTGATTGAAAAGTTCTAATTCCTCAAAAGCCACATAGGGTCACCATCCCAAAATTCATTTACCAAAATGCAAATCCATTAACAAAAACACGAGGTTCACGACCCAACCATTCCTTTCACAAAATACAGGGTCCACGATCCAATCATTCCAGTCACAAAACACAGGGTCCACGACCCGATCATCAACTTCAATTCACTTCCAACGACATATTACACATAACACATTATTTTTATGCCATTTTAGCCAAACACCAAGACTCTATATATAATGTCTCTCGACACCAAGCAACAGCATTGTGATACTCTGGATATATCACAATTAATCAACAGTACAAACATTCTGGCAATTCTCGCGACCCGGTCCAGCCTCCGGTACCGCCATAAGGCCACCAAGTCCGTGTGCGCCCCGTCGAGCGACCCCAAGTGAGAATGCCCACTCGAAGTAACTCTCCCGACCCGGTCCAGCCGCTAAGCCACCAGGTCCCCGTGTGACCCCGTCGAGTCAATCCCCGAGTGATAGTACCCGAGAAAAACCTTACAACTATCATCAATTGACATTTCCAAAACCACAATCTTCAAGAGTCAATCACAATATATATAGTCGAGGTATTTTGCTAAAATGGCCATATTATTCTAACATATACTCACGACCCAGAATTAATATTATCCACAAAGAAACACACTTATCTCAACAACAACGAACGACACAACCCATATCACACAACTCATATATCCACCGATAACCACATGATTCCACGCACAATTCATAACAAAAGGATTTAACCACAAATTACCGACGACATATTCACACATAATGACATCATCCTAAGATAGGGAGTTCCTATACTCAACACTAACACACATAGTCAAATAAGCACATTAAATCTCGAACACAAGATTCGTCCTTTAAGAAAACCATGATTGTAAATATACCGATTCTTTTGAGAAAAGGTTGTAAATATTCATTTAGCACATCTCGTCAATTTCCAACCATTATATTCACAAAACACGTAATGTATGGGCAAGATACTTGCCTCAGTAGTTGATACTGGACACTCCGACGAACGTGGCTTAACCGGAAAACCTCGAATGCCCACAACTCTCCGGCTGAAACGACGGTAACACCACCGATCGGGAAATGGCGAACGGAAGGGTTCCGACTAGAGTTCTTAGCAAGGAACCTGACCCAAACATCCTACCATGAATAAATTAACAATCGAACGAGGAAGAATAATCGTAGAACTCCCGAATCCCCTTTGTGATATTTTATCAAACACTTTCAAGGTGTCGATTAGAAACTCAATAAAACGACGAATCATCGGCAATCCAACCGTGGAAAAACAAGGGATTCGATATAACACAACTTAATAATCATCAATCCATCACTGTTCTATGTTATAACGAATCAAATCGACGAAATCAACAAAATCCCCAATTTTTCCCAAAATTAGGATTTTAGGAAAACTATCCTTGATTCGCTGGATTGAAGGATGTTACGGAGTGATTAATCGATGATATGAGCTCCCAAACTTCGTGGATTCATTTCATAACAACATGCCTTCATGATCTCCAAGGATCCAGCTGTTGTTACCCAAAATATTATCCGGAGATAGTATTGCTGGAATGATCGAGTAACAAACAAATGCGAGAACACTTCCGTGGGAAAATAGATAACACAAGATTTTCCGGGGTTGTTAATCCCGGGCTTCAATGCTCTCGCGAGATGTTATTAATAAATATACTGTCGAGTACAAATATTAATGTTAGAATCTAATACAAGGAGTGTAAAAGCTTCTAGTTATCTAGGCTTTAGAGCGCGTAGATTGCCGGAAGAACCAGATGGATGAATCTGTGAGTTCTTGCTTAGGATATATGATGAATGTGTATGAATATCACTATGAATGTGTAAGTGTTTGCCAAAAGAGCCTTTGATTCTCTCTTTGGTGTGTATTTTGCACTTAATTCGTAGTAGAATTCGCCTCCCCCCTGGCCGCAACAGTGAGTCCTCTATTTATAGGGGACAAGGTAGTTGGGATCCCTCAGGCGATCGCGGGCGATGGCCGTTTTCTATATTAAAATAAACGGCCGATCGTCCCGTCACGTGGGCCTGTTCCCTTGAGGTCCGAGGTTGCAGTTGGAGGCCAGCTGGGTGAACCAATGGGAAGCCAGCACGCGTTGCGAATCGCTGTCTGAGGAGGGCCCACTTCGTACCTTTCGGCGGCCTTGTCGGTAGGTGTGGTAGGTGACAGGTTGGGGTCAATGATCCTATTTTTCGGTATCCTTTGAAGATCCACGGGTGGGCCATCGTCCAAGATTCGGTCTTCGACGACTTTGACGGATGCTGGATCCCCACGTGGCATGAGACGATCGCCTCTGGTCCGTTCTTCAAAGACGATCGCCAGTTACCAAAAGACAATCGCTGGTTATCAAAAGCCGATCGCTGGTTACCAAAAGGCGATCGCTGGTTACCAAAAGGCGATCGCTGGTTACCAAAAGACGATCGCTGGTTACCAAAAGGCGATCGCTGCATTATGCCGAACTCTAGGCGTTCGTCCGGAGTTTGTCTTCTATGGTTGACTTTTCTGGAAGATCAGCGATCGCCTATTATGGCGAATAAATGGCCGCACAACAATTGCCCCCAGCTCGCCTCGATGTTGAAAACACGGGGTGAGGTGGCACTGTTGGCGATCGCCGATGTTTTAAACGACCAGCCGATCTGAATTCAAATATGGACGACCTTCTTTCGCGTCGGGAGCAGCGGGAAAAGAAGGCGGGCCTTCCAAAAGTGGCTGGGACACGCGTCGTGCCGCTGTTGGGGGAATCCGACGGTTTGTCAGACCTGTCGGCTGGCATGCCCTCGAAAAGACGCGTACGCGGGATTCGAGGGCCGTATTTAATGCGTCCCCACGTGACGGTTGTGATTCAGCCCCCGAGGTTTCTCCTATTTGCACTTAGGCGCTCGTCCCCCTCTATAAAAAGGGGAGGGTTTCTTCTCCTTCACTTTTTACGCGCCCTTAGTATCCATAGCCGAAATTCTGCAGAAATTTCCGGAGCTTTTGTGCCGACCTCCTTCTCTTGTCTAGGTAAGAAAAAATTAACCTTCTCCCTCTCTTTACTTTCTATTATGTCGGGAGGATCGAAAACCTTCGAGGCCGGAAGCTCTTCCGCTGCCGCCGCGTCGCCTGAACGGGAGGAGGCTCCCGTTAGAATGGATATGGAGACGGCCGCTGAAGCTATTCGAGCGGGGATTGCACCCGAAGAACTCGAAAAACATTTCAACGAGGCCGAGGTGGCGAAGACGGCGGCGACGGTGGAGCAGGGGGGCTCGCCGGTGGATGAGGACGATTTAGTGCGGGAGGCCTGGGAAAGAGAAAGCAGATTCGGCCCCGCCTATGTGGCTTTTGCTCAGATGATGGAAACGATCGCTGGACCCTGTCCGGAATTCGATTTCGAGGCCCACATCGCCGCTCACCCTTACGAACATGTGAATCGGACGGTCTTTCAGGCTGCCGTCCCGTCTCCGTGGACTCTCGGGCAGATCCGGAGTACGGCGACCAAGAAAGACCTGAGCCGCTGGAGGGCCAAATATCACATCCCCTCTGACGTTTCCCTTCACGTGCCTTTGGCGAATGAGCGCGCCGACCAACCGCCCCAGGATATGGTCGCCGTCAACGAGATGATTATGGAGGCGGGTCTGCGATTCCCGTTGCCATTCGCCGTCTCCTATTTGCTGATCGCCTGGAATTTGGCGCCTCTTCAACTGACGCCGAACGCTTGGCTGCAGATCATCTGCACGTTGACCTTGTTTGGCGGTCACCGATTATTCCGTCACCTTACTGCGCTGGAGATGAATTATTTGTTTAAATTGGTTGCGCAGAAAGGGTCGATCGGCGGTCATCATATCCAGGGCCGACTCGGGAGAGTGGTCCTCGGCGTGCCGAATAAGACCAAGGGCGACCTGTCTAAATGGTGTTGGGTCGGCGGGGCATGGCGATCGGCGTTGAGTGACATGCCGAATGAGGAGTTGGAGATTCCCACCATTTTTCGGGAGAGGAATCCGAGTAAGGATTTAAACTCTCCCCTTGATTGAGCTTATCTTGGACTGATCTAATTTTGTTTTCTTTTTGCAGGACCTCTCGTTCCAGCGATCGGCGATCTTCCATTCGATTTCTTGATCGTTTGGGAGCGGATCCGTGCTTTGCCGAACTCCTTTATTGACGTTCGATCGCTTGGTACCGAAGCTCATCGGTTGGGGGCTCGTTTGTTTTGCTACCCCCGTCACTTGAAAGTTCAAGGTATGAGTTTAATTGGTGCTTCCTTTCTTTGACGATCGTCTCCAAGAGGTCGTTTTGTTTTGTCTAACTTGTTTGTATCTTTTCTTTGACAGAGGCTTATTTTCCCGACCGCCGAACCTCCGCCAGAGATAGCTATGTCGGACACGGGAGTTCTTGGTCGCCTTAAGTTGGGCAAGGTGACCGGTCGCGCCTCGCGACGACGTCTCACCCTGCCCCGGTGACGAGACCCGCTGAGGCGCCAGTTGCCAAGCCGGTGGTCGAGGGAGAGGAACAGCTCAAACGCCGCAAGAGGCGGAGGTCGGAGTCCCCGACGATCTCTGAGGCGGACGTATCGATTCTTGAGCCTCCGGTCGCTGCGGCTCCTATCTCCGCCATCCCAATGATGGAGCGATCTGTCCCCAAGCCCACGGTCTCCGGCCCCCGGTCATCTGGCAGCTCGGCGAAGAAGATGGCGATCGCCGATGCGGAAACATCCCGGGGCAAGCCTTTTTTCGGACGCGATCCCGAGCTGGGAAATAGGTAAGAGTGGGTCAAAAATTTTCTGAGTTAGGCATTCTGAACATGGTATGGGCTAACTCCTTGGTTTCCTTGGTTTGCGCTGCAGGGTTCGTCTCGCCGACCCAGACGTCGCCCCCATGGTGCTGGACTTTCTGTCGAGCAAGGCTCCGCAAGGTTCTCTCGAAGTCCCTGCTTACGTTCGCCAGGCAATCACTTCTCTGCCCAAGGCTTGGACGACCGACCTTGATGCGATCGCTCGTCGGCGATCAGGAGACGCCATGCAGGCGACCGTTGCCTTGGCTCTTCAGACGGCGACGATGGCCGTCCAAGCTGCTCGGGATTTTGAGGGGCGACCCTCCACTGCTCATCTCCATCGCGAAATCGAGACCGCCCGGAATAGAAATATCGAGTATGCCAACCGGATCCGATCTATGGAGAAAGAGTATGAGGAGACCGCCAAACGGGCTAAGCAGGATGTGGACCGATTGAAGCAGGAGCTGAGCCGCTCCAAGGAGGCTGCCGATCGGTCATGTAATAAGGAGAAGGAAACTCGCCAGAAGCTCGAGGCTTCGCAGGAGGAGGCGACCGGGCTGAAGGCTGCGGTGGATCGGCTCAGTGGTGAGCTGGAGGCGGCGAAGAGAGAGCTGGAGAAGGCCAGGGGCGAGAATGTTGCCAAGGCGGCCGAACTGGCGGATGTCGAGAAGACGGCGGCGGATCTGAAGGGGCAGCTGAAGGCGATCGAGGTCGATCCCTACCTTAACGTCGGGTACGTCGGCGAGTTCGCTTACTACTTGTCCTATGCTGACGCTGTTCGAGCCGCTAAAAAGGCAGGGGTCGAGATCGGTCCCCTGATGGAAAACTTCAGATCCTATGTCCTCAAGCATCCTCTGCATCCAGAATTCTCTCTGCCGATCCTTGACTTTGTCGACCTCGGGATCGACTTGAGTTGGTATACCGGCAAACTCATTCATCCCGAGGCCGATGGGGGTGCCCAAGCCGATCCGCAACCCGAGGGCGAAGACCAGCAGGCGGGGCCTTGAGAGGCATTTTCGTTTTTCCTCCGTAACTTGTACTTTTTGTTGTAATGCCTTCGGGCCTTGAAATGTATGAGGCTTGTGTTATGAATAAAATACTCCTTTTTTCATTCTATGTAATGTATTACATGCGATCGCCTTTGACTGTTTGCGCGCAATTTTTACGAGTACGTGTATGTTTGCTTTCGACTTTTTGTTCGTTTGGCCGATCGTCTGAGTGTTGAAAGTGTTGGCATGTTTTGAATTGGAATTCTTACTTGTAATTTTCGTCGGACGACCTTGATCGCCCTGCATGTTTTTTAGCAAAGCCGATCGAGTATGGTTCCTCTTTGTTTGATCGTATTTGAGAGTAGCTCGACCTATCCCTGCCCCCTTGTTTTTGTTCACTTATTGTAAGTAAGGAAACAAAGACTAGTCTGTCTGGCGAGCTATCTTCATTTCACCGATTCTGAAGAGTCATGTGTGGTTGGGGTGTTCGATGGACCGATCTCCCCAATCGTGTCTTCGTGTGCGAGGGATATCGTGTATCCTGCGACTTACTTTTCGTGAGGGTCCTCCGTTAGGCTACGCCTGCCTTGTGTTAAAACGAAAGGCGGGCGATCTCGGTCTGGAGGAGTCCTTGCGCGGAGTGTTTGTCGGCTTATTCGACACCACATCCGCGGCTTGTCAGCTCTGCTTCCACCTCGGCCCGCCATGAAGATGGCGATCCTCGACGGTGTACGTTGAGACGGGGGTAACGGCACGTCGCATTGTTCGGGTTCACCATGTTAGATGATGTACCTTGAGAACGTGCGATCGCGCCTACTGATTATTTTGGAGGGTCCTTCGGCTACGTCGACCTCGTATTTAAACGAAGGGTGGACGATCTCAGCCCAAAGGAACCTTGCATGGGCGAAGCTGTCGGTTCCATCGACCTCCAGGACCATGGCTGCATTAATTTTACCTAGGATCGTCGTGATCAGCGATCGTCGGTGATATGCGATGCCTGGTGGGGCGATCGCCATAATAGATGGGATAACAAAAAATCTCATTATATTCCTTTTACATCATTGAAATCGAGTATAAATTTATTACTGATAGTATTTTTTCAGATGCACGGCGTTCCAGGGATATTGGTCCGGAGTACCGTCAGGATGTTCCAGTTCGTAGGCTCCTTTGGTTATCCATCTGGACACTCTGAAAGGTCCCTCCCAGTTCGGACCAAAAACGCCCGTGTGGGCTTGGATCTTCTTAAGGACGAGATCGCCCACTTGAAATCTTCTTTCTCTGACCTTTGAATTGAAGAACTTCTCGGCTATCCTTTTTTGGATTGCGTTCTTCATTTCTGAGGTCATCCGTCTTTCTTCGAGCATGTCATCTCCTGTTCGGTTCGATGGCTGAGGACGGCGATCTCCGAAGGAATCACCGCTTCTGTTCCGAAGGTAAGGGCGAACGGGGTTTCGCCGGTTGAATTGCGGGTCGTCGTCCGGTAGGACCACAAAACGTCTGGGAGCTCGCTCGCCCACCGTCCTTGCCTGGATTCGAGTCGTGCTTTGATCGTGTGTTTGAGGATCTTATTCACTGCCTCTACCTGCCCGTTCGTCTGAGGGTGATAGGGCGCTGAGAATAACCTTTTGATTCCCCACTTTTCACAGAATTGCATGACTTCTAAGCCATCGAACTGTTTCCCGTTGTCGGAGATGATGGCCTGGGGCAAACCGAATCGGCATATGACGTTTTTTCATATAAACTTGATCACTTGCTCTTGGCCGATCTTGTTGAGCGGTTCGGCCTCAGCCCATTTGGTGAAATAGTCGACCCCAACGATGGCGAACTTACAGCCTCCTGGAGCCGTCGGCAAGGGACCTATTAGGTCGATGCCCCATTGCGCAAATGGCCAAGGGCTATACATGGAGGTGAGCTGTTCGGGTGATAGTTTAATGTTGGGGCCCATTATTTGACACCTATGACACGATCTGGCATAGGCGATCGCATCTTTCCGAAGTGATGGCCAGAAAAACCCTTGTCTGGTTGTCTTATGGATGAGGGCTCGCCCGCCCGCGTGGTTTCCACAAATCCCATCATGGATCTCAGCTAAAACGAGCTGACCTTCCTCCGGTGTAATACACTTGAGGAGGGGAAGGCTGAAGGCTCGCTTGTAAAGCCGATCGTCCAATAGGGTATACCTGGTCGCACGAAGCTGGAGTTGGCGAGCTTTAACACGGTCGTCAGGGACCGTTCCGTCCTTTAAGTATTTGATGAACGGAGTCATCCAATTCTCTTCGGCGATGGCGACCGTGGTAACCAAATTCCTGTCGATCGCCGGCCTTGCTGACTTTGTGATTTGGATGTTGGAGAAGTCAGCTGCCCCATCCGATGATGCTAGCTTGGAAAGAGCATCGGCCTGGGAGTTGTGCTCTCTCGGGACTTGTTCGATTAGTACTTCTTCAAATTTTGTGCACATTTCGGCGACCAGCTCTTGGTATTTGACCATCTGTTCGCCGCGTGCCTCATATTCTCCCTTGACTTGGTTTACGACCAAAAGGGAGTCCATGAAGATATGGAGGCGTCGAACATACAGGGCGAGGGCTAGATCAAGCCCGCCTACGAGCTTCGTATTGACTTCATTGTTGGTCGCACAAAAACCAAACGCATACGGCATTTGTGAAACTCGACCGTCGGGGCTAATGAGGACAATCCACGCTTTGCTCTCGCATTGGTCGTTGAGCCATCTACGTATAATTTCAGCAGGTCGGACCCGAGCCTGACCGTGAGGGAACGTTAATTCCACCACGAAGTCCGCCAGAGCTTGGCCTTTGATCGCCGTGCGAGGAGCGTAAGTGATACCGTATTGGGCGATCTCCAGCGACCACTTGAGGAGTCGCCCGTTGGTGTCCGGTCGGTGCAGGACTTGTCTTAGAGGTAGAGTGGTTAGGACCTCCACTTGGTGATCGAAGAAGTAAGCTCTCAGCTTTCGTACACTCATGACAAGGGCATACGCGATCTTCTCCAATGGTGTGTAACGTGTCTCAGCGTCGTGGAGCGCCTGGCTAACATAGTAGATCGGCAAGTGGGTTTGCCCCTCTGCTCGCACCAGAACGGCACTCAGCGCGACCTCCGAGGCCGCCAAGTAAAGGAATAATTTTTCACCGGGGATCGGCTTTGCCAGGATCTGGGGGTTAGATAGATATTCCTTTATCTTGGTGAATGCTATCTGGCTTTCTTTCGTCCATGCGAACTTCTTGTTCTTGATGGTCGCGAAGAAAGGCTTGCTTTTATCGCCGAGCCGTGATATGAAACGGTTGAGGGCGGCTAGACAACCTGTGAGGCGTTGCACCTGCTTGATGTTTCACGGTTCCTACATGTCAAGGATCGCCTGTATCTTGGTGGGGTTCGCCTCGATCCCCCTTTGGCTCACTATGTGCCCCAGGAACTTCCCGGAGCCCACCCCGAAGTTGCATTTCTTGGGGTTCAGCTTCATGTTAAACTTCTCAAGGATGGCGAACGTCTCGGCGAGATCGTTGAGGTGATCTTCCTTCTTGAGGCTTTTGACTACGATATCGTCAATGTAGACCTCCATGGTCTTGCCGATCTGATCGGCGAACATCCTGTTGACTAATCGCTGGTAGGTCGCCCTGCTTTTCAAGCCGAACGGCATTCGACCCAAAAGTATATGTCTTTTACGTGTGGAAAGATGTGTGTTTTATGTCTTCCTCCGCCATTGGGATCCGATGATATCCGGCGAAGGCGTCCATAAACGACATCATTTCACAACTCGCCGTGCTATCGACTGTGTGATCGATATGAGGCATCGGAAGTGATCCTTTGGACATGCCGCGTTGAGGTCGGTGAAGTCAATGCATAATCTCCAGGAGCCGATTGGCTTTTTGACGAGCACCGCGTTGGCGACCCACCGTGGTTCGCTCGTGGCTACTCCGATCAATTTGTTGTTGAGTAACTGGACTTCTATGTCGAGCGCCGCGTATTTCTCGACCGAACTTCCTACGCTCGGTGAACAGGCTTCATCGCCCGGTCGATCTTCAGATAATGGCAAGCGTGTTCGGGACTTATGCCAACCATATCTTGATGCGACCAGGCAAAGACTCTGATGTTCCTACGTAGCAAGTTGATCAGATCCCCCTTTAATTTGTGGTCGATGCTCGCGCCGATCTGCACTTCCCGTTCTGGATGATCCGGATCCATCGTAATACTTTCCAACTCTTCGACAGGAACGGTCGCCTCTCGTTTGGTACGATCTCCGGACTCGGTCCTAGGATCGATGTCGAGGCTTGGCTCGAAACCGATCCTTGGCTCGATGTCGTCCGTCAATTGATGAGAGACGGCGTCCCCTGAGTCGGGTTGGTACGAAGTGTTAGGCTCGTCGATCTCCATGGGTTGATCGTCGGTCGCATCAATGTTACATATAGTATGGGAAGTATTGAAAGAAGTAACAACATAGGAGTAACTCAAACATCTCTTTGCCATTAGCTGATCTCCTTTTACAGTACCGACCGTCCCATCGGCAGTGGGGAATTTGATACAGTAAAAGAAAGATGAGGCGACCGCCTCAAAGGTTTCTAAAAAGGGGCGACCTAGGAACCCATTATAGATGCTGGGCCTATCTATGATTACAAAGCTTAGGTTCCTAGTAATCCTAACCTTGGGATCATAAAAGCATACTAGTTCAACGGAGAGCTTGATCCTCCCGTAGGCTTGGACTGTGTTGTCGCCGAACCCTTGGAGCACGGTGTTGAAAGGCTTGATGAATTTGATTAGGTTGCCGAGTTGGTCTAGGGCGGATTTGAATATGATGTTGCAAAAACTCCCATTGTCGACCAACACGCGATCGACCGTCTTCCCAAGGATGCACGCGGAGATTACTAGTGCATCTTCTTTGGGACATTGCACTCCCTCCCTGTCCTTGTTGGAGAAGGTGATGAGCGCGTCTCTAGAGATGGTCGGCTCTGGAGGTACTACAACATGGACTTCGGCGAAAGCCCTCAGCTCGGCTTTTCGCTTTCTGTTTGACAGGGTGGAAACCGGGAAAAGGCCCCCGAGGCTCCCCCCTCCTGCTTGGAGCATGTTGATCCGACCGCCAGGGTTGATCGGAGGGATCGACTCATCGGAGTACTCCGGCTCATGCTCGATCCTGGCGATCGGATTGGGAGGAATTCTTTCGCTTGGTCGACGCTCGCGACCTCCGGCTCTTTCCATCCTGGGTTCTGGCTTGGTGATCAGATTGTCCAGTTTGCCTTCTTCAAACAGTCGCCAAAGCTGCCTGAGGAGGTCGCGGCATTGGCTAGTGTTATGATAGGCACAGAATTTGCTACGGTCTAGGTGACCGTGGTCCCTTATTGTCTTTGGCTTGGAAAGCCACTCGCGACCCTTGATCGCGTTGAAGATGTGGGCCGGAGATAAGTTGAGGTTATGAAGAAGGTGGACCTCTACATCCTCGAAGGCTTTGAACTCGCCGGGCGGTTTGGCGACCGCCTTTCTGGGCTTGGCGACCGTCTTCTTCTGGACATGGGAAGGTGCTTTTCCTTCTTCGGACTGTCCCTCGTCCAAGCGGAGTGAGAGCATCTTCTGCCTGGCCAGATAATCGGCGGATATGACGCGGAACGCTGTATAGGTCGGAGGAAAATCCTTTGTGAGGTGCCTGAACATGGGCAAGCGTCCGTGGAATCCGTTCAGGACTGCGTGATGAGCGATCTCGTCGCTAACGGGCTCACCGGTGAGGACTATCTCGTCCACCCGGTCGATGTAATCCTCATCCGATTCGTCCTTTCCCTGCCTGATTTTCATCATGCGGTGGGGACCTTCCGGGCGAGCGACTTTGGCGGCGAAATACGACGTGAAGTCGTTCGCCAGCTTCTCAAAGAAATTGATTGAGCGAGATGGTAGTAAGGTGTACCACCTGTGGGCGATATCGCCCAGAGTTAACGGGAACATACGACATTTCGTCGCATCTGAAGCTCCGCATCCAGTCATGTAGATCCGGAATTTGCTTAAGTGGGTTCCCGGATCCGTTCTCCTCATATAGAGGTGTTTGTGGGGGATTGATCGTTGATTGGACTGGGGCGATCTCGATCTGGACCGCGAGTGGCTCATTTAGCCCAGCGATCGGTCTCCTGGCATTTGCCCCAATTTCTAGGAGCGTCTTCATCTCGTCGAGCTGGCGTTGCATAGCGGCGATCGCCGTTGCCTGACTGCTCGCCGATTAGCTCTCATAATGCGAACCAAGGCGATCGTGTACTGATCCCCTAGCTCCGTGCTGAATGACGATCTCCCTGCCAGAGGGTTCCCTTCTTGGGCAAGCAGGGGCTCGTTGACCGGTCTGTCTCTTGGGAGTCGGATACGCCGAACTCCTGGTAAAGGATTCAGATACCGATGTCTCCCGGCTGGGGCCTGAGTGCCCAGGTCGCCATGAGGGATCGCTCCCTAGGCGGCTGAAGACGGAATCGTCCCGCCTTACGAGAGCCTTCCCCTGCGGCTCAGGGCTTTCTGTCGATTTCTCAACATAGATCCCCTTGAGCTTCCGTTTGCTTGCCCGGCGGTTAGCTGACGGGGTGATGGTGGGCGTATCGTGGGCCCTCTGTCGTTCCCTGAGGATGGCTATAGCCTCCTCAATCTGTTCCGATGTTTGGAACTGATCGAGTGAGAGGCTAGAACCGTCCCTCGGGGGCGGGAGTGAGAGCCTAGCGTCGCCACGGTCGCCTTCCGCCGTGGGCTGGGATTCGGTCCTCGCCGGAATAAGATTTCTGGCAGATCTCAGGGTGGCCCTCTTGGAGGTTGTTGCTGATGTCATTTTCTGAAGGTTTTTCTATTGAAGAACAGTGAGTGTTTCTTCAAGTATATGTCCGGAGAACAGTGAGTGTTGTTCGAGACGGTAGGAATAAAAATGAAGGTTTAGATCCCCTTAAGGTTCGACCCCTTCCTCTAGCGCCAATTGTTGTTACCCAAAATATTATCCGGAGATAGTATTGCTGGAATGATCGAGTAACAAACAAATGCGAGAACACTTCCGTGGGAAAATAGATAACACAAGATTTGCCGGGGTTGTTAATCCCGGGCTTGAATGCTCTCGCGAGATGTTATTAATAAATATACTGTCGAGTACAAATATTAATGTTAGAATCTAATACAAGGAGTGTAAAAGCTTCTAGTTATCTAGGCTTTAGAGCGCGTAGATTGCCGGAAGAACCAGATGGATGAATCTGTGAGTTCTTGCTTAGGATATATGATGAATGTGTATGAATATCACTATGAATGTGTAAGTGTTTGCCAAAAGAGCCTTTGATTCTCTCTTTGGTGTGTATTTTGCACTGAATTTGTAGTAGAATTCGCCTCCCCCCTGGCCGCAACAGTGAGTCCTCTATTTATAGGGGACAAGGTAGTTGGGATCCCTCAGGCGATCGCGGGCGATCGCCGTTTTCTATATTGAAATAAACGGCCGATCGTCCCGTCACGTGGGCCTGTTCCCTTGAGGTCCGAGGTTGCAGTTGGAGGCTAGCTGGGTGAACCAATGGGAAGCCAGCACGCGTTGCGAATCGCTGTCTGAGGAGGGCCCACTTCGTACCTTTCGGCGGCCTTGTCGGTAGGTGTGGTAGGTGACAGGTTGGGGTCAATGATCCTATTTGTCGGTATCCTTTGAAGATCCGAGGGTGGGCCATCGTCCAAGATTCGGTCTTCGACGACTTTGACGGATGCTGGATCCCCACGTGGCATGAGACGATCGCCTCTGGTCCGTTCTTCAAAGACGATCGCCAGTTACCAAAAGACGATCGTTGGTTATCAAAAGCCGATCGCTGGTTACCAAAAGGCGATCGCTGGTTACCAAAAGGCGATCGCTGGTTACCAAAAGACGATCGCTGGTTACCAAAAGGCGATCGCTGCATTATGCCGAACTCTAGGCGTTCGTCCGGAGTTTGTATTCTATGGTTGACTTTTCTGGAAGGTCAGCGATCGCCTATTATGGCGAATAAATCGCCGCACAACACCAGCCGCGGAAGAGAAGGAGAAAAATGGGAAAAATGACTGAAACTGGACTGCTCGGCCATATTTATACTGGTGCAGCCTAGCGTGCGCTAGACTGCCGAGCTAGCGTGCGCTAGCGGGCGGTCATGGTCGAGAATGTTCGGCCGGGGCCCGCAATCATGCGCTGAACACATGCACGCTTCGGCGCCACAATCGAGACTTCTGGCTCGGCCAGAAGGCGGCGCACTTTTCCGGCCGTAGCATGCGCTACCTGCCGGCCGTAGCGTGCGCAGTGTCCGACAGTAGCGTGCGCTACCTGCCGATCCTCCCGAGTCCAGAACCTTTCTGCCCCTACTGCCTCGTCCGACTACCGCGCTCAACCAACCAGCCGTAGCGTGCGTTGCCTCTTGGCCGTAGCGTGCGCTACCTTCCGGCCATAGCGTGTGTTACGCCGGTTCCTGCCGCACCCGCCCGGCCAGTGCCTGCACCCATCCGGCCAGTGCCTCCACTCGTCCGGACAGTGCCCGCAACCGTCCGGCCAGTGCCCGACCACCATGATTCGACGACTCGATTTTCTTAAATCGCACGGAACGAACACGACAAAACAATCGGGGACAACATCATCGATCCAAAATGAAAACAACGGATAACCAATCATCACCTACGGTCATAAACGCCAAAATCAGTTGTCGAGAAAATAATACCGGCACTCGACAACCGGGAAGTATCCGAAAAAAATCCAAAATAACTGGAACGAAAATCGTGGGTATTACATTCTACCCCCCTAAAAATAAGTTTCGTCCCGAAACTTAAAACAAAAGCAAGGTGACTCTCGACAACACACCAGAACTCCATGTAGTATAAAGCCACTACGATCCGATTCAATACGCAAGAATGCTTACGAAAAGCAACGAGCATGAATCGATGCGGTTGATAAAACCGAGCAATACAAAAATCAAATCACAATTCCAACACTGAAAGGTATGAAATTCCAGTAACTCACAGGTTTGGAAGACCAAATGCAAAGACAATTTCTCAACACTTATGGAAATTACGAAATGGACCAGATGTTCAATAATCACGATTTCGAGATCAAACAATAATGATTGTACAACGACGAACAAATAGCAATGATCGAACAACAACAATCAACTATGACGTTCACACCTCAAATCAAGACATCAATAAACTCGTAGGAATCACGAGGTGTTAGTTTCAAACACGGTTCACAAGAAATCGATCCGAACTTGGAGAGATCACAACAATATACACATCAATTTGGAACAATAACAGAACTCGCTCGAATGACAAAGGTGAGAAACAATACAAGGCCAGAAGCATTAACGAACATAATCGACTCAATACTGCCGAACGAAACGGAAATGAGAATAAAAAAATGTGGGTATTACATCATATCACCTTTAAAAGAGGTTTCGTCCCCGAAACCTAAACAACGAAAACGAAGTGCTTGAATAGCAACCTTCCTGGCCATATCCTCTTGGTCCCGCATCTAATCTCCATAACCAACTGTACCGCGGTCACGGCCGCGTCCTCTGTCCCTCGGCATACTAAGCGGATTCTCACTCAATATGATTTCACCACTTCGCAAAATATTATATTAAAGTACCAACTCAGCACGACATATCACATAAGGTAACTAATAATAGCTCGATAAGAAAATCCACGAGGTATCCTTTTAAAGGAAATCTTTTGAAAATCCTAGGATTTGTATGCTATTCAAAATAAACTTTAAAAGTACTTTTGGTACATCGGGTTGTTTCATCAAAACTTGTAAACAACATACTTTAACCGTCTCATTTGAAATCATTTGCCAAAATAATAATTTCTTGAAACTGGCGTTATCAAAATCATCATGCCTCTACGCATCATCATCACTGTTAACAACCAACAAGTTAACCATGCAAGACCATCAAACCATTCTTACATAATCTAACATTTCCAAATCCGAGTTTAAACTTTACATGGAGTGAGATTTTTCATCTTTCACTATATATTTTTGAAAAAGAAATCGTATTGGTTTTTGAAAAAAAAATTGTGTGAAAGATTTATAAAATCATGTACTTGAATTATTCGAAAATACAATAGTACGTTAAAAGTCATTTCCGAAAATTCTCCCAACACCACACAAGAATCAACGACGGTAACATTTTACAAAATGTTCAAGGTACTTTAAAACAACTCTTTCAATACCGTTGAGGTTTTATTTGAGAATCCTCGGTCGGCTCGCAAATTTCAAACAATTTCCAAAGTTCATACGAAGCCGCCGACTTAATCGCAACATCAAATTAGTTTCAAAAATTGATTTCCGCAACTTGCACAACTTATGAAAGTTTCAGGAAAACATTTTCGAACACACACACACAGCAGACATAATTTATCAACTCACCGAACAAAATCAATTATCACTTAGCGCGAATAAAAGGTCACAACACACGTTCACACAAAACGGTCATCATCACTAGACAACGCACATAGAATATAGTGACGGATGATCGACTGCCAAGGTTAGGCCTAATAGTTAAAAGAAATGCGGTTCTCTAGCCTCTGTCCCGGCTAACTAACGCGCGCTACAACTATTATTTAGCATGCGCTATCCATGCCGCATTAGCGCGCGCTAGCCTCGCACTCAGCGTGCGCTAGCTGCTCCAATTCAGCAACATGATCGCGAACATATATACGACATTACTAGAATTAATGGTCACAAATAATCAACAACACGTTCGAATCTCAAATCCATCGATTTAACACTTCATGAGCAACCATCAAAAGACAATTGTCATCCAAAATCGAGATCTCGTCTATTAATAAGGAGAGCCATCTCAATGTACACAAATCGGACTCAGCACATCACCGTTTTAATCTAAAACTGGCAACACTGCCCGAACAACAAGAACATCATCACGTATTTCTCGACTAACAACCATAAAACCGATAAGTTGAAAGCGAGAGTCACGTCTCGATTACATTTTGTAGACCTCACTTGAGTTTAAAAGTTGTGTTTTGAAAACTTATAATACAAGATGAACATAAAATATCGGTAGTTTGAATTCTCGAAAAATTTCGACCTTAAGGTCATCATACGAAAATCAAACTTTTTCCTCCCTTTGGAGGATGTTTTAAAACAAAAATATACGTGTCTCTCCAAAAACATGTAAAGTTTTAAAATATCATATTGATGAATTTTTCTTTGCGTAACCACACCAAGGCCATTACTCTTGTAAAAACGACTTATATCAGGATGTGTGTATATATACATATACGTTGGCACCACTTTCATTCTAGCATCATAGGAGGATGAAACAACATAGGCCACATAATCACAAATCACCTTTAAACTCCACATCATAACACAAAATCAGACAAGCTCGTATATCACAAGGCACAATATAGTAGGGAGACTTACATCCACAGGTCGCACGAAGATGATGGCTGCACCTCGATACTAATCACGGCCGACATCACAGACGACGCATCGCGACACGACTTAGACAGGCACAATCTGACAGAACAAGACACGACAATACCCGACTGGACCCGACAGCCTAGGTTTCCGCAACCTAAGCTATGATACCATAAATGTAACACCCCCAGAATCAAACAGGGAATATTACACGCCGCAGACCCTCTCCGTGAGGATCCACCAGGCTAGACATCCAAACAACACAACTCATTACATACCGACATGATAAAATACCAAATCAACATACTAACTCGGTCTTTCATCACAAACTCATACCCATGCAAGGGTAAAATACACTCTCAAACCAAAAATACGACAGAAGAAAGACCATACACAAACTCCGACTGACTGCATCCAACAGTGGCCTTCGTGTGATTAGTATCATTCGCCTTCCATCATCCTTCGCGTTGATCCTGTGTTTTGCTCCCAAACCTACATGTACCTGGATACAAAAATAGACATTCACCCCCGAATACTCGAGGGTTAGCAAAAATCCACTATTTTGCTAGTACAAGTATAAAGTGCAAATACGAGCCATACATAACACATTCCGAGAATACAACAAAAGACTTCCCGAGATATTTTATTTAATTTAAGATAGTTCAAGTCTTGAAAGTATAAACCAAAACAAGAAAGCACTTTGAAAACATTTCCAAATCTCGGGAGTTTTTGAAAACATTTGTGATTGAAAAGTTCTAATTCCTCAAAAGCCACATAAGGTCACCGTCCCAAAATTCATTTACCAAAATGCAAATCCATTAACAAAAACACGGGGTTCACGACCCAACCATTCCTGTCGCAAAATACAGGGTCCACGATCGAATCATTCCAGTCACAAAACACAGGGTCCACGACCCGATCATCAACTTCAATTCACTTCCAACGACACATTACACAACACATTATTTTTATGCCATTTTAGCCAAACACCAAGACTCGATATATAATGTCTCTCGACTCCGAGAAACAATCATTGTGATACTCCGGATATATCACAATTAATCAACAGTACAAACATTCTGGCAATTATCGCGACCCGGTCCAGCCTTCGGTCCCGCCGTAAGGCCACCAAGTTCCTGTGCGCCCCGTCGAGCGACCCCAAGTGAGAATGCCCACTCGAAGTAACTCTTGCGACCCGGTCCAGTCGCTAAGCCACCAGGTCCCCGTGTGACCCCGTCGAGTCAATCCCCGAGTGAGAGTACCCGAGAAAAACCTTACAACTCTCATCAATTCACATTTCCAAAACCACAATCCTCAAGAGTCAATCACAATATATATAGTCGAGGTATTTTGCTAAAATGGCCATATTATTCTAACATAGACTCACGACCCAGAATTAATACCATCCACAAAGAAACACACTTATCTCAACAACACCGAACGACACAACCCGTATCACACAACTCATATATCCACCGATAACCACATGATTCCACGCACAATTCATAACAAAAGGATTTAACCACAAATTACCGACGTCATATTCACACATAATGACATCATCTTAAGGTAGGGAGTTCCTATACTCAACACTAACACACATAGTCAAATAAGCACATTAAGTCTCGAACACAAGATTCGTCCTTTAAGAAAACCATGATTGTAAATATACCGATTCTTTTGAGAAAAGGTTGTAAATATTCATTTAGCACATCTCGTCAATTTCCAACCATTATATTCACAAAACACGTAATGTATGGGCATGATACTTGCCTCAGTAGTTGATACTGGACACTCCGACGAATGTGGCTTAACCGGAAAACCTCGAATGCCCACAACTCTCCGGCGGAAACGACGGTGACACCACCGATCGGGAAATGGCGAATGGAAGGGTTCTGACTCGAGTTATTTACAAGGAACCTGACCCCAACATCATATCATGAATAAATTGACAATCGAACGAGGAAGAATAATCGTGGAACGCCCGAATCCCCTTTGTGACATTTTATCGAACACTTTCAAGGTGTCGATTAGAAACTCAATTAAACGAAGAATCCTAGGCAATCCAACCGTGGAAAAACAAGGGATTCGATATAACACAACTTAATAATCATCAATCCATTACTATTCTAAGTTATAACGAATCAAACGGACGAAATCAACAAAATTCCCAATTTTTCCCAAAACTAGGATTTTAGGAAAACTAACCTTGATTCGCTGGATTGAAGGATGTTATCGAGTGATTAATCGATGATATAAGCTCCCAAAATTCGTGGATTCATTGCATAACAACATTCCTTCATGATCTCCAAGGATCCAGCTGTGGAAAAGAAGGAGAGAAATGGGAAAAATGACTAAAACTGGACTGCTCGGTCATATTTATACTGGTGCAGCCTAGCGTGCACTAGACTGCCGAGCTAGAGTGCGCTAGCGGGCGGTCATGGTCGAGAATGTTCAGCTAGGGCCCGCGATCATGCGCTGAACACGTGCGCTGTCGGCCCGGGCCACAATCCAGAGACTTCCTGGCTCGGCCAGGTAGCATGCGCAGCCTTCCGGCCAGAAGGCGTGCGCTACTCACGGCCGAAGGCGCAGTGTCCGACAGTAGCGTGCGCTACCTACCGATCCTCCCGAGTCCAAAACCTTTCTGCCCCTACTGCCTCGGCCGACTAGCGCGCGCAACCAACCGGCCGTAGCGTGTGCTGCCTCCCGGCCGTAGCGTGCACTACCTCCCGGCCATAGCGTGCGCTACGCCAGTTCCTGCCGCACCCGCCCGGCCAGTGCCTGCACCCGTCCGGCCAGTGCGTCCACTCATCCGGCCAGTGCCCGCAACCGTCCCGCCAGTGCCCGACCACCATGATTTGACGACTCGATTTTTCGAAATCGCACGGAACGAACACGGCAAAACACTTGGGGACAACATCATCGATCCGAAATGAAAACAACGGATAACCAATCATCACCTACGGTCATAAACGCCAAAATCAGTTGTCGAGAAAATAATACCGGCACTCGACAATCGGGAAGTATCCAAAAAAAAATCCAAAATAACCGGAACAAAAATCGTGGGTATTACAAGTATCTTAGCGTAGCGCCAAGAATAGCACGACAGCTGATTCCACCTATCAGGCTGAGTATCTGTTGGGATTCCTCAGAAAATAAACGCAACGGAAGAATAAACGGAATCCCTAAGAGGATCGATCAAGTAACGTATATACGAAAAGAAAAATACGAAGATCAAGGAATCAAAGTCCCATACCTATGATGTCTCTGAAAAACCTTCGTATGATGATGATGATGATGAAGATCCCTTCGTTCCAAGCACCTAAAGCAAGATGCCTCTACTTCACACGCCGGAACTTGATGGAAAAATCGACAAGCTTCCTTTCTTCAAGAATGCGGCTAGGGAAGCTTGTAGGAATTTTCTCTCTCAATGTATTCTTCGTATATCTTGTCTCTAAGATCAAGATGAAGTTTTCTACCTTATTCTCTCTCTCAAATTCGTGATTATGAGTTAAAGTAAGAAGAAGTAGTCATAACTCCTTTTTAAAGACTTTTATTTTATAAAAAATGAAAGTCTTCCTTTAACACATGATTGAGGGTATCAAATACACCTCACATATGTCACCTAGTGACATATAATAAGTATATAAGAGACAAGAGATGGAGGGGGGTGGCCTTAAGGGAAATTTCCAAGAAGACGGGTCGAATTTACTCGGCTCGTGCATCGGATGTTCACAAAACGAATCCTCGTGTACCGGATGTTCACAAACGAATCCGTTTTATTTCCAATGTGTTTGGACTAATTAATTAATCCAATTAATTAATTATATCAAACACAAATATATATTTCTCTAATAAATATAATTTATGAATTAAAGTAATCACCCAGTAACTACTTACAATTCATTAGACCGCTATTTGATTTATCCGATAAATCAAAATTAGATATCTAATATCTAATATTATAAGAGAGATTATTAATTCACATTTATCCATCAATGATCCTATTGCGCGACTCCGTAGGTTCGTCTCAAATTGGCATTGAGGAACCAATGAGTGCGGGCAACACTTAGCCACTTAGGCCGCATCAGAAACCCCGATCGAGAACGAATGAACGAATCATTCCGTAACCATTATGTCGTGAATACTATATATGTATAGACCCTTCATCGATGTCCGGACAAGTCTTCGGTCACGGTAAAGTCAAACCCTCACTGTTTACTAAACTCTATACATGTGTTAATGCAAATCAAGACCGACGATTAATAGTGTATCTAATACGACTATATCGTAATGCTTTGCCAAAGACTTATGATCTTATTTGCCATTAACCGTATAGGACATTCGCCGCTCACTAACAGAGATAGAATCCTTTCTTGGCGTACAAAGAAAGATCGCTACCTGCCCGTATAGTCCGCACTTCGAGGTCGACTCAGCAATTAAGAAAATGAGTCTAACTACTCTAATGACAAACTAAACGTCACAGACACATCTTCTACTGAACCCTCAAGTCAAAGGTCCACGTATACTATCACAACCTTTCGATTCATCATCGACTCTTCGAGAGTGAATATCGTGTGGTCAATCGAGTATGAGTCGTGTTCGAGTATCTTGGTCCCACCAATATACTTATAACTATGCTATCAAGACGTGCACACGTCCTAGCATCAGTTATACAAGTCTTATTAAAACTTAATGTCCTGTTAAGTTTTATCGACTTGCGAACTAGTTAAGCATTCGAGCTCTAAACACTTCTAGTGCCTATCTCCTTATCTCTGTAAGGAGTAGAATGTTCACTCTCAAATGCAAGGACTACTATTCTATATACCAAATCACAATGCGGTGATATACAATAATATAGAAATAATAATTGCCTTATTAAATATAATATTCATAATTACAATACAATTGCTCTCACTCTCTCATCCTCTGAGTGGCATTCGAGGGCATATTCCTAACAATCTCCCACTTGCACTCAATGCCACAAACTATAGTATCTAATACCCATACTCTCCAGATGTCTCTCTAAGACCTTCTGAGATAGTGGCTTAGTAAGTGGATCGAACGTTATTTCTTGTGTCTACTCTCGCAGTGTAACATTCCCATCCCGAACCATTTCTCTAACAAAATGATATTTTCTCGCAATGTGTTTGGTGTTGTGGTGAGCCCTAGGCTCCTTAGCACGTGCTGACTCCGTCATTGTCACAAAACAGTGTCACGGGCTTCTCTGCGTTAGGAACCACTTGAAGTTCCTCGGTGAACTTCTTTATCCAAAAGCTTCTTTAGCGACCTCCGTGGCCGCACTGATATTCGGCTTGACATGTGGAGATAGCGATCGAACTTTGCTTGGCACTTCTCCAAGAAATCGCCCCACCATTCGAGTAAAGATATACCCCGATGTGGACATCCGAGCATCCATGTCCCAGAAAAATCTCGAGTCTGTATAACCCATCACTCTTAGTTCTCCACCGCCGTATGTAAGAACCAAGTCTTTAGTCCTCCTTAGGTACTTAAGAATGTTCTTTATAGCGATCCAATGTTCCCGCCCTGGATTTGATGAAACCGACTTACTACGCTCACGGCATAAGCAATGTCCGGTCTAGTGCAAATCATTGCATACATAAGGCTACCTATCACAAGCATAAGGTACCTTGCTCATTTCCTTTCTATCTTCCTCACTTTGAGGACACATCTCTAAGGAAAGTTTTGCACCATGTTGCATAGGTAGAAACCCTCTTTTAGAATCTTCCATCCTAAATCGCTCAGATCTTTTCTATGTAGAGGGATTGGGAAAGACCTAACATTCTTTTCGCTCTATCCCGGTAGAGACGAATACCCAAAATATAGGTAGCTTCTCCCAAGTCTTTCATTGATAACTCTTTAGAAAGCCAAGCTTTTACAGAACTGAGCATTCCTACGTCGTTTCCTATAAGTAGAATGTCATCTACATATAGTATTAAGAACGCAATTTTTCTCCCACTAACCTTCTTGTAAATACAGGGCTCTTCTTCGTTTTGGACAAAATCAAACTCTTTGACTGTCTCGTTAAAACGAAGATTCCAACTCCTTGAAGCTTGCTTCAGTCCATAAATGGCACGCTGAAGTTTGCATACTTTACGAATATTGGTTTGAGATATGAATCCCTTAGTCGTTCCATATAAATCTCTCCTCGAGGAATCCATTTAGGAATGCCGTTTTCACATCCATTTGCCATATTTCATAATCTAAGTGGGCTGCTATAGCAAGCATCATGCGAATAGACTTAATCATAGCTACAAAGTAGAAGGTCTCAAGTAATCGATTCCTTCTCTTTGGGAATAACCCTTTGCCACAAGCCTGGCCTTATAGGTATCAACCTTGCCATCTCCATCAGTCTTTCTCTTATAGATCCATTTGTTTCCAATAGGCACTATGCCTTTAGGACGATCTACTAAAGTCCAGACTGATTAGCATGCATTGAGTCTATCTCGGCTTCCATAGCTTCTTGCCACTTGGTGGAGTCAACGTCTACCATCGCTTGGTCGTATGTAGAAGGATCTTTCTCTTGACTACTTTCTGTCATCTCATGGACACCCAGTTCCTCTTGATGCATATAGCCATACCTCTCAGGTAATTGAGAAATTCTACTAGACTTGCGAGGTTGTATTTGTATTTCGGAAGGTTCGGTTCTTGTATCTTGCATAGGCGTCTCATTTGGTGTTTCTTTTATTTCTTCCAAAGAAATATTTCTACTCGCCCCTCCTTCCCGAATAAACCGATCTTCCAGAAGTGTGCTTGTATAGCAACGATGATCCTATGATCTTCGTGCATGTAGAATAGATATCCCATGGAATCCCTGGATATCCTATGAAACGACCTTTCACCTAGTTTCCAATTTCTCTACTTTAGTCTTCTTGACATAAGCGGCATCCCCAAATCCTAATGTGATTAATACTTGGTTTCCTACCTCTCCACATCTCATGGGAGTCTTAGGAAACAGTTTGGAAGGACATCTGTTCAAGATATGCACAGTGATAAGGAGCGCGTAACCCCGAGATAAATCGGTAGATCGGTATAGTTAAGCATGGAGCGAACCATGTCCAACAAGGTTCGGTTCCTTCTTTCGATACACCATTTAATTGTGGAGTATGGAGGAGTGAATTGTGACACTATTCCTAGTTCTTTTAAGAACTCATCAAATTCGGTACTCATGTACTCACCACCCGATCGACCGAAGAGTCTTAACACGGTTACTGTTTGATTTTCAACTAGGGCTTTAAATTCCTTGAATTTATCAAAAGCTTGACTTATGTTTCATTAAGTACGAATCCATACAGTATGGTCATCGGTGAATGTAATGAAATCGAAGCCGTCTCGTGCCACTTCAAAGGGCCACGAGGCGTCGGTATGGATTAATCCAAGTTTTCGACTCTTTCAAAAGTCCTGCGAAGGGTAACTTAGTCATTTTGCCTTGAAGGCAAGATTCACAAGTTGGATAGGAATCGATCCCAATGGACCCGTAAGCCCATCTTTCTCCATTTTATGAACCTTGGTCGACCGATATGACCAAGTCTAAGATGCCACTTAAGTGCTTGGTTCGTTTCATCCCTACCACGCTTCCTAGTTATAGTGTTCACGGTTGTCTTATTCTTTAAATTTAAATGGTATAAACCATTTAATAATGTAGCAATACCAACCAATTTATTTCAAATAAATACGACAGACCCATCTCCAATAAAGAAGTGAAATCCCTTTTGGTCCATGACCGGAATTGATACAATATTCTTGTGCCTTGGGCAAAACAAGTACATCATCTAAAGTGAGAATAAAACGATTCTAAATCCAACATAAGGGATCCGATATCGAAGCCTCGACACTATGCCCACTTCCGACGGTGACCATCACCTCCCCGAATCGACTTCCTACCCGTTCCAGATCCCGATTCATTGTACAAATGTGAGAACTACTTTTGAATCAAGTATCCAAGAAGTAGAATATACGATTCTGAGAACAATTTGTTTCTAAAACCAATAGTTCCGTACTGAAGGCGCATTACGGTCAAGCTTTGGACAATACCTCTTCCGGTGGCCTAGCTCACCTCGGTTGAGGCATACATCCGTTTTCTTGGCCCCTTTGCTCTTTTGAACCATTGGGGCCTTGCCCCTTCCCTTGTCGATCTTGGCTATCGGACCTAGCGCTTCTTGTTCTTTTTCTTCTTATTTTGGACTTCCAAGTCTTAGAAGAAATCACAAGTGCGACTTCCTTTCCCTTTGTCTTCATCGAGGCCAGGCGGTCGTCGGTTGTTCATTAGCCCGGCTAAGTTACATGCAATCTCATTGCGGTTGAAGTTCATGACAAATTGGGAAAAGGAGTCAGAAGTGACTGCAGGATAAGGTCGTTGGAGAGATGCATGCATCGAAAATCAAGAGCTTCCAATCTCTCAATCATCGAGATCATCTTGAGGACATGGTCCCCAACCTTCTCTCCTTCCTTCATCCCGGCGCCGAATAATTGCTTTGATATCTCATATCTAGCGGTTCGGCTATGCTCTCCATAGAGCTCGGCCAGTGCGCTAAGATGGCTCGTGAAGACGTCATCTTTTCATGGGCACGTTGAAGCTCATTGGTCATTGAGCCTAACATGTACCCTCGCACTCTTATGTCGTCTTTTACCCATTTCTCATGGGCATCGACATCTTCTGATTGGCTCGGGTTCTTGCAGGAGCCGGGATGTCCGCCTCAGACGTATCCCAAGATTTCCATAGTTAGGACAATCCTCAAGTTCCGGCGATCCATAGTTCGGACGATCAGACGTTCTTTTCAAGTAGTATAGCGAGTGGGTTCATTGTCATATTGAGAGTTTTGTTAGCTGAGAGAATAATTTGAGATTCGTTAGTGATTGTTTAATTATGATCCGAGTAAAGAATTGAAGGACTTTCTTTATTCATAACTCGGCTCCCACTATTTTATCGGCATTTACACACTCCCATGTTAAATCCGGAAGTCTCGGGTGACTTCATAGTGGTGATCGATTTCTTTACAAAGTTTAATAGAGGGCAACCCATACGGTTTATATTCTATTATTCTTTATAAAGTGGTGTCTAATACCAACCCATCTAATGGATGATTCGATCTTCTTTTACCCCTAGTTCACTTGCCCTCAACCCATTCGGTTTCTATGGCTCGCTGAACTATCTAAGTTCAAACCGTCAACTCCTATTAGTCTGACAATTGAATCTTACCCGGCAACCCATACGGTTTATAGGGGTTTGATTTGTCACAACCAAAGGCATCTAATGCACTCTAGGAATTTATCAACTTTCCCCAAAATATTACCCACATAGTCGGAAGAATAATATTCGGTTTAAATTTCAATTTTCCATGAGTTTGACGGTAGGAAACCTCGTAACCTTTATAACTTAGTGTTTGTAAGTGGGAGTATTAACGCGATTATATGTTACACTTTGCACATTAATCCGTTTATAAGCGCGGTTTGTGGTTTGTCAATCATTCAAAATGAAAAACAATAAATAGCAACCTAGTTACTACCAACATATAGCTCATGGACTTTTTCCTAAGTATTGGGCCAAGCCAAATAACGAAAAGAAAAATTCAGTATTGATTCTTCGTCTTCCAGTCGGTCGTCTTCGGTCTTCGTCATAGCCTTATGAATAATTACATCATTGAACAATACGTCCTTTTATACATATTTTCTAGTAAAAATAAATAGGCTCAAAATGGCCTTTACAACCATATCGAATCGAATAAATCAACAACTAAGTCCACGAGCTATATCACCATCACATAAGGCATTCCATACAACATGTAACGGTAAATGAAATTAGATAATCAATTAATATATTAATCGATTAATATAAAAATTAATTTATTTAATTTCTACAATATTAATCAAATTAATATTTATAATCGTCATTTTAATCCGTTCAAAGTAATCCGGCCAAAACAATATTCTCGTCTAATAATTTCCCTTAAAAAAAATATTCCAAATATTTTATTAAATCTAATTAAATCCAATTTAAATTTCGTAAATTATTACAACGAAATATAAACACAAAAATGGAGTCCCGGAAAATCCGGTATCGAGGCTTGACCACGGCCCGATTCAAAATCGGGCCGAAAACCCAACCGCCGGACGAGTCACTCTCGGCCATCGCCGGCAGTGGCGGCGGCTGATAGCTAGCGAGTCACTCTCGGCGGCCGGCTGATCGATGGCTGCTGCCGGCTGCGTCTTCGTGCGGTATTCGTGTTTAACCCGTTTTCTCATTTTTTCGACTATTAACACAAAAGCGAAAAAGTTTCTTAACTTCATGAAGAACTTATAAATCAACAAAAATCAAATTTTTCAGATTTATAATTCACATAAAATAGTCGAAACTTGACTTACTACGAACGATTAAATTTCTTCGATTATATCTATTATGATTCTAAATCATAAACATCATCAAATAACATTCCAAATGCAAAGATGATCGTATATACGATATATTTGACCTCGCTCGATACCCTTTGTTGGGATTCCTCGGAAAATAAACGCAACGGAAGAATAAACGGAATCCCTAAGAGGATCGATCAAGTAACGTATATACGAAAAGAAAAATACGAAGATCAAGGAATCAAAGTCCCATACCTATGATGTCTCTGAAAAACCTTCGTATGATGATGATGATGATGAATAGCCCTTCGTTCCAAGCACCTAAAGCAAGATGCCTCTACTTCACACGCCGGAACTTGATGGAAAAATCGACAAGCTTCCTTTATTCAAGAATGCGGCTAGGGAAGCTTGTAGGAATTTTCTCTCTCAATGTATTCTTCTTATATCTTGTCTCTAAGATCAAGATGAAGTTTTCTACCTTATTCTCTCTCTCAAATTCGTGATTATGAGTTAAAGTAAGAAGAAGTAGTCATAACTCCTTTTTAAAGACTTTTATTTTATAAAAAATGAAAGTCTTCCTTTAACACATGATTGAGGGTATCAAATACACCTCACATATGTCACCTAGTGACATATAATAAGTATATAAGAGACAAGAGATGGAGGGGGGTGGCCTTAAGGGAAATTTCCAAGAAGACGGGTCAAATTTACTCGGCTCGTGTACTGGATGTTCGTCAAAACGAATCCCTCGTGTACCGGATGTTCGTCAAACGAATCCGTTTTATTTCCAATGTGTTTGGACTAATTAATTAATCCAATTAATTAATTATATCAAACACAAATATATATTTCTCTAATAAATATAATTTATGAATTAAAGTAATCACCCAGTAACTACTTACAATTCATTAGACCGCTATTTGATTTATCCGATAAATCAAAATTAGATATCTAATATCTAATATTATAAGAGAGATTATTAATTCACATTTATCCATCAATGATCCTATTGCGCGACTCCGTAGGTTCGTCTCAGCCGGCATTGGGAGGAACCAATGAGTGCGGGCAACACTTAGCCAGCCTAGCGGGCCGCACTGTAAACCCCGACTGAGAACGAATGAACGAATCATTCCAGAACCATTATGTCGTGAATACTATATACGTATAGACCCTTCATCAGATGTCCCGGTCAAGTCTTCGGGTCACGGTAAAGTCAAACCCTACTGTTTACTAAACTCTATACATGTGTTAATGCAAATCAAGACCGACTGATTAATAGTGTATCTAATACGACTATATCAGAATGCTTTGGCCAAAGACTTATGATCTTATTTGCCATTAACCGTATAGGACATTCTTTGCTCACTAACGGAGATAGAATCCTTTCTTGGCGTCTGACAAAGATCGCTACCTGCCCGTATAGTCCGCACTTCGAGGTCGACTCAGCAATTAAGAAAATGAGTCTAACTACTCTAATGACAAACTAAACGTCACAGACACATCTTCTACTGAACCCTCAAGTCAAAGGTCCACGTATACTATCACAACCTTTTGATTCATCATCGACTCTTCGAGAGTGAATACCGTGTGACTGAATCGAGTATGAGTCGTGTTCGAGTATACTGGTCCCACCAATATACTTATAACTATGCTATCAAGACGTGCACACGTCCTAGCATCAGTTATACAAGTCTTATTAAAACTTAATGTCCTGTTAAGTTTTATCGACTTGCGAACTAGTTAAGCATTCAAGCTCTAAACACTTCTAGTGCCTATCTCCTTATCTATATAAGGAGTAGAATGTTCACTCTCAAATGCAAGGACTACTATTCTATATACCAAATCACAATGCCAGTGATATACAATAATATAGAAATAATAATTGCCTTATTAAATATAATATTAATAATTACAATACAATTGCTCTCACTCTCTCATCCTCTGAGTGGCATTCGAGGGCATATTCCTAACAGTATCAAGCGGCCTCGGAGGCCTCTAAGGAAAGGTTTTGGATTAAGAAGTTTTTGGGTGAACTTCAAGTGACACCATGTGCTGAGCTGCCTGTTACGATTTTGTGCGATAATGATGGAGCTGTAGCACAGGCCAAGGAGCCGAGGTTTCACAACAGTACAAAACAAATTGAGAGAAAGTATCATCTTGTGAGAGAATTTGTTCGCAAAAGATACATTGTGCTGCATAGAGTAGACTTAGAAGACAATGTCGTTGATCCACTGACCAAGCCACTTTCTTAGATAAGCTTAGAGCGTCATTTGGAGAACATGGATATTAGATACCATAGTATGTGGCATAGAGTGCAAGTGGGAGATTTTTAGGAATATGCCCTCGAATGCCACTCAGAGGATGTATGAGAGAGGGCATTATACTTCTTATTATGTAAACTATTATCAGAATGCAATTGTGTGTTTCTTTATTTATTGAAAGTCACTGGCATTTGTGTTTCTTTATTTATTGAAAGTCACTGGCATTCCTGCCTTGGAAATATATATATATATATATATATATATACACACACGTGTATTTGAGAAAAAACTTTCCACTCCTTATTCGATAAGGGGATATGCATTGGTAAGCTTATGACTCAAATACTTAATCGTTCGCAAGTCGATGAAACTTTGATTGGGCGTTAAGCCTATGTGAAGAATTATATGACGTGTTCTTTGACTTGGAGAGTGCCTGTCATAACTAATGGTTAGTGGGACCGCACATTGTAGGTATGCTAATGGGATTAGTATACTCGAACTGACTCACCCTCGATTCGTCACACGGATTTCACTCCGGGATAGTCAATGACGGAATCGAAAGGTTGTGATAAAGTATTCGTGAACCTTCGACTTGAAAATTTAGTAGGGATGTACTTGTGATGTTAAGATTTTCAATAGAGTAGTTCGACCCAGAATACCGAGAGGTGGGGGTCAACCTCGACGTGCATCTTGACGGACAAGTGTCAGGTTCTACTAAATACCAAGCTAAGATTCTTTCTCCTGTAAGTGAACAGGTATATGTCCTATGTTTTATTGGCAGATGAGATCATAAATCTTTGGCCAAAGCATTGCAGCTAGATGTATTCGATACACGAGAGCTTGGTTATCTCGATTTGCATTAACTCAAACATAGCATCAAGTATAGACATGGTTTGGCTGATCATGACCCTATAACTTGGTCGGTATATTTGAAAGAAGGGTTTATACGTTTACTAGTATTCATGACATAATGGTTATATAATCCCTATCATTCAGTCTCAGTAAGTTTACAGTATATGCCGCGAGACTGGCTAGGTGGTGCTATAACTCTTTGGTTCCTCCCATTGCTTACTGAGACGGACCACCGAGTCACGCATTAGGGAGACGGCGGAATAATATGAAGTGGATATCTTATTGTGAATTTTGGATATTGGATGTCTTATTTAATTTATTGGATAAATTAAATCAGTCTGGTGAATTAAATAAATTACTGGGTAATTAATTTAATTCATGAATAAATTATTTCTTGGAGAATAATATCTTAATATAATTAATTGGTTAGATTAATTAATTGTGTTTGAGATGAACCAAGGTGTATCAGTCGGACTTGATACACCACGGTCCGTTTCACAGACCGAAATAAACTGAAACCTTCTCCATTATGATGTTGGTCGCCCCACCCCTGTAGGTCCCTTGTTGGTGACCTTGTCTTCATTCTTGCCTGTGTTGAGGACTTTTCCTAATACTTGGAGACAAAAGGAGTGATAAGATGAGATCTTATTATAATACACCATAAGGTGGGAACCTTGGAGGTTTGTGTGGACTTTGTTATAAAACAAAGTTCTCCCCTCCACCATGACAAGGAAAAATCAGCCAACACAAAAGGAGAGAGGGAGAGTTCATTTTGTTCATATTCTTACATTCTTAGAGAGAGAACGGAAATCAAGAACAAAACTTATATTACTTAGAGTGATCACATACTTGAGAAAGCATTTTCCTACTACTCTTTTCTAGCCGTATCCTTAGAGGGTAATTGAGGTAGTTGTTGTTCCAATTATCTCCCGGTGTTTTTGGTGTTTGAATCATCAAGGGCATGTCATATCGGATTTGCGGTCACCGGCATCAACCTCAACATTTAATCAAAGGACTTCAAGGGTATATTTTCATATCTTAACTCTTGTCCTTTTATATTCGTATATACGTTGCATGATCGGTCCTCTTTAGGGGTTTGGTAATTTCGTTTTTGCTTCTGCTGCGCCTTCGTTTTAGGCGTTGAGCATCTTCTTATAATGGAAATGTGTCAAACCATTTTTACATGGATAAAGCACATTCACATACATCACTCATCGTTAGGAAGCCTGATGTAACTAAAGATCCATTTCGACCACTTGGGAATGGAGAAACGATACCTAGTCCTGAGGTACCATATCTATAACACCCCGAAAATGGTAGCTATTACAGTAACGTGGATCCCACACAAGGTCCTACTAGGCGATACAAATACACAAATCACGGTAATATAATTGCAGTACCGAACCACAAAACATTAACCATCACTCCGGCGACACAAAAGATTCAGATACAAGTATAAACTATATGAAGATGGAGTATTCTCAGACTCCCAAAAATCGGGAAGGACGAGAGGGCGGCGCATCGGTCGATCAATTATTTTATTGAGATAATACATGACAATAAATAGCGGAAGCTAAATATCAATAAGATAAAATTTAAAGAAACAGTCGTAGCCTGATGATCCTAACATTCATTGATACACAGAAAGTAATCTTCAAATTACATGGATTACAAGTTGCAGCGGCATAACAAAACGATCTAAAGTACGGAGTACATGCTTCTTTATTTCAAAGTCATAGTAACAATAATAATTCGTGGCTTGGAAGCGGAGGGATCTAGACAATCTCCTTTCCGAGGTCTTCTTCGTCTGCTTCTATCTGCTCATAGTCTGGTCTAAAAGGAAAAATGGTGGGTTAGAAAAAAGGTTTCAATGAATGGGTAAACGTGTGCGAGTGTGGCTTACTTTCTCTTTGAAAAACTTTGAGTGATGCATATCTTTGTAAACTTTAATAAACAAAGTGAGAAGAAGTTACAAAAGTATGCTTAATATTTTATGAAATTGATCTTTCAGTCATTGGAAATTAAAATTCCATCCCCGTGGATAGAATATTACAATCAATCAGTCAGTCGATCAGTCATGCAATAAATCTAGCTTCGAATCCTGCCGATATGAACTTTAGAACCTAGACCCTCTTATGACTCCCAACAGTATAGGTCGTCGCCCTAGTATTTGGACCATCGCCCCAGCAGTTGATCTTTCGCTCTCACACTTAGCGTGTGCTTCCTTATCTGTTATTTAGGCTCGGTAGGTCCCTCAGAACACTCCGTTCTTCGGTTATGGGAATAGGCAACAACGACAGCCTCATTCATGAACCACAGCCATGAAGCTCGATCCAAGACTCGGTCTAACTGTCCCGGCTCATTTTCGAATTCTAGAGGTATCTTCTACAATTCAAGAGGTGGCCCCCGGATTGTGGTGCAGACGCTCCGTCTCATATGGTTCAAAAGTGCACCGATCCGTCGTTGAGGCGGAGTTCATGGGTCGTCCAGCGGAGTTCATGGGTCGTCCAGTCCGTGGCACTTTGTTTGTGTAGCACTTAGTTCCCGACCAACCATATTTATTAGTTGATAACTACACATATATATGTCAAGTCCACATTTCAATCACACAATCAATTATGTTAATTCTTAGTATTTTTATTATATGCCAATGTCTGAGTATTTAATGTGTGGTACGAGCATTAGGAACTTAAGGACTCAGAGGATAGCTCTCAAATGTTTCATTGACTGATAAGTTTTAAAAATTTTCAATTCGCAATTTTCAGAATTTTGAATTTTTCTCAAAGGACTATTTTGCCCTTACTTTAATTCCTTACGTTTCTGGGGAACACCGAATTGAGTTTGAATTAGGGTGACTTTCCAATTTTTTAGGGAAATTCGAGTATGTTAGAAGAGTGCAGAATTGAAATGTTTTTATAGGAATTCAGTTTTGGGGCTGAAATTTCAGAGTTTACGATTTTGCCCCGGAACTTAACGAAGTTCATTGTGAGAGCTATAAAGCTTCGAGTTTAACTCTAATGGTAATGGAATTTTTTTTACGAGAAGGTTCATGTCGAACCTGGAATTCTATATTTTTGAAAATTCCAGAAAAAAAAATGCGTACTTGGTCCAGAAATTTTATTTCTTACATTTTGACCCCGAAATTATTTAAAATAATATTTTAACCCCTAGGTTTAGAAAATTAATTCCGATTCTTATGAAACTTTTTGGGCATAGTATTCATCCTTAGATAAATTTTATCTAAGTCCAGAAATGTGAAATTCTACTTTAATCCCAAAACTTTTATAGAATTTACAATTTGACCTTGAAATTCAAAATCGTATTTTAATCCCTTAAACCTCGGGAAATGAGTTCCGATTCTCGTAAAATTTTACGGGATTTACCTACGCACATATATAAGATTTATTGGTCCATAAACATAATTTAAGGTTAAATCCCATATTTTTTGTAGAATTATAATTTGACCCCAAAATTGTACGGAATTTGCATTTTTGACCGTTAGACTTTTAAAATGATACCCAAGTTTCCAAATATTACGAGAAGGATGTTTATATACTAAAAAATGTTATTTTCAGTCCAGAACCGAAAGTTTCTCAAGGTTTTCACTTTGGTCATTAAATTTCCAATCAATTGCATTTTTAGCATTTTATGCTCATTTTCTTTGCTTCAAGCCTCGTTTAGCCACAATTAAAAAACAATTAAATTTATCAAACACCATGTATAATCACATAATGATTTCAGATTTGTTTAGTATATCTCATGAAATTTTGATTTAATCATGTAGCATTCAAAATTTCACATAAAACATGTCTCATTTATAACAATATATTTTTTTGTAAATGGAATCATAGCATTTCAAAATATGTCACTTAGAACATGTACCATGCACTTTCAGAAAACTAACATGCATCAAATTCAAAAATTTAAAGTGTTTTGAAAGAGTTTTTCACCTACCTCGATTTCTTGACGGCAAAGGTTTGTTCTAAGTCTTTAGCTAGTAGAATTGGTCTCCTCCTGATCTCTCTTATTCGGTCGAGACGTCACCACCATGGATGTTTATTTTCTTTTTGTTACATGATAAGTTCAAGTAAGAATAAGAAGAGATGATAGGATGGAAACTAAGGTTTGAAAGTAGTTCTTATCTTTTCTCTTCCTTTCTTCTTCTTCCTCTTCTTCTTCTTTCTCTCTTTTTTTTTTTTCTTCTTCTTCCTGCCAAACCCCCCCCCCCCCCCCCCTCTCTAGTAGTGCAGATTTTGCATGAAGAAATGAGGAGAAATGGTGTTTTAAAGTTGTTTAAAACAAGGTGGTCAAAGGGCATGGGAAAAGAGGCCTATGTATGTGTGATACACAAGTCACAATATGTCGACCCCCTCATTTCACTCCTTGGTGGCTGATTTTGTCCCCTTTTTTATTACTATAAATTATTTTTTATTATTATTATTTGTTTTGTTTTTTGTTATATATGGTTGATATATTTGTAAGTTGGTTAAAAGTGTGGAGGTTAGATCATGGGTTAGGTTAGTGGTTAGCTTGATCAAGGCATGTTGCATCAAATCAAGTAATGGGTAAGTTAGGTTTTGACCCATTAAGTGATTCAACACCTTAAGTTAATTAATTAGGTGTTTTAGCATTTTATTTTTAATAATCATCTGTGTCAAGTATTAACTTATATACGTATATAATTTCGAAATTAGGAAGTTAATAATTAATAATTGGAGTCTTCAAAATTTAAAGTACTCATAATGAAGTTTTATTCATAACGATAAGATATTATTTACAACTACGGTTGCTAAGTCTAATGTTTGTAGGATTATTGCAGGGTTTTACAAGTATTACCCAAATAATAATACAACTTAATAGAAATACTACAAAGCGGAAATGAAAATACACGGTTTAATCATAATCGGAGAAAAGAACACTCGGGGGCCCTAAAGTAGTATCCTTCAAACCCTTCGCCGTCACCATGCTATTCCCGTGCCTTAACCTTCTCTCGACCTAAAATATAATCAACGAGTATTTCGCCCAAACGCAGGGTCAGATATACATGATAATAAATTGCTGAGATATTATACCAATCACGTATTATTGATCTCAATGAATCAACCCTGACTATTGAATATACCCCCCGGGCTTATTAATAACCAGCCGCAATCCGACGAACATACCCAATCACTCATGGTGTATGAACGATCCATCAATATGGTTCAAGACGGACATGACAGTATGCCTGATCTGGAAATGTGGTCGTGCACACATCCACCTTGTATACAGAATTCAGGATATACATGGGACAATGTACCTAATTAGTCTCACGAAGTAAGCTTCTCGTTTTCACAGTCCAATACGGAACCATCAACACATGACCATATGTGCCCGACAAAAAATCCTACACATGACCAATCGGCACACAGATATGACTCCAGATATGTCACGATGTAGCATGACAACAAAACTTAACTAAGCACATACCCAACAAGGATCAAAGAACTCACCAAAGTGACAATAATGATCAATGAGACCAACGATATCAAAGGTAATGAAACTTAGTGTAACAACCCCGTCCCGGATCGGAAATTGTACAGCGTTGTGGATCCATTTTGGGAATCCACAAGGCAAGACCTGTTTAACACACATACAAGTACAAAACGACCAATCAGGCCGAACATAAGACCATAACAAAACACGTCAACCGGCCAGGTTGACAATACAACACATCCATAACATCACGACCGGCAAGGTCGAACATGGCGATAGTCATAACTCGTTTAACATACAGATAACAACTCCAAGACAGTTCTCAAGCCTACACATGGGCGTAACATCAATAAGAACAGTACTTGCGAGTACTTATACAAAACAAGACCAGAACAACTAAAGCAACATCAGCAACCCGCGAGAATATCACTGTTGCTCGGGGGGTCAGCAAACAGCTGATACAAGTATTTGATACATGAATATGTAGAACATGCAATAAAAATAAAAAGAGGGATGAGTACAGTAAAACTACCACATAAAAGAATAACCATCCTTTACCAATGTCTCAACAGTATCGTCACAGCATCAGCATAATCCACGTCATTATTGTGGAATAACATGTAACCAATCATCACATATAAAATCCTTCCCGAGTTATTCAGGTCCCGCCTATCTCGCAAGATGGCGGCCTAGGAGACCTCACCAGGCACAACATCCTGGGAGAATAGCCCAACCAAGCAATCCGCAGAATCGCAATCTTAACGAACCCCATAGGCCTTCGCCGGTTTTACCTAGCTCACACACGTTCATCAGTATCACATCATATCTGGGAATCATCCCACATTTCACATATCATGATCCGATATCACATACTTTGACGATGCACTCTTAAATCATAGGACGTTATAACAAGACTTTTTAATCACAATTAGAAACAATATCTCCAAATCATTTTCAACAAAATGAAAAACCATTTTCTCAATATAAACACAGGAGATCAGCCCTTGACATTTTCGAAAGAACCATTTTCAAAATATTTCGAAAATTCTTTCGAAAACATAGTTCTTCCGTTTTTCAATATCGTTTTTTTCAAGTGTCAAAGATTGTTAATTCGATTGATAGATTATTTTTGAACCATTTCAACTAACCAAAAGCCAATTTTCAAGATTCGAAAAAAGGACATTTTAATATATAAAACATAATTATACAAACTCAATTCCAAGATAATACATAGACATAATCAAATACTCGCCTCGAATTCAATGGTTTAACTAGTTCGATAAAACTTGAAAAGGAGGCTATCAACCCGAATTTTCAATCCTCGGATTCGCCGAAAATCTCTGAAATTGATTATAAATAACTTTATATTGCATTCTTCGAGCTATGATTATATGTTTAAAGCATCAAAACCTGTTTTCTAACTCTCTTTGTAATGGGAGGGCCGAGGCTAAGGGGATTTAGCCTACAATGGCCATAACTAGTTTAAATAGGCTGCTGCCCATTGTTAAGGCAGTGATAGCATAACGTGCGTTATGCCTAGTTGCTAACATACGTTATGGAGGTTCGACATGAAACATGAACAATCTCTAAACCTTAAGGTGGTCACTGCATAACGTACGTAATTGGATGTTGGAATAGGTTGGAGAGCAAACAACTTTAGTCAAACTAATTTGAGTTAGGGGTACTTTTTTAAACGATGTTCTTGAAAGTTGAGGACGTGCGACATCCAAGGGTTACTGTTCGGAAGGGATAAACTTGTCCAGAGTGTGAGGCATCCAAGAATTTTCGATCAAGATATGACAAGCAACCAAGGGAAGATGAAGTTACAAAAGCCAAGGGTATTCACTGGTTCAAAGTTGTGGTAACTTGATTCATTATAACATCTTAAGTTATATTGAATTCATCTCCAAGTTAACTAGAGAAAAGTGGACTAGTAGAGGATTACCCAACTTCTGAAACCAGTATAAGTGTTGGGTCATTTATTGCTTTGTGCATCATATTTAGTTGCTGCAACCATCTTCAACATTACATGAGAAAACTAAGTCTGCTAAAATACTTCTGTTAATCAAGTGAAACTTAGAGTCAGTTGTTGCTAGCTATGACTCTATTGATATATAGTGGAGATTGAACTTTTGGAAGTGATGTCCTTTTTGTTTTAGATGTTGTAGCATTTCTCACCAGCAGATAAGTTACTAGAACCTAATTGCTATGTACTTTTACAACTAAGTATTAAAACAGTACAAAAAAGTTAAAGGTTCTAAAAATTTATTCACCCCATCTAGACTTTTGCCAAACGTATTTGTTACCAATAAGTGGTATCAGAGCCGGTGGTTGACAGGTCACCTGTATTTTGGTAGTAACTGGACTAAATCAATATACTTATATATACTTAACTACTATTACTTTGTTTCTAAGTTGGAACACATGCATTCTAGACTTTTCCTATTTTCTGTTGATGATTATGACCTCTAGAAGATAAGAATGCAATCACACTTATCCTCCATACATGATGACATGTGGAGTGTAATCGAGGAAGGTCTTTCCATTTTTCTAAAGTATAACACAGCTGAAGCCATCGAGGTAGAGAAATCTGAGAGGATTTGCAAGACAAGAATTGAGGTAATGATATAAGAGCGGAAGCTCGTAAATATCTACAATCAGGCAAGAGACATACTCTATTAAACTCTTGATAAAGCCATCATGGTAAAATTCAAGAAATGCAAGAATGCCAGTGAGATATGGGACATAGGCCCAATCTGTGAATGTAAGACCCACTTCTCCATACTGTGTCTAAATTACTAAAATGCCCTCCAGTTTGAAAATTTGAAGAAATGTGTACGTTTACCAAAAAAGCCCTAAATAAAAAAACGGTTACGGTACAATCATAAATATGAACATGTAACTTCAAGTAAATGATAATTGAGCTACTACGACATTATATGAACTCAAGAATGTGAAATTTGAATTAAAACACAAGTATTACATGTTACTTGACCTAAAGGGGTCCAAAACTAATAAAACTTGTACATAACTTGTAAAATGAATAATTGTAACTAACTAAAGTATGAATATAATAAATTTTGAAAATTTTGACCTTTCCCCCCTCTTGTTGTGCCGTGTAAATGGATAGGTGAATCCCTTGAGTTTTGTTAACCTCTTTAATCACATTAAAACCTTTTATACACCTTCCTTATACCCCATTTGACCCAAAAATAAAATCATTCTCTCCCTCCCCTCTCCTAGGTCACGGCACACACAGACACACCACAAAATTTTGCTCTCCAATTCTTGGTGATTAATCCTACGTGTTCGGGAGGAAGTTTGGTGCACATTGAAATTTGTTTGGAAGCATTTGGTGGTCTCGTTCTTGGTTTTCCCTCCCTATTCGATCCATACATCATCTTGGAAGGGTTTGATATCTCTTGTTCTCATCTTTGATTATTTTTTTGTTTTCCTTTTGATACGATAGTCATAATACGTAAGAATTAAAAGATACAAATTAATATATATACATATGCATGGATCAGCCTAAATAAGAGGATGAAGGAATTTGATTAACTTTGATGAAATAATGATTAAAACATATTTATAATGTTATTGGTAACACCTAGATGTAATTTGTTTGAATCAAAACCGGATTGATCTTGTTTCTTAATTGTGGTCGCCCCTATGAATTCACCATGGATGATTTTAATTGTTAATTTGATGAATGTTATATGTTGTGGATGTTTGATTTCATGTGTGAATTGAATTGGTATAACTTGTGACTAATTTGGTTGATTAAATTGATACAAAAATGGATTTGGTTAATAAACATGGATTGACTTTGGTGGGATATTATGAGTTCTCGATTGTTTTGATGTTTGATGATGATAGTGTGTTGACGGTGATCATATGATAATGTTTAGATAACTAGTTTGTTAATTATTAAATTAAAACGGGTAAATTGTTATTTAACACATGGATCGACTTGTATACGTTGGAATTAGGGTTCTTATTGTTTTTATGGATTAAAATGATGATTGGTATGCTTTTTATGTGCTTGGTGTGATTTTTGAATGATTTATGTTGTTGTTATGGTCTTTGGATGAAATATGATATTGGTTGATTTGGGACAGAAATGATTGTCCAATTTGTAACTGTTGAGGGTCGAGTTTGGTAAAAGTTAAATTCATGATTTTTAATTGTTAACTCAGTTTGATGTCCTAGGAAAGTTTTCCAATTGGTTTGGAGTGATTTCAAGTTGATTTGGTTGTATTTTTTATTTTTGTGTGATTAAGTGTTGAAGCTGAATTTGGGAGTCTGGAAATCAGTCCAATTTCTTGATTTTTAATTTTCCAAATATAAAGAATTGATCCATAAAACTATCCAGTCTTTAACTTATATATTATTAGTATCACCATAAATTTTGGTGGATTTTTCCTGAATGAAATGATAGGCCGTTGAGGCGGATAATTTTTAGGTACTGCTGCTGGTCGGTTTTCTGAGTAGTCTGGGTTTGGGTATTTTTAATATGGGCTTATACTAACTGATAAATTCTGGAAAAATTCGTGTTGGTTTTAAAGACATTCAAGTATATTTGAGAATTTTTGTGAATTTTATTTTGTAGTTCTATTATGGAGGAAAAATTCATATCTTAGTCACCTATTTGTGTTTAAAAGCTGAAATTATGAAACATAAGAGATAATTGATGATTAGAAGGTTTATATTGTAAATATGATACCTAGAGGGACTAATAATGTAAATATGATGAATGTATGCATGTTTTGGCTGGAATAATTGGTTAGAGGCTGTTCGTGACACTTTGGAATAATTATGGGCCTTACATGCTAGTTTTGATAATCAATGGTTTAATTGTGGAAATTAGGGTTTATTAGGGTTATTTTTGTAACTTGTGATACTTGAGAGTGTAATGTGTATATATGTGATACTTGAAGTGTATGGGCTGTATATGTGTGTATTTGATTGTTTATATTCAGTTTTGACCCTTCGCTTTCATTATTGACACTTTTAACCCTAAATTATGAAGACTAGTCATAAGAAACCCTAATCTTGGAAAACATGCATAAAATGAAATCCATAACTTAACATGACATGAAAACTTTATGAGATGATTAACTAACTATATAGAACATATCTATATCGAGAAAACACGCTAATTTTGATAACCTGCTAAATATGGAAAGTTACTAAAAACGGAAAGATAACTAAAAGAGGTAACTTATGAGAAATGAGCTCGTCTTGATTCGTATCCACTCTTTTATAGGTTCGGTGAAGCGGGAGTGATCCTTTTATCCTTGTTTGTTTGACCTTGCTTTTGCTTTGGAATTAAGGTACAGATATTCCGCACCCTTTCAGCAAGGGTGCAACTTTTCTCTCTCATGACTTACTCTCTCTCTTCTCATTATTGTATATCTGATTTTGACTTTGACTTGGTATCTGAACCTTTGATTTGAACCTTTGATATGGTCCCTTTATACTTGAACCTTTGATATCTGATTTGAACTTTTGACCTTTGACATATATACTTTGATTTGGGACCTTGACTATTTGACCCTTTCAGTATTTACCCGGGCATTTTGTATTACTTGTTGTGGAGTAGCCACAACCATAACATTGATGCACCAATGTTATGTACTCCAGTGGGGTTGGAGAGATGTCCCCCACCGTCCCTCTTATATTATATTTGCGTTGGCCATCATTATTGTTATCTCATTACATGGGTGTATGGATGCATCCTAGATTTGATCTGTTTGATATTTGATTTGATTATTTTGAGCCACTCTACAGTTAGGCCATATTATATTTGGTGATTGGGCATGCGTGCAATGCGGTCCCTTCATATTTGGGGAGACGATCACTCCATTGGACTACTTTGTTTATTTGAGCTTTGTTTGGGCGTGGGGGTTAAATACTAAAATCATTTGACACTTAACTTTGATAATCTTTGATATTTAAAATTTGATAACTTTTCATACTTAACTCTGATAAACCTTTGATATACCTTGATATACTTTTGATATACCTTTGATATAATCAAGTGACACCACATGTAACCTCATTTCGTATTGCTTTGTATTGCTTGTTTATTTCAAATCTGTTCACCGAGCTCTTTCTGCTCAGCCGCTTTTCTTTCCATGCGGCAGGTACTTAGCTCATGCGGGGTTTAGCTTTGGGGATGAGAGAATGTGGACCTACCCTAGAGCTCTTTGAATAAATGAACATTATTTCTTTATCGCATTTCTGGATTTTTGGACATTTGTAATCGTACTTTCGTTTGTTTGGTTTTGGGGACATTTGGATGTTGTTTTAGTCCCCTTTGATACTCTTTGATGAATTTATCTTAATACTTCTGCTGTTTGGTTTGATCTGGTTGTATCTGATGTGTAACCATATTGTAATGTTTCTACCCTTGGCGGGTTGGGGCATTACAATTTATGGTATCGGAACCGACAGGTTTGGATATTTACGGCTTAGGCTTTGACCTGTGAGGATTGGGTAGACACTAAGCTTTCGTTTCGTCTTTTCTTTCCATATTCATATTCGTTTGTTTTTCGCTAACCGTTTGATATCGTTTTAGATGGTGAACACTCGGCAAAGAAGTGGTGAAGCTAACCCTCCAAACATTGATGAGATTGTTGCTCAAGCAGTAGCCGCTGCTATTCAAAATTTGCGTAATGAGCGTAGGGGTTGGACTGAAAGCAGCAATGAGGGCATTCATGTGTGGATTGAACGCTTCAACAAACTGAAGCCCAATCCTTTCTTGTCAGCAACCACTCCGACTGAAGCGGGTGACTAGATTACCCATTGTGAGAAGTTGTTTCACGTGATTGGTTGTCCTGATGGGGTGAAAGCTCATTTAGCAGCTTTCAAGTTTGATGGTGACGCCCTTAACTGGTGGACGTCATATGTTGGGGCGAAGGGTGATGGTTTTGTTGAGACATGTACTTGGGCGGCGTTTCGTGAGGCCTTCTACAAGAGGTTTATCCCCCTCTCGGAACAGCAGCGATACGAGAGAGAGTATGGTACCATTTATCAGATGGATCGAGAGAATACGGAACGTTTTATCAGGTTGGCTGGCTTCGTGGGGCCTACTGTGTCAGCGGACACGGCTAGGCAGGCTCGTCACTATAAGTGGGGACTGAAGCGTTGGATACTTGACCGTATTGTTAATAAGGATTATGCTGATGTGTCGTCGGTTTGTGATGCGGCACATAATATTGAGCTGTTGTATGAGGGTGTAACGTCCAACAAGTGTACTCGTGATGGTGAGAGGATTCAGTCTGGGTCTTCGAGTCAGTATCACCGGGGTTCTGATCATCGGGGCCGTTCTGAGTAGAGTTTTGATAACCGTGGTCATTCCGACCACTAGTTTGAGCACAGGGGACAGTCCAACCGAGGACAGGATCAGGGCCGACAAGTTTAGAGGGGTTCTGATTATGGATCTTCGGGTAGGCAGGGTGATAAGTCGGGTAACTCCAACCAGAAGCAGTTTTCGAGGGGCAACCAGCAGAACAGGTACTCGGGCTCTAGGTCTTCACGTCAGCAGTACCGTTTTGGGAACTCGTCGGGACAGCAGAAGCGTACTGAGATTTTGCCACCCCCACCTACATTCCCTACATGTGGTAAGGCACACCCCGGGCCATGCCACAGAGCTTCTGGAGGTTGTTTTGAGTGTGGCTCCACTGCTCATCGTGTGAGGGACTGTCCAAGGAAAGCTAGCATTGTTCCTGCAGGCTCTTCTCAGTCTTCTTCTTCTTCTGGCCGTGTTTATTCCATTACCCGTGAGCAGGCAGAGAAAACTACAGGTACCATTACGGGTTTTATGCATATTGGTGATCATATTACTTTTGTTTTGTTTGACACGGGCGCAACCCACTCTATTATATCTGTCACATTCTCTAAGAAACCGAAATTAACCCCAACACCATTAAATCATCACTTAACTATCTCTACGCCAATGAATAATAATGTCATCATTGACCATGAATTTGTTGATTGTCCACTTTGTTTTGATGATCGCGTACGACCGGCTAATCTTCTTCTGATTAACATGTTTGATTTTGATCTGATACTTGGTATGGATTGGTTGGACACTCACCGGGCCACTATTGATTGTCATGCCCGAAAGGTTATGTTTGGAGATTTGTCTCAACCTGATTTTGTATACTCTGGTTCCCAACCACTTCGGTCTGTTAAGATCATATCCGCTTTGAAGGCACGTACTTTGTTATCCCATGGTTGTGCAGGTTTTATTGCTTCTATTCAGGACACTTAGATGGAGGGTCCTACTATCGATAATATTCGGATTGTTTGTGATTTTGCCGATGTCTTCCCTAAGGAACTTCCCGGTCTTCCTCCTAATCGTGGCATTGAATTTGGTATTGATTTGATTCCGGGTGCTGAACCCATCTCTAAGGCTCCATATCATATGGCTCCTACCGAATTGAAAGAGTTGAAGGATCAACTACAGGAACTCCTTGAGAGTGGATTCCATTCGTCCGAGTGTATCCCCGTGGGGAGCACCTGTCTTATTTGTAAAGAAGAAAGATGGTAGTATGAGGTTGTGTATAGACTACCAGGAGTTGAACCGCATCACTATTCGTAACCGTTATCCTTTACCTCGTATTGACGATTTTTTTGACTAGCTCCAAGGGGCTAAATGTTTTTCTAAAATTAACCTTCGGTCCGGTTATCATCAGCTTCGTACTAAAGAGCAGGATATTCCTAAGACTGATTTTCGAACACGCTATGGGCACTATGAGTTCTTGGTTATGCCTTTCGGACTGACTAATGCTCCGACAGTGTTCATGGATCTTATGAACCGTGTATTCAGTTCCTTCCTTGATAAATTTGTGATCGTATTCATTGACGACATTTTGGTCTATTCGAAGTCTGGGGAGGAGCACGAACAACATCTTAGTTCGGTTTTGCAGATTTTGAGACAGGAGAAGTTGTATGCTAAATTCTCCAAGTGTGAGTTCTGGCTTAGTCAAGTTGCCTTCCTTGGTCATGTTGTATCTGCTGGTGGCATTACTATGTACCCGGCAAAGGTTGAGGCCATCACTAAATGGCCGAGACCTACTACGGTGACTGAGGTAAGGAGTTTCCTTGGTTTGGCCGGTTACTATCGGAGGTTTATCGAGGGATTCTCCCAACTTGCCTCACCTTTGACTAAGTTGATGAGGAAGGGGTTGAAATTTGAGTGGACCGAGGAGCAGGAAGAGAGTTTTGAGACCCTGAAGCAGAAACTTATGTCGGCTCTCATTTTGACACTCCCATCTGGTACGGGCGGATACCAGATCTATAGTGATGCTTCCAAGAAAGGGTTAGGTTGTGTTTTGATGCATCACGGGAAAGTTATTGCGTATGCCTCACGCCAGTTGAAACCCTATGAAGAGAACTACTCTACTCATGATCTAGAGCTAGATGCGGTTGTTTTTGCTCTTAAGATCTAGAGGCATTATTTGTATGGAGACTCTATCAATATCTTCACTGATCATAAGAGTCTTAAATACATATTTACCCAGAAGGAGTTAAACATGAGACAGCGTAGATGGTTGGAGTTACTAAAGGACTACGACACCAACATTCAGTACCACCCGGGTAAGGTTAATGTAGTTGCCGATGCTCTTAGTCGTAAGTCGGGTATAGTGGCTAGTCTGAAATTCAAGTCTAAGATTTTGCATGATCTTGAACTCATGGAGGTGGAGTTTTGTTTACCGGGACGCGACGGTTATTGGGCCAGCCTAAAAGTTGAGTCTAACTTGATCTTGAAAATTAAGGAAGCTCAGCGTGATGACGGTGAGTTATGGGCCATTGTCCAGAATATAGAGGAAGGGAAACAGTCTGAATTTTGGGTTGACGATAACGGCATTGTTTGGTTGGGTGAACGCCTTTGTGTACCAAACGATTCTAAAGTCCGTAAGATAGTTATGTCAGAAGCTCACAGTTCTCCCTTCACCATACATCCGGGATCCACTAACATGTATCGGGATTTGAAACAGCATTTATGGTGGAATGGGATGAAGCAGGATGTGGCTTCGTATGTTGCTAGGTGTTTGACTTGCCAAGAGGTGAAGATTGAGCACCAAAGAGCTAGTGGTCTTTTGCAGCCGTTAGAGATTCCCCAGTGGAAATGGGAAGAGATTACGATGGACTTTGTTACGGGGTTACTGGTCACGCGTAAAGGACATGATGCGATCTGGGTAGTCGTTGATCGGCTAACCAAGTGAGCTCATTTCCTACCAATCAAGAAGCGTTATAGCGTGGCGAAGTTGGCGGAAATTTTCCAGTAGGAGATTGTTAAGGTGCATGGCACTCCAGTTTCGATTGTTTCTGATAGAGATCCGAGGTTTACTTCGCGTTTTTGGAAGATGTTACAAAATGCTTGGGGTTCTCGCCTCAAGTTCAGTACCACTTTTCACCCGCAGATGGATGGTCAATCGGAGAGGACTATCCAAACTTTAGAAGATATGTTACGGGCTTGTGCACTTGATTAGACCGGCAGTTGGGACGAATACTTGTGTTTGGTTGAGTTCGCGTATAATAACAGTTGGCACGCTAGCATTCGTATGGCACCTTATGAGATGTTATATGGGCGCAAGTGTAGGTCACCTACTATGTGGGATAAAGTAGGTGAACGGATTATCGAGGGTCCTGAGATGATTGAGATTGCCAACGAGAAGGTGAATGTTGCTAAAGAGAGGCTTAAGGAAGCCAGGTCTAGATAGAAGAGTTACGCCGACAAGCATCGACGTAGAGTTCCAAGTTGGCGACCGGGTATTTTTGAACGTATCTCCTTTCCGCGGTGTTAAGCGTTTTGGTATTAAGGGCAAATTGAGTCCTCGTTTTATTGGTCCTTTCGAGATTTTGGAACATGTTGGCGAGGTGTCTTATCGATTGGCTCTTCCACCTCAGCTTGCTCATGTGCATAATGTTTTTCATGTATCTTTGTTGCGGGGTTATAATTACCATCCTTTACATGTGGTGTCATATCCTTTGGATCAGATTCAACCGCACATGTCACTTCCGGAAGAACCGGAAGCCATTCTTGATAGACAGGAGAGAGTCATGAGGAATAAAGTGATCCATTTTGTTAAGGTTCTCTGGAAGAACCATCCACCACGCGAGACGACTTGGGAGACCGAGGAGTCTATGCGAGCCAGCTACCCTCATTTCGCTTTGTAGTCTGGTATGATTTCGTTTTGTTTCGGTACCTTTCCTTTTTTAATTTTTGAGGACGAAAATTCTTTTGAGGAGGGAATAGTTGTAAAACCCACTTTTCCATACTGTGTAAAAATTACTAAAATGCCCTCCAGTTTGAAAATTTGAAGAAATGTGTACGTTTACCAAACAAGCCCTAAATAAAAAAACGGTTATGGTACAATCATAAATATGAACATGTAACTTCAAGTAAATGATAATTGAGCTACTACAACATCATATGAAATCAAGAATGTGAAATTTAAATTAAAACACAAGTATTATATGTTACTTGACCTAAAGGGGTCCAAAACTAATAAAACTTATACATAACTTGTAAAATGCATAATTGTACCTAACCAAAGTATGAAAATAATAAATTTTGAAAACTTTGACCTTTCCACCCTCTTGTTGTGCTATCTAAAGGAAAATGTGAATTCCTTGAGTTTTTGTAACCTCTTTAATCACATTAAAACCTTTTATACACCTTCCTTATACCCCATTTGTCCCAAAAATAAAATCATCCTCTCCCTCCCCTCTCCTAGGTCACGGCACACACACACACACCACAAAATTTTGCTCTCCAATTCTTAGTGATTAATCCTACGTGTTCGGGAGGAAGTTTGGTGCACATTGGAATTTGTTTGGAAGCATTTGGTGGTCTCGTTCTTGGTTTTCCCTCCCCATTCGATCCATACATCATCTTGGAAGGGTTTGATATCTCTTGTTATCATCTTTGATTATTTCTTTGTTTTTCTTTTGATACGATAGTCATAATACGTAAGAATTAAAAGATACAAATTGATATATATACATATGCATGGATCGGCCTAAATAAGAGGATGAAGCAATTTGATTAACTTTGATGAAATAATGATTAAAACATGTTTATAATGTTATTGGTAACACCTAGATGTGATTTGTTTGAATCAAAACCGGATTGATCTTGTTTTTTAATTGTGGCCACCCCTATGAATTCACCATGGATGTTTTTTATTGTTAATTTGATGAATGTTATATGTTGTGGATGTTTGATTTCATGTGTGAATTGAATTGGTATAACTTCTGACTAATTTAGTTGATTAAATTGATACAAAAATGGATTTGGTTAATAAACATGGATCGACTTTGGTGGGATATTATGAGTTCTTGATTGTTTTGATGTTTGATGATGATAGTGTGTTGATGGTGATCATCTGATAATGTTTGGATAACTAGTTTGTTAATTGTTAAATTAAAATGGGTAAATTATTATTTAACACATTGGAATTAGGGTTCTTATTGTTTTTGTGGATTAAAATGATGATTGGTATGCTTGTTATGTGCTTGGTGTGATTTTTGAATGATTTATGTTGTTGTTATGATCTTTGGATGAAATATGATATTGGTTGATTTGGGACAGAAATGATGGTCGAATTTGTAACTGTTGTGGGTCGAGTTTGGTAAAGGTTAAATTTATGATTTTTGTTTGTAAACTCAGTTTGATGTCCTTGGAAAGTTTTCCAATTGGTTTGGAGTGATTTCAAATTTATTAGGTTGTATTTTTTATTTTTGTGTGATTAAGTGTTGAAGTTGAATTTGGGAGTCTGAAAATTAGTCCACTTTCTTGATTTTTAATTTTCCAACTATAAAGAATTGATCCCTGAAACTCTCCAGTTTTTAACTACTATATTATTAGTATCACCATGAATTTTTTTGGATTTTTCCTTAATGAAATGTAGGCCGTTGAGGCGGATACTTTTTAGGTACTGCTGCTGGTCGGTTTTCTGAGTAGTCTGGGTTTGGATATTTTTAATATGGGTTTATACTAACTGATAAATTTTGGAAATATTCGTGTTAGTTCTAAAGGCATTCAAGTACATATGAGAATATTTGTGAATTTTATGTTGGAGTTCTAATATGGAATAAAAATTCGTATATTGGTGACCTATTTGTGTTTAAAAGCTGAAATTATGAAACATAAGAGATAATTGATGATTAGAAGGTTTATATTATAAATATGATACCTAGAGGGACTAATAATGTAAATATGATGAATGTATGCATGTTTTGGCTGGAATAATGTGTTAGAGGCTGTTCGTGATACTTTGGAATAATTATGGGCCTTACATGTTAGTTTTGATAATTAATGGTTTAATTGTGGAAATTAGGGTTTATTAGGGTTATTTTTGTAACTTGTGATACTTGAAGGTGTAATGCATATATATATGATACTTGAAGTGTATGGACCGTATATATGTGTATTTGATTGTTTATATTCAGTTTTGACCCTTCACTTTCATTATTGACACTTTTAACCCTAAATTATGAAGACTTGCCATAAGAAACCCTAATCTTGAAAAACATGCATAAAATGAAATCCATAACTTAACATGACATGAAAACTTTATGAGATGATTAACTAACTATATAGAACATATCTGTATCGAGAAAACTCGCTAATATTGATAACCTGCTATATATGGAAAGTTACTAAAAACGGAATGATAACTAAAAGAGGTAACTATGAGAAATGAGCTTGTCTTGATTCGTATACACTCTTTTCTAGGTTTGGTGAAGCGGGAGTGATCTTTTTCTCCTTGTTTTTTTACCTTGCTTTTACTTTGGAACTAAGGTACAGATATTCCGCACCCTTTCAGCAAGGGTGCAACTTTTCTCTCTCATGACTTACTCTCTCTCTCTCTCCTCATTATTGTATATCTGATTTTGACTTTGACTTGGTATCTGAACCTTTGATTTGAACCTTTGATATGGTCTCTTTATATTTGAACCTTTGATATCTGATTTGAACTTTTGACCTTTGACATATATACTTTGATTTGGGACCTTGACTATTTGACCCTTTCAGTATTTACTCGGGCATTTTGTATTACTTGTTGTAGAGTAGCCACAACCATAGCATTGATGCACCAATGTTATGTACTCCAGTGGGGTTGGAGAGATGTCCCCCACCGTCCCTCTTATATTATATTTACTTTGGCCATCATTATTGTTATCTGCTTACAGGGGCGTATGGATGCATCCTAGATTTGATCTGTTTGATATTTGATTTGATTATTTTGAGCCACTCTACATTTGGGCCATATTATATTTGGTGATTGGGAATGCGTGCAATGCGGTCCCTTCATATTTGGGGAGACGATCACTCCATTGGACTACTTTGTTTATTTGAGCTTTGTTTGGACGTGGGGGTTAAATACTAAAATCATTTGACACTTAACTTTGATAATCTTTGATATTTAAAATTTGATAACTTTTCATACCTAACTCTGATAAACCTTTGCTTGATATACTTTTGATATACCTTTGATATATCCAAGTGACACCACATGTAACCTCATTTCGTATTGCTTTGTATTGCTTGTTTATTTCATATCTGTTCACTAAGCTCTTTATGCTCAGCCGCTTTTCTTTCCATGCGGCAGGTACTTAGCTCATGCGGGGTTTAGCTTTGGGGATGAGAGAGTGTGGACCTACCCTAGAGATCTTTGAATAAATGAACATTATTTCTTTATTGTATTTCCGGATTTTTGGACATTTGTAATCGTACTTTCGTTTGTTTGGTTTTGGGGACATTTGGATGTTGTTTTAGTCCTCTTTGATACTCTTTGATGAATTAATCTTAATACTTCCGCTGTTTGGTTTGATCTGGTTATATCTGATGTGTAACCATATTGTAATGTTTCTACCCTTGCCGGGTTGGGGGGTTACAGTGAATAAATTGAGTTGATCAAAAAACATAAGTTGGCAATTCATACGCAAAAGTTTGATAACTTCAAGATGAAAAATGAAGAAACCATCGACAAAATTGATACCAGAGTCGCTAAAATTGTGAATGAGATCAACTCTCTTGGAAAAAATTACTGAAACCAAAAAATGGCATTGAAGGTGTTAAGGTCTCTTACACCGGAATCAAACACAATTTTAGGTCACGGGCCCGCGAGTTACTTTTATGTGTAATCTGATACGTATTCTTGGAAAATTGGATGTATAATCCAAAACTATTAAAAGAACAAGCTCCCAAGGTTTTATGTCATTTCCAAACTATTTTGTTTATTTTATTTCAGGAATGACGAACCCTTTTTTACTTGTTCACAAAATTAGAAATATCCTAGGAATTCTTTCCGAAGAATCTTATAATGATTGACTCATGTATTTAATGATGATTTATTGTTGTTTAACTCTGTGATTTATGGCATGTTTTGGCGTCACTATGTGACTATAGGACTTCTGTTACATTCGTTGCAACAAATATCGCTTGTCAATGATGTAAAGTATGTTTTGTATGTTTAAACTACCTGCACTAGTTTTTGATGGCCTCTTCAGGGGTGGATATGTTTTATATGTCCAGGTACATCAAAATTGAGGAGCAATTTCATAATCAGCTTAGAGATGGAGAGCCGATATGATACTAATCAATCCAGAGTCAGATAATTCCTCCCCAACTGTTGAGGAGTACTTTCGGTGATTGCGTTCAAAAAGCCCGTGCATGGGCCAAGTTAATGTGTAGTGTATTTTGTTGGTTCTTGTGCTCTTTTTGTTGGGAATAGTGCCTTAAGACATTCGATGTGCCTAGATTTGTAATTGTCATATTTAAATAAAGTTATTTGATATCATTTATTTCTTGCTGCTTATCATAATGTGTGCATGTTTTAATATTATAATAATCGAATAATAGTTATTCACGAATAATAAGATTATTCAAATGTCCCTAGTCCAATCACGTTGAGTATAGACTCAAGTGATTAATATACTAGTATAAGTTTGATTGATAATCATCGAATGATTATGCGTATGGTACGGATCAATTTTATGGGTATTAGTTGGAGAACCAATATTGGACATATCCGCATTGAGATCACTGCATGGAAATGTCATAAGTGAATCTCAATATAACAGTATGTCAATAAATCCTTGAACCTGAGATTATCATAGAGTCCAACATGATACTGCTATGTCTTGACGTAATCCAACGTCATCTGAAACATGGTGATCATAAAGGTGATCATAAACATGGTGATCAGGATTAGTGGGAGTCATGTAGAGGGCAATGAATAATCAAGATGGGAATTTGCCCCTCTCTTTTGGGAGAGAGATATCTGCTGGGCCACTCAATAAGTAGGACTGAAGGAAATGCATGGCCATGCTCAAATAAAGAGTCATTTGATTCAATCAGAATACTTAAGATCAAGAAAGCATTGGAACATAATAAGTATGACAATATCCATGACTTAGTTCAAATATGATATCGCGCGACAAAGGGATTTGACACGTTAAATGGTTTAATGGATTATATACTTATATTATTTGGGTAGTCATAATGTATTGCTAGAGACCACTTATAATTTGTTAGTTAATAAGGTATTAAATAATTGCCAACATAATATAAGCCTTTTGGGTCGCACATAGGACAACTAAAGACAAGCAAGAATAATTAATAGATATAATGTTGGATATTATATTTATTAAGAAAATAAAATAATGAGTAATATATAATATAGGATATTATATATTATATTTTTTAATTATAACAACTGAAAGATAAATATAATATTAGATATATTTATTAGAGGATTAAATAATAAATAATATGTATAATATAAGATATTATATGTATTGCATTATTTAATAAGTTGAGGGGCAACTATGCAAATACTAGGGTTTGACTCTAGTTTAAATAGAGGGTCAACGACAAGAAGTTGTCATAAGAAAAATTGCACAATCCTAGTTTTGCAAGAGCTAAAAATCGCCCCCTTCCACAACAGATCGGCCGAACAGTTTTCACCCGGGAGATTCATTTCGGCCATCTCCATCCTCTTTCCTTAGTTGATTTTGATCAACGGTACAAATCCTTCTAGCAAGGAATTAATTGTTGTACTGTTTATCAACATTATTCGTAAGGATCTAGCAATCTGGCTTGTACTAGTTGTTCGTGTATGGATCACTGAAAGAGGAAGAGGATTTAATCAGCTTCTAGTTCGGGTTCAGATCTATTCTTCGAATTAAGGTAATTCGACGAACCATTAATAATCAATTAAATTATTGCTTGTAGATCCTCGTCTGCATTTTTCGTTATTTTATTCCATTGCGCTTACTCATATTTATTGTATTAGATAAATGTAGACACCAACAGTGGTATCGGAGCCAACTTGCAGTAATTTAATAGTTTATGTAGTACATATTTTATATGTTTTGAATATATAAAATTATGTTCTTAATTATATTTATGAAATAGAGATTTTATAAATATTTTTTATGATTTAATTTGATTAAATCAGATCGTTTAAAATCAAATTTTTGGACTGTATTTACGCATAAATTATTGGCCAGAACTGTTTGGAACAGCACAGCAATTCGGGCAGGTTCGGGCAGGTCGGGCAGATTCAGGTCGGTCGGGTCAGGGTCGGACCAGGACCTGCGGGCTGCGAAAAATTAGCAAAATATTACCGCTCCTGGAGGGGTTCGATCCCGTGCCGATCAATATTACCGCGCAGTAATTTAATTGTTTATGTAGTACATGTTTTTGAATATATAAAATTATGTTCTTAATTATATTTATGAAATAGAGATTTTATAAATATTTTTTATGATTTAATTTGATTAAATTAGATCGTTTAAAATCAATTTTCTGGACTCTATTTTCGCATAAATTGCTGTCCAGAACTGTTATGGAACAGCACAGCAATTCGGGCAGGTCCGGGTCAGTCGGGTTAGGGGGCTGCAAAAAATTAGCAAAATATTATCGTGCCTGGAGGAATTCGATCCTGCGCCGATCAAGACACACAGCCGGCCCTGACCATCTCGGCCAGCACCCTTCTTGTAAATTTAATTCACTGATACTTCTTTTAAATCCTGTTCAGTAAAATCAAAATAAATGTTTTCAAAATGATTTTTCGCGGCCGGCAGGTTATGAACCCGCGCAGCCATGTGCGGGTGAGGGGCAGTCGGACATATGGGCTACTGATCCAGTTTGTTGATTTGTAATCGCATATTAGTCTTATACCTGACAGTCAGGCAGATTAATATTGTGTTTAATTAATTATTTGATAATTAATTTTAATTGTATTATTAATTGATTGTGTGATGATTAATTTTAGGTGGTGTATGGCATGACCATAAATTGACGAATGTAATTGGATGTTCCAATTTAATTTTGGGTTGTTTTTACGTCCTGCATATCATTTAATATTAATTGGCTTTTACGGCCTGCGAGTCGTCTTGAATTTATTGTTATAATTCACGGCCTGCATGTCATTTGCACCACTTGTAATTTAATTTCCTAGTGTAGTGATTTTATTAATGTAATGAAGACAAGAAGGACGAGACAGACGGACTCGATGAGCCAATTGATCGCGTATGACGTTGTAAGGAGTTGGTAAGATCAATGAAGACCAATTGCAACCTTTTAGATTGACCATTGTGATTTTCATGTTGGCTCATGGAAATCACGTTTGAAATTATGGCCATGCTATACACGGTCTTACGCTTTTATTGTCATGTGATGCGATGTATGTTTATATTTATGCATGTATGTGATGTTATGTATGTTTAGATGTATGTTAGCAAACATATACATTTACATAGGATAAAAATCCCTCGTTAAAATTTAAATGCTGTTCAATTAAACACCCATCAAGACTTCGATCATCTTGAGCAGGTCGTGCCAAAGCTGGGTGCTCGGATTATCTTAGTAAGGTAGGTAACGATGATACCTATATGTTTTAATGAACTAAGAATTCAAAAGTGTTTAACCTTAAGGCATAAGATGGGATTATAACATGCTTGGGCATAAGATGCCAAATCCCATAAATATAATCTAAGAGTCACGTATGATGTAATCGATAAAGAATTATCCACCTAAAGTAGCTCAATTTTAGGCGTCATGACAAAGTTGAGTTTAGAATTGTGCAAAATGGGGTCTTAGCCCACTAAAATTACAAATGTTGTAAAATTGAGGGTACTTTTTTTACTGGGAGTATTTTCCGAGAAATAAAATAATGTGACTTAATACTTTGTATATTGAATTTTATAGATAAAGGAATGACATCAAACAACACGTCCACCATTTCACCGTGATCCGTCATTGAGAAGTTGTACGTTGATGAGGAAGAAATTACGGATGTGCCTGCTGACAATGCTAACAAAGCAATAAAAGACAAATGGAAGAAACATTGTGATGATTCCAATGATGTCAGTTGCCTTATGTTGGCTACCATTGTCCAGAACTTCAGAAGAATCTGGAAGAAATGGAAGCTTATGAGCTTAATGCTCACCTCAAGGAAACTTTCTCGAAGCATGCTAGGCAAGAGAGGTATGAGACCTTTCAAATCTTGTATGCTTACAAGATGGTTGAGGGGACATCTGTCAGCGCTCAAGTACTCAAGATGAAAGGATATATTGATCATCTTGATAGGCTTGGTTTTCCGCTTTCTAAGGAGCACTCCATGGATGTGCTCCTAAACTCATTACCCGATGGTTTTGATCAGTTCATAATGAACTATAATATGAATGAGATGGAGAAGTCCATTGCTGAGCTATATGGGATGCTTAAAACGGCTGAGCAGAATATAAAGAAGAAACCAGACCACATGCTGATGGTCAGCAGAGGGAAGTCCTTCAAGAACAAAGGCAAGGGCAAGGGTAAGGCAAAATTTGCCAAATATAAAGACTCTACTAAGACAGTTTTCAAGGCTAAAGCTCCCAAAGATGGAAATTGCCATCATTGTAATAAACCAGGACACTGGAAGTTAACTTTTCTATTTCTAACTCCTGGGTATTGGATACTGGATGTAGATCTCACATTTGTACAAATGTGTAGGGTTTGAGAAGCAGTAGAGAGCTGAAGAAAGGGGAAGTGGATCTGAGAGTCGGCAATGGAGCAAGAGTTGCTGCACTAGCTGTAGGAACTTATGATCTAGTTTTACCCAATAGACTTTGGTTAGTTTTGAAAAATTGCTATTATGTTCCTGCTATGAATAGGAATATTATTTCAGTTTCTACATTAGATTGTGAAGGTTACAGTTTTCTTATTAAGAATAAGATCATTCGTATTTTCTTTGATGACTTGCTTTATGGTACTGCAAAGTTATATACTGGCCATTACAATATTGATCTAGATGAGTCCAACATTTTCGAAGTCCATAACATAGCATCCAAGAAACCTAAGATCAATTATTCTAATCCGACTTATGGTATTGTCGACTGTAATACCCGGTTGTAATTCAGTCATTATCATTCAGTAATTTCATTCATTAATTGTCACTATGTAATTTTTCACTTGTTAATAATCATTCATCATCGACATTCATTCATCCGTGTTCACCGTTCGGAATAACTTCGAGTCGTGTATCGATATTGTTCATTGTTTCAACCTTGCTTGGGAATCGAGACAAGAGTATTATCTTGATTGTTGTAATTGATTCATTAGTCGATATTGACGTTGGAGTTCATGTCATTTCAAATCTCCTCATTGTTCAAATTGTGTTTTTGTTGGGCGAACCCTTGTAATCATTGCTTGGAACCACCATTTTGGGGTTTCCGCACTTCCATTTCTTGTTATTGTTTCCGAAATATTGATTCCTATTGCTTTTATTCTCTTCCCAGGTCATTTTTCATCATTTTAGGATCCAAGGGGTGTGGGCCGCGGCACAAGGCAGTGTGCGCCGCGACACACACATGTTTGCAGTTTTGGCCGATCAGCCTGTACCGGGGGCCGCGGCTCCTGCCGGCAGGGCCGCGGCATGCTGCCGAGTCACGGCCGTGGCACACTCGGTTGGGCCGCGGCACACTGCTGAGCACTGGGGGTAGATTTTGGCTCTGTGCCGAGGCACACTCGGCCGGGCCGCGGCACACAGTGCAGACTGCACTATAATTTCGTTTTTTGAAAAGAAAAACTCATTTCTTCATCCTACTTCTGAGAGAGAGGGTTTGTGGGAGAAACTTTCATCATCAATCACTTGAATACTCGATTTTTCATCATTTTCATTCGGTTGTGAAGCTCGGATCGTCGATCTAACGCGTGTTCATCGAATCAAAGTGTTTGGATCTTCAAAGGTAATATTCTCAAACCTCTTGGATTTCGATTTGTGTTGAGATATGATGTTTTGGACATTATAATCATGTTATATGAACAGATATACATATGATTATGAGTATGTATGAATATTTATCGGATTATTGAAAGGTTATTCAAGAACACTTTGAATATTGAGTTGGACTTGGGGACTTTCGATTAATTATTGTTGAAATCACGATTTTGGATATTCATATTGGATTATTGATCGCATTAAAGATGTTTTGTTGGTTTGAAACACTTCTTGGGGATTTGATATTGGTATTAATGAGGTTTTGTTGTAAACAATCGAAGATTGGCCACAACGTGTTCGATATAATGCCCCAATGAACTTGGTTTAGTCGTATCGACGTTTTGAGTTAGTTATACTCGTGTTTGATTCGTGTGTTGAACCAGATTATTGGTGATTGTGTTATTAAAGGTTGTTCGAGCGACCGACATTGTAACACCCCAAACTAGGCGGATATTACAGTGCCGTGGACCCCCGACTGGGACCCACCAGGCGAATGAAAATGAATGAATTACACAGGTAAATGTAGTACCGAACCACATTACAACATCAATTACTCCGACGAGGAGTTTTATACAACACACGACTATAATGTGCCCGACATGAAAATCCTACACATACCAACCGGCACGCCAGTATGACCCGGAATGCCACAATATGACAAAAGTGACAATGAAAATGAATAATGACTCACCAAGATTGAATGATAGTGACATGAATGATAGCTCAATGAAATGATCGGAACCGTCGTTCCTTATGACTGAGGTGATTAATAGACAATGACGAGTTTTGATACGATTAATACAATGATGAATGAGTTATGATTATGAATGAACAACGACAAAAGGAATGAATATCCTTTTAACCGAGTAAGAATTAACTTACTCAATACCGATGATGAATGTCCGTCCACGAACAACGTCCTAAATGAAATATCGGTCGCTCGAACAACCTTGAATAACACAATTACCAATAATCCGATCATTACGCAAATCAAAAACGATCATAAACGACTCAAACATCGACACACGATATCCGAGTTCGAATGAATCGAAACCAACTCCAAGATGAGTATTTCAAACCATCAAAACACTTTCAAGGATATCAATAATCCATTAGGAATCCATAACTCATGATTACAACAACATCAATCGGAAAATCCCCAATTAATCAAGTCAACCCCAAGGGTTCTTGGAATAATTCCGAAAATAACCGTTTAAATCCGTAGGAATATATTTATCCAGGTTAGATAATCCATAACTAACATATTCCAATGATAATCCAAGCTTACACGAAGAAATCGGAAGGAAAATCCAAAAATCCGAAATTCTAGATCCAAGAGTTTAATACCTTTGATTCGATGTGATGAAGATGATGAAATGATGATCAATCCGAAAGATGAGCTTGAAAATGATGATTGATGATTACACCTCGAAGAATCCTCTCCGAAACGCTCGAAATCGCCCAAAACTACCGAAGGAATGAAATGAGATGGAAAATGACGAACTCTGACTAAACTGTCCGATTTATACTCAGTCCATGTTAGCGTGCGCTAGCCCTTGTGCATAGCGTGCGCTAACGTGTAATTTGGGTAGTCCAGTAACCCCTGTCCGAACACGGTAGCGCGCGCTGCGTACCTATTTGTAGCGTGCGCTACGGCCATATTACTAGCGTGCGCTAATATCCATTGTTAGCGTGCGCTAGCGAAATATTCGACGCCCAGTACTGGAGTCCAGAAAACCGTCTGCCCTCTGATCTAACCTCGATAGCGTGCGCTACAACAACCGATTAGCGTGCGCTATAATATTGATTGCATACGCTAAATATAACTCATAGCGTGCGCTATGAATTAATCCGTGCGATCCAAAGAGCCACCGGACTCAACTCGATCCGCCCCTAGCGCGCTACTCCACACATATAGCGTGCGCTACTACAACCCGTTAGCGCGCGCTACTCACCACTCGTAGCGTGCGCTACAAATATTCTCACCTGCAGTCCAGTACCTTCTGGACTGCAGCCAAGGTAGCCTTAGCGTGCGTTAAAGCTGAGCGGTAGCGTGCGCTACCTATACCCAATTAGCGTACGCTAAAAGGAGTATGTAGCGTGTGCTACCCTCAAGCACAGCTTGCAACGAAAATGACAATGATGATAAACACGGCACTAAACTCCAATCAGATTAGTGATGAATGACGATTGATACACGATACAATTACTCTGAATGATGAATACCATGACTGAATCTGAGTGATAAATGATCAATAATGAAATTACTGAGTACCACCATCAATGATAATTCTCGAGTGATAATTACTGAATGATAATTACTGGGTATTACATACACCCCCCCTTAAAAGAGTTTCGTCCCCGAAACTAAGGGTCAAACAACTCGGGATAACCCTCCCGCATACTATCCTCGGTTTCCCAAGTAGCCTCTTCGACTCCGTGTCTAGACCACTGAATTTTAACCAAAGGAATCGTCTTATTCCTCAACTGCTTGATTCGCCGCTCTAAAACTCGTATAGGACGCTCCTCATATGAATGATCGTCCGCGATCTCGATTTCGAATCAAGTATGTGACTCGGTCGGCAACATACTTCCGCAATCGGGAGACATGAAACACATTATGAATTCGCTCAACGCCGGAGGTAAAGCCAATCGATAAGCTAACTCGCCTACTCGATCCAAAATCTCAAACGGTCCAATGAATCTCGACTCAACTTCCTCTCTTCCCAAAACGGAAGATACCATGACTCGGGGATACCTTGACCAACACGTGGTCACCAAATTTCGAACTCTAATGGTCGATTTACGGTTATCTCGCATATGATTTCAGCCGACTCGAGCCATCAACAAACGACTCGATCAAAGCTACCTTCTCACGGGCGGCTATAAGCATATCGGGCTCGGTGCCCAATGATTCGATAAGTCGTCCCAACACAACGGAGATCGACAACGACGACCATACAAGGCCTCGTAAGGTGCCATCTTGATCGAAGCATGCCAATCGTTATTATACGTGAACTCGATCAATGGTAGTTGGCTTCCCAATCGTCTTTCCAATCGAGGACGCATGCCCTCAACATGTCCTCTAATGTCCGAATGGTCCTCTCTCGATTGCTCCGCTTGACCGAGGATGAAAAGCGGTACTGAGATTAAGCTGAGTTCCCATAGCGCGATGAACTGATTTCCAAAAGTGCGACACAAACCGTCCGTCACGATCGGAAACGATACTTTTAGGAGTACCGTGCAGTCTGACTATCTCTTTAATGAACAAATGGGCAAGTCTCTCGGGACCCCACGTATCCTTGATCTCAAGGAAATGAGCTGATTTGGTTAAGCGGTCCACGATCACCCAGATCGTGTTCATGCCACGACGACTCGTCGGCAAACTCGTGATGAAATCCATAGAAATGTCTTCCCACTTCCACTCGGGAATAGGAAGAGGTTTCAGCATACCCGCCGGTCGCTGATGTTCAATCTTAACTTGTTGACAGGTTAAGCATCTCGAAACAAATTCTGCGACTTCTCGCTTCATATTACTCCACCAGTAATTTTGTTTCAAGTCCTTGTACATCTTACTAGACCCCGGATGCACAGAATAAGGGGTAGCATGAGCTTCTTTCAAAATCGAGTTTTTCAACTCGTCATTCGCCGGTACGCACAACCGATTCTTAAACCTCAAAAGTCCATCCTCGTGGACCACAAATCCAGGGGCTTTCCCCTGAGCCACATCCTCTCGGATGCGCAACAATGATGGGTCCGAACCCTGATTCTCTCGAATTTCCTCCTCGAGTGACGATGAAATCTCTAACATACAAAGTTGCCCCTGAACTCGCCAAGCTGCACTCGATCTCGGATCTAAGGAATTCCTACCAAGCTCCTTCCGAATCGTTAAACAGCAAGCATCCGCTCCCGAACGGACTTACGACTCAAGGCGTCGGCGACAACATTCGCCTTGCCCGGTGGTAAAGGATCTCGATATCATAATCTTTGATTAATTCCAACCACTGTCTCGCGCATATTTAACTCCTTCGAGTAAATATATACTTTAAGCTCTTATGATCGGTGAATATCTCGATGTAACGCTATAAAGATAATGACACCAAATCTTCAAAGCGAACACCACTACGCTAACTCTGTGTCGTGGGTCGGATAATTAACCTCGTAAGGCCTCAATTGCCGTGAAGCATAGGCAATAACTTTCCTGCTTCGCATGAGCACACATCCGAGACCCCGTCTCGACGCATCACTATAGACCACAAATCCTTCCGTCCCTGCGGCAAGGAAAGTACAGGTGCTGACATTAACCGACTCTTGAGTTCCTCAAAACTCCGTTGACACGCGTCGGACCACATGTATTTCTTATCCTTCCGCAAAAGGTTCGTTAAGGGTTGAGCGATTCGAGAAAATCCCTCTACAAATCGCCGATAATAACCCGCTAATCCGAGGAAACTTCGGATTTCCTTAACGTTCTTCGGAGGTAGCCAATCTCGAATAGCCTCCGTCTTCTGAGGATCGACACGAACTCCGTCTGATGAAATTACATGTCCGAGAAAAGTCACTTCGGACATCCAGAACTCACATTTAGAAAACTTCCCATAAAGTTGTTCTCGTCTCAACACGCCGAGCACTTGATGAAGGTGAAACTCGTGTTCATCCCGTCCACGAGAATAAATCAAAATGTCATCGATGAAGACAACAACAAACCGATCCAAAAAGTCGATGAAGACCCGATTCATTAACTCCATGAATACCGCAGGTGCATTAGTCAATCCAAACGGCATAACCACAAACTCATAGTGACCATAGCGTGTTAGAAACGCTGTCCTCGCGATATCCGACTCTCGAATCCGCAACTGATGATATCCAGATCTTAAGTCGATCTTGGAAAATACTGAAGCTCCCTGAAGTTGATCTAAGAGATCGTCAATACGGGGTAAGGGATACTTATTCTTGATCGTCACCCTGTTCAACTCCCGATAATCAATACATACGCGGAATGAACCATCCTTCTTCTTGACAAATAACACTGGTGCTCCCCATGGGGACGCACTCGGTCGAATATAACCTTTCTCGAACAACTCCTCAAGTTGGTTCTTTAATTCCTGCATTTCGGTCGGGGCCATCCGGTACGGTGCCTTCGATATCGGGGACGTACCAGGCTCCAACTCAATCGTGAATTCCACATCCCTCTGTGGAGGCAAACCAGGTAACTCGTCTGGAAAAACATCGGCATATTCCCTCACCACCGGAATATCCGTTAACATTACTGATGATTTCTCGGTTTTGGCCATAAAGCACCAATAACCGACACATCCCTGATTGAGTAATCTTACTGCTTTCATCAAATTAATGACTTTGCCAGAACAGCCGGGATTACCTCCCTGAAACACATATTCAACTCCATCGTCTGAAATGATAGTGACCAAACGCTTTCGGACACTAATGATGGCATCATGACGATCCATCCAATCAATACCCAAGATGATGTCGTCCCTCGGTAAATCTACTACGATTAGGTCCGCTGGCCATACACGACCATGAAACTGAATCGGACAATTCTGAATCTCACGGTTACCGATAATGCGTCTACCATCAGGTAGGCCAATGACATATGGCTCACAACTAGTAGCACTACCCAGACGTAGTCTACTCAAACATGACTCGGAAATGAATGAATGAGATGCACCAGTATCAAAAAGGGTACACACAGGTTGAGATAGAATATCGAGTGTACCTGAGATCATCCGGGCCTCGGGATCATCGGTCTTCTTCATCTCATAAATTCGGGGCTTGCCGGCCCCCGAACCGGATGCTCCCGTCTAATAGCTCTTGGATCCGCATTTAGCTCCTGTCGTCTTGAACGACACTGAGTGAGTGGCCTGATTTTGCACCCCTGAATGACCTGGGGCTTGAGATGACGCCAGAGTGGGTTTAGAGTCCCTACGGCAAAAACGGGCCCTGTGCCCAGCAATCCCACAGTTGTGGCACGTGACAGACTGCTTCGGACACTTGGTGCTGAAATGACCCTGTTCCTCACAGTTGAAACAGGTGATGGCCGAACTGGCCGCTCGCGACTGAGATTCCGCGGGTTTAGACGCCAGGGGAGGTCGCTCGTAAAGTAGAGCCCGCCCGCGGTTTCTTGAAAGTGGCACGACTCGTCGACCGATTACGGTTCTTGGACTTCTTGCTAGCACGAAGGTTGCCGCTTAGCAATTTCCTTAGCCGTAAGCTCGTAAGTAAGAGCCTTCTCAATGAACTCGGCAGTGGCACGCTTTTGATTAAGTAATCAAGTCTCATACGGGGTTTCACCTCTTGCTGAAATACTTGATCTTGTCCGCTTCGAGTGAATGATAGATGAGGCGAACGGAAGAAGTTCACGAAATTTTTCGGCGATGGCGAGAACGTCATCATCCGCCGAAAGGTCGGGAGTGAGTAATTCCGACAACTTGGCCTCCCCGAGTGGGGCCGGATAGTACCTCTCCATCATGAGAGTCTTGAACCGATCCCAAGTACATATTCCGTCGTGGGCCTCAACGATAACCACCATGAATGAGCGCTCTTACCGAGATAGTAAGCCGCAATCGAAACTTTATGCCCTTCGGGGCAATCCACCATAGCAAATAATCGCTCAAAATGCTCAAGCCGGTGAACAATATCCGCCGGCTCGGATGAGCCTCAAAAGTAGGTGGTCGGCGAGAGATATCGCTAATGATATTGCTTACACCCCTCTCTTGCCTCCGAGGTGGCGGCGGAGGAGCTCGCTGATTTTGATTGACGGAGTTATGCATCGTCTCCATCAACCGAGCCATCTGGGTCATTTGGGCCATCATGCCTCGCATAAATGCGAGTGGGTCGACCCGAACACCCTCGGCCGAGCCGTGTCCTGGTACGACTCCTCGATGGAATGATCGCGTCTGTGTGAGTGAGTGGCGGCGCCGCTCGATGAGTTAGCATTATTCCCGGCATTTGCACGGTATTCGCACGAGTTCCTGGATTCGGCCCGCCCACGGCCTCGTCCTCCACGCCCTCTCGCCACCCTCTCCATACTGAAGTGGGAAGTCATATGATGATTATATATCTCGCATGAGTATCACATTATGATTACATTATGAAATGATGAAAATGAGCATACGCGCTCACATACAGCGATTACATGAATGATTAATTGACGTGACATGATTATCTGATAAAATTACTTAAATGATTATCTTGAACAATTTAACAAGATTGATGATATGATCTTCAAGATCAACAACTGAGTAATGAAATGAATTGAGTGATTAATGAGTTAACATTATCGACTTGATTACAATTGAAATTGATGAATGAGGATTGTTAACTGATGAATTATGAATGAATGATTAATGCCAGAAATTATACCATGGCATTAGAAATCTTACAGTTCTTGGTTTGATTGGCTCGGCTTTTGCACAGGTCACACGTGACGCGAAAGTCCAATGATACTAGTCCGATGACGATGATTTCAAATGAGACATGACTTGGAGGGTAGTATTCAAAACCACGCTCCGATACCAACTCTGTAACACCCCAAACTAGGCGGATATTACAGTGCCGTGGACCCCCGACTGGGACCCACCAGGCGAATGAAAATGAATGAATTACACAGGTAAATGTAGTACCGAACCACATTACAACATCAATTACTCCGACGAGGAGTTTTATACAACACACGACTATAATGTGCCCGACATGAAAATCCTACACATACCAACCGCAAGACGCCAAGATGACCCTAATGCCACAATATGACAAAAGTGACAATGAAAATGAATAATGACTCACCAAGATTGAATGATAGTGACATGAATGATAGCTCAATGAAATGATCGGAACCGTCGTTCCTTATGACTGAGGTGATTAATTGACAATGACGAGTTTTGATACGATTAATACAATGATGAATGAGTTATGATTATGAATGAACAACGACAAAAGGAATGAATATCCTTTTAACCGAGTAAGAATTAACTTACTCAATACCGATGATGAATGTCCGTCCACGAACAACGTCCTAAATGAAATATCGGTCGCTCGAACAACCTTGAATAACACAATTACCAATAATCCGATCATTACGCAAATCAAAAACGATCATAAACGACTCAAACATCGACACACGATATCCGAGTTCGAATGAATCGAAACCAACTCCAAGATGAGTATTTCAAACCATCAAAACACTTTCAAGGATATCAATAATCCATTAGGAATCCATAACTCATGATTACAACAACATCAATCGGAAAATCCCCAATTAACCGAAGTCAACCCCAAGGGTTCTTGGAATAATTCTGAAAATAACCGTTTAAATCCGTAGGAATATATTTATCCAGGTTAGATAATCCATAACTAACATATTCCAATGATAATCCAAGCTTACACGAAGAAATCGGAAGGAAAATCCAAAAATCCGAAATTCTAGATCGAAGAGTTTAATACCTTTGATTTGATGTGATGAAGATGATGAAATGATGATCAATCCAAAAGATGAGCTTGAAAATGATGATTGATGATTACACCTCGAAGAATCCTCTCCGAAACGCTCGAAATCGCCCAAAACTACCGAAGGAATGAAATGAGATGGAAAATGACGAACTCTGACTAAACTGTCCGATTTATACTCAGTCCATGTTAGCGTGCGCTAGCCCTTGTGCATAGCGTGCGCTAATGTGTAATTTGGGTAGTCCAGTAACCCCTGTCCGAACACGGTAGCGCGCGCTGCGTACCTATTTGTAGCGTGCGCTACGGCCATATTACTAGCGTGCGCTAATATCCATTGTTAGCGTGCGCTAGCGAAATATTCGACGCCCAGTACTGGAGTCCAGAAAACCGTCTGCCCTCTGATCTAACCTCGATAGCGTGCGCTACAACAACCGATTAGCGTGCGCTATAATATTGATTGCGTACGCTAAATATAACTCATAGCGTGCGCTATGAATTAATCCGGTGCGATCCGGAGCCACCGGACTCAACCTGATCCGTCCCTAGCGCGCGCTACTCCACACATATAGCGTGCGCTACTACAACCCGTTAGCGCGCGCTACTCACCACTCGTAGCGTGCGCTACAAATATTCTCACCGCACCCAAGACCTTCCGGATCGGCCAAGGTAGCCTTAGCGTGCGCTAAAGCTGAGCGGTAGCGTGCGCTACCTATACCCAATTAGCGTACGCTAAAAGGAGTATGTAGCGTGCGCTACCCTCAAGCACAGCTTGCAACGAAAATGACAATGATGATAAACACGGCACGAAACTCCAATCAGATTAGTGATGAATGACGATTGATACACGATACAATTACTCTGAATGATGAATACCATGACTGAATCTGAGTGATAAATGATCAATAATGAAATTACTGAGTACCAATTACTGAATGATAATTACTGAGTGATAATTACTGAATGATAATTACTGGGTATTACAGACATCGCATTTAGGACGTTGTTCGTGGAAGGACATTCTTCATCGGCATTGTGTAAGTTAATTCTTACTCGGTTAAAAGGATATTCATTCCTTTCGTTGTTGTTCATTCATAATTATAGTTCATTCATAATGTATTAACCGTATTGAGACTTGTAATTGTCAATTAATCACTTCAGTCACAAGGAATGACGGTTCCAATCATTTCATTGAGCTATCATTCATTTCACTGTCATTTCAACTCGGTGAGTCATTATTGATTTCGATGTCACTTTTGTTATCTCGTGGCATTCCGGGTCATACTGGCGTGTCGGTTGGTATGTGTAGGATTTTCATGTCGGGCACATATTAAGTCGTGTGTTGGTTGTTGGCCTCACATTGGACTGTGCACACGAGAAGATCACTTTGTGAGACTGATTAGGTACAAGACCACACGTGTATTCGATCGATACTCGATGGTGGCTTGTGCACGGACACATTTCCATCCCGGGCGTAGTGTGGCGCCACCCTTTGAGCCGTACTGTTAGTTGATTCATACAGCATGTTTTATTGCGTATGTTTTCAACAGGATTGGGTTATAATCTAACCGATTCACTTTTGATCGCATGTGTTCGACGGTTTGAGATTTTTTATCGAACTTGTGGTTTATACAGCATATATGATTGTGTTTATTCAACTCTTGAGGATTGTTGTTCAGTATCGACCGCTGGGGAATTTTGTTTTTCAGTCATGGCAAGGCTAAGGCACGGAAGAGAACGTTGATGGCGAGGAGTCCTGATACTAGTAGGGGGCCTCCTTTTATTCACTCGTGTCTTCTTTATTTTATTTCAGCTGAGACTTAGTTTGAATACTCATTTTATTCAGTGTCGTATGTTTTATCTTCATATAAAATATACACGTATTCTATATTATCTTGGGTGTGCTGTATGAAACTCCTCATCGGAGTAATTAATGATGTAATGTGGTTCAGTACTACATTTACCCTGTGTATTCCATTCATTTTCACTCGCCTGGTGGGTCCCAGTCGGGGGTCCACGACACTGTATTATCCGCCTAGTTTGGGGTGTTACAGAGTTGGTATCGGAGCGTGGTTTTGAATACTACCTTCCAAGTCATGTTTCATTTGAAATCAACGTTCATCAGACTAGTAATATTGGACTTTCGCGTCACGTGTGACCTGTGCAAGAGCCGTGCCCTTCAGACCAAAGAATAGTAAGATTTCCTCATTTGTCATTTTCATTTGTAATCATGTTGATCATGTTAACTCATTAATCACTCAATTCATTTCATTACACAGTTGTTAATCTTGAGGATCATATCATTAATCTTGTTAACTTTTTCAAGATAACCATTTTAAGAATATCATCAGATAATCATGTCACCTCAGTTAATCATTCATGTAATCACTATGTTAGAGCGTGTATGCTCATTTTCATCATTTCATGACCTAAATCGTAACGCGGTACTCATACGATATCTATGATTATCATGTGACCTTCCTACTTCAGTATGGAGAGAGCTGTCAGGGGATGCACGGGGAGAGGCCGCGGTGCGGGCCGAAATCCGGGAAAAAATCACTCACTGCTAGGAAGTCGTACGCAGGACTCCGCTCGATCAGAAGATGTTCGGGTTGATCCACTCACTTTTATGCAGGTCATGATAACCCATATGCAATTGCTCAATCATCATTGCGCCACTCTGGCCGATTTAATCGAGAGAAGTCTCCCGTGTGAGCCTGCTGCTAAGGAAATTGCTGAGCAACAACCTTCATCTGTCAGCAGGAAATAAACGAAGCGTAATCAGTCCGAAGGCGGTCAGTCTACCTTCAAGAAGCCTCGTGCGGGCCCTAACATTTTTGAGAGACCTCCTACAGCGCCTAATCCTGTGGGATCTCAGCCCCGAGCGGCCAGATCAGCCATCACCTGTTTCAACTGTGGAGCTCCGGGTCATTACAGCACTAAGTGTCTGAAACCGTCTATCACGTGCCATAATTGTGGAATTGTTGGGCATAAGGCCCGTTTTTGCCGAAGGGACTCCAAGCCGACTCCGGTAGCATCTCAGGCCCCGAAGCAATCAGCGATTCAGAATCAGACTACTCTGTCAGCGTCGTTTAAGACGACGGAAGCGAATAAAGGCGGAGCTCATATTTATCAGACGGGAGCGTCCGGTTTGGGAGCCGGCAAGTCCAGAATTCACGGGATGAAGAGGACCGAAGATCCGGAAGCCCGAATGATCTCAGGTATACTCGTAATTCTATCTCAACCTGTGTGTACCCTTTTTGATACTGGTACATCGCATTCATTCATTTCCGAATCATGTTTGAATAGACTTAACTTGGATAGTCTTATTAATTGTGGGCCTTATATCATTTGTCTACCTGGCGGTAGAAGAATTTTCGAAAATCATGGGGTTAAGAACTGACCGAATTAAGCTTAATGACCGCGAGTGGTTGGTGGACCTAATCGTGGTGGATTTACCTAAGGACGATGTAATATTGGGTATTAGTGGGATGGATCGTCATGATACCATTCTCAATGTTCGTAAGCATATGGTCATTATCATTTCCGTCGTTGGAGTCGAGTATGTAATTCAGGGAGCTGATCCTCGTTATTCCGGAAGAATCATTAATATGATGAAAGCAGTAAAATTACTCAACCAGGGATGTTCTATCATTCATTATATATCATTGTCATCGATTGACCATTCTAAGGCAATAGAGATGTTCTATCATTCATTATATATCATTGTCATCGATTGACCATTCTAAGGTGATCGAGACGTTCCATCATTCATTGTATCATTGTCATCGATTGGCCATTCTAAGGCAGTCGAGGTGTTCAATTATTCATTGTATCATTTCCATCGATTGGCCGTTCTAAGGCAATCGAGGTGTTCAACCATTCGTGGTATCATTGTTATCGTTTGATGATGTACTCCTAAACGATCTACCTGTTTTACCTCCACCGAGTGATATGGAATTCACGATAGAGTTGGAGCCTCGTACGTATCCATTATCAAAGGCACCATATCGGATGGCCCCGACCGAAGTGCAGGAACTAAAGAATCAATTAGAGGATTTGACTGAGAAGGGTTATATCCGACCGAGTGCGTCCCCGTGGGGAGTACCAGTGTTGTTTGTCAAGAATAAGGATGGTTCGTTTCGTGTGTGTATTAATTATCGGTAGTTGAACAGGGTGACGATCAAGAATAAGTATTCTCTACCCCGTTGTTGGGAAAACAAGAACCCTATATCGAAACAGCCGGGATATTCAATCCCTGCATCGAATAGTATTTGATAAGAGGTTTTGACATATATGCCAATCCGCATACAGTAAAGGAAACTGTATCGAAGTGTTGAGGCATCAACCTGTATCGAAGACCTGTCTCGAATCCAGCATATAGTGGAACCCTTCAGTACAGCAAAGAAGTCTTATAAAGACCAAGTATGGAAACTGTCTCGAATCACTAATACAGTTATCTTCGATACAGCTTTCAACAGGACAAGAAGGAATCTTCAGAAGTCAAGTCCCGTTGAATAAAGAAGTATTTAAATACTCAAGGATAAAGTATTTAAATACTGTCACTCAACAGTTCTTAAAATCCTGCTAAATCCAGATCGTGCTTTTAATCCCGTTGGAATGGAATCTTGCTCAACGGATACATCTCAACGGAGATATATTTCAGAGACTATATATATCTCATGAAGGCATTGAAGATCAGTGACCGAAACCGAAATCATTCAAAGCTATCAAGTTATCATCAGAGCAAAATATATCTCCAAGCTTACTGCAACTCAGATAAAAGAGATATATAGTGCTCATCATCTTGAACAACACTTCATCAGCTACAAGCTCATGAAGTCAAAGATGTTGTTCACACTCTGTTCTATACTTTGAACAAACCCAGATCAGCCCTGTGCGGACTGAGGAAGACGAAGCTTCAGAACTCTGTGTGAAGAAGTCAGTCAAGCTTTAGCTCAAACCAATCTATGTGAACGGTTGAAGCTAAGATCTTTATATCAATCTGTGTGAACGATATATTGATTGTATAACTGTTATAATTACATAGTTGTGTACGTAGTAATTATAATAAACATTTTACTCCTGTGTGGAGGACCAGTGGACGTAGAGGGGTTTACCTCGAACCACTTTAAATACTATGTTATTTACCTTCAGTTTTTACAGTTTTATTTACTGTGATTATTTAAGTATACACTGCACACCAAGTTGTTGTATCCACAGCAACTTACTGCATCTAAGACTTCCGCTACGCACTCAGATTTAAAATCAGTACATCTTGTTGTTTAAACTACTTCCCAAGCTGTATCCAGTATACTTAGTGGCCAACAAGTGGTATCAGAGACAGGTTGATTCTAAAAAGAATCAGTCGTATTTTTAACCGAATCAGATCCAAAATCACTTACTCTTTAAAAACAGACTCTTTCATTTCCTTACTTTCACATGGATACTTCTATGATCAACAAAGTGCCTATGTTCTCTACTAACGAATTTGATGATTGGATAATTAGGATGGAGGCTCATCTTGCAGCAATGCACGAAGAGATGATTTTCATGATACAGGATGGTCCTATCAAGATCATGAAGGTAAACACGGCCGCAAGGATTGAAGGCCAAGCCCATGCTGAGATGCTCGAGAAGGATCGCGAGCAATGGACCACAGATGAAAGAAAGCGAGCCAACCTTGACAATGTGGCTAAGAACGCGTTATTTGTCACCATTAACAAAGGCACGTTCTCGAAGGTAAAGAGCTGCAAAACAGCCAAGGAAATCTGGGATAAACTCAAGTTGATTTGTGAGGGAACTGAGCTCTCAAAAGAAAACAAAATTTCAAAACTGACTCAGCAATTTGAATCTTTTGAAATGAAACCAACTGAGACACTTGAGGAACTTGACCTCAGATTCACTGGTATTGTTGGTGAACTTGAAGCGTTGGGCAAAATTTTTACCCAAAAGGAGAAGAATTTAAAAAATTTCAGATCTCTCCCAGCCCGATGGGACATTAAGACCACAGCTATGCGTTTGTCTTGCAATCATAATGAAATAACTACTTTTGATCTCTTCTCTGACCTCAAAGCTTTTGAGTATGATATTGACAGAAGAGAGAAAGCTGAAGAATCTCCTTCAAAGGTCACAGCACTAGCCGCTGTATCGAGTCGTCGACACAGCATGCCCAGCTCATCGAAGCCTAGTCACAAGAATGCTGACAGTGACGACGACATCCTGTCTCAAGATGAAATGGCGCTTCTCATGCACAAATTCAAAAAGTTCATCAAGCAGACTCCCTACAGGCCCAAACCTGTCCAAAAGGTAAGTAGCGAAAATTCATCCGGTAATTCTAACATGTGCTATAAATGCAGGAAACCAGGGCATTATGCAAATAAATGTCCTCATCCCAAAGTTTAAAAGTTGCCGGAGGCCTAGCAACAAGAGAGAGATGAAAGAAGACGTGCTTGGAAAAACAAGCTCAAGGCCCTGATTGGAGAATCAGAAGCCTCCCCCACTCCATCCAAATTTGAAGAATGTCTTCAGGTGGTCACCGAAAGTGATTCATCTGATGATGAGTTCGATGATAAAGCATATATGTGCTTTATGGCCAAAGACATTCTGGAAGGTGAAGCTAGCGATGATGAGGACATTCTAGAGGAGGATACCTGGTACTTTGATAGTGAATGCTCTCGGCACATGACCGTAGATAGAAGCAAGCTATCAGATTTTGTAGAAGGTCGAGGTCCAAAAGTTCGTTTCGGTGATAAATCTAAAGGAAGAACAAGAGGGAAAGGAAACCTACTTGTCGGAAAATTCAAAGTCACCGATGTTGCATATGTTGAAGGCTTACAGTACAATATACTTAGCATTAGCCAGTTCTGTGATAAACGGTTCTCGGTGAAATTCTATATAGATCGCTGTAGAGTCAAGAACATCCAAACCAAGGAAGTTGTGCTTACAGGAAGCAGATCAGGTAACATGTATATTGCTGACTGGAAGCCTATGAGCTCCTCAATTCCATGCTTTGTTGCCAAAGGCACTGCAGATCTTAGCTGGTTATGGCACAAGATGATGTCACACGTCAACTTCAAGACGATCAACAAGCTCTCAACACAGGGAATGGTTAGAGGATTGCCAAATGTGTCATTCAAGAAGGACAGCGTCTGCGGACCATGTCAGAAAGGCAAGCAAATCAAGTCAACCCTGAAGAGCAAATCCTACCTTTCAACCCAAAGAGTGTTGGAAATGCTACATATGGATCTCTACGGTCCTGTAGACCCAGTAAGTTTGGGAGGTAAGAAATACTGCATGGTTGTTGTTGATGATTATTCCAGGTATGCTTGGACAATTTTCCTTAGCAAGAAGAAGGAAACAACATCAAAGCTGCCCGAGCTCCTGAGAAAGTTGCAAAATGAAAAGGCATTGAGTATCGTGTCCATTCGTTCCGACATAGGTACATAATTTACTAACCGCTTTATAGAGCAATACTGTTCAGAAAATGGGATACAACACGAATACTCAGCTGCCCGTACTTCTCAACAAAATGGTGTTGTTGAGCGAAAGAATAGGACTTTGAAAGAAGCAACAAGGACAATAATCGCCGCAAGCAAGTTTCCACAGCGTTTCTGGGGTGAAGCAACCAATACAGCATGCTCCACTCAAAACCACTGTATCGTCAACAAGCACCACAACAAAACAGCATATGAGGTATGGAACAACAAAACTCCGTTAGTTTCATATTTTCACATTTTTGGATGCAGGTGTTATGTGTTTAATAATGGGAAGGACCAACTTAGAACCTTTGATGAGAAATCAGATGAAGGAATATTTGTAGGATACTCCTCCGTCAGCAAAGCTTACAGAATCTTTAATAAAAGGAAGCTGACGATCGAGGAATCAGTTCATGTAGTGTTCGACGAACCTCATCATGACCCTACAGGAGTAGAATATGTTACCCAAAACATCCAACAACTCTGTATCTTGGATCCTCCAACTCCCATAGAACCTGTCGTTGATTTAGAAATCAACCCCGTAGTTGTAATAATCGACGTAGATGAAGCCGACGCTGTACAAGCTGAAGCGGTATCCACAAAATCTCTCGATACAGTACGGGATCCTGAATTACAACCCGACCGAAGATGGTTGAGAGATCACCCGCAAGAGCTGATCATTGGAAACATAAATGCTGGTGTTACTACTCGTAGGAGAATACAGAGTACACAAGGAAATGTACTTTGTGCACAAGAAGAACTTGATACTGAGATATCACAGTTTCCTGAATGGAAATCTCAATCCGAGCTCAGAAGACTCAATATGTGCACAATCGCTGTATTCTTAGCTCAGTCCGAACCTGTTTCGACCATAGACGCTCTTAATAATTCTCATTGGATAACTTCTATGGAAGAAGATCTTAACGATTTCAAAAGAAACAATGTATGGTATCTTGTACCTAGACCTACACATCAATCGGTTATAGGAACCAAATGGGTATTTCGAAACAAAAAGGATCGAAATGGACTTATTATATGGAATAAATCCAGACTAGTCGCACAAGGCTATAGTCAGGAAGAAGGCATAGACTATGATGAAACCTTCGCCCCTGTAGCGAGACTAGAAGCCATTAGGATATTTTTAGCCTTTGCCACCCATAAGAGCTTTATTGTATACCAAATGGACGTCAAGAGTGCATTCCTGAATGGAGACCTTGCCGAAGAAGTTTATGTTGAACAACCACCAGGGTTTGCCAACACAGAAGGTATCGTCTTAGTATACAGGCTAAGCAAAGCGCTGTATGGACTTAAACAAGCCCCTAGAGCCTGGTACGAAACCTTGTCCCAGTATCTAACCAACAACGGATTTGAGAAAGGTGCTGTGGACAAGACCTTGTTCAAAATACAGGAAGGTGATGACCTTCTTATGGTGCAAATCTATGTGGATGATATAATTTTTGGTTCAACTAACCTTGCTTTGTGTCAAAGGTTCTCTCATCTCATGCAAAGTAAATTGGAAATGAGTATGATGGTGGAACTTAGTTATTTCCTAGGTTTGCAGGTAAAGCAGTTGCCTACAGGTATTTTCATTAACGAGGAAAAATACAGCAAGGAGCTTCTCAACAAATTTGGAATGAACAATTCCAAATCATCGTCAACCCCCATGAGCACTTCCGTGCAAATTAGTGTTGATGAAGCCAGAAAGCCATTTGACCAATCACTCTACAGGAAGCTCATTGGTTCGCTCCTGTACCTAATGGCTAGCATGCCCGATATCCAGTTTGCTGTTGGAGTGTGTGCGAGGTATCAAGTAGCACCTAAGGAATCACACTTCAATACAACTAAACAAATACTGAAGTACATTAAAGGAACAGTCGATGTAGGACTATGGTATCCTAAAGAATGCGGATTCAATTTAGTTGGATACAGCGACTAGGATCTCGGAGGCTGCAAGCTAGATAGGAAGAGTACAAGTGGAACTTATCACTTTCTTGGACCTAGACTCGTTTCTTGGTTCAGTAAGAAGCAATTGGCTAACTCTCTCTCCACGGCTGAATCTGAATACTATGCTGCTGGTAGTTGCTGTATGCAGATCCATTGGATGCAGCAACAGTTGTCAGATTATGGAATTGAAGCCAGAGAGACTCCAATCATGTGTGATAGCACGAGTGCAATTGCAATAACGCACAATCCTGTCCTGCACTCACGCACTAAGCATATCAACATGAAGCATCATTTTATAAGGAATCATGTCGAGAACAAAGATGTCCGCCTTGAAAAAGTTCATACAGATATTCAGTTGGCCGAGATCTTCACCAAGCCGCTCGACACAGCCAGATTCAACATGCTTAGACAAGAATTGGGAATGCTACAGCCCGACTCCCTGTAAGTAATTTACTATTTTTACTCAACAATTGAGGGGGAATGCTGTAAGACCCAAGAATACAGTATCCAACGTTAATTATCCGTACACTCAGAACCGTCAATACAGCACTGTAGTGAGCAAATACATATGAATCCTACAGTTGACGTGTGCAATAATTAAAGGGGAATACTGTAGGACCCATGAATACAGCATTAATCCAAAAGTTGCTGTATGGAATTTAAAACCTATATGTACCTTTTTAAGGGGGAACGTCAGATCGACGCGACACAAAGACATACTATAGGATTTCGATTCAGTATATATATAATATTATATTATTTCATTTTAAAATGATTTTTGTCCACGTGCCCTGTTTTTATGTCATACGTCATGTACATTAAATGCCTTACACGACATCTGGACAACTGAATCTCAAAAGCCGCGATGTTTTAATTTGTTTATTGTTTTAAAACCGCCGTTTCAGGCATTTAGGGTGACACAAATGTCAGAAGTGGGACCCGCTTATATTTTAAACATTTTAATGGATTAGCGTACCAGTTACACTCAATCCATCTTAACCCTTGATTTCAAAAACCGGTTCTCATCCCTTAAAATCTGACCATTCGTACTATGCAAAACCCGATTTCACCGCCCAACTATAAAAGGACTGATACTGCCATTAGAGACTCTTTACCCTTTCTGCAAAAATTAAGAGTTCTCAAGCAAAAACAGCTTACACAGCTTTCTGCATTTTACTGCATATTACGTGTTTTCCTCTTCTCTTTTTCTTGAAAAATCATCAATGGCTGGAAAAACTTCTTCTCCCGCTCTCAAGAAAACCGCAAACATCATCGATGGACGGATCTTCTCAAGATCTGTTGTCATTGAATGCCTTCTCGTTGAAACCAATGATGTCGAACCCATGGAGTACATCATCACTCGTATTGGTCAACAAGGCCTCTATCGCCTTGGAAGTCAAACTGCTGACAAGTATGATGTTCATCTGGTTGAGGAATTTTACCTCAATGCCGCCGTACGCTTTTTGTCTCTGGCCCAAGGAGGTCACGTTGCTGACATAACCGCTACCATTCAAGGAGTTGAGATCTGTGTTGATAGCGATCTGCTCCAGAATATCTATAGGCTACCTGCTGATGGCCTGACAATGGATCAACTTCAGACGTTTGGGTCTCAAGAGCTGATAACTAAGTTTTATGGGATGTTCACCGGCTCAACTGTTGTTGACATGGTTCAAATCACCTGTCATAAAAAGAATTCTTGTCTGCCTTATGTATATTTGCATGATTTCTGCTGCAGGATTATTGAGAATCGAACTGGTGCATTCGAAATGTGTACTAATCTGAGGTTCAGGATGATGGTGGCAATTCTGACCTGTGAAAAGGTCAACTGGTGTCAGATAATCCTGAAGGGCTTGCAAGAGGAAGTATGCAAGCCTGCCACCCAGAAGAAGTCATTTGGTTTAATGTTAAACCATATCTTGACGAAATGCGGACTGTCGCAATCCGCTGATGCAAAGAAGAATAGCTCCAGGATGTACCTAGGAGGCGCCAAGCCTACTGCATATAACCAGAGCACCATGGTCTGGAACCACCCAAAAACCAAATATATGCCAGTTTCTTGAGACCCAAGAGATGAGTCTTTGAAGTCCCAGGACGTAGAGTCTTCAAGGAAGAGAAAAAGATCTCACAGCAAGAAACCTATTGCTGGTGAGAAGCCAAAGAAGAAACTAAGGAGGCTTTCTAAAGCCAAATCTACCAAACCCTCCGAAGCAGTTTCTACCGTGGCTCAACCCACTGAAGAATAACCCCAGGGCCCAACCCCTGTGGAAGAGGTGTCCACTACTGTATCGACAGTAGATCCTGAGCCTTTGGCGGCTAGGACGGATGATGGTACATCTGCCAACGAAAAAGACTCTAGCGAGTCGGCTGCCCCTACGGAGCTAAACGCTACCTCTCCTATGCGGGATTCCACACCCGTACAGGATCAATCTTCCTTCGGGGCAACATCCCCTGTAAGGAATCCCACTTCCCTGCAGGATCCCACACCTGTAGAGGAACCCCTTGCTACAGCGGATCCAGACGTTGTACGCAGTCCCTCCCCTGACACCATTATTCACAAAACCCTTCTCTCTGTTCAGATCGACCATGCATACGAAATATTTCTGAAATGGAAAGGCTACAGGCTAGCTCCGTATGAAACATTATACAACTGGAGCGATTGGAGCCAAGAAGAAAGATTTGTATCAGAAGTGACGGACTCAACAGAAATTGAGATCCTGATCCGATGGGACAATCCTTTCTGCAAAGAACTGATTAAAAGCCATCTTCTGCAGAAATCTGACGCAAGGAGGAAAGGTAAAGATAAGTCAGAGGACTCTCCCCCAAATCCAAAAGACGACGATGACAATGACTCAAACGATGATGACGATGCTTTACAAGCTGGTCTGAGAATGAGTCGTGAAGAGGCTCAAGATAGAGACGCCTCTCAACCAAAGGATGACGAAGGGCCGTCAACTCGAAGCAAGCCCCCTTCGCCACAGCAAGAAAACATTCCCGACGAGGCGAAATCAGTCCCTGAAGTCGAGGAGGAAGGAACAGTTTTGGAACAGGCACCCGAGCCTGCCGCCACTCAAGAAGAAGAAGTTGTCACTGAGAGATAACAGGAGGAATCAGTCCCTCCTGTATCCATGTCTACCGACGATGCTTCGCAACAGGAGGACACTCAACCCCTTGCCGCCGAACCAGAACAAGCTGCTCCCGCCCCTTCAACCGTGGAATCCGAGGACGGTAATACACCTGAGGATGTCCAACTTAGTTCACGCCCTACCGTGAATCTAATGAGGTTGAACTGCTCTGAATATTTCGCCCAACCGGATTCTCCCAGCACAGCCGCTAGAAAAGAGCGCTTGCATGCTCTTGGTTTTCAAACTGTATTCATCCAGGATGCAGTGAATGCTCTGTCTTCAGTTGAAAAAGCCTTGAATTGGATGCATACTTCTGTCGTGGAAGAGATGACCACCTTACAGCATGAAGTTTCTCGAGTAGTCGAGGCCTTCATTATTTTGCCAGAAGTATTCAAACAAGCCATGAAAATCATGGAAGACAAGCAAGAGCAACTCCTGAAGGAAGAGGCAACCAAAACACGCATCGCTGAAGCCAAGACCGCATGTGCTATGATCGAAAACAATTCTCAATTGCGAGCCCACGACAAATGCATCAAGGACATGTCGCAGGCACTTTTCTCCCTTGTAGAAATAATGACTAACATCGAGACGAAACAGGATGCTGCATTAGAGATCCTAGGACGTCTTGATGACGCCAAAAAGGGGGAAGAAGCAAGAGAAGCTGCAAGGAGAATCAGGTTACAGCATGAAAGGGAATTTGAGGCCGCTCAAGACAGCATCACTGATGAGTTAAACAAGCTAGCCCCTCCCTCTCAGAGTTTTAAGATTTCAGGCTCCCGACCTAAATTTCATGATCCAAATGTCCCGTGGCAAAGTCTAATCCAGAGACCTTCTGAAATCCGTCTGCCGACCAACCGCCATCCTACTACCGTTGAGGTGAAGTAATGGAGGAAGAACGAACTGATGAGATACTTTGTTAAACTCATCAGGGAATCCGCCATCTTCAAGAGCTATAAGACTATAGCGGAGGCCGCAGACAAATCTACGAAGATGCTAGAAGAAGGAAAACTCCCTCTCCAGCTAGATATGAAGAGCAAGCACAAAAGAGGAGATCGGATCACCCATCCATAAGACTGGATTCTTGCCTTTGATAGATCCTATGAAGAAAGAGCTATATACCAGGATTAAGGCAACGATTCCCTACAGAACTGGTGGCATGGTACCGAGAATGATCCAGGGAGAAAGCCATGGAGACATGCGGACTACAGATAGGAGCTGAAATCCTTGTATATTATTTTTGTTTTGTAATTTCTCTTCGAAACAGCAAACTATGTACTCAATTTATTTTGAATATCAATAAAAGTGTTTGTTTGTCTTGAAAGATTACAACTCGTAATCTACTGTGTTGATGTATGATTACTTAAATTGTTTGATAACAATCTCAAGTATAGAAACTTGATTGAAATTAAGCTGTACGAACTTGTCTACGAACAGTTCATGATTTCAGTTGTAAGCTAAGAAAACATTGTAAGATTGTGCCTACGCGCCAATCATAAGCTTAAGTTGTAAAACTTCTTAGCTGTATCGAACTCGCCTGCGAGCAGTTCATTAATTAGACTAAGTTGCTGAAAGACAGACCTTTTGACGAAAGACCAAGAAATCTGCCAGAAGTCATCAAAGAAGATTATTTCAAGAATAAGGTTTTGGCATCATCAAGAAGACTTGAATGTTAGAAAGTTAAAGTCTTGGCAAATTGTCAAAAAGGGGAAAATTGTTGGGAAAACAAGAACCTTGTATCGAAGCAGCCGGGATATTCAATCCCTGTATCGAATAGTATTTGATAAGAGGTTTTGACATATATGCCAATCTGCATATAGTAAAGGAAACTGTATCGAAGTGTTGAGGCATCAACCTATATCGAAGACCTGTCTCAAATCCAGCATATAGTGGAACCCTTCAGTACAACAAAGAAGTCTTATAAAGACCAAGTATGTAAACTATCTCGAATCACTAATACAGTTATGTTCCATACAGCTTTCAACAGGACAAGAAGGAATCTTCAGAAGTCAAGTCCCGTTGAATAAAGAAGTATTTAAATGCTCAAGGATAAAGTATTTAAATACTGTCAGTCAACAGATCTTCAAATCCCGCTAAATCCGGATCGTGCTTTTAATCCCGTTGGAACGGAATCTTGCTCAACGGATACATCTCAACGGATATATATTTCAGAGACTATATATATATCTCATGAAGGCATTGAAGATCAGTGACCGAAACCGAAATCATTCAAAGCTATCAAGTTATCATCAGAGCAAAATATATCTCCAAGCTTACTGCAACTCAGATAAAAGAGATATACAGTGCTCATCATCTTGAACAACACTTCATCAGCTACAAGCTCATGAAGTCAAAGCTGTTGTTCACACTCTGTTCTATACTTTGAACAAACCCAGATCAGCCCTGTGTGGATTGAGGAAGACGAAGCTTCAGAACTCTGTGTGAAGAAGTCAGTCAAGCTTTAGCTCAAACCAATCTGTGTGAACGGTTGAAGCTAAGATCTTTATATCAATCTGTGTGAACGATATATTGATTGTATAAATGTTACAATTACATAGTTGTGTACGTAGTAATTATAATAAACATTTTACTCCTGTGTGGAGGACCAGTGGACGTAGAGGGGTTTACCTCGAACCACTTTAAATACTATGTTATTTACCTTCAGTTTTTACTGTTTTATTTACTGTGATTATTTAAGTATACACTGGACACCAAGTTGTTGTATCCACAGCAACTTACTGCATCTACGACTTCCGCTACGCACTCAGATTTAAAATCAGTACATCTTGTTGTTTAAACTACTTCCCAAGCTGTATCCAGTATACTTAGTGGCCAACACCCGTATTGATGATCTCTTAGATCAACTTCAGGGAGCTTCAGTATTTTCCAAGATCGACTTAAGATCTGAATATCACCAGTTGTGCATTCGAGAGTCGAATATCGCGAGGACGGCATTTCGAACACGCGATGGTCATTATGAATTCGTGATAATACCGTTTGGGTTAACTAATGCACCTGCGGTATTCATGGAGTTAATAAATCGGGTTTTCATCGACTATTTGGATCAGTTCGTGGTTATTTTTATTGATGACATTTTAATTTATTCTCGTGACCGGGAGGAGCACGAGCTTCACCTTCATCAGGTTCTCGACGTGTTGAGATGAGAGAAACTTTATGGAAAGTTTTCCATATGTGAGTTCAGGATGTCCGAAGCGACATTTCTAGGACATGTAATTTCATCAGACGGGGTGCGTGTTGACCCTCAGAAGACGGAGGCTACCCAAGATTGGTTACCTTCGAAGAATGTTAAGGAAATCCGAAGCTTTCTCGGATTAGCCGGTTATTATCGGCGGTTTGTGGAAGGATTTTCTAAGATCGCCCAACCAATGGCGAACCTTTTGCGAAAGGATGAGAAATACACGTGGTCCGACGCGTGTCAGCGGAGTTTTGAGGAACTCGAGAGCCGGTTAATTTCAGCACCTGTCCTTTCTTTACCGCAAGGGACGGAAGGATTTGTGATTTATAGTGATGCGTCCGGATAGGGTCTCGGATGTGTATTAATGCAGAATGAGAAGGTTATTGCTTATGCTTCACGGCAGCTGAGATCATATGAGGTTAATTATCCGACCCACGACCTAGAGCTAGCAGCCGTAGTTTTCGCATTGAAGATTTGGCGTCATTATCTTTAAGGGGTTACCTGTCAGATTTTCACCGATCATAAGAGCTTGAAATATATATATTTACTTAGAAGGAGTTAAATATGCGACAGAAGTGGTGGTTGGAACTAATCAAAGATTATGATATCGAGATCCTGTACTACCCGGGTAAGGCAAACGTGGTTGCTGATGCCTTGAATCGTAAGTCAGTCCAGGAGCAAATGCTTGCTCGTTTGTGATCCGAGAAGGAGTTTCGAGAATTTCTTAGACCCGAGATTAAGGTATGGCTTCAGCAAGTGCAAGGGAAACTTCGCATGTTAGAGATTTCATCGCCACTTGAGGAGGCAATCAGAGCGAATCAGTGTTCAGACCCATCATTGTTGCGCATCCGTGAGGATGTGGCTTAGGGGAAGCCCCTGAATTTGTGATCCATGAGAATGGACTATTGCGATTTAAGAATCGGTTAGGCGTACCGGTGAATGACGAGTTGAAAAACTCGATTTTGAGAGAAGCTCATGCTACCCCTTACTCCATTCATCCGGGGTCTAGCAAGATGTACCAAGACTTGAAACAAAATTACTGGTGGAGTAATATGAAGCGAGAAGTCGCGGAATTTGTTTCGAGATGTTTGACCTGTCAGCAAGTCAAGATAGAACATCAGCAACTGGCAGGTATGCTGAAACCGCTCCCTATACCAGAGTGGAAGTGGGAAGATATTTCCATGGACTTCATCACGAGTTTTCCGACGAGTCGTCGTGGCATGAACTCAATCTGGGTAATTATGGACCATTTGTTTAAGTCAGCTCTTTTCCTTGAGATTAAGGTTACGTGGGGTCCCAAGAGACTTGCCCAGTTGTTCTTCAAAGAGATAGTGAGATTTCATGGTACTCCTAAGAGTATCGTTTCGATCGTAACGGACGATTCGTGTCTCATTTTTGGAAATCAGTTCATCGTGCCATGGGAACTTAGCTTAATTTCAGCCCCAGCTTCTCATCCTCAGTCCGACGGACAATCAGAGAGGACTATTCAGACATTTGAGGACATGTTGAGAGCATACGTCCTCGATTGGAAAGACGATTGGGAATCCCAACTACCATTGATGGAGTTCACGTATAATAATAGTTGGCATGCTTCGATTAAGATGGCACCTTACGAGGCCTTGTACGGTCGTCATCGTCGATCTCCTTTGTGTTGGGATGACTTATCAGAATCAATCGGCACCGAGCCCGATATGCTTATAGCCGCCTGTGAGAAGGTAGCTTTGATCAAGAGTCGTTTGTTGATCGCTCAGAGTCAACAGAAATCTTATGCAGACAATCTTCGCCGACCATTAGAGTTCGATACAGGTGACCACGTGTTGGTCAAGGTATCTCCGAGTCGAGGTATTTTCCGTTTCTGGAAGCGGGGAAAGTTGAGTCCGAGATTCATTGGACCATTTGAGATTTTGGATCGAGTAGGCGATCTAGCTTATCGATTGACCTTACCTTCGGCGTTGAGCCGAATTTATAATGTATTTCATGTCTCTTAGCTACGGAAGTATGTTGCCGACCCGAGTCACATACTTCAGTTCGACGAAATCGAGATCGCAGATGATCATTCGTATGAGGAGCGTCCCATACGGGTCTTAGAGTGGCGAATCAAACAGTTGAGGAATAAGGCGATTCCTTTGGTTAAAATTCAGTGGTCTAGACACGAAGTCGAAGAGGCTACTTGGGAAACCAAGGATATTATGCGGGAGAGTTATCCTGAGTTGTTTGACCCTTAGTTTCGAGGACGAAACTCTTTTTAAGGGGGGGAGTATGTAATACCCGGTTGTAATTCAGTCATTATCATTCAGTAATTGTCACTATGTAATTTTTCACTTGTTAATAATCATTCATCATCCATATTCATTCATCCGTGTTCACTGTTCGGAATAACTTCGAGTCATGTATCGATATTGTTCATTGTTTCAACCTTGCTTGGGAATCGAGACAAGAGTATTATCTTGATTGTTGTAATTGATTCATTAGTCGATGTTGACGTTGGAGTTCATGTCATTTCAAATCTCCTCATTGTTCAAATTGTGTTTTTGTTGGGCGAACCCTTGTAATCATTGCTTGGAACCACCGTTTTGGGGTTTCCGCACTTCCATTTCATGTTATTGTTTCCCAAATATTGATTCCTATTGCTTTTATTCTCTTCCCAGGTCATTTTTCATCATTTTAGGATCCAATGGGTGTGGGCCGCCGCACACGGCAGTGTGCACTGCGGCACACACATGTTTGCAGTTTTGGCCGACCAGCATGTACCGGGGGCCGCGGCTTCTGCCGGCAGGGCCGCGTCACGCTGCCGAGTCACTGCCGCGGCACACTGCCGATCACTGGGTGTAACACCCTCAAGATATTCGAGGTATATTACAGCGCCGTGAATCCCTATATGGGACCCACCAGGCTGAACAGCATCATACTCATCGACTCACATAAACGACAGAACAATACCATGTCATAAAGACGCGAAACAGAACAATCCACCCAGTTCAACTGGTCAATATAACATCATCATCCAACACAACATAATAAGCAACAATACAATCCAAACGAACAAGAACCCCTTAAGTACTCGGGTACAATTATTAGTTCAAAACCACAAAAGACAAAAAGGTAAAAGACACTAAAACATCACTCGTGCACAATCATCACGCACGGCCATCATCCGTGTACTGGTCAGTAGCAGCTCGTCTCGATGAACCTGACCTGAAATTCATAAAACGAATTTCCCCAAAACGGGTCCCCAGAGGGGTTAGCAATTACGCTAGTACAAGTATTCAAGGCAAACCAATTGCTTACACATTTCATAGTACATGCACCAATACCAATTTCAAAAGTCAAAATCAGACATGTCTTTTCCGGAAACAAACAGTCAAACAATTAGCCTTGAGAACAGGGCGGCAGCATACATTCTCACTCGAGGCCTCATAGGGACCCTACCGAGTTGGCTACAATTACAAAAAAAACAAAACCACGCACACGCTATGCCGTGAGAACAGGGCGGCAGCATACATTCTCACTCGAGGCCTCACAAGGACCCTAACGAGTTGGCTAGCGGTACGAAACTCGTGAAATCCAGGGCGGCAGCATAGATTTCCCTCCTTGACCCCGTCGGGCCAACACAAGGTGAGTTACACACAAGTAATATACATTACCATTTCATGTTAAGCTTAAAGGTTTCCAAAAATACTTGCCTTGAATTATTTGATGACGCAACGAACGGACAGGATAATCACCGACGAACACTAGGAATCAACGGGACCGGACCTAACGATTTCGAAGAACATAATTACAACCAACTCTAGTCGAATACGGAAATGGAATACACCCGAAAACCCGCCTACGATTCATGTATATTCGAATAAAAATAACGACGAGGGCGGACCACAACCAAACCCTCTCGATTCCAAAAAAAATCCACAAAATATCCATGAATCCGTAGGAAAACTAAAGATACTAACAATATCAATCGTATTCATCATGAATCCACCAACAAAATGGAATTAATCGGAAGAAAATCCCAAAACCCCCAAATTAATCGAAAATAGGGTTTTAGAATATTACCTTTGGGGATTCAAGTACCAAGATCCGTAGAACACGCGTTAGATTGATTGCAGAGCCTTACAATCAAGAAAAATGGTGAAAATCGACCCCTGGATGAAGAAAGCTTGAGAGTTCTTCCCCCTTAGTTCTCTCTCTCTCTCTCTCGGTGAAAATGGAGAAGAAATCGGCGATTTCGTCTAATAAAGACGAATTTACCTGACCGCTTCGTGTGCGCGGAGCAGGCCGAAAATTTACTCCTGTGTTTCCGTGTTGTGCCGCGGCAAGACTGCGTGTGCAGCGGCACACGGTACGATTAGGTTATGGTCGCAGAAGACATACGAGTGTGCCGCGGCACCGACAGTGTGCCGCGGCACTGGCTCGCACCGCGTGCACCGGATGGGTGTGCCGCGGCACACAGTACAGTTTGTTCGACCACAACTGAAGGAATTTGTGTGCCGCGGCGCACACACCTTGTGGGTCCCAAAATGATAAAAATGATCCGGAAAGAGAATAAAACGGTAGGAATCAATATTTGGGGACTAATAACACGAAATGGATCCACGGCAACCCCGAAACGGCGGTTTCGCACAGCAATAACAAGAATACAGTTCAACAGTTGACAGGAAGGACACACTGAAAGGTACACGAGGGTCACTATGACCGAGAAATATACCAAAAATGAAAATACAAGGGAAAGAAAAATACCGGATATTACACTGGGGGCAGATTTTGGCCCTGTGCCGCGGCACACTCGGCCGGGCCGCGGCACATAGTGTAGATTGCACTATAATTTTGTTTTTTGAGAAGAAAAACTCATTTCTTCATCCTACTTCTGAGAGAGAGGGTTTGTGGGAGTAATTTTCATCATCAATCACTTGAATACTCAATTTTTCATCATTTTCATTCGGTTGTGAAGCTCGGATCGTCGATCTAACGCGTGTTCATCGAATCAAAGTGTTTGGATCTTCAAAGGTAATATTCTCAAACCTCTTGGATTTCGATTTGTGTTGAGATATGATGTTTTGGACGTTATAATCATGTTATATGAAGAGATATACATATGATTATGATTATGTATGAATATTTATCGGATTATTGAAAGGTTATTCAAGAACACTTTGAATAATGAGTTGGATTTGGGGACTTTCGATTAATTGTTGTTGAAATCACGATTTTGGATATTCATATTGGATTATTGATCGTATTGAAGATGTTTTGTTGGTTTGAAACACTTCTTGGGGATTTTATATTGGTATTAATGAGGTTTGGTTGTAAACAATCGAAGATTGTCCACAACGTGTTCAATATAATGCCCCAATGAACTTGGTTTAGTCGTATCGACGTTTTGAGTTAGTTATACTCGTGTTTGATTCGTGTGTTGAACCGGATTATTGGTAATTGTGTTATTCAAGGTTGTTCGAGCGACCGACATCTCATTTAGGACGTTGTTCATGGAAGGACATTCTTCATTGGCATTGTGTAAGTTAATTCTTACTCGGTTAAAAGGATATTCATTCCTTTCGTTGTTGTTCATTCATAATTATAGTTCATTCATAATGTATTAACCGTATTGAGACTTGTAATTGTCAATTAATCACTTCAGTCACAAGGAATGACGGTTCCAATCATTTCATTGAGCTATCATTTATTTCACTGTCATTTCATCTCGGTGAGTCATTGTTGATTTCGATGTCACTTTTGTTATCTCGTGGCATTCCGGGTCATACTGGCGTGCCGGTTGGTATGTGTAGGATTTTCATGTCGGGCACATATTAAGTCGTGTGTTGGTTTGGCCTCACATTGGACTGTGCACATGAGAAGATCACTTCGTGAGACTGATTAGGTACAAGACCACACGTGTATTCGATCGATACTCGATGGTGGCTTGTGCACGGACACATTTCCATCCCGGGCGTAGTGTGGCGCCACCCTTTGAGCCGTACCGTTAGTTGATTGATACAGCATGTTTGATTGCGTATGTTTTCAACAGGATTGGGTTATAATCTAACCGATTCACTTTTGATCGCATGTGTTCGACGGTTTGAGATTTTTGATCGAACTTGTGGTTTATACAGCATATATGATTGTGTTTATTCAACTCTTGAAGATTGTTGTTCTGTGTAACTAACCTCGTTGGGGAATTTTATTTTTCAGGTCATGGTAAGGCTAAGGCACGGGAAGAGAACGTTGACGGCGAGGAGTCCCAGTGATACTAGTAGGGGCCCCCAGTCCTTTTCATTCACTCGTGTCTTCTTTATTTTATTTCCGCTGCAGACTTCCGTTTGAATACTCATTTTATTCAGTGTCGTATGTTTTATCTTCATATAAAATATACACGTATTCTATATTATCTTGGGTGTGCTGTATGAAACTCCTCATCGGAGTAATTAATGATGTAATGTGGTTCGGTACTACATTTACCCTGTGTATTTCATTCATTTTCACTCGCCTGGTGGGTCCCAGTCGGGGGTCCACGGCACTGTAATATCTGCCTAGTTTGGGGTGTTACATCGACTTGGTCACATAAGCGAGAAACATATTTCTAAACTCCATAATGATGGACTTTTAGACTATTTTGACTATGAATCATATGGGACATGCGAAACATGTTTATTGGGCAAGATGACGAAGAATATTTTCACCGATCATGGAGAAAGGGCTAGTGATCAATTAGGCCTAGTACATACTGATGTATGGACCTATTATCACTCATGCCAGAGGCGGATACCAATACTTCATCACATTTACCGATGATTTTAGGCGGTATGGATATGTTTATCTTATGAAGCATAAACATGAATCTTTTGAAATGTTCAGAAAATTACAGAGTGAAGTACACGATCAACTTAGCAAGACAATAAAAGCCCTTGGATCGGATCAAGGTGGCGAATACTTGAGCCAAGAAATCGATGATCATCTTAAGAGTTGTGGAATTGTTTCACAACTAACTACTCCCAGAACACCTCAGCATAACGGAGTGTCCGAGAGGAGGAATCGAATTTTTTTAGATATGGTTCGATCCATGATGAATCGAACAGAGCTTCCATTATCATTTTGGGGCCACGCCTTAGAGACAGCAGCTTTCACCCTTAACCGTGTTCCATCTTGTAATGCCCGAGATTTTTTATTTCCGATCATTTTTGAATTTTGTCGGTCGTGCTAGTTATTTTGTTCTGTTGGCAATTACTTGAGATTTTCCCCTATGTTGGGTACGACTTGATGTACCATGTTGTGGTGTTTATTGGTTATGATTTATTGTTGCATACATCGAGCTAATCGTATGTCGTATTTCATTATTATTCGTCTTCTTTCGGATCATTGTTGTGGTTCTATCGTAATCTTTGGTTGTGGCAGAATAGTTTTGCAACCGGAGATTTTCTGGCCAAACCTGTACAACACGGCAGTACAAACGGCTGAGCCTTCCACCGTGTCCTGTGCCGTTTTCAGAAAGGCACTGCCGAGCGCCAGGTCTTTCGCTGGGTGATGCAACATGTCGGCCAGGGTAGCTCTCTGCCGAGACACGACTGAGACACTCGCGCAAGTGTTTACGCTGGGTGATGCGTTGTGTCGGTCACGACTGAGACACATGCGCAAGTGTCTTGCACTGGGTGTTGCGCCGTGCGGTCAGGTCGCGCACTGACCCGCAACACGGTGGCAAACACGGTGCTAGTTGGGCCGTTTGTTGCGCCGTGTTCCGCACGAGTATAAATATGATCGAGCAAATGGGTTTACACTCATTTTCTCATTTCTCTTCTTTCCTTTCCGCGGCTGGGGCTTGGAGGACACGAAGACATGTTGTTCAACTATCAATACGCGAGGTTCTTGAGTTTTTAGCGTCGATAAATCATCCAATAACCTCCTCCGATCGACCGAATCAGGGTAAGTTTTCCTAAAATCATAGTTTTGGGAAAATTGGGGATTTTGCTTGATTTCGTACGTTTAATCCGAATTATCCTAGATTAATGATGGATTATTGATTATTAATTTGTATTCTACCAATTTTCTCATTGTTATATGGTTTGATTTGTCGTTTTGTTGAGTTCCTAATCGACGCGTTGAAGGTGTCCGGTAGAATGTCATAAAGGGGATTTGGGCATTCTACGATTATTTTTCCTCGTACGATCGTTGATTTATTGATAATATGATGTTAGGGTCAGGTTCCTTGCGAAGAACTCGAGTCGGTCGTGTTACTGTTGTTTCTGCCCAAAGAATTGTAGGTGTTCGAGGTTTTTTTATTGAGCCGTATTCGTCGGAGTGTACAGTATCGATTATTGAGGCAAGTATCTTGCCCATACATTATGTGTTTTGTGGATATAATGGTTGGTAATCGACGAAATGTGCTAAATGAATGTTTTTAACCATTTTTCAAAAGAATCGGCATATTTACAATCATGGTTTTTCTTAAAAGACGACTCGTGCGTTCCGTGAATTAATGTTTTAATTGAATATGTGTGTTAGTGTTGAGTATAGGATCGCCTTAGTTTCGTGTGATGCCATTATGTGTGATTATGTTGTCGGTAAATTTTGAAGTTAATCCTTTGGTTAAGTTGTGTGCGTGGAGACATGTGGTTATCGATAAATATGTGAGTTTATGTGATATTGGTTGTGCCGTTCGGTGCTGTTGAGATAGTGTGCTTCCTTGTTGATGGTATTAGTTCTGAGTCGTGAGTATGTGTTGGATAATTTGGTCATTCTAGCAAAGTACCTCGACTATATATAGTGTGATTGACCCTCGGGGGTTGTGGTTTGGAAATGTGAACTGATGAGAGTTGTAAGGTTGTTCTCGGGTACTCACTCGGGGTTGACTCTATGGGGTCACATGGGGACCTGGTGGCTTAGCGGCTGGACCGGGTCACGAGGGTTACTTTCGGATGGGTATTCTCACATGGGGTTGCTCGACGGGGCGCATAGGGACTTGGTGGCTTGATGGCTGGACCGGGTCGCGAGAATTGCCAGAGTGTTTTTACTGATGATTAGTTGTGATATGTCTGGAGTATCACAATGATTTGTGCTCGGGGTCGAGAGACATTATATATCGAGTCTTGGTGTTTGGCTAGAATGGCATAAGAGTGATGTGTTGTGTGTAATGTGTCATTGGAAGTGAATTAAAGTAGATAGTTGGGTCGTGGACCTCGTGTTTTCTAAATGGATTAGTATTTTGGAAAAATAAAATTTTGGGCTGTGACTCTAAGTGGCTTTCGATAAATTAAGAACTTTTCAATCACAAATGTTTTCAAAACTCCCGAGATCCTGAATTGATTATTAAATGACCAATGGTTTCCTTTATTTTTTATCCTTTGAACTACTTTATCTAAATGAAATATCTCGGGAAGTCTTTCGTTGTATTCTCGGAATGTGTTCTGTATGGCTCGTATTTGCACTTTATACTTGTATTAGCAAAACATGGGAGTTTTGCTAACCCCCGAATATTCGGGGGGTGGATGTTTGTTCTGCATCCAGGTACATGCAGGTTTTGGGAGCAAAACACAAGATCGGTGTGAAGGATGATGGAAGACGATTGATAATAATCATATGAAGGCCAGTTTTGGGTGCAGTCTGTCGGAGTTCGTTGTATGGTCTTTTCCGCTGTCGTACTTTTTGGTTTGTGAGTGTATTTTACCCTTGCATGGGTATGAGTCCAAACAGATTTATGTATATTAGAGTTGTTTGATAATGATGTAAGACCAAATCAGTCTATTGATTCGTCATTCTATCACGTTGGTATGTAATGTATTGTGTTGTTTCGATGTCTAGTCTGGTAGATCCTCACGGAGAGGGTCTGCGGCTTGTAATATTCCCGGTTAGATTCTGGGGGTGTTACATTTATGGTATTAGAGCTTAGGTTGCGGAAACCTAGGCTGCCGGGTCCATTCGGGTATTGTCGTGTCTTGTCCTGTCATACTGTGTCTGCTTGAGTCGTGTCGCGGTGCATCATCTATGATGTCGGTCGTGATTAGTATCAAGGTGCAGCCATCATCTTCATGCGATCTATGGATGTAAGTCTCCCTGCTACATGTTGTACCTCGAGCAAAACGAGTTAGTTGTGAGATTCAGTATTTCGGGGTACAGTTTAAATGTGATTTATGATTATGTTGTCTATGCTTGTTTGATTCTCGTATTGTGCTATAATGAAAAGTGGTGTCGGTGTATATGTGTGTGTATATATATACCGTTGCATAAATCGTTTTTACAAGAGTAATGGCCTTGGTGTGGTTACACAAGGAAAATTTAACAATGTGATATCTTAAATCTTTAAACGTTTTTGGGAGTCACGTAATTTAATACTCAAGACGTGACTCTCGCCTTCAACTTTTTAGTTTCATGTTTTTTAGTCATGAAGTACGTGATGATGTTCTCATTGTTTGGGCAGTAGTGCCCAGTTTTATGATTAAAATAGTGATGTGAATGCTGAGTCGATCGGTAGGTATACGTTGAGATAACCCTCTTTATCGAGAGGTGAAATTTCGGTTTTGAATGACATTTGTCTTTTGATGGTTGCTCGTGAGGTGTTGTAATTATGTGAATCAGTGGCATTTAGATTCGTATGTTGTTGTCGTCTATTTGTAACCTTCGGTTCTAGTAATGACGTATATATATTCGCAATCATGTTGCTGAATTAGTTAGCACACGCTAGTATGAGGCTAGCGCGCACTAATGTGGCATGAGTAACGCAGGCTAATGTTTGTTGTAACATGCGCTAATCAGCCTGGGCAGAGGCTATGTAACCACATTTTTAGCCGTCAGGTCTATCTTTTGCAGTCAATCATCTGCGATTGTATTCTATGTGTGTTGCCTTGTGATGATAATTGTTGTGTGTGAATATGTGTTAGGACTTTTCGTAGTGCTAGGTGGTAATTGATTGTGTTTAATGAATTGATAAATTATGTTTGCTACGTGTGTGTTCGAAAAAGCTTTCCTGAAAATTTCATAAACTTGTGCAAGTTGCGGAAAAAATAACTTCGAAAAAGTTTTGACGATTCAATTAACCGGCGGCTTCGTGTGGACTTTGAAAATTATTTGGAATTAGCGAGCCGGCCTATAATTCTCAAATAAAACCTCGATGGTATTTGAAAGTGTTTTAATGTGCCCTTGGACAATTTGTAAAATGTTACCATCGTTGATTTTTGTGTAGTGTTAAGAGGATTTTCGAAAACTATTTTTAACGTATTGTTGTATTTTCAAATAATTCGAGTACATGATTTTCAAAAATTGTTCACACCATAAAAATTTTATATTTCAAAGTCCAATATGATTTTTATTTTTCAAAATTATATAGTGAAAGATGAAAAATCTTACTCGATTTAAACTTCAAACTCGGATTTGGAAAAATATGAATCACTTCAAAATGATTGTTGATTGGTGGAAATGTTTAGTGCATGTATGAATGGTTTGATGGTAATGCGTGGTTACCCTGTTTGATATTAACGATAATGATGATACTGATTACAAGGGAAATAGATATTCCAAAATTTGTTTTGCAAATGATTTCGAATGAGACGGTTAAGGTCTTTTGTTTACAAGTTTTGGTAAAATAGCCTGAGGTGCCAAAGGTACTTTCGAAAATTCTATTTCGAGTAAACATACCAATCCAAGGATTTTCAAATGATATCATTTAAGAGGATACCTCGCGGATCTTCTTATCAAGTTCCTATTAGTTGTTTTATGTGATATGTCGTGCTGAGTTGGCACTTTAGTATATTATTTCACGAAGTTGTGCCAGCGTATTGAGTGAGTATCCGCTTAGTATGCCAAGGGGCAGAGGACGCAGTCGTGACCGCGGTACAGATGGTCATGGAGATCGGATGCTGAACCAAGAGAATATTGCCGGGAAGGTTGCTATTTTAGTTCATCGTTTTCGTTGTTTAGGTTTCAGGACGAAACCTCTTTTAAAGGTGATATGGTGTAATACCCATATTTTTTTTCGCTTTCCGTTTTTTTTTTACTCTATTGACTCGTTTGTGTTCGCTGATGCTTCTGACCTTGTGTTGTTTTTTGCCTTTGTCATTCGAGCGAGTTTTTATGTTGTTCCGGATTAATTAGTTTATCGTTATGACTTTTCCGAGTTCAGTGCGACTCCCGTGAACCCTATGCATATGAGCATCTTATAGTAAACTTCGGCGTTATGGTCCAATCATTTTTGTTCGATTGTTTTTCGATCACTGTTATTCGACCGTTGCTTTTTTATTGTTGTTGTCTGATTGTTATTGTCTGATCTTGTACCGCAATTATTGATTATCTGGGCCACTTTGTGATTTCCTTAAATTCAGGTAATTGTTCCCGTATGTGTTAGGCGTATTTTTATACGTTTATTTATTATTATTTTGTATTATTGTGGCGAGTAAAATTGCATAAATGAGCTTTTAATGTCTTATTCTCGCATGTTTGACAGAAGATTGGAGCCTGGAAGCTAAAACGAGGCAAAGCGGCGCAATTTTGGCGTGGGTCACGGCACAAGGCAAGTGGGCGCGGCACACGAAGAGGAGCAATGGCACGAGTAATCAGACTCTGTGCCGCACGATCCCGGAATGAGCCGCCACAGAAGAAAGTCACAGGCCTTGATTTTAACACAGACGCCATGTGCCGCGGCACAGATTAAGTGAGCCGCGGCACACAGGGCGGTTTTGGTGTGATCCGCGCGGATTTGGGCCGTTTTGAAGCCAGTTCTCGACCTACTCACACGGACGCGATTTGGAGGCTGTGGGGAGCTATAAATAAGGGTTTAAGACCCTAATTAATCATCTTGGAGGCTTGGGAAAAGGAGGAACACAGAAGACTATCGCAGACGAGAGAAGCAAAAGAGATCAAAAGGCGGAGGGCGGAAGCCAGAAGAACGGAGGAATCCGAGCTCTTCATCTGCGTTTGATTTTCATGCTTTTATTCATTAATTCTACATTTTCATTATTTAGCATGTCAGGCTAAAACCCTTGTTCTAGGATTTTGATGAAACCTAAGTTTTGACGGATTTGCTTTAGATTATCTATATAATTCCCTTTTCTATTGAGTTTTCCCATTTGATTTTAATGCTTTCAATTGTGTGGCCAATAATTGGATTGTTTTAATTACCTCACTCGAATCGGGAGAGGAGAGTTGGTGAGGAACTATTGGTGAGGACCGTTTTATTCTGTGAGATAGGAATATACTCATAGGAACTACGTGGCCTTTTGGAGATTTTATGCTTTTTGCCTATTGACGAATTAATTCACCTAGGGATAGAGTGCGTTATTCACCTTTAGAAAAATCTATTGACCTCGGGAGAGGCGGTAGAGTATATTAGCGATCTTCACCTTCAATAAATTGGGAAAATCATTAACTTCAGATAATCGAGAGTAAATTCGGATAAACCGAGGTGGATTCAGAATCCTAGACTTATTCATCATTTGATTCTCTTTCTTCAAGCGACCGTTTATACTGTTTAGCCTTTTATTAATTCTTTTAGTAATTAATTGCAAACCCAAAGTTCGATTGTTCAAATAAAACTAGAATACATAAAAATCGGTAGTTAGTAATTCAGTCCCCGTGGGAACGATACTCACTCATCACTTTATTACTTGTCAACGATAACGTGCACTTGCATTAACGAAAAATCCGCAACAAGTTTTTTGCGCCGTTTCCGGGGACTGAAATTTTTGCTAATATCGATTTCAGTATTTCTAATCTTAGTTTGAACGTTTTTATTTACTTATTTTCGTGTATTTAATTTTATTTATTTATTTGTTTTTCCTTTCAGGATTTTTTCGGGTAGTGCATGAGAAAACTCGGTAACAAAGGCCTACTACCTTTGAATACCGAACTCTAGCGCACTCTTAGGAGAAAGAAGAAGGAGAAACGAGAGCTACCGACAACAGTCACTATGGCTGAAAATATCGAAATTCAAGGAGGAGATAACCATGTGCAGCAAGTTCAACCAGCACTGGCTCTTCGAGATTATGCTATGCCGCAAATTAACGCAAACTTTTCGGGGATTCGGCGTCCCACTATCCAGGCGAACAATTTCGAAATCAAGCCTGCTATTATTAAAATGGTGCAGGCGAGCCAGTTTTGTGGATTGGCGAACGATGACCCCAACACACACATTGTGTCATTTCTCGAGATTTGTGACACGTTCAAGAACAATGGTGTCACCGACGATGCTATCCATTTACGGCTTTTCCCTTTCTCTTTGAGGGATAAAGCGAAATTTTGGCTGAATTCCATACCGCCGGGCTCGATCACGACATGGGCAGAGTTAGCGCAAGCCTTCCTTGCTAAATTCTTCCCACCTTCTAAGATGGCGAGACTGAGAAACGACATCACCACTCTTGGTCAATACGATATGGAGTCGCTGCACGAGGCGTGGGAGCGATACAAATATTTGCTAAGGAGATGCCCACATCACGGCCTTCCGGACTGGCTTCAGATTCAGACATTCTACAATGGTTTGAGTGCCTCTACACGCACTCTCGTGGATGCAGCCGCTGGAGGAGCTTTAATGGGAAAAACTATGGCCGAGGCACACTCTTTGTTGGAAGCTATGGCCGCTAATGCTTATCAATGGCCATCTGAAAGAGTAACTCCGAAGCGAGTCATGGAAATTTCAAATAATGATCCAATCTCTACATTGTCAGCCCAAGTCGCACCATTAACGCAGCAGCTTCAAGCATTTTCGCATGCTCCTTCCTCCATTACCATTGAGTCTTGCAATTGGTATAACGGATCTCACCCTAGCGCGGAGTGCCAAGTTGAAAACCCGTTCAAGCAGCCCCCAATTGAACAAGCTCAGTTCATAGCAAATGGAAACCGGCAAAATAATCCGTACTCCAACACGTATAATCCGGGGTGGCGTAATCATCCCAACTTCTCGTGGAGAAACGGACAGAACTCGAACCATCCCCCGTTCACTCAAAACCAACAGCAGCCTCCTCCCGCTCCAAAAGTTTCTCTCGAGGAAGCAATTGCGAAATTGGCAGTGAATACGAGTCAATTCATGACCCGTACTGAAGCAACATTGCAAAATCATTCCACCTCCATTCACAACTTGGAAGTCCAACTGGGCCAGATTGCTAATGTGTTGACAGCCCGCCCGGAGGGAGCATTGCCAAGTACGACCGAGACAAATCCTAGAGAAAGTCTAAATGCGATCAGTTTGAGAAGCGAGAAGGAGGTGTGTGACCAGCTCGAGAGAAGTGAAAAGAGAAGTGAAATTGAGGAGAAGAAAAATTTAGCTACGGAGGAATCACAAGATTGGAGACCCTCGATAACGTTTCCGGATAACCCGAAGGCATATGTGCTACCCGTCCCGTTTCCGCAGAGATTACAGCAGAAAAAGGCGGACAAGCAATTCTCTAAGTTCCTCGACGTGTTCAAGAAGCTTCATATTAACATTCCATTTGCCGACGCGTTGGAACAAATGCCAAGCTACGTTAAATTCATGAAAGAGATCTTGTCAAAGAAAAGAAAACTCGAGGAGTTTGAGACAGTCGCCTTGACGGAGGAGTGCAGCGCGATTCTTCAGAAGAAGCTTCCACAAAAATTGAAAGATCCGGGAAGTTTCAACATACCGTGCACCATGGGGAATCTCTCTTTTAATAAGGCGTTGTGCGATCTCGGTGCTAGTATTAACCTCATGCCTCTGTCTATTTTCAAAAAGCTGGGAATTGGAGAAGCAAAGCCGACGACTGTCTCCTTGTAATTAGCGGATCGATCTATTAAGTATCCGAGGGGAGTGATTGAGGACGTGTTAGTAAAAGTGGATAAATTTATCTTTCCAGCGGATTTTATTGTTCTCGACATGGAGGAAGATCAAGATATCCCGATTATCTTGGGACGACCATTTTTAGTGACCGGACGAACTCTTATAGACGTGGAAAAAGGGGAATTGACTTTGAGGGTTCAAGATGAGCATGTCACGTTCCAAGTGTTCAAATCTTTTCCATGTCCCGGAGGTGTTGATAAAAGCTCACAAATTAAAAGTGTGGAGGCCGCTGTGACAGAAAGACACCGAAAAAATCGTCGGTCGAAAAACTCAGATTCCGTTTCAGATGATCCAACTTTTAAGAATGATGTAGAACGAGTCGCATTTCTCAAGCATGTGAACATGCCATCATCACCATCTGACCAGCCACTATTGGAAAAATTTGCTGCTGTCATAAGTTCGTTCGTGAAAGAGGAAAATAAACCGGAAGTCAAACGGACGTCTAGTCGTGAGAAAAACGGGTGTTTCGGAAAGTTGTTCTCATCAAAACCTTTCCGCAACCAACATTGGGTGTCCGAACCGAAAATCGAATCGTTAATGACCGATGGTCAAAATTTTAAAAACCATATTAACGGTTCGATGAACGGGGCGGAGATCAAATGAAGTTTCCGAAAAGCGAACTGATTTTTAAATAGGTCCGGCTGAAGACTATAAACTTAGCGCTTCTCGGGAGGCAACCCGAGTTCTTAGTTGTAGATTGTTGCGTTTCAGTATTTTTCTTGCATTTTTGGATATTTATGTTTCATCATTTTGTGCTTTGATTTGCTTTTACCTCTCGCTCTTGACGTGTTCTTCTTAAAATTCTGTGCAGGAAAAGTCCCAGGGGAGAAATTTATGCCTGAGCCGCGGCACAAGGCTTGTGAGCCGCGACACACACAAATCGAAAGGGAGAGCTAAACTTTCTGTACTATGTGCCGCGGCACAACATTACTGAGTCGCGGCACACTTGAGCCCTGAGCCGCGGCACACGGAAGCTGAGCCGCGGCCGACGACAAAACATACGAGCAGGTAAAAAGGGACTGTACTCCGTGCCGCGGCTCACTTGAGCTGTGCCGCGGCACACCTTGCGGAATTTGAACAGCCCAGGTAGTTTATAACTCTCATTCGGCCGACTACCCAGGTACATTTCCCTTCCCTTTCCTCTCCTTTGCGCGCGCGATCGGCCGACCCTCATCTCCCTTCTTCTTCTTGAAATTTTTCTTGCATTCTTCACAATCCAAGCAAGGTATGTCTAAATTTCTAATCTCAAATTGTTCTATGAATTTAAAGGTGAAGTTGTGTTATGCATTTGATGATTGATCATGTTTATTTTTTTTTTTTTGTTTTTCTTTCAAAATTCCTATCAAATTGAGTTGATGACATGATGGTTTTTGATCGATTTTTAATGGTTATTTTTGATTATGAATGAGTTGAATATGTCGGTTGTCATGACGAATGATTCATGTTGTTGTTATTAGGGCCTTTATCGAGCTATTATCTTGTTTGTTCTTCAATTGAACTCATGTCTTTAAAGTGTTTGATGAAATATCTGAATGAAAAATTTTCTTTGTTAGGACAATATTTTGAATCTTTGTGCAATGTATTCGATCTGGAATTACAGCAACCCCAACCCTTACGTCTAGTTTAAACGTTAAAGCTCAATTTTATTTTTCTCTCACGGCTGCGCTAGCTCGTCAAATTCTTGATTTACAGCTGGATATCGTTAGCCGAGTGATGATTATTCTCGTTATTGTTTGAGTAAGTAAACTCTGGTGTTTAATTTTTTTTCAGGACTCGCTATGGCTAGGACTAAGAAGCTGAGCAAGAGGGCCAGGACTCAGCAGTCCCCCATTCGAGGGGAAACTTCTCGTAGTCGCGCCGAGTCGGAGGCGCACAAGTTTTCTGACCTGGAGATCCACAAAATCTTCAACGAGAAGATTCAGCCGCGACCTCTGATCCCGGAGAGGGGATTCACTACAGCCCCCTAAGACGGGGAACTGCTTACCATGATAGACGAGATGGGGTGGGCCCGTTTTGCTGCACCCCCCGAGCCAGCGGTGATATCGATAGTGCAGGAGTTCTATGCGAGCGCGTTATTGAAGCACATTCGGGCGGGCCAGATGTTGCAGCAGTCAGACACTCGGACTCAGGTCGATGTACGAGGTATTACGGTTGATTTTTCTGTAGCTGCTATTCGGAGGTTGTTTGGGCTGCCGGTGGTCGATGAGACGCCTTATGCGCGAGTTATGGATAGCCTCACGAAGGAGGCTCTGCTCGAGACTCTTACGCAGCCCGACTCCGACTGGGAGCGGCGCGCACCGGGTTCTTCCACTTTCTACTTTAAGAGCTCGCACCTCAGTCGGCTCGGGCGTGCCTGGCTATATTTTATCTGCGCTCGTATAGACCCCACCTCTCAGATCCGCACTGTTTTTCTCTCCCGAGCCCGGACACTATATGCTATCACATCCGGGCTGCGATTCGATGTGGCCCCTCTCTTGGTCCGATCTATATTCCAGTGTATTCAGGGAGGGGCCAAGACGGGGTTGAAGCACCGCTCTCTTATCTGCGCTCTGTATCGGCAGTCGGGGCTGACGTGGTCGGACGACGAGCCGATGCTAGCTCCCCAGGCCCCGATCGACCACCGCATCATCTCACATTTTGACCAGTGGGGAGGAGCGCCGGCGCACGCTCGGGGGAGAGGATTTCTACTGTATGAGGCCCACGAGGGATCCCCCGAGCCTCTTCTGCTGACACAGGAGCAGGCAGATGCCAGCCCGTCGCCCGGCAGAGAGAGATTGCAGGCGATGTTCGACGGGCTGAGGGAGGATAGGAGGAGAGAGAGAGAGGATATGAGGAGAGAGAGAGGAGATGAGGAGAGAGAGAGAGAGAGCCTTCTGGCTGAGATGAGAGAGGAGAGGCAGACGGAGAGGGAGAGCATCATTGCTGCCGTCCGAGATGAAATGCGAGAGCAGGCCCACCGGGCCAACCGGTGTGAGGCGAGGCGTCTGGCAGCGAGGGACGCCTACCAGTAGGAGCACCTTGCCGCATGGACGGCCCACATTTTGCATCCGGACGTGCCATTTATTGCACCTGCTCGGCCAGCCACACCACCCTCCTCGCCGGATGATGCCGGCACCAGCTCGTGAGAGGACTGGAGGGGAGTACTTGACCTTTCACTTTTATTGCATATTATATTTTGTCCATTGAGGTCAATGTACATCCTAAGTTTGGGGGGGTCTATTTCTGTTGCTACATTTACTGCTGTACTTATTTCGTTGCACTTTTTGTTATTTTTAGTTATCTTTTTGTCGATAGCCTTGCTTGTCATGATTTTACTCTTATTCGTGATTTTTTCGTGCTTCTATTTGTGTAATACTGATGTTACGACACTTTTTTTCTCTCTGAAGAAACGGGCGAGTTTGAGACGAGTTGTAGTCAGTGATTTCTGTTTCTGCTAAGTCTTCATTTAGGTCCGAAATATTTTCATTTTTTGTAGAGACCTTAGCGGATAAGAGAGGACACATACGTGTTTTAAAATCACCGTCGATACGTTTGGTTACATTTTTCGGTTAGCTAGTCGTCCAGTAACATAAGTTGTGTTGGCACTTGCTTTGAGTTTTAGAGTCGGTCAGTTTTTTCCAAAAGTCGAGATATTTTTGTTCTATGATGGGAAGTCTAGTAACCGGGGGTATTCACGTGACCCGTTGTTTACGCTCGCGTAAAACGACGACCCTAATGAGACTAGTGATTTAGAAATTTCACATGTGCCGATGATAGGGAGCCTAGTAACCGGGGGTACTCGCGTGACCCGTTGTTTACTCTCGCGTAAAACAGCGACCTTGATTCGGACATGCGAGAATAGCTATTAGAGTTGTTTCTCCGCTGTGGAGGGGAACTTAGTAAATAGAAGCATCCATGTGCCCCACGAGTGTCTTTTACGTCAAATGGTTTCCCAATACATGAGAATGGAAGTTCCACCCTAGGATTATCCCGATGAAACATCCCGAGATCCAAACCTGGTGGTCAACTCGAATCAATTTCTTGAGCATATATATAAGGGAATACTTTCCGAGGGTTATTTTTTATGAAACTCGTGAAAATTTTGCCATTAGACTGTGGAACGAGGCGATTTAGCTCGTTTATTTTAACCTTTCATATTGACGGACGATTAGATTCTCGTTTGTTAATCTTTGAGCTAGATTTTCTTCATGAACGAGTGATTAGGACTGAACTTGGTTACTTTGTGGAATCAGTGTTCTGAGTGTAGCTCGCTATTACGATACTCGTACTATTCAGAGAGAATTTCAGGGTAGTATTGATCAGGTTAAGCGCTTTGAGTTGCACGATTATTCACGATATTCTTTTGTTGAAATTAATTCTTTTTGCTTGAGGACAAGCAAAGGCTCAAATTTGGGGGTATTTGTTAGGCATATTTTTATACGCTTATTTATCATTATTTTGTATTATTTTGGCGAGTAAAATTGCATAAATGAGCTTTTAATGTCTTATTCTCGCATGTTTGACAGAAGATTGGAGCCTGGAAGCTAAAACGAGGCAAAATGGGCGAAAATGGTGAATTTTGGACGTGGGCCGCGGCACAAGGCAAGTGGGCCGCGGCACACGAAGAGGAGCAGTGGGCACCAGAGTAATCTGTACTCTGTGCCGCGGCACAGTCCATATGAGCCGCGGCCCAGAAGAAAGTCACAGCGCCCAGTTTTTAACCTGGACGCCATGTGCCGCGGCACAGATTAAGTGAGCCGCGGCACACAAGTCGGTTTTGGTTTGCTCCGCGCGGATTTGGGCCGTTTTGAAGCCAGTTCTCGACCTACTCACACGGACGCGATTTGGAGGCTGTGGAGAGCTATAAATAAGGGTTTAAGACCCTAATTAATCATCTTGGAGGCTTGGGAAAAGGAGGAACAGAGAAGACTATCGCAAACGAGAGAAGCAGAAGAGATCAAAGGCGGAGGGCGGAAGCCAGAAGAACGGAGGAATCCGAGCTCTTCATCTGCGTTTGATTTTCATGCTTTTATTCATTAATTCTGTATTTTCATTATTTAGCATGTCAGGCTAAAACCCTTGTTCTAGGATTTTGATGAAACCTAAGTTTTGACGGATTTGCTTTAGATTATCTATATAATTCCCTTTTCTATTGAGTTTTCCCAATTGATTTTAATGCTTTCAATTGTCTAGCCAATAATTGGATTGTTTTAATTACCTTACTCGAATCGGGAGAGGAGAGATGGTTAGGAACTATTGGTGAGGGCCGTTTTATTCTGTGAGATAGGAATATACTCATAAGAACTACGTGGCCTTTTGGAGATTTTATGCTTTTTTCCTATTGACGAATTAATTCACCTAGGGATAGAGTGTGTTATTCGCCTTTAGAAAAATCTATTGACCTCGGGAGAAGCGGTAGAGTATATTAGCAATCTTCGCCTTCAATAAATTGGGAAAATCATTAACTTCAGATAATCGAGAGTAAATTCGGATAAACCGAGGTGGATTCAGAATCCTAGACTTATTCATCATTTGATTCTCTTTCTTCAAGCGACCATTTATACTGTTTAGCCTTTTATTAATTCTTTTAGTAATTAATTGCAAACCCAAAGTTCGATTGTTCAAATAAAACTAGAATACATAAAAATTGGTAGTTAGTAATTCAGTCCTCGTGGGAACGATACTCACTCATCACTTTATTACTTGTCAACGATAACGTGCACTTGCGTTAACGAAAAATCCGCAACAAGTTTTTGGCGCCGTTGCCGGGGACTGAAATTTTTGCTAATATCGATTTCAGTATTTCTAATCTTAGTTTGAACGTTTTTATTTACTTATTTTCGTGTATTTAATTTTATTTATTTATTTGTTTTTCCTTTCAGGATTTTTTCGGGTAGTGCATGAGAAAACTCGGTAACAAAGGCCTACTACCTTTGAATACCGAACTCGAGCGCACTCTTAGGACAAAGAAGAAGGAGAAACGAGAGCTACCGACAACAGTCACTATGGCTGAAAATATCGAAATTCAAGGAGGAGATAACCATGTGCAGCAAGTTCAACCGGCACTGGCTCTTCGAGATTATGCTATGCCGCAAATTAACGCAAACTTTTCGGGGATTCGGCGTCCCACTATCCAGGCGAACAATTTCGAAATCAAGCCTGCTATTATTCATGTGGTGCGGGCGAGCCAGTTTTGTGGATTGGCGAACGATGACCCCAACGCACACATTGCGTCATTTCTCGAGATTTTTGAGGCGTTCAAGAACAATGGTGTCACCGATGATGCTATCCGTTTACGGCTTTTCCCTTTCTCTTTGAGGGATAAAGCGAAATTTTGGCTGAATTCCTTACCGCCGGGCTCGATCACGACATGGGCAGAGTTAGCGCAAGCCTTCCTTGCTAAATTCTTCCCTTCTTATAAGACGGCGAGACTGAGAAACGAGATCACCACTTTTGGTCAATACGATATGGAGTCGCTGCACGAGGCGTGGGAGCGATACAAATATTTGCTAAGGAGATGCCCACATCACGACCTTCCGTACTGGCTTCAGATTCAGACATTTTACAATGGTTTGAGTGCCTCTACACGCACTCTCGTGGATGCAGCCGCTAGAGGAGCTTTAATGGGAAAAACTATGGCCGAGGCACACGCTTTGTTGGAAGCTATGGCCGCTAATGCTTATCAATGGCCATCTGAAAGAGTAACTCCGAAGCGAGTCATGGAAATTTCAAATAATGATCCAATCTCTACATTGTCAGCCCAAGTCGCAGCATTAACGCAGCAGCTTCAAGCATTTTCGCATGCTCCTTCCCCCGTTACCATTGAGTCTTGCAATTGGTGTAACGGATCTCACCCTAGCGCGGAGTGCCAAGTCGAAAACCCGTTCAAGCAGCCCCCAATTGAACAAGCTCAGTTCATAGCAAACGGAAACCGGCAAAATAATCCATACTCCAACACGTATAATCCGGGGTGGCGTAATCATCCCAACTTCTCATGGAGAAATGGACAGAACTCGAACCAGCCTCCGTTCATTCAAAACCAACAGCAGCCTCCTCCCGCTCCAAAAGTTTCTCTCGAGGAAGCAATTGCGAAATTGGCAGCAAATACGAGTCAATTCATGACCCGTACTGAAGAAACATTGCAAAATCATTCCGCCTCCATTCACAACTTGGAAGTCCAACTGGGCCAGATTGCTAATGTGTTGACAGCCCGCCCGGAGGGAGCATTGCCAAGTACGACCGAGACAAATCCTAGAGAAAGTCTAAATGCGATCAGTTTGAGAAGCGGGATGGAGGTGTGTGACCAGCCCGAGAGAAGTGAAATTGAGGAGAAGAAGAATTTAGCGACGGAGGAATCACAAGATTGGAGACCCTCAATAACGTTTCCGGATAACCCGAAGGCATATGTGCCACCCGTCCTGTTTCCGCAGAGATTACAGCAGAAAAAGGCGGACAAGCAATTCTCTAAGTTCCTCGACGTGTTCAAGAAGCTTCATATTAACATTCCATTTGCCGGCGCGTTGGAACAAATGCCAAGCTACGTTAAATTCATGAAAGAGATCTTGTCAAAGAAAAGAAAACTCGAGGAGTTTGAGACAGTCGCCTTGACGGAGGAGTGCAGCGCGATTCTTCAGAAGAAGCTTCCACCAAAATTGAAAGATCCGGGAAGTTTCAACATACCGTGCACCATGGGGAATCTCTCTTTTAATAAGGAGTTGTGCGATCTCGGTGCTAGTATTAACCTCATGCCTCTGTCTATTTTCAAAAAGCTGGGAATTGGAGAAGCAAAGTCGACGACTGTCTCCTTGCAATTAGCGGATCGGTCTATTAAGTATCCGAGGGGAGTGATTGAGGACGTGTTAGTAAAAGTGGATAAATTTATCTTTCCAGCGGATTTTATTGTTCTCGACATGGATGAAGATCAAGATATCCCGATTATCTTGGGACGACCATTTTTAGCGATCGGCCGAACTCTTATAGACGTGGAAAAGGGGGAATTGACTCTGAGGGTTCAAGATGAGCATGTCACGTTCCAAGTGTTCAAATCTTTTCCATGTCCCGGAGGTGTTGATAAAAGCTCACAAATTAAAAGTGTGGAGGCCGCTGCGACAGAAAGACACCGAAAAAATCGTCGGTCGAAAAACTCAGATTCCGTTTCAGATGATCCAACTTTTAAGAATGATGTAGAACGAGTCGCATTTCTCAAGCATGTGAACATGCCATCATCACCATCTGACCAGCCACTATTGGAAAAATTTGCTGCTGTCATAAGTTCGTTCGTGAAAGAGGAAAATAAACCGGAAGTCAAACGGACGTCTAGTCGTGAGAAAAACGGGTGTTTCGGAAAGTTGTTCTCGTCAAAACCTTTCCGCAACCAACATTGGGTGTCCGAACCGAAAATCGAATCGTTAATGACCGATGGTCAAAATTTTAAAAACCATATTAACGGTTCGATGAACGGGGCGGAGATCAAATGGAGTTTGCGAAAAGCGAACTGATTTTTAAATAGGTCTGGCTGAAGACTATAAACTTAGCGCTTCTCGGGAGGCAACCCGAGTTCTTAGTTGTAGATTGTCGCGTTTTAGTATTTTTCTTGTATTTTTGGATATTTATGTTTCATCATTTTGTGCTTTGATTTGCTTTTACCTCTCGCTCTTGACGTGTTCTTCTTAAAATTCTGTGCAGGAAAAGTCCCAGGGGAGAAATTTATGCCTGAGACGCGGCACACACAAATCGAAAGAAAGAGCTAAACTTTCTGTACTATGTGCCGCGGCACAACATTACTGAGCCGCGGCACACTTGAGCCCTGAGCCGTGGCACACGGAAGCTGAGCCGCGGCCCACGACAAAACATACGAGCAGGTAAAAAGGGACTGTACTCTGTGCTGCGGCTCACTTGAGCTGTGCCGCGGCACACCTTGCGGAATTTGAACAGCCCAGGTAGTTTATAACTCTCATTCGGCCGACTACCCAGGTACGCTTCCCTTCCCTTTCCTCTCTTTGCGCGCGCGATCGGCCGACCCTCATCTCCCTTCTTCTTCTTGAAATTTTTCTTGCACTCTTCACAATCCAAGCAAGGTATGTCTAAATTTCTAATCTCAAATTGTTCTATGAATTTAAAGGTGAAGTTGTGTTATGCATTTGATGATTGATCATGTTTATTTTTTTTTTTTGTTTTTTCTTTCAAAATTCCTATGAAATTGAGTTGATGACATGATGGTTTTTGATCGATTTTTAATGGTTATTTTTTATTATGAATGAGTTGAATATGTCGATTGTCATGACGAATGATTCATGTTGTTGTTTTTGGGGACTTTATCGAGCTATTATCTTGTTTGTTCTTCAATTGAACTCATGTCTTTAAAGTGTTTGATGAAATGTCTGAATGAAAAATTTTCTTTGTTAGGACAATATTTTGAATCTTTGTGCAATGTATTCGATCTGGAATTACAGCAACCCCAACCCTTACGTCTAGTTTAAACGTTAAAGCTCAATTTTATTTTTCTCTCACGGCTGCGCTAGCTCGTCAAATTCTTGATTTACGGCTGGATATCCTTAGCCGAGTGATGATTATTCTCGTTATTGTTTGAGTAAGTAAACTCTGGTATTTAGTTTCTTTTCAGGACTCGCTATGGCTAGGACTAAGAAGCTGAGCAAGAGGGCCAGGACTCAGCAGTCCCCCACTCGAGGGGAAACTTCTCATAGTCGCGCCGAGTCGGAGGCGCACAAGTTTTTTGACCCGGAGATCCACAAAATATTCAACGAGAAGATTCGGCCGCGACCTATGATCCCGGAGAGGGGATTCACTCCAGCCCCCTAAGACGGGGAACTGCTTACCATGATAGACGAGATGGGGTGGGCCCGTTTTGCTGCACCCCCCGAGCCAGCGGTGATATCGATAGTGCAGGAGTTCTATGCCAGCGCGTTATTGAAGCACATTCGGGCAGGCCAGATGTTGCAGCAGTCAGACACTCGGACTCAGGTTGATGTCCGAGGTATTACGGTTGATTTTTCTGTAGCTGCTATTCGGAGGTTGTTTGGGCTACGGGTGGTCGATGAGATGCCTTATGCGCGAGTTATGGATAGCCTCACGAAGGAGGCTCTGCTCGAGACTCTTACGCAGCCCGACTCCGACTGGGAGCGGCGCGCACCGGGTTCTTTCACTTTCTACTTTAAGAGATCGCGCCTCAGTCGGCTCGGGCGTGCCTGGCTATATTTTATCTGCACTCGTATAGACCCCACCTCTCAGATCCGCACTGTTTTTTTCTCCCGAGCCCGGACACTATATGCTATCACATCCGGGCTGCGATTCGATGTGGCCCCTCTCTTGGTCCGATCTATATTCCAGTGTATTCAGGGAGGGGCCAAGACGGGGTTGAAGCACCCCTCTCTTATCTGCGCTCTGTGTCGGCAGTCGGGGATGACGTGGTCGGACGACGAGCCGATGCTAGCTCCCCAGGCCCCGATCGACCACCGCATCATCTCACATTTTGACCAGTGGGGAGGAGCGTCGGCGCACGCTCGGGGGAGAGGATTTCTACTGGATGAGGCCCACGAGGGATCCCCCGAGCCTCTTCTGCTGACACAGGAGCAGGCAGATGCCAGCCCGTCGCCCGGCAGAGAGAGATTGCAGGCGATGTTCGACGGGCGGAGAGAGGATATGAGGAGAGAGAGAGAGGATATGAGGAGAGAGAGAGGAGATGAGGAGAGAGAGAGAGAGCCTTCTGGCTGAGATGAGAGAGGAGAGGCGGACGAAGAGGGAGAGCATCATTGTTGCCGTCCGAGATGAGATGCGAGAGCAGGCCCGCCGGGCCAACCGGCGTGAGGCGAGGCGTCTGGCAGCGAGGGACGCCTACCACCAGGAGCACCTTGCCGCATGGACGGCCCACATTTTTCATCCGGACGGGCCATTTATTGCACCTACTCGGCCAGCCACACCACCCTCCTCGCCGGATGATGCTGGCACCAGCTCGTGAGAGGACTGGAGGGGAGTACTTGACCTTTCACTTTTATTGCATATTATATTTTGTCCATTGAGGTCAATGTACGTCCTAAGTTTAGGGGGGGTCTATTTCTGTTGCTACATTTACTGTTGTACTTATTTCGTTGCACTTTTTGTTATTTTTAGTTATCTTTTTGTCGATAGCCTTGCTTGTCATGATTTTACTCTTATTCGTGAATTTTTCGTGCTTCTACTTGTGTAATACTGATGTTACGACACTGTTTTTCTCTCTGAAGAAACGGGCGAGTTTGAGACGAGTTGTAGTCAGTGATTTCTGTTTCTGCTAAGTCTTCATTTAGGTCCGAATTTTTTTCATTTTTTGTAGAGACCTTAGCGGATAAGAGAGGACACATACGTGTTTTAAAATCACCGTCGATACGTTTGGTTACATTTTTCGGTTAGCTAGTCGTCCAGTAACATAAGTTGTGTTGGCACTTGCTTTGAGTTTTAGAGTCGGTCAGTTTTTCCCAAAAGTCGAGATATTTTTGTTATATGATGGGAAGTCTAGTAACCGGGGGTATTCACGTGACCCGTTGTTTACTCTCGCGTAAAACGACGACCCTGATTAGACTAGTGATTTAGAAATTTCACATGTGCCGATGATAGGGAGCCTAGTAACCGCGGGTACTCGCGTGACCCGTTGTTTACTCTCGCGTAAAACAGCGACCTTGATTCGGACATGCGGGAATAGCTATTAGAGTTGTTTCTCCACTGTGGAGGGGAACTTAGTAAATAGAAGCATCCATGTGCCCCATGAGTGTCTTTTACATCAAACGGTTTCCCAATACATGAGAATGGAAGTTCCACCCTATTATTATCCCGATGAAACATCCCGAGATCCGAACCTAGTGGTCAACTCGAATCAATTTCTTGAGCATATATATAAGGGAATACTGTCCGAGGGTTATTTTTTATGAAACTCGTGAAAATTTTGCCATTAGACTGTGGAACGGGGCGAATTAGCTCGTTTATTTTAACCTTTCATATTGACGGTCGATTAGATTCTCGTTTGTTAATCTTTGAGCTGGATTTTCTTCATGAACGAGTGATTAGGACTGAACTTGGTTACTTTGTGGAATCAGTGTTCTGAGTGTAGCTCGCTATTACGATACTCGTACTATTCAGAGAGAATTTCAGGGTAGTATTGATCAGGTTAAGCACTTTGAGTTGGACGATTATTCACGATATTCTTTTGTTGAAATTAATTCTTTTTGCTTGAGGACAAGCAAAGGCTCAAGTTTGGGGGTATTTGTTAGGCGTATTTTTATACGCTTATTTATCATTATTTTGTATTATTTTGGCGAGTAAAATTGCATAAATAAGCTTTTAATGTCTTATTCTCGCATGTTTGACAGAAGATTGGAGTCTGGAAGCTAAAACGAGGCAAAACGGGCGAAAACGGCGAATTTTGGCCGTGGGCCGCGGCACACGAAGAGGAGCAGTGGGCACCAGAGTAATCTGTACTCTGTGCCGTGGCACAGTCCAGATGAGCCGCGGCCCAGAAGAAAGTCACAGCGCCCAGTTTTTAACTTGGACGCCATGTGCCGCGGGACAGATTACGTGAGCCGCGGCACACAGGGCGGTTTTGGTGTGCTCCACGCGGATTTGGGCCGTTCTTAAGCCAGTTCTCTACCTACTCACACAGACGCGATTTGGAGGCTGTGGGAAGCTATAAATAAGGGTTTAAGACCCTAATTAATCATCTTGGAGGCTTGGGAAAAGGAGGAACACAGAAGACTATCGCAGACGAGAGAAGCAGAAGAGATCAAAGGCGGAGAGCGGAAGCCAGAAGAACGGAGGAATCCGAGCTCTTCATCTGCGTTTGATTTTCATGCTTTTATTCATTAATTATGTATTTTCATTATTTAGCATGTCAGGCTAAAACCCTTGTTCTAGGATTTTGATGAAACCTAAGTTTTGACGGATTTGCTTTAGATTATCTATATAATTCCCTTTTCTATTGAGTTTTCCCAATTGATTTTAATGTTTTCAATTGTCTGGCCAATAATTTGATTGTTTTAATTACCTTACTCGAATCGGGAGAGGAGAGTTGGTGAGGAACTATTGGTGAGGACCGTTTTATTCTGTGAGATAGGAATATACTCATAGGAACTACGTGGCCTTTTGGAGATTTTATGATTTTTGCCTATTGACGAATTAATTCACCTAGGGATAGAGTGCGTTATTCGCCTTTAGAAAAATCTATTGACCTCGGGAGAAGCGGTAGAGTATATTAGCAATCTTCGCCTTCAATAAATTGGGAAAATCATTAACTTCAGATAATCGAGAGTAAATTCGGATAAACCGAGGTGGATTCAGAATCCTAGACTTATTCATCATTTGATTCTCTTTCTTCAAGCGACCGTTTATACTGTTTAGCCTTTTATTAATTCTTTTAGTAATTAATTGCAAACCCAAAGTTCGATTGTTCAAATAAACCTAGAATACATAAAAATCGGTAGTTAGTAATTCAGTCCTCGTGGGAACGATACTCACTCATCACTTTATTACTTGTCAACGATAACGTGCACTTGCGTTAACGAAAAATCCGCAACAGTATGTGATCTTTCAAACCTTTGAGGTTATTGGAATTACATTCTTGTTCAGCGTTGGACTTGTGTTTTGATTGTTTTACTGCTCAGATTTATCAACCATAGTGATTCATGTTCGTGGCTTTTCGTAAACGTTCTTGCGTATTGAATCGAGCTGCAGTAGCTCTGTACTGTATGGAGCTCTTATGCGCTGTCAATATCAGATAACGTATGTTATCTAGGATCGCCTTGCTCTTGTTTTAAGTTTCGGGACGAAACTTATTTTAGTAGGGTAGAATGTAATACCCGAGATTTTTTGTTTTCGGTCATTTTTGAATTTTGTCGGTCGTGCCGGTTATTTTGTTATGTTGGCAATTGCTTGAGATTTTACCCTATGTTGGGTACGACTTGATGTACCGTGTTGTGGTGTTCGTCGGGTACGAATTATCATTGCATAAGTCGAGCTAATGGTATGTCGTGTTCCATTATTATTCGTCTTCTTCCGGATCGTTGTTGTGGTTCTATCGTAATCTTCGGTTGTGGCAGAATCGTTTTGCAGCCGGAGATTTTCTGGCCAAACCTGTACAACACGGTGGTAGAAACGGCTGAGCCTTCCGCTGTGTCCTGCGCCGTTTGCCGAACGGCATTGCCGAGCATCGGGTCTTTCGTCGGGTGATGCGACGTGTCGGCCAGGGTAGCTCTCTGCCGAGACACGACCGAGACACCCACGCAAGTGTTTGCGCATGGGGATGCGCCATGTCGGTCACGACCGAGACACACGCGCAAGTGTCTTGCGCCGGGTGTTGCACCGTGTCGGTCAGGGCGAGTACTGGCCCGCAACACGGTGGTAAACACGGCACTTATTGAGTCGTTTGTTGCGCCTTATTCCGCATGAGTATAAATATGATCGAGCAGACGGGTTTACACTCATTTTCTCATTTCTCTTCTTTCCTTTCCGCATATGGGGCTTGGAGGACACGAAGACATGTTGTTCAACTATCAATACACGAGGTTCTTGAGTTTCTAACGTCGATCTGTAACACCCCCATAATCAAACTGGGAATATTACATGCCGCAGACCCACTCCGTGAGGATCCACCAGGCTAGACATCGAAACAACACAATACATTACATACTGACATGATAAAATACCAAATCAATAGACCAATTTGGTATTTCATCACTAAAATACAAGTCAAAAATACATATTTCTAACTCGACCCATACCCATGCAAGGGTAAAATACACTCACAAACAAAAAGTACGACAGCGGAAAAGACCATACACGAACTCCGACTAACTGCATCCAAAACTGGCCTTCATATGATTAGTATCATTCGCCTTCCATCATCCTTCGCGCCGATCCTGTGTTTTGCTCCCAAACCTGCATGTACCTGGATGCAAAACAGACATCCATCCCCCGAATACTCGGGAGTTAGCAAAACTCCATTTTTTTGCTAGTACAAGTATAAAGTGCAAATACGAGCCATACAAAACACATTCCGAGATTACAACGTAAGACTTCTCGAGATATTTTGTTTCATTAAAAATAGTTCAAGGCTTGAAAGTAGAAACGAAACAAGTAAGCACTTTGAAAACACTTCCAAATCTCGGGAGTTTTGAAAATATTTGTGATTGAAAAGTTCTTAATTCCTCGAAAGCCACTTAGGATCAGAGCCCCAAAGTTTATTTTCCAAAATGTAATCCGTTAACAAAATACGGGGTCCAAGACCCAACCATTCCTAGCCACAAAACACAGGGTCCACGACCCGATCATCCACTTCAGTTGACTTCCAAATACACATTACACATAATAAATTATTCTTATGCCATTTTAGCCAAACACCAAGACTCGATATATAATGTCTCTCGACCCCGAGCACCAATCATTGTGATACTCCGGACATATCACAATTAATCATCAGTACAAACACTATGGCAATTCTCGCGACTCGGTCCAGCCACCGGTCCCGCCGTGAAGCCACCAAGTCCCTGTGCGCCCCGTCGAGCGACCCCAGGTGGGAATGCCAACTCGAAGGAAATCTTGCGACCTTGTCTAGCCGCTAAGCCACCAGGTCCCCGTGTCACCGCGTCGAGTCAATCCCCGAGTGAGAGAACCCGAGAACAATCTTACAACTCTCATTAGTTCACAATTCCAAAACCACAATCCTCAAGAGTCAATCACAATATATATAGTTGAGGTATTTTGCTAAAATGGCCAAATTATCTAACACATACTCACGACCCAGAGCTAATATAATCAACAAAGAAGCACACCATATAAACAGCACCGAACGGCACAACCAATATCACACAAGCTCACATATTCACACACATCCGCATGACTCCAAGCACAATCTTAAGAAAAGGATTGAACTTTCAATTTACCAACGACATAATCACACATAATGGCATCACCCGAAGTAAAGTGATCCTATACTCGACACTGACACACATAGTCAATTAAGCCCATTAATTCCCGAACACTAGAATCATATTTTAAGAAAACCATGATTGTAAATATACCGATTGTTTTGAAAAATGGTTGTAAACATTCATTTAGCACATATCGTTGATTACCAACCATTATATCCACAAAACACATAATGTATGGGCAAGATACTTGCCTCGATAATCGATACCGAATACTCCGATGAACACGGCTCAACCGGGTAACCTCGAACACCTACAATTCTCCGGCGGGAACAACAGTAACACAACGATCGGGAAACGACGAATGGAAGAGTTCCGACTCGAGTTCTTCGCAAGGAACCTGACCCTAACATCATAGCGTCAATAAATTAACGATCGTATGAGGAAGAATGATAGTAGAACGCCCGAATCCTCTTTGTGACATTTTATCGAACACCTTCAAGGCGTCGATTAAGAATTCAACAAAACGACGGATTTTCGGCAATCCAACCGTGGAACAACAATGGATTCGATATAATACAACTTAATAATAATCAATCCATCACTATTCTAAGTTATAACGAATCAAATGGACGAAATCAAATAAAATCCCTAATTTTCCCAAAACTAAGATTTTAGGAAAACTAACCTTGATTCGCTGGATTGAAGGATGTTATGGGATGATCAATCGATGATATAGGATCAGGAACTTCATGGATTAATTGTTTAACATCATGCCTTCAAGTTCCCCAAGGCTCCATCCACGGAAGAGAGAAAGAGAAATGGGAAAAATGAATGAAACTGGACTGCTCGACCATATTTATACTGGTGCAGCCTAGCGTGCGCTAGGCTGCCGAGCTAGCGTGCGCTAATGGGCGGTCATGGTCGAGAATGTTCGGCCGGGGCCCGCCACCATGTGCTGGACATGTGCGCTGTCGGCCTGTGCCACAATCAAGAGACTTCCTGGACTAATTTGCTCGGTCAGGTAGCGTGCGCAGCCTTCCGGCCGTAGCATGTGCTACGCCTGCCGATTAGCACGCGACGTGTCCGACAGTGGCGTGCGCTACCTGTTGTCCGCCCGAAGTCCAGAACCTCTCTTCCCCTGCTGCCTCGGCCGACTAGCGTACGCAGCCTTCCGGCCGTAGCGTGCGCAACCTTTTGGCCACAGCATACGCTGCCTTCCAGCAGTAGCGTGCGCTATGCCGGTTCCTTCCGCACCTGTCCGGCCAGTGACCGCACCCGTCCGGACAGTGCACGCACACGTCCGGCCAGTGCCCAGCCGCCATGACTCGACGACTTGATTTTCTGAAATCGCATGGAACGAACACGACAAAATGCTCGGGGACAACATCATCGATCCGAAATGAAACATCGTTCGTAGCGCATGCTAACGAACTGAGTCGGCAGAGGCAGTGAGGTTTTCAAACTTACTGGACTACCAGATGACCCATTAGCACACGCTAATATTGAGGCGTAGCGTGCGCTATACTAGGACAGTATATAAGGGGACAGTCAACCCTTGCACTTGTCATTTCACATATTTTCCACTTTTTCCGATCGGGAGAGCTCGGGAGAGGCGATTTGGGGTGATTTGAGGCAGTCCTTCTTCAGATATCGTCATCTTGGGTTGGATAACAAGGATTATGCAATATCTAGCACATTTCTATACTCCGAATCAAGGTAAAAATCCTTAGAACCCTATTTTTGGGAATTTTGGGGTTTTTTGTAGATTCGTCTAATTTATCCGTTTTGAAGCTTGAAGACCTTGAGATTATGATGTATCTATCCCGTATGCATGCTTTTCCTACGATTTTACGGATTGGATTGTGCCGTTTTCGGACTTGTGAGGGTTTGGACGATTTTCCAACCTCTAGTTGTTTATCCGTGTATTTTCATGAATCGTAGATGGGTTTCGGGAGTTTCTTCGTGTAATTTGAATATGGATAATTGATTATCATATTCCTTGTGAATCGTTTAGGTGCCGGAAGCGCGTTCTTGGACCTACCAGACTCATACCCTCTTTCCGTTCAATTTCTCGATGTCTCAAAGGCAAGTATATAATTATGATTGTACGTTCTCGACTTTGAAAGTAAGATATATTAATGGAATGATTATTTATATCGACTCTGGAGCGGGCCGACGGGACCCCTGAGGGTTTCGTAGCCTCTTGGTGTGATTCCACGGATGATATGAACGAACCACTCTGGGATGGACCGACGAGTCCTCTGAGGGTTCCGTAGCCTCTGGTGCGGTTCCACGGTATTCATATATGCATTGTTGTGATGCTATGAGATTTAGTTATTCCGGAATACTAGTCTTGAAATGATGAATTGACGGTTACATTTACTTTACTGTCGAGGAGTATTGTGTTTCATACTTGATATACTTGCAGTAGCTATTCGACGGCTAACCCCTTTATGGGAGAAATACTTTTTATGTATTTCAGGTTCCATGAGAGCGGACAGGCAGGTATCGGGTCGGCATGAAGATGGTGGGCAAGTGTGATACTGTGTCTTTCCTCCGGTTATGTTTTGTGTTCCTCCATTCAGTATTGTTGTACTGGAATGGTTATTGAATACTCGAGTATTGTTCGTTTTCAGTCTTCCTTGATGTTCCGGCCTGTGTTGCCGAGGTTTGATTTCGTACTATAATGTATTTAGATACATTGGATATGGTTTGAATACCCTTTGTATCGTCTTTAATTTCATTGTATTTGGACCTTCTCGGTCAAGTTTTATAGTTCCCCGTATGATTAGCCTTGTGGGTCTCTCGGTGGGGTTCACGGCGCTGTAATATACCCTGAATAACTTGGGGGTGTTATAGAATATGGTATCGGAGCTCTAGGTTTATGGATACCTAGGCTGTCGGTCTTTTGGGTCGATTGAGTTATCGTTTGTCCACAGTATCACTACTTTGACATCATCACAGTGCGGCCGGTACTTGTAAGTCCTATTACTCTTCTTATGTTTTCTTAACCGCTTTGCTTTTAGTTTAATATTCTTGAGAATCGGTCACTTCGAGAATGTGCGATTTGGTTTATACTTACGCACGTTTGTGCCCTTCAGAATGTTGGCTGATAGGAGATAGAGTCATGGCCATGGTCACGGATGTGATCTCTTCCTTGAGATTTTGTCAAATTGCTAATTGCGATATTGGTGTGTATCAGTATTGTGTTGAGACTTTGTTTGGGAGTCGCATGCTAGTATCATAGGAGATCATCGACTTCACGCACCTGTAAGTATATTGTCTTGGTTATTCGCTTGTGGAGACCCACGATTGCTCTTGTGATGAGTTTGGATATTTTGATTGATTTTTTTGCTGTGACGGCATTGGAAGTTTCAAGGACGAAACTTATTTCAACGGGGGTACAGTGTGATATCCCGACTTTTAGTACGTAATATCCGGATTTCAGTAAAAAAATTTCGCATTATTTTATTCGAGATATACTGGATAGATTGGTGTCTATACAGTATGGATAAAATAATTGGAAGACCGAGACAGTTGTATTAGTATAATTGTCGTAGTTGGTCGATAATTACATTTGAAGATATTGTGTATCATGTTATCGTACTTTTGATATTGGGTATATCATATGAGAATATTATCATGTTGTATATATGTATTCAGTTTGTCGTGTATATACATCTAGTATATCAAGACGACAGACAAGAATAGCGGAAAATGGCTAAGTAAAGGCACGTTAGCGCACACTACAAGGTATGCCTAGCGCGCGCTAATATATATACATAGCGTACGCTATGGTGCATACTTAGCGCACGCTAAGAGGCTTGAGTTACGTACCCTAAGGAGGACCCCTAACGTACGTAAGGTATTCTGTATAAGGCCCGGAAGGTGGCCGACAGGCAGGCCCAGACTGTTTATTATCGGCGATTAGCGCACGCTAATGCATGTTGGTAGCGCACGCTAATTTCAGATCGTCAACAGAGAATCTTAGCTTTATTGGTTGCTTTCGGCGTGTAGGACCCGGGCATCTTCTGGGAAGGTATAGGTTATCGGGTCAACGACGATTAGCGCACGCTAAGGTCGAGGAATAGCGCACGCTACTGAGCATTTCACTGTAGCAAGTCAACGCCTGTTTACGTACGCTAATGCATGGGCATTACGTACGTTAGATGAATTTCGAAGCAATGCAGTAGCTTCTGGACTGCCTGATAGCGCACGCTATCAAGGAAGGATAGCGCACGCTAGTTCTGTAGCGCACGCTAAATATAAGGTCTAGCGCGTGCTAGTGATGTGTTTTATAAAGAGGATAGACGAGTGTTGAGAGGCATTTTTTGTCCATTATCCTTCCTTCAGTCGATAGAGAGAGCATTGGGAGGTACTTGAAGTTCCTAAACATTGAGAGATGATCCTCTTAAACAAGATTAAGATGGAGAGCTCGGACTTAAGTATTGTTCTTGAAGTTTTTGATGATTCTTGGAATGGAATTCAATTGTTCTTCTTCGTGGTTCATCCATACAAGGTAATCCTCGTATCCCTTTTGATAGTGGTTTGTTTTTAAAGGATTACTACTCGAGAGGGAGCATGTTGGGATCATCATGTGATAATGTTATATGAGATTTATTGGAATTGTAATAAGAGATTTCGGATGTTGATATGATTATTGATATCTTCTTTATATGATGAAGAAAATGGTATCATGAAGATATATACCTTCTGAACGTGATTTCGGATATTTCATGTTCTTGAAGAAATCTTGAATTATACGAGGTGATGAAAATTTATAAGAAGTGTTGATGTTTTGAATATGAATATGGAATATTCATATCTAGAGCTAAATTATGTGTTTGGAATAATATTCGTATAGGAATACGAATGTGATTATGAGTTTGATGAGACTATTATTCATCTCTGAATTTGGAAGCCCATACGTATGGAGCAAATGTTCAAGTCGAATGATTGGATTGTTTGATGACCTTTTATATATGATTTTCTATTGTTTTGAACCAGTCGAATGGTTCGAATCGATGACAGTCATAGGTAAATTTTAACGATGGATTTACGAGAAGGGAACCTTGTCGATTCGTATTTAAGAATTGAGTTTGGAATCGATAACATTTAGACCCTTATTATTGGTCCTAATTGGTTGCTGGTGTGATCATAGGATTTCGGCTTGTATTGTGGACATGGATTCGTGAGGGTCTGAGTTGGATAGTTCAGACTGTGTTTAATCGAGATATAGTGAAACCGATGAGTTTGTGGCCTGGTTGTATTGATATTGATCGTCATCGAACCTGTTGATTATTAATCCTTCGTTTTACAATAATATATGATGTTTGATCATGGATTATGACTGTTGTGTTTCGGTTGAGGTTGAAGAGTTCATAGATTACCTTGGTCGAGACTGAGGAACTCATAGACGAAATCAACTGAATTGGTAACAGTTCGTTGTATTGATATCGAGGCAAGTTTTATACTTGTACTAATCAATGAGATTAATGTTATCATGTAGGTGTACGAATATGTGCATCATTTCGAGACTTGGTCTCTTTATGATTTTGTTGATACCAGGGGATTGTCTGATATGACACCCGTCGGCAAATTATGCCAAATGTGATTGTTGTTCGTAAATGGCCGGTTCAAGGCATTGCGATACTTGTTGGTATAGTTGATTTCGATAGCCGGTTTGCGGTATCGATGTATCGATTGTTATTGTGATTGATGTTCCATTGAGATATTGTGGTGGTCGTCGTTATTGATATCATTGTTTTTTCTATTGACATTGTATTGGCCGATTGAAGGCATTGATGTATTCGAATTATCATCTTTGTTATCGGTAACCGATTAAAGGTGCCTAGACATCCGTTGAATCGTTGTTATCGATTGACCATTCTAAGGTAATCGAAGTATTGAATTGGGACTGTCGAAGATAGTTCCCATCCGTTGAGTCGTTATCGATTGGTCGTTCTAAGACAATCGAGATATTGAATTGGGATCGCCGAGGACGGTGCCCATCCGTGAGTTATTAATTTTGTGTTGGCCGACTTAAGGCAGCACACTATCATACTTGTGAACTCGGTAATTTTGTGATCGTTGAGGGTTGAGGATTTCTAGATTGTTGTTCGTGTTAATCGGTCCTTAGGGATTGTGATCCCAGGATGGTTATGTTGGATATTGTTGGTCGTGTCGATCTTTCATTATTCATGTATCATCGTTCACTTTGGTGAGTCGTATGATCCGTATTGGAGGTCTTATCCTTTGAATTTCTTTGTCATGTTGCATTGTGATATATCTGGAATCATATCTGCGTGCCGATTGGTTATGTGTAGGATTTTTAGCCAGACACGATGGTCATGCATGGATGTTTCCGCATTGGACCATGCACACGGGACGTAGTCCGTGAGGCTAATTAGGTACATTGTCCCACGTATATTATGGATTCCATATACGGAATGGACATGTGCACGGACAGATTTCCAGATCGGGCGTACTGTGATGTCCCTCTTGAGCCTTATTGTTGTGGTCGTTCATAGTCCATATTGTATTGGATATGTTTGACTGTTTGTGACTGGTTGTTCATACGCCCGAGGGGTTTGTTCGATAGTCGGGGTTATTTCCTTGAGATCCATTATTGTTTATCGTTTAGAGCTACCTTATAGATGGTACTCTTGGTCGTTGTTGTTCCCTTATTGATCGTGTTGGAGGTTATCATATGGTATTCTCGATTATTGTGGATCTTTTGCCGATAGCATTGGAGTTTATCATGTCAACGATATTCTCGGATGGTTTATGGGTTGATCATTGTCTTTGACAGTGTGAGCGTTCGGATTGTATGTCAGTGTTTCGGGACTTATTGTCATTGTTTTGTGTGTTATTGGTTTATGTCCATATTGAGCCTTATCGGTACAATCCTACGGACAGGATTCGGCACAGACAGCTCATGCTACACTTACGAGTTAGATTAATGTTTTGAGAATTCTTGGTATTGTTGAATACAGTACAGACGATTTTAGTTGACCTCTTTTCGTATTTTGAGATGCCCTTCAACAAAGCAATCGTATGCCGATACTCGTCGTCGACCTTTGGAATTCGATTTTGGAGACCATGTCCTACTCCAGGGTCGGAGGCTTAGCTTATCGCTTGTCGTTGCCCCCTGTGTTGGGTCTTGTTCATATCATTTGTCATGTTTCTCAGTTGAGAAGGCATATGCCGGATCCAAGTCATGCTTTTTACTATAGTGAGATTTACGTAACCAAGGATGTTACCTATCCGGAGAAAACAATGAGTATTCTTGAACGTCGTGAGAAGCAGCTTCGGCACAAAACCATCCCGTTGGTTTTAGTGCAATGGTTGAGACATGGAGTCGAGGAGGCGACTTGGGACACGGAAGAGAATTTGCGATCGGAGTACCCCGAACTTTTTATTTCTTAAGTTTAGGGACGAAACATCTTTTTAGAGGGGGAGAATGTAATACTCGTACTTTTTATTGACTGTTTGTCCTTACCGTTCTTCCTGTTTTTTCGCTCTATAAACTCTCTGTGATGTAGTCGGCGTTGATCTAGAGTTTCGTACCCTGTTTGGATCACGATTGTGTTGTTTAGCCCTTGCGGAAGTGTTATGGGTCAGAGAAATAGGGCTAGGCCTAGGCTAACGCACGCTAATTCTCCTTGAGTAGCGCACGCTAGCTTTGAGCCGTAGCGCGCACTAACGGACCAGACAGGGCAATGGCAGTAGCTAATTCCAATCTCTGGACTAGCAGTTAGCGCACGCTAGGAGATTCGCTAGCGCACGCTATTCGTGGTCGGTAGCGCACGCTAACATCGTCTGTAGCGCACGCTAACGAACTGAGTTGGCAGAGGCAGTGAGGTTTTCAGACTTACTGGACTACCAGATGACCTGTTAGCGCACGCTAATATTGAGGCGTAGCGTGCGCTAGACTGGGACAGTATATAAGGGGACAGTCAACCCCTGCACTTGTCATTTCACATCTTTTCCACTTTTTCCGATCGGGAGAGCTCGGGAGAGGCGATTTGGGGCGATTTGAGGCAGTCCTTCTTCAGATATCGTCATCTTGGGTTGGATAACAAGGATTATGCAACATCTAGCACATTTCTATCCTCCGAATCAAGGTAAAAATCCTTAGAACCCTATTTTGGGGAATTTTGGGTTTTTCGTAGATTCGTCCGATTTATCCGTTTTGAAGCTTGAGGACCTTGAGATTATGATGTATCTATCCTATATGCATGCTTTTCCTACGAGTTTACGGATTGGATTGTGCCGTTTTCGGACTTGTGAGGGTTTGGACGATTTTCCAACCTCTATTTGTTTATCCGTGTATTTTCATGAATTGTAGATGGGTTTCGGGAGTTTCTTCGTGTAATTTGAATATAGATATTTGATTATCATATTCTTTGCGAATCGTTTAGGTGCCGGAAGCGCGTTCTTGGACCTACCGGACTCATACCCTTTTTCCGTTCAATTTCTTGATGTCTCAAAGGCAAGTATATAATTATGATTGTACGTTCTCGACTTTGGAAGTAATATATATTAATGGCATGATTATTTATATCCACTCTGGGGTGGGCCGACGAGTCCCCTGCGGGTTTCGTAGCCTCTTGGTGCGATTCCACGTATGATATGAACGAACCACTCTGGGATGGACCGACGAGTCCTCTGAGGGTTCCGTAGCCTCTAGTGCGGTTCCACGGTATTCATATTTGCATTGTTGTGATGCTATGAGATTTAGTTATTCCGGAATACTAGTCTTGAAATGATGAATTGACGGTTACATTTACTTTATTGTCGAAGAGTATTGTGTTTCATACTTGATATACTTGCACTAGCTATTCGACGGCTAACCCCTTTATGGGGGAAATACTTTTTATGTATTTCGGGTTCCAGGAGAGCGGACAGGCAGGTATCGGGTCGGCATGAAATGGTGGGCAATTGTGATACTATGTCTTTCCTCCGGTTATGTTTTGTGTTCCTCCATTAAGTGTTGTTGTACTGGAATGGTTATTGAATACTCGAGTATTGTTCGTTTTCAGTCTTCCTTGATGTTCCGGCCTGTGTTGCCGAGGTTTTGATTTTGTACTGTAATGTATTTGGATACATTGGACATGGTTTGAATACCCTTTGTATCGTATTTCATTTCATTGTATTTGGACCTTCTCGGTCAAGTTTTATAGTTCCGCGTATGATTAGCCTTGTGGGTCCCTCGGTGGGGTTCACGGCGCTGTAATATACCCTGAATAACTTGGGGGTGTTACAAATACGATGGCACAACTTCGCAAAACCACATACTAAAGTGCCAACTCAGCACGACATACCACATAAGTTAACTAATAACAACTCGATAAGAAAATCTACGAGGTATCCTTTTGAAAATCTTTGAATTTGGATGATATTCGAAATAAAACTTTGAAAGTATTTTTGGTACCTAGGGCTGTTTTATCAAAACCTGTAAACAAAAGACTTTAACCGTCCCATTTTAAAATTATTTGCAAAACAATAATTCCTTGCAACCGGTATCATCAAAATCATCATGCCACTACGCATCATCATCACCGTTGATAACAAACAATGTAAACACGCAAGATCATCAAACCATTCGTACATACACTAACATTTCCAAATCCGAGTTTGAAATTTAAATAAAGTAAGATTTTCCATCTTTCACTATATATTTTTGAAAAAAAAAATCGTATTAGTTTTTGAAAAAAATTTGGTGTGAAAGATTTTTGAAAATCATGTACTCGAATTATTTGAAAATAAAATAGTACATTAAAAATCATTTCCGAAAATTCTCCCAACACAACACAAAAATCAACGACGATAACATTTTACAAAATGTTCAAGGTACTTTAAAACAACTCTTTCAATACCGTCGAGGTTTTATTGGAGAATCCTAGACCGGCTCGAAAATTTCAAACAATTTCCAAAGTTCATACGAAGCCGCCGATTTAATCGCAACGTCAAATTAGTTTCAAAATTTGATTTTCCACAACTTGCACAAACTTATGAAGGTTTCATAAAAGCATTTTCGAACACATGCACATCAGACATAATTTATCAATTTACTGAACAAAATCAATTATCACTTAGCGCAACGAAAAGTCATAACACACATTCATACAAAACAGTTGTCATTACTAGACAACACACATAGAATACAGTCACGGGTGATTGACTGCAAAGGTTAGGCCTAACGGCTAAAAGAAATGCGGTTCTCTAGCCTCTGTCCCGGCTAACTAACGCGCGCTACAACAATTATTTAGCGTGCGCTACCCATGTTGTATTAGCGCGTGATAACCTCGCACTTAGCGTGCGCTAGCTGCTCCAACTCAGCAACATGATCGCGAAAATATATACGACGCTACTAGAATCGATGGTCACAAATAAACAACAACACGTTCGAATCTCAAAGCCATTGATTTAACACTTCATGAGCAACCATCAAAAGACAATTGTTATTCAAAAACCGAAATCTCACCTCTTATTAAAGAGGGCTATCTCAATGTACACAAACCGAACGACTCAGCAATCACATCACCATTTTAACCATAAAACTGGGCACTACTGCCTAAACAACGAGAACACCATCACGTACTTCTTGACTAACAACCATGAAACCGAAAAGTTGAAAGCGAGAGTCACGTCTGGAGTACAATTTGTAGACCTCATTTGAGTTTGAAAGTTGTGTTTTGAAAACATACAATACAAAATGCAAATGAAATATCTGTAGTTCGAATTCTCCAAAAAAAATTTCGACCTTGAGGTCATCATACGAAAATCAAACTTTTTCCTCCCTTTGGAGGATGTTTTAAAACAAAATTTACGTGACTCCCCAAAAATATATTAATCTTTAAAATATCACATTAAGATTTTTTGTTTGCGTAACCACACCAAGGCTATTACTCTTGTAAAAACGACTTATACCAGGATGTGTGTATATATACATATACGCTGGCACCACTTTCATTCTAGCACCATACGTGGATCAAACAAGCATAGGCCACATACACTTAAACTTTACCCCAAAGTACTAAATCACACAACTAGCTTGTATGGCATAACATCTAGCAGGGAGACTTACATCCACAGGTCGCACGAAGATGATGGCTGCACCTTGATACTAATCACGGCCGACATCACAGACAACGCATCGCGACACGACTTAGGCAGACACAGTCTGACAGGACAAGACACGACAATACCCGACTGGACCTGACAGCCTAGGTTTCCGAAACCTAAAGCTCCGATACCATAAATGTAACACCCCCAGAATCAAACCGGGAACATTACACGCCGTAGACCCTCTCTGTGAGGATCCACCAGGCTAGACATCGAAACAACACAATACATTACATACCGACATGATAAAATACCAAATCAATAGACCAACTTGGTCTTTCATTACTAACATACAAGTCAAAAATACACATTTCTATCTCGACTCATACCCATGCAAGGGTAAAATACACTCACAAACAAAAAGTACGATAGTGGAAAAGACCATACACGAACTCTGACTAACTGCATCCAAAACTAGCCTTCATGTGATTAGTATCATTCACCTTCCATCATCCTTTGCGCCGATCCTGTGTTTTGCTTCCAAACATGCATGTACCTGGATGCAAAACAGACATCCACCCCCCGAATACTCGGGGTTTAGCAAAACTCCACTATTTTGCTAGTACAAGTATAAAGTGCAAGTACGAGCCATACACAACCCATTTCTAGATACAATGAAAGACTTCCCGAGATATTTTGTTTAATTAAAAATAGTTCAAGTGTAACACCCCAAACTAGGCGGATATTACAGTGTCGTGGACCCCCGACTGAGACCCACCAGGCGAGTGAAAATGAATGAAATACATAGGGTAAATGTAGTACCAAACCACATTACATCATTAATTACTCTGATGAGGAGTTTCATTATAACACACCCAAGAATATACCGAATACATGTATATTTTATATGAAGATAAAATACACAACACTGAACGAAATGGAGTATCCAAATGAAAATCTGCAGCGGAAAATAAATGACAACAATATGAATGACTGAAAGGATTGGGGCCCCCTACTAGTATCACTGAGACTCCTCGCCGTCAACGTTATATTCCTGTGCTTTTGCCTTGCCATGACCTGAAAACAAAATCCCCCAACGGGGTCAGTTACACAGAACAACAATCCTCAAGAGTTGAATAAACACAATCATATATATATGCTGTATAAACCACAAGTTCGATCAAAAATGAAACGGTTAGATTATAACCCAATCTTGTTGAAAACATACATAATCAAACATGCTGTATGAATCAACTAACAGTACGGCTCAAACGGTGGCGCCACACTACGCCCGGGATGGAAATGTGTCCGTGCACAAGCCACCATCGAGTATCGATCGAATACACATGTGGTCTTGTACCTAATCAGTCTCATGAAGCAATCGACTCGTGTGCACAGTCCAATGTGAGGCCAACAACCATCACACGACTTAAATGTGCCCGACATGAAAATCCTACACATACCAACCGGCACGCCAGTATGACCCGGAATGCCACGAGATAACAAAGTGACATCGAAATCAATAATGACTCACCGAGATGAGATAGTGAAATGAATGATAGCTCAATGAAATGATTGGAACTGTCGTTCCTCGTGACTGAAGTGATTAATTGACAATGACAAGTCTCGATACGGTTAATACAATATGAATGAATTATGATTATGAATGAACAACAACGAAAGGAATGAATATCCTTTTAACCGAGTAAGAATTAACTTACACAACACCGGTGACAATTATCCTTCCACGAACAACGTCCTAATTGAGATATCGGTCGCTCGAACAATCTTGAATAACACAATCACCAACAATCTGTTCAACATACAAATCAAACACGAATATAACAAACTCAAAACGTCGATACGACTAAACCAAGTTCATTGGGGCATTATATCGAACACTTTGTGGCCAAACTTCGATTGTTTACAACCAAACCTCAATAATACCAACATCAAATCCCCAAGAAGTGTTTCAAACCAACAAAACATCTTCAATACAATCAATAATCCAATATGAATATTCAAATTCGTGATTACAACAACGATTAATCGAAAACCCCCAAATCCAACTCAATATTCAAAGTGTTCTTGAATAATCCTTCAATAATCCATGAATAATCAAACATATACATAATCATGTGTATATCACTTCATACAACATGATCTTAACATCCAAAACATTATATCTCAAAACAAAATCGAAATCCAAGATGTTGAATACGTAGAACACGCGTTAGATCGACTATCCGGGCTTCACGATCGAAAGGAGATGAAGAAAATCAAACACTCAAGTGATAGATGGTGAAGATTCTCTCCCACAAACCCTCTCTCTCGGACCAAGGTGAAGAAGTGTTGAAAAATGAGTTGTTTCTCACAAAAAAAACGCAATTATAGTACAGACTGCACTGTCTGCCGCGGCCCGGCCGAAGTGTGCCGCAGCACAGGGCCAAAACTGCCCCCAGTGATCGACAGCATGCCGCGGCCCGGACGAATGTGCCGCGGCAGTGACTCGGGAGTGTGTCGCGGCCCTGTCGGCATGAGCAGCGGCCCCCGGTACAGACGGGTTGGCCAAAAATTGAAAAATGTGTGTGTGCCGCGGCTCGGCCAAGTGTGCTGCGGCAGTGACTCGGCAGTGTGCCGCCCTTCGGCGGAGTCGCGGCCAGTGCAGTGCTCGGCCAAAACTGGAAAATGTGAGTGACTTAGCTATTTCGACCATAACTCCCTCGTCCGGACTCCGATTGACTCATTGTTTGAACCATTTGAAAGCTAACTTTATGCTCTATAATATTGAAAAGATTAAGTATTTTTGGAGTTTCCAAAAATTAATGGTGATTTTACAAAGTCGAACTCATACGTGGAAAAGTCGCTTAAGAACACGGAACTCAACAGAACGACACCGAGATGAACTCGGATGACAAAAAGTGTAGAATTAATCATCCTCTGAATGACGAAACGGTAACAATAGAGTCGCTAAGATGGACTTCCGCCAAAAAAATAAAATTACCGGAAATCCAAATTGCGGATATTACATACTACCCTCCTTAAAAGAAGTTTCGTCCTGAAACTTAAAACAAGTAGGGAGAAGCAATATCCCGCTAGAAAAACTCAACGAGATACACAAGAACCGCAAATGTACCCAACAATAGCATGATTCGAACAAGAAGGAAATTTGAAATGGCAGGAACTCCAATATCAACATCGATTAATGAAGTAATTATAACGATCAAGATAATATTCTCATCTCGATTCTCAAGCAAGGTTGAAACAATGAACGATATCAATACACGACTCAACATTAGTCCGAATGGTGAACACGAATGAATTAACATGAATGGTGAATGATGATTAATGAATGAAAATCCACTGAGTGACAATTACTAAATGAAAAATGAGTGAATTTACAAGCGGGTATTACATCAAGTCTTGAAAGTAGAAACGAAACAAGTAAGCACTTTGAAAACACTTCCAAATCTCGGGAGTTTTGAAAATATTTGTGATTGAAAAGTTCTTAACTCCTCGAAAGCCACTTAGGGTCACAGCCCCAAAGTTCATTTTCCAAAATACAAATCCATTAACAAAACACGAGGTCCACGACCCAACCATTCCCATCCACAAAACACAGGGTCCATGACCCGATCATCCACTTCAGTTCACTTCCAAATACACATTACACATAATAAATTATTCTATGCCATTTTAGCCAAACACCAAGACTCGATGTATAATGTCTCTCGACCCCGAGCATCAATCATTGTGATACTCCAGACATATCACAATTAATCATTAGTACAAACACTCTGGCAATTCTCGCGACTCGATCCAACCGCCGGTCCCGCCGTCAAGCCACCAGGTCCCCGTGTGACCCCTTCGAGTCAATCCCCGAGTGAGAGAACCCGAGAACAATCCTACAACTCTCATCATTTCACATTTCCAAAACCAGAATCCTCAAGAGTCAATCACAATATATATAGTTGAGGTATTTTGCTAAAATGGCCAAATTATCTAACACATACGCACGACCCAGAGCTAATACAATCAACAAAGAAGCACACCATCTAAACAGCACCAAACGGCACAACCAATATCACACAAACTCACATATTCACGAACATCCGCATGACTCCAAGCATAATCTTAAGAAAAGGATTGAACTTTAAATTTACCGACGACATAATCACACATAATGGCATCACCCGAAGTAAGGCGATCCTATACTCGACACTGACATACATAGTCAATTAAGCACATTAATTCCCGAACACTAGAATCATCTTTTAAGAAAACCATGATTGTAAATATACCGATTCTTTTGAAAAATGGATGGAAACATTCATTTAGCACATATTGTTGATTACCAACCATTATATCCATAAAACACGTAATTTATGGGCAAGCTACTTGCCTCGATAATCAATACCGGGTACTCCGACGAACATGGCTCAACCGGGTAACCTCGAACAACTACAATTCTCCGGCAGGAACAACGGTAACACAACGATCGGGAAACGACGAATGGAAGAGTTCCGACTCGAGTTCTTCGCAAGGAACCTGACCCTAACATCATACCATCAATAAATTAACGATCGTATGAGCAAGAATGATCGTAGAACGCCCGAATCCTCTTTGTGACATTTTATCGAACACCTTTAAGGTGTCGATTAAGAATTCAACAAAACGACAGATTTTTGGCAATCCAACTGTGGAACAACAAGGGATTGGATATAATACAACTTAATAATCATCAATCCATCACTATTCTAAGTTATAACGAATCAAATGGACGAAATCAAACAAAATCCCTAATTTTCCCAAAACTAGGATTTTAGGAAAACTAACCTTGATTCGCTGGATTGAAGGATGTTATGGGATGATAAATCGATGATATAGGCTCAAGAACTTCATGGATTAATTGTTTAACATCATGCCTTCAAGTTCCCCAAGGCTCCATCCGCGTAAGAGAGAAAGAGAAATGGGAAAAATGAATGAAACTGGAATGCTCGACCATATTTATACTGGTGCAGCCTAGCGTGCGCTAATGGGCAGTCATGGTCGAGAATGTTCGGCCGGGTCCCACCACCATGTGCTGGACATGTGCGTTGTCGGCCTGTGCTTCAATCTAGAGACTTCCTGGACTAATCTGCTCGGCCAGGTAGCGTGCGCAGCCTTCCGGCCTTAGCGTGTGCGCGCGCGTGCGTTACCTGTTGTCCGCCCGAAGTCCAGAACCTCTCTGACCGTGCTGCCTTAGCCGACTAGCGCGCGCAGCCTTCCGGCCATAGCGTGCGCAGCCTTCCGGCCACAGTGTGCGCTGCCTTCCGGCAGTAGTGTGCGCTATGCCGGTTCCTGCCGCACCTGTCCGGCCAGTGACCGCACCCGTCTGGCCAGCGCCCGCACCCATCCAGCCAGTGCCCGTACACGTCCGGACAGTGCCCAGCCTCCATGACTCGACGACTTGATTTTCCGAAATCGCACGGAACGGACACGACAAAACGCTGGGGGACAACATCATCGATCCGAAATGAAAACAACGGATAACAAATCATCACATACGGTCATAAACACCAAAATCAGTTGTCGAGAAAATAATACCGGCACTCGACAACTGGGAAATATCCAAAAAAATCCAAAATAACTGGAACAAAAATCATGGGTATTACAATAACCTCCTCCGATCGACCGAATCAGGGTATGTTTTCCTAAAATCCTAGTTTTAAGACAATTGGATATTTTGCTTGATATCGTCCATTTAATCTGAATTAACCTAGAATAGTGATGGATTATTGATTATTAAGTTGTATTCTACCGATTTTCTCATTGTTCCATGGTTTGATTCGTCGTTTTGTTGAGTTCCTAGTCGACGCGTTGAAGATGTCCGGTAGAATGTCATAAAGGGGATTCGGGCATTCTACGATTATTCTTCCTCGTACGATCGTTGATTTATTGATGATATGATGTTAGGGTCAGGTTCCTTGCGAAGAACTCGAGTCGGAATTCTTCCGTTCGTCGTTTTCTTCAAGCTTCATGATCGATCGTGTTATTGTTGTTTCCGCCCGGAGAATTGTAGGTGTTCGAGGTTTCCCGATTGAGCCGTGTTCGTCGGAGTGTCTGGTATCGATTATCGAGGCAAGCATCTTGCCCATACATTACGTGTTTTGTGGATATAATGGTTGGTAATCGACGATATGTGCTAAATGAATGTTTATAACTATTTTTCAAAAGAATCGGTATATTTACAATCATGGTTTTTCTTAAAAGATGACTTGTGTGTTCCGTGAATTAATGTGAATTAATATGCTTAATTGAATATGTGTGTTAGTGTTGAGTATAGGATCGCCTTACTTTCGTGTGATGCCATTATGTGTGATTATGTTGTCGGTAAATTTTGAATTTTAATCCTTTGGTTAAGATGTGTGCGTGGAGACATGTGGTTATCGATAAATATGTGAGTTTATGTGATATTGGTTGTGCCGTTCGATGCTGTTGAGATAGTGTGCTTCCTTGTTGATGGTATTAGTTCTGGGTCGTGAGTATGTGTTGGATAATTTGGTCATTCTAGCAAAGTATCTCGACTATATATAATGTGATTGACCCTGGGGGTTATGGTTTGGAAATGTGAATTGACGAGAGTTGTGTAAGGTTGTTCTCGGGTACTCTCACTCGGGGTTGACTCGATGGGGTCACACGGGGACCTGGTGGCTTAGCGGCTGGACCGGGTCGCGAGGGTTACTTTCGAGTGGGTATTCTCACCTGGGGTTGCTCGACGGGGCGCACATGGACTTGGTGACTTGATGGTTGGACTGGTCGCAAGAATTTCCAGAGTGTTTTTACTGATGATTAGTTGTGATATGTCCAGAGTATCATAATGCTTTGTGCTCGGGGTCAAGAGTCATTATATATTGAGTATTGGTGTTGGCTAAAATGGCATAACAGTGATGTATTGTGTGTAATGTATCCTTGGAAGTGAATTAAAGTGGATGTTTGGGTCGTGGACCTCGTGTTTTCTGAACGGATTTGTATTTTAGAAAAATAAAACTTTGGGTTGTGACCCTAAGTTGCTTTCGATAAATTAAGAACTTTTCAATCACAAATGTTCTCAAAACTCCCGAGATCCTGAATCGATTTTTAAATGACCAATAGTTTCCTTTATATTTTGTCCTTTGGACTACTTTATCTAAATGAAATATCTCGGGAAGTCTTCCATTGTACTCTCGGAATGTGTTGTGTATGGCTTGTATTTGCACTTTATACTTGTATTAGCAAAACAGTGGAATTTTGCTAACCCCCAAGTATTCGGGGGGTGGATGTCTGTTCTGCATCCAGGTACATGCAGGTTTTGGGAGCAAAACGCAAGATCGGTGCGAAGGATGATGGAAAACGATCGATACTAATCACATGAAGGCCAGTTTTGGGTGCAGTCAGTCGGAGTTCGTTATATGGTCTTTTCCGCTGTTGTACTTTTTGGTTTGTGAGTGAATTTTACCCTTGCATGGATACGAGTCCAGACAGAGTTAATGTATATTAGAGTTGTTTGATAATGATGTAAGACCAAATCAGTTTATTGATTCTTCATTCTATCACGTCGGTATGTAATGTATTATGTTGTTTCGATGTCTAGCCTGATGGATTCTCACGGACAGGGTCTGTGACGTGTAATATCCCCGATTAGATTCTGGGGGTGTTACACATCTAAAGCAGTTAAAAAGACACCATTTGAGAAATGGACTGGTAAGAGACCAAACTTGTCTTTTCTAAAGATATGGGGTTGCCAAGCGTTCGTAAGGCGCCGAGTGTTTGACAAACTGGAAGTAAGATCTGAAAAATGTTTATTTCTGGGATATCCTAAGGAAACTAAAGGATATTACTTTTATAAGCCCATAGGGAACAAAGTGTTTGTTGCACGAAATGCTGTATTCTTAGAAAGGGAATTTATTTCTAAAAGAGACAGTGGGAGAAGAGTAATTCTCGAGGAAACTCGAGAACCACAAGAAGACATTGCTTCACCGATGGAAACTGAACAACCTCAAGAATCCGTTGAAGATCCAGTTCAAAGTACACAAGTCCCTCGCAGATCTGATAGGATGCAACATGAACCTGAGAGATATGGATATCTCGTAATAGAGGAGGATGATGCATCACTCATAGATGATGAGCGTAGTACCTATACAGAAGGTGCTTCAGGACCAGAGTCCGAGGAATGGCTAGAAGCCGTGAAGTCAGAGATGAAGCCCATGTATGACAATTAAGTTTGGAACTTGATAGATCCACCTGAGGGTGTTAAAACCCTTGGGTGTAAATGGGTCTACAAAAAGAAGAAAGACATGGATGATAATCCGCAAGCCTATAAAGTTAGACTAGACAGATTCATGGTGTTGACTATGCTGAGACTTTTTCGCCAGTAGTCATGCTTAAATCAATTAGATTTATTTTCTATTGTCGCATACTATGATTATGAAATATGGCAAATGGATGTCAAAACAGCATTCCTTAATGGAATCTTACTCGAGGATGTGTACATGACACAACCTGAGGGTGTTGTTCATCCAGAAAATTCTAAAAGGTTTGCAAGCTTCAAATATCCATTTATGGGTTGAAGCAGGCTTCTCGGACTTCGTTTTGATGAAACTGTCAAAGAATTTAGGTTCATTCAAAATGAAGATGAACTATGTGTGTACAAGAAGGTTAGTGGGAGCATAGTTTTTTCTTATTCTTATATGTAGATGACATATTACTCATTGAAAATGACATACCCACCTTGCAGACAGTCAAGACTTGGTTGGGAAGTTGTTTCTCAATGAAAGACTTAGGAGAAGCTGCTTACATTCTTAGAATAAAAATCTATAGAGATAGATCAAAGAGAATGATTGTTCTGAGTTAAAGTAGCTTGTACTCGACCAGATGTATCATTTGCTCTTAGCATGACAAGTCGATACCAATCAAATCCAGGTGAAAGTCACTGAACAGTAGTGAAAATCATCCTAAAGTACTTGAGAAGTACTAAGGATGCGTTCCTAATTTATGGTGTTGTGGGAAACGAGCTGGCTGTAAATGGTTATGCTGATGTAAGTTTCAAAATCGATAGAGACGATTTAAGACCGCATATGGTTTTGTTTTTTGTTTAAAATAGGAGATGCTATGAGTTGGAAATGTTCCAAGTAAGCACGTTCATAGATTCTATAACTCAAGGTGAGTACCTGGTAGCATCTGATGCAGCCAAGGAGAATATGTGGAACCTTTTAGGTCCAATAAGTCTTTACTGCGACTATAATGGTGATATTGCGCGAGCTAAAGAGTCAAGGACCGATTAGAGATCCAAACATATACTCAGAAAATATCACCTTGTCAGAGAAATCGTCAGACGAGGAGATATTACAATATGCAAAGTAGCAACGGAAGAGAATGTTGCAAATCCACTTACCAAGCCTCTCTCACAAGGATAGCATGTTGAGCATGATAGATCGATATGACTAAAAGTCATGAATGAATGGTACTAGTACAAGTGGGAGATTGTTGGTAATAGTGCCATAGGACATTCGATGTGCCTAGATTTGTAATTTTCAAATTTAATAAAGTTATTTGATATCATTTATTTCTTGCTGATTATTATAATGTGTGCATGTTTTAATATTATAATAATCGAATAATAGTTATTCACGAATAATAAGATTATTCAAATGTCCCTGGTCCAATCACGTTGAGTATAGACTCAAGTTATTGATATATCAGTATAAGTTTGATTGATAATCATCGAATGATTATGCGTATGGTATGGATCAATTTTATGGGTATTGGTTGGAGAACCAATATTGGATGGACCCGCATTGAGATCACTGCATGAAAGTATCATAAGTGAATCTAAATATAACAGTATGTCAATAAATCCTTGAACCTGAGATTATCATAGAGTCCAACATGATAACTGCTATGCCTTGACATAATCCAACGTCATCTGAAACATGGTGATCATGAAGGTTGGCAATCGGGATTAGTGGGAGTCATGTAGAGGGCAATGAATAATCAAGATGGGAGTTTGGCCCTCTCTTTCGGGGGAGAGATATCTGCTGGGCCCCTCGATAAGTAGGACTGAAGGAAATGCATGGCCATGCTCAAAGGAAGAGTAATTTGATTCAATCAGTCTACTTAAGATCGAGAAAGCATTTGAACATAATATATATGACAATATCCATGACTTAGTTCAAATATGATATCGCGCGACAAAGGGATTTGACACATTAAATGGTTTAATGGACTGTATACTTATATTATTGGGGCAGTCATAATATCTTGCTAGAGACCGCTTATGATTTATTATTTAATATGGTATTAAATAATTACCAACATAATATAAGCCTTTTGGGTCACACATACGACAAATAAAGACAAGAAATAATAATTAATAGATATAATATTGGATATTATATTTATTAAGGAAATTAAATAATGAGTAATATATAATATAGAATATTATACATTATGTTATTTAATTATATCAACTGAAAGATAAATATAATATTAGATATTATATGTATTGTATTATTTAATAAGTTGAGGGCCAACTATGCAAATACTAGAGTTTGACTCTAATATAAATAGAGGGTCAAGGACAAGGAGTTGTCATAAGAAAAATTGCACAACCCTAGTTTTGCAAGAGCCAAAAATCGCCCCCCTTCTCCAACAGATAGGCCGAACAGTATTCACTCCCGAGATTCGGTTAGGCCATCTCCGTCCTCTTCCCTTAGTTTATTTTGATGAACAGTACAAATCTTTCTAGCAAGGAATTAATTTTTGTACTGTTTATCAACATTATTCGTAAGGATCTAGCAATTCGGCTTGTACCAGTTGTTCGTGTGTGATCACCAAAAGAGGAAGAGTATTTAATCAGCTTCTAGTCCGGGTTCAGATCCGTTCTTCGAAATAAGGTAATTCGACGAACCATTAATAAATCAATTAAATTACTGCTTGTAGATCCTCGTCAGGGTTTTTCGTTATTTTATTTCGCTGCATTTTCTCATATTTATTGTATTAGATACACGAAGAACCCAACACTTTTGTCATATTATGTACGACCCTATCGATCGAGATATGATTGTTAGGTTGTTCTTCGGCCTTGTCGGGTGATGTATATTGATCGAGTTCGATGATGTACCTTGTCGGTCGAGAATGTAATCTAAAAAGGGATCTACGCTGGCTGTTTGAAATTAAACTGGTAAATCCTCATGAGAGGATTTACGGAGATGTAATATGCCTTGAATATTTCAGGGGTGTTACACAGTTGAATCTCAAAGGAGCATAGTCTCGGAACTGCTCAATGACACGGCTAGCCTCTGAACGTGTGGGTGCATTGTTGGCTCGCACGAAGTCTTGCAGTGTAGTGATGAGTGTCTGTACCAAATTTTCATTCCAAGTGCATTTGTTTCTACCGTCATCTTTCAAAAATAGATTCGAATCCATTTATGATCCTCCAAGTTGAACCATTTGTAATTGAGTCGAATAAATAGTAGTACATGGAAGGGTAGGTCAAATTAGAAGGTAGGATTATAAAGAAAAGTAAGGAAATATCTAATAATATTTATTAATGATGAATTGTAACATCCCCAACCCATTCGGGAATATTAAAGCGCCGCAGACCCTATTTAAAAAGATCTACTAGGCTAGATAACAAAAAAAGACATCACATCTCATGTCAGCATGGCTAAATACTGAATCAGTAGACCGATTTAGTCTTTCATCGATAACATACAACTTAAACTTCATGTACATCTCTATTACGAAACTGGTACCCGCACAGGGGTCAAAATACAACAACACTCCCATAAGACGGGAGAACATTACAGCGGAAAGAATAATACAATTCGACCAACAAATCCTAATACTGGCCCTCATGTGATTAGTATCATTTATCTTTCATCATCCTTTGTACCGATCTCGTGTTATGCTCCTCAAAAACCTGCATGTACCTGAATGCGATAACATGCATCTACGCTCGATCACTCGAGGGTTAGCAAACTAGAATTTTGCTAGTGCAAGTATAAAGTGAAATTACGAGCCATAAATGTCATATTCAAAGAATAATAATTTGGATAATCATCGACTCAAAACACAGCGAAAGATTACCCGAGATGTTTCATTTGAACAAGATAATCCAAAACCTTGAAAGGCAGTAATTAAACAAGTAAACAACTTGTAAAGCGTTTTAAAGATCTTGGGAGTTTTCAGAAGAATACATTTAGGATTTAAGAATCCTCGTCTTTTCAAAAATCACTTTAGGGTCACAACCCAAAGATTTGTTTTTCCCAAAATAATAATCGACAATAAATTATGGGGTCCACAACCCAAACATCCATATCAATCATACGCCCAAAGGTTATTCTCGCTCCATGCTAACAAGCATGAACCTTGGAGCTTCTTCGTGCATACCCAGTTGGATAAACTAATGGTAAGCAAACTGAATATCCGTACCTCATGATTAAATGTGGACTCGCACTATAATCTACGATCCCTCAGAGGACTCGAAGTCCCATCCCTGAGTGGTTAACCCAAAAGTGTTCAATGGGTCTCACTATAAGTAACGACCCCTCAAAGGGCTCGAAGTCCATCCCTGAGTGAACCACAAATCACCAGGACAACCATCAAGCAAACAACTCAAATATTAAAATTCCACGACGGGCATATGATACACTCATAGTTACCCTGGCATCGTACTAGCAAGCACGAACCTCGGAGTCTCGCAACGACATACCTGGTTTGGATAACCCATGACGAGTATGTAACATGTCCAAAAAAATACGCCCATAAATTATCCTGACATCGTGCTAACAAGCACAAACCTTGGAGTCTCCTCGAGACATACCCCGTTTGGATAATCATATGGTAAAACTCGATCCGTACTAACAAGGACGGATCCCGTAGGTCTCAACGGACCCTACCCGGTAGAACATCACTTACAAACGATCACGTACCACGAAGGGATATACTTATCGAACAATACCGAATAATATTGCCTCCTTACAAAGGGGTCAATAAACATTACAAACACAACATTTGGGCGCTCATCAAACGAATACACATTCGAGCATACAACTCTTAACAAGGGAAGAGGGATTTTATCATCACATAGCACGAAGGAAATATATTCCAATTCGCAACCACAATACACATATCCGTAGAACTCATTTATTCGCAAAGCACTCGAGCGTTTTGAAAGAAAGCCGTTGATGGGACTATATCAATCCTCTTGAAAGTTCGTTATGAGTACTCCAAGTAAACACAAATAGACGATTATCAATTATTACATCTACGAAACACGAAATGTATGGGCAAGATACTTGCCTCGATAATCGATACCGAAAACTCTGACGAAAACAGCACGATCGGAAAACTTCGAACACCTATAAATTCCACAAGACACAACAAAAACACAATCATGATGAGGATTAAGACCAATAACAACAGAAATCGCCTCAATCCAACAAAGGAAAACTCATATGAATATTTAATCGAATATTAAATGTTCACGGTTCCTCAAGAACACTAAAATCATCAATCGGGTCGAACGAATCGAAGATATGGATATACAATCCATAGAACATGTTTAACAACATCATTTAACAACAATCTATTCATCAAAATCGGATTGAATACGAAATCAAGAACAAATCTCCAAAAAGTCAACTCTAGGGAAATCAAGAAAAGTACCTCGATCTGATGAAGAACAGTAGATTAGATGATGTTATAATCACCTAGAACTCTCCAAAACACCTTGGATGGGCAAAAATAGACCAAGATCATCAACCCTAGGGGTTTTTTTCTCAAACCCGCAGAAGAGAGGAGAAAGAACTGAGAAATGAGAAAAATAATCTGCTGTCCAGTTTATATACTGGACAGTTTAGCATGCGCTAATCACCCCAGATTAGCGTGCGCTATCGGATCAACGTCTTCCCAAAAATCACAGTTAGCATGCGCTAATCACGAATGTTAGCGTGCGCTAACGAGTACCAATTTCAGTCCAGCAGCTTCTGGACTGCCCCAGAACTACCAGTTAGCGTGCGCTACTCTCACCGTAGCATGCGCCAACTGCTGCACCTTAGCGCACGCTATAGAGCTGCATTGCGTGCGCTGCCAAACTCCCTAGTCGAATGCAGTAGCTTTTGGACTGTCTCAGCCTATCCAGCTAGCATGCGCTACATGCCACAATAACATGCGCTATCCCCAAGTATTAGCGCGCGCTACACTACTACAATTAGCGTGCACTATGCCTACTACAAAGGCAGCAGGAGAGTTCCGGAAATTCAACACAACACGGTACATCATTCTGTACACAACATAGGGAAAATTTCCAAATAATCATCAATGGAACAAAATAACCGGTACAACCGACAAATAATTTAAGTAACCGGAAACGAAAATCTCGATTATTACATTCTACCCTCCTTAAAAAAAAGTTTCGTCCCAGAAACTTAAAACATGAAAACAAGGCAACAACTGAAAGATAACATCTCTCAAGGATTTCAAAGAGTCGATCCTGATATCGGTGTTGAAGTTCGGGTCTCAGAAGACTCGGCAATCAACTCGCAAAACTGATTATGTGCCCCTCGAGCCCACACTTGTAACACGTTACTGGCGGGGAAGGACAATGTGCACGAACATGACCTGGCACATTACAGTTGAAACATCTCGTGGCCTTACCAAGAGTCGACGCTGATGACTTAGAACACTCGGTTCCACTCGTCGAGCGATGGAGATTCACGGCAGAAAGACCACGGTGTTGTAGTTAGAAACTCCAACTCCTAAACTGATAGGAAAATCATCAACCGTCTTCTGCTTCTTCAACTCGGGCATATGCGCAGTGGATGATGAGGCTAGTTCGTAGACTAATGCTCGATTCTGATATTCTCTCAACGTAGTACAAGTGAATCCCGCCATATACTGGAGAATCTCCGGCTTCATCCGCATGTCAAAGTGATGGATCGTATCTTCATCTTTCCTCATTTGATCCCGCACATAGCTGAGTTGTTTGCTATAATCGATGATAGCTTGAGACACCGGTACATCTAGTGGTTTAGCTAAATAAAAATCACGAATTCTCTGCTCTCTGATCGGTTCCGGACAAAACTCGGTTTCCATTAATTCATGGAATTTCCTCCACGTGACAACACGATACCGAGGCTTAACAGCATCCCACCAGTTAGCTGCATCTCTGTCAAGAAAATACTGAGCGATTGGTAATCTCCGCTCTTCGCGAAAATCAACCGCCTCGAATATCTTTCCTAACTGGAAAAGCCAACCATCCCATCCTAGTGCATCTTCGGCACCAGAAAAATGAGGGCTATTCATACAAACCACTTCTCGAAGCCATTGGTTTGCGCCGATGTTCTGGGTCACATCCGTGTTACGTTGAACCGCCTGGGTCAACTGAGTCATCTCTGTCGCTACTTGTTGCAATATAGTAGCAACACCAATGTCAATGCCATTTCCGGCAATATTCTCTTGGTCCCGCATCTGATCTACATGAACATTTGTACCGTGGTCACGACCACGACCTATTCCCCTCGGCATACTGAGCAGATACCCATTCAATACGATGAAACACAACATTGCCAAAACATTATATCAAAGTGCTAACTCAGCATAACATATCAACATAAGGCAACAAATAGCAACACGATAAATATATCCACTCCGGATAATTGCATGAATACAAAGGTTATAGTTGTAACAAGTAAAACTTACGGTCGTAACTCACGGATCACATGACCGTATCAACAGAAAATTAACGATCATTATCGTTACAATCACGGCCATAATATACCACACATGGTAGCCCATCATTGTTAACCTTCCTTTAAAAACTCCATGAGGTATCCGTTTACATAATATGATTTGAAAATTTTGAATTTGTATATTTATTTAAAATAAAAATCTGAAAGTACTTTTGGTACCTCGGGCTGTTTTATCAATACCAGAACCACAGTTCATAACCGTTTGTCTTCAAAACCTTTTCAAAACCATAACTCGAAACAAAAAGTTTCCTCGAAATTGACATCATCAAGATGACCATGTCATCACTTATCATCATCCCAAATAACAACACAAAAGGTAACCACGTGTTACCACACAACATCATAGCATTCAGGTATACAACCATAATTCTCCAACGAGAATGGTAACATGACAATAAATCAAACCACTCGGCCTTACAAGCAATTGCTTTAGTTTAATCTCTAGTCTCTTACTCTTAAGTGATAATTCCACATTACGTACAGAGAGCATCTTAACGTGTGCTAAGTAACTCAATTCAGTCCACACTTCATCCCAGGTAAAATCGATTCTTTTATGAACATACTCAAGCTCATAAAATCCTTTAGAAAGTCGTTTTAAACCTTCATGCAGCGGTCGTAATTAAAATAATCAAACTTGAAACCATGTGCCAAATCGACAAACGAGATTACAATTTAATCAAATACGATTCGTGAACACCAAGTTCAAACATATGTCAAAACCATCCATATGAGTTCCTCATGAACTCTATCGTCGATACAACCTCGGGATCACACTAAAGTTCACAGTTTTTTTTCACGCTGCATTGCACCACTCGGTGTCCAACCATCAATACATTCAACTCAATACACAAATGGCGGACCATGAAAATCAAACATGGATTCCATTTCACAACACCATGCAAAAGAAATTATGCACCGCAATTATCACACATAAATGAAATCACGGAACATCGATACCTCGCATAAAAGAGGAGACTTATGTCCACAGGCTACACAGAGATGACGGTCGCGCACGATACTAATCTCGCCCGACAATACATACGACATGTTGTGACCACGCACAACTCAACTTATCACCCGACAACTCGAATGACACGACATCATATTACTCGACAAACCATGACTTGACTTGACCCGACAGCCTAGGTTTCCGCAACCTGGCTCTGATACCATAACTGTAACACCCCCAGATCATATAGGAATATTACATGCCGTAGACCCTCTCCACGAGGACCTACCAGGCTAAACAACACAGAAACACCAAAACTTGACCGACCGAAGACAATTACTACAATAATACAGACCATTAAGGTCAATTACAATACAACCACACGAACCAATGAGGTCATACGACCAGTGCAAATGAGACAAAATACAACCCTCTACAATAAATACCCACGTCGGGGTAAAGATACACGACAACGGCAGTCTAACTATAACTTGGTCAACACAACATAACCCGACCAAACTCTCAACTCTTGATTAGTATCGTAGCTCGTCACTTCCTGCACCAATCCTATGACTGCTCCTTCGAACCAGCAAATACCTGGACGCAAAACAGACATCTACCCCCCGATTACTCGGGGGTTAGTAAAACTCCATTGTTTTACTAGTGCAAGTATAATAGCATACGAAATATATCAATTAGAAGGCAATCACCAATCAAATAACACAATCAGTTGTCAAAATATTCCCGAGAGGTTTTATTAATCAGAAAACAAGTGATGGAGTTTTAAGAATTAAAACTCGGCATCTCAGTATTTTTTTGAGCATAATTTCTTTTGGACCTCGAGTCCCAATTTATAAAAGCTTTTTCGAAAATCATCAAGGCCTCATCCCGGTTCTTATTTCAAAACACATTACTGACATATCATCATGTGTCCAGGATTTCAATATCAAAATATTATCCACACAATCACTATTTGTACTCGTCAAGTAACGAACTCCGTAGGTCACGACGAACCGTACTAGGTTCCACACCTTCACTGTTCGTACACATCATGTACCGAACTCCAGAGGTACCACAGATCGAACTTGGAACACACAAACTGTTCGTAGACCTCATGTACCAAACCCCAGAGGTCCCACGGACCGTACCTGGACCACACACACTGTTCGTACATCTCATGTACCGAACTCCAGAGGTGCCACGGACCGTACCTGGACCACACACACTGTTTGTACACCTCATGTACCGAACCCCATAGCCACGGACCATACCTGGACCACACACTGTTTGTACACCTCATGTACCGAACTCTAGAGGTCTCACGGACTGTACCTGGACCATACACACTCACATTTCCCAACAACACTCACATTTCCCAACACATACCAAACAACGCAACACGTCACCACGAACAACACACCTTAAAACAAACATGTTCGAATATCCAATCATACACCAAAATTACATGTCCAAATGTGTAGTCAATCCAACACAATAATTATAATCATCACCATACCTCAAACCCAAGCAATCCAGCCCAACACGAATCACGCAACTAACATGACCAACACAACTTCACAAGGTTAAACAAGCAAGAATGTCATTAATACCAACAAACATTCTAATAATCAAGTCGCACGAATCATATCCACGAACATAAACCAAATCATCATAAATACAATATAGAAACTCATTCACAAGACACAATTCGTATAAATAATATACTTGCCTCAATAACCGATACCGAACACTCCTAAGAACACGGTTCAACCGGGAAACCTCAGACCCCGAAGAAGACAACGAACGGAAGGGTTACGACTCGAGTTCTACACAAGGATTTCGTTCCTAAGACATATCATCAGTAAATCAATTATCGTACGAGGAATAATAGTCACATAACGCCCGAATCCCCCCTAATACCTTTTATCGGACACCTTTAAGGCGTCGACTAAGAATTTAACAAATCGACGAATCCTAGACAATCCAACCATGGAACAACAAGGGAATGATAGAATACATCTTAATAATCATCGATCCACCACAAATCTAAGTTATTACGGGCTAATTGGAGAAGATCAAGTAAAATCCCTAATTTTCCGAAACTTAAGGTTTTAGGAAAACTTACCCTGATTCGCTTGATCAAAGGATGTTTTGGAATGATTAATCGATGATATGAACTCTAGAACTTCGTGGATTCATTGTTTAACAACATGCCTTCGACTCCTCCAAAACTCCAGCCGCGGACAGAAAAGAAAGGAAATGAAAAACGAGTGAAAATATGATTGCTCAGTCATATTTATAGATATGCGCATTAGTGTGCGCTACGGGTTCCGAATAGCATATGCTAACGGGCATTCTCGGCCGAGAACCTTCGGCCAGGGCCCACATTGACTTAACCTGTCGACCTGTCCTGCCGTCCAGAACCTTCCTGTTCGACCGCGATAGTGCGCGCTGCGCGGACACTTGCATGCGCTAGCCGACCTGTCCAGAACTCTCTGGACTACACTGCTCAGCCAGGTAACGTGCGCTGGTCGGCCGATAGCATGCGCTACACCTTCCGATTAGCGCGCGCTACGACCGACAGTAGCATGCGCTACCTGCCGATCCTTCCCGAGTCCAGAACCTCAGAAACATATACGCGGCCCGGTAACGTGCGGTGGCGGCCGATAAGCGTGCGCTATACTGCCGATTAGCTCGCGCGCCTTAAACGGTAGGTGCGCTATGCGGTACACCATAAGCATCTGCCCGATTACACGACCACCTTGCGGTTCACCGCGCAAGCCGGTGTCTAACCGCTATGACTCGGCAACTCGATTTCTGAAAACGCACGAAACGAACTCGACAAAACGCTCACCGACAACACCAAAGATCCTAAATGAAAACATCATGCAACAAATAATTATATGAGACCATATAAACACAAAATCAATGATAAGGAAAAATAATACCGACACTCGGCAATCGAGAAATATCAGACAAATCCAAAATATTCGGAACGAAAATCTCGGGTATTACAACTAAATTCATATTTGGAATATTTTTTGTGTTAAGGGAAATTAATTAAACGAGAATATTATTTTTGGCCGGATTACTTCGAATGAATTGAAATGACGATTATTAGTATTAATTGGATTATTACCGTTGAAATTGAATAGATTAATTTAATATTGATTAGATTAATATATTAATTGATTATTTAATTTTAATGCCACTTAATATTAATTGGATTAATATTGTAGAAATTGAATAGATTAATTTCATAGATTAATTGGATTAATATATTAAATTAATTATTTAATTTCATTACCGTTACATGTTGTGTGGAATCCATATGTGATGTTGATATATCTCGTGGGCTTAGTTTTGATTTGTTCGATTCGATTAGGTTGTAAAAGCCGTTTTGAGCCTATTTATTTTTACTAGAAAAATTTGTATAGGATGCATTTTTTCAATAACGTAATTATTTATTTAGCTATGACGAAGACCGAAGACAACCGACCGGGAAGACGGAGAATCGAAGACTTTTTTATTTTCTTTATTGGGTCATTCGCTTGGCCCAATACTTAAGAAAAAGTCCATGAGCTATATGTTGGTAGTAACTAGGTTGCTATTTACTGTTTTTCATTTTGAATGATTGACAAACACAAACGCACTTGTAAATGAATTAATGTGCAAAGTGTAATATTAATCGCGAAATTTTACAGACAATCAAACAAAACTAAGTTTGAAAAAGGTTACGAGGTTTCCTACCCTCCATCAAACTCGTAGAAAATTGATACCCGAGCCGGTGTGCTATGTTTCCGAGTTATCGGGGTAGTACATTTGGTAGGGGTTGAAAAATTCTTGAGTGCATTAGATGCCTTCGGTTTGGGATAAATTTCGCCCCTAGAAACCTGATAGGTTGCCGGGCGAGATTCAGTAGTCAGACTGATAGACGTTGATGGTCAACAGATTAGATAGTCTGGATTGCCAAGAAACATGACAGGTTGAGGGCATGAAGACTAGGGGTAAAATAAGATCAAATCATTTGTTGGACGGGTTGGTGTTGGATACCACTTTACAGAAACTAATAGGCAAGAAACCTGACAGGTTGCGTCTGTTAAATTTTGTAAAGAACTCGATCATCACTAAGAAGTCGATCTAACCATGACTTCCGGGTTATAACATGGGAGCGTGTAATTTCGATAAAATAATTGGGAGTCGAGACAAGAATTATACAAGCCCTTAAATTCTATACTCGGTCATAATAAAACAAGTCACTAATTCAATCTTGTCTAAATCAATGCAGAGAAACAAAACTACACCTCTCTAAAAATGGCAAAGAACCCACTTGCAATGCTACTTGAAAAGAATATCTTAATTGGATCCAACTTTGTTCACTGGTTGCGGAATCTAATGATTGCACTCAGCATGGAGTCTCTTGGATACGTCTTAGAGGTGGACATTCCACCGACTTTAGTCCGGACTAGGGGTAATCAGGATGAAATTGACGTCCATGAAAAATGGGTCAAGGATGATGTGCTTGTCCGTGGTTTTATGATGGGCTCAATGACTAATGAGCTGCAGAGAGCGCATGAGAAAATGACTTCTGCTAGGCAGATTCTAGCACACTTGACCGAGCTTTATGAAGAACATAGTAGGACTGCTAGATATGAGATATCGAAGCAGTTATTCAGTGCTAGGATGAAGGAAGGGGAGAAAGTGGGAGACCACATCCTCAAGATGATCTCTATGATTGAGAGGCTCGAGGTGCTCAACTTTCATATGGATTTATTCCTTCAAATTGATCTCATCCTTCAATCTCTATCTGACTCCTTCATGTAGTTTGTAATGAATTTCAACTGTAATGAGATTTCATGCACATTAGCTGGGCCAATGAATAAACTGGTGACGACACAGTCTAACATGAAGACTAAACCGAGGGAGGCTGCTCTTGTGATTTCTTCTAGGCCTTGTGTAAAACCCCGAGATATTCGGAATAATTACAGCGCCGTAAACCCTTTAAGTAAGGATTTACCAGGCTAATTAAAAGAAATGTAAACATAATTCAACAGTACCACTGAAATTCAAAATACAGAACCGGTTCAACTGATCCAGGGAGTTAATTTATACAACCATATCGAAAATAACATTATTAAAACACACGTACTCGAGTACTAAAGTGAACCAAGAAGACAAATCACCATAACAATAAACATCAACCACATCACTGAGCCATCTCATCGTCATGTCGGTACTGTGGTTGCCTCCCCGCTCCTCGGCTACCTGAACATCAAAACAATGTCCATCCCCGAAGGGGTTAGCAAAATGATGCTAGTACAAGTATCACAATACAAGTTTCATCAATGCATTATAAAACATACAAAACGGACTTCCGTCATCGGAATCCAACGATGTGAATCCTCACGATTCCATCAATACAATACAGGGTAATCCAACGATCCAGCGCCCTCGGTATAGATCCCCATGATGATCCCGTCGGGCCAACGCGTGGTGGAAAACTCGTCCAACGATCCAGCGCCCTCAGCATAGATCCCCATGATGATCCTGTCGGACCAACGCATGGTGGACATTCGATCCAGCGCCATCAGCATAGATCCTCATGATCCCCTCGGATCATTTACAACACAAACAATACCATTATGCATACACATATGCAAATCAACACGTTCATCGACATAAATATCATGACAACTCACAGAATATAATCTCATATTCAACAACACGAATAAATCGTACCCACGATCAACAATACAATATCAATAAGCTTAAAATACGATACTTGCCTCAAAGATGGCAAGAACAAATCACTCCAACGATCTCAACACATTCGAAGGCCGTCTCCTTCGATCAATGTAGCAAGCTCAAACCTTAACAAAAGAAATAATATAGAATTTATCTTATGTCGTACGAATATCTAACAACCCGGTCTACGGCCGAAAGCTCTAAAAATGCAATCTGCCTGAACTACTTAGCGTACGCTACGTACTCTACGTAACGTGTGCTAAGCCTGCCCGTTAGCGTACGTAAACGATGAAGTCTAGCGTACGCTAGCTTATGTACGGCGATCCTCTCGATCAGCCCGACTACTTTGATGACATAACGTCGTTACGTACCAAGCGTAGCGTCGTTACTCATTCCCGATAGTACACGTTAATATATACATCTTAGCGTCGCTACACATGCATGGCGATTTACTATTGGGCAGAGAACTGATCTAATGGTGATGAAACTCATGAAATCTTCAGTGATAAAACATGTCATCTCCGTGCATACTATGTTCATACGGTTTGTGAAAGATCTTTACGTATTAAGCGACTTCAAGGTACAAGGATACGTATAACCATCACAACATCTTAATTCATCTTGATTTTCAAGAAAATATCTCAAGTTCAATCCATTCCAAATCCTAAACATATGATTCCATTATGTAAAGACCTAAGAACTTGCTAATCTCCTTGAACTGGCCAATATCGGTTAGAAGATACATGAATATGCTTAGGAGTCCAAACACTAAAAAGGTTCAACGGTTTATACGATGAAGAAGTACCGAAGCATCGAAAATATCCTTCTAACAACATGATGTTCGACTACATACGAATTTTAACTGACTAGAAAATCCCAAATCATGATCAAAACATCCTTCAGAATACTACTAATATTGGGGAAGAATCACCTACCTCAAAGTAGCGAAGAACACGAAGGAACTTTGAAGAAATCCAACACCGAGAGCTTGAACACCAATCTCCAATGATCTACAATCTTCAACTCGGGCTAGGACGATGATATGAAGGGTTTAGGAAGAAGAGAGTGACTCTCTAAGTCCAAGAATTCGGATGTGGGAAGTGAAAAGTCTGAAAATATGAAAAAGGATGCTGTCCTATATATAGAAAATGGTTATTAGCGCGTGCTAGTCCATATTCATAGCGTGCGCTAACGGCTATACGAAACTTACTAACTTCACTGTACTCAGCATTTAGCGTGCGCTACCGCGTTGACTTGGATTTTTCCCGAAAGCCGTCCAGGTTCATCCCGACATAATCCGACCAAGATCCCCGGCCTGATCTCACCTACCAACACGTCTCAATCATGCTGACTACATATAGCGCGCGCTAAGGTTCATATATAGCATGCGCTACTAAACCCAGATTAGCGTACGCTACGCCTAGTCGATAGCGTGCGCTACAAGTGAATAATCACAATATTGAACACAATCATGCAATCATGCGCTCAACAACACCGGATCATGAAATACGGAGAATAATAGTCAGATCAAAATACAACAATTACAATATCACAAGGTTCAATTACACATCAGAAATCTCAGGTATTACATCCTCTCTCCCTAAAAAGAAGTTTCGTCCCAAAACTTAAGATGAAAACAACTCCGGATATCTAGCCTTCATACTGTCCTCCGTTTCCCAAGTGGCCTCTTCAGCTCCATGCCATGACCATTGCACTTTAACCAAGTGTATTGGTTTATTCCTCAATTGTTTGATCCGACTCTCAAGTATCTTGATTGGTCTCTCTTCGAAGGTGCCGTCATTAGCTATCTCGATCTCATCGAACTCAATGATATGACTGGGATCCGGTACATACTTCCGCAATTGGGATACGTGAAACACATTGTGAACGTGACTCAGCAATGGCGGTAAGGCCAACCTGTATGCTAAATCCCCAACTCTCTCGAGGATCTCAAATGGCCCGATATATCTCGGACTTAGCTTACCTTTCCTCCCAAAACGGAAAATTCCTCATGTAGGAGACACCTTCAATAGTACGTGGTCCCCAATCTCGAACTCTAGCGGGCGACGACGCATATCAGCATAAGACACGCCGACTGCAGGCGATCAGCAGTCTTTCCCGAATCAAAGCTATCTTCTCTTGAGTCGGAACTATCAATTCCGGTTCCGTCCCGATCAAGTCCGAAGAATCATCCCAGCACAGGGGTGATCGAAACCTTCTCCCATACAAAGCTTCAAATGGTGCCATCTTAATAGTAGCATGCCAACTATTGTTGTAGGTGAATTCAATCAATGGCAAGTGAACTTCCCAATCAGTTGACCAATCCAAAGCACAAGCTCTTAGCATGTCTTCTACTATTTGTATAGTCCTTTCGGACTGACCGTCCGTCTGAGGTTGATAAGCCGTGCTAAAGTTCAGCTCGGTCCCCAAAGCCCTGTGAACTGCCTTCCAAAAGTGCGACACGAAGCGACCATCCCGATCTGAAATAATGGTCTTCGGTGTCCCATGTAATCTGACTATCTCTGCAATAAATACTCGCGCCAATCTCTTGGGTCCCCAAGTATCTTTAATTCCTAGGAAATGAGCCGACTTGGTTAGTCGATTAACTACAACCTAAATCATGTTCATTCCTGTCTTGGTCCTTGGCATACTGGTGATGAAATCCATCGAGATATCCTCCCACTTCCATTCGGGAATCGGAAGCAGTTTTAACATTCCGGCAGGTCGCTGATGTTCAATCTTAACCTGCTGACAAGTCAAACACTTCGAAACGTACTCTGCTACGTCCTCCTTCATATTTCCCCACCAGAAGTTTTGTTTTAGATCCTTATACATCTTACTGCTGCTTGGGTGAATAGAATAGGGAGCGCTGTGAGCTTCCTTCAAAATTGTCCGTCTCAAATCATCATCATTGGGAACGCATAGTCGCCTTTGAAATCTCAGAACTCCATCATCTTGTATCACGAATCTTGGGGCTTTTCCTTTCTTTAATTCGTCACATAACCGAAGGATCAGAGAATCGTTCAACTGCTTAGATTTGATTTCCTCGACTAGGGACGAAATCAGTTCCATCACATATAGTTGCCCTTGGATTTCTGGTGACCATACTTCAATCCCTTCGCGGATCAGTTCTCGTTGAATGCTGGTTTGGGACGTAAGTGCTTCCAACACTCGAAGAGAAATAGGTTTACGGCTCAATGCATCGGCTACTACGTTTGCTTTACCCGAATGATAGACAATTTCTAAGTCGTAATCCTTGATCAATTCCAGCCACCTTCTCTGCCTCATGTTTAATTCTTTCTGACTGAAAATGTACTTGAGGCTCTTATGGTCTGTAAAGATCTGACAATGAGTGCCGTATAAATAATGTCGCCAAATTTTCAAGGCAAAGACCACAACTGCTAACTCCAGATCATGAGTCGGGTAATTAACTTCGTACGGTTTTAATTGCCGAGAAGCATAGGCAATCACCTTATCCTTTTGCATCAACACACATCCCAGACCCTGATTTGAAGCGTCGTTGTATACCATGAATCCATCAGTTCCATCTGGTAATGCCAATATAGGTGCTGTCGTCAGTCTCTTATTAAGTTCATCAAAACCAACCTGACATTTCTCATCCCACGTGAACTTTTGAGTTTTCTGTAACAGCTGAGTGAGTGGATGAGCAATTTTGGAAAATCCCTCTACAAAGTGGCGATAATATCCAGCAAGTCCTAAGAAGCTTCGGACTTCTTTCATGTTATTAGGAGCTTCCCATTCCAAGATTGCTTCGACTTTCTTCGGGTCCACCTGAACTCCGTCAGCTGATATCACATGCCCAAGGAAGGTTACTTCCCTAAGCTAGAACTCGCATTTGGAAAGCTTCGCATAAAGCTGTTCATTTCTCAAGATGCTCAAAACCACACGCAAATGCTCGGCATGCTCCTCTGTGTCTTTCGAATAGATCAAGATGTCATCAATGAAAACGACCACAAACTTGTCTAGGTATTCTAAGAATACCCGATTCATCAATTGCATAAATACCGCAGGAGCATTGGTAAGTCCCAATGGCATCACCACGAATTCATAGTGCCCGTACCGGGATCTGAAAGCAGATTTCGGTACATCCGATTCCTTAATTCTCAACTGATGATATCCTGATCGCAAGTCAATCTTCGAGAATACCCTTGCCCCTTGCAGTTGATCAAACAAGTCGTCGATCCGAGTTATAGGATACTTGTTCTTGATCGTCACCTTGTTTAGCTCCCTGTAATCAATACATAATCGGAGGGATCGATCTTTCTTTCGGACAAAGAGAACGGGTGCTCCCCAAGGAGAAACGCTAGGTTGAATGTAACCCTTGTGCAATAATTCCTCCAGTTGCTTCTTTAGTTCATACATCTCGGTTGGCGCCATGCGGTATGGTGCTCTGGAAATAGGAACGACGCCAGGCTCTAATTCGATAGTGAACTCCACTTCTCTCTGCGGAGGTAACCCAGGTAGTTCGTCAGGGAAAACATCTGAAAATTCATTCACAACTGGAATAGATGAGAGTTCTACTCCTTCTTCTTTATTCATGGCATAGCACCAAATTCCATGACATCCCTGCTTCAGTAATTTCATTGCTTTCATCGCTTTGATCAATTTTCCCGAGCTTCCCGGTCTCCATCCTCTGAATAAGTGTTCAGACCCATCATCAGCAATGATAGAAATGACCCTCTTTCGGTAATTCAGAATAGCTCCATAACGGTTGAGCCAATCGTCTCCGAGAATTAAATCGTCATCGTAGATATCAACTCCAATAAGATTCGATGGCCAATCTCTCCCTCTTATAGACACTGGAAAATCTCTAGTTTCTACGGTTTCCATAATTTTCTCTCCGCTCGGCAATCCCACAACATAAGGTTCACAATCATACAAGCACGAGATCTTCAAACGATTAACACAGTTCAAAGATATAAAAGAATGTGTAGCTCCTGAATCAAATAAGACACTAACTGGTTGCAAAAGGATCTAAATCATACCTGATGCAACAGCCGTGTTCTGATCGTCTGACTTCTTCATCTCGTAAATACGCGGAGGAACGGACCCCACGCTAGATGCTTCTCTTTTCCCAATATTCTGCTGCTGGAAACTACTTTGCTGCGTCTGGTTTACACTAGTGTCCTTCGGAACCGGTGCAGGAGTGCGAGTACCAAAAGATCGAGTCGCATTTCCACAAAATGTTGCGCGATGCCCTTCCTGTCCACACTCGAAACAGGTCACAGCAGGTGCGAAACAGTCACATCGAACATGCCCCGCTTTGCCACAGTTATAACATTTCTTTCCTGCATCTGAAATGGTCAGTGCTGCCCAGAACTTCTCTCCACCTCGAGAAGGATGCGGAGGCCTCTTGGATGAATGAAATGAGGACTGGCCCCTGCGGGGCCCACTACTCTTATTCTCCGTGAAGTTGCCAGCCACTTTCTGCTTCTTTGCTTCCGTTGATTTCTCTACTGCCGCCGCTTTCATATCATAGGCCAGCGCCTTGTCCTGATACTGTCGCAGGGTGGTACATTCAAATCCAGACATATATTGCTGAATCTCCGGCTTCATCCGTATGTCAAAATGGAAAATCCTCTCCGCCTCGGTCCTGACCAAGTGGTGCACATAAGTCAACTAGTGATTAAAAGCCTTAATCACGTCGGTCACAGATGCCTCTGAATTTTGTGGTGATAAAAACTCCCGGACTCGTGCCTCTCTAACTGGGCGAGGACAATACTGTGCTTCCATCATTAATTTGAACTCCGTCCAGTCAGCCTTATGCTCCTCAGGTCGAATGGCCTCCCACCAGTCGAAAGCCTCCCCAGTCAGAAGATATTGGGCGATCGGAACTTTTCTGTCGTTGGGACAGTTAATCCCTGCAAATATCTTCTCTAACTCCTTCAGCCAATGATCCCAAGAAAGCGTCTCAGCAGAACCGTCAAATTTCGGAGGGTGCAATTTGACCACCTCAGTAAGCCATTTGTCCCCCCGATTTTCCTCGTTATGCTGCTGTCCTATCGCCGTCTGCATGCGATCAACAACCTGAGCAAACTGGTTTATCTGAGAAACCACCTGTTGAAGTACTCCCGGCACGTTAGGATCTGCATCATTATTTGCTGATCCCTGTTGTCCTCCAGAATGGGAATCTGCTCGACTAGCGGTTATTTCTGGGGTAGACACCGAATCTTCCTGTCTCGCATTTCCGCGTCCGCGTCCACGACCGCGTCCGTGTCCACGACCTCCCCTCAACATACTGTAAACACAAATACTCAAGATCTAGGGCAACTTTTCTAAAAGAAAGTCCGTCAATATTCACAAAAAGGAATTAAATAAAATGGTAGTAACTGAGATTAGGAGACTTACAACCACGGTCCACATGACGATGCTGGCTCAGCAGTGATGTTACAAATGACCCGTAAATAACGTAAAGAGACCCAACTAAAACCCGACTGCCAAGATATACATGAATCTTAGCTCCGATACCATATTCTGTAACACTCCGAGATATTCGGAATAATTACAGCGCCGTAAACCCTTTAAGTAAGGATTTACAAGGCTAGTTAAAAGAAATGTAAACATAATTCAACAGTACCACTGAAATTCAAAATACAGAACCGGTTCAACTGATCCAGTGAGTTAATTTATACAACCATATCGAAAATAACATTATTAAAACACACGTACTCGAGTACTAAAGTGAACCAAGAAGACAAATCACCATAACAATAAACATCAACCACATCACTGAGCCATCTCATCGTCATGTCGGTATTGTGGTTGCCTCCCCGCTCCTCGGCTACCTGAACATCAAAACAATGTCCACCCCCGAAGGGGTTAGCAAAACGATGATAGTACAAGTATCACATTACAAGTTTCATCAATGCATTATAAAACATATAAAACGGACTTCCGTCATCAGAATCCAACGATGTGAATCCTCACGATTCCATCAATACAATACAGGGTAATCCAACGATCCAGCGCCCTCGGTATAGATCCCCATGATGATCCCGTCGGACCAACGCATGGTGAAAAACCCGTGCAACGATCCAGTGCCCTCAGCATAGATCCCCATGATGATCCCGTCGGACCAACGCATGGTGGACATTCGATCCAGCGCCCTCAGCATAGATCCTCATGATCCCTCGGATCATTTACAACACAAACAATACCATTATGCATACACATATGCAAATCAACAAGTTCATCGACGTAAATATCATGACAACTCACAGAATATAATCTCATATTCAACAACACGAATAAATCGTACCCACGATCAACAATACAATATCAATAAGCTTAAAATACGATACTTGCCTCAAAGATGGCAAGAACAAATCACTCCAACGATCTCAACACACTCGAAGGCCGTCTCCTTCGATCAACGTAGCAAGCTCAAACCTTAACAAAAGAAATAATATAGAAATTATCTTATGTCGTATGAATGTCTAACAACCCAGTCTACGGCCAAAAGCTCTAAAAATGCAATCTGCCTGAACTACTTAGCGTACGCTACATACTCTACGTAACGTGCGCTAAGCCTGCCTGTTAGCATACGTAAACGACGAAGTCTAGCGTACGCTAGCTTATGTACCGGCAGTCCTATCTGATCAGCCGACTGACTCGCCTGATGACATAATGTACGTTACGTCCCAAACGTAGCATACGTTACTCATTCCCGATAGCGCACGTTAATATATACATCTTAGCGTGCGCTACCTGTGCATGGCAGTTTACTATTGGGCAGAGAACTGATCTAATGGTGATGAAACTCATGAAATCTTCAGTGATAAAACATGTCATCTCCGTGCATACTATGTTCATACGGTTTGTGAAAGATCTTTACGTATTAAGCGACTTCAAGGTACAAGGATACGTATAACCATCACAACATCTTAATTCATCTTGATTTTCAAGAAAATATCTCAAGTTCAATCCATTCCAAATCCTAAACATATGATTCCATTATGTAAAGACCTAAGAACTTGCTAATCTCCTTGAACTGGCCAATATCGGTTAGAAGATACATGAATATGCTTAGGAGTCCAAACACTAAAAAGGTTCAACGGTTTATACGATGAAGAAGTACCGAAGCATCGAAAATATCCTTCTAACAACATGATGTTCGACTACGTACTAATTTTAACTGACTAGAAAATCCCAAATCATGATCAAAACATCCTTCAGAATACTACTAATATTGGTGAAGAATCACCTACCTCAAAGTAGCGAAGAACACGAAGGAACTTTGAAGAAATCCAACACCGAGAGCTTGAACACAATCTCCAATGATCTAAAATCTTAAACTCGGGCTAGGACGATGATATGAAGGGTTTAGGATGAAGAGAGTGACTCTCTAAGTCCAAGAATTCGGATGTGGGAAGTGAAAAGTCTGAAAATATGAAAAGGGATGCTGCCCTATATATAGAAAATGGTTATTAGTGCGCGCTAGTCCATATTCATAGTGTGCGCTAATGGCTATACGAAACTTACTGACTTCACTGTACTCAGCATTTAGCATGCGCTATCCTCATATGAGTAGCGTGCACTACCGCGTTGACTTAGCTTTTTCCCGAAAGTCGTCCAGGCTTATCCCGACATAATCCGACCAAGATCCCCAGCCTGATCTCACCTACCAACACGTCTCAATCCTGCTGACTACGTATAGCACGCGCTAAGGTTCATATATAGCGTGCGCTACTAAACCCAGATTAGCGTATGCTACGCCTAGTCGATAGCGTGCGCTACAAGTGAAAAATCACAATATTGAATACAATCATGCAATCATGCGCTCAACAACACCGGATCATGAAATACGGAGAATAATACTCAGATCAAAATACAACAATTACAATATCACAAGGTTCAATTACACATCAGAAATATCGGGTATTACATCGGAGGTCCAAGAACAAGAAGAAAAAGACCTACGAGTAGTATAAACCCAAGAAAGGGGTGCAGAAAGGAAAGGGCAAGGCCCTAAAGGTTCAAAAGGTAGGCGGTCCAAAACCTACGGACAAATGTCTTAAATACGGTGAGTTGGGCCACTGGCATACGACTTGTCCCAAGATAAATGGCGCATCAGGTACGGAACTTTTTGTTTTTGAAACCAATTGTTCCGCTACTGTATATTCTGCTTCATGTATTTTGGATTCAGGTGCTACTTCTCATATTTATACTATGAATCAGGATCTGGAATGAAGTAGGCAGCTTGAAGATGGAGAAGTGATGATCACTGTCGGAAGCAGATAAAGAGTCGAGACAACCGATATTGGATCACTCCTACTGGGTTTGGAATCCGGTTTTATCTTGACGTTAGATGAAGTACTAGTTTTGCTAAATTCATGGATTTAAAGCCTTAAAACAGACTGGATGTCATCTCAACGAGTACTTCGGATTTGAAATCCAGTACTTTGGATTTCAAAATCAACTTGCTAAACTCATGGATTTGAAGCCTTAAATTCATGGAACTCAGAGATAAAGTGATGAATCCGGTTTGAAATCTGAAGCCTTTACTAAATTCATGGAATTTAAGGCCCTCGTTGAAAAACATACTGGATGTCATATCAAGGCACTTCGGTCAAACCAAGGTGGCGAGTATATGAGCACCAAGTTTGATGAGTTCCTTAAGGAACATGGAATAGTTTCACAATTCACGCCGCCAAGAACCCCACAATTAAATGGTGTTTCAGAAAGGAGAAATCGGACTTTGTTGAACATGGTCCACTCCATGTTAAATTAGACTGATTTACCAATTTACCTGTGGGGTACGACTTACTTACCGCTGCCTATATCCTAAATAGATGTCTTTCTAAATCCATTCCTATCACTCTGCATGAGATGTGGAAGGGTAAGAAACCAAGTCTTAATCATATAAGGAATTGGGGATGTCCAGCCTATGTCAAGAAGGCTAAAGTGGACAAACTGGAAGCGAGGTCCGTCAAGGGACATTTCATAGGATACCCAGAGGATTCAATGGGTTATCTATTCTACATGCCTGAAGACCATAGGGTCGTTGTGGCATTACAAGCGCACTTCCTTGAGGATGAATTCATTCCGGAAGGTGTCTCGGGTAGAAATCTCTCTTTGGAATAGCACAAAGAAAGTCCTGAGGTGACATCTGATCAGGGATCACGAACCGAACCTATTGAAACATAACCTCCACTTCAAAGGTATGATAGGGTGTCTCACTTACCTGAGAGGTATGGCTATACACATATCGAGGAACTAGGTCTCCACGACGTACCTGATAGCCGTAAGGACGACCCTGTCACCTATGACCAAGCGGTAGTGGATGTGGACTCCGATAAATGGCAAAAAGATATGGAAGCTGAGATAGACTCGATGCATGCCAATCAGGTCTAGACTCTAGTAGATCTACCAATTGACATGAAGTCTATTGGAAGTAAATGTATCTATAAGAGAAAGACTGGTGGGGATAGCAAGGTTGACGCCTATAAGGCCAGGCTTGTGGCAAAGGGTTACACTCAAAGGGAAGGGATCGATTATCATGATACCTTCTCGCCCGTAGCTATGATCAAGTCGATTCGCATGATGCTTGCCCTTGCTGCCCATTATGATTATGAAATATGGAAAATGGACGTCAAAGTGGCTTTTCTAAATGGATACCTCAAGGAGGAAATCTGCATGGAACAGCCTAAAGGTTTTGTGTCCAAAGCTAATATTCATAAGGTGTGTGTAAGCTGCAACGGGCCACTTATGGACTGAAGCAAGCTTCTTGGAGTTGGAACCTTCGATTTGACGAAGCAGTCAAGGACCTTGATTTCGTGCGAAACGAGGAGGATCCATGTGTTTATAATAAGGTTAGTGGGAGCAACATTACGTTCTTAGTACTATATTTAGATGATATTCTACTTATAAGAAATAACATTGCAATGCTCAGCACTGTGAATGCTTGGCTTTCTAAAACATTCTCCATGAAAGACTTCGGAGAAGCTTCGTATATTCTAGGGATCCGTATTTACAGAGATAGACTGTGAAGAATGATAGGACTTTCCCAAGCACTCTATATAGATAAAATCCTGAGAAGATTCAATATGGATGAATCTAAAAGAGGGTTCCTTCCCATGCGACATGGAATGCATCTCACCCAGAAAATGTGTCCTCAAAGTGAAAAATATAAGAGAGAGATGAGTAAGGTACCCTATGCCTTGGCAGTGGGTGGCCTCATGTACGCTATGTTGTGTACGAGACCGAACTTAGCCTACGCTGTGAGTATGGTAAGTCGATTTCAAACAAACCCGGGAAGGGAACAGTGGACTGCTGTCAAGAACATTCTTAAATACTTAAGAAGAACTAGAGATATGGTTCTTACTTACGGTGGTGGAGAAGTGAAGATGATTGGATTCACTGATTTTGATTTTCAAGGAGACAAGGACGACTCTAAGTCAACATCTGGGTATTTGTTTACTCTCAATTGAGGAGCAGTATCTTAGAGAAGCTCCAAGCAAAGCACTACCGCAGATTCCACCTGCCAAGCAGAGTACCAAGATACCTCAGAGGCTAGCAATGAAGCATTTTGGATGCAAAAGTTTGTGCAAGAACTTCAAGTGGTGCCTGATGCGTATCTGTCTATATCACTATTCTATGATAATGATGGAGCTGTCGCCCAAGCCAAGGATCCAAGGGATCACCACAATACTAAGCATATAGAGAGAAAGTATCACATCATTCGAGAGATGGTTGAAAAAAGATATGTTTCGTTGCAAATAGTAGACTCATAAGACAATGTCTCTGACCCGCTGTTAAGCCGTTATCTCAGGCTGTCTTGGAAAGACATATGAAGAACATGGGTATTGGATACCATGATGTATGGCATTGAGTGCAAGTGGCAGATTGTTAGGAATATGTCCTCGAATGCCACTCAAGGGAATGATAGAGAATGGGCATTGTACTTGTAATTATGGAATTATCAATAAAAGGCAATATGATTCATTCACTGTTTATTGTATTTCAAATGCATTCTTGATTTAGTAAATATTGAAGTGAAGTCCATGTAAATAAAAGCAAATATTCCACTCTTATTATCGAATAAGAGAAAATGCACTGGAAGTGTTTAAAGTCTATTTACATAAACCGTTCGCGAGTCGATAAACTTAATTGGGCATTAAGTTTTGAGTAAGACTTGTATAACTGATGCTAAGGCGTGTGCATGTCTTGATAGAATAGTTATAAGTATATTGGTGGGACCATTATACTCGAACTCGACTCATACTTGATTCAGTCACACGGTATTCACTCTTGGAGAGTCGATGATGAATCGAAAGGTCGTGATAGTGTACGTGGACCTTTGACTTGAGGGTTCAGTAAAAGATGTGCCTGTGACGTTTAGTTTGTCATTATAATAGTTAGAATCATTTGCTTAATCGCTGAGTCAACCTCGAAATGCGGACTATACGGGCAGGTAGCAGTCTTTATTGTACGCCAAGAAAGGATTCTATCTCCTGTTAGTGAGCAGGCGAATGTCCTATACGGTTAATGGCAAATAAGATCATAAGTCTTTGGCCAAAGCATTCTGATCTAGTAATATTAGATACACTAGTAATGAGTCAGTCTTGATTTACATTAAAACATGTATAGACTCTAGTCAACAGTCGGGTTTGACTTTACCGTGACCCGAAGACTTGACCGGGACATCTCATGAAGGGTCTATACGTATATGGTATTCACGACATAATGGTTCTGGAATGATCCCTTCATTCGTTCTCAGTCGGGGTTTACAGTGGGGCCCGCTAGGCTGCCCGCACTCATTGGTTCCTCCTAATGTCGGCTGAGACGGACCTACAGAGTCGCGCATCAAGATCGTTGACGGATAAATGTGAATTTATTATCTCTCTATTAATTATTAGATATTGGATATCTAATTATGATTTATTGGATAAATCATACAGCGGTCTTATGAATTGAAACTAACTTACTGGGTAATTAATTTAAATCATAAATTATATTTCTTAGAGAAATATATTTTGTATTTGATGTAATTAATTAATTGGATTAATTAATTAAGTATAAATACATTGGAAATAAAACAGAGTATATTTAATGGATTTATTTGACGAACGTCCGGTACACGAGCCGAGTGACTCGGCCTGTTTCTTGGATAGTTCCTCCTAGCTGCCCACCCCCTCTCACCCCTCACATGCGATTGTTTTATATTGCATGTGGTGATGACTTTGTGTATCATGATTTGATTTGTGAAGATTCTTCTTCATTTTTGTAATTATCTCATTTGTGAGATGAGTATAATTAAAACATATCATAACCACATCTTTTACACTCTTGCAAAGTAGACCATTCGGCCATGAGGAGAAAAGAGAGGTGAGAGAATTTTTTTTTTCTTTTGTGTTCTTCATCTTAGAGGTGTGAATCAAGTAAGAAAAAAAAATAGAGAGAAAAAAGTTTTATGAGTTTCCCTAGCCGTGTTCTTGGATAATGGAGCCTCGTTGATTTTTTCGATCAAGTTCCGACGTATGTGAAGTAGAGACATCGTGCATTCGGTGTTTGGGACGAAACAATTTCGTGCTCGTGCTCGGGTTCGTGAACATCATCAACCTACGAAGATATTATCAAAGGCTTCAAGGGTATGGGACCTTAATCCTTTTATCTTCATTATTTCTTTTTGTATGTACGTTACTTGATCGATCCTGTTTGAAATTCTTTATTTTTTCCGCTGCGTATTCGATTTTGTTTTCGGAATCCCAACATCTGCGCCGTGTAATATTCCCAGATAGTTTATGGGGCTGTTACAGAAAGCATATTTTATCTTTGAAAATATGTTCCTCGAGTAAGTCGAACTCAGCACTGTATATCTTTTAAAAATGTGCAAGTGGAGCAGAGAAAGTGATGGAGTGTGTTGAGTGTAGTCTTTTTATCTACAAACAATGTCAAGCCCTGATTTCATGTCTTGATACATGTAACCAACAATGTGTTTCCACCGCAAAGACTCTTCCCTAATTATGCTTTCTAAATCATGTTGTTTGTAAATTACTATGAAGCGTTTCCTAACATCAAGGCTAATATTCCTGTTATGTATTTCTACCTTGGATTCTATATTCTTCCTACGGGATTGGTTTTCCTTTATAATGGTGCTTTATTAGGTTATTCATGAAAATCTACCCCCCTTCTTATTGAATGTATGTTCCCTCTTTCTTCCCTGCTCTTAACTTCCACCCTGGGTCACGCCCTGGTTTTGCCGTCCTTAGTAATAAGGGCCATGACAGAGTGATATCAGAGTAGTTCATTCGCTCTGGTTCTATGTTCTCCCAAATAAAGTTTAATTTGATTCTCTAAACTGATATAAGAATCAATTGTCAACTCAGCATCCCGTCACGTCATGCTCAACCAAAAAGAAAGGTAAATGATTTAGAATTCATTATTCAAACGTTATTTTTGCCATGATAAATGTATCTCTTTATGAGCTTTCATGAGATGTTAATTATGACGATGCATGGGACGATATATATGACGAATTGTGTAATGTACAAATTTCTTTGTTGGAGACGCATGGATTGTTATTGATGAAGAAGCATGAAGGAAGAGAACATAGGAACTTCCTTAGGGTCTTCTGTTTCGTGAACTAGAACTTAAGTGCGTTTAGTATTTCAGTATTTACACGAATGTAAATTACGAACGATGATGGTGTAACGACGAGGACCAATCATGTGACATTTCGAAATGAATATCACTTGCGTATGAGTGATGCGAGCATAGTCGTCTTCTATCGGGTTGTTCATTTTCATCGGACCCAAATAATTTTTTAACATATCCCATTAGTGGGTATTGTTATGTCTTGTGTGTTTCTCATAATCTTGAGTTCGAGCGTCGACAGCTTTGGAAGAGATTTATAATTTTGAGAACCCTTTAGTAGAGTTGTTCCATTTTGTTGAGGTGCTAATGTATTACACCATGTAACTCCCTATGGACCTTGCGTATACTGAAATTCACTAGATGAGCTTTCCCGGAGATGCCAGCCACACCTTTACCCAGCCAGATGGTTCTTACTGCACCACCTCCTTCTCATGCTGGGTTAGATCTTGAGGTAGAGACCTCAGGGCCTCACCATAAGGACATGATAATCGAGCCGTTTATTCTCAAGAGGACGTCTTTGTTAGGAGTATGCCCTTGAATGCCACTCAGAGGTTGTTGAGTGAGGGCATTGTACTTGTAATTATGTAAACCATTTATATAAGGCAAATGAATGTTTCTTTATTTACTGGTAGTTACTGGCATTCCTAACTCGTAAATAAACACATAGAAACTAGTCCGTGTATTTGAGAGCAAAACGTTCCACTCCTTATTGGATAAGGGGGTCGGCACTGGAAAGGTTATAGCTCAAATACTTAATCGTTCGCAAGTCGATGAAACTTGGTAGGCGTTAAGTTTATGTGAAGACTTGTATGACGTGTTCTTTGACATGGAGAGTGCCTGTCGAACGCTAATGGTTAGTGGGAGCACACGTTATAGGTATGCTAATTGGATTAGTATACTCGAACCGACTCACCCTCGATTCGTCACATGGATTTCACTCTGGGACAGTCAATGACGGAATCGAAAGGTTGTGATAGGTATTCTTGAACCTTCGACTTGAGGATTTAGTAGGGATGTTCTTGTGACGTCAAGATTTTCATTAGAGTAGTTCGACCCTGTAAACCGGAAGGTGGGGGTCAACCTCGACGTGCATCTTGACGGGCAAGTAGCAGGTCCTACTGAATACCAAGATAGAATTCTTTCTCCCGTTAGTGAGCGGGTTATATGTCCTATGCGATTATTGGCAGATGAGATCATAAATCTTTGGCTAAAGCATTGGAGATAGTTGTATTAGATACACGACATCTCGATGATCTCGATTTGCATTAACGCATGCATAGCGTCAAGTACAGATAGGGTTTGACTGACCGTGACACTATAACTTGATCGGGACATTTGAAAGAAGGGTTTATACGTATACTGGTATTCACGACAGAATGGTTCTTGAGTGATCCCAATCATTCGTTCTCAGTTGGGGTACAGTGTAGGCCGCCAGGCTGGCTAGGTGGTGCTACTACTCTTTGGTTCCTCCCATTCTTTCGAGACGGACCTCGAAGTCGCGCAATAGGATTGACGACGGAATGATTCAAGCTAATTCTCTCATTATGAATATTAGATATTGGATATCTAATTTTGGAACATTGGATGTTTAAATCGATTTATTGGATAAATTGATTTACGGCCTAATGAATTAAATAAATTACTGGGTGATTAATTTAATTCATGTATATAATTATTTCTTGGAGAAATTAATTATATTATTTTGTATTTGATATGTTTAATTAATTGGATTAATTAATCGATATAAATACATCGATACAGAATCGGAGTTTATCTGTTTAGACCCTCGGGAGTCCGAAACGAACCGAACTCGTCCGATTTCTAGCATGGGCCGCCCCCCACATTCCACCCACCTTCCTTTTAGACTTATGTCTCCATTCTTTAATGTATTATTATTGTGGAGGTGGGGTTAGATTCCCACATGCATGAGTTGTTAAAGGTAGTGGGGAGTTGAATAAATAAAGGAGGATGACTATCACTTACATAAACAAGCTTCCATACGTGAAAGTGAAATAGAGAGAGAGAAAGAGAAAAACCTTTTTCTCAATTATCTTCATCATCTTCTTCATATCATCTTAATTGTTCTTGGAGAAAATTGAGAGATTCATTGAGAGTAAGTGAGTTATACACTTGGAGTGTTGTAATCACAAATATATAGCTTCATCACTTAGCTCTTGTAACACCCCCAAATCCTATTGGGTTATCACAGTGCCGTAGACCCCACGCCAGGAGATCCACCAGGCGAACATGACTAAAACACATTAAATTAAACAACAAGGGAAAATCATAGTCCCTACCATGATATCCGACACAATATTCCGAGAAGGAATTTCAACGACAACGATGGGCCTACATGGCCAAGAGTAAAAATACAACATCCACGAGCATCTGCTCGTGTAATACAAAATGACAAAGACTGACAACTGAAGAACACTCCAACCGACTGATCAACATGAACGACTCGGACTAGTATCGCTCGAATGCCTCGTCGCCATCATCATGCCCCTGTGTCTCAACTCTCTCCTCGCAAGCACCTAAAACATGAAAATATGTTCCGCCCCCACGGGGTCAGTCATCCATATAATGAACATCAAATACATGTATAACATGATATGCATCCAAAGGCAGAATGAAACGGTAAAATGATGATAATAATACGAGATGCTCACAAACCAAGGTATGAACCGAGCATTCGTGAAATACTATGCCCACGGCAAACTATTAATACATGTTCGACAGGTTAGAACATAAGTGCCCAACGGCGAATCATAATCACAGAATACCACAATGAATTACACGACATGAACCAAACCAGAACAGGATTAAATATGAATCACAATGCCCGGAGGCTCCAATGAAATTAACAAGACAATCACAAGGCCTAAAAACCACTCACCGAAAGCGTCAAATATCACAATCACATGAAGCCGAAAATGACCCAGTTATTGATTAGGGCGAAGCCACGGATTGATAGCCGTATAACAATTAGCGACGAAGCCACGGAATGAAAGCCGTATCACAATTAGGGACTAAGCCACGGCATGAAAGACATATCACAATTAGGGCCGAATCCACGTCATGAAAGACGTATCACATTTAGTGATGGTATCTTTGTCTTGAGTCGGCCACACCATCCTCGACAGTCCCAACTCAACACCTCGATTGCCTTAGAACGGCTAACCGATGACAATGATGCAGCGGATGATTCCATGAATGCTTGAGCGCTTCGATTTCCTTATAATGGCTAATCGATATGAACGATATGATGAATGATTGAATACCTCGATTGCCTTAGAACGGTCAATCGATACAATAATATAGTGAATGATTGAACATTTCGATTTGCCTGTGAACGGCAATTCGATAACAATGATATGAAGGATGCCTCGGTACCTTTAATCGGTTACCGACGACGAAGGTGAGAAATGAATAAGCCAATGCCTTTAATCGGCGTGTACAGTTTTAATGACAATCCAAAAAGGAATAACAATAAATATTTGGCAAAATTGCCGAAAGGTATCGTATCGAACGATCTCTTAATATCAATGAATTCATGAAGAGGCTAAGTCTCGGAATGATACAACACATTTATACACATACATGATAACATTAATCTCATTGACCAGTACAAGTATAAAACTTGCCTCAAACCGAAGGCGAGAAGGTACTTCCACGATCAACGTCCTTAATGAAATTATCGGCCGCTCGAACAACCTTGAACAACATAAATACCAACAATTCTCTTAATACACGAATCAAGCATGATCACAACCAACTCAAAAGTCGATACAACAATACCCGAAACTCATTGGGGCATTAAAACAAACGCGTTGTAAACAATCTCCAATTGTTTACACCCAAAACTCAATTACATCCGAAACCAACTTCCAATGAATGATTCAATCCCATAAAACCCCATGAATACTATCGCAATCCAAAATGAATATCCGAAAACGTGATTATAACGACAATTAATCGAAAACCCCAATTTCAACTCGATATTCAAAGTGTTCTTGAATAATCCCTCAATAATCCAATGAATCCTTATATAAACTCATAATCATATACATGTCCCTTCATATAACATGATTATAACGTCCAAAACATCATATCTCAACATAGAATCGAAATCCAAGGTGTTGAAGAATATTACCTTTGAAGATCCAAGTACTTTAATCCGAAGAACACGCGTTAAATTGATTATCCGGGCTTCACGATCGAAAGGAGATGAAGAAAATCAAACACCCAAATGATTTGTGAAGGAAAAACCTTCCCTCAAGCTTTCTCTCTCGGTTGAAGGTGATGAAAAGGGAGAAAAATGGCTGAAATCTTGAAAAAACGAATATAAAGGAGTTGGCCCTCGGACACGGCCGTGCCGATCGGCGCGGTCGTGTCGCATACCGGCCGACAGGGACTCGAGCGTGTCTGCCCGGACACGTCGCAGCGCGAGGGCCTTCCGATAGTGACCCGTCCGGCGACTTCGGCATGACTCGGCCGTGTCACGCAACACGGTCGGGCGTGTCAGCGATCGCTTAACCGGAAGAGTTTGACTCGGCCGTGCGACGACACGGTCGGGTCTGGCGGAACTGCCGGCATTTTCCGGACGAGTACGGCACGGTCCGTGTCGGACGACACGGCCGAGTTCGTTCGGCAGTGATCGGCCAATAACTGAAAAGTGAGCGGTTGAGCTAAAACGACTATAACTCTCTCGTCAGGACTCCGATTGACTCACCGTTTGAACCATTGGAAAGCTAACTCGATGCTCTATAATATTGAAAAGATTTAGAATTTTTGGAGTTACCAAAAATTAATGGTGATCTAACAAAGTCGAACTCAAATGAGGAAAGTTGAAACAATGAACAATAACGATACACAACTCGAAGTTTTTCCGAACGGTGAACACGGTGAATGAACATGATTGATGAATGATTATAATCGAGTGAAAATACACTGAGTGACAATCAGTGAATGAAATTACTGAATGATAATGACTGAGTTACAACCGGGTATTACATACACCCCCCCCCCCCCCCTTAAAAGGAGTTTCGTCCTCGAAACTCAGGGTAAACAACTCGGGATATGAACTATCCATCAAGATCTGAAAACAATAATGCACATCTAGTCCTCGGGACCAAATCAATCGCACGCCCAAGTCCCCAAGACTTGACGTCTCGAATCTCAGTGAATGATTTCCCAAATTATCAAAAAAAATCTTGAGCACAACGCCGAAGGGGTGAACTCCCAACAGTTAACCCAAATCTCAAGATTCTCAAATATGATCATAATAAAATAGATCAAGAATAAATGATCCACAGTCACAATACATTACTACGGATTGAGTTACACAGTCATCCAAAAACAAGGTTACATCTCAAATGTAGTCAACATCGTTATCCTTCCATGTCATCGATCTCCTCTATCTCAACGATTTAAGGTATATCCGCAGATGAACTCGCCGCTAAATATGATCTCGGAAGGTCACGAGAATGAAAGTGACTAAAATGAATGATGAATGATAAATGGCTACAAATCCGACAAGGATTTGGAATGACTCACCAAGGTGAAATAATAACGTCATGAGTGATAGCTCTCTGAAGTGATTGGAACCGCCGTTCCTCGTGAATTGAATGATTAATCGATAATTATGAGTCCCAACATGATTGATATATATGATGAATGAATTAGATGAACGAGTGAACGACAATGAAATGAACGATTGTCCTACTACCGAGCAAGAATTAACTTGTTCAAAATCGGTGATAAATGTCCTTACCTCGGGTTCTCGAAGCCTGATAGGACCCCTTGGATGAAGTACGGACTGGAGTAACAAAATCCCTCGAGGCTTGTGAGCCCTCTCGAGATCTAGCGGCACCAGAACTCCTGCAGTATTTCTGAAGGTGTCCCGGGTTCCCACACAGAAAACAAACAATAGCTGGCACCGTACACCGAGTATTAACGTGTCCTGCTGAATCACAGTTAAAGCAAACAACAGTCGAACTCGTCGCCCGAGAGGAAGAAGCCTTCTCGGCACGAAGGCAGTGAAAAGCGACCTCTTGGACGTCGGGCCCGATGTCCCTCTCGACGAATCAGCATCCTAGTCCTCTCAACCGAAGGAATCAAGGATGTTTCCGAGTAAGCTCCTTGATCAAAAGCTCTGCTCCAAGAGCCTTCCCGATGAACTCACTAAGTGAATTACAATTGTGGTTGAACAATCGCATCCTCAATCGCGGATTTAGCCTCTTGCTAAAATACTTGATCTTATCCGCTTGAGACGGATAAGCGATGAAGCAAATGAAGTAGTCCTGAAACTTCTCGGCAATGACAATAACACCCTCGTCCTCGACGGATTCAGGGTTCAAAACCTCACGATAACTTGGCTTCCCGAAGTGGAGCCGGATAATACCTCTCTATCATGAGAGTCTTGAATTCGCCCCAAACACAATCTCGATCGGTGGGTTTCACAGAAAGCCACCAAGAATAAGCACCCTTACTCAAGTAGTAAGCCGCTACCGCCACTTTACTATCCTCAGGACACCGAACCATGTCGAAGAGTTTATCAAAATGCTCAAGCCAATGAACAATATCACCGGTTCACGAACCCTCAAAAGTAGGCGGCCTCGACGAGAGATATCGCCAACAATCGATTCACTCTCCCGATCGTCCATTAAACGGCTCTGGAATTCTGTTGTGGTGGACCACGAACCATCGAGGTGCATGGTCTCCATCATCTGCGTCATCCGAGTCATCCGGGCCATCATGCCCCGCATAAATATGAGTGGGTCAACCCGAGCACGTTAAGTGAGATGCCTCTCGGTACGACTCACGACGGCGACGATTATCTGGCGATGAATGAGTAGCCTCGCTATTTGATGAATTAATGATACCACTCGCATTCGCACGGGCATGCACACGAGATCCCGGGTTTCGGCCCGCACCGCGCCTCCTCCCCGCGTCCTCGGCGGCTCTATCCATCTTGGCGGAAAGCCACATGATGATTACAGATCTCGCATGAAGATCACATTATGATTATATTCTTGAATGATAATGATGAACATACACGCTATACAACAATGAACGCATTAATTATGCAATAAAATGATCGTCGACATGACGCCGGGATATGATATGATCGCATGAAAGATCGAGTGAGGCAACATGATTATCGATGAAATTCTGAAATAATTACCTTGGACAAGTTTGCAAGGTTGAAAATTCGATTCACAAGGTCAACAATCAACCGTGAGGTGGATGGATGATTAATGAATTAATCAACAATGAGATTAATCGAGTGATAATGAATTAAGCGAGCGATGAGATTAACTAAGTGGTGAATGAATTGACTGAGCAATGAGATTGACTGAGTGATGAAGGAATTGACTGAGTGATGAATGAATTAACTGAGAAATGGTATTGACTGGGTGATGAATAAATTAACCGAGTGATGAATGAATTATCTGAGTAATGATATTGACTGAGTGATGAACGAATTAATCGAGTGATGAATGAATTATCCGAGTAATGATATTGGTCGAGTGATGAACGAATTAAGCGAGTGATGAGATCAAAATGATGATTGAGGATTATTAACTGATGAATGAGTTGATCCTTAATGCTTACACAAGTCATGCGTGCTCCAAAACAATTAGTCATGAATCAATCATAACACTAATATCACATATATGTTTCAACAAGCATGAGAAATTAATAACATGATGAATGTATGAACACAAAGAGAATCGAGTCCTTACACAGGTCATACGAAGCTTCGAGGTCTCGCGATACTAGTCTTCACTGACGACGACTCGATGAATGAATGACTCGTGCAGTCGCACTAATATTACGACTCACAAAACTTGACTGACTAGATTGTCATAACCTGACAATCCCACTACTACCGCGTCGGTAGGACCACATAACTCACATCTCAGGGTATCTCACAACCCCAAAGCTCTGATACCATTTTCTGTAACACCCCCAAATCCTATTGGGTTATCACAGTGCCGTAGACCCCACGCCAGGAGATCCACCAGGCGAACATGACTAAAACACATTAAATTAAACAACAAGGGAAAATCATAGTCCCTACCATGATATCCGACACAATATTCCGAGAAGGAATTTCAACGACAACGATGGGCCTACATGGCCAAGAGTAAAAATACAACATCCACGAGCATCTGCTCGGGTAATACAAAATGACAAAGACTGACAACTGAAGAACACTCCAACCGACTGATCAACATGAACGACTCGGACTAGTATCGCTCGAATGCCTCGTCGCCATCATCATGCCCCTGTGTCTCAACTCTCACCTCGCAAGCACCTAAAACATGAAAACATGTTCCGCCCCCACGGGGTCAGTCATCCATATAATGAACATCAAATACATGTATAACATGATATGCATCCAAAGGCAGAATGAAATGGTAAAATGATGATAATAATACGAGATGCTCACAAACCAAGGTAAGAACCGAGCATTCGTGAAATACTATGCCCACGGCATACTATTAATACCTGTTCGACCGGTTAGAACATAAGTGCCCAACGGCGAATCATAATCACAGAATACCACAATGAATTACACGACATGTACCAAACCGTAATGGATTAAATATGAATCACAATGCCGGAGGCTCCAATGAAATTAACAAGACAATCACAAGGCCTAAAACCACTCGGTAAAATCACAAATCTCACAATCACATGAAGCCGAAACAGCCCGAAGCTGTTATTGATTAGGGCCGAAGCCACGGCATGAAAGCCGTATCACAATTAGGGCCGAAGCCACGGCATGAAAGACGTATCACAATTAGGGCCGAAGCCACGGCATGTAAGCCGTATCACAATTAGGGCCGAAGCCACGGCATGAAAGCCGTATCACAATTAGGGCCGAAGCCACGGCATGAAAGCCGTATCACAATTAGGGATGGTATGCTGTCTTGAGTCGGCCAGCACCATCCTCGATAGTCCCAACTCAACACCTCGATTGCCTTAGAACGGCTAACCGATGACAATGATGCAGCGGATGATTCCATGAATGCTTGAGCGCTTCGATTTCCTTATAATAGCTAATCGATATGAACGATATGATGAATGATTGAATACCTCGATTGCCTTAGAACGGTCAATCGATACAATAATATAGTGAATGATTGAACATTTCGATTTGCCTGTGAATGGCAATTCGATAACAATGATATGAAGGATGCCTCGGTACCTTTAATCGGTTACCGACGACGAAGGTGAGAAATGAATAAGCCAATGCCTTTAATCGGCGTGTACAGTTTTAATGACAATCCAAAAAGGAATAACAATAAATATTTGGCAAAATTGCCGAAAGGTATCGTATCGAACGATCTCTTAATATCAATGAATTCATGAAGAGGCTAAGTCTCGGAATGATACAACACATTTATACACATACATGATAACATTAATCTCATTGACCAGTACAAGTATAAAACTTGCCTCAAACCGAAGGCGAGAAGGTACTTCCACGATCAACGTCCTTAATGAAATTATCGGCCGCTCGAACAACCTTGAACAACATAAATACCAACAATTCTCTTAATACACGAATCAAGCATGATCACAACCAACTCAAAAGTCGATACAACAATACCCGAAACTCATTGGGGCATTAAAACAAACGCGTTGTAAACAATCTCCAATCGTTTACACCCAAAACTCAATTACATCCGAAACCAACTTCCAATGAATGATTCAAACCCATAAAACCCCATGAATACTATCAATAATCCAAAATGAATATCCGAAAACGTGATTATAACGACAATTAATCGAAAACCCCCAATTTCAACTCGATATTCAAAGTGTTCTTGAATAATCCCTCAATAATCCAATGAATCCTTATATAAACTCATAATCATATACATGTCCCTTCATATAACATGATTATAACGTCCAAAACATCATATCTCAACATAGAATCGAAATCCAAGGTGTTGAAGAATATTACCTTTGAAGATCCAAGTACTTTAATCCGAAGAACACGCGTTAAATTGATTATCCGGGCTTCACGATCGAAAGGAGATGAAGAAAATCAAACACCCAAATGATTTGTGAAGGAAAAACCTTCCCTCAAGCTTTCTCTCTCGGTTGAAGGTGATGAAAAGGGAGAAAAATGGCTGAAATCTTGAAAAAACGAATATAAAGGAGTTGGCTGCGGACACGGCCGTGCCGATCGGCACGGTCGTGTCGCTACCTGGCCGACAGGACTCGGCCGTGTCTGCCCTTGACACGGTCGCGGCGCGGAGGGCCTTCCGATAGTGACCCGTCCGACAGCGACTCGGCATGACTCGACCGTGTCCTGCAACACGGTCGAGCGTGTCGGCAGTCGCTTCTGGCTTAACCGGAAGAGTTCGACTCGGCCGTGCCAGACGACACGGTCGGGTCCTGAGGCAGACACTTCGGCATTTTCCGGACGAGTACGGCACGGGCCGTGTCGGACGACACGGCCGAGTTCGTTCGGCAGTGATCGGCCAATAACTGAAAAGTGAGCGGTTGAGCTAAAACGACTATAACTCTCTCGTCCGGACTCCGATTGACTCACCGTTTGAACCATTGGAAAGCTAACTCGATGCTCTATAATATTGCAAAGATTTAGAATTTTTGGAGTTACCAAAAATTAATGGTGATCTAACAAAGTCGAACTCAAATGAGGAAAGTTGAAACAATGAACAATAACGATACACAACTCGAAGTTTTTCCGAACGGTGAACACGGTGAATGAACATGATTGATGAATGATTATAATCGAGTGAAAATACACTGAGTGACAATCACTGAATGAAATTACTGAATGATAATGACTGAATTACAACCGGGTATTACAGCTCTAGCCGTATCCTCGGAGGATAGCAAGGTGATTGTTGTTCCGGTCGTTTCTCCGGCGCGTGGCAAGTAGAGACGTGGTGTTTTCGGCGTTGGATCGTTCAAGAGCTTGGGGAATAGCTCAAGAGAAGGTTATCCATTTAATCAACGGACTACGAGGGTATGTTTCTCGTATCTCTTGTATTTCGTTTTGATATTCGTATATACGTAGCTCGATCGATCCTCGTAGGGATTCGGATCGAATTAATTTTCGTTTACCGCTTGCCGGGCTCGTTTTAGGCACCGAATCCCAACAGTGGTATCGGAGCGAGGTCTTGCGATCGTATATACGATATTTAGCATTTGGAATGCTTATTTTGTGATTTAGAATCACTTTAATAATCGTAGATATTTTATTGTTCGTCGTAGTGTCGTTTTTCCGTGATTTTATGTTATGATATAAATCAGGTTTTTCTTGGAAATATGATTTATATTCATAATATTCGAATCGGGAATAACAGATTCTAGGAATCGCCGAAAACGAATGTCGAATCGTTGGACGATTTTCCATACAAGTATCGAGTGTGGCCGAGCACGTCGGGCCGTGGCCGACGCTTGTTGTATTCTCGCCGAAGTCCGGCCGACAAGCGTCGTATCGAGCCGAGTGCTCGCTGGATCCGGCCGGACGCTGCCGTATCCGGCCGATCGTGGCTGTTGGTCGCCGGTCGTGCCGCCGCGCTTCTTTGTATCCCGAAGAGTGCTTGGCCAGCGCGTTCTTGTATCGGCCAGCGTTGCTCTTGCCTTCCGGTCGATGCCGGCACGTCAGTATCTGCCGGCGTGTCCGGCATGATCAGCCCCCTTTCTTGTCTGGAGCCGGCGTGGCTCAGAGAGGCTGCAGGCGTGTGGCCTCGTAGCCGCCAGGCGAGCCGGTGCCGCTTGGCGCTTTCAGTGCCGCGGCACCGGGTCTCGTTTTCAAGATATTTTCGATTATTGAATTTTCTGTATTAAAATCATTAATTTGGAATTTTTGATGAGGGAAAACTCAAAGAAAATATTTTAAGGGTACACTACGGACGAAAATTAAATTGTCGATTATTGTTGAATTGATTGGATCAATTCTATTTATTGTTGATTATTGATTGGATCATATGTAATCTTCTCGCTATCCATTTATTGAGTATTTATTGGATGAATGCTTTTGAATGGGGATGTGGTTCATGGACTTAGTTTGAATCGTTCGTTTTATTCGATTGGGTTGTAAAGGCCGTTTTGAGCCTATTTATTTTACTAGAAATATTTGTATCTAGGATACAATTTTCAATGTAAAATTTATATGTAATGACGAAGACCGGAGGCAGATCCGTTTCGAGAAGACGAAGATTCAAGACGAAGACTTGTAATTAGATTACGGAGTTTTTGTTTTCTAGGAACGGTCCATGAACCACATGTTGGTAGCAACTAGGTTGTGAATGGTTGTTACATATTGTATGAATGCAACAAACGCGCTAAAATGATTAATGTGCAAAGTTTAACGTTAATCGCGAAAAATTCTCCCACAACAAATTATTAAGTTTATAAGGTTTCAAGGTTTTCCTTCCCTCCATCGAGCTTTCGGGAAATTGAAATCCAAACCGGATGTGCTATGCTTCCGAGTTATCGGGGTAGTCGTTCAGGGAGGACGGATAAATTACCGGGAGCGCATTGGATGCCTTCGGTTGGAGCAAATTTTATCCCTAGAAACCTGATAGGTTGCCGGATAAGATTCAATTGTGAAACTGATTTGCGTCGATGGTATAAACTTAACTTGTTCACGAACCATAGAAACCGTATAGGTTGAGGGGAGTGAACAAGGGGAAAAAGAAGATCGAATCATCCATTAGATGGGTTGGTGTTGGACACCACTTTATGAAAATTAATAGACTAGAAACCTGTTCGGTTGCCCTCTATTAAGATTTATAAAGAACTCGATCACCACTATGAAGTAGAGCGACGATACTTCCGGATTTCACATGGGAGTGTGTTGTTCCGATAAAAATAGTGGGAGCCGGGTAACAAGAATAGAAAAGACCTTAATTCTATACTCGGATCATAATATAACAAGTCACTAATTAACTGCTATACTTAATGCATAAATCTCAATATGACAATGAATCCACTCGCAATTCTACTCGAAAAGAACACCTTAATGGGACCTAACTTTGTGGATTGGCTCAGAAATCGATGATTGTCCTCGGTATTGAGGCACCGGGATACGTCTTGGAGACGGACATTCCCGCGCCTCTGTGCGGACCCGAGCCAATCAGAAAGAGATTGAAAACCACGAAAAGTGGGTTAAGGATGACGTGAAAGTCCATGCTTATATGATGGCTTCCATGTCTAATGAGCTTCGAGAGCTCATGAGAAAATGACTTCGCTAGGCGATTCTATCTCACTTAACCGAACTTTATGGTGAGCACAGTAATCGCTAGATATGAGATATCCAAGCAAGCTGCTCGCAAGGATGAAGGAAGGTGAGAAGGTTGGGGACACGTCCTAAAAATGATATCCATGATCGAGAGATTGGAGGCTCTTGATTTTAAAATGGATACTTCTCTCCAAACCGACCTTATCCTACAGTCTCTCCCCGATTCCTTCTCACGTTTGTTATGAACTTCAACCGCAATGAGATTGCATGTAATTTAGTCGGCTAATGAACAAACTTGTGACCGCTCAATCTCAAATGAAGACTCATGGATGAAGGAGTCGGCCCTTGTGATTTCTTACGGACTTGAAGTCTAAGAATAAGAAGAAAAAGACCAAGAAGCGGTGGACCACAAGCAAAGGACCTTAAGGGTAAGGGCAAGGCCCCGATGGTTCGAAGAACAAGAAGAAGAAGGATGCTTGTCTCAAGTGCGCTGAAATGGGCCACCGGGCTAGAGACTGTCCCGATTCTTCATGGCACTTCAGTCTGTAACTTTTAGTTTTGGAAACAAATTGTTCGCTCTCGTATTTTCTACTTCTGATATCGGATTCGTGCTAGTTCTCATATTTGTACCGTGAATCGTGATCTGGAACAAAGTAGGAAGCTTGGAGTGGAGAAGTTATGATCACGGTCGGAAGCGGGCATAGTGTCGAGGCGACCACATAGGATCACTTCTTTTGGGTTTAGAATCCGGCTTTGTTTTGACTTTAGAAGATGTACTTGTTTTGCCCAAGGGGCATAAAAACATTGTATCCATTCCGGTCATGGACCGAAAAGGCTTTTCATTTTTCATTGGTGATGGTTCTGCAAAATTTATTTTAGAAATAAACTAGTGGTCTTGCTACATTGTTGAATGGATTGTATCATCTAAATCTCAAAGAACAAAGTAGTTGTGAATACTATGACTAGAAAACGTGGTAGGGATGAAACCAACCAAGTTATGAAATGGCATCTTAGACTTGGTCATGTTGGTCAGACCAAGGTTTACAAGATGGAAAAAGATGGACTAATGGGTCCATTGGGATCGGATCCCTTTCCTACATGTGAATCTTGCCTTAAAGGCAAATGACTAAGTCCCCTTCACATGGACTTTTGAAAGAGCCGCTGATAAACTGGGATTAATCCATACTGACGTTTGTGGTGCTTTGGAAGCAGCACGTGACGGATATCAATATTTCATTACGTTTACAGATGATCATACTAGGTATGGTTATGTATACCTAATGAAACATAAATCCAAGGCCTTTGAGAAATTCCAGGAATTCAAGGCCCTAGTCGAGAAACAAACTGGTAATCATATCAAAGCACTTCGGTCGGACCGAGGTGGCGAGTATATGAGTACGGAGTTTGACGAGTTCCTTAAAGAACATGGAATAGTTTCACAACTAACACCTCCAGGTACTCCTCAGTTAAATGGTGTGTCAGAAAGAAGGAACCGGACCCTGTTGAACATGGTCCGTTCCATGCTGGGCTATACTGACTTGCCGATTTACTGTGGGGTATGCACTGATCACGCGTATATCTTGAACAGATGTCCTTCCAAATCCGTTCCTAAAACTCCACATGAGATGTGGAAAGGAAGGAAACCAAGTCTTAATCATATTAGGATTTGGGGATGTCCCGCTTATGTCAAGAAGACTAAGGTGGAAAAGTTGGAAGCTAGGTCTGCGAAGGACGTTTCATTGGATTCCGTGCTGGGATGATGGGATATCTATTCTACATGCCCGAAGATCGAAGGATCGTTGTTGCTTTACAAGCACACTTCTGGAAGATGAGTTCATTCAGAAGGCGGAGCAGGTAGAAGTATTTCTTTAGAAGAATACAATGAAACTCCTAGAGAGACACCTGTGCAAGAAACTGGAACCGAACTTTCTGAAACACAAGTACAACCACCTCGTAGGTCTAGTAGGGTGTCTCATTTACCTGAGAGGTATGGGCTTGTGCACTTGGAGGAGCTGGGTCTCCATGAGGTTCCAAGTGATAGCCAAGAGACCGATCCGACGACCTATGACCAAGCGATGGTGGATGTAGACTCCGCGAAATGGCGTGAAGCTATGGAAGCTGAGATAGACTCGATGCATGTAAATCAGGTCTGGACTCTAGTAGACCGCCCCAAGGGCATAGTGCCTATTGGGAACAAGTGGATCTACAAGAGAAAGACTGATGGTGATGGCAAGGTTGACGCCTATAAGGCCAAGCTTGTGGTAAAGGGTTATACCCAAAAGGAAGGGATCGATTACCACGATACCTTCTCGCCCGTAGCCATGATCAAGTCTATTCGCATGATGCTTGCTATAGCTGCCTACCACGATTATGAGATATGGCAAATGGACGTAAAGACGGCTTTCCTTAATGGATTCCTCGAGGAGGAAATCTATATGGAGCAGCCTAAAGGCTTTGTGTCCGAAGTCGATATTCAGAAAGTGTGCAAGCTTCAGCGTTCCATTTATGGACTGGAGCAAGCGTCGCGTAGTTGGAACCTTCGTTTTGACAAGGCGATCAAAGAGTTTGACTTCGTGCAAAATGAAGAGGAACCTTGTGTATACAAGAGGGTTAGTGGGAGCAAGATCGCATTCTTAGTACTATATGTGGATGATATTCTACTAATAGGAAATGATGTGGGAATGCTCAGTTCTGTAAAAGCTTGGCTTTCGAGTAATTTCTCTATGAAAGACTTGGGAGAAGCAACCTATATTCTTGGAATTCGACTCTACCGGGATAGAGCGAAGAGAACAATAGGCCTTTCCCAAGCCCTCTATATAGATAAGATCTTAAAGCAATTTAAGATGGATGATTCTAAAAGAGGGTTCCTACCGATGCAACATGGAATAAAACTCTCCTTGAAGATGTGTCCTCAAAGTGAGGAACAACGAAAGGAAATGAGTAATATACCATATGCTTCGGCCGTGGGTAGCCTCATGTATGCTATGTTGTGTACAAGACACGACATCGCGCATCCGTAAGCGTGGTGAGTAGGTTTCGTGCAAACCCGTGTAGGGAACATTGGGTGCCGTAAAGAACGTTCTCAAGTACTTAAGAAGGACTAGAGATATGGTTACGATGTATGGCGGTGGAGAATTGGATGTGGTGGGATTCACCGATTCGGACTTCCAAGAGGCGAAGGACGACTCGATGTCTACTTCGGCTACATATTTACTCTTAATGGAGGAGCGGTATCTTGGCGTAGCGCCAAGCAAGCGCGACCGCGATTCCACCGTCAGCCGAGTATCAAGCGCCTCGGAGGCTTCCAAGGAAGGGTTACGGATTAAGAAGTTTCGGGAGAACTTCAAGTGATACCATGTGGCCGAGTCATACTGTCTTGCTGCGACAATGACGGAGCCGTAGCGCAGCCAAGGAGCCGAGGTTTCACAACAAAGACCAAACATATTGAGAGGAAGTATCATCGCGTAAGAGAATTTGTTCGCAAGGGATACATTGTCCGCCTAGAGTAGACTCGGCCGACAACGTCGCCGATCCACTTACCAAGCCACTATCTCAGACTAGCTTGGAGCGTCATCTGGAGAACATGGGTATTAGATACCATAGTGTGTGGCATTGAGTGCAAGTGGGAGATTGTTAGGAGTATGCCTCGAATGCCACTCAGAGGTTGTTGAGTGAGGGCATTGTACTTGTAATTATGTAAACCATTTATATAAGGCAAATGAATGTTTCTTTATTTACTGGTAGTTACTGGCATTCCTAAATCGTAAATAAACACATAGAAACTAGTCCGTGTATTTGAGAGAAAAACGTTCCACTCCTTATTGGATAAGGGGGTCGGCACTGGAAAGGTTATAGCTCAAATACTTAATCGTTCGCAAGTTGATGAAACTTGACTGGGCGTTAAGTTTATGTGAAGACTTGTATGACGTGTTCTTTGACATGGAGAGTGCCTGTCGAACGCTAATGGTTAGTGGGAGCACACGTTATAGGTATGCTAATTGGATTAGTATACTCGAACCGACTCACCCTCGATTCGTCACATGGATTTCACTCCGGGACAGTCAATGACGGAATCGAAAGGTTGTGATAGGTATTCGTGAACCTTCGACTTGAGGATTTAGTAGGGATGTGCTTGTGACGTCAAGATTTTCATTAGAGTAGTTCGACCCTGTAAACCGGAAGGTGGGGGTCAACCTCGACGTGCATCTTGACGGGCAAGTAGCAGGTCCTACTGAATACCAAGATAGAATTCTTTATCCCGTTAGTGAGCGGGTTATATGTCCTATGCGGTTATTGGCAGATGAGATCATAAGTCTTTGGCCAAAGCATTGGAGCTAGTTGTATTAGATACACGACAGCTCGATGATCTCGATTTGCATTAATGCATGCATAGCGTCAAGTACAGATAGGGTTTGACTGACCGTGACCCTATAACTTGATCGGGACATTTGAAAGAAGGGTTTATACGTATACTGGTATTCACGACAGAATGGTTCTTGAGTGATCCCAATCATTTGTTCTCAGTTGGGGTACAGTGTAGGCCGCCAGGCTGGCTAGGTGGTGCTACTACTCTTTGGTTCCTCCCATTGCTGACTGAGACGGACCTACCGAGTCGCGCAATAGGATTGACGACGGAATGATTCAAGCTAATTCTCTCATTATGAATATTAGATATTGGATATCTAATTTTGGAACATTGGATGTTTAAATCGATTTATTGGATAAATTGATTTACGGCCTAATGAATTAAATAAATTACTGGGTGATTAATTTAATTCATGTATATAATTATTTCTTGGAGAAATTAATTATATTATTTTGTATTTGATATGTTTAATTAATTGGATTAATTAATCGATATAAATACATCGATACGGAATCGGAGTTTATCTGTTTAGACCCTCGGGAGTCCGAAACGAACCGAACTCGTCCGATTTCTAGCATGGGCCGCCCCCCACATTCCACCCACCTTCCTTTTAGACTTATGTCTCCATTCTTTAATGTATTATTATTGTGGAGGTGGGGTTAGATTCCCACATGCATGAGTTGTTAAAGGTAGTGGGGAGTTGAATAAATAAAGGAGGATGACTATCACTTACATAAACAAGCTTCCATACGTGAAAGTGAAATAGAGAGAGAGAAAGAGAAAAACCTTTTTCTCAATTATCTTCATCATCTTCTTCATATCATCTTAATTGTTCTTGGAGAAAATTGAGAGATTCATTGAGAGTAAGTGAGTTATACACTTGGAGTGTTGTAATCACAAATATATAGCTTCATCACTTAGCTCTAGTCGTATCCTCGAAGGATAGCAAGGTGATTGTTGTTCCGGTCGTTTCTCCGGCGCGTGGCAAGTAGAGACGCGGTGTTTTCGGCGTTGGATCGTTCAAGACCTTGGGGAATAGCTCAAGAGAAGGTTATCCATTTAATGAACGGACTACGAGGGTATGTTTCTCGTATCTCTTGTATTTCGTTTTGATATTCGTATATACGTAGCTCGATCGATCCTCGTAGGGATTCGGATCGAATTAATTTTCGTTTTACCGCTTCCGCTGGGCCTTCGTTTTAGGCACCGAATCCCAACAGTCTTCACTACTACAACCTCAAAAGAAGATCCGAATTAGGATCTAGAGAAGTTTTCTGAGGGAGATAGCTAGACCACTGAGTCAATAATTGGGTTGAGATAGTTCATTATGGTGCTAGCCATTTATTTTTGTATGTTGTAAGCGGAACATCACTTTTTTTGCTTCGTATATATCGTTCCGATTTCTAGCACTTTCTTATTTTTATAGACGGTAGTGCTATCTGAGCTAGCATCTCGTATTTTGATATATGTGTAGGTAGGTAACCTAAATCAGTTTTTATATCTTGATAGTCACAAAGACCATGTTGGTGGCAATTATTCTATTATGATGCACATGATATATTTATATATTTTGACCCCGGTATTCTCTTATCATGAGTATTATGTTATTTCAAATAACTTTCTCGACCTTCTCTGAGAATTACATCATCAAGGATGTGTTGATGCATTATGATCATATATTCATGCTCTTCTCTATGATAAAGTATGACGATGATTGTAGATCGATGAGAAATGAACTAATGATGATTACGTGAACAACACAATGCCACCTAGGAGAGAGAAGAATAGGGGGCATGGACACGAACCTACAAAACCACCTCCTCCACCCTAACGTGCTATTGAGGAGCTTTTTCTCAAGTAAAATATGCCTACTTTCAACGGATCAAGAAACCCACGCGATGTTGAGCTTTGGGTCAGAGGTATGAAATGAAATTTCAACTTTTGAAGGTGTACTAATGAGGAGTGTCTTTCTTGTGTGATCTTTCAACTCATTAGATCAGCAGGCTTCTGGTCAGGAGCACGTAGGAAGATTCTGAAGGCTGAGCAACTGAAAGATTATACTTGGGAAGAACTCAAGTGTATGTCCTAAGTGTAACAAGTAGCATTATGGTGCCTGTCTGCTGGGAACCGGAAGTTGTTACATATGTGGTCAGAAAGGCCATATCATGAGGAATTATCCTAAGCATCAAAAGTGAGAGAGAGACTAAACAACCAGGACTCCAGCCACTGAGGTCACTGTAAATGTTTTGTTTGATAATGGAGAATCAAATTGATTTATTGTTAGAGCATGTGTGGATAATCTAAATATTATCCATAACGTGCTAGTCATGTCATGAGAGTATCTATTGTAATGCCCCCAAAACTATCCGGGGATATTACAGCGTCGTGGGCCCCGCCCCAGAACCCACAAGGCTAAAAATCATTTCCGAAAACGTTTCAAACACGCCAAAGAGGCCAAGACAGTAATATTTTCAAATAGTCTCCAAAAATATATTTTCCAAATACCGTCATTAAATCTCATTTAAAAGTTCAAGGCCAACACTCAACAGTTTCAAATTGTATGTTAAGACACTACTTATACGTACTGATAAAATAGTTTAGGGGGAAAAGGGTTTAACGAAATAACCCAAGTTTACGAGATACACAAAAAGACAATTTAAAGTTATGCACGAGTTGGTAAAAATACCGGAAAGGCATTTTAAATACACACGCAGCGGATATAAATACAGTTCAAAATATACATTTGCAGCAGAATAAAACAACCAGTCAAAATACTCCATTCCCAAAATAATGTCATAGCTAGTATCACCCGGGAAGCTCATCACTCCACGACCGATACTAGCTCGATCTCCGAGTACCTAGAAATAAAGCCCATGACGGGGTCAACCACAATACTCAACAATGATAACGATCACATCATCATAAATAATTACATACCGATGTAATATCATAGTAAGAATACTACCAATGTAATCTTAACGTCATAACCTTACCAATCCATATCAAACAAATCCTTACCATAATCTACATTTTGCATCCTCAAATGATGAAATGAACTCAACTACAACCATCTGTACTGTATTCAAACAATACCAAAAATCCTCAAAACATCATCATAACTCATAATCGTGAAATAATTAATATGTGCTAAATCATGTCTGTCAGATCACACAATCGAATCTCAACCTGGATAAAAACTAACAACACACAACATATCTGTAGATCAACTACCACAAAACAATGATAACAAGTTCCGAAACATCGACGTACAGTCCGAATGCTCATACGATCAATAACCAGATCAACCAATAAATCAACCGAGAATATCAGCGACATGATAAGCTCCAATATGAACAACCAAAGGCCAACCACAACCAAGAATATCATCAACATAATAAACCCCAATATTATTAACGCAGAATCAACAATAACCGAGAATACCATCAACATGATAAACTCCGACACGATCAACATAGGATCAACAATGACTGAGAATACCATCAACATGATAAACTCCAACACGATCAACAAAGGATCAACAATGACTGAGAATACTATCAACATGATAAGCTCCAACATGATCAACAAAGGATCAACAATGACGGAGAATACCATCAACATGATAAACTCCAACACGATCAACAGAGGATCAACAACGACCGAGAATACCATCAACATGGTAAACTCCAACAAGATCAACTATAATGGATCTTCAAAGAAATAACCTCTATTGTCGAACACACCCCTCGGGCATATGAACAACTAGTCGCAAACCATCGAACATACCCAACCATATATAGAGGATGAACGACCAATCAATATGGCTCAAAGATGGACGTCACTGTACGCCCGATCCGAAAATGTGTCCGTGCACAAGACACCCCGAGTATCGATCAAATACACATGTTGTCTTGTACCTAATCATTCGTATGAAGTACGTCTCGTGTGCACAGCTCAATGTGAGGACATGAACCCATCACATGACTATACATGCCCGCCCTGAAAATCATACACATAACCAATTGACACGTAGATATGACGCCAGATATGTCACGATGCAACATGACAACGAAACTCAAGGAATCACATATCCAATAAGGATCAAAAGACTCACCGAAGTGAATAATGACACACGGATAATGAAAGATCGACACGACCGACAATATCTAAAACAACCATCATGGGATCACAATCCCCAAAGAATGATCAACTTGTTCAACAATCTCAACCCAATAGTCATGAAACCAACATCCCTCAAACAATCAACACAACCATCAATACCAAACAATGGTCCTGGGATCAACATCCCTCAACGAACAGCCAATACGAATCTCATTATACGAAACCCCAACATACAATAATTCAACATAGTAATTATCCTCATAACTGAACAATACTTAAATTACCTCAGAGTCGAAGATAATATCCTTTCCACGAACAACATCCCTGAATGAATACGCAGTTATACGAATAATCTCGAATGAGGTACAGTCCATTAATATCAATACACCACCATCCCGACATCAATGTCGACATGATAAACTATTCTCGATATCTAACATTCTATATCACTGACCAAAGATAACTCACGTCTTCCTCAAACACAATTAAATCATATACATTATGATTTAATCCAAACTAGAGCATAATGTACAAACCATCATCTCTACAACGTATATTTATAATATCATTACTAGTGAATTATAAATGAAATGAAACCGAAACCATTAATTAAATATTATAAACTGAACAAGTATAACTTGCCTCGATACCGATATGACGAAACCGTTACCAATCCCATTGCCTTCGTCTACGAGCTCCTCAGCCCCGACCAAAAGCAATCTACGAACTCTTCAGCCTCAACCGCAACACAACGGTCACAATCAATGATAAATTATCACAACCTATTGCAAGAATCGATTAACAACAAGTTTGATAACAATAAACAATCGATATAACCAACCAATCAACTCAACGGTTCAACGATATCTCGATAATATACAAAACCATATAATCTAACTCAATAAATACGAACTCGTATCCACGATACAATTCGCAACTCGATAATCATAATTAATAATCAACATAACCAATCAACAAACCCAACGATTCCACAAGATCTCGATTAAACAAAAAACCCAAATCAATCAATCATGAACTCATAAACATAATACGAGTTCATAATCCGATAATCATACCAATAATCAATTTAAACCAATAACAAGGGTCTAAACATTACCGATTCCAAATTAAATCTTAAATATGAATATAAGTTTCCTCCTTGTAAATTCATTATTAAACCCAATTATTTATTATCATCATCAATCCGGACAATCCGATTAATTCAACATTGTAGATGTTCATATTCCAAGGGTGTCAAATAATTCAATCATTCGATTTGAACACTCGTTCAATACGTATGAACTTCCAAACTCAAAGATGAATAATAATCTCATCAACCTCGTAATCATATTCGTATCCCTATACGAATATTGTACCAAAACACATAACTTAGTTCTAGATATGAATGTTCCATATTCATATCCAAAACACCAACACCTCTTAAACACTTTCATCATATCAATGATCAATTCATCTCGATATTAAGGATTTCATAACATATTCGATTCCAACTTCATCTTTAAACACGAATCAACAAGATTCCTTCTTGTTCATACTTGTAAATTTCATAGTAAAACAATATTAACGGCATAATAGACAATCTGAACTATCCAAATAATTCAATACCATTCATAATCTTGTTCTAAGATTAACCATAATCTTTTTGGATTCAAACTTGTTATCATGATTCATATTTCATCAAGAACATACAAATTCTACCACTACAATCAACATGTTGGTTTCAATCATCAAATCCATGATTATACTTAAAAACCATTATGTATCCTATCACATATTCCTCTTTGATGTAATATATGTACCAAGAATACCAAGAACACCAATAATACCATGATTCCAGAATCATGATTATAACAAATAACATAATTGAAGACATATATCATCATATTCTTCAACATATAATTCACATGACCTAAAGAATCACAACAACACCATAATCATCTTCATATGAATTATTCCTCAACAACAGCATCAAAAATCCGAATTCAAGGTGTAGAGTTGGTCAACATACCTTAAGAACATGAATAACACAATCAAGCTCTTCAAGAATCAACAATATCTTCATATCCAAGCCTCAAATCCATGTTTCCAAGCTCATAACCAACATAGAAGAGGCTTATCCTCACCTTACAAATGCAGGGGGATGAAGTTGGGAGGAAAACATCGGTTTCTTCTCATGAAGAACTGAAAGAACAGTCCTTATTTTATAATCTGCACACCTCTTTACGTACGTTATAACCCATCATTAACGTACGTAATGCTCTAGAGCGTACGCTACATGTCCAACATAACGTACGTAATAGTCATCCAGAGTTCACTGCCTCAGTTTGTATCTTGCATAACGTACGTAACACTTAATCCATAGCGTACGTAATACGTACGTTGACTTGCTACAGTATATGCTCATATTACATACGTAACAAGCTCTGCATAGCATACGTAATACATAGTTGACTTATCTTTTGGCACGCCAGACAATACCTGGGCTCCACATGGTGGGTATTGATTCCTCTGTCCGATTCCTCACGTCACGTACGTAATGCATTATGCATAACGTACGTAACACTTAGCATATTAGCGTACGTTATCTCATAAACTTAACATACGTTAAGGAATTTGTAATTAGACATTTACAACTGTTCCTGCCTGTCGTCTCGACATACCGAATACATTTACACGACATACTGAATATACATACTTGTTCAAATAACATTCTCATACGATAAACCTGATATTAAAATTAAGACAATCTGATACACGATATCCTCAAATAGAATTGTCGACCAAATACATCCGTAAATACAGTTGTCTCCATCCTCAATTTATTTTGTTCATACTGTATAGACACCAAACTATACAATTTATATCAGATAAAATAATGCGAAAAATTTATACTGGAAATCTGGGTATTACATCTACACCATCAGGAGGAATTTCAGTTACCACGCATGATTGCTCTAATCTGGAATATGAACTCAGAACTCTTAAAGTGGTATCTATTAACTTGAATGTTATGATATTATGGTATGTCTATATATTTTTAGGAATTGATTGGTTAGCTGAGAACTATGCCATAATTCATTGTCATGAGAAAAGAATTTCCTTCTAACCACCGGGGAGATCTCGTTATCTCTGCCCTTCAAGAAAAAAGATGACGAGGAAGAAGAATTGTCAAGCTTTCTTTGTTTACCTGATCGAGGAAGCTAGAGTATAGAAGACAATAGGATATTGGGTCTGTTTTGTCGTGTCATGTTGTCGGTTATTGTTTGTTTGACAAATATCACTAACTGCCATCGTCTCATGCGACCTGCGCTGTAAGTGACTCTAATCCTTAACTTTTTTTAAACCTGTTTGAATTTTGTTTTGAGATAAAGGACCCCCTTGGGAACTGTATTTCATCGGAATCATGATAATTGATTTTATTTTGGTCCTATATGAGTCCTGGAGGAAGCAGGCCATTCTTTTTGTACCTCGATCTTATTCGAAATATGTTAATTATTTTCCTTTCCCTATCTATTTAAAAAGTTTGTGCTACTGGTGTATGGTGACGGTTACCGAGGGCCATATTTCTTGAAAATGGGAATAAATTGCGCCGATCTTTCGCTTGAATCCAGTACCAATGAGGTGATGCCAGTTGGATTAGTGATATCAGATTGCGATAAGATAAGACATGATCCTTCGGGATAGCGAATTTACCATTGAGTTGAAAATACTTGGTGGTAATTAGGCTCGTATATTCTATTTCAATGAGAGTAATCTATTTTATAAATCACATTATTACTGTTCTTTTTCAAAATTGCAGCTAAAGTATAAATTCGAGCTCTTTTTAGTAAATCAAAATGCCATCTTCAAAAAGAAATTTAATTTTGAAATCTTGATCCAAATATTCTTATGAAAGTAAATCTAATTTTGGATTTTAGATTCAGATGCGTGACGTAGAGATTTATCATGCAAAATAAATTCTTTTGCAACTTGATTTCGACTAAATGAAAATTGTAATTTTATTTGAGAACAACAGAAGCTGGGAAATGGCTCTATTTTGAGAATATATCAGTATTTTTCAATGATAAATAAAAAGTGTTTGCACTTTTCAGATCTAATATTTTCAGGTTTGAAATAGAAAATTGAACTCTACGCTAGAAACTCCTTGAAGAGAGTATATACGTATAAAAGCAATATGTGATTGTAAAGAAGTTTTTAAAAGAGAAATATACGAGCTCATGTACTGGGAGTAAGAGTGCAGCATAGCCGCAATATGAAATAAAGTCATACGAATAGCCAAGCACGAATTATTTATGAGCGACATTGTTGATGTGTAGCGGCTAGAAGAATGAGCACGTAATTAGAATTTTATGGTTTGACGGTTCTAATTGAGATGCAATATATTGGCATTCCAACCCGTTGACTATGAATTTTCTTTCATGGCTTAAACGTCTACCGTCATTTGCCTTGGGTGAAGCATATCTCGTTCTTTGTACTCGACTAGAATACTTAACCCGGAATCAGCTCTTGATATCTACCACTCATTACTTAGTATACTTGCCTTATGTGCGTTCGAGTTGAATATCAATGGCATATTTTCTTATGAGTCCTTTATTATAGGGCATGTCAGGTAGAGATCTAATTGTAGGGAATCGTCAGGATCGTTATTTTCCTGTATAAATCGGGTACCGAGATTGGTTTTCAGATTCTACTATCGTTGATGTGTTTGATAAGGATTTAATCCAATATGGGACCAGATGGACAGTATGGAACCATCCTGAACCACCGAAAGATAATCATTTCAATGATTGTGAATGGTGGTTGTAATTGAGAAGAGTTGGAACTGAGTACTTTTGGGAGAATTATACGAAGTATGGAAATGGCGATATTGTTGAAATAATTGTATTGGTTACTGCAACTAGCTGGTGAGGTTTGGGAGCCACATATACGATCTATACTCAATTCCAGTTGCGAGCGAGCTCTTAGACATACCTCCCGAAGATTTGTCAGTGCTATCACAACAATATGACGTTGGGTTTACTAGTGAGCTAGAACCTAACAAGGCGTTAGTGTCAGAAGCACCATATTGTATGACTTCATCGGAGATGCCTGTATTGAACGAGCAGTTGGACGAACTGCTAAACTCGGAGCATATTCTATTAAGTCGCTTTCCACGGGCGTACCAGTGATGGTTGCCTAAAGGAAGAAGCCTCATTGTGGTGATGTATCGACTACCATGATGACCTTATATTGTTACGATCGCGATTGCAAGAATGTTCACGGCCGCAAGGAAGTCAATCGATTAGACTTTCAAGAGATCATGTTATGGACGTATGTTGTTGTCTCTTACGACCGTAAGTGCGAAGGAAAGTTGAAGTTTTCCGAATTAAGTAAGTCGGTTGTTAGATCAATCCTGAAGCCAAGTTATGGCCGTTATACTTCACCTATTATGGCCGTAATGATGACGGTTAATCGATAACTCTAGGATCTGTGTTACGTCCGTAATGAGCCTTTCCTTACGGTCATAATAGAAGAACTGATTTAGACATTTTAATGTCGCCTTCTTCACGTCAGTTTTCAGCCCTGATTTCTTTTAATTTTTCTTGATTCTCCTGCCTTGATGACTAACATCTAAGAGGTTACTATCATGTATTGATGTCACCTATAAATGTTACGAGTTTGTAATTATGCCTTTTGGCCTAACCAATGCTCTGGCCATGGTTGTGCGCTTGATAAAACAAGCCTTCACCAAGTATTCTGATGAGTTCTTGGTTATTGCTTGTTGATGATTTCTTGACCTATTCAAGAAATGATATAGAACATACCGGGATGTTGAGCCCGGATATCTTACTGCCTCGTTCCTGTTCTCCCTTACGTATGCTACATCAACACCATTACGTACGTAATCAACCATACTTAGCGTACGCTATATACATCACTTAGCATACGTTAATCCCCGTTGACCCAAAATTGTCCAGGTTCATTCCGCAGGAATCTTATCCGGGCCCTCCACCAACTGGCCCATGTGCTAGCCGCCTTGATAAATTATTGGCTGTCTTACATACGCTATGCTTCATTCATAGTGTACACTATCCATGGTACATAACGTACGTTACACTTACTAGCTAGCGTACGTTATAGCGTATTCCATGTGAAGAATTACAAGTTAATATTATCATGCATGTGGATACGAATACGGAAAAGATCATACTTCGATTATCGATATCACAAATTTGAATAACACCGGGTTCAAATACAGACGAAGATACTCAACAATTTATCCGGATATTACAATTGGTATACAACTCGACCAAAACATACCACAATCTCAAAAACTACGTCCTAGGGTTCAACATACCAAGGTTCAATCACAATTCTCTTAACAATGAAGAACAATCATAGTATAACCAACCAATCTTCCTAAAACATGATATTCGATTACTACGACACCCTTGAAACATAATAATCTCAGTAACATACTCAAGAAACCGAATTTAAGGTTGGGTTTAGTGTCAACATACCTTTCACGAATAATAACGATGAAAATGATCGGTAGAACTTGACACCATAGGCTTGAACACCAATCCGAGATGTCTACGATCTTCTAAACCAGGTAGAGAGGCTATATAAGGATTATATGTGGGGGAGAAAGCTCTCTAGACTTGCAAAGATCAGCCAAAGGATGAAAGGAAACGAGCTGAAATGAAATGAGGTGCTGCCATATTTATAAAACACAGACTTTTACGTACGTTAACCTCACAGCCTTACGTACGTTATCGTCTTAACATACGCTATCTGAAATCTGTAGCATACGTTAATGTCCGACAGTAGCTGCTGCCTCATTTTCTGACCTCCTTAACGTACTTTAACCATTACATTTTACGTACGTAATAAGCTCTGCGTACCGTACGCTAGCTTAGTCCTTTAGCATACGTTATGCCTCGTTGACTTGCTTTATCAAAAATCTATCCGGATCACGCGGGAATCTTATCCTTATCCGTCCCCCTCCCAAGATGGCCCATATGCCGACCAACCTGATCTTTTTGACTGCCTGTTATGTACGCTATGCTTTGTCCATAGCGTACGCCATCTTCTGTTCCTAGCGTACGTTAAGCTTACCTGCTAAAGTACGTTATGACGTAGCTGCATGCATGAATTTGCAAACTCTTCCTAATATGATCATGACTGTTGGAATACGAATACTGAAAAATCACACTTCGATTATTGATATTATAAAGTCGAATAATACAAGGTTCAAATACAGATGAAAATACTCAACAATTATCCGGATATTACAACTAAATACCAAGATAGGATTCTTTCTCCTGTTAGTGAACGGGTTATATGTCGTATGTGGGTATTGGCAGATGAGATCATAATTATTTGGCCAAAGCATTGTAGCTAGTTGTATTGGATACACGAGAGTTCGATGATCTCAATTTGCATTAACTCATGCATAGTGTCAAGTACATATAGGGTTTGACTGACCGTGACCCTATAACTTAATCGGGACATCTGAGAGAAGGGTTTATACGTATACTGTTATTTACGACAGAAAGGTTTTGGAATGATACCCATCATTCGTTCTCAGTTATGGTACAGTGTAGGCCACCAGGCTGGCTAGGTGGTGCTACTACTCTTTGGTTCCTCCCATTGCTAACTGAGACGGACCTACCGAGTTGCGCAATAGGATTAATGACGAAATGAATCGAGCTTATTCTCTCTTATTGAATATTAGACATTGGATATCTAATTTATTTTACATTTGATGTCTAATTAATTTCGGGACATTGGATGTCTAAATTAATTTATTGGATAAATTAATTTACGGCCTAATGAATTAAATATAATACTGGGTGATTATTTTGATTCATGAATATAATTATTTCTTGGAGAAATTAATTATGTTATTTTGTATTTGATTTGATTAATTAATTGAATTAATTAATTGATATAAATAAATAGGAACGGAATGGAGTTTATCTGATTGGACTCTCGGAAGTCCGAAACGAACCAAACTCGTCCCGGTTCTTCTAGATGGCCGCCCCACCTTCATATCACCTTCCTTGGTCTTTGTCTCCACCTTAATTGGTGGAAGACATAAGACATTAAGGGGACATATCTTGTGAGATAATGGCAGGTGTGATATGGTCATGAAAGTGTATAAAGAAGTGAAGACTTCATTTTTCTTCTTCCTAACTTGAGCATCTCACGGTTGATAGCAAGAAAAGAGAGAGAGAAAATTATTCTCCAGGTCTTCATCTTCTTCTTCATTCCTCTTGATTTTTTCCTTGGAGAAATATCGAGAGATCATTGAGAGATAGTGAGTTATATACTTAGAGTGATATAATCACATTTGAAAGCTTCAATCACTTTATTCTAGCCGTAACCTTGGAGATTAATAGGGTGATTGTCGTTCCGATCATTTCTCCAGTGCGTGGCAAAGTATCCAGTACTCCCACAGCCAGTCATTGCTGAAGAATAAGAGGAGGAAGGTGGATGATGGTAGTTGACCCGAAAGAGAAGTGAGAAAAAAAAGGAGAGAGAGAGAGTGTGTGTGTGGGGGGGGGGGGGGGGGGGGGGAAAACCAAAAATGGGGTATATATATATTGGGTAGTGGGGTATTTGACCCAATAAGTTTTGATTATAAATTATCCGAGTAAAAATGGATCAATCTTAGATTAGTTATTCAGTCCCTGGTTCGATTATCCGATTACTACATACCGCGACAGATAACACCAACTATCAATAACTCACTAATATCTCGATCTAATTTCCTAATAGTCCGCCCAATTTTTAATAGTCGACTAATTAAATATAAATATAAATAAAATGAATAAATAAAATTAATAATACCGCGGAAATTCCATTTAAATTCTTGGGTATTACATACTATCCTACTTAAAATAAGTTTCATCCTCGAAACTTGCCATGCCATCACTCCTCTCATGGTGTTGTTAGTCAATTCTATTAGGCACCTATAAACACCATCACAATACTTCATATCTCACACCGCTCATGCAAACTGGTAATATACGGATACCTAAGAATCAATCAATAAAATTGATGTACTCATATACTACTCGCACGTAACAATAATGCATGCAGTAGTAACAAATAGCTCGTATCCAAAGCATCTTAATACAATAAAATATGATCTCTGCCAACACAAAATCTATAACACATGTTTTATATTTAGGCTCCCGATCCTAAAGTATCACATTACCATTCATTTATAATCACATTCCAAAACCACATCTCCACACTACAAGTCTGACTACAACTCCGGCAAACCTGGGATGTCAATGCTATATGATGATCTTATAAATGATAATAAATAAATACACTGACCAAATCTCAAAATGACATTCTCGATAATTCTACAAATCGCTTGTTTGAAATGGCCATGTTCTTGACAATAGATGGATACTACGATCCGAAAAATCATTAATTTTCAAATATGCCTACACGACTTTATTGATTGTATTCCAAAGATACTACTACCCAAATGATATAAAAATGCATTTAAAATGAGTTTTAAATTCAAAATGTGAGGTCAAATTCCCTTTCTTAGAAATATATATATTTTTAAATGTAGTGGTGAAATTTATTTATTTCAAAAGATATACGTTAAACATCAAGACATATTTTCATAAATTAAAATTGGGGAAATCAATTTTCCTATTTTTGCCCAAAACTTCATGCAAATAATATTTGAAGACTCGGGGTATGATGTATGAATTTCGAAATCACTTTTATGTGTTGGGTACGGGGTCAGATATTGCGCCGTGTTGCGGAAGCGTAAATAAAATTGCGGAAAATAAACGACGCACACGGATTTATAGAGGTTCGGCTATAAACGAGCCTACGTCCTCTCTCGGTATCTTTTTCAATAGGCTAAAGAAAAACCTCTTCTCCTCTTTTCTATCGGTCGAGGTATAACCGTTACAATCACGTCTTCTATTGGTCCGTGATAAACCACTTGTACTTGTCTTTGTGTCGGTCCAAGTTAAACCGTTTTCCTTTTCGTAGGAAAAGGAATCAACCTCTCTAGCTTTCTATGGGTACTAGATAAACCTCACCTAGATAGCGATTGTATTCTAATAATGCCGGATCCTTGATCTTAATAACACCGAATCCAATCGTATCTTATCTTTTACCACTCGTGTATGTTTTCGTGAATTCTCACTCAAATACTTACAATTAAGCTCAATATCAACAACAAGAATGTGTATAATAATATCACAAGTATAGACAATTTGCTCAAGGTTGTTGTACTCAAACAATACCATAGGGATGGTATTTATAGGCTTCTTGATCAAACTAGCCGTTAGCTCCTTCAGACAACATTACGTACGCTATCAGCTTCTCATTACGTACATAAGCGTGGTTACGTACGTTAACTTGCATTGGTTACGTACGTTAGCCTCTACACAAAACAGTCCAGGGAGATTCGTCATTTGAGTTACGTACGCTAGCATAGACTTCGTTACGTACGTTAACATTACATCACTGATGACGTCATATATCCGTTGCATGCTTTTCTGACTTTGACTCCTCCAACGTTCACTTGTTGGAACTGTGTTACGTACGTTATTCATCTTCAATTACGTACGTAAGATTCCTTATATTACGTATGTTAACATAGTATTGTTACATACGTTAGCTTCGATTTTCTCTAGCATTTTGCACTTCATTTTCCTTCGATGCTTGCTTCGTTTCTTCGTTGTTTTGTTTTGTTTATCGCCAATAATCATCAAAACACTTTTAATTTATGTATGGAACAAAATGTTCCAACAATCTCCCCCTTTTTGATGATTACAAAACAACAATACGCCAATGGGATTTACCTGCAAAAATACAAATATATGTATATCTTTACAGACCAAAGTTTTTGACTTTATCCGTTTCGTTAGAATCTTCTCCTATTTCTTTTTCGACTCCTTCTTTTCTCATTTTTAATTTTTCATCGTCTTTTCGACGTCTCCTCATTTTTCTTTTCCTTCATTTTCGACTTCTCCTTATTTTTGTTCAACTCCTTCGTTTTTCCAATTCTTTTTGTATGCTATCGATTTTCTTCAATTTTTCTCCCCCTTTCACAGTTAATCACATTTTCGGCTTATTTCTCCATTCTCCTATCTCTCCCCCTTTTTGTATTCATTAAAAAAAATCTAGTAAAATACCGAAAAAAATCAATAAATAATGAAATATGCAAAAATAAATACAAGGGTATTAACTCCCCCTAAAAATATTATCCGTTTTTAAAAAATTACTCCCCCTGAGTAAAATACCAAAAATCAATGTTTGGGGATCCAACCTATAGTTGGTTTTTGTTTAGAAACGTAGATGATATTTGAAACGATTGTTCCTTTAGGAACCCAAATTTTCTTAATTTTTATTGTCCGTCTCGGGCTTTTGCAACTTGAAATATGATGCCCGATTTTTAAACACTTTTCGCAATGGGGTATCTTGAAATTAACGGATTCGTTTTTCAAACGAGTTTTGAATCCTAACCCCTCTTTATTCAAAGAAAATTTTTGAACACCAAGCATTTGTTCAAATTTCTCGTTTCTGCGCGGGAATTTCTTTGTCAAAGATTTAAGCTCGGTTTGGATTTTAGCGAGATCATTCTTCAAAATATTTTCATTTTCAATACACTTTGAATGATCGATTTCAACAAATTTTTCCTTTTCGATAATTTTGAAATTTTCAATTTCCAAAGATTTAATTTTAGACTTAAGGGATTTGATTTCCGATAATGCATTTTGAAAATCCGTATGAAGTAATTCAAATGCATCAAAAAGTTTATCACGGGAGGATGTACTAACCTAGCTTTCGACGTCACTATCGTCGAACGAACTTCGGGCCATGAGAGAAAGATTATTTTGATCGATAAATTCGTCGTCTTCGTCTTCATCGCTCCATGTTGCCACGAGGACCTCCTTTTTGGGTTTAGCACGGCAATGTTTAGCGAAGTGGTCTGGTTTTCCACATTGTCAACAAGAGTTGTCGAATTTCTTCGTTTCGCTCGAGATATCCTTCTTCCTCTGGTTTAATAATGTTTGGAATTTATTAATATTCTTGGCATAATATGCCATTTCTTCATCGCTTTCCACCGGGATTTCTTCTCTTTTAGACATTTTAGCCTTCAAGGCTATCGATCGTTCCTTCGGCTTTGGCTTGACACTTCGTGATTTTAATACAATCTCATAATTGATTAGTGAACCAACAAGGGCACTAAAATCGAGCGTGTTGAGATCTTTGGATTCCATAATAGCGGTCACGGTGCCGTCCCATTCGCTAGGTAGTGATCGTAAAATTTTCTTAACTTTTTCACTACTAGATAATGGTTTTCCGAATGAAGCAAGTCCATTGGTGATGACCGAAAATCGTTCGAGCATATTGGTGATGGACTCATCACCCTTCATCATGAATAACTCGTAGTCATGGAGAAGCATAGTGATCTTTGTCTCCTTGACTTGAGTTGTCCCTTCGTGTGTGATTTCAAGAATTTTCCATATTTCTTTCGCACTTTCACACGACGAGATTCGATTGACCTCTTCGTGATTTAAGGCACAAAATAAAAGTTGGGTGGCCTTACAATTTAGATGGTCATTTTTCCAATCAGCATCGTCGTATTCTTCAAAAGACTTGAGCGTACCGTCGGGTTTGATAGGAACTTTTGGGCCGAGACAAATAATCTTCCAAATCTCTATATCGTAGGCATGAATAAAGATTGACATCTTTTTCTTCCATGTCAAATAATTTGAGCCATCGAAGAATGGTGGTCGATTGAGAGAAAGGCCTTCGACAGGAGCAAATTGAAATGCCATTGGATCTTTTTCTCCTCAGATGTTAAGCCGTGTATTGGAGTACCTCTCCGATACCAATTGTTGGGTACGGGGTCGGATATTGCGCCGTGTTGCGGATGTTGTGATTCGGTGCCTAAAACGAAGGCCCAGCGGAAGCGGTAAAACGAAAATTAATTCGATCCGAATCCCTACGAGGATCGATCGAGCTACGCATATACGAATATCAAAAACGAAATACAAGATATACGAGAAACATACCCTCGTAGTCCGTTGATTAAATGGATAAGCTTCTCTTGAGCTATTCCCCAAGCTCTTGAACGATCCAACGCCGAAAGCACCGTGTCTCTACTTGCCACGCACCGGAAAAACGACCGGAATAACTACACTTGATTAACCTCTGAGGTTACGGCTAGAATCAAGTGATGAAGCTTTTTATTATTATTACACTCTAAGTGTATAATCTTGTTCTCTCTATTTTTTCTCAATCTTTCTCTAAGAAAGTTGAACAAGATAAAGATGAAGTTGAAGACTAAAATGAAAACTATATTCTCTCTCCCTTCTATAACCTCACGGCTTGAATCTCAAGTGGGAAGTGAGAGTTTTTAAAGTCTTCAATATTATCTCATTTCAACCACCTCAAATCACCTTTCTATATAAAATGAGATATGATATCTCAAAATGTCTTTAGTCATCAACCTACCAAGGATGAGACCAAGACCATGAGGGAAAAGTATGAGGTGGGCAGCCTCTAGAAGGAATTGGACAAGTTCGGTCCGTTTCGGACTCCCGTGAGTCCAAACAGATAAACTCCAATTCCGTTCCGATGTATTTATATCGATTAATTAATCTAATTAATTAATCATCAAATACATAATGACATAATTAATTTCTCCAAGAAATAATTATATTCATGAATTAAATTAATCACCCAGTAATATATTTAATTCATTACGCCATAAATTAATTTATCCAATAAATCAATTTAGACATCCAATGTCCCAAAATCAATTAGACATCCAATGTCCAATAAATTAGATACCCAATATCTAATATTTATAATGAGAAAACAAGCTCAATTCATTCCGTCGTCAATCCTAATGCGCGACTCGGTAGGTCCGTCTCAGTCAGCAATGGGAGGAACCAAATAGTAGTAGCACCACCTAGCCAGCCTGGCGGCCTACACTGTACCCCGACTGAGAACGAATGATTGGGATCATTTAAGAACTATTCTGTCGTGAATACCAGTATACGTATAAACCCTTCTTTCAAATGTCCCGATCAAGTTATAGGGTCACGGTCAGTCAAACCCCATCTGTACTTGACGCTATGCATGCGTTAACGCAAATCGAGATCATCAAGCTGTCGTGTATCTAATACAACTAGCTCCAATGCTTTGGCCAAAGACTTATGATCTCATCTTCCAATAACCGCATAGGACATATAACCCGCTCACTAACGGGAGAAAGAATTCCATCTTGGTATTCAGTAGGACCTGCTACTTGCCCGTCAAGATACACGTCGAGGTTGACCCCCGCCTTAGGTTTACGGTCGAACTACTCTAATGAAAATCTTGACGTCACAAGCACATCCCTACTAAATCCTCAAGTCGAAGGTTCACGAATACCTATCACAACCTTTCGATTCCGTCATTGACTGTCCCGGAGTGAAATCCGTGTGACGAATCGAGGGTGAGTCGGTTCGAGTATACTAATCCAATTAGCATACCTATAACGTGTGCTCCCACTAACCATTAGCGTTCGACAGGCACTCTCCATGTCAAAGAACACGTCATACAAGTCTTCACATAAACTTAACGCCCAGTCAAGTTTCATTGACTTGCGAACGATTAAGTATTTGAGCTATAACCTTTCCAGTGCCGACCCCCTTATCCAATAAGGAGTGGAACGTTTTGCTCTCAAATACACGGACTAGTTTCTATATGTTTATTTACGAGTTAGGAATGTCAGTAACTACCAGTAAATAAAGAAACATTCATTTGCCTTATATAAATGATTTACATAATTACAAGTGAAATGCCCTCACTCAATATCCTCTGAGTGGCATTCGAGGGCATACTACTAACAATCTCCCACTTGCACTCAATGCCACACACTATGGTATCTAATACCCATGTTCTCCAGATGACGCTCCAAGCTAGTCTGAGAAAGTGGCTTGGTCAGTGGATCGGCGACGTTGTCGGCCGAGTCTACTCTGCGGCCTGATGTATCCCTTGCGAACAAATTCTCTTACGAGATGATACTTCCTCTCAATATGTTTGGTCTTGTTGTGAAACCTCGGCTCCTTGGCTGCGCTTCTGACTCCGTCGTTGTCGCAGTACAGCGGAATAGGCAGCTCAGCACATGGTATCACTTGAAGTTCTCCCAGAAACTTCTTAATCCAGAACCCTTCCTTGGAAGCCTCCGAGGCTGCTTGATACTCAGCCTGACAAGTGGAATCAGCAGTCGCGCTTTGCTTGGCACTACGCCAAGATACTGCTCCTCCATTAAGAGTAAATATGTAGCCAGAAGTGGAAATCGAGTCGTCCTTCAGTCCTTGGAAGTCCGAATCAGTGAATCCCACCACATCCAATTCTCCACCGCCATACATAAGAACCATATCTCTAGTCTTTCTCAAGTACTTGAGAACGTTCTTTACGGCAGTCCAATGTTCCCTACCTGGGTTTGCCTGAAACCTACTCACCACGCTTACAGCATGCGCGATGTCAGGTCTTGTACACAACATAGCATACATAAGGCTACCCACGGCCGAAGCATATGGTATATTACTCATTTCCTTTCGTTGTTCCTCATTTTGAGGACACATCTTCAAGGTGAGTTTTATTCCATGTCGCATCGGTAGGAACCCTCTTTTAGAATCATCCATCTTAAATCGCTTTAAGATTTTATCTATATAGAGGGCTTGGGAAAGACCTATTGTTCTCTTCACTCTATCCCAGTAGAGTCGAATACCAAGAATATAGGTAGCTTCTCCCAAGTCTTTCATGGAGAAATTACTCGAAAGCCAAGCTTTCACAGAACTGAGCAATCCCACATCATTTCCTATTAGTAGAATGTCATCTACATATAGTACTAAGAATGCGATCTTGCTCCCACTAACCCTCTTGTATACACAAGGTTCCTCCTCATTTTGCACGAAATCAAACTCTTTGATTGCCTCGTCAAAACGATGGTTCCAACTATGCGACGATTGCTTCAGTCCATAAATGGAACGCTGAAGCTTGCACACTTTCTGAATATCAACTTCGGACACAAAGCCTTTAGGCTGCTCCATATAGATTTCCTCCTCGAGGAATCCATTAAGGAAAGCCGTCTTTACGTCCATTTGCCATACTCATAATCGTGGTAGGCAGCTATAGCAAGCATCATGAGAATAGACTTGATCATGGCTACGGGCGAGAAGGTATCGTGGTAATCGATCCCTTCCTTCTGGGTATAACCCTTTGCCACAAGCCTGGCCTTATAGGCGTAAACCTTGCCATCACCATCAGTCTTTCTCTTGTAGATCCACTTGTTCCCAATAGGCACTATGCCCTTGGGGCGGTCTACTAGAGTCCAGACATGATTGACATGCATCGAGTCTATCTCAGCTTCCATAGCTTCATGCCATTTCGCGGAGTCTACATCCACCATCGCTTGGTCATAGGTCGTCGGTTCGGTCTATTGGCTATCACTTGGAACCTCATGGAGACCCAGCTCCTTCAAGTGCACAAGCCCATACCTCTCAGGTAAATGAGACACCCTACTAGACCTACGAGGTGGTTGTACTTGTGTTTCAGAAGGTTCGATTCAGATTTCTTGCAGTGTCTCCTGAGGAGTTTCATTATATTCTTCTAAAGAAATACTTCTACCTGCTCCGCCTTCCTGAATGAACTCATCTTCCAGGAAGTGTGCTTGTAAAGCAACAATGATCCTTCGATCTTCGGGCATGTAGAATAGATATCCCATCGTCCCAGACGGGAATCCAATGAAGCGTCCCTTCGAAGAACTAGCTTCCAACTTTTCCACCTTAGTCTTCTTGACATAGGCGGGACATCCCCAAATCCTAATATGATTAAGACTTGGTTTCCTTCCCTCCCACATCTCATGTGGAGTTTTAGAAAGCAGTTTGGAAGGACATGCATTCAAGATATACGCGGCGATCAGTGCATACCCCCACAGGTAAATCGGCAAGTCAGTATAGCCCAGCATGGAACGGACCATGTTCAACAGGGTCCGGTTCCTTCTTTCTAACACACCATTTAACTGAGGAGTACCTGGAGGTGTTAGTTGTGAAACTATTCCATGTTCTTTAAGGAACTCGTCAAACTCCGTACTCATATACTCGCCACCTCGGTCCGACCGAAGTGTTTTGATATGATTATGTTGTTGCCCAAAATATCTATCCGAAGATTAAATACTGCTGGAGACGGACAACAAACAACAATTGCGGGAGCACTTCCGAGAGAAGATAAATAAAACAAGATTTGCCGGGTTTGTTAGGCCCGGGCTTGAATGCTCTCGCGAGATGTTATTAATACAAATATTCATGGATACAAGTATTAATGAGAGAAATCTAAATACAATGAGTGTAGAAAGACTCTGTTAATCCGGCTCTTGAGCGAAGCTCGGTGTTCTTCGTCCCCGCCGATCGTCTGCCTGATGAGAGAGGCCGGGAGAAGAAAAACCGAAAGATAGCTGTTGTCAAGAGTTGGAGATAGCCAAGTGTTATGTATTTTGCTTCTGTATGGTGTGTGAAAATGCGAGAATGCCAGAGAGAATCCAAGTGCAGGCTGCCTTCTTTATATAGGGGTTGAGGTGCCTTGTCTCCTAGCGGGCGATCGTCTTTCGGCCATTAATGTAATGGGGCGATCGTCCTAAAGGTCACATGGGCTGCCTGCCAAAAGTCTAAGGCTACAGCTGGTAGCCAGCTGTGCGGTCCAATGAGGAGCGGACGCGCGTCCGAAATCATCACAGGAGGTCCCACTTTGTTACTTTCGGCGGACTTTGTTAGTAGGAAAGGTAGGTGACAGGATGTGGTCACCAGTCTTGTCCGTCAGCTCCTTTCGCAGGTCTGCGGCCATGTTGGTAGGTGAGGTAGGTGACAGGTTTTGTCAGCGCCTTTTGTGGATCTGCACGTGGGTGCTGTCCTGTGGCTCGGCCTTGGCCGACTGGATGGCCATCGGCCCAGATCGTCATGATGCGGTCGTCTCTAGCTGGACACCGAGGATCGTTCTCGGCCAGTCACTGAAGGTCGGCATTGGTCGGTCACCAAGGGTCGGTCGGCAAAGCGCTGAGAGATGACCGTCCATAAGTCGGTCGCCAGAAGTCGGTCGCCAGGCGCCGAGAGATGATCGTATTGGATGTCGATCGCTCGGCACCGGGACTTGTCCTGGGACCTTCGGCTGGACGATTCATGCTTGTCTGCCGGGCTAAGGCTAGGTCGCCTGGTCGCTGGTCGGTAGTTCTTCCTTGGACGCTCGGCAGTGACTCGGTCGCCCGACCTCCTAGGCAATCGCCGGTCGGAAGGTGTTAATTCTTGACACAACAATTTCCCCCCAGCTTGCTCCTATGTTGAAGACATGGCGCGAGGTGGTTCTTGCTGGCGATCGTGTAAGGATGAGGACGGGCGATCTTGCTGAGCTGACTTATGATTTCGGACTTGGGCTATCATGGTCGATTGGCTTAGCTATCTTTCGGTCTTGTACCTGCAAAAACAACATAGGCCGATCCCCCATGGAAACTTGGTGGTTTCGCTTTGTTTGAGGAATCGTGCACAGTCGCGGAGATCGATGGACCGACTCCATGACCGTGTCTTGGTGCGCGAAGACATTGAGTGTCTCGTGACTCACTTTATTATGAGGGTCCTCTGTTAGGCTGCGCCTCGCCTCGTATTTAAACGAAGGGCGTGCGGTCTCGGTCTAGAGGAGTCCTTGCGCGGGGCAGCGTCGGATGAATCAACTCCACGCCCGCGGCTTGTTAGCTCTGCTTCCACCTCGGCCAGCCATGGAGATGGCCGACCTCGACGGTGTACGTTGAGACGGGGTTGTGGCCTGTGTCTACTGATTAATGTTGGAGAGCCCTCAGACTACGCCGGCCTCGTATTTAAACGAAGGGCGGGCGATCTAGGCCGAGAGGGACCTTGCACGGACGAAGCAGCCGGTTCCATCGACTGCCAGGGCCATGGCTTTATGATGTGCGGTGGAGGCGATCTTATGCCTTAGTCCGTCATGTTAGATGCTGGACTGTAGAGGGCGATCGTGTCCTCCGGGTTGCTGATGATGTAGCGTGATGATCGGCGATCTGGCTGGAAGACTGGCGATCGTCGCTCGGCTGCCGATCGCTTTATTCGTAGGTCGATATCGGCGATCGGGCGGGAGATCGTCGTCCGGGAGCCGATCGCGCTGCTCACAGGCTAAGAAGGAACCTTTGCCTGGCCAGAAAATCTACGGCTCTAGCCCGGAAGGCTGCGTAGGTTGTAGGTTAGGTCTTCGTGAGATGCCTGAACATAGGCGAAAAACCCTGAAATCCTCCTAGGACCGCGTAGAGGGCGGTCTCATCGCTTATGGGCTCGCCGTTGAGGATGATTACGTCTACCCGGTCGATGTAGTCCGAGTCGGACTCTTCTTCTCCCTGCTTGATTTGCATCATGCGAAGGGGACCTTCGGGTCGGACGACCCTGGTGGCGAAGTACTCCGTGAAGATGTGCGCCAGTTGGTTAAAAGAACCAATGGACCGAGGCGGCAACGAGGCGTACCACCTGTGGGCGAGGTCGTCCAGCGTCAGAGGGAACATTCGGCACCTGGTCGCGTCTGATGCCCCACACCCGGTCATGTAGATGTTGAACTTCCTCAGGTGCATCTGAGGGTCCGATCGCCCCTCGTACACGGGCGTTTGCGGGGGAGCGATCTTGTGCTGCACGGGGGCGAGCTCAATGTCGATCGTGAGCGGCTCACTTGGCCCGGCGATCGTCTTCTTGGCGCCTGCCCTGGATTCCAGGAGCGCCTTCATGTCGTCGAGTTGACGTTGCATCGCAGCCATCGCCGTGGCTTGGTCGCTTGCAGATCGGATTTGGGAGCAGGAGCCGAGGCGATCGTGTACCGATCTCCGGACTCCGCTGCTGCCGGCCTCGGCAATTTGGCGAGGGGGAGCCGGACGGTTGGGCTGCCTTCTGGGAGTCGGATAGGCCGAGCTCCTGGTGACGGACTCAAACTCTGTCGACTCGTAGCTGGGGCCGGACTGCCCCGGTAGCCAAGTCGGGTCACTGCCCAGGCGATCGAAGACAGAGGTGCCCCGGCTGGCGAGCGCCTCTTCTTGCGGACGGGAGCCTCTCGCGTCGCCGCCGCTGACGCCTTGAGCTTCCGCTTGGACTTCCGGCGGACGACCGAGGGGGCGATAGCGGGAGGCACGTCGAGAGCACTCCGTCGCTCCTGTAGGACGGCCAGGGCCCCTTCGATCTGTTCCTTGGTTCGGAACCGATCGAGCGAGAGGCTTGGGCCGCTGTCGAGGGGCGGGATCGAGAGTCTCTGACCGCGGCGGCTACCTTCCACCATCGGCTGTGGCTCGGACTGGGACGGAACGCGGCTTCCGGCCGGCTGGCCGGCGAATCTCTTCGACGCGGAGGCGGAAGACATGATTTTTGGAAGATCTCTTTGAAGTGCAGTAAGTGTCACTTCAAGTATCTGCCCCGAGAACAGTGAGTGTTCTTCGGGACGGTAGGTATAAAAATTGAGGTTTAGATGCCCTTCTTCTAGCGCCAATTGTTGTTGCCCAAAATATCTATCCGAAGATTAAATACTGCTGGAGACGGACAACAAACAACAATTGCGGGAGCACTTCCGAGAGAAGATAAATAAAACAAGATTTGCCGGGTTTGTTAGGCCCGGGCTTGAATTCTCTCGCGAGATGTTATTAATACAAATATTCGTGGATACAAGTATTAATGAGAGAAATCTAAATACAATGAGTGTAGAAAGACTCTGTTAATCCGGCTCTTGAGCGAAGCTCGGTGTTCTTCGTCCCCGCCGATCGTCTGCCTGATGAGAGAGGCCGGGAGAAGAAAAACCGAAAGATAGCTGTTGCCAAGAGTTGGAGATAGCCAAGTGTTATGTATTTTGCTTCTGTATGGTGTGTGAAAATGCGAGAATGCCAGAGAGAGAATCCAAGTGCAGGCTGCCTTCTTTATATAGGGGTTGAGGTGCCTTGCCTCCTAGTAGGCGATCGTCTTTCGGCCATTAATGTAATGGGGCGATCGTCCTAAAGGTCACATGGGCTGCCTGCCAAAAGTCTAAGGCTACAGCTGGTAGCCAGCTGTGCGGTCCAATGAGGAGCCAGCACGCGTCCGGAAGTACTGTCACAGGAGGTCCCACTTTGTTACTTTCGGCGGACTTTGTCAGTAGGAAAGGTAGGTGACAGGCTGTGGTCACCAGTCTTGTCCGTCAGCTCCTTTCGCAGGTCTGCGGCCCTGTTGGTAGGTGAGGTAGGTGACAGGTTTTGTCAGCGCCTTTTGTGGATCTGCACGTGGGTGCTGTCCTATGGCTCGGCCTTGGCCGACTGGATGGCCATCGGCCCAGATCGTCATGATGCGGTCGTCTCTAGCTGGACACCGAGGATCGTTCTTGGCCAGTCACTGAAGGTCGGCATTGGTCGGTCACCAAGGGTCGGTCGGCAAAGCGCTGAGAGATGACCGTCCATAAGTCGGTCGCCAGAAGTCGGTCGCCAGGCGCCGAGAGATGATCGTATTGGATGTCGATCGCTCGGCACCGGGACTTGTCCTGGGACCTTCGGCTGGCCGATTCATGCTTGTCTGCCGGGCTAAGGCTAGGTCGCCTGTCGGTCGTGATTCTTCCTTGGGCCTCGCGGTGACTCGGTCGCCCGACCTCCTAGGCGATCGCCGGTCGGAAGGTGTTAATTCTTGACACAACAGATTACCAGTTTGTTTCTCGACTAGGGCCTTGAATTCCTGGATTTCTCAAAGGCCTCGGATTTATGTTTCATTAAGTATACATAACCATACCTAGTATGATCATCTATAAACGTAATGAAATATTGATATCCGTCACGTGCTGCTTCCAAAGCACCACATACGTCGGTATGGATTAATCCCAGTTTATCAGCGGCTCTTTCAAATGTCCCTGTGAAGGGGGACTTAGTCATTTTGCCTTTGAGGCAAGATTCACAAGTAGGAAAGGGATCCGATCCCAATGGACCCATAAGTCCATCTTTTTCCATCTTATAAACCTTGGTCTGACCAACATGACCAAGTCTAAGATGCCATTTCAAAACTTGATTGGTTTCATCCCTACCACGTTTTCTAGTCATAGTATTCACAACTACTTTGTTGTTGAGATTTAGATGATACAATCCATTCAACAATGTAGCAGTACCCACTAGTTTATTTCTAAAATAAATTTTGCAGGAACCATCACCAATGAAAAATGAAAAGCCTTTTCGGTCCATGACCGGAATGGATACAATGTTTTTGTGCCCCTTGGGCAAAACAAGTACATCTTCTAAAGTCAAAACAAAGTCGGATTCTAAACCAAAAAGAAGTGATCCTATGTCGGTCGCCTCGACACTATGCCCGCTTCCGACTGTGATCATAACTTCTCCAGCTCCAAGCTTCCTACTTTGTTCCAGATCCTGATTCACGGTACAAATATGAGAACTAGCACCAGAATCCAGTATCCAGGAAGTAGAAAATACAAGAGAGAACAATTTGTTTCCGTAACTAAAAGTTCTCAGACGAAGTGCCATGAAGAATCGGACAGTCTCTAGCCCAGTGGCCCAGCTCACCGCACTTGAGACAAGCATCCTTTTTCTTCTTGTTCTTAGGAACCATCGGGGCCTTGCCCTTACCCTTAAGGTCCTTAACTTCTGGTCCAGTTTGCTTCTTGGTATTTTTCTTCTTGTTCTTAGACCTCCGAGGTCCAGAAGAAATCACAAGAGCAGACTCCTTCATCCGCGGAGTCTTCATCTGAGACTGAGCCGTCACAAGTTTGTTCATTAGCCCAACTAAATTACATGCAATCTCATTGCAGTTGAAGTTCATAACAAACTGTGAGAAGGAATCAGGGAGAGACTGTAGGATAAGGTCGGTTTGGAGAGAAGTATCCATTTTAAAATAAAGAGCCTCCAATATCTCGATCATGGATATCATTTTGAGGACGTGTTCCCCAACCTTCTCACCTTCCTTCATCCTTGCACCGAACAGTTGCTTGGATATCTCATATCTAGCAGTTCTGCTGTGGGCACCATAAATTTCGGTTAAGTGAGATAGAATCTGCCTAGCAGAAGTCATTTTCTCATGAGCTCTCTGAAGCTCATTAGACATAGAAGCCATCATGTATGCACGGACTTTTACGTCATCCTTAACCCACTTTTCGTGGTTTTCAATCTCTTCCTGATTGGCTCGGGTCCACACAGGAGGCGCCGGAATGTCCGTCTCCAAGACGTATCCCAGTGCCTCTATACTGAGGACAATCATCGACATGGAGCCAATCCACAAAGTTAGGTCCCATTAAGGTGTTTTTTTCGAGTAGAATTGCGAGTGGATTCATTGTCATATTGAGTTATGTCTGCATTAAGCATAACAGATTAATTAGTGACTTGTTATATTATGTTCTGAGTATAGAATTAAGGTCTTTTCTATTCTAGTTACCCAGCTCCCACTATTTTTATCGGAACAACACACTTCCATGTGAAATCCGGAAGTATCGTCGCTCTACTTCATAGTGGTGATCGAGTTCTTTATAAATCATAATAGAGGGCAACCGAACAGGTTTCTAGTCTATTAATTTTCATAAAGTGGTGTCCAACACCAACCCATCTAATGGATGATTCAGTCTTCTTTTTCCCCTTGTTCACTCCCCTCAACCTATACGGTTTCTATGGTTCGTGAACAAGTTAAGTTTATACCATCGACGCAAATCAGTTTCACAATTGAATCTTATCCGGCAACCTATCAGGTTTCTAGGGATAAAATTTGCTCCAACCGAAGGCATCCAATGCGCTCTCGGTAATTTATCCGTCCTCCCCGAACGACTACCCCGATAACTCGGAAGCATACCACATCCGGTTTGGATTTCAATTTCCCAAAAGCTCGATGGAGGGAAGGAAAACCTTGAAACCTTATAAACTTAATTATTTGTTGTGGGAGAATTATCGCGATTAATGTTACACTTTGCACATTAATTCATTTAAGCGCGTATGTGGCATTCATACAATATGAAACAACCATTCACAACCTAGTTGCTACCAACATGTGGTTCATGGACCGTTCCTAGAAAACAAAAACTCCGTAATCTAATTACAAGTCTTCGTCTTGAATCTTCGTCTTCTTGAAATGGATCTTCCTCCGGTCTTCGTCATTACATATAAATTTTACATTGAAAAATTGCATCCTAGATACAAATAATTCTAGTAAAATAAATAGGCTCAAAACGGCCTTTACAACCCAATCGAATAAAACCGAACGATTCAAAACTAAGTCCATGAACCACATCCCCATTCAAAAGCATTCATCCAATAAATACTAAATAAATGGACTACACATTAAATATATTGATCCAACCAATATAAAAATAACCATCTGTTAGAATTAATCCAAATAATTCACAAACATGGTAGTTTTAATTCGTTCGTATAAACTGGATGATAAATATTTCACAATAATAAATTTCCTCAAAATAAAACACCAAGTATTTTATTTAGTCAAATTAAATCCAATTTAATTTCCTAAATTATTATAACGAAACATAAACACAAAACGGAATCGAAATAAAATCGTCCGGCCTAGCCCGTGGTCCGCATCACAATGGTCCTTAGCCGAGGGGCTGATCTCGCCCAAAGGTAAACAAGCTGCCGGAATGTCCAAAGACTTGGGCATCCTGGCACTGGCAGCTCTCGGCAGGCGGCCGATCTGGCAAAGCGATTTTCCGACTCTTTTACGTCCCGATTTCAAAAATTATATTTTTCTAATTTAATATTACCCATATAATTCAGTTTTAATAAATAAAACCGATTTATATAGTAACATAAAAACATGGAAAAATTTAATTTTTGACGAACAATTAAAACAACGAATTAAACGGTTGTGATTCCAAATCACTAATCATTTAATCAATCATTCCAAATGCAATATGTCGTATATACGATTGCAAGACCTACGCTCCGATACCACTGTTGGGATTCGGTGCCTAAAACGAAGGCCCAGCGGAAGCGGTAAAACGAAAATTAATTCGATCTGAATCCCTACGAGGATCGATCGAGCTACGCATATACGAATATCAAAAACGAAATACAACGAGAAACATACCTCGTAGTCCGTTGATTAAATGGATAACCTTCTCTTGAGCTATTCCCCAAGCTCTTGAACGATCCAACGCCGAAAGCACCGCGTCTCTACTTGCCGCGCGCCGAAAAAACGACCGGAATAAGTACACTTGATTAACCTCTGAGGTTACGGCTAGAATCAAGTGATGAAGCTTTTTATTATTATTACACTCTAAGTGTATAATCTTGTTCTCTCTATTTTTTCTCAATCTTTCTCTAAAAAAGTTGAACAAGATGAAGATGAAGTTGAAGACTAAAATGAAAACTATATTCTCTCTCCCTTCTATAACCTCACGGCTTGAATCTCAAGTGGGAAGTGAGAGTTTTTAAAGTCTTCAATATTATCTCATTTCAACCACCTCAAATCACCTTTCTATATAAAATGAGATATGATATCTCAAAATGTCTTTAGTGATCAACCTACCAAGGATGAGACCAAGACCATGAGGGAAAAGTATGAGGTGGGGCAGCCTCTAGAAGGAATTGGACAAGTTCGGTCCGTTTCGGACTCCCGTGAGTCCAAACAAATAAACTCCGATTCCGTTCTGATGTATTTATATCGATTAATTAATCTAATTAATTAATCATCAAATACATAATGACATAATTAATTTCTCCAAGAAATAATTATATTCATGAATTAAATTAATCACCCAGTAATATATTTAATTCATTAGGCCGTAAATCAATTTATCCAATAAATCAATTTAGACATCCAATGTCCCAAAATCAATTAGACATCCAATGTCCAATAAATTAGATATCCAATATCTAATATTTATAATGAGAAAACAAGCTCAATTCATTCCATCGTCAATCCTAATGCGCGACTCGGTAGGTCCGTCTCAGTCAGCAATGGGAGGAACCAAAGAGTAGTAGCACCACCTAGCCAGCCTGGCGGCCTACACTGCACTTCGATCGAGAACGAATGATTGGGATCATTCAAGAACCATTCTGTCGTGAATACCAGTATACGTATAAACCCTTCTTTCAAATGTCCCGATCAAGTTATAGGGTCACGGTCAGTCAAACCCCATCTGTACTTGACGCTATGCATGCGTTAACGCAAATCGAGATCATCAAGCTGTCGTGTATCTAATACAACTAGCTCCAATGCTTTGGCCAAAGACTTATGATCTCATCTGCCAATAACCGCATAGGACATATAACCCGATCACTAACGGGAGAAAGAATTCCATCTTGGTATTCAGTAGGACCTGCTACTTGCCCGTCAAGATGCACGTCGAGGTTGACCCCCGCCTTCCGGTTTACAGGGTCGAACTACTCTAATGAAAATGTTGACGTCACAAGCACATCCCTACTAAATCCTCAAGTCGAAGGTTCACGAATACCTATCACAACCTTTCGATTCCGTCATTGACTGTCCCGTAGTGAAATCCGTGTGACGAATCGAGGGTGAGTCGGTTCGAGTATACTAATCCAATTAGCATACCTATAACGTGTGCTCCCACTAACCATTAGTGTTCGACAGGCACTCTCCATGTCAAAGAACACGTCATACAAGTCTTCACATAAACTTAACGCCCAGTCAAGTTTCATTGACTTGCGAACGATTAAGTATTTGAGCTATAACCTTTCTAGTGCCGACCCCCTTATCCAATAAGGAGTGGAACGTTTTGCTCTCAAATACACGGACTAGTTTCTATATGTTTATTTACGAGTTAGGAATGTCAGTAACTACCAGTAAATAAAGAAACATTCATTTGCCTTATATAAATGATTTACATAATTACAAGTGCAATGCCCTCACTCAATATCCTCTGAGTGGCATTCGAGGGCATACTCCTAACAGCGGAAGCGTAAATAAAATTGCAGAAAATAAATGACGCACACGGATATATAGAGGTTCAGCTATAAACGAGCATACGTCCTCTCTCGGTATCTTTTTCAATAGGCTAAAGAAAAACCTCTTCTCCTCTCTTCTATCGGTCGAGGTATAACCGTTACAATGACGTCTTCTATTGGTCCATGATAAACCACTCGTACTTGTCTTTGTGTCGGTCCAAGTTAAACCGTTTTCCTTTTCGTAGGACAAGGAATCAACCTCTCTAGCTTTCTATTGGTACTAGATAAACCTCATTTAGATAGCGATTGTGATTCTAATAATGCCGGATCCTTGATCCTAATAACACCGAATCCAATCGTATCTTATCTTTTACCACTCGTGTATGTTTTCGTGAATTCTCACTCAAACACTTACAATTAAGCTCAATATCAACAACAAGAATGTGTATAATAATATCACAAGTATAGACAATTTGCTCAAGGTTGTTGTACTCAAACAATACCATAGGGATGGTATTTATAGGCTTCTTGATCAAACTAGCCGTTAGCTCCTTCAGACAACATTACGTACGCTATCAGCTTCTCATTACGTACGTAAGCGTGGTTACGTATGTTATCCTTCATTGGTTACGTACGGTAGTGTAACACCCCAAAAGGCGGCTATTGCAGTGCCGTAGACCCCACACTGGGACCCACCAGCCGATATCTAAAACAGATTTAATAAATATTATTTGTGATACCGAACCACAATGAATAGTTATTACTCCGATTAGGAGTTTATTAAAAATATGGCCAACGGCCTTATAATACACAGGATCCGAACAACAAGTATAAACCATATGGAGATGGAAAATACTTCAAATGTCAATACAACCAGATAGTAATTTAAATGAAGCTGAAAATAAAATAACATAACACGGTTTAACATAACCGGACAACAAATGATGTGGGGCCCCCGAACTAGTATCCTTCGAATCCTTCGCCGTCAACATGCTTTTCCCGTGCCTTGCCTTTGCCTCGACCTAAAATACAATACAAGTATTTCGCCCATAACACAGGGTCAGAGATTCATGATAATTAATTCTTTCAACATTATACAATTCACATATATATAATTCAAGGAAAAACATCCCGACTATTAATCATACCCCTCGGGCGTATGAAACAATCAGTCACAAACCGTCGAACACATCCAATCATACATGGACTATGAACGATTAACAATATAGCTCAAGATGGACATCACAGTATGCCCGATCCGGAAATGTGTCCGTGTACATGTCCACCCCGTATACGGAATCCAGAATATATGTGTGACGATGTACCTAATTAGCCTCACGAACTACGTCTCGTGTGCACAGTCCAATGCGGAATAACCTCCACGCATGACTATATCTGTGCCTGGCTAAAAATCCTACACAATAACCAATCGGAACGCAGATATGATTCCGGATATGTCACGATACAACATGACAACGAATTCAATAAATCACACATCCGATTAAGGATCAAGAAAACTCACCAAAGTGAAAATAAAGACCAACGAGATCAACGATTCAAAGCGACGTACTTGGGAATGCAACCCCATGATGAAACAGAATAACATCAAGGACAATGTCAAATCACGACAAGCTTCTCATAAACATTTCATACACATGAAATGTATAAACATCACAAGAATCCAATCATCATTATAACCAAGCAAGATAACTTGCCTCAATACGGAGACGAGAATAGTCCTCTTCTTGTCGAAACGAACAAACGGCCCTCGACTAATGTTATTTTTCTCGAACAAAAAATGAAATATATTTTACTCAATAACATATTCGTATAATTATCACTATAGGATTAGTAAGACGACATCCTACACTCCTTTAGAATAGTTTGATATCTCGAAATATCGAAGCCTTATGCCAAGAGTTCTTTTAACATCATTACAACCATAAAAATCGGTTTGCAATATTTTTACCAAATGTTCACATGGTTCATCATAAATAAGAATTCTATCAAGGGTATGTTGAATAACCAATTATGATGTTAAGATCATCTTATGATGATTAAACTTTCCAAAACATTAAAATATTGAAGGAACAAAATCTGCACATTTATGATCATTCTCCTCTCATCTAAATTGAATATTAAGCTTACAACAAGGTTATTGGTTATGAGATTACACCATATTTATGAAGGTTATCAAAATCTTTCTTTACAAGGCTGGAAGATCCATTAACATTATGATGAATTCACCATTTATCTAGTATGATGATCAAAACATTTTAAGTTCTCAACACATTAGATTAATGAAAAGTTGTTGTTGGTTTCACAATTATCCTTAACCATTCAAAATCTTGCTGAGCTAAACATAAGGTGAATATGATTCTTAAGAAATCTGAGCAAGAAGACATCCTTCTACCTCTAACATGGCCAAGTTCTTCCCAAGGTAAGTGAAAACTTAAAATGGTGTTTAATCACTTTATGATAACAACTCTATTAGTTAAATCCAACTATGGTGAAGTTAACTGATTCAAAGGTGTTCTACTAAGCTAAATTCGTCCAGTAAGATGAGCATGATAGTTACAACATGGTTAAAATCACTATATCATCAAGAACACATCCATCTCAAACCCTTATTTATCATATTCATCAAAAGTGTTAAAAAGGTTGGATTAAAATTATGTTTTACTTGATTAATCTAACTCTAGGTGAAGTATAATTGGTTACTACATCAACATATGAAAATGATACAGAGAAGAAAGTACACCTACCTCCAGAAACGAAGAACAACCTTAATGCTATGAGAAAAGATATTCCAAGCTCAAGAACACCTCCTAATCTCCAAGGAAATGAGCTCCACTCCAAGATTTAAGGCTTAGAAGCAAGTTGGGGGAGGTTGATATCGGTTTGGGAGTGCAGAGGGACGATATATGGAGAGAGAATTGGTTTGGAGTTGTGAAGAAATAAAAAACAGGCTGGTCCTATAAATAGACTGTGCAGAATTAGCGCACGCTAACGGTAAGCTTTAGCGTATGCTAACACACTTACGTACGCTAACTGGTTAATATTACATACGTAAGCGGCTTACAGTGGCTATTGTATTGAATTCGCAGGTCGTTAGCGCACGCTAATGAAAAAGGGGTTACGCACGCTAATAAAAGTTGACTCTGGCCGACATGACAGCTCAGACATTACTCACATGCATGCCAACGGCTAAGAAGTTCACGTGCTGAAGTCAACTGTTGCCAGATTCTATCTTAGCGTACGCAACAGAGGAAACATTACGCATGCTAAGGCACAAGATTAACGTACGTTAATCATGCTACGTAGCATACGCTACGTCAATAGAAAAGTTTAAAAAAAATGCATCTCTCTAATTAACATTGAATCATCGAGTATGAAATGAAATAACAACGATATGAAGTTCAAATCTATAATACCTCAACATAATCTAAATGCAACGATTCATGATAATCAGATTATCCGAATAATACAATGACAGGTAAAAAGAAAAATTACAGTCGGATATTACATACTCCCCCCCTTAAAAAGAGTTTCGTCATCGAAACTAAGGGGTAAATAACTCGGGGTATCTCGCTCGCATACTATCCTCGGTTTCCCACGTAGCCTCCTCAACTCCTTGTCGTGACCACTGAACCTTCAGTAGGGGAATTGTCTTGTTCCGCAACTGCTTGATCCTCCTCTCGAGTATCCGCACAGGACGCTCCTCATACGAATGATCCTCCGCTAATTCAATCTCTTCGAACTGAAGTACATGGCTCGGATCAGAAACATATTTCCTCAACTGGGAGACATGAAACACGTTGTGAATCTTACTCAAAGTCGGCGGCAAAGCTAGTCGATAGTCCAGATCACCTACACGCTCCAAAACCTCAAATGGCCCAATGTACCTCGGGCTCAGCTTGCCCCTCTTCCCGAAACGAAAAACACCTCGGGTAAGAGACACCTTCATTAACACATGGTCACCAACCTCGAACTCAAGCGGTCGTCGACGGTGGTCAGCATAAGACTTCTATCGACTTTGAGCCGTTAACAACCGACTCCTAATCAAAGTGATCTTCTCACGGGCTGCTAATAACATATCAGGTTCCGTACCAAGAGATTCTCACAGTTCGTCCCAGCAAAGGGGACCTACAGCGACGGCCAGATAATGCCTCATACGGTGCCATCTGAATCGAAGCATGCCAACTATTATTGTAAGTGAATTCCACCAAAGGTAGCTGGGCTTCCCAATCGTCCTTCCAATCAAGAACACATGCTCTCAACATGTCCTCTAGAGTCTGGATGGTTCTCGCAGACTGACCATCGGTCTGTAGATGAAAAGCCGTACTGAAATTCAACTGCGTGCCCATCACACGATGAATTGCCTTCCAGAAGTGTGACACAAATCGCGCATCATGGTCTGATACAATACTCTTGGGGGTACCATGTAATCTCACGATTTCCTTAATAAACAGCTGGGCCAATCTCTCGGGACCCCACGTGTCCTTAATCTCCAAGAAGTGGGCTGATTTGGTCAGACGGTCTACAATCACCCAAATCGTATTCATTCCTCGACGACTCGTCGGTAAGCTAGTGATAAAATCCATAGATATGTCCTCCCATTTCCACTCGGGAATCGAAAGCGGTTTCAGCATTCCTGCGGGTCGCTGGTGCTCAATCTTAACTCCGCCGAGGTTAAACATCTCGAAACGAATTCGGCAACCTCACGTTTCATATTCCCCCACCAATAATTCTGCTTCAAATCCTTATACATCTTGCTAGATCCCAGGTGAATAGAGTACGGGGTAGTATGGGCTTCTCTCATGATAGAGTTCCTCAACTCTTCGTCAGCGGGTACACAAACTCGATTTCTAAAGCGTATCAATCCATCCTCGTGGATCACGAATCCAGGGGCTTTCCATTGGGTTATCTCATCCCGAACTCGAGATAAGAATGGGTCCGTAATTTGCTTCGATTTGATCATATCATCAAGAGACGAAGAAATCTCAAGGGTGCAAAGTTGTCCCTGAACACGCTGTAACCAAACTTCAATTTCTGGCCTCATAAGGTCCAACTGCAACTCTCTCTGTGCTGTCAAACGGCTCAGCATCTGCTCCTGCACTGTCTTACAGCTCAAAGCGTCGGCAACCACATTTGCTTTACCCGGATGATAAAGGATCTGGATATCATAGTCCTTGATTAATTCTAGCCACCTTCTCTATCTCGTGTTCAAATCCTTCTGAGTAAAAATGTACTTTAGGCTCTTGTGGTTTGTAAAGATCTGGCAGGTAACTCCATACAGATAGTGACGCCAGATTTTCAAAGCAAACACCACGGCTGCTAACTCCAAGTCATGGGTCGGATAGTTAACTTCATAGGGTCACAATTGTCTCGATGCATAGGCAATCACTTTCCCTTCCTGCATTAGTACACATACCAGGCCCTGTCTCGACGCGTCACTATACACCACAAATCCTTTCGTTCCTTTTGGTAAGACCAAAACAGGTGCCGAAATCAATCGACTCTTGAGCTCATCAAAACTTTGCTGACATGCTTCTGACCACAAATACTTCTTATCCTTCCGCAGTAAGTTAGTCATCGGTTGCGCGATTTTAGAAAATACTTCTACGAACCGTCGGTAGTAACCTGCGAGGCCGAGGAAACTACGAACTTCCTTCACGTTCTTCGGTGGTAGCCAATCTCGAATGACTTCCATCTTTTGTGGGTCTACTCTCACTCCTTCGGCTGATATCACATGCCCGAGAAATATAACCTCAGGCATCCAGAATTCACACTTAGAAAATTTCCCATAAAGTTGTTCCCGCCTCAATGTATCGAGAACTTGGTGGAGGTGACGCTCGTGCTCTTCGTGGTCATGAGAGTAAATCAGAATGTCGTCAATAAAAGCGACTACAAAGCGATCCAGATAGTTAATAAAAACTCGATTCATCAACTCCATGAATACCGCCGGTGCATTAGTCAGTCTAAATGGCATCACCACAAACTCATAATGCCCGTAGCGAGTACGGAAGGCTGTCTTCGAAATGTCAGACTCTCGAATCCTCAACTGATGATAACCAGATCTCAAGTCGATCTTAGAAAACATGGCAGCTCCCTGAAGTTGATCCAATAAATCATCAATATGAGGCAGAGGATACTTGTTCTTGATGGTTACCCTGTTCAGCTCACGGTAATCAATACATAAGCGCAGAGATCCATCTTTTCTTCCGTACAAATAACACTGGTGCTCCCCAAGGGGACGCACTAGGTCGAATGTAACCCTTTTCAGTCAACTCCTCAAGCTGGTTCTTCAATTCCTGCATCTCAGTCGGAGCCATACGATACGGTGCTTTTGAAAGCGTGGATGTACCTGGTTCTAACTCAATAATAAACTCCACGTCACGATGAGGAGGTAAGCCTCGCAACTCGTCTGGAAATACATCTGGGTAGTCTCGGACTACCGGAATGTCGGCCAATTCAACTGGTCGATCTGCTATTTTGGTCATGTAGCACCAATAACCAATACACCCTTGATTAAGCAGTTTCACTGCTTTCATAGCGTTGATGACTCTCCCAGAACGACTGGATTATCACCTCAAAAAATACACTCGAAACCATCATCATAAGTGACGGTTACCATCCGCTTGCGGACACTGAGTATTGCATCATGACGATCCATCCAATCGATACCCAAGATTATATCATCCTTAGGTAAATCGACTACAATCAGATTTGACAACCACTCACGGCCGTTCAAACGAATCGGACAGTCCTAGACTTCACGATTTCCAATAATTCTTCTACCATCAGGTAGACCAATCACGTAGGGCTCACAATTGATAACATGGTCTAGAGGCAAACGACTTAAACAAGAAGAAGATATAAAGGAGTGTGAAGCACCGGTATCAAAAAGAACACACACAGGTTGGGAGTGGATCTCGAGTATACCTGAAATCATGCTGGCCTCGGAATCGTCAGCTTTCTTCATCTCGTAAATCCTGGGTTTCGCAGTACTGGCACCAGGTGTACCACTTTGATTCCCATGGCCCAATCCCCTATTCGCCCCGGTGGTCTGATAGGAAGCGGACAGAGGTGCCCGGTTCTGGACAGAGGACTGAACTGGAGCATGAGATGCTACTGGTTCAGGTCCGGGCCCACTTCTGCAAAAACGAGCACGGTGACCAATCTTGCCACAAGTATGGCATGTGACGGCAGGCTTCGGGCATTTGGAGCTGAAGTGCCCCTGGTCTACGCAGTTATAGCACACAACAGATGAGAGGACCGCTCGAGAGTGCGATCCAGTTGGCTTCGACGCCATGGGTGGTCGATCATAAGGGTTTGGCAATGACTGGGGCTTCCTGAATGTCCCCCGGTTACTATCAGTCTGGTTCTGGTTCCTGGACCTTTTGTTGTTGGACTGTGGTTGCTTCTTGGAAATCTCCTTCGCGGTGAGTTCATACTCCAGAGCCTTCTCGATGAACTCTGGTAAGGTAGTATAGTGGTGATTCAATAGCTGCATTCTCATTCGGGGTTTTGGCCTCTTGAGAAAGTATTTGATCTTATCAGCCTCTGTTCGGATAATTGTCGTGGCGAAAGAAGGAATGCCTGGAATTTCTCAGCAACAGATAATACATCATCGTCTTCAGATGGGTCGGGGTTCAGCAGTTCCGACAGTTTGGCCTCACGGATTGGCCCTGGATAGTAACGGTCTAGCATGAGGTTTTTAAATTCCTCCCAAGTATAAACACCATCAGCTGGCCTTACTGAAAGCCACCAGGTATGAGCGCCTTTGCTAAGATAGTATGCAGCTACCGAGACGCGGTTCTCTTCCGGGCAGTCCACCATCTGGAAAAGTTTCTCAAAATGCTCGATCCAATGCACAATGTCAGCAGGATCAGAGGATCCTTCAAAGGTCGGAGGTCGCTGGCGATAGATGTCGCTGATGATCCGACTCACGGGTCCGCCAAGCACAGGAGGAGGCTGAGGCCCCTGTTGCTGGCCAGTAGTGGCCCTCTGCATAGCTTCCATTAGTTGACCCATCTGGGTCAACTGCGTCATCATGCCCTGCATCACAACGTAAGGATCGACACGCGCATCCCCACGCCCACTGTGGTGCGATTGATCCCTAGAAGGTGAACCACTATCTGCGGAACTATGATCCACATTCGCGTGTTTGTTGGCTCGAGGTATCGGGATTCGGCCCCTTCCGCGGCATCGTCCCCCTCTGCCACGACCTATCAGGTTTCTTTCCATACTGAAAGAATCAATCATAATGATAACCATAAGTACAGTTCAAGATACTAAAATTCACGCTAAGTTAATAGCAACAAGGAATCACATATTCAAGGAAACGGTTCACAATTAGTTATCAACACCACGAATGTCGCACCGAATATTATATCGACGTCAAGTCAAACAATTTTAATCATATAATCAATACAGCATTTATCTCGGATTATTAATCAGATAAATCCTGTCATAAATCCTCGAAATAACAAGATCAACAAGGAGACCTATTCTGATATCAATATCATGCCAGTAATTAAATCATGGTTCATAAAGTACATACCGTATTTGGCTCGTAGGGACAGGCACTTGCACAGGTCACACGTGACACGAAGGTCTCTTGATACTAGTTCATTTCACAATAAAAAGGAAACAACTGTCTGATACCATCTTCTGTAACACCCCAAAAGGCGGCTATTACAGTGCCATGGACCCCACACTGGGACCTACCAGGCGATATCCAAAACAGATTAAATAAATATTATTTGTGATACCGAACCACATTGAATAGTCATTACTCCGATTAGGAGTTTATTAAAAATATGGCCAACGGCCTTATAATACACAGGATCCGAACAACAAGTATAAACCATATGGAGATGGAAAATACTTCAAATGTCAATACAACCAGATAGTAATTTAAATGAAGCAAAAAATAAAATAACATAACACGGTTTAACATAACCGGACAACAAATGATGTGGGGCCCCCGAACTAGTATCCTTCGAACTCTTTGCCGTCAACATGCTCTTCCCGTGCCTTGCCTTTGCCTCGACCTAAAATACAATACAAGTATTTCGCCCATAACACAGGGTCAGATATACATGATAATTAATTCTTCCGACATTATACAATTCACATATATAGAATTCAAGGAAAAACATCCCGACTATTAATCATACTCCTTGGGCGTATGAAACAATCAGTCACAAACCGTCGAACACATCCAATCATACATGGACTATGAACGATTAACAATATAGCTCAAGATGGACATCACAGTACGCCCGATCCGGAAATGTGTCCGTGTACATGTCCACCCCATATACGGAATCCAGAATATACGTGTGACGATGTACCTAATTAGCCTCACGAACTACGTCTCGTGTGCACAGTCCAATGCGGAATAACCTCCACGCATGACTATATATGTGCCTGGCTAAAAATCCTACACAATAACCAATCGGAACGTAGATATGATTCCGGATATGTCACGATACAACATGACAACGAATTCAATAAATCACACATCCGATTAAGGATCAAGAAAACTCACCGAAGTGAAAATAAAGACCAACGAGATCAACGATTCAAAGCGACGTACTTGGGAATGCAACCCCATGATGAAACGGAATAACGTCAAGGACAATGTCAAATCACGACAAGCATTTCATAAACATTTCATACACATGAAATGTATAAACATCACAAGAATCCAAGCAAGATAACTAGCCTCAATACGGAGACGAGAATAGTCCTCTTCTTGTCGAAACGAACGAACGGCCCTCGACTAATGTTGTTTTTCTCGAACAATCAACCTTAAACGAAATGTATTTTACTCAATAACATATTCGTATAATTATCACGATAAGATTAGTAAGACGACATCCTACACTCCTTTAGAATAGTTTGATATCTCGAAATATCGAAGCCTTATGCCAAGAGTTCTTTTAACATCATTACAACCATAAAAATCGGTTTGCAATATTTTTACCGAATGTTCACATGGTTCATCATAAATAAGAATTCTATCAAGGGTATGTTGAATAACCAATTATGATGTTAAGATTATCTTATGATGATTAAACTTTCCAAAACATTAAAATGTTGAAGGAACAAAATTTGCACATTTATGATCATTCTCCTCTCATCTAAATTGAATATTAAGCTTACAACAAGGTTATTGGTTATGAGATTACACCATATTCATGAAGGTTGTCAAAATCTTTCTTTACAAGGCTGGAAGATCCATTAACATTATGATGAATTCACCATTTATCTAGTATGATGATCAAAACATTCTAAGTTCTCAACACATTAGATTAATGAAAAGTTGTTGTTGGTTTCACAATTATCCTTAACCATTCAAAATCTTGCTGAGCTAAACATAAGGAGAATATGATTCTTAAGAAATCTGAGCAAGAAGACATCCTTCTACCTCTAACATGGCCAAGTTCTTCCCAAGGTAAGTGAAAACTTAAAATGATGTTTAATCACTTTATGATAACAACTCTATTAGTTAAACTATGGTGAAGTTAACTGATTCAAAGGTGTTCTACTGAGCTAAATTCGTCCAGTAAGATGAGCATGATAGTTATAACATGGTTAAAATCACTATATCATCAAGAACACATCTATCTCAAACCCTTATTTATCATATTCATCAAAAGTGTTAAAAAGGTTGGATTAAAACTATGTTTTACTTGATTAATCTAACTCTAGGTGAAGTATAATTCGTTACTACATCAACATATGAAAATGATACAGAGAAGAAAGTACACCTAGCTCCAGAAATGAAGAACAACCTCAATGCTATGAGAAAATATATTCCAAGCTCAAGAACACCTCCTAATCTCTAAGGAAATGATCTCCACTCCAAGATTTAAGGCTTAGAAGCAAGTTGGGGGAGGTTGATATCGGTTTGGGAGTGCAGAGGGACGATATATGGAGAGAGAATCGGTTTGGAGTTGTGAAGAAATAAAAAACAGGTTGGTCCTATAAATAGACTGTGCAGACTTAGCGCACGCTAACGATAAGCTTTAGCGTACGCTAACACACTTACGTACGCTAACTGGTTAATATTACGTACGTAAGCGGCTTACAGTGGCTACTGTATTGAATTCGCGGGTCATTAGTGCACACTAATGAAAAAGGGGTTACGCACGCTAATAAAAGTTGACTCTGGCCGACATGACACCTCAGACATTACTCACATGCATGCCAACGGCTAAGAAGTTCACGTGCTGAAGTCAACTGTTGCCAGATTCTCTCTTAGCGTATGCAACAGAGGAAACATTACGCACGCTAAGGCACAAGATTAACGTACGTTAATCATGCTACGTAGCGTACGCTACGTCAACAGAAAAGTTTAAAAAAAATGCATCTCTCTAATTAACATTGAATCATCGAGTATGAAATGAAATAACAACGATATGAAGTTCAAATCTATAATACCTCAACATAATACTAAATGCAACGATTCATGATAATCAGATTATCCGAATAATACAATGACAGGTAAAAACGAAAAATTACAGTCGGATATTACAGTTAGCTTCTACACAAAACAGTCCAGGGAGATTCGTCATTTGAGTTACGTACGCTAGCATAGACTTCATTATGTACGTTAACATTACATCACTGATGACGTCATATATCCGTTGCATGCTTTTCTGACTCAGGCTCCTCCAACGTTCACTTGTTTGAACTGTGTTACGTACGTTATTCATCTTCCATTACATACGTAAGCTTCCTTATATTACGTACGTTAACATAGTATTGTTACGTACGTTAGCTTTGATTTTCTCCAGCATTTTGCACTTTGTTTTCCTTCGATGCTTGCTTCCTCTCTTCGTTGTTTTGTTTTGTTTATTGCCATTAATCATCAAAACACTTTTAATTTATGTATGGAACAAAATGTTCCAACATTATGCACATGCTCATCCTATTGCTCACCTCAGTGTTACGACAATTGTTCATCAATTTCACCTAATTAGCAGGCAGATCGATTCATATGTACTTACTTCTCAACATACCAAATGATACTCAAAAGAGATCATCTCATCTGTGATAACCATCAGGCTGACTTGCCGCTATTCATAGAACCAAAAATAATTGGCTGTCTTGTACAGCACTAGTGCATCACGCATCTTCGTTTGGGTTAACTATCCCACATAAAATATTCGTACACGCCAAGTAAAAAGGCAAAATGGTTTTCCACTATACCGTAATTGCTAAACAGAATTTATCAAGACATCCCTCTTGTATTTTAAAGTTCTCAATATTCAACTTGTTTGATAAAATTTATAGGACCTTCGCCCTTTGTAAACAACAAAATATTTTATCTTCCAAAATTTTGAGAACGTCACTTTATAACATATATATATCAGTATCATGGACCTTTTGATTTTTCAAAGTATCAAAAACTCTTTTTCTTAAAGTTGCCAAAATTCTCGTTTTATCAAAATGCAAAATTATTATTCTTCCCCATTTTAAATACTTACAAGAGACTCCATTCAAAATTACAAAATATCTATGCATCAACTTGTCATTCAAGACATAAACATTTTTTTTAATTCAGAAAAGAATTTATCGAGTGGCAAAAATCAATTCATTTGTACAAAATAACAAAATATTTTACTGTTTGGAAATGTCCAATATTTATTACCTTAAAATACGACTCACGCACTTTATAAAAAAACTCATTTATATCTTTGAATTTTTTTTTGTATTAAGACCAAACAATCATATGCGTTAAAACACCATCCACTCACTAGTGTCACGCATGTTACTGTCCGCCACCATGTCCAAAATTAAAACCGCAGCCGACAAGATAAAAATCGAATCACACTTAGACCAAATCAGATACAATGGATCGTAGCACTTAATCTTCGATCGAGACGATTTCTCTTGCAATTATCATTTTTGCCAACAATATCGAAATACCATTACTCATGATCTTTAAAAATATGAGCAACTACCCGTTATCTCACTTATATCACATCATACCACAATCAAATTCTAGAGTACTCTACATAGTTAATTTATATCAGTTCTCGCGACTATCCTAGAAGGCTGCATTTATTCCATAATGAATCATTCACAAAATATCACAAGCATTCTATTTGTATAATTTAACATCATACAAGGATGTAATCGAACATCACACCCAAACATAAACACACATGCACACGTGCATAGAGAGTTCGCAGAAATAGAGACTTACGTCCAAAGATCACACGAATATGATGGCCGCACTACGATATAAATCACAACCAACAACTCAGATGACACTACCTGATGACACATAAATCGACTCGAAAACCAATAACTAGGAGGACAACACGATACGACAACACATGACCCAAATCGATCCAACATCCTAGGTTTCATCAACCTAAACTCTGATATCATATTCTGTAACACCCCAGAAATATCTAAGAATATTACAGCGCCGTAGACCCTTCTCACAAGGATCTACTAGGCTAAATATAGTACAACACAACACACAAGTTACTAGCAAGGTCAAACCATACATAAAACCATGACCAGAAACAACGAATAACTGACAACACATATGTACCCAATACATAATGGTTCAAATACAACAACATACCCTGCAGTGGTAAATACACGACAACAGGAGGAAAATACATCTCTAATGACATAGACAATTTACCAACTCTCTTATGATTAGCATCATGGTCATTCATCATCTTCCATGTCGATGTTGTGACTGCTCCCTCGAATCAGGAATACGTGAAATACATAACACGCATTTCCCTCATTTAAGGGGTTAGCAACTGGAATTTGCTAGTACAAGTATTCTAGCTATACAAACCATGGAATAACACATTTATAATCAATCCAACAAACATTGATCGTCTAATGATACACCAATCATCAATTTCACAATAGTTGTTTACAAGATTTCCTCGAGTCACGAAATAACACAAATGCACAAATATCACAATTACAGTGGTACTCTGTCATCTCAAAGAACACTATTCGTACCAAGAACCACATATCCATATATAATTATTAAATAACATAATTACAACAAACTAGGACACTTAATCACTAACCAAATCAGTTTATATATAATTATTAAATAACATAATTATAACAAACAGTGACAAACATATTTATATTCAAGGAAAGTATGAGATGTATTGTCAGGATACTTGCCTTCACAGAAGATGATTTTACTCGACATAAGCTAAACTTGATTATCCCGATCAATACTTTGAGATCCCAACCTTGTTTATAATTACACAGCAGATAATTTGATATAAGGGTTCGATTTGTTATCTTATAATCACAAGGTAATTAGTCGAATGATATAATACGTCAATTGTGTCTAACGAATTATCAACCAGATCAAACGACCAACGATACTCATCCCGAATTCATATCTCAATTTAACTAGTGATGGGAATTGTAATTCAATTTCTTGAACAACTGTCCGGAACACAAATTCGGAATACAGACTCATTCTATAGGTCCAAACATATAGATCCGTTTGTAGACCAATTCATTAATACCTTCATCTATACTTATATTCTCCCCCATCAGAAATTCCAATATTAATATATATATATATATATATATATATATACACTACAGACACACCAACACACACACACGACGATCCAAACAGATACATCAACACATACACACAACTGACGCACACACACGAACACTTATACACACAAAGACACTCACATATCACACACAAAATAGTTATGCCCAAGCTAGCACCCAAATCGTCAGTAACCCGACCCGCCAAACCTCATCGTACATCAAACCCGCCATCGACAACTTGAGCCCAGACCAGAAAATTCATCTTGCTGCCAGAAAATATGTCTGCTAGCTCCACCGCCACATGCCTCGAGCTACATCCTAGTCCTCCTAACCACCACATCATTCGCTAAACCCAGCCGAATCCATCATCTGTTAGGAATTATTCTTAAATCATTGGTCACTCCTAAACTCGACTGCTAATGACCCACGGTTGACCCGAGCTCTGTTCTCCCTCCTCCACCCACTCGGTACCCCAATCTCCTCCATCGGAGTCAACCGATCAAGAACACATCTGCTAGATTCATCCCAGCACCGGTCGGAAACCCATCTTGAGTTGCCACACACACGAAATCCGCCATCGATCTTCATCTCTGATGACCCTTGCCCATCCACGGCTCCAGCCACTCGCATCCCATCAGTATCCAGTACTCCCACCGCCGGTCATTGCTGAAGAAGATGAGGAGGAAGGTGGATGATGGTGGTTGACCTGTGTAGGGGGTAGGTGAGGGAAAGAGACGCGAGTGAGAGAGAGAGAGAGAGAGTGTGGGAAGGGGGGAAGAAGACCAATAATGGGGGTGTGTGTATATATATATATATATATATATATACATACTAGTTTTACACCCCGTGTGATGCACGGGGTGCCCATAAATGATGTTGTAAGAACACACACACATGAAAATTTAATAGATTCAGTTATAGGGACAAAGTTGCAGAATATAAAATCTAGAATGGTTGATGCGGTAACTATATGTAAATATTGAACGGAACGGAAAAATATTGCCACACAAAGTAAAAACACACTTTTTTTTCAAAAAGTAATTTGTCATCCTAGTAATATTTGCATAATGTGCAAACCCACATATATCTAATCGGTTTCACCACATATGAAGTATGAGAAGACACAGTTTATCCCATAAGAATCATTTAGCGAGATTGGTGGTTGGAAGCAGGAACATTTAAGTGAGGAAGTAGCAATTAATGACTTACCATAACACACACACACAACCAACTAATACACACACCACATACAACATGGGGCAAATAGGCACAGTTGGGGTGCAACCTACATGCATGTATAGAAATACATAATAAACACGACAGTATAAAACACAGGCACACATGCAGTATACAAACAAACGACGGCTCATTTTAAACAAAATCAATTGTCGGAACATGGGTTGAAGTTAGAAGCACATTGGTGGTAACAAATAGGTAAAACAACAACGAAAGAGCACAGACGTTTCAATGGCCCGTTCTAATTTATGCGAGCAAGGAACATACGAGATAATTGAATTGATGATTGTATTACATATCACACATACACAGACAAAAATCACAGTAAGAAAATAAACCTACGCATACATGCATCACACAAACATATATATATATATGTGTGTGTGTGTGTGTATTCTTGTGTGTGTTTTTGTGTCTGCATATATAAATGTGTGCTATGCTGAATGTTTATGGTGTGTATGTGTGTGTTTATGTGTCTGCATATATAAATGTGTGCTATGCTGAATGTTTATGGTGTGTATGTGTGTTGTTTGGTGTTTATTGTATACACCTAATCTTGCTGGTCTTACGTGGGAGCATGTCTTGTGGACATGTACTGTTTTGTGTGGTTGATGTATGTTGTGTGTGTTTAAAGATTTCATGTGTGTTCTGTCTGTGAGCATACAGTTAGGTTTATGTATTAGATCTACTGGTTAGTGTATGTCTGTGTGTCTCTGCTATGTGGTAGTACATATATATATAACATGCACATACATAATACATATTTAAACCCAACGGATTACTAAAATACAAAATTGAAGCTATAAACACACTGTTCATAACAATAGCCTCACAATGGTATAAAAATTGTAAAATTGCATTGGCAGAAGAATTAGTACATAAGATGATCAATTATATCTTGGACTTTCTGTTCTTCCGATAAGAAGGGTACTTGTAGTTTAACGAGAAATAATATATGATGCCTTATATTTGGGACTAAGTTTCTCTAACCTCGATTTTAGCTCTCAAAATAAGGACACCCATATATGCTTACAAACTAACTAATAGTTCCTCCTTTATATAACAATACATCAAAATGATGATTATTGGATATCATCAATATATTTTATTCTCAAGTAATAAGCGGCATAACAAATAAACAAAACAAGTTGTAAGCACCCTAGCAATACACCTCGTACAGAAGCACATTCGTTCACATGTGCAATTGAAATGATTGCAGAATATTGGCCTACGAAATAAGATCTAATATTTGTACGTGCATAAGTAACACCATAGATCAGAAAGCTGCATCTGGCCTTTACAAAGAAAAAGAACAGAAAAACTATAATATAAAAATTGAAAATCAAAAACCATAGGTAGCTGGAAATATAAGCAATACAATGATTAAGAAGATACTATAATTAGAAATAAGGTGGTCGTCTTTCAAAACCTTACCTCGAAAAAGAATATGTTGCCATTAAAGCCAAATCCACATGACGATGTACTACTTTACATGTGTATGCTCAGTGATAGCTACGGTTGCTCGTTATAGTGAAATAAATGCATCACAATGCATTTCCCAGCAAATAATATAACAAAAATGGTCAATAAGCTCCTTATTTTTGCAATACAAACACACCGACGACATGCACATTGAAAAGAATGGAACATAAATAAAGGACACTTCATAATATGCAAACACAGCTAACCTAGAATATGCAATACATACCATCTGATACGATGCCTAATCATATGCGAAGCCTTAGCGTAGAGTTAAAAAAGCATGGAAAACCATAAATAAACCTCAGAGTTCTTGTAATTAAACCAAAAAGGTCGATGTGTCATTCAAAATGAATAATTCCAATTGTAGCACTTAAAATTATACCTCACCTGTGGAACCCAGCTGGTGGAGCATGTTTCAATTCTGGTACACCCCATATTTTACTTTACAATCACTTACACCACATCCCATCAAACATACATCAAATTTGGAATATTATAAGTGATTGAAAAAAAAAACATGGATACCAAATTGATGGATATTTGTCGAGGGAATGTGGCAAAATGTGATAAGCTAGTGGAATTCCTAACCGACGTTATAAATCGCCGCACATCTCCAAAAAAACAAAATTATTACAGTACAAAATATTGGAAATGTAAGGTAGCTGAGAAATGTAAAGCAGACTTGCCGGAGAAGCTAGTAGTAACTACCTTAGTTTTGGCTATCGCACGAAGTAGTTTAACGTTGTGCATATGCCAAAGTATATGGGGAAAAACCAAACTCGCTTACGTTAAATATTATCATATTAGTAAAAAAAGAAGCCAAAAAAATCAAATGCACAGAAATATCAAAACTGGGTCGAGCTATCGTAAGATAACAAAATAGCATGTCCCTTAAGGGTAATTTTGGAAGATAAATATGCGTGTTCGCAGATGAGAAGATAAACATAGAGACACCAAAACAAAACTTGCATTCGCTTTCACGAGAGAGCCCCCGCAGACATAGAAAACTCACATCGATAACGAACCAAACAAAATCCCAAATCCCGGGATAGCTAACTAAATGACCGAGAAGTATCATAACGAAATATATGTAAACGCATAGTGCTGGAGGAGTCAATAACAGCGTACACACAACACAAAACACACACACACATACATACGCACATAGGAAAAAAACCCACACAAAACAGTACATGTCCGCAAGACATGCTCCCATGTAAGACCAGCAAGATTAGGTGTATACAATAAACACCAAACAACACACATACACACCATAAACATTCATCATAGCACACATTTATATATGCAGACACAAAAACACACACAAGAATACACACACACACACACACACATATATATATATATATATATATATAACATGCACATACATAATACATATTTAAACCCAACGGATTGCTTAAATACAAAATTCAAGCTATAAACACATTGTTCATAACAATAGCCTCACAATGGTATAAAAATTGCAAAATTGGATTGGCAGAAGAATTAGTACATAAGATGATCAATTATATCTTGGACTTTCTGTTCTTCCGATACGAAGGGTACTTGTAGTTTAACGAGAAATAATATATGATGCCTTATATTTGGGACTAAGTTTCTCTAACCTCGATTTTAGCTCTCAAAATAAGGACACCCCTATATGCTCACAAACTAACTAATAGTTCCTCCTTTATACAACAATACATCAAAATGATGATTATTGGATATCATCAATATATTTTATTCTCAAGTAATAAGCGGCATAACAAATAAACAAAACAAGTTGTAAGCACCCTAGCAATACATCTCGTACAGAAGCACATTCGTGCACATGTGCAATTGAAATGATTGCAGAATATTGGGCTACGAAATAAGATCTAATATTTGTACGTGCATAAGTAACACCATATATCAGAAAGCTGCATCTGGCCTTTACAAAGAAAAAGAACAGAAAAACTATAATATAAAAATTGAAAATCAAAAACCATAGGTAGCTGGAAATATAAGCAATACAATGATTAAGAAGATACTATAATTAGAAATAAGGTGGTCGTCTTTCAAAACCTTGCCTTGAAAAAGAATATGTTGCCATTAAAGCCAAATCCACATGACGATGTACTACTTTACATGTGTATGCTCAGTGATAGCTACGGTTGTTCGTTATAGTGAAATAAATGCATCACAATGCATTTCCCAGCAAATAATATAACAAAAATGGTCAATAAGCTCCTTATTTTTGCAATACAAACACACCGACGACATGCACATTGAAAAGAATGGAACATAAATAAAGGACACTTCATAATATGCAAACACAACTAACCTAGAATATGCAATACATACCATCTGATACGACGCCTAATCATATGCGAAGCCTTAGCGTAGAGTTAACAAAGCATGGAAAACCACAAATAAACCTCAGAGTTCTTGTAAGTAAACCAAAAAGGTCGATGTGTCATTCAAAATGAATAATTCCAATTGTAGCACTTAAAATTATACCTCACCTGTGGTACCCAGCTGGTGGAGCATGTATCAATTCTGGTACACCCCATATTTTGCTTTACAATCACTGACACCACATCTCGTCAAACATTCATCAAATTTGGGATATTATAAGTGATTGAAAAAAAAAACATGGATACCAAATTGATGGATATTTGTCGAGGGAATGTGGCAAAATGTGATAAGCTAGTGGAATTCCTAACCGACGTTATAAATCGCCGCACATCTCCAAAAAAAGAAAAATTATTACAGTACAAAATATTGGAAATGTAAGGTAGCTGAGGAATGTAAAGCAGACTTGCCGGAGAAGCTAGTAGTAACTACCTTAGTTTTGGCTATCGCACGAAGTAGTTTAACGCTGTGCATATGCCAAAGTATATGGGGAAAAACCAAACTCGCTTACATTAAATATTATCATATTAGTAAAAAAAGAAGCCAAAAAAATCAAATGCACAGAAATATCAAAACTGGGTCGAGCTATCGTAAGATAACAAAATAGCATGTCCCTTAAGGGTAATTTTGGAAGATAAATATGCGTGTTCGCAGATGAGAAGATAAACATAGAGACACCAAAACAAAACTTGCATTCGCTTTCACGAGAGGGCCCCTGCAGACATAGAAATCTCACATCGATAACGAACCAAACAAAATCCCAAATCCCGGGATAGCTAACTAAATGACCGAGAATTATCATAACGAAATATATGTAAACGCATAGTGCTGGAGGAGTCAATAACAGCGTACACACAACACAAAACACACACACACACACATACACACACACATACACACACATATACGCACATAGGAAAAAAAACCACAAACACATCATAACTAATATACTCGAAACATGAAACAAGGTAATACCATATCCTGACATAGAATCAATTACCTGATTGAGAAGTACGAATCGCCGAATAAAAATCAAAATCAAAATATACCTGAAGAAGCACGAGAGGCATCAATTGAGCAGAGAATCACAGACAATAATGTACAGGACCTGAACAGAATCTCAGCTGGACCACTAACTATCAAACAAACAAACTGACGAAAGAACAAGCCCGAAACCTACAGAAAGAAGAACAAAATCTTCCATTCCAATAACGACCTACCAGTACTATACACAATATAGAAATGTTGGTGGACAACAAATAAAACCTGAAAACTGAACTGTCCAAATTTAGGTCACGACGAAATTAAAATAAACACGAACACATACACATATACAAATAAATAAACACGCATGAACAATTAGAGGTACGTGACGTTGTTATACCTATCAGACCAGTACCTCTAAGGAGTCGTAATTGGCCTCCAAAGAGTCCTTTCCCCAAAGCTCAAATAAAATACCGTTATTGCGCGTTTTCTTATATAAGGCCAGATATCGGAGCAATCCTTCATTCATTATCTAGTTGTAGGAAAGAAAATATAATTCAGAAAGCATTGCACCATGTATTATAATTCTAATTAATATAAAGAGGACGTTACCAAAGGCATTCGTGAACAAATTTCCCTCGTTGTATTCAGTCCAACAGCGATGGCCTGTCGGAGAGAAGTGGTCAGACATACAAAGCACACAAGAGGGAAAAAGAAATAATAAAAGAGAAAAAAAAAACTTTTGATGTATCGCCTCTGGCCGTGCACGATCATGTAAAAACTTGTTCACTATACATGTGGGAAGTGGGTTGACAAAATCAGGAGGAACCTGTTCATAAACAAGTACAAATGTTGAAAATCGATGGCCTTTCTTGAAAAAATGTTTCTTTCAGAAGAATTGAACATCTACTGAGGCCTAATAAAATTCAACTGACCATATCATGGCAGGCTCGGACTGCGGCAGCAAGAACTTCGGTGACACCAGAGTGATGCTGCGAAACTAATGAAGTCACAATTTGATTATCAAGACAAAAGGACGTTCATTGGAAGGGTCAGGTAACATACCACAATTTGATCCGTACAACAAGAATAAAACTCTTCAACAACCAAGCGATGAAGCCCATTACTCGAGCAATTATTATCAACATCGTTTTCTAAAAAAACATTAAATAATCTTCAAAACTAATGAAAATTGCAATTTCCTATCTATAAAAGGAAATTCTCAAAAGTTATTTACCCTAATGCGTTCAACCTTCACCTTATTTTGAAGACAGGAGAGTAGCTCCACAGCAAATGCCTGTGAAGAATGAAATCTTATGTGACCCTAATAAGTTTCTTAAAGAAGACAAGCAAGTTTTTGATAATAAAAAAATAGAAAAACCTGTGAATCTTTCAGATGATTTAGTGGTGTATAATTTGATATGTTTTTCTGGTATGTCAAGCATTGGCATTTTTTCAGGCTACGGATGGCACGCTGCAGTGTTGCTCTCCTTTTCTTCTTGCTAGCATGTGTGCCCTTATGGTGAGCCTGAAAGGAATCCTATTTTTAAACACATATGCACAAACTTATGAGGTATGTGGGAAATGTAGAAGTATCCAAGTAAAACTCTTGAAATATCATTCACCGTGATGCAAATTGACCTTATAGGTATCCTTTCCATTCATTTCTACATGAGATTTAAGTGTTTCCTGATCACTGTTTGATGCATCAGTATCATCCTCCGCTATCTTCTTGTAACCGAGCAGAAATGCGAGACAAGCAATCATAATCCTGACACATTCCAATAAAAATCGTAATTTCTCAAACAACAAGATTAGAGACAACACAGAAAACAGCAAGAGAGTGACGAGTACGTCGGTGATGGATGCAAAGCTCCCATAACGTGATAAGTGTTCTCTTTGCTTATTTATTATCCTTTTGATATAAAAACAAAAGGAACTTGCAAATTGAGCAACATAGAAGCCGGGCAATGTAAAGAAAATGGATCAACACACACCTGTAGCATCCGAAACAAGAGATTCTGAAGCGCACGGTTCTTAACTTCAGTCTTATGCTTCACATTCATTCGCTCTATGCTATGGATGACATGATTGTATGACATGGTTCTCAAAGCCTTATCGCCATAAATCTGCAACTCCATAAATAAAGCTAGAGTGTCTGCAGCAATAGCCACCATCTACAACACCACATATATTACTATCAAACCAGCCATACAATCAAAACCTAATTGATAATAAAGTTCGACAAGAAACAAATAAATAAGGTCGATACCTTTCTGTTCATAAGAAGAATGAGAGACTGCACAACATTCAATCTGAGACCATGTGGAAGAGTTCTGGCGGAGGAGCGGAGAAACTGGGAGAGCTGTGAAGGGAACTGGAACAAATCGAAACCTGGAACGAAAATCAAAAAAAGCAGTATATGTGAATGAGCAATGCCGATTTTTTCCTCTTGAAAACACACACACAACACAGAAACGCACACAGCCACCTATACACACAAACACAGAGAGGAAAAATACAAATCCAGCACCTACAAGAACGTACAATCCAAAACAAAGAAAAGAAGAAATCGAAGAACGCAGGCACATAAATGAAGAGGACTGAGATGCCCATATAGTTATGAAAATACATGCCCGAGAGCTACATAAAACCAGGGAACATGCATGGCATTCGAAAACACCGCAGACAATAGAAAATATTTTTTTAAAAACACTAAAAAAGTAGCATTTTTTGGAAATAAATAAATGACACACAATAAAAAACAACACAACAAAAAAACAGCCATTTCAAACAAACCTGACCACCAACTCAAAACCTCAACACCCAACAACAGAAGACAAACACCTGCCATGTGATGCACTACTAACACAATACAGAAGTAAAAATGCATCTCCAATGCCTGGGTTAAATAGAAAACACACCTGTCTGACCAAGACGCTCAACCTTAAATCCATTGTGTTCACCCTCTTCCCTGAAACTGAATCTACAGAAATCTGGGATAGAGGGAGAGAGAGAGAGAAAATAGACATGTCAGTAATCCTGGGATCCAAATTGCTAACAAAGCTAAGTAATGAAATATAGCTTCCAAAATATGTTTTTCTGACCATTTTTAGGATTTAAAAGGCTGTCCTTACCAACAAAAATATCAATAGATGAAACAACTCAACTTCATAGTCAAAAATGGAATAGTTAGGTATGAGCATGAATTTCAAATCGAGAGCAACAAACTACAGTCCAACCTCATGAACGAAAACTATTTATATATCCTTACAGATTAATCAAAACCTAACCATAAACCTTTCCTACAAGGAAATCTGAAAATCAGCAAAGTAAATACAGGAAATTTGACTTCCCAAAAAAAATCTAATCTAATCACCTGAATTAAGCATGTAATCTTACAACATGAGCTAAATAAGTCAATAACAGAGATCCCGCAACCGAGGCCAAATAAAATAAAACCCTAATTTTAAAGAAGTGTACTGATAACATAACTCCATTGGAACTGGGATTGCTCATGAACCTGCAAAAGACTTTGGTTTTCTACTCCTACAAACACAAATCGGCAAGAACAAACTGAACGAACAAGAAAGAAAGAAAGAAAGAAAGAACGAAGAGAAGACCACGCAAAGAAGAGAAACAAAGGAGCAATGTAAATACAGGAAATTTGACTTCCAAAAAAAAAATCTAATCTAATCACCTGAATCGAGCATGTAATCTTACAACAGGAGCTAAGTAAGTCAATAACAGAGACCCCGCAGCCGAGGCCAAATAAAACAAAACCCAAATTCTAAAGAAGTGTACCGATAACATAACTCCATTGGAACTGAGATTGCTCCTGAACCTGCATAAGATTTTGGTTTTCTACTCCTACAAACACAAATCGGCGAGCACAAACTGAGCGAACAAGAAAGGAAGAAAGAAAGAACGAAGAGAAGACCACGCAAAGAAGAGAAACGAAGGTGGAGCTGTCACGCGGGTCGTCGAAGCGGAAAGGTTGCACAAATAAGAAGAATAAAGATGGAGGTGGCAGTCGGGAAGCCAAAGCAGGCATGGAGGTGGAAACCTCACTAAAAAACACAAAAAAAAAGAGGAAAAAGAAGTAGGAGACGGCGGAGGAAGCAGGTGAAAGGAGGCAGGAGGCGGGCGACAAGAATAGGGCTCTTATATTATACGCTACAATATATCTATATATTTATATATATATATATATATGGTGTGTGTGTGTGTGTGTTTGTGTGTCACTGCACCTTTAGAACTTCAGTAAAAAATTATGCGCCTTCGATAAAATAAAACAGGCAAGCTCATTCAATGAATCTGTAGTTGATTGGCAATTCCCCAAGTAGATACAGAGTATCCTCTGGATCATTTCACCCTGCAATGATGAGTAGAATTGTTTTAATTTCTCTGAACCTTCTAATATAGTGAATGACTTCAATGAAATCAATGGGGAAGCATAGGCAGCAGTAATCAGAAGGATGCCTGAACGGCTGAACAGTAGATGTTACTCACCGGAGGTTCCGATTGACACCGACAAAGAGAGAGATCTGGCGGTGCGGTCAGTGGTGACTCGTGGTGGTGGTGAGTGTTGTCGTGCGCTTGCAGACGAAGCACGACCCCGACAAATTCAGGGTAATGCAGTATCCCCTAAATTACAATAACCGTTTTAACCCGTAAGTTTAGAAATTTAACTTATCCCCTCTAATTTACAAAACCATGTGATTTATCCCATCTTCAACTAAAAGAAGGTATGCCTTAATTTACGCTGACAGGCCACCAATCATGACAGCATGGGGCTCTTTCTTTAACAACCCCCCCCCCACCATACATATAATCAGTATAAACAGGAGAAAGCCCCAAAAAAAATTTAAAGAAAATGATGGAAACCCCACCTCAGGTCGCGGCAAGAGGGAAACCAAAAGTGAACACTTAGAACACATAGTTAACACGCGAAGAAATATATACAGATAAACCTACCAAACAAACCACAAGATGTAACTGGCAAAAATATAATAACCATCACAACTGAACATGCACCTGATAATCAGAGCACGAGAAGAACAGAAATCTGAAGAAGAAAACCAGCAATAGTTAGTATAGACATCCGCAAAAATATGATACAAATCCATTAGTAGTTTGTAAAAATGCTAGCAATACCAAAATCCCAACCTTGTGGAACCAGCAACATTATATGCACCACAACACACATACAGACCATAAACCCCAACAATCCAACTGACATATTACAACCTCTTGCAAAACCTGGTTTTCTCGTGGGACTTAAGTGGACCAGCTTTTGGTGAAGATCACGCATGAGAAAGAGATGAAGCGGTAACCTCTGCAAGATCATCCAGCTGATCTTGAGTCGAACCTGACAAAAGGGTGTCCATCCTCATCAACATCATCTTTCAGTAAACATAATCGATCGATGAAACACCAACCCTAGGTCGATCGACGACACATAAGAAGTAACAAACATAAGGGTAAACCCCAAATAGATCGATGGAACACCAACCAACAGCAAAACCTATGCCCAATAAAAACCCTAAATCCAAGAAAGAAACGTACCTTTACGAAGGCAGGAGCGACCGAAGAAGAAAGAAAGAAATGAAGAATGAAGGCAAGACAACGCAGAAGAAGACGAGTAAAAGGAGGCGGTAGATACGTGGAAGAAGAAGAAGAGAAACGGGAGAAAACGTAGGAAAGAAGGAGGTGAAAGAGAGAGGAGGCCGAAGAAGGGGAAGAGGCAGAAAATGCGAGGTAGGTGAAAGAGGCAGGAGGAGGCCGATGGACATACACTCTTATTACTATTGGTAAATATATATATATAGATACTGGGTAGTTGGACATTTGACCCAATACGGTTTGATTATAAATTATCCGATTAAAAATGGATCAATCTCAGATTAATTATTCAGTCCCTGGTTCGATTATCCGATTAATACATGCCGCGATAAATAACACCAACTATCAATAACTCATTAACATCCCGGTCTAATTTCTCAAGAGTCCGCCCAATTTTTAATAGTTGACTAATTAAAATATAAAATAAAAAAACAAAAATAATTATACCGCCGAAATTCCATTTAAATTCTTGGGTATTACACACTATCCCACTTCAAATAAGTTTCGTCCTCGAAACTTGCCATGCCATCACTCCTCTCATGGTGTTTGTTGTTACCTAGAATATTATACGTAGTGGTTTGCTAGATATGGCTACGGGTGAGTAACAAACAAAATGCGAGAGCACGTCCGAGGGAATGTAAATAACACAAGATTTGCCGGGTTTGTTAGGCCCGGGCTTGAATGCTCTTGCGAGATATTATTAATACGAATACTTTGGAGTAAAGATATTAATGTAAGAGTACAATTACAAAGATTGTAAAGACCCTAGTTATCTAGCTCTTGAGTGCTGGTGATTGCCGGAAGAACCAGAGTTAATGTTTTGTATGTTCTTGTAACAAAGGAAATGTGATGCTCGTTTCTGCCGATCGTCTTTCGGTCGATTTTGAGTGAGAGGTTTTGAGAGTGTTTGGAAGCCTTTTTAGGGAGAGTTTCGAGAGAGAGGTCTCAAAAGTCCAAGAGAATAAGCCTATTTACAAATGCTAGAAGTCCTCTATTTATACGAGGGGAGGTAGCTGGGATGTCTTGATCCCGAGCGGGCGATCGCCTTTCTTGTATTATAATAAGCGGGCGATCGTCTCAGCACGTGGGTCGGTTCCCTTAAAGTCCGCGGCTGCTACTGACAGCCAGCTATGCGAACCAATGAGAAGACGCCATGTGCCTCACGTCGCTGTCTTGGGGGATCCACCTTGGACCTTTCGGCGGGTCTGTCGGTAGGTGAGGTTTGTCCTTGTCACATGTAATATCCGCAATTTCGGATTTCCGGTAATTTTCATTTTTCGGCGGAGGTTCGTTTCGACGACTGTCTTTCGACCGTTTCGTCATTCTGAGAATATTTAATTCTACACTTTTTGTCATCCGAGTTCGTTTCGGTATCGTTTTGTTGAGTTTCGTGTTCTTAAATGACTTTTCCGCACTTGAGTTCGATTCTCGCAAATCTCGTCCGAAACTGTTGTTTCGAGTTTCTCGGAAGTTCATTTAATGTTATTATTCATGTTGTATGTTTCGGTTTGGTGTTTCGATCGTGTATCAGGTATTTCGGACGTTTTGGGCCATTTTCGTAATTTCCCAAAGTTTGGGGTAATTACTTTCGTTGTCGAATTTCGAGCCCTCGGGTGGTCGGAATCGGGTGTTCTCTTAGTATTCGGATTCGTCTTTGCGAGTACTTCATAATCGTGTTTTCGGTTTACGTTCAGGTCGGAGTTTCGGGATTTTGGACCGTCGGATCAACCGAGGCCTGGCTGGCCAGGCCTGGCCGAGTAACGGCCGTAATGGCGGCGATAACGGTCGTAATGCCTGCATGTGACGTAATGCCTTCGATGCACGTAACATGTCCGAGAATCGATCCAGGAGTTCGGCCTTGGCCGACACGTGCGTAGGCATTGGCCGATTACGACGTAAGCGGCGGCCGTGGTCGGCTATTTATAGGCACGACCGAGTCATCCGCCATTTCTCATCTTTTCTTCATTCCTTCCGCGATTTTTCACCTAGATCGATGGTTTTGAGTAGAATCAACTTATATAAACATGTTTTGGAAGTTGGGATCATGGATTAACATCATCTTCCACCCGGATCGAAGGTAAGAACACCTAAACTTTTGGTTTTTGGATGTTCTTGAGGTTTCTTGGTGTTTTGGCCGATTTGCTTCGTTTTGATTCATATTATTGTTAGAACTTGATTGTAAACTCGTAATCATTCAATACCCTTGAAGTTTTGTGGAACGGATTTGAGTATTTCTTTGAATAATCGATTAAATTGGACTACGCCCTCAAAGTGTCCGATAAAATGCTTCAATGGGTAGAACTTGGGAAGTTCCATACGTTTTCGTAGAATTGTGATTGAATTGATATCGTTGTGACTTAGTAGCGAATTCTTGTGAAGAACTCGAGTCGTAACCCTTCCGTTCGTTGCCTTCTTTGGGGTCCGAGCTTCCCGGTCGAACCGTGTTCTTCGGAGCGTTCGGTAGCGGTTATTAAGGCAAGTATCTTACTATACGACTTGTATCTTGCGACTAGTAATTACGTATGAGATGTATGATGACTTTGCTTGCCTTCGTAAATATGTTCCGTTTGAGTTGGTTGTGTTTTCCGCAATTTGAAGGCTTTGTGATAATAGTGTTATATCAGTATACGTGTTAGACGTTGTGCCATTTGTGCAGGAATGCGACGTACATATGGGATGGTTGTACACTTGGTTGTACAATGTATTGTGTACCGAATGTGTGTTATGTTGGTTAAATGTCGTTGATTGATGATAGTTGTTGCGAGTGTCGAGGTTGTGTTATGTGCGTGCAATGTACGATTTTGTGGTGATCAAGGTGATTGATTAATTGTGCTCATTGTTGTATGTAATGTGAATGTGAATATGTGTGTGACCGCTAAGTTCACTCGTGTTGGTTCGACGGAACCTACGAGGATTCGTGGCAGTGGACTACGGGATCGAACTTAGTGAGGTGCGAGGTCCAATCGTCCGGGTCCGACGAGGCCTAAGATAACGCATGGCGGTGGACCATGAGTTTCGGACACGGTGCCCAACCGGGTGAGCTCGACGGGCTTACGGTGACACGTGGCGGTGGACTACGGTGCCGGGATCGTGTGTGTGATTGTTGTGATTGATATAGTCCGTGCGAGTTGTTATGCCTACGGAGACACGTGATGATGGATCACGGTGTCAGAATTGGTTATGTTTGGTTAATAGTCCGTGTGGGTTGTTGAACCTACGGAGACACGTGACAGTGGATCACGGTGTCGGAATTGATTATGTTTGTTTAATTGTGCGTGATGTAGTCCGTGCGGGTTGTTGAACCTACGGAGACACGTGATAGTGGATCACGGTGTCATGAGCATGATACTTTTCAAATCAAAGTTTTTAAAGGAAAAGTTTTAAGAAAGAATGTTGGGCCGAGCCCCACGAGATTTATGGAAATGTTTCCGGTATTGTAAACTGTTGAATTATGAAACAAGTTTTGGGTTAAGGCCCTTAAGTTTTTCGAAAGGTTTTGTGAATCAGGACTTGAGGTCTTAAGGTTTTGAAATTCTAAAAATTCCCGAGATGATAATCCTATTTTCGAATGCTTCATAGCTTATCTTCTCTTGTGAAAACCTCCCGGGAATATTCGATACTTGATTATTATATTTGATCACGATTATTAATTGCTTGTTACATTTCATATGATTTGATACTTGCACTAGTAAAACAGTGGAGTTATACTAACCCCTGAGTAATCGGGGGGTGGATGTCTGTTTTGCGTCTGGTACATGCGGTCAGAGGGAGCAACACAGGATTGGCACAAGAGGATGACGAGCTGCGATACTAATCATGAGTCGAGAGTTATTTTGATTTTTGTTGTGTTGTCAGAGTTGATTTCAGTCTTCCGCTGTATTGTATTTCGACCCCTGTGTGGGTAATGTTATTTAAGTCAGTTTTATCGATTGGGTTGTGTGACCTCATCGGTCTGTGTATTCACGTGTAGGTGATCATATCGGTTCGTATCATTTTATTGTTTGACCCTGGTCGGGCAAGCATTTGGTTGTTTATGGATGTTTAGCCTGGTAGATCCTTGTGGAAAGGGTCTACGGCGTGTAATATTCCCATATGGTTTTGGGGATGTTACATCACCGACAGCTGTTGATGGGCTGGAGTCAAAGGCCTTTCCTATGGCGCCTTTTTCGGATCTACACGTGGGACTCTATCCCGAGATTCAGTCTTCGCAGACCTGATGGATGCTGGCTTTACACGTGGCATGAGACGGTCGTCCTTAGCCGGGCGCCAGAGTCGATCGCCAGGTGCCAAGAGACGATCGCCCTGGATGTCGGTCGCTCGGCACTTGGACTTGATCTGGGATATCCGTTTGGTAGGTGTGCCGTGGTTCATTTGACGTTGACTCGATCGCTCGGACCTTATGTCGATCGCCGTTGAGGTGTGTTAATCGTGACATAACAATTGCCCCCCAGCTTGCTCCGATGTTGAAGGCATTGGGTGAGGTGGTTTTACCGGCGATCGTTTGAATTATAGATGTGCGACTCAACTCTTTATGGACCAGACGATCATTTTCTTGAGTGGGTCGATTCTTGGTTCAGCTCCTGAGGTCTTCAATTTTGCAGATTCCTCAAGGAAGGCCGATCATCTCGGTCTTGAGGAACCGTACACGGTCGCGGAGTTTGATGGACCGACCTCCGTGACCATGTCTTGTGCACGAGCGAAATTCCACCTGTAGGTTTGTCTCGCGACTCACTTTATTGTGAGGGTCCTGTTAGGCGTATTTTTATACGCTTATTTATCATTATTTTGTATTATTTTGGAGAGTAAATTTGCTTAAATGAGCTTTTAAAGCCTTAATTTTGTATGTTTGTCAGGAGATTGGAGTCCGGAAGCTAAAACGAGGCGAAACGGGCGAAAACGGCAAATTTTGGCAGTGAGCCGCGGCACAAGGCAGCAGGGCCGCGACACACGCAAGAACCACGGCACGAGTAGATCGTACTGTGCCGCGGCACAGTCCAGGTGAGCCGCGGCCCAGACGTAACACCCAGCGCCCAGGTTTTAAATTACACGCCATGTGCCGCGGCACAGATTAAGTGAGCCGCGGCACACTTGGCGGTTTTGGTGTGCGCCGCGCGGATTTGGGCCGTTTTGAAGCCAGTTCTCGACCTACTCACACGGACGCGATTTGGAGACTGTAGGGAGCTATAAATAAGGGTTTAAGACCCTAATTAATGATCTTTGGAAATCTTTGGATCTTGGAATCTTTGAAGGCTTGGGAAAGGAAGGAACACAGAAGATTATCACAGACGAGAGATCAAGGGCAGAGGGCGGAAGCCAAAAGAACGGAGGAATCCGAGCTCTTCATCTGCGTTTGATTTTCATGCTTTTATTTATTAATTCTGTATTTTCACTATTTAGCATGTCAGGCTAAAACCCTAATCTAGGATTTTGATGAAACCTACGTTTTGACGGATTTGCTTGAGATTATCTATTTAATTCCCTTTTTATTGAGTTTTCCCAATCGTGTTTAATGCTTTTAATTATCTGGCCAATAGTTGTATTGTTTTAATCATTTAATTCGAATCGGGAGAGGAGAGTTGGTGAGGAACTATTGGTGAGGACTGTTTTATTCTGTGAGATAGGAATATACTCATAGGAACTACGTGGACTTTTGGAGATTTTATGCTTTTTGCCTATTGACGAATCAATTCACCTAGGGATAGAGTTCGTTATTCGCCTTTAGAAAAATCTATTGACCTCGGGAGAGGCGGTAGAGTATATTAGCAATCTTCGCCTTCAATAAATTAGGAAAATCATTAACTTCAGATAATCGAGAGTAAATTCGGATAAACCGAGGTGGATTCAGAATCCTAGCCTTATTCATCATTTGATTCTCTTTCTTCAAAGCTATCATTTTTACTGTCTAGTCTTTTATTAATTCTTTTAGTAATTAATAGCAAAACCAAAGTTCGATTGTTCAAATAAAACTAGAATACATAAAAATCGGTAGGTGATTCAGTCCTCGTGGGAACGATATTCACTCATCACTTTATTACTTGTATACGATAACGTACACTTGTGTTCAATAAATATCGCAACAAGTTTTTGGCGCCGTTGCCGGGGACTGAAATTTTTGCAAATATCGATTTCAGTATTTCTAGTCTTAGTTTGAACGTTTTATTTACTTATTTTTGTGAATTTAATTTTATTTATTTATTTGTTTTTCCTTTCAGAATCTTTCGCGTAGTGCATGAGAAAACTCGGTAACGAAGGCCTACTACCTTTGGATACCGAACTCGAGCGCACTCTTCGAAGGAACAAGAAGGAGAAACGAGAGTTACAGACGAAAGTCAACATGGCAGAAAATATCGAAATTCAAGGAGGAAATAATATTGTGCAGCAAGCTCAACCGGAAATGGCACTTCGAGACTATGCTATGCCGCAAATTAATGCAAACTTTTTGGGGATTCGGCGCCCCACTATCCAGGCGAACAATTTCGAAATTAAGCCTGCTATTATTCAGATGGTGCAGGCAACCCAATTCTGTTGATTGCCGAATGATGATCCCAACGCACATATTGATTCTTTTCTTGAGATTTGTAACACGTTCAAGAACAATGGTGTCACCGATGATGCTATCCGATTACGGCTTTTCCCTTTCTCTTTGAGGGATAAAGCGAAATTTTGGCTGAATTCCTTACCGCCAGGGTCGATCACAACATGGGCAGAGTTAGCGCAAGCCTTCCTTGCTAAATTCTTCCCACCTTCTAAGACGGCGAGACTGAGAAACGAGATCACCACTTTTGGTCAGTATGACATGGAATCGCTTCACGAGGCATGAGAGCGATACAAAGATTTGTTACGGAGATGCCCACATCACGGCCTTCCAGACTGGCTTCAAATTCAGACATTCTACAATGGATTGAGTGCCTCTACACGCACTCTCGTGGATGCAGCAGCCGGTGGAGCTTTGATGGGAAAGACGATGGCTGAAGCACACTCGTTGTTGGAAGCTATGGCCGCTAATGCTTATAAATGGCCATCCGATCGAATAACGCCGAAGCGAGTTATGGAAATTTCGAGTAATGACCCGATATCCACATTGTCATCTCAAGTCGCCGCCTTGACTCAGTAGCTTCAAGCATTTTCACATTCTCCTTCCCCCATTACCATTGAGTCTTGCAATTGGTGTAACGGATCTCACCCTAGCACGGAGTGTCAAGTCGGAAATCCGTTCGAGCAGCCCCAAATTGAACAAGCTCAGTTTGTAGGAAACGGAAACCGGCAAAATAATCCGTACTCCAACACGTATAATCCGGGGTGGCGTAATCATCCCAACTTTTCGTGGAGAAACGGACAAAACTCGAACCAGCCTCCGTTCGTTCAAAACCAACAGCAGCCTCCTCCCGCTCCAAAAGTTTCTCTTGAGGAAGCAATCGCGAAATTGGCAGCGAATACGAGTCAATTCATGACCCGTACTGAAGCAACATTGCAAAATCATTCCGCCTCCATTCGCAACTTTGAAGTCCAGCTGGGCCAGATTGCTAACGTGTTGACAGCCCGCCCGGAGGGAGCATTGCCAAGTACGACCGAGACAAATCCTAGAGAAAGTCTAAATGCGATCAGTTTGAGAAGCGGGAAGGAGGTGTGTGACCAGCCCGAGAGAAGTGAAAAGAGAAGTGAAATTGAGGAGAAGAAAAATTTAGCGACGGAAGAATCACAAGATTGGAGACCCTCGATAATGTTTCCGGATAACCCGAAGGCATATGTGCCACCCGTCCCATTTCCGCAGAGATTACAGCAGAAAAAGGCGGACAAGCAATTCTCTAAGTTCCTCGACGTGTTCAAGAAGCTTCATATTAACATTCCATTTGCCGACGCGTTGGAACAAATGCCAATCTACGTTAAATTCATGAAAGAGATCTTGTCAAAGAAAAGAAAACTTGAGGAGTTTGAGACAGTCGCCTTGACAGAGGAATGCAGCGCGATTCTTCAGAAGAAGCTTCCACCAAAATTGAAAGATCCGGGAGGTTTCAACATACCATGCACCATGGGGAATCTCTCTTTTAATAAGGCATTGTGCGATCTCGGTGCTAGTATTAACCTCATGCCTCTGTCTATTTTCAAGAAGCTGGGAATTGGAGAAGCAAAGCCGACGACGGTCTCCTTGCAATTAGCGGATCGATCTATTAAGTATCCGAGGGGAGTGATTGAGGATGTGTTAGTAAAAGTGGATAAATTTATCTTTCCAGTGGATTTTATTGTTCTCGACATGGAGGAAGATGAAGATATCCCGAATATATTGGGACGACCATTTTTAGCGACCGGCAGAACTCTTATAGACGTGGAAAAAGGAGAATTAACTCTGCGGGTTCAAGACGAGCATGTTACGTTCCAAGTATTCAAATCCTTTTCATGGCCGGGAGGTGTTGATAAGAGCTCACAAAGTGAAAGTGTGGAGGCCGTTGCAAAAGAAAAACACCGAAAACATCGTCGGTCGAAAAATTCAGATTCCGTGTCAGATGGTCCAACTTTTAAGAAAGATGTAGAACGAGTAGCATTTCTCAAGCATGTGAACATGAAATCACCGACATATGACCAGCCACAATCGGAAAAGTCTGCTGCAGTCATAAGTTCGTTCGTGAAAGAGGAAAATAAGTCGGAAGTCAAACGGACGTCTAGTCATGAAAGAAACGGGTGTTTCGGAAAGTTGTTCTCATCAAAACCTTTCCGCAACCAACATTGGGTATCCGAACCGAAAATCAAATCGTTAATGACCGATGGTCAAAATTTTAAAAACCATATTAACGGTTCGATGAACGGGGCGGAGACCAAATGGAGTTTGCGAAAAGCGAACTGATTTTTTTTTTAAATAGGTCCGGCTGAAGACTATAAACTTAGCGCTTCTCGGGAGGCAACCCGAGTTCGTAGTTGTAGATTTTTGCGTTTCTATATTTTTCTTGCATTCTTGAATTTTTATTTTTCATCATTTTGTGCTTTGATTTGCTTTTACCTCTCGCTCTTGACGTGTTCTTCTTGAAATTCTGTGCAGGAAAAGTCCCAGGGGAGAAACTGATGCCTGAGCCACGGCACAAGTATTGTGAGCCGCGGCACACACAAATCAAAAGGGAGAGCTAAACTTTCTGTACTCTGTGCCGCGGCACAACATTACTGAGCCGCGGCACACATGAGCCCTGAGCCGCGGCACACGAAATCTGAGCCGCGGCCCACGACGAAACATACGAGCAGGTAAAAGGGGACTGTACTCGGTGCCGCGGCTCACTTGAGCTGTGCCGCGGCACACCATGCGGAATTTGTAAATCCCAGGTACCTTATAACCCGCATTCGGCCGACTACCCAGGTAAGTTTACCTAACCTTTCCCTCTCCCTTGCGCGCACGACCGACCAAGAAGCCTTCTTCTTCTTCTCGTTTTCTTCTTGCAATTTTCTTGCACTTTTCACAATCCAAGCAAGGTATGTCCAAATATCTAATCTCAAATTGTTCTATGAATTTAAATTTGAAGTTGTGTTATGCATTTGAGGATTGAATATGTTTATTTATTTCAAAAGTTCTATGATGGTTAAGTGGAGGACATGATGGTTTGATCGATTTTTCCTGATTATTTTGGATTATGAATGAGTTGAATGTGTCGGTTGTCACGACGAATGAGTCGTGTTTTTGTTCTTGGGGATTTAATGGAGCTATTGCCATATTTGTTCTTCAAGTGAACTCTTGCCCTTTAAGTTAAGGCAATATTTTTAATCTGTGTGCAACGTATTCGTTCTGGAATTACAGCAACCCCAACCCGTGCGTCTAGTTTAAACGTTATGGTTCAATTTCATTTTTCTCTCACGGTTGTGCAATCTAGTAAAAATTTCTGATTTACGGCTGGATATCCTAGCCGAGTCATGATTATTCTCGTTATTGTTTGAGTAAGTAATCTTCGGTGTTTAATTTTTTTCAGGACTCACTATGGCTAGGACTAAAAAGCTGAGCAAGAGGGCCAGGACTCAGTCATCCCCCACTCGAGGGGAAACCTCTCGTAGTCGCGCCGAGTCGGAGGCGCACCAGTTTTCTGACACGGAGATCCACAAAATCTTTAATGAGAAGATTCAGCCGCGACCTATTATCCCGGAGAGGGGATTCACTCCAGCCCCCCAAGACGGGGAACTGCTATGATAGACGAGATGGGGTGGGCCCGATTCGCTGCACCCCCCGAGCCAGCGGTGATATCGATAGTGCAGGAGTTCTATGCCAGCGCGTTATTGAAGCATATTCGGGCAGCGATGTTGCAAAGAATGGACACTCGGACTCAGGTCGATGTCCGAGGTATTACGGTTGATTATTCCACAGCTGCTATTCGGAGGTTGTTTGGGCTTCCGGTGGTAGATGAGACGACTTATGACCGAGTTATGGCTAGCCTCACGAAGGAGGCTCTGCTCGAGACTATTACGCAGCCCGACTCCGACTGGGAGCGGCGCGCACTGGGTTCTTCCACTTTCCACTTCAAGAGCTCGCGCCTCAGTCGGCTCGGGCGTGCCTGGCTATATTTTATTTGCGCTCGTATAGACCCCACATCTCAGATCCGCACTGTTTTTCTCTCTCGCGCCCGGACACTATATGCTATCACATCCGGGCTGCGATTCGATGTGGCCCCTCTCTTGGTCCGATCTATATTCCAGTGCATTCAAGGAGGGGCCAAGATGGGGTTAAAGCACCCCTCTCTTATCTGCGCTCTGTGCCGGCAGTCGGGGCTGACGTGGTCGGACGACGAACTAATGCTGGCTCCCCAGGCCCCGATCGACCACCACATCATCTCACATTTTGACTAGTGGGGAGGAGCGCCGGCGCACGCTCGGGGGAGAGGATTTCTACTGGGTGAGGCCCACGAGGGGTCCCCCGAGACTCTTTTGCTGACACAGGAGCAGGCAGATGCCAGCCCATCGCCCGGCAGAGAGAGATTGCAGGCGATGTTCGATGGGCTGAGGGACGATATGAGGAGAGAGAGAGGATATGAGGAGAGAGAGAGGAGATGAGGAGAGAGAGAGCCTTCTGGCTGAGATGAGAGAGGAGAGGCGGACGGAGAGGGAGAGCATCATTGCTGCCGTCCAAGATGAGATGCGAGAGCAGGCCCGCCGGGCCAACCGGCGTGAGGCGAGGCGTCTGGCAGCGAGGGATGCCTACCACCAGGAGCACCTTGCCGCATGGACGGCCCACATTTTGCATCCGGACGGGCCATTTATTTCACTTGCTCGGCCAGCCACACCACCCTCCTCGCCGGATGATGCCGGCACCAGCTCGTGAGAGGACTGGAGGGGAGTACTTGACCTTTCACTTTTATTGCATATTATATTTTGTCCAGTGAGGTCAATGTATGTCCTAAGTTTGGGGGGGGTCTATTTCTGTTGCTACATTTACTGCTGTACTTATTTCGTTGCACTTTTTATTATTTTTAGTTATCTTTTTGTCGATAGCCTTGCTTGTCATGATTTTACTCTTATTCGTGAGTTTTTCGTGCTTCTATTTATGTAATACTGATGTTACGACACTGTTTTTCTCTCAGAAGAAACGGGCGAGTTTGAGACGAGTTGTAGTCAGTGATTTCTATTTCTGCTAAATCTTCATTTAGGTCCGAAATTTTTTCATTTTTTGTAGAGACCTTAGCGGATAAGAGAGGACACATACATGTTTTAAAATCACCGTCGATACGTTTGGTTACATTTTTCGGTTAGCTAGTCGTCCAGTAACATAAGTTGTGTTGGCACTTGCTTTGAGTTTTAGAGTCGGTCAGTTTTTCCCAAAAGTCGAGATATTTTTGTTCTATGATGGGAAGTCTAGTAACCGGGGGTATTCACGTGACCCGTTGTTTACTCTCGCGTAAAACGACGACCCTGATTAGACTAGTGATTTAGAAATTTCACATGTGCCGATGATAGGGAGCCTAGTAACCGGGGGTACTCGCGTGCCCCGTTGTTTACTCTCGCGTAAAACAGCGACCTTGATTCGGACATGCGGGAATAGCTATTAGAGTTGTTTCTCCACTGTGGAGGGGAACTTAGTAACTAGAATCATCCATGTGCCCCATGAGTGTCTTTTACGTCAAACGGTTTCCCAATACATGAGAATGGAAGTTCCACCCTAGGATTATCCCGATGAAACATCCCGAGATCAGAACCTAGTGGTCAACTCGAATCAATTTCTTGAGCATATATATAAGGGAATACTGTCCGAGGGTTATTTTTTATGAAACTCGTGAAAATTTTGCCATTAGATTGTGGAACGGGGCGAATTAGCTCGTTTATTTTAACCTTTCATATTGACGGTCGATTAGATTCTCGTTTGTTAATCTTTGAGCTGGATTTTCTTCATGAACGAGTGATTAGGACTAAACTTGGTTACTTTGTGGAATCAGTATTCTGAGTGTAGCTCGCTATTACGATACTCGTACTATTCAGAGAGAATTTCAGGGTAGTATTGATCAGGTTAAGCACTTTGAGTTGCACGATTATTCACGATATTCTTTTGTTGAAATTAATTCTTTTTGCTTGAGGACAAGCAAAGCTCAAGTTTGGGGGTATTTGTTAGGCGTAATTTTATACGCTTATTTATCATTATTTTGTATTATTTTGGCGAGTAAAATTGCATAAATGAGCCTTTAATGTCTTATTCTCGCATGTTTGACAGAAGATTGGAGTCTGGAAGCTAAAACGAGGCAAAACGGGCGAAAACGGCGAATTTTGGCCGTGGGCCGTGGCACAAGGCAAGTGGGCCGCGGCACACGAAGAGGAGCAGCGGGCACGAGTAATCAGACTCAGGCCGCGGCACGATCCCGATGAGCCGCGCCCGTAAGAAAGTCACGCGCCGCTTTTAACTCGACGCCATGTGCCGCGGCACAGATTAAGTGAGCCGCGGCACACAGGGCGGTTTTGGTGTGCTCCGCGCGGATTTGGGCCGTTTTGAAGCCACTTCTCGACCTACTCACACGGACGAGATTTGGAGGCTATGGGGAGCTATAAATAAGGGTTTAAGACCCTAATTAATCATCTTGGAGGCTTGGGAAAAGGAGGAACACAGAAGACTATCGCAGACGAGAGAAGCAGAAGAGATCAAAGGCGGAGGGCGGAAGCCAGAAGAATGGAGGAATCTGAGCTCTTCATCTGCGTTTGATTTTCATGCTTTTATTCATTAATTCTGTATTTTCATTATTTAGCATGTCAGGCTAAAACCCTTGTTCTAGGATTTTGATGAAACCTAAGTTTTGACGGATTTGCTTTAGATTATCTATATAATTCCCTTTTCTATTGAGTTTTCCCAATTGATTTTAATGTTTTCAATTGTCTGGCCAATAATTGGATTGTTTTAATTACCTTACTAGAATCGGGAGAGGAGAGTTGGTGAGGAACTATTGGTGAGGACCGTTTTATTCTGTGAGATAGGAATATACTCATAGGAACTACGTGGCCTTTTGGAGATTTTATGCTTTTTGCCTATTGACGAATTAATTCACCTAGGGATAGAGTGCGTTATTCGCCTTTAGAAAAATCTATTGACCTCGGGAGAAGCGGTAGAGTATATTAGAAATCTTTGCCTTCAATAAATTGGAAAAATCATTAACTTCAGATAATCGAGAGTAAATTCGGATAAACCGAGGTGGATTCAGAATCATAGACTTATTCATCATTTGATTCTCTTTCTTCAAGCGACTGTTTATACTGTTTAGCCTTTTATTAATTCTTTTAGTAATTAATTGCAAACCCAAAGTTCGATTGTTCAAATAAAACTAGAATACATAAAAATCGGTAGTTAGTAATTCAGTCCTCGTGGGAATGATACTCACCCATCACTTTATTACTTGTCAACGATAACGTGCACTTGCGTTAACGAAAAATCCGCAACAGTATGTGATCTTTCAAACCTTTGAGGTTATTGGAATTACATTCTTGTTCAGCGTTGGACTTGTGTTTTGATTGTTGTACTGCTCAGATTTATCAACCATAGTGATTCATGTTTGTGGCTTTTCGTAAACGTTCTTGCGTATTGAATCGAGCTGCAGTAGCTCTGTACTGTATGGAGCTCTTATGCGCTGTCAATATCAGATAACGTATGTTATCTAGGATCGCCTTGCTCTTGTTTTAAGTTTCGGGACGAAACTTATTTTAGTAGGGTAGAATGTAATACCCGAGATTTTTTGTATTCGGTCATTTTTGAATTTTGTCGGTCGTGCCGGTTATTTTTTTATGTTGGCAATTACTTGAGATTTTACCCTATGTTGGGTACGGCTTGTTGTACCGTGTTGTGGTGTTTGTCGGGTACGAATTATCATTGCATAAGTCGAGCTAATGGTATGTCGTGTTCCATTATTATTCGTCTTCTTCCGGATCGTTGTTGTGGTTTTATCGTAATCTTCGGTTGTGGCAGAATCGTTTTGCAGCCGGAGATTTTCTGGCCAAACCTGTACAACATGGTGGTAGAAACGGCTGAGCCTTCCGCCGTGTCCTGCGCCGTTTGCTGAACGGCATTGCCGAGCATCGGGTCTTTCGCCGGGTGATGCGACGTTTCGGCCAGGGTAGCTCTCTGCCGAGACACGACCGAGACACCCACGCAAGTGTTTGCGCCTGGGGATGCGCCATGTCGGTCACGACCGAGACACACGCGCAAGTGTCTTGCGCTGGGTGTTGCACCGTGTCGGTTAGGGCGAGTACTGGCCCGCAACATGGTGGTAAAAGACGAGCATGTTACGTTCCAAGTATTCAAATCCTTTTCATGGCCGGGAGGTGTTGATAAGAGCTCACAAAGTGAAAGTGTGGAGGCCGTTGCAAAAGAAAAACACCGAAAACATCGTCGGTCGAAAAATTCAGATTCCGTGTCAGATGGTCCAACTTTTAAGAAAGATGTAGAACGAGTAGCATTTCTCAAGCATGTGAACATGCAATCACCGACATATGACCATCCACAATCGGAAAAGTCTGCTGCAGTCATAAGTTCGTTCGTGAAAGAGAAAAATAAGTCGGAAGTCAAACGGACGTCTAGTCATGAAAGAAACGGGTGTTTCGGAAAGTTGTTCTCATCAAAACCTTTCCGCAACCAACATTGGGTATCCGAACCAAAAATCAAATCGTTAATGACCGATGGTTTTAAAAACCATATTAACGGTTCGATGAACGGGGCGGAGACCAAATGGAGTTTGCGAAAAGCGAACTGATTTTTTTTTAAATAGGTCCGGCTGAAGACTACAAACTTAGCGCTTCTCGGGAGGCAACCCGAGTTCGTAGTTGTAGATTTTTGCATTTCTATATTTTTCTTGCATTCTTGAATATTTATTTTTCATCATTTTGTGCTTTGATTTGCTTTTACCTCTCGCTCTTGACGTGTTCTTCTTGAAATTCTGTGCAGGAAAAGTCCCAGGGGAGAAACTGATGCCTGAGCCGCGGCACAAGTATTGTGAGCCGCGGCACACACAAATCAAAAGGGAGAGCTAAACTTTCTGTACTCTGTGCCGCGGCACAACATTACTGATCCGCAGCACACATGAGCCCTGAGCCGCGACACACGAAATCCGAGTCGCGACCCACGACAAAACATACGAGCAGGTAAAAAGGGACTGTACTCGGTGCCGCGGCTCACTTGAGCTGTGCCGCGGCACACCATGCGGAATTTGGAAAGCCCAGGTACCTTATAACCCGCATTCGGCCGACTACCCAGGTAAGTTTACCTAACCTTTCCCTCTCCCTTGCGCGCGCGACCGGCCAAGAAGCCTTCTTCTTCTTCTCGTTTTCTTCTTGCAATTTTCTTGCACTTTTCACAATCCAAGCAAGGTATGTCCAAATATCTAATCTCAAATTGTTCTATGAATTTAAATTTGAAGTTGTGTTATGCATTTGAGGATTGAATATGTTTATTTCTTTCAAAAGTTCTATGATGGTTAAGTGGAGGACATGATGTTTTGATCGATTTTTCCTGATTATTTTGGATTATGAATGAGTTGAATGTGTCGGTTGTCACGACGAATGAGTCGTGTTTTTGTTCTTGGGGATTTAATGGAGCTATTGCCATATTTGTTCTTCAAGTGAACTCTTGCCCTTTAAGTGTTCGATGAAATGTCTAAATGAAAAATTTTCTTTGTTAAGGCAATATTTTTAATCTGTGTGCAACGTATTCGTTCTGGAATTACAGCAACCCCAACCCGTGCGTCTAGTTTAAACGTTATGGTTCAATTTCATTTTTCTCTCACGGTTGTGCTATCTAGTAAAAATTTCTGATTTACGGCCGGATATCCTAGCCGAGTGATGATTATTCTCGTTATTGTCTGAGTAAGTAATCTTCGATGTTTAATTTTTTCAGGACTCACTATGGCTAGGACTAAAAAGCTGAGCAAGAGCGCCAGGACTCAGTCATCCCCCACTCGAGGGGAAACCTCTCGTAGTCGCGCCGAGTCGGAGGCGCACCAGTTTTCTGACCCGGAGATCCACAAAATCTTCAATGAGAAGATTCGGCCGCGACCTATTATACCGGAGAGGGGATTCACTCCAGCCCCCCAAGACGGGGAACTGCTTGCTATGATAGACGAGATGGGGTGGGCCCGATTCGCTGCACCCCCCGAGCCAGCGGTGATATCGATAGTGCAGGAGTTCTATGCCAGCGCGTTATTGAAGCATATTCGGGCAGGCCAGATGTTGCAGCAGTCAGACACTCGGACTCAGGTCGATGTCCAAGGTATTACGGTTGATTATTCCACAGCTGCTATTCGGAGGTTGTTTGGGCTTCCGGTGGTATATGAGACGACTTATGACCGAGTTATGGCTAGCCTCACGAAGGAGGCTCTGCTCGAGACTATTACGCAGCCCGACTCCGACTGGGAGCGGCGCGCACCGGGTTCTTCCACTTTCCACTTCAAGATCTCGCGCCTCAGTCGGATCGGGCATGCCTGGCTATATTTTATTTGCGCTCGTATAGACCCCACATCTCAGATCCGCACTGTTTTTCTCTCCCGCGCCCGGACACTATATGCTATCACATCCGGGCTGCGATTCGATTTGGACCCTCTCTTGGTCCGATCTATATTCCAGTGCATTCAAGTAGGGGCCAAGACGGGGTTGAAGCACCACTCTCTTATCTGCGCTCTGTGCCGGCAGTCGGGGCTGACGTGGTCGGACGACGAACCGATGCTGGCTCCCCAGTCCCCGATCGACCACCGCATCATCTCACATTTTGACCAGTGGGTAGGAGCGCCGGTGCACGCTAGGGGGAGAGGATTTCTACTGGATGAGGCCCACTAGAGGTCCCCCGAGCCTCTTTTGCTGACACAGGGGCAGGCAGATGTCGGCCCGCCGCCCGACAGAGAGAGATTGCAGGCGATGTTCGACGGGCTGAGGGAGGATATGAGGAGAGAGAGAGAGAGGAGACGAGGAGAGAGAGAGGATATGAGAGAGGATATGAGGAGAGAGAGAGAGAGGAGATGAGGAGAGAGAGTGAGAGTATGCTGGCTGCCATGCGAGAGGAGCAGCGGACGGAGTGAGAGAGCATTATTGCTGCCGTCAGGGGTGAGATGCGAGAGCAGGCCCACCGGGCCAACCGGCGTGAGGCGAGGCATCTGGCAGCGAGGGACGCCTACCATCAGGAGCAACTTGCCGCATGGACGGCCCATATCATGCACCCAGACGGGCCATTTATTGCACCTGCTCGGCCATCCACACCACCCTCCTCACCGGCTGATGCCGGCACCAGCTCGTGAGAGGACTGGAGGGGAGTACTTGACCTTCTTATTCTATTGCATATTATATTTTGTCCATTGAGGTGAATGTACGTCCTAAGTTTGGGGGGGTTTACTTTCTGTCGCTACATTTATTACTGTACTTATTTCGTTGCACTTTTTGTTATTTTTAGTTATCTTTTTGTCGATAGCCTTGCTTGTCTTGATTTTACTCTTATTCGTGAATTTTTCGTGCTTCTATTTGTGTAATACTGATGTTACGACACTGTTTTTCTCTCTGAATAAACGGTCGAGTTTTAGTCGGGTTGTAGTCAGTGATTTCTGTTTCTGCTAAGTCTTCATTTAGGTCCGAAATTTTCTTCGTTTTTGTAGAGACCTTAGCGGATAAGAGAGGATACATACGTGTTTTAAAATCACTGTCGATACGTTTGGTTACATTTTTCGGTTAGCTAGTCGTCCAGTTACATAAGTCGTGTTGGCACTGAGATTGAGTTTAGAGTCGGTCAGTTTTTCCCAAAAGTCGAGTTATTTTTGTTCTATGATGGGAAGTCTAGTAACCGGGGGTATTCACGTGACCCGTTGTTTACTCTCGCGTAAAACGACGACCCAGATTAGACTACTGGTTTAGAAATTTCACATGTGCCGATGATAGGGAGCCTAGTAACCGGGGGTACTCACGTGACCCGTTGTTTACTCTCGCGTAAAACGGCGACCTTGATTCGGACATGCAGGAATTAGCTATTCGAGTTGTTTCTCCGCTGTGGAGGGGAACTTAGTAACTAGAAGCATCCATGCGCCCCATGAGTGTCTTTTACGTCAAACGGTTTCCCAATACATGAGAATGGAAGTTCCACCCTAGGATTTTCCCGATGAAACATCCCGAGATCCGAACCTAGTGGTCAACTCGAATCAATTTCTTGAGCATATATATAAGGGAATACTGTCCGAGGGTTATTTTTGATGAAACTCGTAAAAATTTTGCCATTAGACTGTGGAACGGGGCGAATTAGCTCGTTTATTTTAACCTTTCATATTGACGGTCGATTAGATTCTCGTTTGTTAATCTTTGAGCTGGATTTTCTTCATGAACGAGTGATTAGGACTGAACTTGGTTACTTTGTGGAATCAATATTCTGAGTGTAGCTCGCTATTACGATACTCGTACTATTCAGAGAGAATTTCAGGGTAGTATTGATCAGGTTAAGCACTTTGAGTTGCACGATTATTCACGATATTATTTTGTTGAAATTAATTCTTTTTGCTTGAGGACAAGCAAAGCTCAAGTTTGGGGGTATTTGTTAGGCGTATTTTTATACGCTTATTTATCATTATTTGGTATTATTTTGGAGAGTAAATTTGCTTAAATGAGCTTTTAATGCCTTAATTTTGTATGTTTGTCAGGAGATTGGAGTCCGGAAGCTAAAACGAGGCGAAACGGGCGAAAACGGCAAATTTTGGCAGTGAGCCGCGGCACAAGGCAGCAGGGCCGCGGCACACGCAGCAACCAGCGGGCACCAGAGTAGACTGTACTCTGTGCCGCGGCACAGTCCAGGTGAGCCGCGGCCCAGACGTAACACCCAGCGCCCAGGTTTTAAACACGCCATGTGCCGCGGGACAAATTAAGTGAGCCGCGGCACACTTGGCAGTTTTGGTGTGCGCCGCGCAGATTTGGGCCGTTTTGAAGCCAGTTCTCGACATACTCACACGGACGCGATTTGGAGATTGTAGGGAGCTATAAATAAGGGTTTAAGACCCTAATTAATGATCTTTGGAAATCTTTGGATCTTGGAATCTTTGGAGGCTTGGGAAAGGAAGGAACACAGAAGATTATCACAGACGAGAGATTAAGGGCAGAGGGCGGATGCCAGAAGAACGGAGGAATCCGAGCTCTTCATCTGCATTTGATTTTCATGCTTTTATTTATTAATTCTGTATTTTCACTATTTAGCATGTCAGGCTAAAACCCTAATCTAGGATTTTGATGAAACCTACGTTTTGACGGATTTGCTTGAGATTATCTATTTAATTCCCTTTTTATTGAGTTTTCCCAATCGTGTTTAATGCTTTCAATTATCTGGCCAATAGTTGTATTGTTTTAATCATTCAATTCGAATCGGGAGAGGAGAGTTGGTGAGGAACTATTGGTGAGGACCGTTTTATTCTGTGAGATAGGAATATACTCATAGGAACTACGTGGCCTTTTGGAGATTTTATGCTTTTTGCCTATTGACGAATCAATTCACCTAGGGATAGAGTGCGTTATTTTCCTTTAGAAAAATCTATTGACCTCGGGAGAGGCTGTAGAGTATATTAGCAATCTTCGCCTTCAATAAATTGGGAAAATCATTAACTTCAGATAATCGAGAGTAAATTCGGATAAACCGAGGTGGATTCAGAATCCTAGACTTATTCATCATTTGATTCTCTTTCTTCAAAGCTATCGTTTTTACTGTCTAGTCTTTTATTAATTCTTTTAGTAATTAATAGCAAAACCAAAGTTCGATTGTTCAAATAAAACTAGAATACATAAAAATCGCTAGTTAGTGATTCAGTCCTCGTGGGAACGATACTCACTCATCACTTTATTACTTGTATACGATAACGTACACTTGCGTTCAAGATATATCGCAACAGGTCCTCCGGAGGCTACGTTTTGCCTCGTATTTAAATGAAGGGTGAGCGATCTCTGCCTAGAGGAGTCCTTGCACGGGGCACCGTCGGATTAATCAACTCCGCGACCGTGGCTTGTTAGCACTTTTCTGCCTGGGGCCGACATGTTAGATGGCGGACCTTTGAGGGCATACGTTGTGACGGGGGTAGGGACGCGTCGCATTGTCCGGGTCCACCATGTTAGATGATGAACCTTTGAGGGCAGGCGAGTGTGTCCACAGATCTGTTTGGAGGGTCCTTCGGCTACGCCCGCCTCGTATTTAAACGAAGGGCGAGCGATCTCTGCCCAAAGGAACCTTGCATGGACGAAGTTGTCGGTTCCATCGACCTCCAGGACCATGGCTGCACTCTTCTACCTTGGATCGTCATGTTAGATGGCGATCCTCGATGGTATACGTTGTGCTGAGGGAGGCGATCTCGTGCGTAGGTCCATCATGTTAGATGATGAACTTTAGAGGACGAGCGAGTCCTCCATTTTTGGAGATGTTGCTTGGGCAGTAGCCTTTCGTTTGACATGGTGGAAACTAGGGAAAGACCTCCGAAGTATCCACCTCTTGATTGAAGCATAAAGATCTGGCCGCCAGGGTCGATCGGGGGGATCGACTAGTACAAGTCTTCCGGCTCACCGTTCTTGATTCCGGCGATCAGATTGGAAGATTGATGATCGTCGTTCGGTCGCTGATCACGACCCTTGATCCTTTTCGCCTGGGGCTCCGGCTAATTGACTAGACTGTCCAACTTGCCCTCCTCGAACAATCTCCAGAGTTGTCTGAGGAGGTCGCGGCATTGGTCTGTGTTGTGGCTGTGACTCTTGTAGTAAGCACAAAATTTGTTGCGGTCCAGATGATCGTTGTCCCTTATAGCCGTCGGCTTGCTTAGCCGCTCGCGCCCCTGGATGGCATAAAAAATAATTGGAGATAGATTGAGGTTGTGGTGGAGATGGTCTTCCACATCCTCGAAGGCCCTAAAATCACCGGGTGGCTTGGCGACCGCCTTGTTAGACTTGGCGATCGCCGTCTCTGCCCCCTCGCCTTGGCGAAGGGCGAGCAACCTTCACCTGGCCAAAAAGTCTGCGACCTTAGCGCGGAAGATCGCGTAGGTCGGGGGGATGTCCTTCGTAAAGTGCCTGAACATGGGCGAAAGACCATTGAATCCCCCTATAACCGAGTAGAGGGCGATCTCGTCGCTTACGGGCTCGCCGTTGAGGATTATCTCATCCACCCGGTCGATGTAGTCTTCGTCGGACTCGTCTTCACCCTGCCTGATCTTCATCATGCGGTGGGGACCTTCTGGTCGAGCAACCTAGGCGGCGAAGTATGATGTGAAGTCACTCGCCAGTTGTTCAAAGGAACTGATGGATCGTGGTGGCAATGAGATGTACCACCTATTGTAATACCCGTAATTTCGAATTTCGGTAATTTTTTTTTTTTAGCGGAAGTCCATTTTGACGACTCTCTCATGACCATTTCGTCATTATGAGAATGATTAATTCTACACTTTTTGTCATCCAAGTTCGTTTCGGTGTTGTTTTGTTGAGTTCCGTGCTTTTTAGCGACTTTTCCGCACTTGAGTTCGGTTCTTGCGAATCTCATTCGAAACTGCTGTTTCGATTTTCCCGTAAGTCCGTTTAATTTTGTTAGACGTGTTGTGAACTTCGGTTTGGTTATTCGATCACGTATCGTAATTTTTGGGTGTTTTGGGCCATTTTGTAATTTACCCAAAGTTACGGGTATCCGTATCTGTATTTGTTGTCTCGAGCCTTTTCTTGGTCGCGTATGATTAATTATTGCATTATGTTTTCATTTCGGGTCGTTGATGTTGTCCGCGAGATTTTCGTCGTGTTCGTTCCGTGACGCTTAAATCGAGTCGCCGGATCATGACGGCCGAAAGTACCGCCGGACGGCGGTCCCGGGCCGGACGGCTATGGAGATCGGGCCGGGCCGACGCGGCAGAACCGGCGAAGCGCCATCGCCGGAAGGCTGCGTGTGCTAACCGGCAGGAGTAGCGCACGTTACGCGGCCGGCCGACGCACGCTATGGGGTCAGGGCAGAGAGGTTCTGAGGTTCTGGACTCGGGGAGGATCGGTAGGTAGCGCACGCTACTGTCGGTCGTGGCGCACGCTAACTGTAATATCCGGGGATAATTTTATTTTTCGTGTTACTGTTGAGTTGTACGTATTCATTTGGAATTGTACAAGTGTTGTTGTTTTGGACTGATACAATGTATATTGTATTGGAATATTTCAGGATCGAAATATTATATTTGTCGTCGGGTTAGTTTCGTCGTTTGAATGTTGGTTGGAGAGTTTGGATTTTTGGTTAAGTTCATAGCCTTAGCGTACGCTACGGGTGTAGCCTTACGTACGCTAGCGTGTTGCCATTACGTACGTTATGCCTGTAAGGTTATGTACGTAATGCTTGGTAGGTGGCAGGAACCTTCCTCGTGGTTAACTTTCGGCCGGTGGGTCCCGAGCATCTTCCGATCGGATCTCACTATTGCAGTCAACGGACCCTTACGTACGTTAAGATGTGAACTCTACGTACGTAATGCAGGTCTTGTTAACGTACGTAATATGTTTTTGTTTACGTACGTTAAGGCCTTTGTATTTTAATCCAGTTAGTTCTGGATTTACATTACGTACGTTAATGTCTTAGCATAGCGTACGTAATGCCTCTTACGTACATTAACCATAGTGTACAACGTACGTAATGAATTGGTTAGTCTATTTATCTTGGTTTCGTCTTTCATTTCCTCACGAACCAAAACACATTTCCTCTCCCTAGAATCGTCCATTTGGACTTGTTATTGATGTTTAGCCTCTTCCAACTCGATCTTGATCATCCTAGCTTGGATTGAAGCTTGAAGTTGGAAGCTTGTTGATGCTCCTTTGGTGTTTTGAGGCTTCTTCTTGTTCTTCTTTGGTAAGTCCCCTCAATCTCTTGTTCTTCAAGTGATTTTCATGTTTTTGTTGTTGTTTTCTTCGGGTATTGTTTTATTAATGGAGTATATCATGATTCTTCATAGTTTTGATAAACTTTTGATGAAGAACATGATGGTATAGCTTGAGTATGATTATGTTCTTGATGTTTTAGATTGTTTGGAGGTTATAATCATGTCTAGGAAGGATTATGTTAAGCTTTTTATATGATTAACATAGTCTTGAGATGATTATTGTTGTGGGTGGTGTTCTTGTAAGATTTTAACCATTTTAGTAAGGATTTATGATGATTTATGAGGTGATTATCATAATTTGAAAATGGTTGAGTGAATCTTGTTGTTCAATCCAAATTCATGATGTATTGATGAAGGATTTTTGTTTCAGACATCATGATTATTGAGTTGATGATGTTCTTGGGGTGATAATGATAATATTGATAATATTATCATTGTAGGAGGATCAATTTGATGATATTGGTGATATTATCATTTTGAGATGTTTGTTTTGATGATCGTTCTTCAGTGAATCTTGTTGAATGGGTTTCACAAGTGTTAAGAACGTAATGATCATGTTAATTGATCATCGAGGTGTTGGAGGATGTTGGAATTCATAGTTGAGAACTATGATATTCGTTCGTGCGGTGTAATCGATTCATGTTTGAATTGGGCTTTGTCCTTGTCATTGTTTTCTATTGATTTTGTGTTTTTGAATGAATCGTTTTCATTCAAGGTTGCTCGAGTGTTTGTGATCGTCGGGAGGCGCCGTTCGTCGTTTCGTGCCAGGACGTTGATCGTGGAAGGACTTTCTCGCCTTCGGTTTGAGGCAAGTTTTGTACTTGTACTGGTCAATGAGATTAATGTTATCATATATGTGTATGAATGTGTTGTATCATTTCGAGACATAGTCTCTTCGTGATTTATTGATATTTGGGGATTGTTTGATACAATACCCTTCGGCGATTATGCCAGTTGTGATTGTTATTCGTTAACAGCCGGTTTAAGGCATTGAGATTCTTGTTGTCGATAGCCGGTTCGCGGTATCGATGTATCGATTATTATTGTTGACGTTAATGTCGTTCTAAGGCATCGTTGAATTGATATTATCGAATTGGAACTATTACTATGATGTTACATTGGCTGATTGAAGGCGTTTGATATATTTGTTTATCATATCTGTTTCGGTGGTCGGTTTAAGACGCCGGGATATCTATTCTACCGTATCATTGTTTATCGATTGACCGTTCTAAGGTAATCGAGGTATTTAATTGGGATTATCAAAGATAATTCCCATCCGTTGTATCATTGGTTATCGATTGACCGTTCTAAGGTAATCGAGGTATTTAATTGGGATTATCAAAGATAATTCCCATCCGTTGTATCATTGGTTATCGATTGACCGTTCTAAGGTAATCGAGGTATTTAATTGGGATTATCAAAGATAATTCCCATCCGTTGTATCATTGGTTATCGATTAACCGTTCTAAGGTAATCGATGTATTTAATTGGGATTATCGAAGATAATTCCCATCCGTTGTGTCATCGTTATCGATTGACCGTTCTAAGGTAATCGATGTATTGAATTGGGACTATCAAGGATAGTTTCCATCCGTTAAGTTGTTGTGATCGATTGGCCATTCCAAGGCAGTCAAGGTATTTGAATTAGGACCGCCGTGGATGGAGCCCATCCGTGAGTTATTGTTGTCGTGTTGGCCGACTCAAGGCAGCATGCTATTATTCTTGTGAATTTGGTAATCTTTGGATCGTTACTGATGTGATTAATTGTGTTTTGGAGGCTAGTCTCGACTAGTGCTCGATGGGTAAGCTTGGGGCTTGAACCTTCGCGGTTGGTTTCCCAACACCTACAGTTCAGTAGGTCACGGTCATGTTAATGATCTCATTATGGGTAAGCTTGGGGCTTGAACCTTCGTGGTTGGTTTCCCAACACCTACAGTTCAGTAGGTCACGGTCATGTTAATGATCTTATTATGGGTAAGTTTGGGGCTTGAACCTTCGCGGTTGGTTTCCCAACACCTACAGTTCAGTAGGTCACGGTCACTGTGTGATCTCATTATGGGTAAGTCTGGGGCTTGAACCTTCGCGGTTGGTTTCCGAGCACCTGCATTCAGCAGGTCACGGTCATTGGATGATCTCATTGTGATACGGCTTCGTGCCGTGGCTTCGGCCCTCATTGATACAGCTTTGGGTTGTTTTGGCTTCGGGCCACTATGGTGATTGACAGCTTCGGTTGAGTGACATTCAGAGTATTATGATGATATACAGCTTCGTGCTGTTCGGCTTTTAGGCCATTGTGATGTATCGGTATTCCTTTTGGAGCCTTCGGGCATCGTTATTCGTATCTATTTCAGTGTTGGCTTGGTTTACCTTCAAGTGATGTATTGTTGTGTTCTGTATTGATGATTCGCCGTTGGGCACTTATGTTCTAACCTGTTGAGCAGGTATTGATCATATGCCGTGGGCATAGTGTTTCACGAATGCTCGATTCTTACTTTGGTTTGTGAGCATCTCGTCTACCTTTGTTGTACTGTTTATTCTGCCTTTGGATGCATATCATGTTGTACATGTATTTGTTATTCATTATCTGGATGACTGACCCCGTGGGGGCGGAACATGTTTTCATGTTTTAGGTGTTTGCGAGGAGAGGGTTGAGACACAGGGGCATGACGAAGGCGACGAGGCATTTGAGCGATACTAGTCCGAGATGTTTTGGTGTTCATGTCGGTCAGACAGTTTGGAGTACTCCAGTTTTGTTCAGTCTTTGTCATTTTGTATTATCCGAGCAAGGCTCGTGGATGTTGTTGTATCTTATTTTGGCCATGTAGGCCCACTGTTGTCATTGAAATTCCATATCGGAATATTATGTTGGGTGTCAGTGTAGGGATTGTGATTCCCCTTTCGGTCAGTTTGTTGTATTTTAGTCATGTTCGCCTGGTGGATCTCCTGGTGTGGGGTCCACGGCACTGTAATAACCCAATGGGATTTGGGGGTGTTACAGAAGATGGTATCAGAGAGCGTTGGGTTGTGAGATACCCTGATATGTGAGTTATGTGGTTCTACCAACGCGGTAGTAGTGAACTGTCAGGTTATGACAATCTGGACAGTCGGGCTTTATGAGTCGTGATAATTGGACGACTGTATGAGTCATTCTTTCATCGAGTCGTCATCGGTGAAGACTAGTATCGCAAGACCTCGAAGCTTCGTATGACCTGTGTAAGGACTCGATTCTCTTGTATGTTCATACATTCATTATGCCATTGATTATACATGTTTTGTTGAAATCTGTAGGTAACATTTGTCTTACGATTCATTCATGATTATTTGTTTTGGGAGCGTGTGGGCTCAATATTGGCTATAATTAGCATGTTTGAGGTGACTATTTATCTGTTGAGTATGTATATTCATGTTTGGCTAATGACTTAGCATTGTGGATTGGCCGTTGAGGCATATTTGAGTTTTGTTCATGATCAAACGTTATTCTTTCAGTATGGAAAGAGGAATCCGAGGACATAGCAGAGGGGATAAAGGCTGCAGAGCAGGCCGAAACCCAGAACCCCATGTTTATACGCGTACGGGTACCGTTATGGATCAGAATTCGGCCGGAGATGTGACTTATGCGACCGGTTCTCCTTCGGGACGTCATACTCGAGGAGTCGATCAGACTGACATCGACCCTTTCTTGCTTATGAGAAGCATGATGACCCAGATGACTCAGATGACGCATATAATGGAGACCATGTAGACCTCAGTGGTTCGTGGTCCACCGCAGCAGGGATCCCAGGTGCCATTTTATGGCCAGGCTGGGAGAGTGAGTCAGATTATCGGCGATATCACTCGTCAGCGGCCGCCTACTTTTGAGGGTTCGTCGGAACCAGCTGATATTGTTCATTGGCTTGAACATTTTGATAAACTCTTCGACATGGTCCAGTGTCCGGAAGAGAGTAAGGTGGCAGTAGCGGCTTACTATTTGAGTAAAGGCGCTTATTCTTGGTGGCTTTCTGTGAAACCCACCGATCGTGATTGTGCTTGGAGCGAGTTTAATACTCTCATGTTAGAGAGATATTATCCGGCTCCACTTCGTGAAGCCAAGCTGTCAGAGGTTTTGAACCCCGAATCCGTCGAGGACGAGGGTGTTATTGTTATTGCGGAGAAGTTTCAGGGACTTCTTGAGTTTGCTTCATCTGTTATCCGTACTGAGGCGGATAAGATCAAGTAATTTAGCAAGAGGCTAAACCCGCAGTTGAGAATGCAGTTGTTCAATCACAATTGTAGTTCACTTGGCGAATTCATCGAGAAGGCTCTTGGAGCAGAGCTTTTGATCAAGGAGCTTGCTCGGAAGAACCCTTCAGTTTCTTCCGGTGAGAAGACTAGGATGCCGGTTCGTTCAGAGGGACATCGGGCTCCGACGTCCAAGAAGTCATCTTCTAGTCGTCTTCGTGCTGGGAAAGCATCTTCTTCTCAGGCGATGGGTTCGACCGTTGTTTGCTTTAACTGTGATACAATAGGACATCGCAGTACTTGGTGCTCGATGCGGTCTATTGCTTGTTTTCTGTGTGGGAGGCAGGGACACCTTCAGAAATACTGCAGGAGTTCTAATACCAGTAGGTCTCGAGAGGGCTCACGGGCCTCGAGAGATTTTGTTACTCCAATCCGTACTTCATCCAAGGGGTCATATCGGGCTTCGGGAGCCAGAGGTATGGACACCCGAGGAGGAGCGGCGAGCTCAGATTTGGGTCTTCCTCGAGTCGATAAGATCGAGGAGTTCGATGACCTGGAGGGTGTTGATTTCGGATACATTTGAGATGCAACCTTGATTTGTCTTTCCTTTGTTTTTCGGACTGATGTTTGACTCGGTATGTATTTTAGTATTGTGGTTGCGAACCATCTATGGTTGATCTATCTTGTAATGATTGTATCTGAGAATCTTGAGATTTGAGGTTGTGTGATGTGTTTTCCTTCCTTTTGGTGTTGTACCCGAGATTTTGTAATAATCTGGGTAATTGTTCATTTCAATTCGAGACGCCGAGTCGTGAGGACTTGGGTGTGCAGTTGATATGGTCCCGAGGACCACATGTACGTTGTTATTTTCCTTTTGTGGCATGAGTCAGTGTTTGCTTGAGCGTTTAATGCCGATGAGAACGGGGGAGTGTACACCGATGATTGCAGACATGTATTATGGGCGGCACCCGCGGGGTGTGTACGTCGGTGTTACGAGTCTTGCGGGTGGTGCGACTTCCTGGCTGGTCTCTGATGGAGGAGTCATGATTCGATTTATCTCGCACTTGGTTGAGTATTTTTTTTATCCCCTGTTTTTCGCCGTGATCGGACAGGAGACGCGGGAACCTGTGGGGTTGGCCCAATTACTCAAGCGAAGTGGTTCGCAGTGAGGAGTATTCCTAGAGATGTTGTTTTCTTATCCTGATGGATAGTTCGTACCCCGTGTTTTTGCACCCTGAGTTTCGGGGACGAAACTCTTTTTAAGGGGGGGAATATGTAATATCCGGGGATAATTTTTTTTTTTTCGTGTTACTGTTGAGTTGTACGTATTCATTTGGAATTGTACAAGTGTTGTTGTTTTGGACTGATACAATGTATATTGTATTGGAATATTTCGGGATCGAAATATTATACTTGTCGTCGGGTTAGTTTCGCTGCTTGAATGTTGGTTGAGAGTTCGATTTTCGCTAAGTTCATAGCCTTAGCGTACGCTACGGGTGTAGCCTTACGTACGCTAGCGTGTTGCCATTACGTACGTTATGCCTGTAAGGTTACGTACGTAATGCTTGGTAGGTGGCAGGAACCTTCCTCGTGGTTAACTTTCGGCCGGTGGGTCCCGAGCATCTTCCGATCGGATCTCACTATTGCAGTCAACGGACCCTTACGTACGTTAAGATGTGAACTCTACGTACGTAATGCAGGTCTTGTTAACGTACGTAATATGTTTTTGTTTACGTATGTTAAGGCCTTCGTATTTTAGTCCAGTTAGTTCGGGATTTACATTACGTACATTAATGTCTTAGCATAGCGTACGTAATGCCTCTTACGTACGTTAACCATAGTGTACAACGTACGTAATGAATTGGTCAGTCTATTTATCTTGGTTTCGTCTTTCATTTCCTTACGAACCAAAACACATTTCCTCTCCCTAGAATCGTCCATTTGGACTTGTTATTGATGTTTAGCCTCTTCCAACTCGATCTTGATCATCCTAGCTTGGATTGAAGCTTGAAGTTGGAAGCTTGTTGATGCTCCTTTGGTGTTTTGAGGCTTCTTGTTGTTCTTCTTTGGTAAGTCCCCTCAATCTCTTGTTCTTCAAGTGATTTTCATGTTTTTGTTGTTGTTTTCTTCGGGTATTGTTTTATTAATGGAGTATATCATGATTCTTCATAGTTTTGATAAACTTTTGATGAAGAACATGATGGTATAGCTTGAGTATGATTATGTTCTTGATGTTTTAGATTGTTTGGAGGTTATAATCATGTCTAGGAAGGATTATGTTAAGCTTTTTATATGATTAACATAGTCTTGAGATGATTATTGTTGTGGGTGGTGTTCTTGTAAGATTTTAACCATTTAGTAAGGATTTATGATGATTTATGAGGTGATTATCATAATTTAAAAATGGTTGAGTGAATCTTGTTGTTCAATCCAAATTCATGATGTATTGATGAAGGACTTTTGTTTCAGACATCATGATTATTGAGTTGATGATGTTCTTGGGGTGATAATGATAATATTGATAATATTATCATTGTAGGAGGATCAATTTGATGATATTGGTGATATTATCATTTTGAGATGTTTGTTTTGATGATCGTTCTTCAGTGAATCTTGTTGAATGGGTTTCACAAGTGTTAAGAACGTAATGATCATGTTAATTGATCATTGAGGTGTTGGAGGATGTTGGAATTCATAGTTGAGAACTATGATATTCGTTCGTGCGGTGTAATCGATTCATGTTTGAATTGGGCTTTGTCCTTGTCATTGTTTTCTATTGATTTTGTGTTTTTGAATGAATCGTTTTCATTCAAGGTTGCTCGAGTGTTTGTGATCGTCGGGAGGCGCCGTCGCTGCTTCGTGCCGTGACGTTGATCGTGGAAGGACTTTCTCGCCTTCGGTTTGAGGCAAGTTTTATACTTGTACTGGTCAATGAGATTAATGTTATCATATATGTGTATGAATGTGTTGTATCATTTCGAGACATAGTCTCTTCGTGATTTATTGATATTTGGGAATTGTTTGATACAATACCCTTCGGCGATTATGCCAGTTGTGATTGTTATTCGTTAACAACCGGTTTAAGGCATTGAGATTCTTGTTGTCGATAGCCGGTTCGCGGTATCGATGTATCGATTATTATTGTTGACGTTAATGTCGTTCTGAGGCATCGTTGAATTGATATTATCGAATTGGAACTATTACTATGATGTTGCATTGGCCGATTGAAGGCGTTTGATATATTTGTTTATCATATCTGTTTCGGTGGTCGGTTTAAGACGCCGGGATATCTATTCTACCGTATCATTGTTTATCGATTGACCGTTCTAAGGTAATCGAGGTATTTAATTGGGATTATCAAAGATAATTCCCATCCGTTGTATCATTGGTTATCGATTGACCGTTCTAAGGTAATCGAGGTATTTAATTGGGATTATCAAAGATAATTCCCATCCGTTGTATCATTGGTTATCGATTGACCGTTCTAAGGTAATCGAGGTATTTAATTGGGATTATCAAAGATAATTCCCATCCGTTGTATCATTGGTTATCGATTAGCCGTTCTAAGGTAATCGATGTATTTAATTGGGATTATCGAAGATAATTCCCATCCGTTGTGTCATCGTTATCAATTGACCGTTCTAAGGTAATCGATGTATTGAATTGGGACTGTCAAGGATAGTTTCCATCCATTGAGTTGTTGTGATCGATTGGCCATTCCAAGGCAGTCGAGGTATTTGAATTAGGACCGCCGTGGAGGGAGCCTATCCGTGAGTTATTGTTGTCGTGTTGGCCGACTCAAGGCAGCATGCTATTATTCTTGTGAATTTGGTAATCTTTGGATCGTTACTGATGTGATTAATTGTGTTTTGGAGGCTAGTCTCGACTAGTGCTCGATGGGTAAGCTTGGGGCTTGAACCTTCGCGGTTGGTTTCCCAACACCTACAGTTCAGTAGGTCACGGTCATGTTAATGATCTCATTATGGGTAAGCTTGGGGCTTGAACCTTCGCGGTTGGTTTCCCAACACCTGCAGTTCAGTAGGTCACGGTCATGTTAATGATCTCATTATGGGTAAGTTTGGGGCTTGAACCTTCGCGGTTGGTTTCCCAACACCTACAGTTCAGTAGGTCACGGTCACTGGGTGATCTCATTATGGGTAAGTCTGGGGCTTGAACCTTCGCGGTTGGTTTCCCAGCACCTGCAATTCAGCAGGTCACGGTCATTGGATGATCTCATTGTGATACGGCTTCGTGCCGTGGCTTCGGCCCTCATTGATACAGCTTTGGGTTGTTTTGGCTTCGGGCCACTATGGTGATTGACAGCTTCGGCTGAGTGACATTCAGAGTAATATGATGATATACAGCTTCGTGCTGTTCGGCTTTTAGGCCATTGTGATGTATCGGTATTCCTTTTGGACCCTTCGGGCATCGTTATTCGTATCTATTTCAGTGTTGGCTTGGTTTACCTTCAAGTGATGTATTGTTGTGTTCTGTATTGATGATTCGCCGTTGGGCACTTATGTTCTAACCTGTTGAGCATGTATTGATCGTATGCCGTGGGCATATTGTTTCACGAATGCTCGATTCTTACTTTGGTTTGTGAGCATCTCGTCTACCATTGTTGTACTGTTTATTCTGCCTTTGGATGCATATCATGTTGTACATGTATTTGATATTCATTATCTGGATGACTGACCCCGTGGGGGCGGAACATGTTTTCATGTTTTAGGTGTTTGCGAGGAGAGAGTTGAGACACAGGGGCATGACGAAGGCGACGAGGCATTTGAGCGATACTAGTCCGAGATGTTTTGGTGTTCATGTCGGTCAGACAGTTTGGAGTACTCCAGTTTTGTTCAGTCTTTGTCATTTTGTATTATCCGAGTAAGGCTCGTGGATGTTGTTGTATCTTATTTTGGCCATGTAGGCCCACTGTTGTCATTGAAATTCCATATCGGAATATTATGTTGGGTGTTAGTGTAGGGATTGTGATTCCCCTTTCGGTCAGTTTGTTGTATTTTAGTCATGTTCGCCTGGTGGATCTCCTGGTGTGGGGTCCACGGCACTGTAATAACCCAATGGGATTTGGGGGTGTTACACTAACCGACAGGGGTAGCGCACGCTGTCGGCCGACTAGCGTACGTTACCTGGGCGAGTTGTTTAGTCTAGAGGTTACTGGACAGGTCGGCTAGCGCACGCAGGCTTCCGGCCGTAGCGCACGCTAGCGGGGGGGCGATGTGTCACGGCCGGGCAGGATTGGTCGGTGGTGTCGGGTCGTGCGGGCCCTGGCCGAGGGTACTGGGCCGATACTGGCTGATAGCGCACGCTAGTCCGGGAAGGCTAGCGCATGCTAGTTCCGGCCCAGTATAAATGTGACAGAGCAGTCGCATTTTCATTCATTTTTTCACTCCCTTCCTTTTCTGTCCGCCACTGGCGATTCGGAGGTGGCGAAGCCATGTTGTTTAACAACAAATCCACGAAGTTCTTGAGTTCATATCATGGATTGATCATCCTATATCATCCTTTGATCCAGCGAATCAAGGTGAGATTTTCTAGAACCCTAGTTTCTTGAATTTTGGGGTTTTTACGTTTTTGTCTGATTCGTTTCGTATTGTTGATTAATTCATGATGGGTATGATTAATCTTGGTAGTATTCTTGTGTTTAACATCATTTAATCCATTGTTCTTCGTCGAATCGAAGTATATTTCTTGATTTCCTTCGAATCGACTTTTTGGGGGATTTGTTCTCGATCTCGTTTTCCATCCATCTTTGTTGGATTGATTGTGGTTAAATGATGTTGTTAAACATATCCTATGGATTGTATATCCATATTTCGACTTAGAATTCCGTTTTCGTGTTTTGTCGGGACAAATCGTCTTCTTGGCCGTTTTGGGGAAAACACTTAAACTTTCGTCATTCGTTCTTTGAATTCAACGGCTTTGAGTCATGCTATGGAATTCATTTTCATTGTTGTTATTGCCTTTCGTAGTTTATTATCGCGAGTTGGCATTTGGTGGAGTCGGCGAGTTCATAGTCGGTTCGTGCCAACCTACTTCGGTCGATTCTCCGCGTTGTTGTTATTCGAGGCAAGTACCTTGTCCATACTATTCTTGTTTTGTGGATATGATAATTAGTGATCGTCTAAATGTGGTTGTTTGGTCGTTTAAATTGAACCTTCAAAAGATTTGGTTAGCCTTGTTAAAGGCCCTCTTTCAAAATCGTGTGTGTTTTGTGATTAGTGTGTTTCATGAACGAGTATGTGAATTTTACGGATATGTTTGGTGTTGATGTTGCGCTTGATAATGCGTGTGTACATATATTATCTCCTTTCGATGCGTTATGGCTCGACGTGTTGTTTTGCTAAGTGTTTGATGCCTCTTGTTGAGTTGTTTGGATATCCTTGGTGTGATATGTTATTTGTGCATAATTGTTTCGCTAGCCAGCTCGGGAGGGTCCTTAGAGTCCTCGGGTGGGATTCATGGTGGCGTCCTGGTCCTAGGCGATGCCTGTGCTTGATTGTTTCGCTAGCGAGCTCGGGAGGGTCGTTCGAGGCCTCGGGTGGGATGTCTGTGGAGGCGTCCCGGTCCTAGGCGATGCCTGTGCGTGTATGTTTAGTGAATGTATTTCTCTCACCCTGGGATGGTCCGACGGGGCCTCGGGGGAATCTATGACTTCACTCTGGGTTCACGAGTAAAAACTTCACAGCTTGGTGTGTATGTTTAGTGAACGTATTTTGCTCACCCTGGGACGGTCCGACGGGGCCTCGGGGGAATCTATGACTTCACTCTGGGTTCACGAGTAAAAACTTCACGAGTGCGTGTGTATGTTTTGTGAATGTGTTTGCTCACCTCGGGAGGGTTCGACGGGGCCACGGAGGGAGTCCAATGGTTTTGCCCTGGATTCACGAGTAAAACTTCATGGGTGCGTGTGTATTTTATGTCCGTCGAGGACGCGTGACGTGGGTTTTAACCTTGTGTATTGTTGTTGGTTTCATTTGTGAAAAACAAAACCTTTGGGCTGTGACCCTGTTGATTTTTGGAAAGAGAAGGATTCAGTAATCCTAAATTGTTTTCTATTAAAACTCTCGATGGCATTTTAACTGTTTTATAAATTGTTTCCCTTTGTTTGTGATCTTTCGGTTTTGGAAATATTTACCCAAACTCTTGCCTCGGGAAGTACTTTTCTTTATGTATGGATCTTTGAGGATTCCTGGTTGTTGTTATTCGTGGAATGTGAATTGTATGGCTCGTATTTGCACTTTTTTTTGCACTAGCAAAACAGTGGAGTTTTGCTAACCCCCGAGTATTCGGGGGGTGGATGTCTGTTTTTGCATTCAGGTTTTGGAGCATAACACAGGGTCGACACGAAGGATGATGAAAGATGATCGATAATAATCACATGAGAAACCGTACATCATGTATTGGTTCAGTTGTACTTTATTTTCCGCTGCTATATTTTTCCCGTTGTACGGGTGTGGTTGTGTTTTGACCCCTGTGTGGGCATGAGTTGTAATCGAGTCGTATGTTTTTATTGAAAGGCCAAATCGGTCTACTGAGTCATTTTAGCCTTAAAGGCATTGTCGAGATGTTTCATGTCGTTACTAGCCTGGTAGATCCTTGAGGAAAGGTTCTACGGCGTGTAATATCCCTGAGCGGATTGGGGGTGTTACAATAATGGTATCAGAGCTTAGGTTGTGGAAACCTAGGCTGTCGGGTCAGTGGTGTCTGTTGAGTTTTGTCTCGTAGGATTTTGTCTGACTAAGTCGTGTCGCAACGCGTCGTCTGAGTTTGTTGGTCGTGATTAGTATCGTGGGGCAATCATCATCTTCGTGCGACCTGTGGATGTAAGTCTCCCTTCATTGTGTTATGCCTCGTGTGACACGAGCTATTTTATGATTATTTGTTAGGTGACGGAATCCTCTTATGGATTTTGATTTCTTGATACGTGATTATTTGACTCTCATATTTCGTTCATGTGAGGAGTAGTGTCGCTGGATTGTGCATGTTGGACTGTATTTCTTTTATCCGCTGCGGGAGTTCTTTTGTAATGGCTTTCGGTATTTTACCGACTGAGTTTTATTTCGAAAATCGATTCCATTAACCGAGTTTTTGGCATTATGGCCTTGATCATTTTGGCGAAATTCTTACGACGGTATTTAGTACTTTATAAATGACTTTTGTAAGTTTTTGAAATATTACCGTCATCAGCCTTTTTGGCATTTTTGTAAATGGTTTTATCCTGGTGGGTTCCGGCGCGGGACCCACGGCGCTATAATGTTCCGTGTAATTACCTGAAATTTTTGGACCTTCTAGCCCATTGAATTATCTTTGAAAACCTTGAGTATCCTAGAAAATAAAATTCGAGACGTACTTTAAATGGATTGTATTTTCAAGGCGCCTACTAGCGCAACTATCTGTTTCAAAATTCTTCTACCTTGAGGACCAAAATATAGTTTTTTCTTTTTTCCAGTAATTTTGGAAATGCTTTGCTTAGACCTGAGGGTCGAATATTTTTGAAAGTTTTTCACTAAAAGAAAGGTGTTCTCATTTTTGTTCAAACGCAAGATGATTTTCAAAGTCTCGAAAATGATGTTTGTTCAACTATTTGTAAAATGATACTCAAGATCAACAGGTGTTTCCAAACTGTTTTCAAAAGGTGGTTTTCGTTTTTAAAACCCATCATTTCCTGCTTGTGGTCGGACAAAGTGTGTATGATGTTGGTATTGCTGTTAGGGTGTTAGCCCTCCGAATTGGGATTGAATTGGTGGTGTGAACGTTGAGTCGTTCGCCATGCATTTGTTGTGTTAGCCCTCTGTGAGAGGTGGGATGTTGGTATTGAATATTGTCGCTTCGTAGTGATTTCTGCGTTGTCACGCATATGCGAGCTGTTAGAGCTTGGTATGGTATGACCGTGTGCATCGGTGATGGTTCCGTTATGTGTCGGTTGTTTAATGTCTTGTTACCTTGCTCCCATTTTTGTGAATTTCGTGGACGAGGTCGGAGGTAATACCTGTACTATTTTGACTTCTGTATTTTCTCTTTCTCCAGTCTATCGATTCGCTCGTGTTCATTGATACTTTATAAACTTGTTTTGTACTTTGGTTTCATCGTTCGAACGAGTTGTAATCTTGTTTTGGGTCGATCTGGTTATCGCTATGACTTTTCTGAATTCGGTTCGATTCTTGTGAACCTTGTTCGGAAGTAACATCTTTTGGTTCTACTAGTTCTTTTATTCGAAGTGGATCAGATTTTGAACTTCTGTATTTTCGACTCTATCGACTCGTTTATCCTCGTTAACATTTTCTGAACTTTCCCTATCCCTTGCTTTTGTTGATCGAACGACGGTGGTATTGTTTCGGAATAACTCGTTTGTCGTTGTGACTCTTCAATCGCTATTCCCTTTCCTATGGATCTTATGGGAATGCACGTCTTGTTGTTCTCACCAGATCATCCTGGGAGTTGTTGTTTGAATTTTATTATCCTTCATGTTTCGGACATGATTGTTCGATTTTTGTTGTCTCGATTGTTTGTTTGTTCGGTTTTTGTGTATCTCTTCGAGTTTTCCTGGCAGGGGATATTGCTTCTCCCTACTTATTTTAAGTTTCGGGACGAAACTTCCTTTAAGGAGGGTAGAATGTAATACCCGTAATTTCGAATTCCGGTAATTTCTTTTTTTCAGCGGAAGTCCATTTTGACGACTTTCTCATGACCTCTTCGTCATTCTGAGAATGATTAATTCTACACTTTTTGTCATCCGAGTTCGTTTCGGTGTTGTTTTGTTGAGTTCCGTGCTTTTTAGCGGCTTTTCCGCACTTGAGTTCGGTTCTTGCGAATCTCGTTCGAAACTGCTGTTTCGAGTTTCTCGTAAGTCCGTTTAACTTTGTTAGACGTGTTGTGAACTTCAGTTTGGTTATTCGATCACGTATCGTGACTTTCGGGCATTTTGGGCCATTTTATAATTTACCCAAAGTTACGGGTATCCGTATCTGTATTTGTTGTCTCGACCCTTTTCTTGGTCGCGTATGATTAATTATTTCATTATGTTTTCATTTTAGTTCGTTGATGTTGTCCACGAGATTTTCATCGTGTTCGTTCCGTACGTTTTCAGAAATCGAGTCGTCGGATCATGACGGCTGAGCAGCTGGCCGGACGGTGGCGGTCCTGGCCGGACGGCTATGGCATCGCCGGGCCGACACGGCAGAACCGGCGAGCGCGCCATCGTCGGGCCGCGCGGCGCTAATCGGCAGTGAGTAGCGCACGTTACGCGGTCGGCCGACGACGCTATCGGGTCCGTGGCGAGAGGTTCTCGTGTTCGACTCGGGAGGATCGGCAGTAGCGCACGCCATCGCTTGGCCGTGGCGCACGTTAACCGCAGGTAGCGACGTCGTTGACGACTAGCGTATGTTACCTGGGCGAGCTGTTTAGTCCAGAGGTTACTGGACAGGTCGGCTAGCGCGCGCAGGCTTCCGACCATAGCGCACGCTAGCGGGGGTCGGGCGGACAGGTCACGGTCGGCAGGATTGGTCAGTGGTGCCGGGTCGTTCGGGCCCTGGCCGAGGGTACTGGGCCGATACTGGCCGATAGCGCACGCTAGTTCGGGAAGGCTAGCGCACGCTAGTTCTGGCCCAGTATAAATGTGACAGAGCAGTCACATTTTCATTCATTTTTTCACTCCCTTCCTTTTCTGTCGGCGGCTGGCGATTCGGAGGTGGCGAAGCCATGTTGTTTAACAATAAATCCACGACGTTCTTGAGTTCATATCATGGATTGATCATCCTATATCATCCTTTGATCCAGCGAATCAAGGTGAGATTTTCTAGAACCCTAGTTTCTTGAATTTTGGGGTTTTTGCGTTTTTGTCCGATTCGTTCCGTATTGTTGATTAATTCATGATGGGTATGGTTAATCTTGGTAGTATTCTTGTGTTTAACATCATTTAATCCATTGTTCTTCGTCGAATCGAAGTATATTTCTTGATTTCCTTCGAATCGAGTTTTTGGGGGATTTGTTCTCGATCTCATTTTCCATACGTTTTTGTTGGATCGATTGTGGTTAAATGATGTTGTTAAACATATCCTATGGATTGTATATCCATATTTCGACTTAGAATTCCGTTTTCGTGTTTTGTCGGGACAAATCTTGTTCTTGGCCGTTTTAGGGGAAACACTTGAACTTTCGTCATTCGTTCTTTGAATTCAACGGCTTTGAGTCGTGCTATGGAATTCATTTTCATTGTTGTTATTGTCCTTCGTAGTTTATTATCACGAGTTGGCGTTCGGTGGAGTCGGCGAGTTCGTAGTCTGTTCGTGCCAACCTACTTCGGTCGATTCTCCGCGTTGTGGTTATTCGAGGCAAGTACCTTGTCCATACTATTCTTGTTTTGTGGATATAATAATTAGTGATCATCTAAATGTGGCTGTTTGGTCGTTTAAATTGAACCTTCAAAAGATTTGGTTAGCCTTGTTAAAGGCCCTCTTTCAAAACCGTGTGTGTTTTGTGATTAGTGTGTTTCGTGAACGAGTATGTGAATCTTACGGATATGTTTGGTGTTGATGTTGCGCTTGATAATGCGTGTGTACATATATTATCTCCTTTCGATGCGTTATGGTTCGACGTGTTGTTTTGCTAAGTGTTTGATGCCTCTTGTTGAGTTGTTTGGATATCCTTGGTGTGATATGTTATATGTGCATGACTGTTTCGCTAGCCAGCTCGGGAGGGTCCTTAGAGGTCTTGGGTGGGATTCATGGTGGCGCCCTGGTCCTAGGCGATGCCTGTGCTTGATTGTTTCGCTAGCCAGCTCAGGAGGGTCCTTCGAGGCCTCGGGTGGGATGTCTGTGGTGGCGTCCCGGTCCTAGGCGATACCTGTGCGTATATGTTTAGTGAATGTATTTTGCTAACCCTGGGACGGTCCGACGGGGCCTCGGGGGAATCTATGACTTCACTCTGGGTTCACGAGTAAAAACTTCACAGCTTGGTGTGTATGTTTAGTGAATGTATTTTGCTCACCCTGGGACGGTCCGACGGGGCCTCGGGGGAATATATGACTTCACTCTGGGTTCACGAGTAAAAACTTCACGAGTGCGTGTGTATGTTTTGTGAATGTGTTTGCTCACCTCGGGAGGGTTCGACGGGGCCACGGAGGGATTCAAATGGTTTCGCCCTGGATTCACGAGTGAAACTTCACGGGTGCGTGTGTATTTTATGTCCGTCGAGGACGCGTGACGTGGGTTTTAACCTTGTGTATTGTTGTTGGTTTCATTTGTGAAAAACAAAACCTTTGGGCTGTGACCCTGTTGATTTTTGGAAAGAGAAGGATTCAGTAATCCTAAATTGTTTTCTATTAAAACTCTCGATGGCATTTTAACTGTTTTATAAATTATTTCTCTTTATTTGTGATCTTTCGGTTTTGGAAATATTTACCCAAACTCTTGCCTCGGGAAGTACTTTTCTTTACGTTTGGATCTTTGAGGATTCCTGGTTATTGTTATTCGTGGAATGTGAATTGTATGGCTCGTGTAATACCCGGTTGTAATTAAGTCATTATCATTCAGTAATTTCATTCGGTAATTGTCATTATGTAATTTTTCACTCTTTATAATCATTCATCCATGTTCACCGTTCGGAATAACTTCGAGTTGTGTATCGATATTGTTCATTGTTTCAACCTTACTCGGGAATCGAGACAAGAGTATAAACTTGATTGTTATAATTGATTCATTAGTCGATGTTGACATTGGAGTTCATGTCATTTCTAATCTCCTCATTGTTCGAATTGTGTTTTGTTGGGCGAATCCTTGTAATCATTGCTTGGAACCACCGTTTTGGGGTCTCCGTACTTCCATTTCGTGTTATTGTTTCCCAAATATTGATTCCTATTGCTTTTATTCTCTTCCCGGACCATTTTTCATCATTTTAGAACCCAAGGGGGGTGTGGGCCGCGGCACAAGGAGTGTGCGCCGCGGCACACATGTTTTCCAGTTTTTGGCCGAGCGGCACTGTCGTGGGCGCGGCACATGCCGCGGGGCGGCACCGCCGAGTCATTGCCGCGGCACACTCGTCCGGGCCGCGGCACACTCGTGTTGCAATTTATCGGCCAACCCCTCTGTACCGTGGGACGCGGCACATGCCAACGGGGCCGCGGCACACTGCCGAGTCACTGCCGCGGCACACTCGTCCGGGCCGCGGCACACTCGTCCGGGCCGCGGCACGCCGTCCCAGGCGATTTTGGCCGTGGTCTCGGCACACAGCAGGCCAAGACTATAATTGCGTTTTTTCAGCGAGATTCACTCATTTCTTTCCATTTCTTCACCTTGGTCCGTGAGAGAGGGTTTGTGGGAGAGAATCTTCATCATCAATCACTTGAGTATTCATTTTTCATCATTTTCATTCGGTTGGGAAGCTCGGATTGTGGATCTAACGCGATTTCAAAGTACTTGGATCTTCAAAGGTAATATTCATCAAACTTCTTGGATTTCGTTTTTGTGTTGAGATATGATGTTTTGGATGTTAAGATCGTGTTGTATGAAGTGATATACGCATGATTATGGACATGTTTGATTATTCATTAGATTATTGAAGGATTATTCAAGAACACTTTGAATATTGAGTTGGATTTGGGGGTTTTCGATTAATCATTGTTGTAATCACGATTTTGGATATTCATAATGGATTATTGATCGTATTGAAGATGTTTTGTTGGTTTGAAACACTTCTTGGGGATTTGATGTTGGTATAATTGAGGCTTGGTTATAAACAATCGAAGTTTGGCCACAAAGTGTTCGATATAATGCCCCAATGAACTTGGTTTAATCGTATCAACGTTTTGAGTTCATTATATTCGTTTTTGATTTGTATGTTAAACGGATTGTTGGTAATTGTATTATTCAAGGTTCTTCGAGCGACCGATATCTCAATTAGGACGTTGTTCGTGGAAGGATAATTGTCATCGGTGTTGTGTAAGTTAATTTTTACTCGGTTAAAAGGATATTCATTCCTTTTGTTGTTGTTCATTCATAATCATAACTCATTCATCATTGTATTAACCGTATTGAGACTTGTAATTGTCGAATAATCATTTAATTCACGAGGAACGACGGTTCCAATCATTTCATTGAGTTATCAATCACTTCACCATTATTTTCATCTCGGTGAGTCATTCTTGACCATGTCGAATTATTCTCCATTGATATTCATTGTGTTCATTCTCGTTCATATGACCTTCTGGGTTCATATTGCGTGGCCGGGTGCGGATGTGTAGAATTTTTAGTCGGGCACGCGATGGCCATGTATTGGGAGTGATACATTGGACTGTGCACACGGTAACGATTACCTCCGTGAGACTAATTAGGTACAAGGACGGGTGTGTCCGGTCATCCATCTTGTACACTTGCACAAAACACTACGGGCATACTATGATACTCCTCTTCAGCGTAATTCATAACTAAGAATATTTCATAACTTCAGATATATCATGATTGTGTATTTTCAACCCTTGAGGATTGTTGTTCTGTGTAACTGACCCCGTTGGGGAATTTTGTTTTCAGGTCACGGCAAGGCAAAATCACGGGAAGAGCATGTTGACGGCGAGGAGTCCCATTGATACTAGTAGGTCCCCCCAGTCATTCCGGTTATTTCAGTCATTTCAGTCATTTCAGTCATTCTTATTTCTCTTCATTTGTATTTCCGCTGCAAATTCCGTTTGAGATGTTTATTTATTCAGGGTGGTGTATTTTATCTTCACATAAAATATACTAGTATTCTGTATTGTCCTGGTGTATTGTACTTAAGCTCCTCATCGGAGTATTTGGTAATATAATTTGGTTCGGTACTACAATTATATTATTTAATTCATCAGTTTTCATTCGCCTGGTGGGTCCCAGTCGGGGGTCCACGGCACTGTAATATCCGCCTAGTTTGGGGTGTTACAGAGTTGGTATCGGAGTGTGGTTTTGAATACTACCTTCCGAGTCATGTCTCATTTGAAATCATCGTCATCGGACTAGTATCATTGGACTTTCGCGTCACGTGTGACCTGTGCAGATACCGAGCCAATCAGACCAAGAACTGTAAGATTTCTAACGCCATGGTATAATTTATGGCAATAATCATTCATTCATAATTCATCAGTTAACAATCCTCAATCATCATTTTCATTTTGACCAGGACGGTCATGTTAACTCATTAATCACTCAATTCATTTCATTACTCGGTTGTTGATCTGGAAGATCATATCATTAATCTTGTTAACTTGTTCAAGATAATCATTTCAATAATTTCATCAGATAATCATGTCACCTCAGTTAATCATTCATGTAATCACTGTGTTAGAGCGTGTATGCTCATTTTCATCATCTCATGTCATAATCATAACATGATATTCATACGGGGAATATAATCATCATGTGACTTTCCTACTTCAGTATGGAGAGAGCAAGAAGAGGACGCGGAGGACGAGGCTGTGGTGTGGTCCGAATCCTGAGAGCTCGTGTGAATACACGTGCGAACGCGAGAAATAATGCTAAGTCATCGAGCAGCGACGCTGCCACTCATTCACCTGGACGTGATCATTCACTATCGGGGAGTGGTACCCGGGACACAGCAAAGTCAGAAGGTGTTCGGGTTGACCCACTCGCTTTTATGCAGGGCATGATGGCCCAAATGACGCAGATGGCACAACTAATGGAGACGATGCATAACTCAGCTAATCAAAATCAACAGGCTCTTCCGCCGCCACCTCAGAGGCAAGAGAGGAGTGTGAGTAGTATCATTGGCGACATCTCTCGCCAAAGGCCACCTACTTTTGAATGCTCATCTGAGCCGGCGGATATTGTTCATTGGCTCGAACATTTCGAGAAGTTATTTGCGATGGTAGAGTGTCCCAAAGGACACAAAGTCTCAGTTGCGGCTTACTATCTGGGTAAGAGCGCTCATTCTTGGTGGTTATCGTTGAAGCCCACCGACGGATCATGTACTTGGGATCAATTCAAGACTCTCATGATGGAGAGGTATTATCCGGCCCCACTCAGAGAGGCCAAGCTGTCAGAATTACTCACTCCCGACCCCTCAGCAGACGAGGATGTTCTCGCCATTGCCGAGAAATTTTAGGAACTTCTTCCGTTCGCCTCATCTATCATTCACTCCGAGGCGGATTAAGTATTTCAACAAGAGGCTGAAACCTCGTATGAGACTACAATTGCTTAATCATAATTGCACCACGTTGGCCGAATTCATCGAGAAAGCTCTTACCTATGAGCTTACTGCTAAGGAGATTGCTAAGCAGCAACCTTCATCTGCTAGCAAGAAGTCCAAGAACCGTAATCAGTCTGGCGGCAGTCAGGCCACTTTCAAGAAACCTCGTGCGGGCTCTGCTTTTTCTGAGTGACCTCCTGTGACGCCTAAACCCGCAGAATCTCAATCACGAGCGGCAAGTTCGGCCATCACCTGTTTTAACTGTGGGGATCTTGGTCATGTCAGCACCAAGTGTTCGAGACAGTCTGTCACGTGTCATAACTGTGGGATTGCTGGGCATAAGGCCCGTTTTTGCCGTAGGGACTCCAAACCTACTCCGGTGTCATCTCAGGCCCCGAAACAAGCAGCTGTTCAAAATCAGGCCACTCAGTCTGCGTCGTTCAAGACGACAAGAGCGAATAAAGGTGGAGCCTTTAGCCATCAAACGGGAGCGTCCGGTGCCGGGACTAGTAAGCCCTGGATTTATGAGATGAAGAAGACCGATGATCCAGAGACCCGGATGATCTCAGGTACACTCGATATTCTATCTCAACCTGTGTGTTCCCTTTTTGATACTGGTGCATCGCATTCATTCATTTCCGAGTCATGTTTGAGTAGACTACGTCTTGGTAGTGCTACTAGTTGTGAGCCTTATGTCATTGGTGTACCTGATGGTAGACGAATTATCGGAAATCGTGAGATTCAGAATTGTCCGATTCAACTTCATGGTCGTGTATGGCCAGCGGACCTAATCGTAGTAGATTTGCCGAGAGACGACGTCATCTTGGGTATTGATTGGATGGATCGTCATGATGCCATCATTGGTGTCCGTAAGCGTATGGTCACTATCATTTCAGATGATGGGGTCTAATGTGTGTTTCAGGGAGGTAATCCCAACCGTTCTGGAAGAGTTATTAATTTGATGAAAGCAGTGAAATTACGTAGTCAGGGGTGTGTTGGTTATTGGTGCTATATGACCAAAACTGAGAAATCATCAGTAATGTTGACAGATATTCTGGTAGTGAGGGAATATGCCGATGTTTTTCCAGATGAGTTACCTGGTTTGCCTCCACATAGAGATGTGGAATTCACGATTGAGTTGGAGCCCGGTACGTCCCCGATATCGAAGGCACCGTACCGGATGGCCCCGACCGAAATGCAGGAATTAAAGAACCAACTTGAGGAGTTGTTCGAGAAAGGTTATATCCGTCCGAGTGCGTCCCCGTGGGGAGCACCAGTGTTGTTTGTCAAGAAGAAGGATGGTTCATTTCGCTTGTGTATTGATTACCGGGAGTTGAACAGGGTGACAATCAAGAATAAGTATCCTTTACCCCATATCGATGATCTTTTGGATCAACTTCAGGGAGCTTCAGTATTTTCCAAGATCGACTTAAGATCTGGATATCATCAGTTGCGGATTCGAGAGTCGGATATCGCGAGGACGGTGTTTCGAACACGCTATGGTCATTATGAGTTCGTAGTTATGCCGTTTGGGCTAACTAATGCACCTCAGGTATTCATGGAGTTAATGAATCGGGTTTTCATCGACTTTTTGGATCAGTTTGTGGTTGTCTTCATCGATGACATTTTGATTTATTCTCGTAACCGAGAGGAACACGAGGTTCATCTTCATCAGGTTCTCGACGTGTTAAGACGAGAGCAACTTTATGGAAAGTTTTCCAAATGTGAGTTCTGGATGTCCGAAGTGACTTTTCTCGGGCATGTAATTTCATCAGATGGAGTGCGTGTTGATCCTCAGAAGACGGAGGCTATCCAAGATTGGTTACCTCCGAAGAATGTTAAGGAAATCCGAAGCTTTATCGGATTAGCCGGTTATTATCGGCGGTTTGTGGAAGGATTTTCTAAAATCGCTCAGCCCTTGACAAACCTTTTGCGAAAAGATAAGAAATACACGTGGTCCGACGCGTGTCAGCAGAGTTTTGAGGAGCTCAAGAGCCGGTTAATTTCAGCACCTGTACTTTCCTTGCCGCAAGGGACGGAAGGATTTGTGGTTTATAGTGATGCGTCTGGGCAGGGTCTCGGATGTGTACTCATGCACAATGGGAAGGTTATTGCTTATGCTTCACGGCAATTGAGACCTTACGAGGTTAATTATCCGACCCACGACCTGGAGTTAGCAGCTGTGGTTTTCGCATTGAAGATTTGGCGTCATTACCTTTATGGCGTCACCTGTCAGATTTTCACCGATCACAAGAGTTTGAAGTATATATATTAATCAAAGATTACGATATCGAGATCCTTTACCACCCGGGCGAGGCGAACGTTGTCGCCGATGCCTTGAGTCGTAAGTCCGTTCAGGAGCAGATTCTTGCTCGTTTAACAGTTCAGAAGGAGCTTTAGCAGGAATTCCTTAGACCCGAGATCGAGGTCTGGCTTCAGCAAGTACAAGGGCAACTTTGCATGTTAGATATTTCATCGTCACTTGAGGAGGCAATCAGAGAGAATCAGGGTTCATACCCATCACTGTTGCGCATCCGGGAGGATGTGGCTCAGGGGAAAGCCCCTGGCTTTGTGGTCCACGAGGATGGACTTTTGCGATTTAAGAATCGGTTGTGCATACCGGCGAATGACGAGTTGAAAAACTCGATTTTGAGAGAAGCTCATGCTACCCCTTATTCTATTCATCCGGGGTCTAGCAAGATGTACAAAGACTTGAAACAAAATTACTGGTGGAGTAATATGAAGCGAGAAGTCGCGGAATTTGTTTCAAGATGCTTAACCTGTCAACAAGTCAAGATTGAACATCAGCGACCGGCGGGTATGCTGAAACTTCTCCCTATTCTAGAATGGAAGTGGGAAGACATTTCTATGGACTTTATCACGAGTTTGCCGACGAGTCATCGTGGCATGAATACGATCTGGGTGATTGTGGACCACTTAACTAAATCAGCTCATTTCCTTGAGATTAAAGATACGTGGGGTCCCGAGAGACTCGCCCAGCTGTTCATCAAAGAGATAGTGAGACTGCACGGTACTCCTAAAAGTATCATTTCCGATCATGACGGACGGTTTGTGTCTCATTTTTGGAAATCAGTTCGTCGTGCTATGGGAACTCAGCTTAATCTCAGTACCGCTTTTCAACCTCAGTCCGACGGGCAATCAGAGAGGACTATTCAGACATTAGAGGACATGTTGAGGGCATGCGTCCTCGATTGGAAAGACGATTGGGAAGCCCAACTACCATTGATCGAGTTCACGTATAATAATAGTTGGCATGCTTCGATTAAGATGGCACCTTACGAGGCCTTGTATGGTTGTCGTTGTCGATCTCCTTTGTGTTGGGACGACCTATCCGAATCAATCGGCACCGAGACCGATATGCTTATAGCTGCCCGTGAGAATGTAGCTTTGATCAGGAGTCGTTTGTTGACCGCTCAGCGTCGACAGAAATCTTATGCAGACAATCGTCGCCGACCATTATAGTTCGAGACAGGTGACCACGTTTTGGTAAAAGTGTCCCCGAGTCGAGGTATTTTCCATTTCGGAAAACGGGGGAAGTTGAGTCCGAGATTTATTGGACCGTTTGAGATTTTGGAACGAGTAGGCGAGCTAGCTTATCGTTTGGCCTTACCTCCGGCGTTGAGCCGAATTCATAATGTGTTTCACGTCTCTCAGCTTCGGAAGTATGTTGCCGACCCGAGTCACATACTCCAGTTCGACGAAATCGAGATTGCTGATGATCATTCGTATTAAGAGCGTCCCATATGAGTCTTAGAGCGGCGAATCAAACAGTTGAGGAATAAGGCGATTCCTTTGGTTAAAATTCAATGGTCTAGACACGGAGTTGAAGAGGCTACTTGGGAAACTGAGGATAGCATGCGGGAGAGTTATCCCGAGTTGTTTGACCCTTAGTTTCGGGGACAAAACTCTTTTAAGGGGGGTGTATGTAATACCCGGTTGTAATTCAGTCATTATCATTCAGTAATTTCATTCAGTAATTGTCATTATGTAATTTTTCACTCGTTATAATCATTCATCCGTGTTCACCATTCGGAATAACTTCGAGTTGTGTATCGATATTGTTCATTGTTTCAACCTTACTCGGGAATCGAGAGAAGAGTATTATCTTGATTGTTATAATTTATTCATTAGTCGATGTTGACGTTGGAGTTCATGTCATTTCTAATCTCCTCATTGTTCGAATTGTGTTTTGTTGGGCGAATCCTTGTAATCATTGCTTGGAACCACCGTTTTGGGGTCTCCGTACTTCCATTTCATGTTATTGTTTCCCAAATATTGATTCCTATTGCTTTTATTCTCTTCCCGGACCATTTTTCATCATTTTAGAACCCAAGGGGGGTGTAGGCTGCGGTACAAGAAGTGTGCGCTGCGGCACACACGTTTTCCAGTTTTTGGCCGAGCAGCCTGTACTGTGGGCCGCGGCACACTGCCGAGTCATTACCGCGGCACACTCGTCCGGGCCACGGCACACTCGTGTTGCAACTTATCGGTCAACCCCTCTGTACCGTGGGCCGCAGCACATGCCGGCGGGGCTGCGGCACACTGCCGCGGCATACTCGTCCGGGCCGCGGCACGCTGCCGATCGCTGGGGGCAGTTTTTGGCCCTGTGCCGTGGCACACTTCGGCCGGGCCGCGGCACACAGTGCAATCAGCACTATAATTGCGTTTTTTCAGCGAGATTCACTCATTTCTTTCCATTTATTCACCTTGGTCCGTGAGAGAGGGTTTGTGGGAGAGAATCTTCATCATCAATCACTTGAGTATTCATTTTTCATCATTTTCATTCGGTTGGGAATCTCGGATTGTGGATCTAACGCGATTTCATCGGATTAAAGTACTTGGATCTTCAAAGGTAATATTCATCAAACTTCTTGGATTTCGTTTTTGTGTTGAGATATGATGTTTTGGATGTTAAGATCGTGTTGTATGAAGTGATATACGCATGATTATGGACATGTTTGATTATTCATTGGATTATTGAAGGATTATTCAAGAACAGTTTGAATATTGAGTTGGATTGGGGGGTTTTCGATTAATCGTTGTTGTAATCACGATTTTGGATATTCATAATGGATTATTGATCGTATTGAAGATGTTTTGTTGGTTTGAAACACTTCTTGGGGATTTGATGTTGGTATTATTGAGGCTTGGTTATAAACAATCGAAGTTTGGCCACAAAGTGTTCGATATAATGCCCCAATGAACTTGGTTTAATCGTATCGACGTTTTGAGTTCATTATATTCGTGTTTGATTTGTATATTGAACGGATTGTTGGTAATTGTATTATTCAAGGTTGTTCGAGCGACCGATATCTCAATTAGGACGTTGTTCGTGGAAGGATAATTGTCACCGGTGTTGTGTAAGTTAATTCTTACTCGGTTAAAAGGATATTCATTCCTTTTGTTGTTGTTCATTCATAATCATAACTCATTCATCACTGTATTAACCGTATTGAGACTTGTAATTGTCGAATAATCATTTCATTCACGAGGAACGATGGTTCCAATCATTTCATTGAGTTATCAATCACTTCACCATTATTTTCATCTCGGTGAGTCATTCTTGACCTTGTCGAATTATTATCCATTGATATTCATTGTGGTCATTCTCGTTCATATGACCTTCTGGGTTCATATTACGTGGACGGGTGCGGATGTGTGGAATTTTTAGTCGGGCACGCGATGGCCATGTATTGGGAGTGATACATTGGACTGTGCACACGGTAACGATTACCTCCGTGAGACTAATTAGGTACAAGGACGGGTGTGTCTGGTCATCCGTCTTGTACACTTGCACAGAACACTACGGGCATACTATGATACTCCTCTTCAGCGTAATTCATAACTAAGGATATTTCATAACTTCAGATATATCATGATTGTGTATTTTCAACCCTTGAGGATTGTTGTTCTGTGTAACTGACCCCGTTGGGGAATTTTGTTTTCAGGTCACGGCAAGGCAAAAGCACGGGAAGAGCATGTTGATGGCGAGAAGTCCCATTGATACTAGTAGGGGCCCCCAGTCATTCCGGTTATTTCAGTCATTTCAGTCATTTCAGTCATTCTTATTTCTCTTCATTTGTATTTCCACTGCAAATTCCATTTGAGATGTTTATTTATTCAGGGTGGTGTATTTTATCTTCACATAAAATATACTAGTATTCTGTATTGTCCTGGTGTATTGTACTTAAGCTCCTCATCGGAGTATTTGGTAATATAATGTGGTTCGGTACTACAATTATATTATTTAATTCATGAGTTTTCATTCGCCTGGTGGGTCCCAGTCGGGGGTCCACGGCACTGTAATATCCGCCTAGTTTGGGGTGTTACAGCTCGTATTTGCACTTTGTTCTTGCACTAGCAAAACAGTGAAGTTTTGCTAACCCCCGAGTATTCGGGGGGTGGATGTCTGTTTTTGCATTCAGGTTTTGGAGCATAACACAGGGTCGGCACGAAGGATGATGAAAGATGATCGATACTAATCACATGAGGAACCGTACATCGTGTATTGGTTCAGTTGTACTTTATTTTTCGCTGCTATATTTTTCCCGTTGTACGGGTGTGGTTGTGTTTTGACCCCTGCGTGGGCATGAGTTGTAATCGAGTTGTATGTTTTTATTGAAAGGCCAAATCGGTCTACTGAGTCATTTTAGCCTTAAAGGCATTGTCGAGATGTTTCATGTCGTTACTAGCCTGGTAGATCCTTAAGGAAAGGTTCTACGGCGTGTAATATCCCTGAGCGAATTGGGGGTGTTACACCTATGGGCCAGATTGCCCAGTGTTAATGGGAATATTCGGCATATGGTCGCATCTGATGCCCCACATCCAGTCATGTAGATCCGAAACTTGCTCAAGTGAGTCTCAGGGTCCGATCTCCCCTCATACAAAGGTGTTTGAGGATGAGCGATCCTTGGTTGCACGGGGGCAAGCTCGATCTGGACCTCGAGTGGATCACTCGGTCCGGTGATCTTTCTCCTGGCGCCTGCCCCAGTTTCCATGAGCGCTTTCATCTCGTTGAGCTGGCGTTGCATAGCGGCCATCGCCGTGGTCTGGCTGCTCGCGGCTCGGTGCTTGGAGCGGGAGCCGAGGCGATCAAGTACTGATCCCCTGGATCCACTGTAGATGTCTTTGCCGTGGGGCTCGAATCCTCGGCGAATAGTATCCAAACGGCCGACCTGTTTCAGTTTGGGAGTTGGGTATGCTGAACTCCTGGTGACGGATTCGGACTCCATCGTCTCGTGGTTGGGGATAGAATGCCCCGGTTGCCACGATGGATCACTTCCTAGGTGTCTGAAGACGGAACCGTCCCGCCTCGCGAGTGCCATTACTTGCGACTTGGGGCTTTCTGTCGATCGCTCGACGTATAGCCCCTTGAGTTTTCGCTTACACGCACGGCGGATGGCTGATGGGGTAATAGCGGGCGCATCGCATGCTCTCCGTCGCTCCCGTAGGATGGCCATGGCCTCCTCAATCTGTTCCGCGGTTTGGAACTGATCGAGCGAGAGGCTAGGGCCATCCCTCGGGGGCGGGATCGAGAGTCTCGCGCCGCCGCGGCTACCCTACGCTGTAGGTTGTGGCTCGGATTGAGCCGGAATAAGACGTCCGGCGAATCGGAGAGTGGCTCTCTTCGATGTGGTGGCAGACGTCATTATTCTGAAGGTTCTTCTTTGAAGAACAGTGAGTGTTTCTTCAAGTATATGCTCCGGAGAACAGTGAGTGTTCTTCAAAATGGTCGGAATGAAAATGAGGGTAAATGCCCTTCTTCTAGCGCCAATTGTTGTTACCCAGAATATTATATGTAGTGGTTTGTTGGATATGGCTACGGGTGAGTAACAAACAAAATGCGAGAGCACGTCCGAGGGAATGTAAATAACACAAGATTTGTCGGGTTTGTTAGGCCCAGGCTTGAATACTCTCGTGAGATATTATTAATACGAATACTTTGGAATACATATATTAATGTAAGAGTACAATTACAAAGAATGTAAAGACCCTAGTTATCTAGCTCTTGAGTGCTGGTGATTTCCCGAAGAACCAGAGTTAATGCTCTGTGTGTTCTTGTAACAAAGGAAATGTGATGCTCGTTTCTGTCGATCGTCTTTCGGTCGATCGCGAGTGAGAGGTTTTGAGAGTGTCTGGAAGCTTTTTTTAGGGAGAGTTTAGAGGGCGAGGTCTCAAAAGTCCAAGAGAAGAAGCCTATTTCCAAATGCTGGAAGTCCTCTATTTATAGGATGGGAGGTAGCTGGAATGTCTTGATCCTGAGCGGGCGATCGCCTTTCTTGTATTATAATAAGCGGGCGATCGTCTTAGCACGTGGGTCGGTTCCATTAAAGTCCGCTGCTGCTACTGACATCCAGCTGTGCGAACCAGTGAGAAGACGCCATGTGCCTCACGTCGCTGTCTTGGGGGGTCCACCTTGGACCTTTCGGCGGGTCTGTCGGTAGGTGAGGTTTGTCCTTGTCGCCGACAGCTGTTGATGGGCTGGAGTCGATGGCCTTTTCCTATGGCGCCTTTTCTATATCTGCACGTGGGCCTCTATCCCAAGATTCGATCTTCGCAGACCTGACGGATGCTGGCTTTACACGTGGCATGAGACAGTCGTCCTTGGCCGGGTGCCAGAGTCGATCTCCAAGTGCAAAGAGACTATCGCCCTGGATGTCGGTCGCTCGGCACTTGGACTTGATCGGGGATCTCCATTTGGTAGGTGTGCTGTGGTTCATTTGACATTGACTCGGTCGCTTGGCCCTCATGCCGATCGCCGTCAGGGTGTGTTAATCGCGACACAACAGTTTTGTTAGTCAATTATATTAGGAACCTATAAACATCATCACAATACTTCATATCTCACACCGCTCATGAAAACTGGTTCGACAAAACTGGCTGTACTCATATACTACTCGCACGTAACAATAATGCATGTAGTAGTAACAAATAACTCGGCTCCAAAGTATCTTAATACAAAAAAATGTAATCCCAGCCAACACAAAATCTACAACACATGTTTTATATTGCGGCTCTTGATCCTAAAGTATCACATTACCATTCATTTATAATCACATTCCAAAACCACGTCTCCACACTACAAGTCTGACTACAACTCCTACAAACCTGGGATCTCAACGGTATATGATGCTCTTATAAATCATAATAGATAAATACACTGAACAAATCTAGAAATGACATTCTCGATAATTCTACAAATCCCCTGTTTTAAATGGCCATGTTCTTGACAATAGATGGATATTAAGATCCAAAAAATCATTAATTTTTAAATATGCCTACACGACTTTGTTAATTGTGTTCCAAAGATACTACTACTCACATGATATAAAAATGCATTTGAAATGAGTTTGAAATTCAAAATGTGAGGTCAAATTCCCATTCTTATGAATATAATTATTTTAAATATAATGATTAAATTTGTTTATTTCAAAAGATATACGTTCAACATCAAGACACATTTTCATAAATTAGTATAGGGGTAATCAATTTTCTTTTTTTTTTTACCGAAACCTCATGCAAATGATATTTGAAGACTCGGGGTACGATGTATGAAGTTCAAAATCACTTTCATGCACATGCTCATCCTATTGCTCTTCTCGGTGTTGTGACAACTGTTCATCAATCTCACCTAATCAGCAGGCATATCGATTCATATGTACTTACTTCTCAACATACCAAATGATAGGGCTGTCTAAAAGGTTCCTGGTTAGTGGTTTTAACCAGAACCGAACCGAACCGACGTAGTTCCGGTTAACCGAGAACCACTATTTGTGGTTAGGGTGCGGTTTGTGGTTCCTACTTCAAAAAAAATATGGTTAGTGGTTAACCGGAACCGAATGGTTCCAGAACCACAGAACCACAAACCAAAATTATGATAAATTAATAAATTATAATTATTGATTTTTATCCTAAAATGAAATTCAATTGAATTAATAATATGTAAATTAATTACCCCTCACATCAATTCTCCGTTTATGATTGTGTTGCATTTTTAATTGTTGGATTTATGGATTAATTTTGACTTATAGTTGTTGGATTTATAGATTAATTGTATTGTTGTCTACTATTTTTATTTTAAAAGATTAATTTTAGCATTTTAGAATTGATTATTTCAGTTTTTTCGGATCAACAAAAAGAAAAATGGTTTTTAAGGTTAACCAAACCGGAACCATATATAATCGGTGTGGTTCCGGTTAACCGAAATTTAAAGTGGCGTGGTTAGTGGTTCCTATTTTGGGGCGTTTATGGTTCCGGTTAACCGAAAATTGTGGTTCGGTTAACCGGAACCGAACCACTCGACACCCCTACCAAACGATACTCAAAAGAGATCATCTCATCCACGACAACCATTGGGCCGACTTGCCCCTAATCAAAGAACCAAAAATAATTGTCTGTCTTGTACAACACTACTGCATCACGCATCTTCGTTTTGGGTTACCCACTTTAAATATTCGTACACGCCAAGTAAAAAGTCGAAATGGTTTTCCATTATACTGAAATTGCTAAAAAGAATTTATCAACACCTCCTCTTGTATTTCAAATCTCAATATTCAATTTGTTTGATAAAATTTATAGGAACATCGCCCTTTGTAAACAACAAAATATTTTATCTTTCAAAAATTTGAAAACGTCACTTTATAACATATATATCAGTATCATGGACCTTTTGAGTTTTTCAAAATATCAAAACTCTTTTTCTTAAAGTTGCCAAAATTCTGCTTTTATCAAAATATAAAATTTTTATTCTTCCCCATTTTAAATACTCACAAGAGACTCTATTCAAAATTACAAAATATCAACGCATCAACTTGTCGTTCAAGACGTAAACAATTATTTTTTTATTCTGAAAAGAATTTATCGATTTGCAAAAATCAATTCATTTTTCCAAAATAACAAAATATTTTACTCTTTCGAAATGTCCATTATTTATTACTTTAAAATACGACTCACACACTTTATAAAAAAAACTCATTTATGCCTTTGAATTTTTTTCGTATTAAGACCAAACAATCATATGCGTCAAAACAGCATACTCTCACTAGTTTCATGTTAGTATTATGCTCTAAAGTCTAGGGCTGGGACTTTTGAAACCGGGAACTGCAGAACCGATCCGAACCGCATCGGAACCGACGGTTCGGTTCGGTTCCTAGCAACAAATTTTTTTAAACAATGTCTACTGTTTAAAATAATAATGTGGATACATTATTATTATTTAATGTATAATATTGATTATATTATTGAATTAATATTCTGCTTACGATCGTCAAGTATGTGACTTAATAGTAAAGCTCGTTAAAGTATTAAATAATATTTATTCTATATATCCCTAGTAATATGATTACTAGTATGATTACTAGTATGATAATGATACGATGGCTATGTTTTACTGGTCATGAACATGAGATGTTATATCACGTCATAGATACATGTAGAGACATCGTATTGGATATGACCCAACAAAGAGAATTATATATCGATTAAGTCATTATAATTCCTCTGATTGTTATATATTATTTAAAGTCCTTATTACCTAAAAACACTACAGTTTCCTACATAATGAGTATCGTATTTTAACACAATACCAACGTCTTCTGTAATAAGGGACTATACAGTTTGTGATTGAATACGGTACGATTTATGCATAGGGAAGTAGTTTGTCCATAGCAGACTTGTCCCTCATATAAAATGGAGAAGATATCTGTAACACCCCCGAAACCATCTCGGATATTACAGCGCCATGGGTCCCGCACCGGAACCCACCAGGCTAAAAACCATTTCAAAAGCATTCAAAGATGCCAAAAGACCAATGACGGTAATATTTTAAATACTCAAATATTTTCAAAAACATAGTTCTCAAATACCGTCATAAAATACCATTTGAAAATACAAGGCGGAATGCCAAATCTCGACAGTTTAACATGTACGTTAAGCCACCCCTTAAATGTACCGATAAAACAGCTAGGAAAAAGGGTTTAACGAAATAACCCAAGTTCGCAAAATACCAAAAGACCATTTGAAAATACACACGAGTTGGTAAAGATACCGAAAAGCCATTTTAAAATACACACACGCAGCGGATAAAACACAGTTCAAAATACACATTTGCAGCGGAAATACAACCAGAAAAGAATACTCGATACTCAAATAAATGTCACAGCCAGTATCACCCGGGAAGCTCACCCCTTCACGACCGCTACTAGCTCGATCTCCGAGTACCTAAAATAAAGCCCACGACGGGGTCAGCCACAATACTCAACGATGATATTGATCACATCATCATAAATAATTACATACCAATGTAGTAATATTGTAAGAATACTACCAACGTAATCTTACCGTCATAACCTTACCAATCCATGGCAATTCATAACAATTCAATCCTTACCATAATCCGTATTTCGTATTCTAAAATGACGAAATGAACTTAACAACAATTATCTATACTGTACTCAAATAATACCAAGTATCCTCAAAACATTATCATAACTCACAAGTACGGAGTAATCCAATCTGTGCCAAGTCCTGTCCGTCGGATTACGCAATCAAATATCAACATGTATAAACCAATAATACATAACATATCTGTAGATCAACTACCACAAAACAATGAATACACAAGTCCTGAAACATCGACGTACAGTACGAATGCTCATACGGTCAATAACAACGATCAACCAATACATCACTGAGAATATCATCAATATGATGAGCTCCAATACGACCAACCCAAGGTCAAAGTACAACTGAAATTATCATCAACATGATGAATTCCAATACGATCGACAAAGGGTCAACAATAACCGAGAATACCCTCAATATGGTAAACTCCAAATGATCAACAAAGATCGACAATAACCGAGAATACCCTCGACGTGGTAAACCCCAAATGATCAACAAAGATCAACAATAACCGAGAATACCCTCAACAAGGTATACACCAAATGATCAAAAAAGGACCAACAATAACCGAGAAATACCCTCAACAAGGTAGACCCCAAATGATCAACAATAAAGGATCTCAAAGAAATAACTCTGACTGTCGAACATACCCCTCGGGCGTATGAACAACCAGTCGCAAACCGTGAAACATATCCAATCATACATGGATTATGAACGACCCAATAATATGGCTCAAAAGATGGACATCACAGTACGCCCGATTCAGAAATGTGTCCGTGCACAAGCTACCCCGGGTATCGATCAAATACACGTGTGGTCTTGTACCTAATTAGCCTCACGAACTACGTCTCGTGTGCACGGTTCAATGCGGAATAATATCAACACATAACCATCATGTGCCCGGCTAAATATCCTACACAGTAACCAATCGGAACGCAGATATGATTCCAGATATGTCACGGTGCAACATGACAACGAAACTCAAAGAATTACATATCCAATAAGGATCCAAAGACTCACCGAAGTGAACAATGACGATCTGACAAAGAAAAGTCGACACGACTAATCAATATCCAAAACAACAATCCTGGGATCATCAACCCCGACAAATGATCAACACGATCAACGATCTCAATACAATCAGCCCTGGGATCATCATCCCTCAACGAAATATCCATTATGAATCTCAATATACGAAGCCTCAATGTACAACATATACAACAACTCAACATAATAATTATCTCATAACTGAACATAAATTACCTCAAGGCCGAAGATAACATCCTTTCCACGAACATCCCTACACGAATACACAGTTATACGAATAATCTCAAATAAGGTACCATCCATTCAATACCAATAAACCTTTATCTCGATACTTACGTCATCACGATAATTATCCTCGATATCCGATATTCTATATCCTGGACCAAAGATAACTCACGTCTTCCTTGAACACAATTAAATCATATACCTTATGATTTAATACAAACCAGAGCACGATATACAACTCATTATCCGACAACTTACATTTCTAACAACATTGCTATACGAATTATAAATGAAATGAAACGAAACCATTCATCAAGTATTATAAACTGAACAAGTATAAATTTGCCTCGATACCGATACCACGAAGCTGTTACCAGAATCCATTGCCTTCGTCTCCGACCTCCTCAGCCCCGACCAAAAGCAACCTACGAACTCTCCAATCTTGACCGCAACACAACGGCCATAATCAATGCTCAATTATCGCGACCTAATGCAATAATCAAATGACAACACATCCGATAATAATCAATAACCGGTATAACCAACCAATCAAACTCAACGGTTCAACAATACCTCGATCATTTGCAAAACCGAATAATACAACTCAAACAATTACGAACTCATATCAACAATACAAGCCGAAATCCAATAAATCATAATTATCAATCAATAACCGATCAATAACCCAACAGTTCCACAATATCTCGATTAAACACAGTCTTAAACAATCCAGTTCAAACCATCACGAATTCATAATCTCAACACGAAAATACTACACTTTCTGCCTACTTAACGCGCGTTAAACGCATAACGTAGCGTGCGCTAAGTTGTTCCCGTTAGCGTGCGCTAGCCAGTAAGCTTAGCGTGCGCTAATGCTGTATAGTGGCATGCATTCCAATCATCGACTAACACCTTGCGACTACGAATCCGAATGAAAAGGAAATCATACTCCAAGATTAACAATAACTTTCCAGATCAAAACTCATCATCATGACTCAATTACTACAATCAACATAATGTTTAGTTTCAGTTATCTTATCTATGTTAATAATCAAACCAACATATATCCTTCCTCTTTGATGTGATATATATCCAAGAACACCAAGAATACCATGATTCCATAATCATGTTCATGACAACCATCATAATCTGATATGCTAACATGTAATTAATCACCTAAGTCATATATATCCGTATATCATCTTAACATCAAATCCGAAATGAAGGGAGACATAAATTGACATATCTCCTGAACACCATTCAAAACCATACGAAACATATCAATATCTGCATACCAACAATAACATCAACGTTACCCGGGAAGCCATCTCGAAATCATACTTATCAACTCATTAATATGATAAGTATCAACTCAAGAACACCAATATTCAATACCTAAAACGAAATCCAAAGTGAAGATTAATTACCTCTTTGAAGAAAAGGATGGATTATCAAGGTTGAATCCATTCCCAATCATTTCCAAGCTCCAAATGTTGATAAGGACGCTCAACTCCATCATAATTCAGTATTTGGAACCTCAAGACTCTCTCTATGAATTCCATTCCAAGAATCATTAATAATTTCAAGAACAAAGCTTTGAATCCATGCTCTCCATCTTAATCTCGTTAAAGATCATCATCTCAGAGTGTTTTAGGAACTCAAGTACCTCCCAAAGCTCTCTCTATCGAGTGAAAGGAAAGAAATAGACGAAATGCTTCATAACACCCGTCTGTCCCCTTATATAGAATACATTACTAGCGCGCGCTACTGTCATAAAATAGCATGCGTTATTGCCCTAGCGTGCGCTAACTGACTTTGTTAGCGTGCGTTATCGCAGCCCAGAGGCCACTATCTTGCCTCGTACATGAGCTTACGTACGTAATGCCCATGCATTAGCGTATGTAACTTACACTGTTTAGCGTACGCAAGTCCTTGCATTTAGCGTGCGCTAATATCAGTTGACTTGCTACAATCTACGTACCGCATGTGCCCCCACATGCCGATCTAACAAGGATAAGCTTCCCTTTGACCGATCTACAATTAGCGTGCGCTAAGCCTCATGCTTTAGCGTGCGCTAATACTTCAGGACAACAACCGTTGACTTATCAGAACGTGCGCCGAAAGTAGGTGGGTCCACACGCAGATTTCTTCCGATCTGACTGCATTTAGCGTGCGCTACATTCTGCCTCTAGCGTGCGCTAACCATGAACGACAGCGTGCGCTATACTTGAACATTAGCGCGCGCTAATTAGGCTATACTTAGCCATTTTCCAATTCTCCTCGTCCGTTTCGACATTCTAAAATACGAACATACTGCATACCGAATACATGTACTGAATCCAATAACATCATCATACGATATACCCAATATCAAAAGTATGATAACCTGATACACGGTATCCTCAAAATAATTGTCGAACCACTACGACAGTTATACGAGTACAAATACAGCTGTCTCAATTCTCAATTTATTTTATCCATACTGTATAGACACCAAGCCATCCAGTATATCTTAGTTAAAATAACGCGAAAAATTCATACTGAAAATTTGGGTATTACATACTACCCCCCTTAAAATAAGTTTAGTCCTCGAAACTTGCAACCTGCCACCAACAACAGATAAATCCAAAACTTTCCAACTCATCACAAAACAATCAAGTGTCGCCACAAGCGAATAGCCAAATCAATATACTTACAGGTGTGTGAAGCCGATGATCTCCCGTGATACTAGCACACGACTCCCACATGAATTCTCAAAACAATACCAACACACGCCAATATCACAAATAACAATTTGAAAAGATCTCAAAAATTTTGGAAACTCCAAAATCGGTTTGACTCAAAAGTCAGAAAAAAAAAATCATTTTCAAAAGTCACGCTACTACCGTCCCGGTAGAGCCACATAACACACACGCCCGGGTTTCACAAAACCCAAGCTCCGATACCATCTTCTGTAACACCCCCAAAACCATCTGGGATATTATAGCGCCATGGGTCCCGCGCCGGAACCCACCAGGCTAAAAACCATTTCAAAAATGTTCAAAGATGCCAAAAGACCAATGACGGTAATATTTTAAATACTCAAATATTTTCAAAAACATAGTTCTCAAATACTGTCATAAAATACCATTTGAAAATACAAGGCGGAATGCCAAATCTCGACATTTTAAAATGTACGTTAAGCTACCCCTTAAACGTACCGATAAAACAGCTAGGAAAAAGGGTTTAACGAAATAACCCAAGTTCGCAAAATGCCAAAAGACCATTTGAAAATACACACGAGTTGGTAAAGATACCGAAAAGCCATTTTAAAATACACACACGCAGCGGATAAAACACAGTTTAAAATACACATTTGCAGCGGAAATACAACCAGTAAAGAATACTCGATACTCAAATAAATGTCACAGCCAGTATCACCCGGGAAGCTCACCCCTTCACGACCGCTACTAGCTCGATCTCCGAGTACCTAAAAATAAAGCCCACGTCGGGGTCAGCCACAATACTCAACGATGATATTGATCACATCATCATAAATAATTACATACCAATGTAGTAATACTGTAAGAATACTACCAACGTAATCTTACTGTCATAACCTTACCAATCCATGGCAATTCATAACAATTCAATCCTTACCATAATCCGTATTTCGCATTCTCAAATGACGAAATGAACTTAACAACAATTATCTGTACTGTACTCAAACAATACCAAGTATCCTCAAAACATTATCATAAAGTACGGAGTAATCCAATCTGTGCCAAGTCCTGTCCGTCGGATTACGCAATCAAATATCAACATGTATAAACCAATAATACACAACATATCTGTAGATCAACTACCACAAAACAATGAACACACAAGTCCTGAAACATCGACGTACAGTCCGAATGCTCATACGGTCAATAACAACGATCAACCAATACATCACTGAGAATATCATCAATATGATGAGCTCCAATACGACCAACCCAAGGTCAAAGTACAACCGAAATTGTCATCAACATGATGAATTCCAATACGATCGACAAAGGGTCAACAATAACCGAGAATACCCTCAACATGGTAAACTCCAAATGATCAACAAAGATCAACAATAACCGAGAATACCCTCAACAAGGTAGACTCCAAATAATCAACAAAGGACCAACAATAACCGAGAAATACCCTCAACAAGGTAGACTCCAAATGATCAACAATAAAGGATCTCAAAGAAATAACTCTGACTGTCGAACATACCCCTCGGGCGTATGAACAACCAGTCACAAACCGTCGAACATATCCAATCATATATGGATTATGAACGACCCAATAATATGGCTCAAAAGATGGACATCACAGTACGCCCGATCCGGAAATGTGTCCGTGCACAAGCCACCCCGGGTATCGATCAAATACACATGTGGTCTTGTACCTAATTAGCCTCACGAACTACGTCTCGTGTGCACGGTTCAATGCGGAATAATATCAACACATAACCATCATGTGCCCGGCTAAAAATCCTACACAGTAACCAATCGGAACGCAGATATGATTCTAGATATGTCACGGTGCAACATGACAACGAAACTCAAATAATTACATATCCAATAATGATCAAAAGACTCACCGAAGTGAACAACGACGATCTGACAAAGAAAAGTCGACACGACTAATCAATATCCAAAACAACAATCCTGGGATCATCATCCCCGACAAATGATCAACACGATCAACGATCTCAATACAATCAGCCCTGGGATCATCATCCTCAACGAAATATCCATTACGAATCTCAATATACGAAGCCTCAATGTACAACATATACAACAACTCAACATAATAATTATCTCATAACTGAACATAAATTACCTCAAGGCCGAAGATAACATCCTTTCCACGAACAACATCCCTGAACGAATACACAGTTATACGAATAATCTCAAATAAGGTACCATCTATTCAATACCAATAAACCTTTATCCCGATACTTACGTCATCACGATAATTATCCTCGATATCCGATATTCTATATCCTGGACCAAAGATAACTCACGTCTTCCTTGAACACAATTAAATCATATACCTTATGATTTAATACAAACCAGAGCACGATATACAACTCATTATCCGACAACTTACATTTCTAACAACATTGCTATACGAATTATAAATGAAATGAAACGAAACCATTCATCAAGTATTATATACTGAACAAGTATAAACTTGCCTCGATACCGATACCACGAAGCTTTTACCAGAATTCATTGCCTTCGTCTCCGAGCTCCTCAGCCCCGACCAAAAGCAACCTACGAACTCTCCAATCTTGACCGCAACACAACGGCCATAATCAACGCTCAATTATCGCGACCTAATGCAATAATCAAATGACAACACATCCGATAATAATCAATAACCGGTATAACCAACCAATCAAACTCAATGGTTCAACAATACCTCGATCATTTACAAAACCGAATAATACAACTCAAACAATTACGAACTCATATCAACAATACAAGCCGAAATCCGATAAATCATAATTATCAATCAATAACCGATCAATAACCCAACAGTTCCACAATATCTCGATTAAACACATTCTTAAACAATCCAGTTCAAACCATCACGAATTCATAATCTCAACACGAAAATACTACACTTTCTGCCTACTTAACGCGCATTAGACGCATAACGTAGCGTGCGCTAAGTTGTTCCCGTTAGCGTGCGCTAGCCAGTAAGCTTAGCGTGCGCTAATGCTGTACAGTGGCATGCATTCCAAGCATCGACTAACACCTTGCGACTACGAATCCGAATGAAAAGGAAATCATACTCCAAGATTAACAATAACTTTCTAGATCAAAACTCATCATCATGACTCAATTACTACAATCAACATAATGTTTAGTTTCAATTATCTTATCCATGTTAATAATCAAACCAACATATATCCTTCCTCTTTGATGTAATATATATCCAAGGACACCAAGAATACCATGATTCCATAATCATGTTCATGACAACCATCATAATCCGATATGCTAACATGTAATTAATTACCTAAGGGGCTGTTTGTTTGGCTCTTAATGGTTACTAGGGGTGTTCAAAACCGGATATCCGGACTTTTGGATATCCGAAATTTCGGATATCCGAAAATTCGGATAGTAGATTTTGATATCCGATATCCGAATATCCGGAAAAAAAATAAAAATTTTATTCGGATATCCTTATATTCGAAAAAATATTCGGATTTGGATATCGGATATCCGAATATCCGAAAAAAACTTCGGATATGGATATCGGATATCCGAATATCCGAATACTTTTTATTATTTAAAATATAAAAAAATAAAAATTTTAGGAATTTTCGGATATTTCGGATATCCGAATATCCGATTTTTCTGAAAACTACTATCCGATATCCGAATCCGAAGTTCCGTATATCCGAACTTCGGATATCCGAATTATCGGATATCCGAATTTTCGGATATCCGGAACTTCGGATTTTTGGATATTTCGAATCGGATATCGGATATCGGATATTTTTGAACAACCCTAATGGTTACATTAAGAGCCTACCTCTGAATCGCTAAGAGGCCAGGACTGTTTGGCAAAAAAAATATGACCTCTTAATGGTTACAATAACCTCTTAACCATTAAGCATCCATACCCTCTCTCAACCATTAAGAGGCAAACAATTTCCAGATTTACCCCTCCTTTTAAATTAAGAATTATTATTCATAATTATTATTATTATTTTTAAATGAATTTAAATAAAAAAATATTAGACATAATTATTATTATAATTTTCTAATGAATTAAATTAAAAAATATTATACATAACTATTATTATTATTTTAAATGAATTAAATTAAAAATATTATGCATAATTATAATTATTATTTCAAATGAATTAAATTTAAAAATATTATACATATTAATAATTATTATTATTATTATTATTTTAAATGAATTAAATTTAAAAATATTATACATAATAATAATTATTATTATTATTATTTTAAATGAATTAAATTTAAAAATATTATACAAAATTATTTATAAAAATTAGGGTTTTTATTTATAAAAAGGAGAGGTTTTGGTACGCAAGGGGAAGAAAAATGGGATTTTTAATCGCTACTTTTATACAGAAGGGTAAAATGGTAATTTGTTACCATTCAGAGTTACCATTCAGAACAGTTACCAAACAACCAAATTTCATTCTGCACTCAACCATACAGAGCCTCTCAACCATTCTGGCCTCTCAACCATTCTGCACTAAATCATTCAGCAACTGCCAAACAACCCCTAAGTCATATATATCCGTATATCATCTTAACATCAAATCCGAAATGAAGGCAGACATAAATCGACATATCTCCTGAACACCATTCAAAACCATACGAAACATATCAATATCCGCACACCAACAATAACATCAACGTTACCCGGGAAGCCATCTCAAAATCATACTTATCAACTCATTAATATGATAAGTATCAACTCAAGAACATCAATATTCAATCCCCAAAACGAAATCCAAAGTGAAGATTAATTACCTCTTTGAAGAAAAGGAAGGATTATCAAGGTTGAATCCGTTCCCAATCATTTCCAAGCTCCAAATGTTGAAAAGGACGCTCAACTCCATCATAATTCAGTATTTGGAACCTCAAGACTCTCTCTATGAATTCCATTCCAAGAATCATTAATAATTTCAAGAACAAAGCTTTGAATCCATGCTCTCCATCTTAATCTCGTTAAAGATCATCATCTCAGAGTGTTTTAGGAACTCAAGTACCTCCCAAACCTCTCTCTATTGAGTGAAAGGAAAGAAATGGATGAAATGCTTCATAACACCCGTCTGTCCCCTTATATAGAATACATTACTAGCGCGCGCTACTGTCATAAAATAGCGTGCGTTATTGCCCTAGCGTGCGCTAACTGGCTTTGTTAGCGTGCGCTATCGCAGCCCAGAGGCCACTGTCTTGCCTCGTACATGAGCTTACGTACGTAATGCCCATGCATTAGCGTACGTAACTTACACTGTTTCGCGTATGCAAGTCCTTGCATTTAGCGTGCGCTAATATCAGTTGACTTGCTACAGTCTACGTACCGCATGTGCCCCCACATGCCGATCTAACAAGGATAAGATTCCCTTTGACCGATCTACATTTAGCGTGCGCTAAGCCTCATGCTTTAGCGTGCACTAATACTGCAGGACAACAACCGTTGACTTATCAGAACGTGTGCCGAAAGCAGCCGGGTCCACACGCAGATTCCTTCCGATCTGACTACATTTAGCGTGCGCTACATTCTGCCTCTAGCGTGCGCTAACCATGAACGACAGCATGTGCTATACTTGAACATTAGCGCGCGCTAATCAGGCTATACTTAGCCATTTTCCAATTCTCCTCGTCCATCTTGACATACCAAAATACGAACATACTGCGTACTGAATACATGTACTGAATCCAATAACATCATCATACGATATACCCAATATTAAAAGTACGATAACCTGATACACGATATCCTCAAAATAATTGTCGAACCACTACGACAGTTATACGAGTACAAATACAGCTGTCTCAGTTCTCAATTTATTTTATCCATACTGTATAGACACCAAGCCATCCAGTATATCTTAGATAAAATAACGCGAAAAATTCATACTGAAAATTCGGGTATTACAATATCCACGGGTTGTTGATAAGTTGAATTATTTAAATGCACGGCCATGCTCAAATTGATCAATAAAGAGTTATTGATAAATATTTGAATTTGACAACTGTAACTTAAGATCAAGAATATTAATTACGCTATATAAGTTTGACTTATCCATGCCTTATGCTTAATTAGGATATCGCGCGACGCGAGGATTAAATATACAGTAACGGGATTTCGTTTGTGCCGTCGAATTAATTCTTTTAATGTGGGTAGTCATAATGTCTAGCCAGAGGCCGCTTTTGATTTATGAGTCGTAAAATTATTTATACTCATTGCCGTATTAATTAGAACCTACACGGTCACACATTTAAATGAGCAGAGCAGCTATTTTGTTTCAGTTTATTATGGTTGGTGAAGGGGTTGGTGAATCCTTAGCCATGTAAAGGGCTATATAATAGTGTCTTGTGATAGCCCTCATACTTGACCAAACACAAGAGAAGACATAATTTGTGTAGATAGAACCAGAAATCTGATTTTGATATTTCTCTCTCAAAAGTCTTGAAGATAATATTCAAGAGTTGAATAATCAAAATGATCAAGAATATGTCTTCATATCTTTGAAGATTGATTCTTTGTGTAACACCCCGAGATATTCGGAATAATTACAGCGCCGTAAACCCTTTAAGTAAGGATTTACAAGGCTAAATAAAAGAAATGCAAATATAATTCATCCTTACAACTGAAGTTCAAAATACAGAACTGGTTCAACTGATCCAAAGAGTTAACTTATACAACCATATCGAAAATGACATTATTAAAACACACGTACTAAAGTGAACCAAGAAGACAAATCACAATAACAATAAACATCAACCACATCACTGAGCCATTTCATCGTCTCCGGTGCATCGTGGTTGCTTCCCCGCTCCTCGGCTACCTGAACATAAAAACAATGTCCACCCCCGAAGGGGTTAGCAAAACAATGCTAGCACAAGTATCATAATACATAAATCATGAGTGCATAATAAAACATGCAAAACGGACTTCCGTCATCGGAATCCAACGATGTGAATCCTCACGATTCCATCAACACAATACAGGGTAATCGAGCGATCCAGCGCCCTTGGTATAGATCCCCATGATGATCCCGTCAGACCAACGCATGGTGGAAAACCCGTCCAGCGATCCAGCGCCCTCAGCATAGATCCCCATGATGATCCCGTCGGACCAACGCATGGTGGACATTCGATCCAGCGCCCTCAGCATAGATCCTCATGACCCCCTCGGATCATTTATACCATAAACCGATCAATTATGCATACATATATGCATTTCAATATTTTCATCAATACGAACAATTAACAACGAATACCACGAGAATTTAAAGAAGTAAATCTCATATTCGACCACATGAACAAAACCACATGCATGATCAAAGTTCCAAAGTAAATCAAACTCAACATATGATACTTGCCTCGAAAATGGCAAGAATGAAATACTCCAACAAATGACACGCGACCGTATGTCACCGCCCCTCGATCGTCCTCTATGCAAGGCTCGGACCTAAGAAATAATAAAGAATTCCTCTCAAGTCGTACGAATGTCTAACAATCCGGTCAACAGCCAAAAGATCTAAATATGTAATCTGCCTGAACTACTTAGCGCACGCTACGTACTCTACGTAACATGCGCTAAGTCTGTCTGTTAACGTACGCAAATGACCAAGTCTAGCGTACGCTAGCCATGTATCTTGTGACTCTCGATCACCGGTGACTCGACTGATAACATAATGTACGTTACGTACCAAACGTAGCGTACGTTAACTCATTCCCGATAGCGCATGTTAATATACATATGTTAGCGTGCGCTAACCGTGCATGGCAGTTTACTACTGGCAGAAAACTTGATCTAATGGTGATGAAACTCATGAATTCTATGGTGATAATATATGTCATCCCCGTGCATATCATGCTCATATAGTTTGTGAAAGATCTTTACGGATTAAATGACTACGAGATACAAGGTTACGCATAATCGTCACAACACCATAATTCATCTTGATTTTCAAGGAATATCCTATGTTCAAACCATTACATGTCCCAAAACGTATGATTCCTTTATGTAAAAACATAAGAACTTGGTAATCTCCATCTACTGGTCATAATCGGTTTTGAAGCTTCATGAATATGCTAGGAGTTCAAACACTAATAGGTTCAATAGATTATACGATGAATAAGTACCGAAACATCGAAAATATCCTTCTAACACATGAGGTTCGACTACTTACGAATTTAACTGACTAGATAATCCCAAAACATGATCAAAATGTCCTTCAGAATACTACTAATATTGGTGAAGAACCACCTACCTCAAAGTAGCGAAGAACACGAAGGAACTTAAAGAAAATCCAACACCGAGAGCTTGAACACCAATCCCCAATGATCTACAATCTTCAAACTCGACCTAGGATGATGATATGAAGGGTTTAGGATGAAGAGAGTGACTCTCCAAGTCCAAGAATTCAGATGAGGGAAGTGAAAAGGCTGAAAATATGAAAAAGGATGTTGTCCTATTTATAGAAAATGGTTATTAGCGCGCGCTAGTCCATACTCATAGCGTGCGCTAACGGTCATACGAAGCTTACTGACTTCACTGTACTCAACGTTTAGCGTGCGCTACCGCGTTGACTTGGCTTTTCCCGAAAGCTGTCCAGGTTCATCCCGACATGATCCGACCGAAATCCTCAGCCGATCTCACCTACCACCCTGTCGTAATCATGCTGACTATGTGTAGCACGCGCTAAGGTTCATACATAGCGTGATCTATGGATCCAAATTAGCATACGCTACATATAGTCGATAGCGTGCGCTACATGCGCAGAATCACAATTTAAATCACATTCATGAAATCATGCGCTTAACAATGCCGGATCATGAAATATGGAGAATAATACTCAGATCAAAATGTAACAATTACAATATCACAAGGTTCAATTACATATCAGAAATCTCGGGTATTACATCCTTCCCCCCTAAAAAGAAGTTTCGTCCCGAAACTTAAGATGAAAACAACTCTGGATATCTAGTCTTCATACTGTCCTCCATTTCCCAAGTGGCCTCTTCAATTCCGTGTCGTGACCATTGTACTTTAACCAAGTGTATTGGTTTATTCCTCAATTGTTTGATCCGACTCTCAAGTATCTTGATTGGTCTCTCTTCGAAGGTGCCGTCATTCGCTATCTCGATCTCATCGAACTCAATGATATGACTGGGATCTGGTACATACCTCCGCAGTTGGGATACGTGAAACACATTGTGAACGTGACTCAGCGATGGCGGTAAGGCCAACCTGTATGCTAAATCTCCAACTCTCTCGAGGATCTCGAATGGTCCGATATATCTCGGACTGAGCTTGCCTTTCCTCCCAAAACGGAAAATTCCTCGTGTAGGAGACACCTTCAATAGTATGTGGTCCCCAATGTCGAACTCTAGAGGGTGACGACATACGTCTGCATAAGACTTCTGTCGACTCTGGGCAGACAACAGTCTTTCTCGAATCAAAGCTATCTTTTCTTGGGTCTGAACTATCAATTCCAGTTCTGTCCCGATCAAATCCGAAGAATCATCCCAGCACAAGGGTGATCGGCAGCTTCTCCCGTACAAAGCTTCAAATGGTGCCATCTTAATAGAAGCATGCCAACTATTATTGTAGGTGAATTCAATCAACGGCAAATGAACTTCCCAATCAGTTGACCAATCCAAAGCACAAGCTCTAAGCATGTCTTCTACTGTTTGTATAGTCCTTTCGGACTGACCGTCCGTCTGAGGATGATAAGCCGTGCTAAAGTTTAGTTCGGTCCCCAAAGCCCTGTGAACTACCTTCCAGAAGTGCGACACGAAACGACCATCTCGATCTGAAATAATGGTCTTCGGTGTCCCATGTAATTTGACTATCTCTGCAATAAATACTCGCGCCAATCTCTCGGGTCCCCAAGTATCTTTAATTCCTAGGAAATGAGCCGACTTGGTTAGTCGATCAACTACAACCCAAATCATGTTCATTCCCGTCTTGGTCCTTGGCATACTGGTGATGAAATCCATCGAGATATCCTCCCACTTCCACTCAGGGATCGGAAGCGGCTTTAACATTCTGGCAGGTCGCTGATGTTCAATCTTAACCTGTTGACAAGTCAAACACTTTGAAACATATTCTGCTACGTCCTTCTTCATATTCCCCCACCAGAAGTTTTGTTTTAGATCCTTATACATCTTATCACGCCCGGTGAATAGAATAAGGCGCGCTATGAGCTTCCTTCAGAATTGTCCGTCTCAAATCATCAGCATCGGGAACGCAAAGTCGACTCTGAAATCTCAGAACTCCATCATCTTGTATCACGAATCCTGGGGACTTTCCTTTCTTTACTTTGTCACATAACTGAAGGATCAGAGAATCGTTCAACTGCTTAGATTTGATTTCCTCGACTAGTGACGAAGTCAGTTCCATCACGTATAGTTGCCCTTGGATTCCTGGTGACCACACTTCAATCCTTTCGCGGATCAGTTCTCATTGAATGCTGGTTTGGGATGTAAGTGCTTCCAACACTCGAAGGGAAACAGGTTTACGGCTCAATGCATCGGCTACTAAGTTTGCTTTACCCGAATGATAGAGAACTTCCAAGTCGTAATCCTTGATCAATTCTAGCCACCTTCTTTGCCTCATGTTTAATTCTTTCTGACTGAAAATGTACTTGAGGCTTTTATGATCTGTAAAGATCTGACAATGAGTACCGTATAAATAATGTCGCCAAATTTTCAAGGCAAAGACCACAGCTGCTAACTCCAGATCATGAGTCGGGTAATTAACTTCATACGTTTTCAACTGTCGAGAAGCATAGGCGATCACCTTATCCCCTTGCATCAACACACATCCCAGACCCTGATTTGAAGCGTCGTTGTATACCATAAATCCATCAGTTCCATCTGGTAATGCTAATATAGGTGCTGTCGTCAGTCTCTTCTTAAGTTCATCAAAACCAGCCTGGCATTTCTCATTCCACGTGAACTTTTGAGTTTTCTGTAACAGCTGAGTGAGTGGACGAGCAATTTTGGAAAATTCCTCTACAAAACGGCGATAATATCCAGCAAGTCCTAAGAAGCTTCGGACTTTTTTCACGTTTTTAGGAGCTTCCCATTCCAAGACTGCTTCGACTTTCTTCGGGTCCACCTGAACTCCGTCAGCTGATATCACATGCCCAAGGAAAGTTATTTCCCTAAGCTAGAACTCACATTTAGAAAGCTTTGCATACAGTTGTTCCTTCCTCAAGGTGCTCAAAACTACACGCAAATGCTCGGCATGCTCCTCTGTGTCTTTCGAATAGATCAAGATGTCATCAATGAAGACGACCACGAATTTATCCAAGTATTCTAAGAATACCCGATTCATCAATTGCATAAATACCGCAGGAGCATTGGTAAGTCCAAATGGCATCACTACAAATTCATAATGCCCGTACCAGGATCTGAAAGCAGACTTCGGTATATCCAATTCCTTAATTCTCAACTGATGGTATCCTGATCGCAAGACAATCTTCGAGAATACCCTTGCCCCTTGCAGTTGATCAAACAAGTCGTCGATCCGAGGTATAGGATACTTATTCTTGATTGTCACTTTGTTGAGCTCCCTGTAATCAATACATAATCGGAGGGATCTGTCTTTCTTCCGAACAAAGAGAACGGGCGCTCCCCAAGGAGAAACGCTAGGTTGAATATAACCCTTCTGTAATAATTCCTCCAGTTGCTTCTTTAGTTCATACATCTCGGTTGGCGCCATGCGGTATGTTGCTCTGGAAATAGGAGCGGCTCCAGGCTCTAATTCGATAGTGAACTCCACTTCTCTCTGCGGAGGTAACCCAGGTAGTTCGTCAAGAAATACATCTGAGAATTCATTCACAACTGGAATAGATGAGAGCTCTACTCATTCCTCTTTCCTCATGGCATAAAACCAAAGTCCATGACATCCCTACTTCAGTAATTTCACGGCTTTCATTGCTTTGATCAATTTTCCGGAGCTTCCCGGTCTCCATCCTCGGAATAAGTGTTCAGATCCATCATCAGCAATGATAGAAATGACTCTCTTTCGGTAATTCAGAATAGCTCCATAACGGTTGAGCCAATCGTCTCCGAGAATTAAGTCGTCACCATGTATGTCAACAACAATAAGATTTGATGGCCAATCTCTCCCTCCTATAGACACTGGAAAATCTCTAGCTTCTAGGGTTCCCACAATTTTCTCTCCGCTCGGTAATCCCACAACATAAGGTTCACAATCATACAAGCACGAGATTTTCAAACGATTAACACAGTTCAAAGATATAAAAGAATGCATATCTCCTGAATCGAATAAGACACTAACTGGTTGCAAAAGGATCTGAATCGTACATGATGCAACAGCTGTGTTCTGATCGTCTGACTTCTTCATCTCATAAATACGCGGAGGAACGGACCCAGCGCTGGATGCCTCTCTTTTCCCAACATTCTGCTGCTGGAAACCGCTTTGCTGTGTCTGGTTTACACTAGTGTCCTTCGGAACCGGCACAGGAGAGCGAGTACCAAAAGATCGAGTTGCATTTCCACAAAATATTGCGCGATGCCCTTCCTGTCCACACTCGAAATAGGTCACAGCAGGCGCGAAACAGTCACGTCGAACATGCCCCGCTTTGCCACAGTTATAACATTTCTTCCCTGCGTCTGAAACGGTTGGTGTTGCCCGGAACTTCTTTCCACCTCGAGAAGGATGCGGAGGCCTCCTGGGTGAATGAAAAGAGGACTGGCCCCTGCGAGGCCCACTACTCTTATTCTCCGTGAAGTTGCCAGACACCTTCTGTTTCTTTGCTTCCGTTGACTTTTGCCGCCTCTTTCATATCATAGGCTAGTGTTTTGTCCTGATACTGTCGCAAGGTGGTACATTCAAATCCGGACATATACTGCTGAATTTCCGGCTTCATTCACATGTCAAAATGAAAAATCCTCTCTGCCTCGGTCCTGACCAAGTGGCGCACATAAGTCAGCTGGTGATTAAAAGTCTTAATCACGTCTGTCACAGATGCTTCTGAATTTTGTGGTGAGAAAAACTCCCGGACTCGGGCCTCTCTAACTGGGCGAGGACAATATTGCGCTTCCATCATTAATTTGAACCCCGTCCAGTCAACATTATGCTCCTCAGGTCGAATGGCCTCCCACCAGTCGAAAGCCTCCCCCGTCAGAAGATACTGGGCGACCGGAACCTTTCTGTCGTTGGGACAGTTAATCCCCGCAAAAATCTTCTCTAACTCCTTCAGCCAGTGATCCCAAGAAAGCGTCTCAGCAGAACCGTCAAATTTCGGAGGGTGCAATTTGACCACCTCAGTAAGCCATTTGTCTCCCCGATTATCCACGTTATGCTGCTGTCCCATCGCCGTCTGCATGCGATCAACAACTTGAGCAAACTAGTTTATCTGAGCAACCACCTGCTGAAGCACTCCCAGCACATTAGGATCTGCATTATTATTTGCTGATCCCTGCTGTCCTCCAGAATGGGAATCGGTTCGACTAGCAGATATCTCCGGGGTAGACGCCGAATCCTCCTGTCTCATATTTCCACGTCCGCGTCCACGACCACGTCCGCATTCACGACCTCCTCTCAACATACTGTAAACACAAATACTCAATATCCAGGGCAAACTTTCTTAAAAGAAAGTCCATCAATGTTCACAAAACATGAATTAAATAAAACGGTAGTATTTGAGATTAGGAAACTTACAACCACAGTCCACATGACGATGCTAGCTCAGCAGTGATGTTACAAACGACCAATAATCAAATAACGTAAACAGACCCAACTAACCCGACTGCCAAGATATCCATGAATCTTAGCTCCGATACCATATTCTGTAAGACCCCGAGATATTCGAAATAATTACAGCGCCGTAAACCGTTTAAGTAAGGATTTACAAGGCTAAATAAAAGAAATGTAAATATAATTCATCCTTACAACTGAAGTTCAAAATACAGAACTGGTTCAACTGATCCAAAGAGTTAACTTATACAACCATATCGAAAATGACAATATTAAAACACACGTACTCGAGTACTAAAGTGAACCAAGGAAGACAAATAACAATAACAATAAACATCAACCACATCACTGAGCCATTTCATCGTCCTGTCGGTACTGTGGTTGCTTCCCCGCTCCTCGGCTACCTGAACATAAAAACAATGTCCACCCCCGAAGGGGTTAGCAATACAATGCTAGCACAAGTATCATAATACATAAATCATCAGTGCATAATAAAACATGCAAAACGGACTTCCGTCATCGGAATCCAACGATGTGAATCCTCACGATTCCATCAACACAATACAGGGTAATCCAAATGATCCGGCTTCTTGGTATAGATCCCCATGATGATCCCGTCGACCAACGCATGGTGGAAAACCCGTCCAGCGATCCGGCGCCAAAGATAGATCCCCATGATGATCCCGTCGGACCAACGCATGGTGGACATTCGATCCAGCGCCAAAGATAGATCCTCATGACCCCCTCGGATCATTTATACCATAAACCAATCAATTATGCATACATATATGCATTTCAATATGTTCATCAATACGAACAATTAACAACGAATACCACGAGAATTTAAAGAAATAAATCTCATATTCGACAACATGAACAAAACCACATGCATGATCAAAGTTCCAAAGTAAATCAAACTCAACATATGATACTTGCCTCGAAAATGGCAAGAAGGAAATACTCCAATAAATGACACGCGTCCGTATGTCACCGCCCCTCGATCGTCCCCTATGCAAGGCTCGGACCTAAGAAATAATAAAGAATTCCTCTCAAGTCGTACGAATGTCTAACAATACGGTCAACGGCCAAAAGCTCTAAATATGTAATCTGCCTGAACTACTTAGCGTACGCTACGTACTCTACGTACCATGCGCTAAGTCTGTCTGTTATCGTACACAAATGACCAAGTCTAGCATACGCTAGCCATGTAATGACAGTTCTCTCTGATCAGCCGACTGACTCGACTGATAACATAACGTACATTACGTACCAAACGTAGCGTACGTTAACTCATTCCCGATAGCGCACGTTAATATACATATGTTAGCGTGCGCTAACCGTGCATGGCAGTTTACTACTGGCAGAAAACTTGATCTAATGGTGATGAAACTCATGAATTCTATGGTGATAATACATGTCATCCCCGTGCATATCATGTTCATATAGTTTGTGAAAGATCTTTACGGATTAAATGACTACGAGATACAAGGTTATGCATAATCGTCACAACACCATAATTCATCTAGATTTTCAAGGAATATCCTAAGTTCAAACAATTACATGTCCCAAAACATATGATTCCTTTATGTAAAAACATAAGAACTTGGTAATCTCAATCTACTGGTCATAATCGGTTTTGAAGCTTCATGAATATGCTAGGAGTTCAAACACTAATAGTTTCAATGGATTATACGATGAATAAGTACCGAAACATCAAAAATATCCTTCTAACACATGAGGTTCGACTACTTACGAATTTAACTGACTAGATAATCCCAAAACATGAACAAAATGTCCTTCAGAATACTACTAATATTGGTGAAGAACCACCTACCTCAAAGTAGCGAAGAACACGAAGGAACTTGAAGAAAATCCAATACCGAGAGCTTGAACACCAATCCCCAATGATCTACAATCTTCAAACTCGAGCTAGGATGATTATATGAAGGGTTTAGGATGAAGAGAGTGACTCTCCAAGTCTAAGAATTCGGATGAGGGAAGTGAAAAGGCTGAAAATATGAAAAAGGATGTTGTCCTATTTATAGAAAATGGTTATTAGCGCGCGCTAGTCCATACTCAGAGCGTGCTCTAACGGTCATACGAAGCTTACTGACTTCACTGTACTCAGCGTTTAGCGTGTGCTATCAACATATCATTAGCGTGCGCTACCGCGTTGACTTGGCTTTTCCCGAAAGCCGTCCAGGTTCATCCCGACATGATCCGACCGAAATCCTCAGCCGATCTCACCTACCACCCTGTCGTAATCATGCTGACTACGTGTAGCGCGCGCTAAGGTTCATACATAGCGTGCGCTACGGATCCAAATTAGCGTACGCTACATATAGTCGATAGCGTGCGCTACATGCGCAGAATCACAATTTAGATCACATTCATGAAATCATGCGCTTTATAACGCCGGATCATGAAATACGGAGAATAATACTCAGATCAAAATGTAACAATTACAATATCACAAGGTTCAATTACATATCAGAAATCTCGGGTATTACACTTTGATCAAGAAAAGTATTTAGAATACTCATCTTATCTTCATCTTATCTTGTGAGTTTGATCTTTAATGACATATTGAATAAGATTAATAGTTGTTATTTTAGATCAAAGTCAAGAATATTTGAATAAAATTATTGGTGTTCTTGTTCTTACCATAATCAAGAACATATCTATATTCAAATTGATTTAAGTGAAATCTTTATTGAATCGGAGCTAGCAATCCGTTAGACGCTCGGGACTCGTTCGTTGTGTGGATACCGTAGAGGACGCTCACTTCTTGCAACATCTTTAGAAGGCTCGATCGAAAACAGGCTACAAGAGGTAACAATCTTGTTCTTCGTACTTTGATAATATTTTGGATCCTCGGAGGGTTTTGCATATCATATTTATACTTTCTCTGCGCTATTCCGATATATGATGAGATCAAGTTCAATAAAAACCCAACAGTAGTATCGAAGCTACTATTATATTTTCATTGTTTCGATTTTCATATATGTTGATATATGATGTTCATATATGTGATGTATGAAGTTTATATATATGATATATAAATTTTATCTATGTATATTTACATATATGGTGATATATATAATTTCAATAGTTTTGTGTTTCGAGATATATATATATATATATATATATATATATATATATATATATATATATGCCTATCTTAATATTTATATGTTTGATCTTGACATATGTGGTCCTTTGATATATAGAGACTCATGTGATGATTTAGTTCTACTAATAATCCAAGAATCAAAGAATATATGATTTGATCTACATATAATTTTATGTTAGGATTATGAATTTTAAGAGGTGAATATGAACATAAAATTATTTATGTAAAGATTATGCTCCTTTAAAAATTTCATATGAACATAATTATATTTTGATTCCGAGGTTGTATAAATATAGATTTGATCTACCTGATTTATACATTTATATTTTTCTATAGGTATTAGTTGTAGTATACGTGAGATGTATACTCAAATACACAATGTTTCGAGCAAAAACGAGGGCTACCGAGCAGTCGGGGAAGGGGACTGCGGTCCAGGCCTGAAATGGCCCTGCCATGCGGTCTGATCCTATGGATCGCAATCTGAGCTGTTTGGACCGCGATCCAGGCTGCTCGGATCGCGATCCGGGCCACTTCCGGACCTATTTCGGGCTCGTTTTCTTCGTTTATTCCTAAAAATTAATTTCCCGTTTTACTCGGGTCGATGTTAAAGCATCGGAACTTTATAACTTATTGATTGTTGATAATTGGCATATTTTATATATAATATAACTTATTGATGGTCGATATTTGGTACATTTTATATATTATGTGCTTGTGAGTGCTTAAATGGTTAATGCATCGTGGGTGGTATAGCCGTACTAGATCAATTAGATTGATAATTAAATTATGGTTGTAATATTCATAATACGACTTGTATGCTGTGCCTTCCTATTATCTTGTTGTAATTTCTCTTTTAATCTTACTCCCCCCGAATGTAACTCGAGGTTTCTATTACAAAATGTAAAGATATAGTTTAGAATAGTTCTAGCTATAAAAGGAAGACGAAGGAGAGGAGCAACTTACAAGGAATTCAAGGAGAAATGCGTTACGGAAGATTATACCGAACGACCTATTGATATTTACGAATATCATAATAGGATCTATAGTTATACCACATCACACTATATTGTTCATGTGAATGTATGAGATGCATCATATTTACATTGCATATGATTGTATGAGATGCATCATATTTTAGCATATGATTGTATGAGATGCATCATATTTTTTTATTTTATTTGCTTAATAATCTATTTCCAAATAAATCAAACTCATTAAAACTTTTACGATTTAAGATCATATGAGGACCAAACTTTTTTTACATACCAAGGGACTAATCTCCACCCTCCATCTTTCCTCCATCTTTATTTGATTTAATGGATGAGACTAATCCCAACAATTTAAAAAACCCACTTTCATCATTTTTTTTTTCAAATATCAATATCTTTCAAACCGTTAATCATTAAGTCAAAAAAAATATACCGTTACGACGAGCATTTAATTATCTTTCTATAGATAGGCACTTTGATATATTTTCGACAAATTTTTTTTTCTCGCTTTTTTACTTTTTTTTCGTGGCCGAAAAAATCACATATGATATATCATATGTGATATGTAATATCATATATGATATATCACATGTGATTTTTTCGGCCACGAAAAAAAATGTGAAAAAAACGAAAAAAAAATTTTTGTCGAAAGTATATCAAAGTGCCCGTCTATAGAAAGATAATTAAATGCTCATCGCGATGGTGTAATTATTTTCGCTTAACGATTAATGGTTTAAGAGATATTTAAATTATAAAAAATATGTGAAATATTAAATGCTTTTAATCTCAACCATTGATTTCTTTTTGGATGGATGGTGGGGATGAGTCCCTTGGTATGTAAGAAAAGTTTGGTATTTAATATAACTCTACTCAACTTTTACATGTATGAGATGCATGGTAATAATTTTAAGATAATCAATTTTTGATAAAATAGTTTTATTAAAATCAATTGATATGAAACATAAGTCTCAAGAGCCAACCATTTTCAAAAGACTCGTCAAACTTTCGATCATTTCTAATATGGGTCTACCAAAGCAGGGTGTATGGATTTTATCTTAAGGAGGTGAGATAAATAAACAAGCTTATATATATGTTTTAAATGGTTAAGACTTATATAGGTTATACAAAACAGTTTTGGACCTATGGCTTATTTGGGATTAATACGATCAAAACGGCATAAGATGTCCTCCCAAATGATAATCTAAAGTATTTTTTAACTACATGACACATGCCAAAGCTGTGTCTATGGTTATTTGATCGTTAGATTAAAATTCATATATGTGTATGTGATACATAATATTTGAGACTAACATGTTGACATAAGATGTCATCTCTATTGATAAAAACTAAACTTCTTTTATTTGCGAGGGACATGCCATAGCTGTGCTTGCATTTTGTAACACCCCAAGAGCCATCCAGGAATATTACAGCGTCGTGGGCTCCGAGATGGAACCCACAAGGCTAAAAGACATTTTCGCAAACATTTACAAACGCCCAAGAGGCTAACGACGGCACTATCTTTTAAAAATATTTGAAGATTTAATAAAATCCGTTTGTCCAAAACCGTTGTAAAAATCTCATTTGAAACCACAAGGTCCGAAATACCAAAACTCAACAGTTTAAAAACATACGTTAAGCTATCGCTTACACGTACCGACAAAATAGTTTAGAAAGCAATTTTCCAAAGTAACTTAAGTTACCAGATATCGAAAGGGCATTTAAGAATACTCACGCAGTGTTAAGGACAAACAATTAAAATACTCTAGCAACGGAATACAACATAAAATCAGAATACTCGATTCACAAAAACATGCCATAGCCAGTATCCTCCGGGAAGCTCATGTCTTCACGACTGTTACAAGTTTGATATCCAAAGAACCTAAAAAGAAAGCCCACGACGGGGTCAGCCATAATATCCAACAATGATAACGATCACATCGCGTCAATAATTACATACCAATGATAATATTACGTAAGAATACGACCAATGTAATCTTCCCACCGTAACTTTACCAAAATTCACAATTCGTATCCTTAACAACATAATAAGCCCATACATAAACATATGTACTATATCTCAACAATACCCAAGGTTCTCAAAACATCATCACAACTCGCGATACGGAAATTATACCAACTCTGGCCAATTCAATCCATCGAATAACATCAACAATATCAACACGATAATCGATTGTCCATCCAAAGACGAATACCAAAAAGGAAATACGGAACATACCTCAGGATACACAATGCCACGATGAATCACGTCAGTCTAATCCGAGATCAGATCAATACAACATACGGACATGGTCCTAACACAAGACCTACAAATACATACTCACATGAAGACACCAACATGTCCACGATAACAACAACAATTTATACTTATGGATGACCCATAATATACGTATGCACCACAACAACACATGGTAATCCAATAATTCAGCGCGCACAGCTATAGATTCCCATGATGATCCCGTCGGACCAACGCATGGTGGAAATACCTGTCCAGCGATCCAGCGCACACAGCTATAGATTCTCATGATGATCCCGTCAGACCAACGCATGGTGGACATACGACAACAATACACAAATGCATATTAACAACAATACACAAATGCATGACAACAACAATACATGAATGTATCACAACATGATTGACAAAAAGTGACAAAAATGATTAGAGTACTTGCCCCAAGTCCTTCGAGAGCGATCTCAATGTCAAAAAACATCACTGACAATTATCCTCCATATTCAACGGTCCAAAATGTCACGGACGGTAGATAATTCATATCTTCGTCTATACCACAATGTATCCTCGATACCCAAGTATACCAATAAAAAAAGTAAATCATATACATTATGATTTAAATTCCCAAAATCTGAAAACAATGTACAATCCCAAATCTCCAGTGTTCACAATTATAATCATTGCTATACGAATTATAAATGAATGAAATCGAAACAATACATTAAATATCATAAATTGTGCAAGTAATAACTTGCCTCGATACCAACATGATGATGATGAAGCCGCTACAAATTCCATTGCCCTAGTCTACGATCTCCTCAGCCCCGACCAAAGCAACCTACGAACATTCTCGAACACGACCGCAAAGCAATGTTCTAATCACCGATCAATAATCTCAACCTTTTACAATAATCGATTAACACACATTCGATAATAATCAACAATCGATATAACCAATCAACAAACCTTATGGTTCTATAATATCTTGGTTAAACATAGTCTGAACAATCCAACTCAAACCAGCACGAACTCATAACCACAACACGATATACTACACTGCCTCTCCACTTAGTGTAATATCCGCAATTTCGATTTTTGGTAATTTTTTTTTGGCGGAAGTCCATCTTAGTGACTCTATTGTGACTATTTCGTCATTATAAGAATGTTAATTCTGCACTTTTTGACATCCGATTTCGTTTCGGTGTCATTTTGTTGAGTTTCGTGTTCTTAAGTGACTTTTCCACGTATGAGTTCGACTTTATAAAATCACCATCAATTCTTGGAAACTCCAAAAGTTCTGAATATTTTTAGTATTATATAGAATCAAGTTAGCTTTCCAATGGTTTAAACAGTGAGTCAATCGGAGTCCGGACGAAGGATTTATGGTCGAAATAGCTAAGACTATACAGTGAGTCTGGCGCGGCTGTACCGCGGGCCGCGGCCCTCTGCTGGCCGGGCCGCGGCACTAAGCTGGCTGCTGGTCACAATTTTGGCCGCGGGCCGTGGCACACTCAGTCCTGGCCATGGCACGCGAGTCAAAATACCATTTTATCAGCGGGATTTGGAGAGGGTTTTATTTCTTTCCTCTCCGCTCTTCTTCTTTCTCCCCGTGGGCGATTTCCAGCCAATTTTTGGGCGATTTGCCTTATAGATATCATCCTCCTCAATTTCTTGGTGTGGATTAACAACATCAATTCATGTTCTTCGTCATTAATCCGAGGCATTTTCTTGATTCTCTGGAGTTGACTTTTTTTGGGAGTTTTGTTCTTGATTTCATTTTTCATCTGATTTTGATAAATCGATTGGTGTAAGATGTTTTTATTAAACATTTTTTATGGATTGTATATCCATATCTTCAGTTCGTTTCAACCAGAAGGATGATTTCGGTGTTCTTGAGGTGTAGTGAACATTTGATGCTCGATCAAATGTTCGAATGAGTTTTCCTTCGATAGTTTATTGTGATCTCCATTGTTTTTGTCTTGATACTCGTCATAATCATGTTTTTGTTGTTTCTTCCGGAGGATTATAGGTGCTCGAGGATTCCGAGTTGAATCCCGTTTGGTGATTGATAATTCGTATGTTGTTACCCTCGTATTATTCGCGGTGCTATCGTGTTCTTGATAGTGTTCGGGAGTTCGAGGCTGTTCGACCGCATCCCATCCGTCATCTCGTTGCTATCGTGGTTTCGAGATAAGTACCTTGATATACGAATTATAACTACGTGAAATCATTGTTTCCGAAGTGTATGAATTATCTCTACGAATATATATTTATATATATGTTAAATATATGTATGTATAAAGATATACGTATGTATATATAAATATATATATATATAGGTATGCATGTATATAGATATACTTATTCATATGTCGGTGAATGTCGGGTGATTAATACCGATACTAGTTGACGTACTCAACTTGGATTAAAGTTCGAACCATATTTATAGAGGTAATATGGTAAGGTTTATGTATTCGGTTGAGTTACGATATAAAGATATATGTGTAGTGTTGGTTGGTTTTGCCGAAGGCTTATTGTGTTGAGTCTTTATTGATAACGTGCATGTTATTGTTTACTTGTGCGGTTGTGGACTGACGGATAAATTATGTGAATTGGTGTATGATTTGATAATTGTTGCAACGATTGACCGTGTGCTTGATATTTGTAACAATGTGAATACTTGTTGTGAGAGACGTCATATCCGGGAGCCTCTGAGGGCGGGGCGTGTACTCCGGCCTGGTGTATGCTGCAATCAGCGGCTCCATATGGTTGTGAACACCGGTGTTACCTAATGCGTGTGCAAGGGTGGCTCTTGCGGGAGTGATCGCTGGCGCGGTGACATGTCCAAGGGGTGGCCAACATAGTAGAGTGAACGCCAGTGCACAGGTGTGCAAGGGAGGCACCTGGCAGGCTTATTGGTTATGGATATTCGAGTGACAGCTAAGACCCCGTTACTGAACGATGTTCGTAATTCAAAGTTCTTCCAACTCGTTTTAAAATGTTGGTCTTGATATTGACCACGATTTGTGTTTCTGAAAGTTTGTTTCAAATTGTTTAGACGTTGGTATCAGGGTTAATTAATGAAGGATATTTGACGAGATCTCTGAGGGTTAATTAATCAATGGTCTTGAGAAGGATTTGTCGAATGATGATAATTTGTGTATTGGGTCGATGACCCAGTGAAATGTTGAGATGATTGATCTCGTGATGATATTATTCGGATCAGACGAAAAACATAGGCCGTTGGGTCAAGTCCATGTCTTGTGTAAGTAGAGCATCAGAGTTGTGATTAGTATCGTGGTTCCGACATCATCTTCACGCAATCCGTGATGGTAAGTCTCCCGATCATGAGTCCCCTTGTGCGGTGATGATATTCTGTGTATTGAGTCGAGAACCCCGTGAAATGTTGAGATGATTGATCTCGTGATGATATTATTTGGATCGGGTCGATAACCTCGTGAGATGTTGTAATGATTCGCTTGTGACAGTGTTTTATAAATTGGGTTGAGGACCCCGAATAATGTTGTAATGGTTTCCTGCAAATTGTTTTCCACATGCTGGGTCGAAGACCCGAGAACTTTTGAAATTATTTTCTAAAAGTATTTCCATTCGATTTTCAAAACCCCAAGACAACCCGAATCGATAATAATGTTTCCAAACTATCTTATCAAAATATTTTCCTTTTAAAAAGGGGTTTTTTCGAACTAGATCTTTTGACTTATTGGGCTTGTTTAAAGTTTCATTGTTGTTATGACCCATAAATATGGCTATGTGATTATCTTTCACCTTGTTGTAAGCAAGTGTTTTTTTGTGTTGACTATGGGAATGCGTGGTTTGTGTAAAGGCTTCGCGGCTGATGAGTTTTGTGTTGACATTGTTCGTATATCTTGTATAGTATGTACTTGCACTAGCAAAATTCTAGTTTGCTAACCCCCGAGTTTTTGGGGGGTGGGTGCCTGTTATGCGCTCAGGTTTTGGAAGCTCAGGAGCAGTCACGGGATTGGCTTGAAAGAAGATGGAAGATGACGATGCTAATCACACAAGAGTCGAAGTCTTTTCTTTTGTCAGTATTTCTCTTGTGATTGAGTATTCACCCTTGCATGGGTGTGATTTCCATTTATTAAATTGAGTTGTCATTCTTTTCTGTATTCAAGTTTATTATTGTCGTTGAGATGTGAACTACGTTGGTTTTTGAATTGTTTAATGACCTTGTCAGTTTGTTGTAATTAAATTGACTTCGGTCGGTCAATCATTGAGTAGTCTTTTGGAGTTTAGCCTGGTAGATCCTTGTGAGAAAGGTCTACGGCGTGTGACATTCCCGGGCGTATTTTGAGGGTGTTACACTTAGCGCACGTTAACCATATACCATAGCGTGCGCTAAGTCATTTCAGTTAGCATGCGTTAGCCAGTTCAACTAGCGTGTGCTAAACTCATGCAGTTGCATGCATTACAAGTACCACTCAGCACATTGTGAATACGAATACGAATGTAAAGGAAATTATACTCCGAGATCAATCACATCCTTTCCAAATTCAATCTCATCATCATGATCCATACCTTACCAAGAACATACGAAATCGGCCACTATAATCAACATAATATTAGTTCTAATCATCCAATCCAAGTTTATATCCGAAACCATTCATTTCTTATCACATATTTTTCTATGATGTGATATGTACCAAGAACACCAAGAACACCATGATTCCATAATCATGTTCATAACAAAACAACATAATTCCATATATATATATATATATCATAATATCATCATCTTCCTCAACCCAAACTCCATGAAACACCAAGAACCATAATAACACTTACATAATCTATCATTACACAGAGTAATCATCAACAATAACATCATTATCTGAAAATGAGGAGAAGGATTAACCAACTTATCTCAAGAAGACAAACAACACAATTCAAACCACAAGAATCATATCAATATCCATATATCAACAACATCCTCATAATCCGGTAGTCCATCTCATAATCATGCTTATTAACTTGTTTATATGATAATCATCAACTCAAGAACATCAATATTCAATCCACAATGAAATACAAAAGTGAAGAGTAATTACCTCTTTGAAGGAATGGATTGAATCCCAAGGTTGAATCCATTCTCAATCACTACCAAGTTCCAAATGTTGTTAGGAATGATCAACTTAAGTGCTTGGGACCTCAAACTCCTCTTTAAGAACTCTCTCTATCGGTTGAAGTGAAGAAAATGGGTGAAATGCATCTTAACACCCGTCTGACCATATTTATACTGCACAGTACTAGCGTGCGCTAAAACTTGTATTTAGCGTGTGCTACAGCCCTAGTGTGCGCTATCCTTCCTTGATAACGTGCGCTGTCGAAGTGCAGAGGATACTGCCTTTCTTTGTATAATGATTTACGTACGTAATGCCCATGAAATAGCGTACGTAAATGCCTCTATTTAGCGTACGTAAGTGTCTCACCATAGCATGCACTAGTCATAGTTGACTCGTTCGTATGCATACTCCGAAGATGGGTCCATACGCCGAAAGCACCTGACAAGGCCAAGATTTTCTTTTGTCCGATCTACAATTAGCGTGCGCTAATCCTTCATAACAAACATCCGTTGACCTTATAGGAACATGCGCCGAAAGTAGCCGGGTCCACACGTAGATTCCTTCTGATCTGTTCTACACTAGCGTGCGCTATCTTTCGTCTTTAGCGTGCGCTAAGACTGCACATTAGTGTGCGCTATGTATAAATCGTAGTGTGCGCTAACGTGGCTGTACTTAACCATTTTCATCTATTCTTGTCCAACGTCTTGACATACAGAATACGAACATACGGCATACTAAATACATATACTCCTTCCAACAATATTCTCATACGATACGCCCGACACACAATATCTTCAAATACAACTGTACAGATGTCTCAGTCCTTCAATTATTTTATCCACAATGTACAGAGTCCACGATGTACAACATAACTTGAATAAAATAACATTAAATAATAGTAGTAGAAATTCCGGATATTACACATTTACTTGATCGTTAGATTTTAAAATCAATATATCTCACGAATAAACTTTGCATATTAATATTATAGAAACAATGGTGTAAATTAATACAAACTCATTGCGATCAATTCTTGACAAAAAAAAACTTTCTGGCACTAATTACCTTGATTGGTCAAGGAACTTTAGAATTGTTCACAAAGCTGAAAAGAAGAAGTACATTCTGGAAAACCCAATTCCTGATGAACCAGAATCAACCGCCACCAAAGCTCAAAAAGATGCTTATAGTAAGCATATGAATGATTATTTGGATTTGACATGACTTATGCTAGCAACCATGAACTTGGAGCTGCAGATACAGTTCGAGGACATGGAAGCTTATGAAATGATAGGTCAGCTTAACGAAATGTTCCAAGAGCAAGCCCGCCAGGAGAGATTTGCCACTACGAAGGCATTAAATGGTTGTAAAATGTCTTCAGGTACTTATGTGAGTGCTCATGTCCATAAGATGAAGGGCTACATTGAGCATCTTGAAAGGTAGCTAGGAGCTCCTATAAGTCAGGAACTCGCTACAGATATGATCTTAGCACCACTGCCTTCAGAGTATGATCAGTTTGTATTAAACTTCAAATGCACAAGATGGAGAAAAATATTACTGAGTTGCATGGGATGCTAAAACAAACTGAGACAAATATTAACAAAGTTGTTCCTAATGTTTTAATGGTTCAAAAGAAATGGAATAAAAAGAAAGGGAATAAGATGGCCCTGAAAGATAAAGGTAAGGGTAAAATGAAAATGTTGCCTAAACCCAAACCTCAACCTTTCAAGAAGTCATCGAAACAACCCAAAGAGGGGGCTTGCTACCACTGCAATGAAACAGGTCATTGGAAAAGGAATTGCAAAGTCTACCTGGAAGAAATGAGGAAACGAAGAGCAGTGAGACTGCTGCTTCACGTATTCTTGTTATAGAAGTCAATTTATCTACTTCTTCATCATGGGTAAATGGACCTACGTGTTGGAAATAAAGCAAGAGTTGGAACTTATATTGGAACTTATGATATAAAGCTACCAAGTGTACTTATATTGGAACTTAATAATTGTTGTTTCGTACCTACTATGGGTAGAATCATTATATCAGTTTCTTACCTTGATTTGGAAGGTTATGACTTTACTATTAGGAATAGTGTAATGTCCATATTTAATAAAGGTATTTTTATGGAGATGCCTTGATGAGTGGGAGATTATATCCCATAAATCTTGAAAGTTCCAAATATGTCTGTAACATAAATGTCAAAAACTTAAATCAAATGATTTAAACCAAAGATATTTTTGGCATTGTCGTTTGGGCCATATAAACGAGAAACGTATAACCAAACTCCATAAGGATGGAATCTTGGACACATTTGATTTAGAATCATATGATACATGTGAATCTTTTTTATTAGGCAAAATGACCAAAGCTCACTGCTATACTGAGAGAGCTGCAGATTTATTGGGCTTAATACATACTGATGTATGTGGACAAATGAATACCAATGCTAGAGGAGGTTTCCAATACTTCATAACATTCATGGATGACTTAAGCAGATTCGGATATATCTACTTAATGAGTCATAAGTCTGAGTCGTTTACGAAATTCAAACAATTTCAAAATGAAGTACAAAATCAATTAGACAAAATTATTAAAGCACTATGATCGGATTGTGGTGGTGAATATTTGAGCCATGAATTTGACGATCATCTCAAAAATTGTGGAATTGTTTCACAACTAACTCCACCTGGAACACCTCAATGGAATGGTGTGTCGGAATGGAGAAATCGAACCTTCGTTAGACATGGTTAGATTGATGATGAGTCAAGCTGATCTTCCAATTTCTCTTTGGGGTTACGCCTTAGAGACTGCTGCATTCATTTTAAATTGAGTACCATCTAAATCGGTTCAAAGCACACCATATGAGATATGGATAAGGAGACAACCTGTTTTGTCTTTCCTTAAGATTTGGGGTTGTGAAGCTTATGTGAAGCGACTTATCACTGATAAATTATCACTCAAATCGGATAAATGTCTTTTTGTGGGATATGCTAAGGAAATTAAAGGATATTACTTTTACATCCCATCAGAGAACAAAGTGTTTGTTGCTCGATCTGGAGTATTCCTTGAGAAGGAATTTATTTCCAAGAAAAATAGTGGGAGCAAAATAACTCTTCATGAGATGAGAGAGCCACAAATAGATACTGAACCTTTAGATAAAACTGATTTAAACTCACATAGAGATGTTGATGTAACACCCCGAGATATTCGGAATAATTACAGCGCCGTAAATCCTTTATATAAGAATTTACAAGGCTAATTTGAAGACAATGGAAATTATACAAAAGTGTCATTAATGAAAGGAATTTCAAACTTGTTCGACAATTCAAATAAATTCATTATTACAAAATGTTCCCAAGACAACAACAACATAAATGTACTCTAGTACTGAAATAACCAGAAAATAAGACAACATAATCCACATCACTGAGCCACTTCATCGTCATGTCGTTACTGTGGCTGCTTCCCCGTTCCACGGCTACCTGAACATCAAAACAAATGTCCACCCCCGAAGGGGTTAGCAAAACAATGCTAGTACAAGTATCGTACTACAATAAATCATCAATGCATCACAAAACATACAAAACGGACTCCCGTCATCGGAATCCAACGATGTGAATCCTCACGATTCCATCAACATAATACAGGGTAATCCAACGATCCAGCACCCTCGGTATAGATCCCCATGATGATCCCTTCGGACCAACGCATGGTGGAAAACCCATCCAACGATCCAGCGCCCTCAGCATAGATCCCCATGATGAACGCATGGTGGACATTCGATCCAGCGCCCTCAGCATAGATCCTCATGATCCCCTCGGATCATTTTCAACACAACCATTATAATTATGCATACACATATGCAAATTAACACATTCCTCAACATAAATATCATGACAACTCAAATAATATAGTCACATGTTCAACAACACGAATAAATCGTACACATGATCAATAATGCAATATCAATAAGCTTAAAATACGATACTTGCCTCAAAGATGGCAAGAACAAATCACTCCAACGAATCTCAACACACTCGAAGACCGTCTCCTTCGATCAACATAGCAAGCTCGAACCTTAACAAAAGAAATAATATAGAATTTATCTTATGTCGTACGAATGTCTAACAACCCGGTCTATGGCCGAAAGCTCTAAAAATGCAATCTGCCTGAACTACTTAGCGTACGCTACGTACTCTACATAACGTGCGCTAAGCCTACCCGTTAGCGTACGTAAACGACAAAGTCTAGCGTACGCTAACTTATGTACCGGCAGTCCTCTCTGATCAGCCGACTGACTCGCCTGATGACATAACGTACGTTACGTACCAAACATAGCGTACGTTACTCATTTCTGATAGCGCACATTAATATATACATCTTAGCGTGCGCTACCTGTGCATGGCAGTTTACTACTGGGCAGAAAACTTAATCTAATGGTGAACAAACTCATGAAATCTTCAGTGCTAATACATGTCATCTTCATGTATATCATGCTCATACGGTTTGTGAAAGATCTTTACATATTAATCGACTACGAGATACAAGGATACTTATAATCATCACAACACCATAATTCATCTTGATCTTCAAGAAAATATCCTAAGTTCAATCCATTTCATGTCCCAAAACGTATGATTCCATTATGTAAAGACTTAAGAACTTGATAATCTCCATATACTGGTCACAACCGGTTTGAAGCTTCATGAATATGCTAGGAGTTCAAACACTAAAAGGTTCAGTGGTTTATACGATGAAGAAGTACCAAAACATCGAAAATATCCTTCTAACACCTGATGTTCGACTACTTACGAATTTAACTGACTAGATAATCCCAAATCATGATCAAAACATCCTTCAGAATACTACTAATATTGGTGAAGAATATGTAATACCCGGTTGTAATTCAGTCATTATCATTCAGTAATTTCATTCGGTGATTGTTACTCAGTGGATTTTCACTCATTAATAATCATTCATCAATCATGTTCATTCATCCGTGTTCACCGTTCGGAATAACTTCGAGTTGCGTATCATTATTGTTTATTGTTTCAACTTTCCACATATGAGTTCGACTTTGTTAGATCACCATTAATTTTTGGAAATTCCACAAATTCTGAATCTTTGCAATATTTTAGAACATCGAGTTAGCTTTCCAATGGTTCTAACGGTGAGTCAATCGGAGTCCGGACGAGAGAGTTATGGTTGAAATAGCTCAGGCACTCATTTTTCAGTTTTTGGCCGAGCAGCCTGTACCGGGTGCCGCGGCACATGCCGGCAGGGCCGCGGCACAGGCCGGCAGGGCCGCAACACACTGCCGACCTCTGGGCGCAATTTTGGCCCTGTGCCGCGGCACACTTCGGCTGAGCCGCGGCACACAGGGCATTCAACCCCTATAATTGTGTTTTTGAGCGAGTTTCAGCTCATTTCTTCATTCCTTCACCTTCATGTGCGAGAGAGAGTCTTGAGGAAGAGATTTTTTTCTTCACCTATCACTTGAGTGTGGATTTTAATCGTTTTCATTCGGTTGTGGAGCTCGGATCATCGATCTATCGCGTGTTCTTCGAATCATAGTGCTTGAATCTTCAAAGGTAACTTTCATCAAACCTCTTGGATTTTCGATTTGTGTTGAGATATGATGTTTTGGATGTTATGATCATGTTGTATGAAGTGATATACGTATGATTATGGATATGTTCGATTATTCATTGGATTATTGAAGGATTATTCAAGAACACTTTGAATATTGTGTTGGATTTGGGGGTTTTCGATTAATTATTGTTGAAATCACGATTTTGGATATTCATAATGGATTATTGATCGTATTGGATATATTTAGTGGTTTGGAACACTTCTTTGGGGATTGATGTTGGTATTATTGAAGTTTGATTATAAACAATCGAAGTTGGCCGCAAAGTGCTCGATATAATGCCCCAATGAACTTGGTTTTATCGTATCGACGTTTTGAGTTCGTTATATTCGTGTTTGATTCGTGTATTGAACGGTTGTTGGTATTTATTGTTATTCAAGGTTGTTCGAGCGACCAGTATCTCGATTAGGACGTTGTTCGTGGAAGGACATTGTCTTCGGTATTGTGTAAGTTAATTCTTACTCGGTTAAAAGGATATTCATTCCTTTTGTTGTTGATCATTCATAATCATAACTCATTCATCATTGTGTTAATCATATTGAGACTTGTAATTGTCGAACAATCACTTCATTAACGAGGAACGGCGGTTCCAATCATTTCATTGAAACTATCAATCACTTCATTATTACTTTCATCTTGATGAGTCATTCTTGACTTTGTCAGACTATTATTTATTCATTGATATTCATTGCGGTCATTCTCGTTCATATGACCTTCTGGGTTCATATTGCGTGGCCGGGTGTGGATGTGTGGAATTTTTAGTCGGGCACATGATGGCCATGTCTTGGGAGTAACACATTGGTCTGTGCACACGGTAAAGAGTAACTCCGTGAGACTAATTAGGTACAAGGACGGGTGTGTCCGGTCATCCGTCTTGTACACTTGCACAGAACACTACGGGCATACTATGATACTCCTCTTCAGCGTAATTCATAACTAAGGATATTTCATAATTTCAGATATATCATGTTTGTGTATTTTCAACCCTTGAGGATTGTTGTTCTGTGTAACTGACCCCGTTGGGGGATTTTGTTCTCAGGTCACGGCAAGGCAAAGGCACGGGAAGAGCCCAGTGATACTAGTAGGGGGCCTCAGTCATTCCGTTTATTTCAGTCATGCTTATTTCGCTACAGTTGTATTTCCGCTGGAAATTCCGTTGAAATGTTTATTTGTTCAGGGTGGTGTATTTTATCTCCATATAAAATAAACTAGTATTCGGTATTGTCCTGGTGTATTGTACTTAAACTCCTCATCGGAGTACTTGGTAATATAATGTGGTTCGGTACTACAATTATATTATTTAATTCATCATTTTCATTTGCCTGGTGGGTCCCAGTCGGGGATTCATGGCACTGTAATATCTGCCTAGTTTGGGGTGTTACAGAGTTGGTATCAGAGAGTGGTTTTGAATACTACCTTCCGAGTCATGTCTCATTTGAAATCATCGTCATCGGACTAGTATCATTGGACTTTCACGTCACGTGTGACCTGTGCAAATGCCGAGCCAATCAGATCAAGAACTGTAATATTTCTAACGCCATGGTATAATTTCTGGCAATAATCATTCATTCATAATTCATCAGTTAACAATCCTCAATCATCATTTTCATTTTGACCAGGACGGTCATGTTAACTCGTTCATCACTCAATTCATTTCATTACTCAGTTGTTGATCAGGAAGATCATATCATTAATCTTGTTAACATATACAAGATAATCATTTCAATAATTTCATTAGATATTCATGTCACCTCAGTTAATCATTCATATAATCATTGTGTTAGAACGTGTATGCTCATTTTCATCATTTAATGACGTAATCATAACGTGATATTCATGCGGGAGATTTAATCATCATGTGACCTACCTCCTTCAGTATGGAAAGGGCAAGAAGAGGACGTGGAGGACGAGGCCGTGGAGCGGGTCGAATCCCGAGAGCTCGTGTGAATACACGTGCGAATGCGAGGAATAATGCTAATTCATCTAGCAGCGACGCTGCTACTCATTCACCTGGACGTGATCATTCTCTATCGGGGAGTCGTACCCGGGACACCGCTCAGTCAGAAGGTGTTTGGGTTGACCCACTCGCTTTTATGCAGGGAATGATGGCCCAAATGACCCAGATGGCACATCTGATGGAGACGATGCATAACTCAGTCAATCAAAATCAACAGGCTCCTCCGCCGCCACCTCAGAGGCAAGAGAGGAATGTGAGCAGTATCATCGGCGACATCTCTCGCCAAAGGCCACCTACTTTTGAAGGCTCATCTGAGCCGGCGGATATTGTTCATTGGCTCGAACATTTCGAGAAGCTGTTTGCTATGGTAGAGTGTCCTAAAGGGCACAAAGTTTCAGTTGCGGCTTATTACCTGGGTAAGAGCGCTCATTCTTGGTGGTTGTCGTTGAAGCCCACCGAAGGATCATGTACTTGGGATCAGTTCAAAACTCTCATGATGGAGAGATATTATCCGGCCCCACTCAGAGAGGCCAAGCTGTCAAAATTACTCACTCCCGACCCCTCAGCAGACGAGGATGTTCTCGCCATTGCCGAGAAATTTCAGGAACTTCTTCCGTTTGCCTCATCTATCATTCATTCCGAGGCGGATAAGATTAAGTATTTCAGCAAGAGGCTGAAATCCCGTATGAGACTACAATTGCTTAATCATAATTGCACCACGTTGGCCGAATTCATTGAGAAAGCTCTTACCTATGAGCTTACTGCTAAAGAGATTGCTAAGCAACAACCTTCGTCTGCTAGCAAGAAATCGAAGAATCGTAATCAGTCTGAAGGCGGTCAGACAACCTTCAAGAAACCTCGTACGGGTTCTGCTTTTTCTGAACGACCTCCTGTGACGTCTAAACCCGCGGAATCTCAGTCACGAGCAGCCAGTTCGGCCATCACCTGTTATAACTGTGGGGATCTTGGTCATGTCAGCACCAAGTGTCCGAGACAGTCTGTCACGTGCCATAATTGTGGAATTGTTGGGCATAAGGCCCGTTTTTGCCGTAGGGACTCCAAACCTACTCCGGCGTCATCTCAGGCCCCGAAGCAGTCAGCCGTTCAGAATCAGGCCACTCAGTCTGCGTCGTTCAAGACGACAGGAGCGAATAAAGGTGGAGCTTTTAGCCATCAGACGGGAGCGTCCGGTGCCGGGACTAGCAAGCCCCGGATTTATGAGATGAAGAAGACCGACGATCCTGAGGCTCGGATGATCTCAGGTATACTCGATATTCTATCTCAACCTGTGTGTACACTTTTTGATACTGGTGCATCGCATTCATTCATTTCCGAGTCATGTTTGAGTAGACTACGTCTGGGTAGTGCTACTGATTGTGAGCCTTATGTCATTGATCTACCTGATGGTAGACGAATCATCGTAAATCGTGAGATTCAGAATTGTCCAATTCAGTTTCATGGTCGTGTATGGCCAGCGGACCTAATCGTGGTAGATTTGCCGAGAGACGACGTCATCTTGGGTATTGATTGGATGGATCGTCATGATGCCATCATTAGTGTCCGTAAGCGTATGATCACTATCATTTCAGACGATGGGGTTGAATGTGTGTTTCAGGGAGGTAATCCCGGCTGTTCTGGTAAGGTCATTAATTTGATGAAAGCAGTGAGATTACTCAATCAGGGGTGTGTTGGTTATTGGTGCTTTATGACCAAAACCGAGAAATCATCAATAATGTTGACGGATATTCCGGTAGTGAAAGAATATGCCGATGTTTTTCCAGACGAGTTACCTAGTTTGCCTCCACAGAGAGATGTGGAATTCACAATTGAGTTGGAGCCCGGTACGTCCCCGATATCGAAGGCACCGTACCGGATGGCCCCGACCGAAATGCGAGAGTTGAAGAATCAACTTTAGGAATTGTTCGAGAAAGGTTATATCCGACCGAGTGCGTCCCCGTGGGGAGCACCAGTGTTGTTTGTCAAGAAGAAGGATGGTTCATTCCGCTTATGTATTGATTATCGGGAGTTGAACAGGGTGACGATAAAGAATAAGTATCCTTTACCCCGTATCGATGATCTTTTGGATCAACTTCAGGGAGCTTCAGTATTTTCCAAGATCGACTTAAGATCTGGATATCATCAGTTGCGGATTCGAGAGTCGGATATCGCGAGGACGGCGTTTCGAACACGCTATGGTCATTATGAGTTCGTAGTTATGCCGTTCGGGCTAACTAATGCACCTGCGGTGTTCATGGAGCTAATGAATCGGGTTTTCATCGACTTTTTGGATCAGTTTGTTGTTGTCTTCATCGATGACATTTTGATTTATTCTCGTAACCGAGAGGAACACGAAGTTCATCTTCATCAGGTTCTGGACATGTTAAGACGAGAGCAACTTTATGGAAAGTTTTCCAAATGTGAGTTCTGGATGTCCGAAGTGACTTTTCTCGGGCATGTAATTTCATCAGATGGAGTGCGTGTTGATCCTCAGAAGACGGAGGCTATCCAGGATTGGTTACCTCCGAAGAATGTTAAGGAAATCCGAAGCTTTCTCGGATTAGCCGGTTATTATCGGCGGTTTGTGGAAGGATTTTCCAAAATTGCTCAACCATTGACGAACCTTTTGCGAAAGGATAAGAAATACACGTGGTCCGACGCATGTCAGCGGAGTTTTGAGGAACTCAAGAGCCGGTTAATGTCAGCACCTGTACTTTCCTTGCCGCAAGGAACGGAAGGATTTGTGGTTTATAGTGATGCGTCCGGACAGGGTCTCGGGTGTGTGCTCATGCAGAATGGGAAGGTTATTGCCTATGCTTCACGGAAATTGAGACCTTACGAAGTTAATTATCCGACCCACGACCTGGAGCTAGCAGCCGTGATGTTCGCTTTGAAAATCTGGCGTCATTACCTTTATGGCGTCACCTGTCAGATTTTCACCGATCATGAGAGTTTAAAGTATATATTTACTCAGAAGGAGGTAAATATGCGACAGAGATGGTGGTTGGAATTAATCAAAGATTATGATATTGAGATCCTTTACCACCCGGGCAAGGCGAACGTTGTCGCCGACGCCTTGAGTCGTAAGTCCGTTCAGGAACAGATGCTTGCTCGTTTAACGCCCGTATGAGCTTCACTGAATTCCTTAGACCCGAGATCGAGGTTTGGCTTCAGCGAGTTCAGGGACAGCTTTGTATGTTGAAGATCTCATCGTCACTTGAGGAGGCAATCTGAGAGAATCAGGGTTCGGACCCATCATTGTTACGCATCCGTGAGGATGTGGTTCAGGGGAAAGCCCCTGGACACGAGGATGGACTTTTGAGGTTTAAAAATCGGTTGTGTGTACCGGCGAATGATGAGTTGAAAAACTCAATTTTAAGAGAAGCTCATGCTACCCCTTATTCTGTTCACCCGAGGTCTAGCAAGATGTATAAAGATTTGAAACAAAATTACTGGTGGAGTAATATGAAGCGAGAAGTCGCGGAATTTGTTTCGAGATGCTTAACCTGTCAGCAAGTCAAGATAGAACATCAGCGACCGGCGGGTATGCTAAAACCTCTCCTTATTCCCGAGTGGAAGTGGGAAGACATTTCTATGGATTTCATCACGAGTTTGCCGACGAGTCGTCGTGGCATGAATGCGATCTGGGTGATTGTGGACCGCTTAACTAAATCAACTCATTTCCTTGAGATTAAGGATACTTGGGGTCCCGAGAGACTTGCCCAGCTGTTCATCAAAGAGATAGTGAGACTGCACAGTACTCCTAAAAGTATCGTTTCCGATCGTGACGAACGGTTTGTGTCTCATTTTTGGAAATCATTTCATCGTGCTATGGGAACTCAGCTTAATCTTAGTACTGCCTTTCATCCTCAGTCCGACGGACAATCAGAGAGAACTATTCAGACATTAGAAGATATGTTGAGGGCATGCGTCCTCGATTGGAAAGACGATTGGGAAGCCCAACTACCATTGATTGAGTTCACGTATAATAATAGTTGGCATGCTTCGATCAAGATGGCGCCTTACGAGGCCTTGTACGGTCGTCGTTGTCGATCTCCCTTGTGTTGGGACGAATTATCAGAATCAATCGGCACCGAGCCCGATATGCTTATAGCCGCCCGTGAGAAGGTAGCTTTGATCAGGAGTCGTTTGTTAACCGCTCAGAGTCGACAGAAATCTTATGCAGACAATCGTCGTCGACCACTAGAGTTCGAGACGGGTGACCACGTTTTGGTCAAAGTATCCCCGAGTCGAGGTATTTTCCGTTTCAGAAAACGGGGAAAGTTGAGTCCGAGATTTATTGGACCGTTTGAGATCTTGGAACGAGTAGGCGAGCTATCTTATCGTTTAGCCTTACCTCCGGCATTGATCCGAATTCATAATGTGTTTCACGTCTCTCAGTTAAGGAAGTACGTTGCCGACCCGAGTCACATACTCCAGTTCGACGAAATCGAGATCGCTGATGATCATTCGTATGAGGAGCGTCCCATACGAGTCTTAGAGCAGCGAATCAAACAGTTGAGGAATAAGTCGATTCCGTTGGTCAGGATTCAGTGGTCTAGACACGGAGTCAAAGAGACTACTTGGGAAACCGAGGACAGTATGCGGGAGAGTTATCCCGATTTGTTTGACCCTTAGTTTCGGGGACGAAACTCTTTTAAGGGGGGGTGTATGTAATACCCGGTTGTAATTCAGTCATTATCATTCAGTAATTTCATTCGGTGATTGTCACTCAGTGGATTTTCACTCATTAATAATCATTCATCAATCATGTTCATTCATCCGTGTTCACCGTTCGGAATAACTTCGAGTTGCGTATCGTTATTGTTCATTGTTTCAACTTTCCACATATGAGTTCGAATTTGTTAGATCACCATTAATTTTTGGAAATTCCAAAAATTCTGAATCTTTGCAATATTTTAGAACATCGAGTTAGCTTTCCAAAGGTTCAAACGGTGAGTCAATCGGAGTCCGGACGAGAGAGTTATGGTCAAAATAGCTCAGGCACTCATTTTTCACTTTTTGGCCGATCAGCCTGTACCGGGTGCCGCGGCACATGCCGGCAGGGCCGCGGCACACTGCCGAGTCAGTGCCGCGGCACAAGCCGGCAGGGCCGCGGCACACTGCCGACCTCTGGGCGCAATTTTGGCCCTGTGCCGCGCCACACTTCGGCTGAGCCGCGGCACACAGGGCAGTCAACCCCTATAATTGTGTTTTTGAGCGAGTTTCAGCTCATTTCTTCATTCCTTCACCTTCATGCGCGAGAGAGAGTCTTGAGGAAGAGATTTTTTTCTTCACCTATCACTTGAGTGTGGATTTTAATCGTTTTCATTCGGTTGTGGAGCTCGGATCATCGATCTATCGTGTGTTCTTCGTATCATAGTGCTTGAATCTTCAAAGGTAACTTTCATCAAACCTCTTGGATTTTCGATTTGTGTTGAGATATGATGTTTTGGATGTTAAGATCATGTTGTATGAAGTGATATACGCATGATTATGGATATGTTCGATTATTCATTGGATTATTGAAGGATTATTCAAGAACACTTTGAATATTGTGTTGGATTTGGGGGTTTTCGATTAATTATTGTTGAAATCACGATTTTGGATATTCATAATGGATTATTGATCGTATTTGAGATATTTAGTGGTTTGAAACACTTCTTTGGGGATTGATGTTGGTATTATTGAAGTTTGATTATAAACAATCGAAGTTGGCCGCAAAGTGCTCGATATAATGCCCCAATGAACTTGGTTTTATCGTATCGACGTTTTGAGTTCGTTATATTCGTGTTTAATTCGTGTATTGAACGGTTGTTGGTAATTATTGTTATTCAAGGTTGTTCGAGCGACCGGTATCTCGATTAGGACGTTGTTCGTGGAAGGACATTGTCTTCGGTATTGTGTAAGTTAATTCTTACTCGGTTAAAAGGATATTCATTCCTTTTGTTGTTGATCATTCATAATCATAACTCATTCATCATTGTGTTAATCATATTGAGACTTGTAATTGTCGAACAATCACTTCATTAACGAGGAACGGCGGTTCCAATCATTTCATTGAAACTATCAATCACTTCATTATTACTTTCATCTCGGTGAGTCATTCTTGACTTTGTCAGACTATTATTTATTCATTGATATTCATTGCGGTCATTCTCGTTCATATGACCTTCTGGGTTCATATTGCGTGGCCGGGTGCGGATGTGTGGAATTTTTAGTCGGGCACGTGATGGCCATGTATTGGGAGTAATACATTGGTCTGTGCACACGGTAAAGAGTAACTCCGTGAGACTAATTAGGTACAAGGACGGGTGTGTCCGGTCATCCGTCTTGTACACTTGCACAGAACACTACGGTCGTACTATGATACTCCTCTTCAGTGTAATTCATAACTAAGGATATTTCATAATTTCAGATATATCATGTTTGTGTATTTTCAACCCTTGAGGATTGTTGTTCTGTGTAACTGACCCCGTTGGGGGATTTTGTTCTCAGGTCACGGCAAGGCAAAGGCACGGGAAGAGCATGTTGACGGCGACGAGTCCCATTGATACTAGTAGGGGGCCCCAGTCATTCCGTTTATTTCAGTCATGCTTATTTCGCTACAGCTGTATTTCCGCTGCAAATTCCGTTGAAATGTTTATTTGTTCAGGGTGGTGTATTTTATCTCCATATAAAATATACTAGTATTCGGTATTGTCCTGGTGTGTTGTACTTAAACTCCTCATCGGAGTACTTGGTAATATAATGTGGTTCGGTACTACAATTATATTATTTAATTCATCATTTTCATTTGCCTGGTGGGTCCCAGTCGGGGATTCATGGCACTGTAATATCCGCCTAGTTTGGGGTGTTACAGAATCACCTACCTCAAAGTAGCGAAGAACACTAAGGAACTTTGAAGAAATCCAACACCGAGAGCTTGAATACCAATCTCCAATGATCTACAATCTTCAACTCGGGCTAGGATGATGATATGAAGGGTTTAGGATGGAGAGTGTGACTCCCTATGTCTCAGAATTCGGGTTTGGAAAGTGATGAAAGCTGAAAAAAATGAAAAATGGTGCTGTCCTATATATAGAAAATGGTTATTAGCGCGCGCTAGTCCATATTCATAGCGTGCGCTAACGGCTATACGAAACTTACTGACTTCACTGTACTCAGCATTTAGCGTGCGCTACTGCGTTGACTTAGCTTTTCCCAAAAGCCGTCCAGGTTCATCCCGACATAATCCCAACGAAATCCGCGGCCTGATCTCACCTACCAACATGTCTCAATCATGCTGACTACGTATAGCGCGCGCTAAGGTTCATATATAGCGTGCGCTACTAAACCCAAATTAGCGTACGCTACGCCTAGTCGATAGCGTGCGCTACATGTGCAAAATCACAATATTGAACACAATCATGAAATCATCTTCTCAACAACACCGGATCATGAAATACAGAGAATAATACTTAGATCAAAATACAACAAATACAATATCACAAGGTTCAATTACACATTAGAAATCTCGGGTATTACAGTTGAGACCACTTCTTCTATACCATCTCCATGTAGGTCTATACGTTATCATCGTGAACCTGAGAGATATGGATTTCTCATCACAGATGACAACAATGTGGAACTTATGGATCTAGATGAACCCACAACCTACAATAAAGCAACAACTAGCACTGAATGTGAAAGTTGGCTCGAAGGGATGAAATCCGAAATGCAATTCATGTATGATAATAAAGTATGGACTTTGATTGATCTTCCTGAAGGTTCCAAAGCGATTGGTTGCAAATGGATCTTTACAAAGAAAAAGGACATGGATGACATTGTACGAAGTATGTAAAAGAAGGATATAACCCGAAGGTTTTGTCGATCCTAATAATCCTATTAAAGTATGTAAGCTTCTAAGAGCCATTTATGGTTCGAACCAGGCATCCCGGAGTTGGAATCTTGGTTTTGATGAAAAAATCAAAGAGTTTGATTTTATTAGAAATCAAAACGAACCTTGTGTATACAAGAAGATTAGTGGGAGTGCAGTTGTTTTTCTAATACTCTATGTGGATGATATCCTACTCATTGGAAATGGCATCCCTACTTTGCAAAGTGTTAAGCTTTGGCTAAGTAAATGTTTTACAATGAAGGACTTAGGGGAAGCTACCTATATACTGGGTATAAAGATTTATAGAGATAGATCTAAAAGGCTTCTTGTCCTAAGTCAAAGTACATATGTTAGCAAGGTACTGAAACGGTTTAGTATGCTTAATAGTAAGAAAGGGTTCTTACCTATGTCACATGGCATAAAGCTCAGTAAAACTCAAAGTCCTTACTCGAAGGAAGAGAGAGATAGACTGAGCTTGATACCTTATGCTTCGGCTATAGGATCTATCATGTATGCCATGATATGTACTAGACCGGATGTATCATTTGCATTGAGTGCAACCAGCAGATACCAGTGTGACCCTGGTGAGGCTCACTGGACCGCAGTCAAAAGCATACTTAAGTATTTGAGAAGGACTAAAGATATGTTCTTGATATATGGTGGTCAAGATAGTGATTTGGTCCTTAATGGCTATGTCGATGCCAGTTTTGAGACAGACCAAGATTATTCAAAATCACAATCTGGATATATATTTTGCTTCAATGGTGGTGTTGTTAGCTGGAAGAGTTCCAAACAACCAACCACAACTGATTCTATAACGGAAGCTAAGTACATAGCCGCTTCGGAAGAAGCTAAAGAAGCTGTTTGGATGAGGAAGTTCATTGGTGAACTGGATGTGGTTCCTAACATTGTTGATCCAGTAAATTTGTACTGTGATGACAATGGAGCTATTGCACAAGCTAAAGAACTAAGATCACAACAAGCATCCAAACATGTACTTAGAAAGTTTCACCTCATTCGATAGATTGTCACTCGTGGTGATGTGAAGATATGCAAAGTTCACACGGATAATAACTTAGCGGATCCTTTAACCAAGCCATTTTCTCAAGCGAAGAATGATGGTCATATAAAGGCTATGGGTCTTCAGTTTATGTCTGTATAAGACTAAGAGCAAGTGGGAGATTGTTAGTATTATGCTCTAAAGTCTAGTGTTTAAATAATAATATGGACACATTTATTATTATTTAATATATATATATAATATTGATTATATTATTGAATTAATATTCTGCTTCCGATTATCAAGTATGTAACTTGATAATAAAGCTCTTTAAAGTATTAAAGAATATTTATTCTAGATATCCCTAGTAATATGATTACAAGTATGATAATGATACGATGGCTATGTTTTACTGGTCATGAACATGAGATGTTATATCACCTAATAGATACATGTAGAGACATCGTATTGGATATGACCTAACAAAGAGAATTATATATCGATTAAGTCATTATAACTCCTCTAGTTGTTATATATTATTTAAAGTCCTTATTACCTAAAGACACTACAGTTTCCTACATAATGAGTATCATATTTTAACACAATACCAACGTCTTCTGTAACAAGGGACTATACAGTTTGTGATTGGATACGGTACAATTTATGTAGAGAGAAGTAGTTTGTCCAGAGGGGACTTGTCCCTCCTATAAAACGGAGAAGATATCCACGGGCCCTTGATAAGTTGAATTATTTAAATGCATGGTCATGCTCAAATTGATCAATAAAGAGTTATTAATAAATATTTGAATTAGACAATTGTAACTCGAGATCAAGAATATTAATTAAGCTATATAAGGTCGACTTATCCATGCCTTATGCTTAATTAGGATATCGAGAGGATTAAATATTATACAGTAACGGGATTTCGTTCGTGCCATCGAATTAATTCTTTTAATGCGGGTAGTAATAATGTCTAGCTAGAGGCCGCTTATGATTTATGAGTCATAAAATTGTTTTTATACTCATTGTCGTATTAATTAGAACTTACAGGGTCACACACTTAAACGAGCAGAGCAGCTATTTTGTTGCGGTTTATTATGGTTGGTGAAGGGGTTGATGAATTCTTAGCCATGTAAAGGGCTATATAATAGTGTCTTGTGATAGCCCTCACACTTGACCAAACACAATAGAAGACATAATTTGTGTATATATAACCAAAAATCTGATTTTGATATTTCTCTCTCAAAAGTCTTGAAGATAATATTCAAGAGTTGAATAATCAAAAGGATCAAGAATATATCTTCATATCTTTGAAGATTGATTCTTTGATCAAGAAAAGTATTTAGAATACTCATTTTATCTTCATCTTATCTTGGGAGTTTGATCTTTAATAACATATTGAATAATATTCATAGTTGTTATTTTAGATCAAAGTTCAATAACATTTGAATAAAATTCTTAGTGTTCTTGTTCTTACCATAATCAAGAACATATCTATATTCAAATTGATTTAAGTGAAATCATTATTGAATCGGAGATAGCAATCCATTAGACGCTCGGGACTTGTTCGTTGTGTGGATACCGTAGAGGATGCTCGCTTCTTGCAACGTCTCTAGAAGGCTCGATCGAAAACACGCTACAAGAGGGAACAATCTTGTTCTTCATACTTTGATAATATACTTGGATCCTCGGAGGGTTTTACATATTATATTTATACTTCCGCTGCACTATTTCGATATCTGATGAGATCATAAATCTTATTATTTCAATAAAAACCCAACATGTCACGAATGCTACTGTCCGCCACCATGTCCAAAATTAAACCGCAGCCATCAGAATAAAAATCAAATCATACTCAGAACAATTCAAATACAATGGATCATAGCACTTAACCTTCGATTGAGACGAGTTCCCTTACAATTATCAGTTTCGCCAACAATATCGAAATACCATTACTCACGATCTTCAAAAATATAGGCAACTACCAGTTATCTCACTTATATCACATCATACCATGATTCAAATTCTCGAGTACTCTGCATAGTTAATTTATATCCGTTCTCGCGACTATCCTAGAAGGCCGCATTTATTCCAAAATGAATCATTCACAAAATATCACAAGCATTCTCATGTACAATTTAACATCATACAAGGATGTAATCGAACATCACACACAAATATAAACACACATGCACACGTGTATAGAGAGTTCGCATAAATAGAGACTTACGTCCAAAGATCGCACGAAGATGATGGCCGCACCACGATAGAAATCACAACCAACCACTCAAAAGACACTACATGATGACACATAACTCGACTCGAAACCAACATGACATGACGTGACAATACATGACCCGACTCGACCCAAAAGCCTAGGTTTCATCAACCTAAACTGTGATACCATATTCTTCAACACCCCAGAAACATCTGAGAATATTACAGCGCCGTAGACCCGTCTCACAAGGATCTACTAGGCTAAATACATTACAACACAACACATAAGTGACCAACAAGGTAAAACCATACATAAAACCATGACCAGAAACAACGAATAAATGACAACACATGTGTACCCAATACACAATGGTTAAAATACAACAACATACCCTTGGAGTGGTAAATACACGACAACGGGAGGAAAATGCATCTCAAATTACACATACAACTTAACGACTCTCTTGTGATTAACATCATGGTCTTTCATCATCATCCATGTCGATCCCGTGACTGCTCCCTCGAATTTGGAATACCTGAATTGCATAACACGCATTTCCCTCATTTAAGGGGTTAGCAACTGAAATTTGCTAGTACAAGTATTCTAGCTATACAAACCAAGAATAACACGTTTATAATCAATCCAACAAACATTAATCGTCTAATGATACACCACTTATCAATTTCATAATAGTTGTTTACAAGATTTCCTCGAGTCACGAAATAACAGAAATGCGCACAATTATAGTGGTACTCTCTCATCTCAAACAACACTAGCCGTACCAAGAACAACATATCCATATATAATTATTAAATAACACAATTATAACAAACTTGGTCTCTCAATCACTAACCAAATCACATTAAGACAATAACACAAACAGTGACAAGCATATTTATATTTAATACTTCCCTTCACAGAAAATGGTTTTACTCGACATAAGCTAAGCCTGGTTATCCCGATCAATACATTGAGATCCCAACCTTGTTTATAATTACACCGTAGATAATTTGATATAAGGGTTTGATTTATTATCTTATAATCACAAGGTAATTAGTCGAATGATATAATACGTCAATTGTGTCTAACGAATTAGCGAGCGGATCAAATGACCAACAATACTCATCCCGGATTCATATCTCGATTTAACTAGTTAAAGGAATTGTAATTCAATTTCTTGAGCGACTATCCGGACCGCAAAATCGGAATATGGCCTCATTCTATAGGTCCAAACATATAGATCCGTTTGTAGACCAATTCAATAATACCTTCATCTACACTTATATTTTTCCCAGTCAAAATTCCAATATGAATACACACACAAAAAAAAACCACACACAACCAGATACACCAATACACACACAGACGCACCAATACACACATACACACACGATACACACGCGCACACACTTATATAGCCCCCCCCCCCATATATATATATATATATATATATATATATATATATGGGTTATACATCACACACATACAAACACACACACATGACGACCCAAATAGATACATCAACACACACACAAACACTTATACACACACAGACACTCACATATCACACACAATAGATATGCCCTAGCCAGAACCCAAATCGCCAGTAACCCGACCCTCCGAACCTCATCATACATCAAACCCGCCATTTACAACTTGAGCCCAGACCAGAAAATTCATCTTGCTGCCAGAAAACATGTCTGCTAGCTCCACTGCCACACGGCTAGAGCTACATCCCAGTCCTCCTAATCACCGCATCAGTCGCTAAACCCAGCCGGATCCATCACCTGTTAGGAATTATTCCTAAATCATTGGTTACTTCTAAACGCGACTATTAATAACCCATGGTTGACCCGAGCTCTGTTCTCCCACCTTCGGCCACTCGGTACCCCAATATCCTCCATCGGAGTCAACCGATCAAGAACACATCTGCTAGATTCATCCCAGCACCGGTGGGAAATCCATCCCGAGCTGCCACACACACGAAATTGGCCATCACTCCTCAGCTCCAATGACCCTCACCCATCCATGGCTCCAGCTACTCGCATCCCATAAGTATCCAGTACTCCCACCGCCGGTCGTTTCTGAAAAAGAAGAGGAGGAAGGTGGATGATGGTGGTTGACCCGTGCAGGGGGTTAGGTGGGGGAAAGAGACGTGAGTAAAAAAAGGGGAGAGAGAGAGAGAGAGTATGTGGGGAGGGGGTAGAAGACCAATATATATATATATATATCGGTGGGTTATGGAGTGAAATGGTATAAGTGTAAGAAATAAGAATGATTGTAAGTCATTGATTCTTAGAGATTAATGATCCAGATTTCGCGGTGCTAACTTAAACTGTGAGTCAATCTTAATTTAATTATCGGGGTATCAATGTAATTTGGTAATTTCATTTATGGGAAGTTCCTACAATCACGGTAAGTTCCGTATTCATGGATTTTTCATATTTTAGGTTAATATATATTTTTATGGGATTTCATATTTTTAGTCGTTCAAATATTTTATATTTCTTGTATTTATTTCTATTTTTAAAAAATTAACATTATTTTTTTCTATTTGATTTGTATTTTTAAAAATCGGGCTAACCATTTATTTTGTGTCTTTAAATTGGAAAGCAGTGCGGTTTTGGTTATGTTCCAATTATGTGATTTTTTTGTTATGCTTTATTTTGTACAATGCAGTCAATTTTGATACAAATTATATTACCTAGCACACTAAGATATATGTTCCAAGATATATATACATGATATAATATCTATCACGTGTTACGATAAGCACCACAAATTATATTACCCCGCACGTTATTCATATCAACGTTGCACACATCTGTTGAATAGTAATTTACCACAAGTTATATAAATTAGTACGATAAGCACCACAAGATATATTACCTAGCACACTATTCATATCAACGTTGCACACAAGGTATAATACCTATCATGTGTCACAACATGCTGGTAAACTTGTACAACATTAATTTACCTAAATTCAAAGTATACCAATTCAAATTATTTATCTTCCAAAAAATAAAGCATAACACATTGTATTAAAATTGATTGCATTGTACACAATAAAACATAACAAAAATCACATAATTGGAACATAACCGAATCGCACTGTTTTCCAATTTAAAGACACACAAAATAAATGATTAGCACAACAGTTCCGATTTATAAAAGTACAAATCAAATAGAAAAAGATAATGTTAGTTTTTAAAAAATAAAATAAATACACAAAAAATATAAAATATTTGAACGACTAAAAAAATAAAATCTCATAAAAATATATATTAACCTAAAATATGAAATCCCATGAACATAGGAACTTCTCATGATTGTAGGAACTTCCCATAAGTGAAATTAGTCAAATTACATTGGTACCCCCAACAATTAAATTCGTTAGCATTCCTAGTTTTCCGTGTTAGCACACCAGAACGAAATTTGGGCCATTAATCTCCAAGGATCAATGGCTTACAATCATTCTTATTTCCTACAAAAAAGCTTTCCTATATATATATATATATATATATATATTGGGTAGTTGAGTATTTGACGCAATAAGGTTTGATTATAAATTATCCGAGTAAAAATGGTTTAATCTCAGATAAATTATTCAGTCCCTAGTTCGATTATCCTATTAATACATACCACGACAGATAACACCAACTATAAATAACTCACAACATACCGCTAAAATTCCATTTAAATTCTTAGGTATTACATACTATCCCACTTAAAATAAGTTTCATCCTCGAAACTTGCCATGCCATCACTCCTCTCATGGTGTTGTTAGTCAATTCTATATGGCACCTATAAACACCATCACTATACTTCATATCTCACACCTTGTAATACCCAGATTTTCAGTATAAATTTTTCGCATTATTTTATCGAAGATAAATTGTATAGCTTGGTGTCTATACATTATGGATAAAATAAATTGAAGACTGAGACAGCTGTATTTGTATAATTGTCGTACTTGGTCGACAATTATATATGAGGATATCGTGTATAGGAGGTATCGTATGAGAAGATTTTCGGGAGGAGTATGTGTATTCAGTATGCTGTATGTTCATATTCTGTATATCGAGACGTTGGACAAGAATAGCTGAAAATGGCTAAGTACAGGATTGCGCACACTACGATGTATACTTAACGTACGCTAATGCATAAGGATTACGTACGTTAAGAAGGATAGTTAACGTATCTAAGGTGCACAGCTATTACATACGTTAAGAGGATGAGTTAACGTACGTAAAGTTCGTATCAGGCAAAATTCGAGATATGATCGACAGGTGGGCCCGTGGTCGCCAGCTTTCGGCGCAGATATGGACGGGTGAGTCAACGCTGAGGTTAGCGTACGCTACGATTGGTGTATAACGTACGCTAACTGGACATGTACTGTAGCAAGTCAACGTACGTATTACATACGTTATGGAGAAAGGGTTACGTACGTAAGGATTTGAACGAATTGAGACAGTTGACTCTGGGACGACATTACGTACGCTATCAAGAATAGATAACGCACGTAAATTGTTGTTACGTACGTTAACTGTGGCATGTTACGTACGTAACGAGCTGGAAGTTTTCCTCCCATATAAAAGCTCATATGGTGCTGCCTTGATGCTAGCATGCCAACTATTATTATAAGCAAACTCCACCAAGCACTAGTATTTGTCCCAACTTCCCGTCCACTCCAAAGCACATGCCCTCAACATGTCTTCTAAAGTCTAAATGGTCCTTTCTGACTGACCATCTGTCTGTGGATGAAAAGACGTGCTAAACTTAAGACGTGTACCCCAAGCTTTATGTAGGCTTTTCCAAAAACGAGAAGTAAACCGCGGGTCTCTGTTTGACACGATAGATGTCGGAGTACCATGAAGTCTAACAATCTCCTGTTGAAAAATTTCCGCCAATCTACTAACACGAAAATCCATACGAATAGGTAAGAAATGGGCAGATTTGGTTAGACGATCGACGACTACCCAAATTGCATCATGTCTTTTCCGAGTAAGAGGTAAACTAGTAACAAAGTCCATGGAAATCTCATCCCACTTCCAAGTAGGGATATCTAACGGTTGCAGCAAACCACTAGCCCTCTGATGTTCGATTTTAACCTGCTGGCAAGTCATACATCTAGCAACATACAAGGCTACATCCTATTTCATGACGTTCCACCAAAAGTGTTGCTTAAGATCCCTATACATCTTGGTAGAACCAGGATGGATAGTGAATGGGGAACTATGGGCCTCTGACAACACAGCCTCACGCAAATCAGGATCGTTAGGAACACAAAGTCGATTTTCAAACCATACCACACCAGAGTCATCTACCCTGAACTCCGACTGCTTACCCTCCTGAACATTCTGAACCACAGACCAAAGCTCACCATCATCCTTTTGAGCTTCCTTAATCCGTAGTATAAGATAGGATTCTATCTTCATACTAGCCCAATATCCGTCATAACCTCGTACACAAAGTTCAACATCCAAAAGTTCTAAATCATGAAGAACCCTTGGCTCAATCTCTAAACTAGCAATCATACCAGACTTCCGGCTAAGCGCATCGGCAACAACATTCGCCTTGCCCGGATGGTATTGAATATTCGCATCATAATCCTTAAGGAGTTCCAACCACCTTCTTTGTCTCATGTTAAGTTCCTTCTGGGTGAAGATATACTTGAGACTCTTGTGGTCAGTAAAGATATCACACGATTCGCCATACAAGTAGTGTCTCCAAATCTTCAAAGCAAAAACCACCGCAGCCAACTCTAGATCATGAGTAGGATAATTCTCTTCATAAGGTTTTAATTGCCTCGAAGCATAACCAATCACCTTACCGTGCTGCATAAGGACACAACCTAAACCCTTCTTCGACGCGTCACTATAAATCTGATAGCCCCCAGAACCAGATGGAAGAGTCAAAATAGGAGCCGACACCAATCTCTGTTTCAACTCTTCGAAACTTTGCTCGCGTTCCTCCGTCCAAACAAACTTCTCACCCTTCCTCATCAGTTGCGTCAAAGGTAACGCCAACCGTGAGAAACCCTCAACAAAACGTCGATAGTAGCCAGCAAGTCCCAAAAAACTCCTAACCTCAGTCACAGTAGTAGGTCTCGGCCACTTGGTGATAGCCTCAACCTTAGATGGATCCATGGTGATGCCATCTGCGGATACAATATGATACGGAATCAATCGTGTCAAATGCAAAAGACGAAGTAAGGATCGACGTAAATGACCTTACAACACGCCATGCACAGATCACTACGTATTTAGGCGAGAAAACGGACATAAGACGTGGAGTCTCGGTCTCAGCCGTGTCATATAACACGGCCAATGTCATGCTATGCCGGAAGGTCGACAATCGGCCGGAAAATGGACGAACTGCCGGAAAAATCACCACTGCGAATCGCCGATCGCCGACCACCACTGCCGGAATCGCCGATCGCCGACCACCACTGCCGGAATCGCCGATCGCCGCCGACCAACGGCCGTGTCATCCGACACGGCCCGTGCCGAGATGTCCTAGATAGTGAAATCTCGCTGCCGACCGAACCCGACCGTGTCGTCCGACACGGCCCGTGCCGACACAACCCGACCGTGTCAGGCGACACGGCCGAGTCACACTCTTCCGAATAGTAAAATTCCCGCTGTCCGACCAACCCGACCGTGCCAGGCGACACGGTCGAGTCCTGCCGAACATGTGCGCCCGCACATGCCGCCGCGGCCGTGCCGATCGGCATGGGCCGTGTCCGACAGCCAGCAAATGACCATGTTTGCTGATTTTTTTTATTTTTTGTTGTTTTCCCTCCCTCACATGTCATGATTAAACTTGCATGTTATGTGGGGTGGATTATAATCATTTTGTTGTGTGATTCCCCCTCCCTATCATTTGATTCATTTGTATTTTATTTTGATGTTTTGTTTTTCATTTCAAGATCATGTGATCTTGTTTTATTCCTTAGTTGCTTAGAAGACTACCTTGCTATAAGTAGTCTTGTTCATGCTTTCATAGAGTATATTGTAATACACTTGTGTTTTCTTGGTGAATGCTTTTCATCAAAACCTTGATTATAATTCGACGCGTTTTCGAGTTTTAATCGAATCAATTCTCAATAGGTCTTGAGGAAAGATTATCTTATCAAACTATAGGTCTAGTTTGATAAATCATTCATATTGGTCTTGTTTATGTAAGCCGAATTGCCCTACTTTCAGTTATATCTTACGAGTGTTACACATATTCGAGTGTTGTGAGGATCAATTATATTTCCGCTGCATTCCATACGAGTTTACGTCCATTTTCACACGTAATTCGTATCACAATATGACCAAGGAATGCAACTTGCTTTAGCCAAAACTCACACTTCGACAACTTAGCATATAACTTCTGCTGCCGAAGAGTCTCCAAAACAATCCGGAGATGTTGCTCATGATCTCCTTCAGTCTTGGAATAAACAAGAATTTCGTTGATGAAAACAATAACGAACTTGTCGAGATACTCGTGGAATACGCGATTCATAAGATCCATAAATACAGCGGGAGTGTTTGTCAAACCGAAGGGCATAACCAAAAACTCGTAGAGATTATATCGGGTACGGAACGCAGTCTTAGGAACATCTTGCTCCTTCACACGTAATTGGTGATAACCTGACCTCAAATCGATTTTCGAAAAGAACTTAGCCCTTTGCAATTGATCAAACAAATCATCGATACGCGGAAGAGGATAACGATTATGGATAGTGATACGGTTAAGCTCACAATAGTCGATACACAGTCGCATACTTCCATCCTTCTTCTTAACAAACAAAACAGGTGCACCCCAAGGAAAAACATCGAGTTGGATGAAACCATTCTCCAAGAGTTCCTGCAATTGTTCCTTCAACTCCTTCAACTCTAAGGGCGCCATATGGTACGGAGCTTTGGAAATAGGTTCAGCACCTGGGATCAACTCAATACCAAACTCAACTTCCCTAGCAGGAGGTATACCAGGAAGTTCATCGGGGAAAACGTCGGGAAACTCTCGTATGATAGGAAGACTTTCAATACTAGGACTATTCAAAGATGTATCTTTAATAGAAGCCAGAAAACCTTGGCAACCATGGGAAATCAAGGTTCGTGCCTTCATAGCAGAAATAATTTTAATAGATTTAAGAGGTTGAGAACCATGATAAATAAAATCAGGCTGATGCAAGTCGCCGAAAATCACATTTCTGGCATGGCAATCAATGGTAGCTCTATGCGAAGCCAGCCAATCCATGCCCAAAATCATATCAAAATCGATCATATCAATATGGAGTAAATTCGCCAGGCGAATGCGGTCATCAAACCGTAAGGGACAATTCACATATTCATGTTCAATGAGTACATGGTTTTTCATTGGTGTTGAGATGGATATACGATTTGTTAGTGGTGTTGGGGTCATATTAAGTTTCTTGGCAAATGCAACAGATATAATGGAGTGTGTGGCATCAGTATCAAATAATGCAAAAACTGTACGATCACCAATGTAAAGAATGCCAGTAATAGTACCTGATAAGTTTGCTGCCTGATCACGCGTCGTAGCATAAACACGACCCATAGTAGAAGCTGGCTTAGCGGAGTTCACTGATGTAATCCGTTTCTCCTGGGGACAATCCCTCACCTTGTGATTAGTGGACCCGCAAGTGAAACATCCTCCAGTAGCTTTGTGACAAACGCCCGGGTGAGGCTTCCCGCAAGTAGCACAAAGAGGTAGAGGAGGTAAGGTCTCAGTAGGCCTCCTCTGACCCGAAGAACCTGAAGAACGACCCTATTGAGAACCTCGAGTCGACTGATCCTTGTACTGACGCTGGTTATTGTTGCCATAACCCTGACGGTCATTCCCATTCCTACCAGTAACCCTTTGATCCTGACCCCTGTACTCCTATCGCCTCTGATCAAAACCCCGATCCTGGCGACCCCTGTGCTCAACACCCTGGTCCTGACTACCCCTATGCTCATGACCCTGGTCCTGACGACCCATGTAGTTAATACAATCACCATCCCTGTCCCTCTTGTTCGAACCCCTATCAGCATGAAGTAACTCAATATTGCGGGCCGCATCCGCTACTAGTGCAACATCGGTGTAATCAGTATTCACGATCCGGTCTAATATCCACTTCTTCAGCCCCCAGTTAAAGTGCCTAGCCTGCCTATGAGCATCACCCGCAATCGGTCCAACAAAACTAGCTAACCTCAGAGACCTCTGCATATACTCTCCAGACGATTCCCGATCCAACTGATGAATAGCCCCATACTCGCGCTCATAGCTTTGCTGCTCGGAGAAAGGAAAGTACTGCTTATAGAAGATGTCACGGAAATTATTCCATGCACAAGTGTCAGCAAAATTCTCTCCCTTAGCCAGAACATACGCCTTCCACCAATTCAATGCATCACCTTCCAACTTGAAGGTAGCCAAACGCGTCTTGAATTCATCACCACAACCCAAGACCTTGAACAACTTCTCCATATGTGTGATCCAATCTTCCGCCTCTGTGGGAGTGGCAGCAGATCGGAAAGAAAGAGGCTTAAGCTTAGTGAACTTTTCAATCCATCCATGCATCCCGATAGGTGGAGCACCGCCACCCGACGAACCAGCACCATTTCTGATGTCATCAACGATTCTGGTCCTCAATTCAACAGAGAGATTCGGGAGAGCATTAGCCAAAGCAGCGGCTATCATGGCCTCGAAGTCAGGGATATCATCCCCATTAGGATTTCTACGCGTATACACCATCTAAATGATCATCAAAACGATTTGTAAGGTCAAATAAAGATGAAGTATGAAAGGAAAATACGCAGAAGGAAACCTAATGTCTACCTAGATCCTCACAGGTCATAGCCTAAGCTCTACAGGTCGAACCTATGCTCTGATACCATAATTGTAACACCCCAACCTGACAAGGGTAGAAGTATCACATTATGGTGGCATATCAGAACATACATAAATAAACGCAAGCGGAAGTCTTAAACATAGATAATCAAAAGGAGTTAAATCGAAATGACTTAACCAAAACACAAGTTCAACGAAAAGAAATACTCCAAAGGGATGAATAACAAATCATCCAAGTCTAGACAATGTCCTAACAATAGCAAAATAAATCTAAGATGACTAGGGTAGAGTCTCCACAAGCTCAACTCTCAACCCCAAAGCAACCCCAGCTCCTAGCTTAGATACCTGCCGCAGGAAAAGGAAAATGCGGCTGAGCTTAAAAAGCTCAGTGAACAGACACATATAAACAAAACCAAAAGATAAGGAACGAACATATAAAGTACGGTGCGTTGGGAAAAGCATGAGGTATAAACAAATGGATATCAAAAGTAAGGAAAGGTCAGTAATCTACCACGAGCCCGAACATAAATCTAATCAATATCATAGTAACCATGGAGTAGCTAACTCCCGAACATGTGAAAGACGTGTATTGCACACAAGCATCAATCACCGAACATATCATATCATAATCATGTCATATCCGATCAAATACGAATCGAACCTAGGATGCATCCATACGCCCCCGGACAAATCATATTGGCCATAACAAATATAAAGTGCACATATCATATCAAAATGGGACGGTGTGGAACATCACTCAACTACACTAGAGTCATGCCATTGGTGCATCAATGACACGGCCATGTTACCTTCATGGCTAGGAAACAAACTTGGTTCGGGTATCACACTGAAGGGTTCAAATGGCATATCATATGAAAGTTCATATCAAAGGTTCATATCAAATGTATCATATCAGAGGTTCAAGAGTATCCGTACGAATATCAAAACAATTGAAACAACCGATACAATGGTAGAGAGAAGGGGGTATCAAGAATATCCGTACCTCCAACTGCAAAATGCAAAACACGTCATAAGATATAAAGATTAGAGTTTACTCCTTCTTCAGTGAATCTACACAAATTAGGTTCATTTTATGCTTATTAGCTCATAATGTCATAACGGGTTCTTAATTACTTAACACAATTTATTAATGTGATCAGATTTTCGTTATTGTAATTAGGTTAACATATGACCGATTGTATCATAATTAATGTTCAAATGCATTTTAGGGTTCAAGTATATTAAATGGTATTAAAATCACAACAATCTTAATCTTCTAACAAAATTCTGGTTTTACTATGTTTTAGCCTTCATTTTATGAATTTTAACAGCACACCAGATGTCAAAGTAAAAATTCATCAAAATTACCACTGAAGCATATATGTCTTAGGAGTCTACTTGAATTTTCTCAGATTTTATTCATTAGTACAAGTACACAATAAAAATCACTCTTTACATGATTGTCCAGAAAGTAAACTGCTAAAATACCCAGAAGGTATACATTACCAAGGCATATAAAAACACTTTGGAAAAATCCACAAAAATTCCAGAACTTAGAAAACATATGAAATATAACTCCTGTAAATTGGAAATTCATAACTCCTTATAGTTTTCAAATGAAAAATCGTGACTGAATTTAAATTCTTAAAACTCAGGTTTTGACATATGATCCCGTAAAATTCAAAAGCATGGCCAATACAATTCCAATTCCCTTCAAACCAATTGGAAAAGTTAAATAAGACATTAAACTAAGTTTTAATGCAAAAGTACAGAATTAAATCCTTATGGAGCTCGAGTTATAACGCACACATATTCAGCTTTTCAAAACTGTCTCCTTCGGAAATCCATTTTAGACCATTTTTAACATGTTTTACTTACACAAACGCACACGAGACCTATATATATCACAAGACCTGGTTTAATTAATATATTAACACACATGTTTCCAGCCTTTAATGATCATACGCATGACACACACATAACACAGAATATACGAGCCAAGTAAACACATGAAATCACACCAAACAAGCCCTAGTTCTCTAGTATCAAATGCATACGTTTCTCATAAACACTTAGGGTTTTATATCAGATTTTAAAGGTACGTATTAGAGATCATATTAGGTCTAATAGATCAGGTTTAGGGTCGAATTAATAAGGAGATGAATTAGATCAGAAACATAAGTTGATTTGATTTGGTATTTACATATCGAAACATCCAATACAGTTATGATTTTATGTGATCTTCTATATACGTTCTAATATATAATTCGAATAGAATAGATCAGACCTTTGTTTAGTATGTATACGAATTAGATTTCAAGTTTATATATATTCAGATTATATGTGAAATCATGTGTCGAATAGAAAAGAGATACAAGATCGATTAGAGATACCTTATGATGAATCGAATAAAGGAGAGAACAAGAACGAAACCCTCACGAATCAAACCCTAATCACGATCCAAACACCAAGCACCAAGGGTTCACGATTACACGACTTCAGCAACACTTTTTAAGGGCCATGAACAGCAGCAACCTTGATCTTTGATAGAGAAAAATAGTAGCAGCCTTGTGAATGTGTGGTTGTTTGTGTTTTGGTCGAATGATAGGAATGGAAGAAGGACAAGAAATCAAGTTATTTAGGAAGAGGAGCAGGCTGCATAAAAGGAAGGTAGTAAATGATCATAATTGTATTTGATTGGGTATAATGGATCGGTTATGAGGTAATGATTAGAAGAGATTAATGGAATATGAAGATGCAAAAATTTTGGAGGTTATAAACATAGAAACGTTTTTTTTTATGCATGTAAATTAGGAAGGTGCATAATATGTGCAACACTTATTTATATTAGGTAAACTTATGTGAGTTAATTTTAATTTAATTATAATACATAACATATAGTTTAGGTAAAGGTTTTAAATTATAGCAAAACTTAGGTTAGGCTTCGAATTAATTAGAAAATATGGAAACCAAATTTTAGGGTTTTACATATATTCCGTATACGGGGTGGACATGTGCACGGAAACATTTCCGGATCGATTGTACTGTGACGTCCATCTTTGAGCCATATTGTTTGGTCGTCCATCCTCCATTTATGGTTGGGTATGTTCGACGGTTTGCGACTGGTTGTTCATACGCCCGAGGGGTATGTTCGACAGTCGGGTTATTTCTTTGAGATCCATTATTATTGAATGTTTGGAGTTTACCTTGTTGATGGTATTCTCGGTCATTGATTGATCCTTCGTTGATCGTGTTTGGAGTTTACCTTGTTGATGGTATTCTTGGTCGTTGTTGATCCTTCGTAGATCGTGTTTGGAGTTTACCTGATTGATGGTATTCTCGATTATTGTTGATCCTTCGTTGGTAGTATCGGAGTTATCATGTTGATGATATTCTCGGTTGATTTATTGGTTGATCATTGTTATTTATCGTATGAGTATTCGGACTGTACATCGATGTTTCGGGACTTGTTATCTTTGTCTTGTGGTAGTTGATCTACAGATATATTGTGTTATATTGGTTTTTATCTAGATTGAGATTTGACGGTGCAAATCCGACGGACAGGATTTGGCGCAGATGGATTATTTCCCACTTATGAGTTATGATGATGCTTTGAGGATTCTTGGTATTGTTTGAATACAGTACATATGGTTGTAGTTGAGTTCATTTCGTCATTTGAGAATGCAAAATGTGGAATATGTTAAGGATTGATTTGGTATGAATTGCTATGGGTTGGTAAGGTTATGATGGTAAGATTACATTTGTGGTATTCTTACTTTGTTATTACATTGGTATGTAATTATTTATGATGATGTGATCGTTGTCATTGTTGAGTATTGTGGCTGATCCCGTTGTGGGCTTTATTTTTAGGTACTCGGAGATCGAGCTAGTAGCGGTCGTGAAGGGATGAGCTTCTCGGGTGATACTGGTTGTGGCATGTTTTTGGAGAATTGAGTATTCTTTTTTGGTTGTTTTAGTTCCGCTGCAAATGTGTATTTTGAACTGTGTTCTTATCCGCAGCGTGTGTATATTTCAAAATGACTTTCCGGTATTTTTACAAACTCGTGTATAACTTTCAAAATGGCCTTTTTGGGTATTTCGTAAACTTGGGTTATTTCGTTAAACCCTTTTTCCAAAACTATTTTTTCGGTACATGTAAGGGGTGGCTAAGCGTACATTTTGAAACTATCGAGATTTGGCATTTCGCCTTGTATTTTCAAGTAGTATTTGATGATGGTATTTGAGAACTATGTTTTGGTAAATGTTTTGGGTATTTAAAATATTACCGTCATCGGCCTTTTGGTGTTTTTAAACGTTTTTGAAATGGTTTTTAGCCTGGTGGGTTTCGGCGCGGGACCCACAGCGCTGTAATATCCCGGATGGTTTTGGGGGTGTTATACACCGCTCATGCAAACTGGTTCGACAATATCCGAAACCCTAAGAATCAAGCAACAAAACTGGCGTACTCATATACTACTCGCACGAAAAAATGATGCATGCAGCAGTAACAAATAACTCAGCTCCAAAGCATCTTAATACAGTAAAAGGTAATCCCAGCCAACACAAAATCTACAATACATGTTTTATATTGCGGCTCCCGATCCTAAAGTATCACATTACCATTCATTTATAATCACATTCCAAAACCACGTCTCCACACTACAAGTCTGACTACAACTCCTACAAACCTGGGATCTCAATGCGATATGATGCTCTTATAAACCATAATAGATAAATACATTGACCAAATCTCAAAATGACATTCTTGATAATTCTACAAATCCCCTGTTTTAAATGGCCATGTTCTTGACAATAGATGGATACTACGATCCGAAAAATCATTTATTTCTAAATATGCCTACACGACTTTATTGATTGTGTTCTAAAGATACTACTACCCAGATGATTTAAAATGCATTTGAAATGAGTTTAAAATTCAAAATCTGAGGTCAAATTCCCTTTATTATAAATATAATATTTTTTAAATATAGTGGTTAAATTTGTTTATCTCAAAAGATATATGTTCAACATCAAGACACATTTTCATAAATTAATATTAGAGAAATCAATTTTCTTTTCTTTTTTTTTACCAAAACCTCATGCAAATAATATTTAAAGACTCGGGGTACGATGTATGAAGTTCGAAATCACTTTCATGCACATGCTCATCCTATTGCCCACTTCAGTGTTGCGACAACTGTTCATCAATCTCACCTAATCAGCAGGCAGATCAATTCATAATACTTACTTCTCAACATACCAAACAATACTCAAAATAGATTATCTCATCCGTGATAACCATCGGGCCGACTTGACGCTAATCATAGAACCAAAAATAATTGTCTGTCTTGTACAACACTACTGCATCACGCATCTTCGTTTGGGGTAACTATCCCACTTAAAATACTCGTACACGCCAAGTATAAAGTCGAAATGGTTTTCCACTATACCGAAATTGCTAAAAAGAATTTATCAATACCTCCCTCTTGTATTTAAAAATCTCAATATTCAACTTGTTTGATAAAATTTATAGGACCTTCGCCCTTTGTAAACAACAAAATATTTTATCTTTCTAAAATTTGAAAATGTCACTTTATAACATATATATATATATAAGTATCATGGACCTTTTGACTTTTTCAAAATATCAAAATTCTTTTTCTTAAAGTTGCCAAAATTCTCCTTTTATCAAAATATAAAATTTTTATTCTTCCCCATTTTAAATACTCACAAGAGACTCTGTTCAAAATTACAAAATATCGACGCATCAACTTGTCTTTCTAGACATAAACAATTATTTTTTAATTCTGAAAAGAATTTATCAATTTACAAAAATCAATTCATTTGTTCAAAATAACAAAATAATTTACTGTTTCGAAATATCCAATATTTATTATTTTAAAATACAACTCACGCACTTTATAAAAAAACTCATCTATGCCTTTGAATTTTTTTTTTTGTATTAAGACCAAACAATTATATGCGTTAAAACACCATACTCTCACTAGTGTTGTAATATCCGGATTTAATATTGTGTATTTCATCTGTTGTTGAACCCTGTATTATTCGAAATTGTAATCTCGATAATTGGAGTATGATATTTCCTATATTTGTATCATTGTACATGAGTATATCAACATGTAAATTTTCTCATGCGAACATGTGATAACGTATGCTAAGAATGTAGCTTAACGTACGTTATCGGCTAAAACTAGCGTACGCTATGAATGAGGAATTGCGTGCGTTAGGCAGTCAATTATTGAGCTAGGCGGCTAGCACATGTGCCGGCCAGACATGGGTCCGGATAAGATTCCCTCGGATGAACTTGGACAGTTTTGGAGTCAATGCTAATTAGCGTGCGCTAAGGACAGTATGATAGCGTGCGCTAAACACCTATTGTACAGAAACTTTATATAAGGGACAACACCCCAATTCATTTGGTTTATGATTCTATCACCCGTTCTTCATATCTTGGAAACTCCAGAAAGCCTTCCCTACTTCTTAAACACATATAAACCCTCCTTACATGATCATTGAAGATTGGAGAGTACTTACACTTGATCATTGAAGAAGAAACTCACTTTGGAGTGACATACAAGCAACCGGGGTTGAAGTCTACCTATTGTTTCAGTGTTTTCTTCATCTTAAGGTATGTTAATACTATCTCCTACCTTAGATTCGTGTTAATAAGGATATGAGGATTATGCTATCAAGATATTGAGTTCCATTGATGAATTATCCAAACAACATCATGTTTATAAGTTGGAATGTTTATACTTAAGATATCATCATTGGAAACTTCATGATTAGCATCTTACCACGTCGAATGATGACAGAAATATTCTGAGATTGATTATCCGTATTGATGACGTTACCATATTGGTCGTAGACGTAAAGTTGTTATCACTTTTGTTAAATGGACTTAGGAAAGAATCATAGAAGATTTGCATCCTTTCTTATAAGTTGGAATTGTTAGTTCATCTTCATGGTTAAATCGGGATGTAATGATGATATTGGAATCTAGTGCATCGACCTTAAGAACACCAAACTTCACATGAGAATTGTAATCAAGATGGAATATGGTTTTGTGATGATTATACGTATCCTTGTATCTCGAATATGTTTGAATCCGTGAGATCATTTGTAATAAGATGAACGTAATATGCATGGAGATAACGTATATTAAACATTGAGGATTTCGTAAGTTTCATCACAGTTAGAACAGTCGACTGCCCAGGGAAGAACTGTCATACATGTTTAGCGTCGCTAAGCTTTATAGTTAACGTGCGCTGTCGGGCATAAGTTAACGTACGCTATGCTTGGAACGTAACGTGCATTATATCATCAGATGAGTCAATCGACTGACCAGTGAGGGATTGACAGTGCATGGTTAGCGTACGCTAGACTTCATATTATTGCTTGCACTAACAAGTAGCCTTAACGTACGCTACATAGGATACGTAGCGTGTGTTAAGCAAGCCAGGCAGATTACGATTTATGAACTTCCGATTATAAATTAGATTGTTAACATTCGTGCGACGGGAGATGAATTCTATATTATTTCTTTTGTTTAAGGCAAGCTTGTTACGTGATTGATCTAAGGGGTGACCTTTGAGTGTTCTGTTTTTCGTGGAAGTATCATTCTTGTCATCGAATCAAGGCAAGTACCTTAATTAGAATTGTCTGAATTATGTCGGTTATATTATGATTGTACTGTGTACATGTGTTGTGATTAATTGTCCACCATGTGTTGATCTAACGAGAATCATCATGGGAAATCTATAGCTGTGTGTGCTGGATCGTTGGACAGGTAGTTCCACCATGTTTTGGTCCGACGGGATCATCATGGGAATCTATAGTTGTGTGCGCTGGATCGTTAGAATATCATGAGTATATTGAGACTGTTATAATGTGATATGTGTTGTTATTATTTTCTGGTTGGATAAATTTGTCATGATTATTGTTGATTAAATCATTGTTATATGATTATCGTACTTGTACTAGCATCGTTGTGCTAACCCCTTCGGGGGTGAACATTTGTGTATGTTCAGGATCCAGGAGAGCAGGAAAACAACCATTAGAGCTGCATGACGACGAGGGTGCAGAGTGATGTTCCGGCGTGTTTCATTGTGTGTTGTTGTGTTATTTTTAATAAGTACTCGAGTACGACGCCGTTTCTGATGATTGGATTTTGGTGATGTATTAATATTCTTCCTTTGGATAATTGTGTTTTCGGTATTTTTGTCCAGAACTGTTGTATTTATTCCAGTTACTTTCATATGTTGGTCCTTGTTGTTGTCTTCTCATTTCTTCAGCCTTGTAAATTCTTATGCAAAGGATTTACGGCGCTGTAATATTCCTGAATATATCGGGGCTAAGATTTTGGATATCTTGGCCATTGGGTTAAAATAGGGGTCATATATGTCTTTTGAGGTAACCGGCCGCGAATAACATCACTGTACTGCCTACATCTTCATGCGAGCGGAGGTTGTAAGTTCCTAAACTCTATCTCGTCCTTTACATGTTGTATCTTTTTATACTTGAACATTAGAACGATATTGTTTCTTGTATATTGAGTATTTATGCTTACAGTATGTTGAGAGGTGGACGTTGATGTGGTCTCGGTCGCAGACGCGGATGAAGGAATGCCGAAAGAGAAGCTTCACCTTCTAATCAGGACAGCCACAGCCCAGGCGAACCACAGAGATCTATTAATAATGAACCGGAACCTGCTGTGCCCGAAATCCTTTGTCAGGTGGTGAACCAGATGACTCAGTTCGCCCAGGCCGTGGACCTAATGCAGGTGGCAGTAGGGTTACAACAGGGAGATCGACATCAAGGTATGCCAGACATAGGAAATCGAGGCGACCGATGGTTGCAAGAGGTGGCGAAGATGCAACCACCTAAATTCGACGGTATTTATGAGACTCCCACCTGGGATTATTGGTTAAAGAAATTGGAGAAAATTTTTGCTGGGATTAATTGCCTAGACGACCAGAGAGCCTCTATTGCTCAGTACTTTCTGATATGGGAAGCATCCGAGTGGTGGGAAGCCATCCGCCCTACAGATCATGATGCGGACTTGACAGAATTTAAATTGAGGATGGAAGCTCAGTACTGCCCTCGTCCTGTGAGGGAAGCCAAAGTTCGGGAGTTTTTCTCCACTCAGCCTTCAGATGTACCAATATCTCAGGCGATTAATACATTTAACCAGCAGCTGGTATTTGTTCGACATCTGGTCAGAACAGATGTAGAAATGATGATCCATTTTGATATGAGAATGAAACCAGAAATCCAGAGCTACATGTCCGGTTTTGAATGTACCACTCTCCATCAATACCAGGATAAGGCGTTGGCGTATGAAATCAAGGAAGCAGCAATGGAGAAGTTGGCAGAGTCCAAGAAGCAGAAAGTCTCCGGTAGTTTCACAGAGCACAAGAGTAGTGGCCCCCGCAAGGCCCAGTCATCCTTTCATTCTTTCAAGAAACCTCCGCACCCATCCAAAAGCAGAAGGAACTCCGGAGCAGTATCAGTCACGATGGATACAGCTAGGAAGTGCTTTAACTGTGGTCGCCCAGGCCACATTTGGCGTGATTGTTTTCGTACTCCAGTTACATGTTTTGATTGCGGACAGGAAGGGCACCGTGTGATGTTTTGCAAGGATGCCACAAAGCTTAACGGAACCCGTACATCACAGCCAGCTCATAGAGAAGCAAGTAATCAGCAGACGCAACAGAGTGTTCAACTGCCCCAAAATTTCGGTCGAGGCCGAGGCAGAGGACAATTCGACCGTAAGGGAGCCTCGATTATCGGATACACCCCCCCACATCTGTACGAGATGAGGAGGACAGATGATCAGGATGTTTCTATCGCATCAGGTACTGTTCAGATCCTTTCCCAGCCAGTTAGCGTTTTATTCGATACAGGAGCTACGCATTCATTTATATCTTTGTCTTGTGTAAATCGTTTGAATATTTCTGGTTTTCATAATTGTGAACCTTATGTTGTGGGTTTACTGAGTGGAGAGAGGATTGTTGGAAACTTAGAAACTAGAGATTTCCCTGTATCATTTGGAGGCAGAGAGTGGCTTTCAAATCTGATTATGATTGAAATGCAAGGAGACGACCACATACTCGGAGATGATCGGCTTAATCGATATGAGGCTATTGTAAACTACCGAAAGAGGAATATCTCGCTAATCGCTGACAATGGTTCCGAAATACTGTTTGAAGGATGGAAACCAGTAAGCTCAGAAAAGATGATCAAGGCGATGAAAGCTGTCAAATTATTGAAACAGGGCTGTACCGGATACTGGTGCTATGCAATGAAGAAAGAAGACGAAATTGTGGAACTTTCATCCATTCCTGTTGTGAACGAATTTCCGGATGTATTTCCTGACGAGTTACCTAGACTACCTCCACGACGGGATGTAGAATTCACCATTGAGCTGGAACCCGGAGCTACACCAATTTCTAAGGCGCCGTATCGTATGGTGCCTACTGAGATGTGCGAACTGAAAAAGAAACTGGAGGAGTTATTGGGCAAAAACTATATCCAGCCAAGCGTTTCGCCCTGGGGAGCACCAGTTCTTTTTGTCCAGAAGAAGGATGGATCACTTTGACTGTGTATTGACTATCGAGAGCTGAACAAGATGACGATTAAGAACAAGTATCCGTTGCCACGGATTGATGATTTGTTTGACCAGTTACAAGGAGCAACAGTGTTTTCTAAAATCGATCTGAGATCAGGATATCATCAGCTGAGGATTAAGGAATCTGATGTTCCGAAATCAGCGTTCAGAACTCGCTACGGACACTATGAGTTTGTAGTGATGCCGTTTGGTCTCACTAATGCACCTGCTTTATTCGTGCAATTGATGAACCGAGTGTTCATAGAATATTTGGATAAATTTGTGGTTGTGTTCATTGATGACATTCTGGTGTATTCTAAGAGCCCGGAAGAGCATGCACAGCATTTACGGATTGTGTTAGACCTGTTCAGAAATGAACAATTGTATGCCAAACTTTCTAAGTGTGAATTCTGGCTAAAAGAAGTAATGTTCCTCGGCCATGTGGTATCAGCTGAAGGAGTCCGAGTAGATCATCAGAAGATCGAAGCAGTTATGGATTGGAAGCCTCCAAAGAACGTGAAAGAAGTCAGGAGTTTCTTAAGACTTGCTGGATATTATCGTCGGTTCGTGGAAGGGTTTTCCAAAATTACCTGCCCACTTACTCGACTACTGAAGAAAACTCAAAAGTTTGAGTGGAATGAGTTGTGCCAGAATAGCTTTGATGAATTGAAGAAGAGATTGACAACGGCACTGATTTTAGCACTCTCACGGGGAACTGGAGGATTTATAGTTTACAGTGATGCTTCGAACCAAGGACTCAGATGCGTATTGATGCAAAATGATAAGGTGATTGCTTATGCATCACGACAGCTGAAACCTTATGAAGTGAATTACCCAATGCATGATTTGGAGCTGGCAGCAGTAGTTTTTGCTTTGAAAATTTGGAGACATTACCTGTACGTGACTCACTGTCAGATCTTTACGGATCAAAAGAGTCTCAAATACATCTTCAGCCAGAAAGAGTTGAACATGCAGCAAAGGAGATGGCTGGAACTTATTAAGGACTATGACTTGGAGATTCTTTATCATCCAGGCAAAGCAAATGTAGTGGCCGATGCACTTAGCCGCAAGCCTATTTCTATTCAGATGCTGGAGGCTCTGACCTCCCAGCTCAGCATTCAACTAGAGATGATTCGAGAAGGAATTAAAGTATGGTTGCAAAGAGTCCAAAGACAACTGTGCGTGATGGAAATAACTTCATCGTTAACTGAAGAAATCAAATCTAAGCAAGTCGATGATCCTCTGATGATTACGTGATGAAGTAATCAAGGGAAAGGCCCTCGGATTCGTAATTCATGATGATGGAGTTTTGAGATTTCAGAACCGACTTGCGTTCCCGATGTCGATGTTCTGAAACAGACAATTATGAAGGAAGCTCACAGCATGCCCTATTGTATCCACTCGGGCACCAGTAAGATGTATAAGGACTTGAAGCAGAACTTTTGGTGGGGAAACATGAAGAAAGATGTAGCGGATTATGTTTCAAAATGTTTGACTTGTCAGCAGGTTAAGATCGAGCATCAACGACCTGTTGGAATGCTGAAGCCGCTCCCGATTCATGACTGGAAGTGGGAGGACATATCGATGGACTTTATCACTGCTATGCCGAGAACCAAGACAGGAATGAACATGATTTGGGTGATAGTTGATCGTTTAACCAAATCAGCTCATTTTCTAGGCATTAAAGACACGTGGGGACCAGAGAGATTGGCACGAGTATTTATTTTAGAGATAGTCCGATTGTATGGTACGCCGAAGACCATTATTTCTGACCGAGACGGTCATTTTGTGTCTGATTTTTGGAAAGCAGTTCGTAAAGCCTTGGGGACCGAATTGAAGTTCAGCACAGCTTATCACCCGTAGACAGATGGACAATCCGAGAGGACTATTCAAATAGTGGAAGATATGCTAAGGGCTTGTGCCTTAGATTGGTCAACTGACTGGGAAGTTCCTCTACCGTTGGTTGAATTTACCTACAAAAATAGTTGGCATGCTTCTATTAAGATGGCACCATTTGAGGCATTATACGGGAGAAGATGCAGATCGCTCCTATGTTGGGATGATTCATCAGATTTGATCGGAACGAAGCCAGAGTTGATTGTGCAAACTCGAGAGAAGATAGATTTGATTCGCGAAAGGTTGTTGACCACCCAGAGTAGACAGAAATATCATGCAGATGTACGCCGTCGTCCATTAGAGTTCAGTATTGGAGATCACATGCTTTTAAAAGTTTCTCCTACTCGGGGAATCTTTCGTTTTGGGAGAAAAGGAAAGCTGAGTCCGAGATATATCAGACCATTCGAGATCCTTGAAAGAGTTGGAGAGTTGGCATACCGTCATTAAGCCATGTTCATAACGTGTTCCACGTATCCCAGATACGGAGATATATACCGGATCCTAGTCATGTCATTGATTTCGGCGAGATCGAAATCGCTCAGGATGGAACGTTTGAAGAGAGACCGGTCAGGATACTCAAGAGTCGAGTTAAGCAGTTGAGGAACAAACCAATCGTTTTGGTCAAAGTTCAGTGGTCACGCCACGGAGTGAAAGAAGCCACTTGGGAAACGGAAGATAGCATGAAGTCCAGATATCCAGAGTTATTTTCGTCTTGAGTTTCAGGACGAAACTCCTTTTTAGTAGGAGAGTATGTAATATCCGGATTTATTATTATGTATTTCATCTGTTGTTGAACCCTGTATTATTCGAAAATGTGATCTCGATAATTGGAGTATGATATTTCCTATATTTGTATCCTTGTACATGAGTATATCAACATGTAAATTTTCTCATGCGAACACGTGATAACGTACGCTAAGAATGTAGCTTAACGTACGTTATCGGCTAAAACTAGCGTACGCTATGAATGAGGAATTGCGTGCGTTAGGCAGCCAATTATTGAGCTAGGCGGCTAGCACATGCGCCGACCAGACATAGGTCTGGATAAGATTCCCTCGGATAAACCGGGACAGTTTTGGAATCAATGTTAATTAGCATGCGCTAAGGACAGTACGATAGCGTGCGCTAAACAGCTATTGTACAGAAACTTTATATAAGGGACATCACCCCATTTCATTTGGTTTACGATTCTATCACTCGTTCTTCATATCTTGGAAAGTCCAGAGAGCCTTCCCTACTTCTTAAACACATATAAACCCTCCTTACATGATCATTGAAGATTGTAGAGTACTTACATTTGATCATTGAAGAAGAAACTCACTTTGGAGTGACACACAAGCAACCGGGGTTGAAGTCTACCTATTGTTTCAGTGTTTTCTCCATCTTAAGGTATGTTAATACTATCTCCTACCTTGGATTCGTGTTAATAAGGATATGAGGATTATGCTATCAAGATATTGAGTTCCATTGATGAATTATCCAAACAACATCATGTTTATAAGTTGGAATGTTTATACTTGAGATATCATCGTTGGAAACATCATGATAGCATCTTACCACGTCGAATGATGAGAGAAATATTCTGAGATTGATTATCCGTATTGATGATGTTACCATATTGGTCGTAGACGTAAAGTTGTTATCACTTTTGTTAAATGGACTTAGGAAAGAATCATAGAAGATTTGCATCCTTTCTTATAAGTTGGAATTGTTAGTTCATCTTCATGGTTAAATCGGGATGTAATGATGATATTGGAATCTAGTGGATCGACCATAAGAACACCAAACTTCACATGAGAATTCTAATCAAGATGGAATATGGTGTTGTGATGATTATACGTATCCTTGTATCTCGAAGATGTTCGAATCCGTGAGATCATTTGTAATATGATGAACGTAATATGCATGGAGATAACATATATTAAACACTGAGGATTTCGTAAGCTTCATCACAGTTAGAACAGTCGACTGCCCAGGGAAGAACTGTCATACATGTTTAGCGTGCGCTAAGCTTTATAGTTAATGTGCGCTATCGGGCATAAGTTAACGTATGCTACGCTTGGAACATAACGTGTGTTATATCATCAGACGAGTCAATCGATTGATCAGTGAGGTACTGACAGTGCATGGTTGGCGTATGCTAGACTTCGTATTATTGCGTGCACTAACTATTAGCCTTAATGTATGCTACATAGGATATGTAGCGTGCGTTAAGCAATCCTGGCAGATTACGATTTATGAACTTCCAATTATAAATTAGATTGTTAACATTCGTGCGATGGGAGCTGAATTCTATATTATTTCTTTTGTTTAAGGTTCGAGCTTGTTACGTGATTGATCGAAGGGGTGACCTTCGAGTGTTTCGTTTTTCGTGGAAGTATCATTCTTGTCATCGAATCGAGGCAAGTACCTTAATTAGAATTGTCCGAATTATGTCGGTTATATTATGATTGTACTGTGTACATGTGTTTTGATTAACTGACCACCATGTGTTGATCCGACAGGAATCATCATGGGAAATCTATAGCTGTGTGCGCTGGATCGTTGGACAGGTAGTTCCACCATGTTTTGGTCCGACGGGATCATCATGGGAATCTATAGCTGTGTGCGCTGGATCGTTGGAATACCATGAGTATGTTGAGACTGTTATAATGTGATATGTGTTGTTATTATTTTCTGGTTGGAGAAATTTGTCATGATTATTGTTGATTAAATCATTGTTATATGATTATAGTACTTGTACTAGCATCGTTGTGCTAACCCCTTCGGGGGTGAACATTTGTGTATGTTCAGGATCCAGGAGAGCAGGAAAATAACCACTAGAGCTGCATGACGACGAGGGTGCAGAGTGATGTTTCGGCCGTGTTTCATTGTGTGTTGTTGTGTTATTTTTAATAAGTACTCGAGTACGACGTCATTTCTGATGATTGGATTTTGGTGATGTATTAATATTCTTCCTTTGGATAATTGTGTTTTAGGTATTTTTGTCCAGAACTGTTGTATTTATTCCAGTTACTTTCATATGTTGGTCCTTGTTGTCTTTTCATATTTTCTGCCTTGTAAATTATTATAAAAAGGATTTACGGCGCTGTAATATTCCTGAATATATCGGGGGTGATACAAGTGTCACGCATGCTACTGTTCGCCACCATGTCTAAAATTAAACCGTAGCCGTCAGAATAAAAATCGAATCATACTCGGACCAAATCAAATACAATGGATTGTAGCACTTAACCTTCGATCGAGACGAGTTCCCTTACAATTATCATTTCCACCAACAATATCGAAATACCATTACTCACGACCTTCAAAAATATAGGCAACTACCAGTTATCTCACTTATATCACATTATACAACGATATAAATTCTCGAGTACTCTACATAGTCAATTTATATCCGTTATCGCGACTATCCTAGAAGGCCACATTTATTCCAAAATGAATCATTCACAAAATATCACAAGCATTCACATTGTACAATTTAACATCGTACAAGGATGTAATCGAACATCACACACAAACATAAACACACATGCACACGTGTATAGAGAGTTCATAGAAATAGAGACTTACGTCCAAAGATCGCACGAAGATGATGGCCGCACCACGATAGAAATCACAACCAACAACTAAAACGACACTACATGACGACACATAACTCAACTCGAAAAACAAAAACTAGGAGGACACGACAAGACACGACACGACAATACATGAACCGACTCGACCCAACAGCCTAGGTTTCATCAACCTAAAGTGTGATACCATATTCTCTAACACCCCAGAAATATCTGAGAATATTACAGCACCGTAGACCCTGCTCACAAGGATCTACAAGGATAAATACAGTACAACACAACACATAAGTGACCAGAAAGGTAAAACCATACATAAAACCATGACCAGAAACAATGAATAAATGACAACACGTGTGTACCCAATACACAATGGTTAAAATACAACAACATACCCCTGCAGTGGTAAATACACGACAACAAGAGGAAAATACATCTCAAATTACACAGACAACTTGTAACACCCCCAAACCTCGGGAATATTACAGCGCCGCAGACCCTCTCCATGAGGATCTACCAGGCTAAATACAAAAACAATACATCATATTACATGCCGACACGGCTAAATAACGAACCATTTAGACCGATTTGGTCTTTCATCACAATATACAAATCTAACACACATAACTCTGATACCACTTAAACCCAAACCAAATTTAATTACATGAACCGTACTCTTAAAATCAGAAAATACAACAGTGGAAAAGACATCACAACATGCCTTGACCAAAGTGCTCAGCATTGGTCTTCATGTGATTTGTATCATCGTCTTACATCATCCTTCATATCGATCCTGTGATTTGCTCCCCTAGAACCCACATGTACCTGGATGCAATACTGACATCCACCCCCCGATTACTCGGGCGTTAGAAAAACTCCACTATTTTGCTAGTGCAAGTATAAAATGCAAATACGAGCCATACATAACATAATTTGGGAATACAATAACTTGCTTAATTTAGAAAGAGTCCCCAAGATGTTTCATTTAGTTAAAATAGTTCAAGTCTTGAAAGTAGAAACGAACAAGTAAGCACTTTAAAAACAGTTCCGAATCCCGGGAGTTTTGTTTGGAAAATATTTACGAAAACTGTAGTCAGACATCAACTCACGACTGAGGAAAAATTTCACACAACACTTCACACACCTCCGATAAATATGTATTACATCCCAAGTATTATGGAAAGTCAAAACATTGTGATACTCCAGACGTATCACAAAAAAAACATCAAGCCACAAGGCTAAAAATACTCCCTGATTAATCGTGGACTCGACAATGCGCGAATCCCCGCGGAGCCTTTTCAGACCCGATCGGAGTGGCTAACCCAAATGTTCGCAGACCAGACAATACGCGGATCCCCTTGGAATCTCGTCAGACCCGCTCGGAGTGAACGAATATAACTCTCACACTCAGTAGGAATATCCGACTTCCAATGGAAAGGACTATAAACAATATACTCAGAGTACTTGCAAGACTAACAATATAATCTACAAAGCATTAAAGGTAGGAATGAAACGAGGTAATCGACCAGTAAAATGTTTTAAAGAATTCTCAACCTTCCGAAAATCATTTTGGGACATAGCCCAAAGATTATTTCCAAAATATAAATCCGATCAAAACTCACGGGGTCCAAGACCCAATATCCACATCAACATCCTCCTAAGGATTATACGCGTCCCGTACTAGGAAGCCACGAACCTCGGAGTCTCCTTGAGACATACCCGAGTGAACCACCCAGTGGGAAACCACACAATATCACACATCACCGTGACAAAAGTCACCTAACGATACCACAAGAAAACAAGGCACAATATACAACACTAATACACATTCTTAGAACGACACATTCGTTCTCAAACACTCAAGTTGATTTTGAAGGAAACCTTTATTGAGAATATATATCGATTCTTTTTAAAGTTCAATAAAACATTCAATTTTCACACATAGACAATCGCCAATTATTGTATCTACGAAACACGAAGTGTATGGCCAAGATACTTGCCTCGACAATCATCTGCGGATATTCTGAAGAACACGATCGATCGGAAAGCTTCGAAACCCTTGATGAAGACGACGACGAACGGAAGGGTTCAATACGAGCTTTTCGCAAGGAACTCGTGTTAGGAGTATGCCCTCGAATGCCACTCAGAGGATGTTGAGTGAGTGCATTGTACTTGTTATTATGTAAATCATCAATCTAAGGCAATGGATGTTTCTTTATTTACTGGTAGTTACTGGCATTCCTAACTCGTAAATATACATGTAGAAACTAGTCCGTGTATTTGAGAGCAAAACGTTCCACTCCTTATTGGATAAGGGGGTCGGCACTGAAAGGTTTATAGCTCAAATACTTAATCGTTCGCAAGTCGATGAAACTTGACTGGGCGTTAAGTTTATGTGAAGACTTGTATGACGTGTTCTTTGACAAGGAGAGTGCCTGTCGAACACTAATGGTTAGTGGGAGCACACGTTATAGGTATGCTAATTAGATTAGTATACTCGAACCGACTCACCCTCGATTCATCACACGGATTTCACTCCGGGACAGTCAATGATGGAATCGAAAGGTTGTGATAGATATGCGTGAACCTTCGACTTGAGGATTTAGTAGGGATGTGCTTGTGACGTCAAGATTTTCATTACAGTAGTTCGACCCTATAAACCGGAAGGCGGGGGTCAACCTCGACGTGCATCTTGATGGGCAAGTAGCAGGTCCTACTGAATACCAAGATAGAATTCTTTCTCCTGTTAGTGAACGGTTTATATGTCCTATGCGGTTATTGGTAGATGAGATCATAAGTCTTTGGCCAAAGTATTGGAGCTAGGTGTATTAGATACACGAGAGCTCGATGATCTTGATTTGCATTAACGCATGCATAGCGTCAAGTACATATGGGGTTTGACTGACCGTGACCCCATAACTTGATTGGGACATTTGAAAGAAGGGTTTATACGTTTACTGGTATTCACGACAGAATGGTTCTTGAATGATCCCAATCATTCGTTCTCAGTCGGGGTACAGTGTAGGCCACCAGGCTGGCTAGGTGGTGCTACTACTCTTTGGTTCCTCCCATTGCTGACTGAGACGGACCTACCGAGTCGCGCATTATGATTGACGACGGAATGAATCGAGCTTGTTCTCTCATTATGAATATTAGATATTGGATATCTAATTTATTGGACATTGGATGTCTAATTGATTTTGGGACATTAGATGTCTAAATTGATTTATTGGATAAATTAATTTACGGCCTAATGAATTAAATATATTACTGGGTGATTAATTTAATTCATGAATATAATTATTTCTTAGAGAAATTAATTATGTTATAATGTATTTGATATGATTAATTAATTGGATTAATTAATTGATATAAATACATTAGAACGGAATCGGAGTTTATCTGTTTGGACTCACGTGAGTCCGAAACGGACCGAACTCATCCCGGTTCTTCTAGATGGCTACCTCATCTCACCAACCTCATCCTTGGTCTTTATCTCCAATTTTATAATTGGAAGACCAAAGACTTTGGAGGGAACACATATCTCATGTGATCTTAAAGGTGATGATTTTGTCTTGTGGAAGATAAATAAAAGGAGTAGAAAATCTCAACTCTCATATACACTTACTTTCACCAACCGTGAGTATTGATTGAGAGTGAGAAGGAAAATTAGTTTTTCCAAGTGTTTACTTCTTCTTCATTTATCTTGAATTCTCTTGGAGAAATATCAAGACATTAATTGAGAGATATATATTATACACTTAGAGTGTAATAATAAAAAGCTTCATCACTTGATTCTAGCCGTAACCTTAGAGGTTAATCGAGTGTTGTTGTTCCGATCGTTTTTCCGGCGCGTGGCAAGTAGAGATGCGGTGCTTTTGGCGTTGGATTGTTCAAGAGCTTGGAGCGGATTGGATTCGTAGAGATCAATCAAAGCTTGGGGAATAGCTCAAGAGAAGGTTATCCATCTAATCAACGGACTACAAGGGTGAGTTTCTATATCTCTTGTGAATTTGTTTTTGATATTCGTATGTACGTAGCTCGATCGATCCTCGTAGGGATTCGGATCGAATTAATTTTCATTTTACCGCTTCCGCTGAGCCTTAGTTTTAGGCACCGAATCCCAACAGTGGTATCGGAGCCAGGTTTTGTGATCGTATATATGATATTGGCATTTGGAATGCTCGATTAGATGGTGAATGATTTGGAATCATTTTAGTCATAATCGTGGTATATATTTTTCGTTCATTATAGTTGTATTTTTCGTAAGTTTATGTCTAAATATAAATCTTCTATTTCTTGGAAATATGATTTAAGATATGAATGTTGGAGAATATAGATATTCAATATCCGGTCGAAAAACTAGCCCCGAATTGCCGTTGGACAGTCCGGGGGTGGTCCGGAAGCAGGGGGGCGCGGCCCAGGGCTCGGGGGCCGCGGCCCAGGGCTGTTGCAGCCGGCCCGGCAGGCATCATCTTGGGGCGCGGCCGAGCTCGGGCCGCGGCCCAGGGCCGCTGGGCAGCCCTGCATGCTGCCTGGTGGCATTTTCGGGCGCGATTCGGCCCATTTCGGACCCGTTTCGGGCTTGTTTGCTTCGTTTATTCCTAAAAATGATTTCCCTCATTTTAAATTGGATTTAATATGATTAAAATGATTTATGGTATTTCATTTTATAAGGGAAAATTGATTTATTGGAATACTTGTGATCGATCGAATTATTTTGAACGTTTTCATATTACCGATTGTGTGAATCGATTTGATCGGTTCGTATTGTTGATTGGATCAATGTATCTCTACGCTTTCCATTTATTTAGTATTTATTGGATGAATGCTTTTGAATGGGGATGTGGTTCGTGGACTTAGTTTCTGAATCGTTCGTTTTATTCGATTGGGTTGTAAAGGCCGTTTTGAGCCTATTTATTTTACTAGAAAAAATTTGTATCTAGGATGCAATTTTCAATGTAAAATTTATATGTAATGACGAAGACCGGAGAAAGATCCATTTCGAGAAGATGAAGATTCAAAACGAAGACTTGTAATTAGATTACGGAGTTTATGTTTTCTAGGAACGGTCCATGAACCACATGTTGGTAGCAACTAGGTTGTGAATGGTTGTTTCATATTGTATGAATGCCACAAACGCGCTTAAACGATTAATGTGCAAAGTGTAACGTTAATCGCGAAATATTCTCCCACGATAAATTATTAAGTTTATAAGGTTTCAAGGTTTTCCTTCCCTCCATCGAGTTTTCGGGAAATTGAAATCCAAACCGGATGTGCTATGCTTCCGAGTTATCGGGGTAGTCGTTCGGGGAGAACGGATAAATTACCGGGAGCGCATTGGATGCCTTTGGTTGGAGCAAATTTTATCCCTAGAAACCTGATAGGTTGCCGGATAAGATTCAATTGTGAAAGTGATTTGCGTCGATGGTATAAACTTAACTTGTTCACGAACCATACAAACCGTATAGGTTGAGGGGAGTGAACAAGGGGAAAAACATGATCGAATCATCCATTAGATGGGTTGGTGTTGGACACCACTTTATGAAAATTAATAGACTAGAAACCTGTTCGGTTGCCCTCTATTAAGATTTATAAAGAACTCGATCACCACTATGAAGTAGAGCGACGATACTTCCGGATTTCACATGGGAGTGTGTTATTCCGATAAAAATAGTGGGAGCTAGGTAACAAGAATAGAAAAGACCTTAATTCTATACTTAGAACATAATTGAATGAGTCACTAATTAATCTATCGTACTTAATGCAGACTCAAATATCAATATGACAATGAATCCACTCGCATTCCGGCGCCTCCTGTACGGACCCGAGCCAATCAGGAAGAGATTGAAAACCACGAAAAGTGGGTTAAAGATGATGTGAAAGTCCGTGCTTACATGATGGCTTCCATGTCTAATGAGCTTCAGAGAGCTCATGAGAAAATGACTTCTGCTAGGCAGATTCTATCTCACTTAACCGAGCTTTATGGTGAGCATAGCAGAACTGCTAGATATGAGATATCCAAGCAACTGTTCGGTGCAAGGATGAAGGAAGGTGAGAAGGTTGGGGAACACGTCCTCAAAATGATATCCATGATCGAGAGATTGGAGGCTCTTGATTTTAAAATGGATACTTCTCTCCAAACCAACCTTATCCTACAGTCTCTCCCTGATTCCTTCTCACAATTTGTTATGAACTTCAACTACAATGAGATTGCATGTAATTTAGCTGGGCTAATGAACAAACTTGTGACGCTCAGTCTCAGATGAAGACTCCGCGGATGAAGGAGTCTGCTCTTGTGATTTCTTCTGGACCTCAGAGGTCTAAGAACAAGAAGAATAAGACCAAGAAGCAAACTGGACCACAAGTTAAGGACCTTAAGGGTAAGGGCAAGGCCCCGATGGTTTCGAAGAACAAGAAGAAGAAGGATGCTTGTCTCAAGTGCGGTGAGCTGGGTCACTGGGCTAGAGACTGTCCGATTCTTCATGGCACTTCAGGTACAGAACTTTTAGTTTTGGAAACAAATTGTTCTGCTACTGTATTTTCTACTTCCTGGATACTGGATTCTGGTGCTAGTTCTCATATTTATACCGTGAATCAGGATCTGGAACAAAGTAGGAAGCTTGGAGCTGGAGAAGTTATAATCACAGTCGGAAGCGGGCATAGTGTCGAGGCGACCGACATAGGATCACTTCTTTTGGGTTTAGAATCCGGCTTTGTTTTGACTTTAGAAGATGTACTTGTTTTGCCTAAGGGGCACAAAAACATTGTATCCATTCCGGTCATGGACCGAAAAGGCTTTTCATTTTTCATTGGTGATGGTTTCTGCAAAATTTATTTTAGAAATAAACTAGTGGGTACTGTTACATTGTTGAATGGACTGTATCATCTAAATCTTAGCAACAAAGTAGTTGCGAATACTATGACTAGAAAACGTGGTAGGGATGAAACCAATCAAGTTTTGAAATGGCATCTTAGACTTGGTCATGTTGGTCAGACCAAGGTTTACAAGATGGAAAAAGATGGACTTATGGGTTCATTGGGATCAGATCCCTTTCCTACTTGTGAATCTTGCCTTAAAGGCAAAATGACTAAGTCCCCCTTCACAGGGACATTTTAAAGAGCCGCTGATAAACTAGGATTAATCCATACTGACGTATGTGGTGCTTTGGAAGCAGCACGTGACGGATATCAATATTTCATTACGTTTACAGATGACCATACTAGGTATGATTATGTATACTTAATGAAACATAAATCCGAGGCCTTTGAGAAATTCCAGGAATTCAAGGCCCTAGTCGAGAAACAAACTGGTAATCATATCAAAGCACTTCGGTCGGACCAAGGTGGCGAGTAGATGAGTACGGAGTTTGACGAGTTCCTTAAGGAACATAGAATAGTTTCACAACTAACACCTCCAGGTACTCCTCAGTTAAATGGTGTGTCAGAAAGAAGGAACCGGACCTTGTTAAACATGGTCCGTTCCATGCTGGGCTATACTGACTTACCAATTTACCTGTGGGGGTATGCACTCCTGACTGCTGCTTATATCTTAAACAGATGTCCTTCCAAATCTATTCCTAAAACTCCACATGAGATGTGGGAGGGAAGGAAACCAAGTCTTAATCATATTAGGATTTGGGGATGTCCCGCCTATGTCAAGAAGACTAAGGTGGAAAAGTTGGAAGCTAGGTCTGCAAAGAGACGTTTCATTGGATTCCCGTCTGGGACGATGGGATATCTATTCTACATGCCCGAAGATCGAAAGATCGTTGTTGCTTTACAAGCACACTTCCTGGAAGATGAGTTCATTCAGGAAGGCGGAGCAGGTAGAAGTATTTCTTTAGAAGAATACAATGAAACTCCTCGGGAGACACCTGTGCAAGAAACTGGAACCGAATTTTCTGAAACACAAGTACAACCACCTCATAGGTCTAGTAGGGTGTCTCATTTACCTTAGAGGTATGGGCTTGTGCACTTGGAGGAGCTGGGTCTCCAAGAGGTTCCAAGTGATAGCCAAGAGACCGACCCGACGACCTATGACCAAGCGATGGTGGATGTAGACTCCGTGAAATGGCGTGAAGCTATGGAAGATGAGATAGACTCGATGCATGTCAATCAGGTCTGGACTCTAGTAGACCGCCCCAAGGGCATAGTGCCCATTGGGAACAAGTGGATCTACAAGAGAAATACTGATGGTGATGGCAAGGTTGACGCCTATAAGGCCAGGCTTGTGGCAAAGGGTTATACCCAGAAGGAAGGGATCGATTACCACGATACCTTCTCGCCCGTAGCCATGATCAAGTCTATTCACATGATGCTTGCTATAGCTACCTACCACGATTATGAGATATGGCAAATGGACGTAAAGACGCCTTTCCTTAATGGATTCCTCGAGGAGGAAATCTATATGGAGCAGCCTAAAGGATTTGTGTCCGAAGTCGATATTCAGAAAGTATGCAAGCTTCAGCGTTCCATTTATGGACTGAAGCAAGCGTCGCGAAGTTGGAACCTTCGTTTTGACGAGGTGGTCAAAGAGTTTGACTTCGTGCAAAATGAAGAGGAACCTTGTGTATACAAGAGGGTTAGTGGGAGCAAGATTGCATTCTTAGTACTATATGTGGATGATATTCTACTAATAGGAAATGATGTGGGAATGCTCAGTTCTGTAAAAGCTTGGCTTTCGAGTAATTTCTCCATGAAAGACTTGGGAGAAGCAACCTATATTCTTGGAATTCGACTCTACCGGGATAGAGCGAAGAGAAAAATAGGCCTTTCCCAAGCCCTCTATATAGATAAGATCTTAAAGCGATTTAAGATGGATGATTCTAAAAGAGGGTTCCTACCGATGCAACATGGAATAAAACTCTCCTTGAAGATGTGTCCTCAAAGTGAGGAACAATGAAAGGAAATGAGTAATATACCATATGCTTCGGCCATGGGAAGCCTTATGTATGCTATGTTGTGTACAAGACCTGACATAGCGCATGCTATAAGCGTGGTGAGTAGGTTTTAGGCAAACCCAGGTAGGGAACATTGGACTACCGTAAAGAACGTTCTCAAGTACTTGAGAAGGACTAGAGATATGGTTCTGATGTATGGCGGTGGAGAATTGGATGTGGTGGGATTCACTGATTCGGACTTCCAAGGACTGAAGGACGACTCGATGTCTACTTCTGGCTACATATTTACTCTTAATGTAGGAGTAGTATCTTGGTGTAGCGCCAAGCAAAGCGCGACTGATGATTCCACCTGTCAGGCCGAGTATCAAGCAGCCTCGGAGGCTTCCAAGGAAGGGTTCTGGATTAAGAAGTTTCTGGGAGAACTTCAAGTGATACCATGTCTTGAAATTTGCTGTTCATTGTCTTTGTGACAACGACGGAGCTGTAGCGCAGGCCAAGGAGCCGAGGTTTCACAACAGCACCAAACATATTGCGAGGAAGTATCATCTCGTAAGAGAATTTGTTCGCAAGGGATACATTGTGCTGCACAGAGTAGACTCGACCGACAACGTCGCCGATCCACTCACCAAGCCACTTTCTCAGACTAGCTTGGAGCGTCATCTGGAGAACATGGGTATTAGATACCATAGTGTGTGGCATTGAGTGCAAGTGGGAGATTGTTAGGAGTATGCCCTCGAATGCCACTCAGAGGATGTTGAGTGAGGGCATTGTACTTGTTATTATGTAAATCATCAATATAAGGCAATGGATGTTTCTTTATTTACTGTAGTTACTGGCATTCCTAACTCATAAATATACATGTAGAAACTAGTCCGTGTATTTGAGAGCAAAACGTTCCACTCCTTATTAGATAAGGGGGTCGGCACTGAAAGGTTTATAGCTCAAATACTTAATCGTTCGCAAGTCGATGAAACTTGACTGGGCGTTAAGTTTATGTGAAGACTTGTATGACGTGTTATTTGACAAGGAGAGTGCCTGTCGAACACTAATGGTTAGTGGGAGCACACGTTATAGGTATGATAATTAGATTAGTATACTCGAACCGATTCACCCTCGATTCGTCACACGGATTTCACTCCGGGACAGTCAATGATGGAATCGAAAGGTTGTGATCGGTATTCGTGAACCTTCGACTTGAGAATTTAGTAGGGATGTGCTTGTGACGTCAAGATTTTCATTAGAGTAGTTCGACCCTATAAACAGGAAGGCGGGGGTCAACCTCGACGTGCATCTCGATTAGCAAGTAGTAGGTCCTACTGAATACCAAGATAGAATTCTTTCTCCTGTTAGTGAACGGGTTATATGTCCTATGCGGTTATTGGCAGATGAGATCATAAGTCTTTGGCCAAAGCATTGGAGCTAGCTGTATTAGATACACGAAAGCTCGATGATCTCGATTTGCATTAACGCATGCATAGCTTCAAGTACAGATGGGGTTTGACTGACCGTGACCCCATAACTTGATCGGGACATTTGAAAGAAGGGTTTATACGTTTACTGGTATTCACGACAGAATGGTTCTTGAATGATCCCAATCATTCGTTCTCAGTCGGGGTACAGTGTAGGCCACCAGGCTGGCTAGGTGGTGCTACTACTCTTTGGTTCCTCCCATTGCTGACTGAGATGGACCTACCGAGTCGCGCATTATGATTGACGACGGAATAAATCGAGCTTGTTCTCTCATTATAAATATTAGATATTGGATATCTAATTTATTGGACATTGGATGTATAATTGATTTTGGGACATTGGATGTCTAAATTGATTTATTGGATAAATTAATTTACGGTCTAATGAATTAAATATATTACTGGGTGATTAATTTAATTCATGAATATAATTATTTCTTGGAGAAATTAATTATGTTATAATGTATTTGATATGATTAATTAATTGGATTAATTAATTGATATAAATGCATCGGAACGGAATCTGAGTTTATCTGTTTGGACTCACGTGAGTCCGAAACAGACCGAACTCATCCCGGTTCTTCTAGATGGCTACCTCATCTCACCAACCTCATCCTTGGTCTTTATCTCCAATTTTATAATTGGAAGACCAAAGACTTTGGAGGGAACACGTATCTCATGTGATGTTAAAGGTGTTGATTTTGTCTTGTGGAAGATAAATAAAAGGAGTAGAAAATCTCAACTCTCATATACACTTACTTGCACCAACCGTGAGTATTGATTGAGAGTGAGAAGGAAAATTAGTTTTTCCAAGTGTTTACTTCTTCTTCATTTATCTTGAATTCTCTTGGAGAAATATCAAGACATTAATTGAGAGATATATATTATACACTTAGAGTGTAATAATAAAAAGCTTCATCACTTGATTCTAGCCATAACCTTAGAGGTTAATCGAGTGTTGTTGTTCCGATCGTTTTTCCGGTGCGTGGCAAGTAGAGACGCGGTGCTTTCGGCGTTGGATCGTTCAAGAGCTTGGAGCGGATTGGATTCGTAGAGATCAATCAAAGCTTGGGGAATAGCTCAAGAGAAGGTTATCCATCTAATCAACGGACTACATGGGTGAGTTTCTATATCTCTTGTGAATTTGTTTTTGATATTCGAATATACGTAGCTCGATCGATCCTCGTAGGGATTCGGATCGAATTAATTTTTATTTTACCGCTTCCACTGGGCCTTCGTTTTAGGCACCGAATCCCAACAACTCGACCTTAACATCATATCACCAATAAATCAAAAATCGTACAAGGAAGAATAATCGTAGAACGCCCGAATACCTTCTATGACATTCTACCGGACACCTTCAAGGCATCGATTAATAACTCAACAAAACGACGAATCCTTAGTAATCCAACCGTTGAATAACAAGGAAATTGGTAGAATACAACTTAATAATCAATAATCCATCACTAATCTTGGTTAATTCGGATTAAACGGATGAGACCGAACACAATCCCCAATTTTCCGAAAACTAGATTTTTAGGAAATCTAACCTTGATTCGGTCGATCGGAGGAGGTTATGGGATGATTAATCGACATGAGAAACTCAAGAACTTCGTTGATTGATAGTTGAACAACATGCCTTCGAGTTCTTCAAGGCTCAGCCGCGGAAAGAAAGAAGAGAGATGAGAAAATGAGTGTAAACCCGACTGCTCGACCATATAAATACTGCCCAGCAATGCGCGAGCAGGAACGCATGAGCGGCCGGTCGTGTGCTGAGTCGTGCGCACCACTGCCAGGAGCCTGCCGAGACGCACGAGCTCCAAGCACGAGCACCTGCTCGTGCGCGTGCAGTAAGGGCCGCACGAGCGCCGAATCATGCAGCCAGTTCGTGCGCCATGCTCGTGCGCACCTGGCCAGTCCCTTCCGCACCTGGCCGGCCAGTACCCAGCCGCCATGGCTGGACGACTCAAATTTCCAAAAACGTATGGAACGAACACGACGAGTAGTATAACAATCAAAACACGAGTTAAGCACTAGACAAACACATGGTTCTGACAACCAGAAGGTTGAAAAGACGACACGAAGGCAAACACCCCAAAACTTTGGGAAATTATGAAATGGCCCAAACGCCCAAAACATCAAGATACGACAACGGATAATCAAATCGAAGCTCCCAACACGTAAACTCGAAACAACAGTTTCGAATGAGATTGATAAGTGTCAGTTTTATACACTTATCCGTGATTAGTATTGATATATTTCACCCATAATTATGACCTACTCTACTCGTTTTTGCTTTAAATTAATTATTTCTTAATAATTTTATTTTTAGAGGATGAAGATGTAAATTTAGCCTTAATCAGATTGAATTACTGATTTACTCAAGAAATAACATGTCTATAAAATATTATATTTATTGAGTTTTTATGTATTCATGTTTTATAGCTTTACGAAATGAGTTTGGAAGTCTTTGCAGATTCAAAATCAGAGTTATATATCAAAAGTTATCATCCGAAGAAGATTTGGGGCGAAAACCCAAGAGTCTAAGAAATTCTGGGCTGAAAATGAAGTCTGAAACTCCATACGGGCACACAAATAAGGTTACGGACGTAACCGACACAGCAACTAATGTGCAAAAATCCGACGCCATGTTACGGCCATAACATCCAAATCTTACGGCCGTAAGTCCTCTATGTTACGGCCGTAACATCTGAAATTTACGGCCATAACTCTTGACAGATGTATGACATTTTTAAATCTTTTATACTTTTGGTCTATTATTAAGGGGATGGCTGACCTTGATCCGATCTAATGTAATAATGCTGGAGTTTTGGAGCTATTAGATGACTTTAGGTGTATAAATAGACCCCTTAAATCAATCATTTATCATCCTTCATCTTATATTTTTTTTCCCACTTTGTAATATTTTTCTTTGTGTGAAGAACACACTTTTGTTCTTGAGAGTGTATGTAATAGAGGTTTAGCTAATGTTGTTGAGGGAGTTTATTGCTTCTTTCTCCTTTATCTACTAAGGGATTTAGTATCAATTCTTTCCCTTTTTCAACTAATAATGACCACTCAAGCTTGTAATATGTTGAATAAAGCCTTCATGGCCTAAGTTATCCTTAGTTGGGATTATAAATTGTAACACCCCGATATATTCGGAATAATTACAGCGCCGTAAATCCTTTGTATAAGAATTTACAAGGCTAATTTGAGAAATACGGAAATAATACTGAAGTGTCCTCAATGTAAAAGAAGTTTAAACCCCATTCGACAGTACAAATGAGTCCAAGAATACAAAAATTATCTCCAAGACAACAACAACAACATAAGCATACTCGAGCACTGGAAAATAACCATAAAACCAAGATAACAAAATCCACATCACTGAGCCACTTCATCGTCATGTCGGTACTGTGGCTGCCTCCCCGTTCCTCTGCTACCTGAACATCAAAACAAATGTCCACCCCCGAAGGGGTTAGCAAAACAATGCTAGTACAAGTATCGTAATACATAAATCATAAATGCATCATAAAACATACAAAACGGACTTCCGTCATCGGAATCCAACGATGTGAACCCTCACGATTCCATCAATACAATACATGGTAATCCAACGATCCAGCGCCCATGGTATAGATCCCCATGATGATCCCATCGGACCAACGCATGGTAGAAAACCCGTCCAACGATCCAGCGCCCTCAGCATAGATCCCCATGATGATCCCGTCGGACCAACGCATGGTGGACATTCGATCCAGCGCCCTCAGCATAGATCCTCATGATCCCCTCGGATCATTTACAACACAATAATACCATTATGCATACACATATGCAAATCAACACGTTCATCGATGTAAATATCATGACAACTCAAAGAATATAATCTCATGTTCAACAACACGAATAAATCGTACACATGATCAACAATACAATATCAATAAGCTTAAAATACGATACTTGCCTCAAGATGGCAAGAATTTAAATACTCCCACAAATGTCACTCGTCCGGAGGTCGCCGCCCCTCGATCTATCACCTTGTACAAGGTAATAACAAGAATTTCAATAATCTTCCCGAAACTTACGTATGAGTCCCGAACGTCTAAAGTTATAAATGAATTATCGATAATGGAAAATCGGTTCTTGGTTCTATTTTCCGACAAGTGCTACGCTTGGAAAAAGACTTGCGAATTCATGAGATGGTAGTGGAACACAAGTTTGGCATCTAAAGTTTCAAGAACATTCAAAATATCATTATGTTCCAAAATCCAAACTCAAATTCCGATTCTTACTTGAAGGTTCGGTTCGATGGCTAAATCGAATATTATGAGATAATCATGTTCATTCTAGTTCTAGGCTAATTCGTCTCTGCGATTCTTGTTCTTCCGTGGGTGATTTTCTTAACAAATTCTTCATTCAAATGGTTGTTCCAATAATCCTATCAAGGTTCTACTCCTCTAAGAAGATTTACACAAGTTCATCAAGGCAAGTGTTATATTCGAACACACTCTATGTACAACTACACAATTTCATCAAACACGGGGGTAATCCTTACATTTGTTCATAAAAAGAGTGTTACGAAAGGATCATCAAGGTGTGTTAAATCTCAGAAATTTCATCCTTAAGGTTGGTGAAGATTATGACTTAACTCTAACCATGGAAACCTTAATTCAACCAATAAAATCCTTTCAAACATGGTATTGGATTCATTATGATGAAACAAGCTCAATAATCTCAGGAAGAAGCTCATAATACAACTAAGAACAAAGTCTTCATCTTGGTGGAGAGTTAACATACCTTAAGAGACAAAGAAAATCTTGGATAAACTCTTCACCGGAAGCTTGATCACCAAATCACACGGTCTAGGCTTCCCAAAATCGGATGTAGATGATGATATGAGGTGGGGTGAGGGATAGTCTCAAGAACACAAAAATCGGCCAAGGTAAAAGTGGGAAATGAGATGAGGGTCGGGTCCTATAAATAGATTTTTAAACCATTACGTACGTTAACCAAAGCCCATTACGTACGTAACATGGTTAGCGTACGCTATACTAGAACATTAGCGTGCGTTAACGCTCGGCCAGAGCTCGCTGGACTGTTTCTGCCATACGCTTACGTACGTTATCCTATAGGTGTTACGTACGTAACATATATGACCTTAGCGTACGTTAAAATCTTCTTCTAGCGTACGTTAAGCCGTTGACTTGCATGTGCTGGAAAACCGTCTAGGTTCATGCTGGCAATCTCCCCGAATCTCCATCCGGTCCCCCCACGCCGACCCTTGTCGGATCTTTGACTTGACTGAGCTTACGTACGTTAAGCTCAACGTATAACGTACGTTACACAGCAGACTTAGCGTACGTTAAGCGCAAGTCCATAGCGTACGTAAGTACGTGCAGAATCATGCATGAAATGTTGAAGATATATAAAAACATAAGGGCACGAATACGGGAAACCAATCTACGATTTATAACATCACGAAGTCGAAATAATACAAGGTCGAGTACAAGGTAAATACACCATTTATCCGGGCATTACATACTACCCCTCTAAAAAGAAGTTTTGGCCCGAAACTTAAAACGAAAATAATTCCGGGTATCTCGACTTCATACTGTCCTCCATCTCCCAAGTTGCTTCTTCGACTCCATGTCGAGACCACTGAACTTTTACCAAGGAGATCGGTTTATTTCTCAATTGTTTGACTCGACTCTCGAGTATCTTGATTGGTCTCTCTTCGAAGGTGACGTCATTAGCTATCTCGATCTCGTCGAAATCAATAATATGACTGGGATCTGGTACATATTTCCGCAATTGGGATACGTGAAACACATTGTGAACATGACTCAGCGATGGTGGTAAGGCCACCCTGTATGCTCGAGGATCTCAAATGGTCCGATATATCTCGGACTAAGCTTACCTTTTCTCCCAAAACGGAAAATTCCCCGTGTAGGAGACACCTTCAACAGTACGTGGTCCCCAACGTCGAACTCTAGCGGGCGACGACGCGTATCTGCATAAGACTTATGTCGACTCTGGGTGGTCAACAATATTTCCCGAATCAAAGCTATCTTCTCTTGAGTCTGGACTATCAATTCCGGCTCCGTCCCGATCAATTCCGAAGAATCACCCCAGCACAGGGGTGATCGACATCTTCTCCCGTACAAAGCTTCAAACGGTGCCATCTTAATAGAAGCATGCCAACTATTGTTATATGTGAATTCAATCAACGGCAAGTGAACTTCCCAGTCAGTTGACCAATCTAAGGCACAAGCTCTAAGCATGTCTTCTACTGTCTGAATAGTCCTTTCGGACTGACCGTCCGTCTGAGGATGATAAGCCGTGCTAAAGTTCAGCTCAGTCCCCAGAGCTCTATGAACTGCCTTCCAAAAGTGCGACACGAAGCGGCCATCTCGATCTGAAATTATGGTCTTCGGCATTCCATGCAATCGGATTATCTCTGTAATAAATACTCGCGCCAATCTCTCGGGTCCCCAAGTGTCTTTAATACCCAGGAAATGAGCTGACTTGGTTAATCGATCAACTATCACCCAAATTATATTCATTCCCGTCTTGGTCCTTGGCATACTGGTGAGAAAATCCATCGATATATCCTACCACTTCCACTCAGGGATCGGAAGTGGCTTCAACATTCTGGCAGGTCTCTGATGTTCAATCTTAACCTGCTGACAAGTCAAACACTTTGAAACGTATTCTGCTACGTCCTTCTTCATATTTCCCCACCAGAAGTTTTGTTTTAAATCCTTATACATCTTACTGCTGCCCGGGTGAATAGAGTAGGGCGCGCTGTGTGCTTCCTTCAGGATTGACCGTCTCAAAACATCATCACTAGGAACGCAAAGTCGGCTCTGAAATCTCAGAACTCCATCATCCTGTATCACAAATTTTAGGGCTTTCCCTTTGTTCACTTCGTCACACAATCGAAAAATCAGAGAATCATCCAACTGCTTAGATTTGACTTCTTCAACCAACGACGAAGTTAGTTCCATCACACACAATTGCCCTTGGACTCCTTGCGACCACACTTCAATTCCTTCACGGATTAGTTCTCGTTGAATATTGGTTTGGGATGTAAACGCTTCCAATACTCGAAGAGAAATAGGTTTTCGGCTCAGTGCATCAGCTACCACGTTTGCTTTGCCTGGATGATAAAGGATTTCCAAATCATAATCCTTGATCAATTCCAGCCACCTTCTCTGCCTCATATTTAATTCCTTCTGACTGAAAATATACTTGAGGCTTTTGTGATCGGTGAAGATCTAACAACGAGTGCCGTATAAATAATGTCGCCAAATTTTCAAAGCAAAGACCACAGCTGCTAACTCCAGATCATGAGTCGGGTAATTAACTTCGTACGGTTTCAACTGTCGAGAGACATAGGCAATTACTTTATCCTTTTGTATCAATACACATCCCAGACCCTGATTTGAAGCATCGCTGTATACCATGAATCCATCAGTTCCATCTGGTAACGCTAATATAGGTGCTGTCGTCAGTCTCCTCTTAAGTTCATCAAAGCCCGCCTGGCATTTCTCATTCCACACAAATTTTTGGGTTCTCTGCAATAGCTGAGTAAGTGGACGAGCGATTTTGGAAAATCCTTCTACAAAACGGCGATAGTATCCCGCAAGTCCCAAGAAACTCCGGACTTCTTTCACATTATTAGGAGATTCCCATTCCAAGATTGCCTCGACTTTCTTCGGGTCCACCGTCAGCTGATATTACATGCCCAAGGAAGGTTACTTCCCTAAGCCAGAACTCACATTTGGAAAGCTTCGCATAAAGCTGTTCATTCCTCAAGGTGCTCAAAACCACACGCAAATGCTCGGCATGCTCTTCTGTGTCCTTCGAAAAGATCAAGATGTCATCAATGAAAACGACCACAAACTTATCTAGGTATTCTAAGAATGCCCGATTCATCAATTGCATAAATACTGCAGGAGCATTGGTAAGTCCGAATGGCATCACCACGAATTCATAGTGCCCGTACCGGGATCTGAAAGCGGATTTCGGTATATCCGATTCCTTAATTCTCAACTGATGGTATCCTGATCGCAAGTCAATCTTCGAGAATACCCTTGCCCCTTGCAGTTGATCAAACAAGTCGTCGATCCGAGGTATAGGATACTTATTCTTGATCGTCACTTTGTTTAGCTCCCTGTAATCAATACATAATCGAAGGGATCCATCTTTCTTCCGGACAAAGAGAACGGGTGCTCCCCAAGGAGAAACGCTAGGTTGAATTTAACCCTTCTGCAATAATTCCTCTAGTTGCTTCTTTAGTTCATACATATCGGTTGGCGCCATACGGTATGGTGCCCTAGAAATAGGAGCGGCTCCAGGCTCTAATTCGATGGTGAACTCCACTTCTCTCTGCGGAGGTAACCCAGGTAGTTCGTCAGGGAATACATCTGAGAATTCATTCACTACTGGAATAGATGAGAGCTCCACTCCTTCTTCTTTCTTCATGGCATAACACCAAAATCCGTAACAACCCTGCCTTAGCAATCTCGCTGCTTTCATCGCTTTGATTAATTTTCCTGAGCTATCCGGTCTCCATCCCTTGAATAAATGTTCAGATCCATCATCAGCAATGATAGAAATGACTCTCTTTCGGTAATTCAAAATAGCTCCGTAACGGTTGAGCCAATCGTCTCCGAGAATTAAATCGTCACCCTGGATGTCGACTACAATAAGATTTGATGGCCAATCTCTCCCTCCTATAGTCACTGGAAAATCTCTAGTTTCTAAGGTTCCCACAAGTTTTTCTGCGCGCGGTAATCCCACAACATAAGGTTCACAATCATACAAGCACGGGATTTTCAAACGATTAACACAGTTCAAAGATATGAAAGAATGCGTAGCTCCTGAATCGAATAAGACACTAACTGGTTGCAAAAGGATCTGAATCATACCTGATGCAACAGCTGTGTTCTGATCGTCTGACTTCTTCATCTCGTAAATACGCGGAGGAACGGACCCAGCGCTGGATGCCTCTCTTTTCCCAACATTCTGCTGCTGGAAACCACTTTGCTGCGTCTGGTTTACACTAGTGTCCTTCGGGAACGGTGCAGGAGTGCGAGTACCAAAAGATCGAGTCGCATTTCCACAAAATGTTGCGCGATGTCCTTCCTGTCCACACTCGAAACAGGTCACAACAGGTGCGAAACAGTCACGTCGAACATGCCCCGCTTTGCCACAGTTATAACATTTCTTCCCTGCGTCTGAAACGGTCGGTGCTGCCCGGAACTTCTTTCCACCTCGAGAAGGATGCGGAGGCCTCCTGGATGAATGAAATGAGGACTGGCCCCTATGGGCCCCACTACTCTTATTCTTTGTTTAGTTGCCAGACACTTTCTGCTTCTTTGCTTCCGTTGATTTCTCTACTGCCGCCTCTTTCATATCATAGGCCAGCGCCTTGTCCTGATACTGTCGCAGGGTGGTACATTCAAATCCGGACATATATTGCTGAATCTCCGGCTTCATCCGCATGTCAAAATGGAAAATCCTCTCCGCCTCGGTCCTGACCAAGTGGTGCACATAAGTCAACTGGTGATTAAAAGTCTTAATCACGTCTGTCACCGATGCCTCAGAATTTTGTGGTGAGAAAAACTCCCGAACTCGGGCCTCTCTAACTGGGCGAGGACAATATTGCGCTTCCATCATTAATTTGAACTCCGTCCAGTCAACATTATGCTCCTCAGGTCGAATGGCCTCCCACCAGTCGAAAGCCTCCCCAGTCAGAAGATACTGGGCGATCGGAACCTTTTTATCATTGGGACAGTTAATCCCTGCAAAGATCTTCTCTAACTCCTTCAACCAGTGATCCCAATAAAGCGTCTCAGTAGAACCGTCAAATTTTGGAGGATGCAATTTGACCACTTCAGTAAGCCATTTGTCTCCCCGGTTATCCTCGTTATGCTGCTGCATGCGATCAACAACCTGAGCAGATTGGTTTATCTGGGCAACCACCTGTTGAAGCACTCCCCGCACGTTAGGATCTGCATTATTATTTGCTGATCCCTGCTGTCCTCCAGAATGGGAATCGGTTCGACTAGCAAAAATTTTTGGAGTAGATGCCGAATCCTCCTGTCTCGCATTTCCACGTCCGCGTCCACGACCTCCCCTCAACATACTGTAAACACAAATATTCAATATCCAGGGCAAACTTTCTAAAAGAAAGTCCATCAAAATCACAAAGCAGGAATTAAATAAAACGGTAGTATTTAGAGATTTGGAGACTTACAACCACGGTCCACACGACGATGCTGGCTCAGTAGTGATGTTACAAGCGACGCATAAATCAAATAACGTAAACAGACCCAACTAACCCGACTACCAAGATATCCATGAATCTTAGCTCCGATACCATATTCTGTAACACTCCGATATATTCGGAATAATTACAGCGTCGTAAATCCTTTGTATAAGAATTTACAAGGCTAATTTGAGAAATACGGAAATAATACTGAAGTGTCCTCAATGTAAAAGAAGTTTAAACCCCGTTCGACAGTACAAATGAGTCCAAGAATTATGTTTTGGCGGAAGTCCATATTAGCGACTCTATTGTTACCGTTTCGTCATTCCGAGAATGATTAATTCTACACTTTTTGTCATCCGAGTCCGTCGCGGTGTCAATCTGTTGAGTTCCGTGTTCTTAAGCGACTTTTCCACGTATGAGTTCGAATTTGTAAAATCACCATTAATTTTTGGAAACTCCAAAAATTCTGAATCTTTTCAATATTATAGAGCATCAAGTTAGCTTTCCAATGATTCAAACGGTGAGTCAATCGGAATCCGGACGAGGGAGTTATGGTCGAAATAGCTAAGACACACACATGTTGCAGTTTTGGCCGACCCGCCTGTACCGGGGGCCGCGGCTCCTGCCGGCAGGGCCGCGGAACACTGCCGAGTCACTTTCGTGTCACACTCGGCCGGGACGTGGCACACAGTGCAGGATGCACTATAATTTCATTTTTTTGAGAAGAAAAGCTCATTTCTTCATCCTACTTCTGAGAGAGAGGGTTTGTGGGAGAAATTTTCATCATCAATTACTTGAATACTCGATTTTTCATCATTTTCATTCGGTTGTGAAGCTCGGATCGTCGATCTAATGCGTGTTCATCGAATCAAAGTGTTTGGATCTTCAAAGGTAATATTCTCAAACCTCTTGGATTTCTATTTGTGTTGAGATATGATGTTTTGGACGTTATAATCATGTCGTATGAAGAGATATACATATGATTATGAGTATGTATGAATATTCATCGGATTATTGCAAAGTTATTCAAGAACACTTTGAATATTGAGTTAGATTTGGGGGTTTTCGATTAATTGTTGTTGAAATCACGAATTTGGATATTCATATTGGATTATTGATCGTATTGAAGATGTTTTGTTGGTTTGAAACACTTTTTGGGGATTTGATATTGGTATTATTGAGGTTTGGTTGTAAACAATCGAAGTTTGGCCACAACGTGTTCGATATAATGCCCCCAATGAACTTGGTTTAGTCGTATCGACGTTTTAAATTAGTTATACTCGTGTTTGATTCGTATGTTGAACCGGATTATTGGTATTTGTGCTATTCAAGGTTTTTCGAGCGACCGACATCTCATTTAGGACGTTGTTCGTGCAAGGACATTCTTCATCGGCGTTGTGTAAGTTAATTCTTACTCGGTTAAAAGGATATTCATTCCTTTCATTGTTGTTCATTCATAATTATAGTTCATTCATAATGTATTAACCGTATTGAGACTTGTAATTGTCAATTAATCACTTCAGTCACAAGGAACAACGGTTCCAATCATTTTATTGAGCTATCATTCATTTCACTGTCATTTCATCTCGATGAGTCATTATTGATTTCAATGTCACTTTTGTTATCTCGTGGCATTCCGGGTCATACTGGCGTGCCGGTTGGTATGTGTAGGATTTTCATGTCGGGCACATATTAAGTCGTGTGTTAGTTGTTGGCCTCACATTGGACTGTGCACACGAGAAGATCACTTCGTGAGACTGATTAGGTACAAGACCACACGTGTATTCGATCGACACTCGATGGTGGCTTGTGCACGGACACATTTCCATCCCGGGCGTAGTGTGGCGCCACCCTTTGAGCTGTACCGTTAGTTGATTCATATAGCATGTTTGATTGTGTATGTTTTCAACAGGATTGGGTTATAATCTGGCCGATTCACATTTGATCGCATGTGTTCGACGTTTTGAGACTTTGATCGAACTTGTGGTTTATACAGCATATATGATTATGTTTATTCAACTCTTGAGGATTGTTGTTCTGTGTAACTGACCCCGTTGGGGGATTTTGTTTTCAGGTCATGGCAAGGCAAAAGCACGGGAATATAACGTTGATGGCGAGGCGTCCGAGTGATACTAGTAGGGGGCCCCAGTCCTTTTCATTCACTCGTGTTTTCTTTATTTTATTTCCGCTACAGACTTCCGTTTGAATACTCATTTTATTCATTGTCGTATGTTTTATCTTCATATAAAATATACACGTATTCTATATTATCTTGGGTGTGTTGTATGAAACTCCTCATCGGAGTAATGTAGTTCGGTACTACATTTACCATGTGTATTTCATTCATTTTCACTCGCCTGGTGGGTCCTAGTCGGGGGTCCACGGCACTGTAATACCTGCCTAGTTTGGGGTGTTACAGAGTTGGTATCGGAGCGTGGTTTTGAATACTACCTTCCGAGTCATGTCTCATTTGAAATCATCGTTCATCAGACTAGTATCATTGGACTTTCGCGTCACGTGTGACCTGTGCAAGAGCCGAGCCCTTCAGACCAAAGAATAGTAAGATTTCCTCATTTATCATTTTCATTTGTAATCATGTTGATCATGTTAACTCATTAATCACTCAATTCATTTCATCACTCAGTTGTTAATCTTGAGGATCATATCATTAATCTTTTTAACTTGTTCAAGATAACCATTTTAAGAATATCATCAGATAATCATGTCACCTCAGTTAATCATTCATGTAATCAATGTGTTAGAGCGTGTATGCTCATTTTCATCATTTCATGACGTAAATCGTAATGCGGTGCTCATATGATATCGATGATTATCATGCGACCTTCCTACTTCAGTATGGAGAGAGCTGTCAGGGGATGCACGGGGAGAGGCCGCGGTGCGGGCCGAAATCTGGGAAATAATCACTCACTACCAGGAAGTAGTACCCAGGACTCAGCTCGATCGGAAGATGTTCGGGTTGATCCACTTACTTTTATGCAGGTCATGATGACCCATATGCAATTGCTCAATCATCATTGTGCCACTCTGGCCGATTTAATCGAGAGAAGTCTCCCGTGTGAGCCTGCTGCTAAGGAAATTGCTGAGCAACAACCTTCATCTGTCACCAGGAAATCAACGAAGCGTAATCAGTCCGTAGGCGGTCAGTTTACCTTCAAGAAGCCTCGTGCGGGCCCTAACGTTTCTGAGCGACCTCCTACGGTGCATAATCGTGCGGGATCTCAGTCCCGAGCGGCCAGTTCGGCCATCACCTGTTTCAACTGTGGAGCGCCGGGTCATTACAGCACTAAGTGTCTGAAACTGTCTATCACGTGCCATAATTGTGGGATTTTTGTGCATAAGGCCCGTTTTTGCCGAAGGGACTCCAAGCATACTTCGGTGGCATCTCAGGCCCCAAAGCATTTAGCGGTTCAGAATTAGGCCACTCAGTCCGTACTGTTTAAGACGACGGGAACAACTAAAGGCGGAGCTCATACTTATCAGATAGGAGCATCCGGTTCGGGGGCCGGCAAGCCCCGAATTCACGAGATGAAGAAGACCGACGATCCAGAGGCCCGAATGATCTCAGGTATACTCGTAATTCTATCTCAACTGAACCCTTTTTGATACTAGTACATCGCATTCATTCATTTCCGAATCATGTTTGAATAGACTTAACTTGGATAGTCTTATTAACTGTGGGCCTTATATCATTGGTCTACCTGACGGTAAAAGAATTTTTGAAAATCATGAGGTTAAGAACTGACTAAATTAAGCTTAATGACCGCGAGTGGTTGGTGGACCTAATCGTGGTGGATTTACCTAAGGACGATGTAATATTGGGTATTAGTGGGATGGATCGTCATGATACCATTCTCAATGTTCGTAAGCGTATGGTCATTATCATTTCCATCGTTGGAATCGAGTGTGTATTTCAGGGAGGTGATCCCCGTTGTTCCGGAAGAATCATTAATATGATGAAAGCAGTAAATTACTCAATCAGGGATGTTCTATCATTCATTATATATCATTGTCATCGATTGACCATTCTAAGGCGATCGATATGTTCCATCATTCATTGTATCATTGTCATCGATTGGACGTTCTAAGGCAATCGAGGTGTTCAATCATTCATTGTATCATTTTCATCGATTGGCCGTTCTAAGGCAATCGAGGTATTCAACCATTCGTGGTATCATTGTTATCGTTTGACGATGTACTCCCAGACGAGCTACCTGTTTTACCTCCACCGAGGGATATGGAATTCACGATAGAGTTGGAGCCTGGTATGTCCCCATTATCGAAGGCACCGTACCGGATGGCCCCGACCGAAATGCAGGAATTAAAGAATCAATTAGAGGATTTGACCGAGAAGGGTTATATCCGACCGAGTGCATCCCCATGGGGAGCACCATTGTTGTTTGTCAAGAATAAGGATGGTTCGTTTCGTGTGTGTATTAATTATCGGGAGTTGAACAGGGTGACGATCAAGAATAAGTATCCTCTACCCCGTATTGATTATCTCTTAGATCAACTTCAGGGAGCTTCAGTATTTTCCAAGATCGACTTAAGATCTGGATATCACCAGTTGCGCATTCGAGAGTCGGATATCGCGAGGGCGGCGTTTCAAACACGCTATGGCCATTATGAGTTCGTGGAGTTAATTAATGCACTAATGCACCTGCGGTATTCATGGAGTTAATCAATCGGGTCTTCATCGACTTTTTGGATCAGTTCGTGGTTGTCTTTATTGATGACATTTTAATTTATTCTCGTGACCGGGAGGAGCACGAGTTTCACCTTCATCAGGTACTCGATGTGTTGAGACGAGAGCAACTTTTTGGGAAGTTTCCCAAATGTGAGTTCTGGATGTCCGAAGTGACATTTTTAGGGCATGTAATTTCATCAGACGGAGTTCGTGTTGACCCTCAGAAGACGGAGGCTATCCGAGATTGGCAACCTCCGAAGAATGTTAAGGAAATTCGAAGTTTCCTCGGATTAGCTGGTTATTATCGGCTGTTTGTGGAAGGATTTTCTAAAATCGCTCAACCCATGACGAACCTTTTACGGAAGGATAAGAAATACACGTGGTCTGACGCGTGTCAACAGAGTTTTGAGGAACTCAAGAGCCGGTTAATTTCAGCACCTGTCCTTTCTTTACCACAAGGGACGGAAGGATTTGTGGTTTATAGTGATGCGTCCGGACAGGGTCTCGGATGTGTACTCATGCAGAACGGGAAAGTTATTGCTTATGCTTCATGGCAATTGAGACCTTACGAGGTTAATTATCCGACCCACGACCTGGAGCTAGCAGCCGTGGTGTTCGCATTGAAGATTTGGCGTCATTATCTTTATGGCGTTACCTGTCAGATATTCATCGATCATAAGAGTTTAAATTATATATTTACTCAGAAGGAGTTAAATATGCGGCAGAGACGGTGGTTGTAACTGATCAAAGATTATGATATCGAGATACTTTACCACCCGGGCAAGACAAACGTTGTCGCCGACGCCTTGAGTCGTAAGTCCGTTCAGGAGCAGATGCTTGCTCGATTAACAGTTCAGAAGGAACTTCAACAGAAATTTCTGAGACCCGAGATCAAGGTCTGGTTATAGCGAGTACAAGGGTAACTTTGTACGTTGGAGATTTCATCGCCAATTGAGGAGGCGATCAGGGAGAATCAGGGTTCGGACCCATTTTTGTTACGCATTCGAGAGGATGTGACTCAGGGGAAAGCCCCCGGGTTTGTGGTCCACGAGGATGGACTTTTGCATTTTAAGAATCGGTTGTGCGTACCGGCGAATGACGAGTTGAAAAACTCGATTTTGAGAGAAGCACATGCTACCCCTTATTCCGTTCATCCGGGGTCTAGAAAGATGTATAAAGACTTGAAACAAAATTACTGGTGGAGTAATATGAAGCGGGAAGTCGCGAAATTTGTTTCGAGATGTTTGACCTGTCAGCAAGTCAAGATAGAACATCAGCGACCGGCCGGTATGCTGAAACCTCTCCCTATTCCAAAATAGAAGTGGGAAGATATTTCAATGGACTTCATCACGAGTTTGCCGACGAGTCATCGTGGCATGAATACAATCTAGGTAATTGTGGATCGTCTAGCTAAATCATCTCATTTCCTTGAGATTAAGGATACGTAGGGTCCCGAGAGACTTGCCCAGTTGTTTATCAAAGAGATAGTGAGATTGCACGGTACTCCTAAAAGTATCATTTCCGATCGTGACGGACGATTCGTGTCTCATTTTTGGAAATCAGTTCATCGTGCTATGGGAACTCATATTAATCTCAGTACAGCTTTTCATCCTCAGTCCGACGGACAATCGGAGAGGACTATTCAGACTTTGGAGGACATGTTGAGGGCATGTGTTCTCGATTGGAAAGATGATTGGGAAGCCCAACTACCGTTGATCGAGTTCACGTACAATAATAGTTGGCATGCTTCGATTAAGATGGCACCTTATGAGGCCTTGTACGGTCGTCATTGTCGATCTCCTTTGTGTTGGGATGACTTATCAGAATCAATCGGCATCGAGCCCGATATGCTTATAGCCTCCTGTGAGAAGGTATCTTTGATCAGGAGTCGTTTGTTGACCGCTCAGAGTCGACATAAATCATATGCAGATCATCGTCGTCGACCATTAGAGTTCGAGACAGGTGACCATGTTTTGGTCAAGGTATCCCCGAGTCGTGGTGTCTTCCGTTTTAGGAAGAGGGGAAAGTTGAGTCCGAGATTCATTGGACCATTTGAGATTTTGGATCGAGTAGGTGAGCTAGCTTATCGATTAGCCCTACCTCCAGCGTTGAGCTGAATTCATTATGTGTTTCACATATCTCAGTTGCGGAAGTATATTGCCGACCCTAGCCACATACTTCAGTTTGATGAAATCGAGATAAGATGATCATACGTATGAGGAGCATCCCGTACGAATCTTAGTACGGCGAATCAAACAGTTGAGGAACAAGACGATTCCTTGGTTAAATTCAGTAGTCGAGTCACGAAGTCGAAGAGGCTACTTGGGAAATCGAGGATAGTATGCGGAAGAGTTATTCCGATTTGTTTCACCCTTAGTTTCGAGGACGAAACTATTTTTAAGGGGGGGAGTATGTAATACCCGCTTGTAAATTCATTCATTTTTTTCATTCAGTAATTGTCACTCAGTGGATTTTCACTCATTAATAGTCATTCATCATTCATGTTAATTCATTCGTGTTCACCGTTCAGACTATTGTTGAGTCGTTTATTGATATCGTTCATTGTTTCAACCTTGCTTGAGAATCGAGATGAGAATATTATCTTGATCGTTATAATTACTTCATTAATCGATGTTGATATTGGAGTTCATGCCTTTTCGAATTTCCTTCTTGTTCGAATTATGCTATTGTTGGGTACATTTGCGGTTCTTGTGTATCTCGTTGAGTTTTTCTAGTGGGATATTTCTTCTCCCTACTTGTTTTAAGTTTCGGGACGAAACTTCTTTTAAGGAGGGTAGTATGTAATATCCGCAATTTGGATTTCTGGTAATTTTATTTTTTTGGCGGAACTCCATCTCAGTGACTCTATTGTTACCGTTTCGTCATTCCGAGAATGATTAATTCTACACTTTTTATCATCCAAGTTCGTCTCGGTATCGTTCTGTTGAGTTCCGTGTTCTTAAGCGACTTTTCCACGTATGAGTTCGACTTTGTAAAATCACCATTAATTTTTGGAAACTCCAAAAATTCTGAATCTTTTAAATATTATATAGCATCAAGTTAGCTTTCCAATGGTTCAAATGGTGAGTCAATCGGAGTCCGGACGAGTGAGTTATGGTCGAAATAGCTAAGACACACACATGTTGCGGTTTTGGCCGACCCGCCTGTACCGGGGGCCGCGGCTCCTGCCGGCAGGGCCGCGGCACACTACCGAGTCACTGCCTCGGCACACTCAGCCAGGCCGTAGCACACTGCCGAGCACTGGGGGCAGATTTTGGCCCTCTGCCGCGGCACACAGTGCAGGCTGCACTATAAGTTCGTTTTTTTTAGAGGAAAAGCTCATTTGTTCATCCTACTTCCGAGAGAGAGTTTTTGTGGGAGAAATTTTCATCATCAATCACTTGAATACTCGATTTTTCATCATTTTCATTCGGTTGTGAAGCTCGGATCGTCGATCTAATGCGTGTTCATCGAATCAAAGTGTTTGGATCTTCAAAGGTAATATTCTCAAACCTCTTGGATTTCGATTTGTGTTGAGATATGATGTTTTGGATGTTATAATCATGTTGTATGAAGAGATATACATATGATTATGAGTACGTATGAATATTCATCGGATTATTGAAAGGTTATTCAAGAACACTTTGAATATTGAGTTGGATTTGGGGGTTTTCGATTAATTGTTGTTGAAATCACGAATTTGGATATTCATATTAGATTATTGATCGTATTGAAGATGTTTTTTTGGTTTGAAACACTTCTTGGGGATTTGATATTGGTATTATTGAGGTTTGGTTGTAAACAATCGAAGTTTGGCCACAACGTGTTTGATATAATGCCCCAATGAACTTGGTTTAGTCGTATCGACGTTTTAAATTAGTTATACTCGTGTTTGATTCGTGTGTTGAACCGGATTATTGGTATTTGTGCTATTCAAGGTTGTTCGAGCGACCGACATCTCATTTAGGACGTTGTTCGTGCAAGGACATTCTTCATCGGCGTTGTGTAAGTTAATTCTTACTCGGTTAAAAGGATATTCATTCCTTTCCTTGTTGTTCATTCATAATTATAGTTCATTCATAATGTATTAACCGTATTGAGACTTGTAATTGTCAATTAATCACTTCAGTCACAAGGAACGACGGTTCTAGTCATTTCATTGAGCAATCATTCATTTCACTGTCATTTCATCTCGGTGAGTCATTATTGATTTCGATGTCACTTATGTTATCTCGTGGCATTCCGGGTCATACTGGCGTGCCGGTTAGTATGTGTAGGATTTTCATGTCGGGCACATATTAAGTTGTGTGTTGGTTGTTGGCCTCACATTGGACTGTGCACACGAGAAGATCACTTCGTGAGACTGATTAGGTACAAGACCACACGTGTATTCGATCGATACTCGATGGTGGCTTGTGCACGGACACATTTCCATCCCGGGCATAGTGTGGCGCCACCCTTTGAGTCATACCATTAGTTGATTCATATAGCATGTTTGATTGCGTATGTTTTCAACAGGATTGGGTTATAATCTCACCGATTCACTTTTGTTCGCATGTGTTCGACGTTTTGAGACTTTGATCGAACTTGTGGTTTATACAGCATATATGATTATGTTTATTCAACTCTTGATGATTGTTGTTCTGTGTAACTGACCCCGTTGGGGGATTTTGTTTTCTGGTCATGGCAAGGCAAAAGCACGGGAATATAACGTTGACGGTGAGGAGTCCCAGTGATACTAGTAGGGGGCCCCAGTCCTTTTCATTCACTCGTGTTTTCTTTATTTTATTTCCGCTGCAGACTTCCATTTGAATACTCATTTTATTCAGTGTCGTATGTTTTATCTTCATATAAAATATACACGTATTCTATATTATCTTGGGTGTGTTGTATGAAACTCCTCATCGGAGTAATTAATGATGTAATGTGGTTCGGTACTACATTTACCATGTGTATTTCATTCATTTTCACTCGCCTGGTGGGTCCCAGTCGGGGTCCACGGCACTGTAATATCCACCTAGTTTGGGGTGTTACAAAGAGAAATTTCAATATTATCTAAATTCTCTTTATTCAGACCATCCTTAATGAACTGAATTTTATCTTCTCTGTTTGTAGATGGTATTCCTAAAGATCGACATTTTAAATTACAGTTCCATCTAGCATATTTATAGCAAACGGCTATTATCTTTGCTCGTCGTTTCTTGGCATATGAACTTTTTCCTAGCCCTGGTAAAAATCTAGTAGGTGTTTCTCTGAATTCACCTGATATTCTCACTTTTATTCATAAGCAACCTCATCCTTTCAAGTCTTGTCTTGTAAATTTTTAAAATGACATTTTTGCTCAGAAAGGGAAATCTTTTTTCAATTTTATTCAAAGTTTCTTCCATGATAAAAAAAAATGTAAATAATTAGAGAAAATATCTACAAATATCAGTTGTTGTGGGAAACTGAAAATTTCGACTTTAATAGTCATGGAGTACTATTATCCGCCACTTGACCGGACAAACACAATTGAGTACTAAGTTACAACGTCGAGAAATTGTATCTATAAAGATAGTTTACAATGTAAGATTTCAATTATAACACTTATACTTTCCCGGCAACGGCGCCAAAAACTTGACACGTCTTTAGTGTAACTATCGCAAGTGCACGATATCGTATCAAGTAGTAAGTGGACTTTTTGAGTCCGGTTTATCGATCCCACGAGGAAGTTAGGTTGTATATTGAATTGTACACTATTTAACTATTTGTTATATAGATTTATAAGATTGAAACACACAATTTAAGAGTTTGGTTTTTTAATTGCAAAGAAAATGCAATAATAGTTCTAATATTCAAGGAAATGAAAGATTATATTGATAATAGATTAATAAAAGATATAATGAAATAGTTGGGATTACAAACTTAGTTCATCATTAGTTATAGAAGATGTATAAGAGATCATAAGATGAATTTACTTATTGTGTTGTGTAGATTCGATTTTCCTTAAAAAGATGGTTTCTCTTTCGAACTATAAAACGCCCCTTATATATTGAATCAATCCACTATATTTCTATGTTGATTGGATTCAATACATAGCATTAGGTTTTATGAAAATAACTCAAAGAATCATCTAAGGTCTAGAGGTATATTTCTATCCCCTAGAACAACTTAGAGTGAAGATCATTTGATCTAATCAAACATATTTTCTTTCGAAACATATGAAGACCATAAATATCGTCATTTATTGGCCAAATAAATAAAGATTAGTAAAACAATGAAAATCACACACAATAATAAGTAATTCATAATAGATCTTTATACAAACTTAAATAACATGACTAACCTTGTTTATAATCCCAACTTAAGTAACTTAGCCCATGAAGGGTTTAATAAACATAATACAAGCTTGAGTGGTCATTATTAGTTGAAAAAGAGAAAGAATTGATCCTAACTCCCTTAGTAGATAAAGGAGAAAGAAGCAATAAACTCCCTTAACAACATATGCTATACCACTATTACACAAGTCACTCAGAAACACAAGTGTGTTCTTCACACAAAAAGAAAATATTACAAAAAGTGGAAAATATATGATGAAGGATGCATAATGATGGATCTAAGTGGTCTATTTATACACCTAAAGTCATCTAATAGCTCCACAACTCCAGCATTATTATATTAGATTGGATCAATGCCAGCCATCCTCTCAATAATAGACCAAAAGTATAAAAAATTAGACAATGATCAATAATATGCCAAGAGTTACGACCGTAACATTGAGAAGTTACGGCCGTAACTTTGATGACTTACGGCCGTAACATTGAGGAGTTACGGCCGTAACATGGCTACGGCTTTTTGCTTTGTGAATTACGCCCGTAATTTATGATGTTACGCCCGTATGGAGTTTCAGACTTCATTTTCAGCCCAGAATTTCTTAGACTTTGCGTTTTTGCCCCAAATCTTCTTCGGATGATAACTTTTGATATATAACTCTGATTTTGAATCTGGAAAGACTATCGAACTCGTCTCGGAAAGCCCTACAACATGAATACATAAAAATTCAACAAAGAGAATATTTTATAAACATATTATTTCTTGAGTAAATCAGTAATTCAATCCGATTAAGACTAGATTTACATCTCCATCCGATAAATAATAAAATTATTAAAAGCTAATTAATTATAAGCAAAAACGAGTAGACTACCTCAATTATGGGTGAAATATATCGATACAAACTATGGATAAGTGTATAAAACTGACACTTATCACCAGCCTGGTAGATCCTTGAGGAAAGGTTCTACGGCGTGTAATATCCCTGAGCGGATTGGGGGTGTTACATAAATGGTATCGGAGCTTAGGTTGTGGAAGCCTAGGCTGTCGGGTCAAGTTGTGTCTGTTGAGTTTTGTCTCATCGGATTTTGTCTGACTGAGTCGTATCGTGATGTGTCGCCAGAGTTTATTGGTCATGATTAGCATCGTGGGGCGATCATCATCTTCGTGCAACCTGTGGATGTAAGTCTACCTTCTTTGCGATTGTGCCTCGTCTGATGCGAGTTACTGGTATGATTATGTGTTAAGCGATGGAATCCTTATGTAGATTTTTGGTTCCGTGATATGTGTTTATTCGACTCTCATATTTTGTTTATATAAGGGGTGTTGTCACTGCTTATGCCTTTTCGACTGTTTGTTTTCCGGGAAGAGTCATGTCTTGTGTTGAATTTGAACGACGTGACACGTGTGCTATGAGATGTGTAACCGAATGTTGATACGAATGAGTTTTTGGGCATTGTAGCCTAATGGATTTTTTTTTGAAAACCCTGAGTATCTCAAAAAATAAATTTCGAGATGTACTTTTAAAATGGGTTATATTTTCGAGGCGCCTACTAGCGCAAGTATATGTTTCAAAAAAATTTTACCTTGAGGATCAAAATATTTTTAGATATTCTAGTAATTTATAAACGCATTTGCTTAGACCCGAAGGTCGAATATTTCTGAAAGTTTTAATTTAAAAGAAAAGTGTCCTCATTTTTATCCAACGCAAGATGGTTTTTCAAAGTCTCGATAACGAGGTTTGCACTACTTTTTCGAAATATGATACTCAAGATCAACTAGTATTTCCAAAATTGTTTTCAAAAAGGTGGTTTTTGTTTTTAAAACCTATCATTCCTGTTTGCGGTCCGGGATTGTATATATGATGTTAGCATTGTCGTTAGGATGTTAGCCCCCGAGTTGTGATTGAATTGGTGGTGTTAGCGTTGAGTCGTTCGCCACATATTTGTTGTGTTATCCCTCTGTGAGAGGTGTAAGGTTGGTATTGAATATTGTCGCTTCGTGGTGATTTGCGTGTAATCGCGCCTGTGCGAGCTGTTAGAGCTTGGGTTTGTATGATTGTGCACATCTGTGATTGTTTCATGATGTTTTGTAACTGCGTGCTGGTTATCGCTCGGGCCGTTGAAATTGCCGAATGTATGTCGTCGTTGCTATGATTTTGTGTATGTGGGTTGCCTTGCGTTGATATGTTGTGCTGAGTTGGCATCTCCGGTATGTTGTTTTGCTACGTTATATTCCATTGTACCTAGCAGTTGCATATTCAGTATGCCGAGATGCTTCGACTGTAACGTGCTGGGGCATATACATACGAATTGTCCTTCTCGCCACAAACGCGTTTCTAGTACGGATTCGAGGGACACAGAATCCAGTTTTTCGAGTTGGTTACCGACTATTCCGGGGTACGAGCTTCAGCACAGATATCAGGACCGGCTATGAGAGGCCCATGAAAGATGTTTCTGTCGGTTGCTTTTTGTGTTGTTACCTTGCTTACGTTGTTGTGAGTTGCAGGGACGACATTTCTTTTATAAGAGGTCGAATGTAATACCCGTATTGTTTTTGGACTTCTGCATTTTCTCTTTCTCAATTCTATCGATTCGCTCGTGTTCGTTGATACTTTTTGAACTTGTTTGGTATCTCGGTTGTCATTGTTCGAATGGCTTGTGACTTGTTTCGGATCAATCTGATTATCGTTGTGACTTTTCCGAGTTCGGTTCGATTCTTGTGAACCTTGTCCGAAATTAACGTCATTTAGTTTCTACAAGTTTTGTTTATATCTTTAATTGAAATGTGAACTTCGGAGTCGTTGTTCGACCGTTGTTGTTCGATCATTATTGTTTGATCATTGTTGTTCGATCATTATTGTTCGATCATTGTTGTTGGGTCGTTGGTGTCCGGTCATTGTTGTCCGATCGATGTTGTTTGATCGTTGTTGTCTGATAGTTGTTGTTCGATCATTGTTGTTCAATCGTGGTTGTTCGATTGTTGCTGTCTGGTCTCGTACAGAATTGTCGTTCACCGTTAGTCAGCTGTTTCGAGTGTGGCCAGGTGGGTCACCGAGCTGTGCATTGCGAGACGGTAGCTGAGAGGTTTGGGAGTTGAGTTTGCATCTCTGCTCTGAAAGGACACGGAGATGCCTAGTGTGGTTTTTGAGGATTTCGGCATAATCCGAACTGTTTATGGTTGTCCTTGTGGATCGTTTTGTGTTGATTTTCTGTTTTCTTGACTGTGCATGTTTTCTTATATTGGTACCTCTTTCTTTGTGATTGTTCGGATAATTGACTCGATTGTACTATCTATTTGATGACGCTTATCACTTGTTGGTTTTATTATATCTCTGCCCGTGGCGTTCTGATGGTCGTCTTGGAGCGTGTTTTCACGCCGTATGTTTCTTTGCATTGCTTGTAACATTTTGCCGTTGGGCGTGAGTTTTCGGTTCTTGTGTATCTCGTTGAGTTTTCCTGGCGGGATATTGCTTCTCCCTACTTGTTTTAAGTTTCGGGACGAAACTTCTTTTAAGGAGGATAGTATGTAATATCCGCAATTTCGATTTCCGGTAATTCTTTTGTCTGAAGTCCATCTTAGAGACTCTATTGTGACCGTTTCGTCATTACGAGAATGATTAATTCTACTCTTTTTGTCATCCGAGTTCGTTTCGGTGTCGTTTTGTTGAGTTCCGTGTTCTTAAGCGACTTTTCCATGTATGAGTTTGAATTTGTAATATCACCATCAACTATTGAAAACTCCAATGTTCTGAATCTTTTCATATTATAGAGCATCAAGTTAGCTTTCCAATGGTTCAAACGGTGAGTCAATCGGAGTCCGGACGAAGGAGTTATGGTCGAAATAGCTAAGACTACACAGTGAGCTCCGGCGCGGCCAGCATCGCGGGCCGTGGCCCTCATCGCTGTGCCGCGGCAAGAAGTCAAGCCGCCGCAATTTAGGCTGCGGGCCACGGCACACTCAGTTCGGGCCGCAGCACGCGAGCCAGATTAGCTCTATTTCAGTGGGATTTTGGGAGAGGGTTTCATTTCCTCTCCTCTCTTCTTCTTCCTCTCGTTTTGGGCGATTGTTTGGGCGATTTTGGGCGATTTGTCTTAGAGATATCATCCTTCTCAAGTTCTTGGTGCGGATTAACAACATCAATTCGTGTTCTTCGTCATTAATCTGACGTATTTTCTCGATTCTCTAGAGTTGACCTTTTTGGGAGTTTTGTTCTTGATTTCATTTTCCATTCGATTTTGATAAATCGATTGGTGTTAGATGTTGTTATTAAACTTTTTTTATGGATTGTATATCTATATCTTCGGTTCGTTATAACCCTAATGGTGATTTCGGTGTTCTTGAGGTGTAGTGAACATTTGATGTTCGATCAAATGTTCGAATGAGTTTTCCTTCGATAGTTTGTTGTGATCCCCGTTGTTTTTGGTCTTGATCCTCGTCGTAATCATATTTTTGTTGTTTCTTTCATAGGATTATAGGTGCTCGAGGATTCCGAGTTGAACCTCGTTTGGTGATTGATAATTCGTGTGGTGTTATTCTTGTAGTATTCGCGGTGCTATCGTGTTCTTGATAGTGTTCTGGAGTTCAGGGCTGTTCGACCGCATCCCATCCGTTGTCTCATTGCGATCATGGTTTCAAGGCAAGTACCTTGTCCATACATTTTTTGTTTTGTGGATATGATGATCGGTGAACGTCTAAATGTGTTCGTTTGATTGTTTGTAATGAACTTTCAAAAGATTTGATTTAGCCTCGCTAAAGGCTCCCTTTCAAACTCGTGTGTATGTTGTGATTGGTGTGTTTTCGTAAATGACTATGTGAATCCTATGGATATGTTTGGTGTTGATGTTGCGTTTGGTAATGTGTGTGTACGTGTATTGCCTCATTTCGGTGCGTTGTGGTTTGACGTTGTGTTTTGCTAAGCGTTTGATGCCTCTGGTGAATTGTTTGGATATCTTTGTTGTATTGTGCTATGTGTGTGAATGTGTGGATGTAGGCGGGGCCTACGGTGACACATGACATGCGATCATGTGGTCAGGATGCAACAAGCGATTGATCCAACCGTGAGAGCCTAAGAAAAACTACGGTGACACATGGCATGTGATCATGTGGTCAGGATGCAACAAGTGATTGATCCAACCGTGAGCGCCAAAGAATATGGCATGTGATCATATGATCAGGAGACAACAAGTGATTGATTGTAATACCACCAGTATTACATGCTGTTTCACGTTGGACGCTCACGTCCATTTCTTCTATTTAATAAATAAATGTACTCCATTGCGATAAACGTATTTTTGTATGATATGGTTGTACTGTATTGTTCACATCTGTTATTCGTGTATTGTGATGGTATGATGATTGATGAATTTTCATTGACATACCTTGATGTCATTAGGTAATTATCGGTGCGAATATGACGGTGGCCAACGTCTTGTTCCCCGAGGAATTACCTAACGATATTGAGAGGGAGTCTCGTCATAAGAAATTAATGTGATAATAACTTAGCAAACAAAACTGGTCCTTACGTACGTTATCCACCAAATGTTACGTACGCTATATCTGAGTCATTACGTACGTTAAAGATTGGCACTTACATATGTAATAACGGTCTTTGGTCTACGGACATGAATCTTCGTCGGATATCACGCGTGCCGACCAACTTTCGACGTGATTGCGACAGGCAAGTCAACGAAGGGTTACGTACGTTAACCCACTTTCGTTACGTATGTAACGATGGGGGTGAATTAGTCTAGTGAGTTTCCTTACGTACGTTAATGCTTATTAATAACGTACGTAAAGACCCTTACGTACGTAAGTCTTCAGGCATAACGTACGTAAGGGGAAATCTGAGTTTATAAAAGAAAACCTTGCCTTTCATTTCTTCCGTCCCAAAAATCATTCTTCTCTCATGTATACTGCTCTCCACAATCCTTGAGCTAATTTTAACCTCCCAATTCAAGTGCTATCCTATTTGAGTGCGTTAATCAAGCTTCTGGGAAGGTCTTGAAGGTGTTATCCTCTCGTTCTTCATCGTCCTCCGTCGTTCTTCTTCATCATTTGTCAATAAAGGTAAGTTTTTCCAACCTTGAACTTATTTCAGTGTTGTTTAGCAAGTTATAGTGAATTTCGGATTCCTTGGGTAGTTTAGAATTCTCAATAATGATCAGACTGGATTATAGCCATCACAATTGTTAATCAATATCTATCAAAGCTAGAAATTAGAGTGAATAATAGTAGTACTCGTAATCGTATGGGAGAACTCATAATCGGATTGCTAATCACCAATTTCTTGGAATCATCTTGTTGAGGATTTCATGTATAACCGTATTATCATATTGAAAAATCGTTGATAAATCCTTGATGAACTTACCAACAAATTTCTAGTCGAATAGATACCCAAACATGTTAAGATGACGGATTAATCGTTCTAGACCTTTGTATTAGGACAAGTGATGAGAACTCGGTGGTTGTTAGTCATAACTAACGTAGGAATGTTGTATTAGAACATTATTGTTTAACGGAATGATAACTTGTAAAGAAATGTTGACGAACCTAAGAATTTAGTAGCGCGCGTTGTGGTTAAAATAGAGAATTTGCTATAAACTAACCACTTTCTATCTTGCACCTCACCATTACTCAATTTTCTAACATAATGCGTATAAGAAAATGCCTAGATAAATTATCCAAAGGAAACACAAGATTCATTTCTCTTATAGGCCCCTTTTCGACTAATATATCACGTGCATTATTATCAATGTTATCCCAATTTATTGGATCATATATATCTAATGGGGGAATAAATGGTCCATCATTGTCTCTATGTTCATCATTTGACATATCGATATTACTAGTATTTTCATGGTCACTCAAGTGATCTACCTTCTCACTAATAGATTCAATTTCAGGAGACACATCTATATTATTTATATTTGAATTTTCAGTCTTTTCAATAGAATTTGTGCTCTTAACAAAAAATTTATTAATAGCACCTGTTTGTGATTTAATTAGTGCTTCTACTCTTTTTATTTTTTTTCTTTTCTCACTTCCAGAGAGATGTTTTCTAGGCATCATATTTAAAACTCAAACGTCAAACCACAACACTTAATAGAAAAAAGATATAAAGGAATAACAAAACCTGGATTTTTGATGAATTGGTGATTGGAATGTCAAATGAGTTTATGCTATATTCGAATTCCCAATTCCCAAATAGTATGTGTTGTTGCCCGAAATATTATCCGAAGATAGATATTGCTGGAATGGACGGACAACAAACAAGGTTGCGGGAGCACTTCCGAGGGGATGTGAATAACACAAGATTTGCCGGGTTTGTTAGGCCCGGGATTGAATGCTCTCGCGAGATGTTATTAATACAAATATTCGTGGATACAAGTACTAATGTGAGAATTGAAATACAATGAGTGTAAAAGATCCTATTTATCCAGCTCTTGGGGGAATCTTTGGTGTTCTTGCTCTCTGCCGATCGTCTTCCGTGTAGGAGATGCTGAGAGAGAAGAAAGAACCGAGAGATAACGGTTGCCAAGAGTAGGAAAGACAAGTTGTGGTAAAAATCCGAAGGGAATTCAGAGAGGAAAAAATCCGGTCCTTGTCCAAGTGCAGGCAGCCTTCTATTTATAGGGGCTGAGATGCCTTGTTTTTTGGCGGGCGATCGCCTTTCGTCCAATATAATAATGGGGCGATCGTCTTTAAGTCACATGGGCTGTCTGCCTAAAGTCCAAGGCTGCTGCCGGCAGCCAGCTGTGCGGTCCAATGAGGAACCGGCACGCGTCCTGAGTTGCTGCCATGGGCGGTCCTACTGACACCTTTCGGCGGGCCTGTCGGCTTGTGGAAAGATGCTGACAGGCTGTGGTCAATGATCCGTGAAATGCGGATCTTGTCTCGGCACCGCACGTGGGTTTTGTCATGAGATTCGGCCTTTGCCGAATGGATGATCATCGGCTTCGAGCGGCATGAGGCGGTCGTCATTGGTCGGTCACCAGAGTTCGGCATCGGTCGGTCACCAAGGGTCGGCATCGGCAAGTGCCGAGAGATGATCATCTGCTAGTCGGCCATCAGGAGTCGATCGCCAAGTACCGAGAGACGATCGTCTTAGATGTCGATCGTTCGGCACCGGGACTTGTCCTGGGACCTTTGGTCGGCATATCTGCCTTGGCTGCTGGGCTCCGGCACGGTCGCCCGGTTTCTGAGGCGATCGCCGGTCGAGGAGTATAATTCTCGACACAACAATTGCCCCCCAGCTTGCTCCGATGTTGAAGACATGGGGCGAGGTGGTTCTTGCTGGCGATCGTGTAGGATGAGGACGGGCGATCCGTTGAGCGGACTTTGGTTTCGGACTTGGGCGATCTGGTCGATTGTCTAGCTATCTTCGGTCTTGTACCTGCAAAAAACAATTTTGGCCGATCCCTCGTAGAAACTTGATTGTTTCGTCGCTGAGGAACCGTGCATAGTCTCGGAGTTCGATGGACCGACTCCATGACCGTGTCTTATGCGTGAACAACATTACCTGTCTCGTGACTCATTTTATTGTGAGGGTCCTCTGTTAGGCTGCGCCTCGCCTCGTATTTAAACGAAGGGCGTGCGGTCTTGGTCTAGAGGAGTCCTTGCGCGGGGCGTCGTCGGATTAATCAACTCCACTTCCGCGGCTTGTTAGCTCTGCTTCCACCTCGGCCCGCCATGAAGATGGCGAACCTCGACGGTGTAGGTTGAGACGGGGGTAGTGACGCATCGCATTGTCCGGGTTCACCGTGTTAAATGATGAACCTTTGAGGGCGAGCGATCGTGTCTACTGATTAGTTTTGGAGGGCCCTCAGACTACGCCGGCCTCGTATTTAAACGAAGGGCGGGCGATCTTGGCCCAAAGGGACCTTGCATGGCCGAAGCAGCCGGTTCCATCGACTACCAGGACCATGGCTGCACTCTTCCACCTCGGATCGTCATGTAGATGCCGACCTTCGACGGTGTACGTTGTGCGGGGGAGGCGATCTCGTGCCGTAGTCCATCATGTTTAGGTGATGAACTGTAGATGGCGAACGAGTCCTCCGGTTTTGATGATGTTGCTTGATACCGGCGATCGGGCTGGAAGACTGGAGATCATAGTTCGGCTGCCGATCACGCTGCTCATAGGCTCAGAAGAAACCTTTGCCTGGCCAGAAAGTCTGCGGCCTTAGCACGGAAGATCGCGTAGGTCGTGGGTTGGTCCTTCGTAAGATGCCTGAACATAGGCGAAAGACCATGGAACCCCCCTAGGACCGCGTATAGGGCGATCTCATCGCTTACGGGCTCGCCGTTGAGGATGATCTCGTCTACCCGGTCGATGTAGTCCGAGTCGGACTCTTCTTCCCCTTGCCTGATTTGCATCATGCGATGGGGACCTTCTGGCCGAGCGACCCTGGTGGCGAAATGCGCTGTGAAGTCGCTCGCCAGTTGATTAAAGGAGCCGATGGACCGAGGCGGCAATGAGGCGTACCACCTATCGGCAAGGTCGTCCAGCGTCAGAGGGAACATTCGGCACCTGGTCGCGTCAGATGCCCCACACCCGGTCATGTAGATGTTGAACTTGCTCAGGTGTGTTTCGGGGTCTGATCTCCCCTCGTACAAAGGTGTTTGCGGAGGAGCGATCTTATGCTGCACGGGGGCGAGCTCGATGTGGACCGCGAGCGGCTCGCTTGGCCCGACAATCTTGCTCTTGGCGCCTGCCCCAGATTCTAGGAGCGCCTTCATGTCGTCGAGCTGGCGTTGCATCGCGGCCATTGCTGTAGCATGATCACTCGTGGATCGGCTTTTGGAGCGGGAGCCGAGGCGATCGTGTACCGATCTCCTGACTCCGCTGTTGCCGACCTCGGCTATTTGGCGAGGGGGAGCCAGATAGCTGGTCGGCCTTCTGGGAGTCGGATACGCCGAACTCCTGGTGATGGACTCGAGCTTCGTCGTCTCATGGCTGGGGCCGGACTGCCCCGGTCGCCAAGATGGGTCGCTGCCTAGGCGATCGAAAACAGAGGTGCCCCGGCAGGCGAGCGCCTCTCCCTGCGAAAGGGAGCCTCCTGGCGATCGCATGGTCTGTAACGCCTTGTACTTCCGTTTGGTCATGCGGCGGATGGCCGAGGGGTGATAGCGGGCGGCGCGTCGAGAGCACTCCGTCGCTCCTGTAGGATGGCCATGGCCTCCTTGATCTGTTCCGCGGTTTGGAACTGATCGAGCGAGAGACTTGGGCCGTCCCTCAGGGGCGGGATCGAGCATCTCGGACCGCGGCGGATACCCTCCATCATCGGCTGTGGCTCGGACTGCGACGGAACGAGGCGTCTGGCGGATCGGCCAGCGGCTTTCTTTGACGAGGAGGCAGAAGTCATGATTCTGAAAGCTTTCTCTGAAGAACAGTGAGTGTTTCTTCAGGTATATGCCCCGGAGAACAGTGAGTGTTCTTCGAGATGGTAGGAATAAAAAATGAGGGTTAGATGCCCTACTTCTAGCGCCAATTGTTGTTGCCCAAAATATTATCCGAAGATAGATATTGCTGGAATGGACGGACAACAAACAAGGTTGTGGGAGCACTTCCGAGGGGATGTGAATAACACAAGATTTGCCGGGTTTGTTAGGCCCGGGCTTGAATGCTCTCGCGAGATGTTATTAATACAAATATTCGTGGATACAAGTAATAATGTGAGAATCTAAATACAATGAGTGTAAAAGATCCTATTTATCCATCTCTTGGGCGAAGCTTTGGTGTTCTTGCTCTCTGTCGATCGTCTTCCGTGTAGGAGATGCTGAGAGAGAAGAAAGAACCGAGAGATAGCTATTGCGAAGAGTAGGAAAGCCAAGTTGTGGTAAAAATCCGAAGGGAGTTCAGAGAGGAAAAAATCCGGTTCTTGTCCAAGTGCAGACATCCTTCTAGTTATAGGGGCTGAGATGCCTTGTTTTCTGGCGGGCGATCGCCTTTCGTCCAATATAATAATGGGGCGATCGTCTTTAAGTCACATGGGTCATGCCTTAAAGTCCAAGGTCGCGGCACCAGGCGGTCCAATGAGGAACCGGCACGCGTCCTGAGTTGCTGTCACGGGCGGTCCTACTGACACCTTTCGGCGGGCCTGTCGGCTGGTGGAAAGATGGTGACAGGATGTGGTCAATGATCCGTGAAATGCGGATCTTGTCTCGGCACCGCACGTGGGTTTTGTCATGAGCTTCGGTCTTTGCCGACTGGATGATCATCGGCTTCGAGCGGCATGAGGCAATCGTCATTGGTCGGTCACCAGAGGTCGGCATCGGTCGGTCACCAAGGGTCGGCATCAGCAAGTGCCGAGAGATGATCGTCTGCTAGTCGGCCATCAGGAGTCGATCGCCAAGTACCGAGAGACGATCGTCTTAGATGTCGATCGCTCGGCACCGGGACTTGTCCTGGGACCTTCGGTCGGCATATCTGCCTTGGCTGCTGGGCTCCGGCACGGTCGCCCGGTTTCTGAGGCGATCGCCGGCCGAGGAGTATAATTCTCGACACAACAATTGCCCCCGAGCTTGCTCCGATGTTGAAGATATGGGGCGAGGTGGTTCTTGCTGGATATCGTGTAGGATGAGGACGGGCGATCCGTTGAGCGGACTTTGGTTTCGGACTTGGGCGATCTGGTCGATTGTCTAGCTATCTTCGGTCTTGTACCTGCAAAAAACAATTTTGGCCGATCCCTCATAGAAACTTGATTGTTTCGTCGCTGAGGAACCGTGCACAGTCGCGGAGTTCGATGGACCGACTCCATGACCGTGTCTTATGCGCGAACGACATTGCCTGTCTCGTGACTCATTTTATTGTGAGGGTCCTCTGTTAGCCTGCGCCTCGCCTCGTATTTAAACGAAGGGTGTGCGGTCTTGGTCTAGAGGAGTCCTTGCGCGGGGCGTCATCGGATTAATCAACTCCACTTCCGCGGCTTGTTAGCTCTGCTTCCACCTCGGCCCGCCATGAAGATGGCGAACCTCGACGGTGTACGTTGATACGGGGGTAGTGACGCGTCGCATTGTCCGGTTCACCGTGTTAAATGATGAACCTTTGAGGGCGAGCGATCGTGTCCACTGATTAGTTTTGTAGGGCCCTCAGACTACGCCGGCCTCGTATTTAAACGAAGGGCGGGCGATCTTGGCCCAAAGGGACCTTGCATGGCCGAAGCAGCCGGTTCCATCTACTACCAGGACCATGGCTGCACTCTTCCACCTCGGATCGTCATGTAGATGCCGACCTTCGACGGTGTACGTTGTGCGGGGGAGGCGATCTCGTGCCGTAGTCCATCATGTTTAGGTGATGAACTGTAGATGGCGAACGAGTCCTACGGTTTTGATGATGTTGCTTGATACCGGCGATCGGGCTGGAAGACTGGAGATCATAGTTCGGCTGCCGATCGCGCTGCTCATAGGATAAGAAGAAACCTTTGCCTGGCCAGAAATTCTGCGGCCTTAGCACGGAAGATCGCGTAGGTTATGGGTTGGTCCTTCGTAAGATGCCTGAACATAGGCGAAAGACCATGGAACCCCCCTAGGACCGCGTATAGGGCGATCTCATCGCTTACGGGCTCACCGTTGAGGATGATCTCGTCTACCCGGTCGATGTAGTCCGAGTCGGACTCTTCTTCCCCTTGCCTGATTTGCATCATGCGATGGGGACCTTCTGGCCGAGCGACCCTGGTGGCGAAATGCACTGTGAAGTCGCTCGCCAGTTGATTAAAGGAGCCGATAGACCGAGGCGGCAATGAGGTGTACCACCTATCGGCAAGGTCGTCCAGCGTCAGAGGGAACATTCGGCACCTGGTCACGTCAGATGCCCCACACCCGGTCATGTAGATGTTGAACTTGCTCAGGTGTGTTTCGGGGTCTGATCTCCCCTCATACAAAGGTGTTTGCGGAGGAGCGATCTTATGCTGCATGGGGGCGAGCTCGATGTGGACCGCGAGCGGCTCGCTCGGCTCGGCGATCTTTCTCTTGGCGCATGCCCCAGATTCTAGGAGCGCCTTCATGTCGTCGAGCTGGCGTTGCATCGCGGCCATTGCTGTAGCATGGTCGCTCGTGGATCGACTTTTGGAGCGGGAGCCGAGGCGATCGTGTACCGATCTCCTGACTCCGCTGTTGCCGACCTCGGCTATTTGGCGAGGGGGAGCCAGATGGTTGGTCGGCCTTCTGGGAGTCGGATACGCCGAACTCCTGGTGATGGACTCGAGCTTCGTCGTCTCGTGGCTGGGGCCGGACTGCCCCGGTCGCCAAGATGGGTCGCTGCCTAGGCGATCGAAAACAGAGGTGCCCCGGCAGGCGAGCGCCTCTCCCTGCGAACGGGAGCCTCCTGGCGATCGCTTGGTCTGTAATGCCTTGTACTTCCGTTTAGTCATGCGGCGGATGGCCGAGGGGGTGATTGCGGGCGGCGCGTCGAGAGCACTTCGTCGCTCCTGTAGGATGGCTATGGCCTCCTTGATCTATTCCGCGGTTTGTAACTGATCGAGCGAGAGACTTGGGCCGTCCCTCACGGGCGGGATCGAGCGTCTCGGACCGCGGCGGCTACCCTCCGCCATCGGCTGTGGCTCGGACTGTAACACCCCCAATCCACTCAGGGATATTACACGCCGTAGACCCTCTCCTCGAGGATCTACCAGGCTGGTAACAACGTTTAACATCTCGACAATGCCTTCAAGGCTACAATGACTCAGTAGACCGATTTGGTCTTTCCACAAATACATACAACTCAAATACAACTCATGCCCACGCAGGGGACAAAATACAACTACACCCGTACAACGGGAACAATACAAAGAAATGAAAATAAAGTACAACTGAACCAACACACGATGTACGGTTCCTCATGTGATTAGTATCGATCATCTTTCATCATCCTTCATGCCGACCCTGTGTTATGCTCCAAAACCTGAATGCAAAAACAAACATCCACCCCCCGAATACTCGGGGGTTAGCAAAACTCCACTGTTTTGCTAGTGCAACAACAAAGTGCAAATACGAGCCATACAATTCACATTCCACGAATAACAATAACCAGGAATCCTCAAAGATCCAAACAAAATGAAGAATACTTCCCGAGGCAAGAGTTTGAGAAAACCTTTCAAAATCGAAATATCATAAATCAATGGGAATAATTTATAAAACGATTTAGAATGCCATCGAGAGTTTTAATAGAAAACAATTTAGGATTATCAAATCCTACTTTTCAAAATCCACAAGACAAAAGGGGTCACCGCCCCAAAGGTTTACTTTCCGAAAAATGACATTTACCAAACCGTTGGGATTTTAGCCCCAAACCCGTAAAATGACTTTTACAAAACCATTGGGATTTTAGCCCCAAATCTCATCAACTCACAGTACACAAGAACGACCACAAGGTTCGTTTCCCAACACCAAAATCCACAAATAAAGGATTTAAAACAAACAACAAAATACTCTTGTGCCATCCTAGTCAAGTAGGCCAAACGAACAACTTACCTCTTACACACTTAGTCAATGCATGCAATCATGAAAACCGTTCAAAAGCGCTCATTTCCGTAAATGCCATTATCAAATCACATTTGAAAAATGCACCACAATTAACCGTCGATCCACGTCTCTGTGGACCCCTACCGAGACCCCGTCGGATCTAACCCGTAGTGGTTAAAAGCAAGCTCGTCGATCCACGTCTCTTGTGGACCCCTACCGAGACCCCGTCGGATCTAACCCGTAGTGAGCATACACACACACACGTTACTCATGCAATACTAATATGCTAAGAATGTAAGTTCATTAAGAATACTCACTAGAGATGGCCATTAACTCGACACCATTATCGAACTCTTCAAAATACCATAACAAGATTAAATACGGAATACACGATTCCATAACTTTAAACAATAGGAGTATCATCATCAAATCCTTCAACGTTCAAAATAATCAAATCATAATAAATTCTCAAAACACCGTTCACAAATCACACGCGTTTTGAAAGAAAGCCTTTAACGAGGCCAAACCGAAATCCTTTGAAACTTCATTTCAAATCGGACGATCATTTAACAACATCATTTAACCATAATCGATCCATCGAAAACGGATGAAAAACGAGATCGGGACAAATCCCCCAAAAAGTCAATTCGAAGGAAATCAAGAAATATACTTCGATTCGACAAAGAACAATGGATTAAATGATGTTAAACACAAGAATACTACCAAGATTAATCATACCCATCATGAATTAATCAACAACACGGAACGAATCGGACGAAAATGCAAAAATCCCCAAATTCACGAAATTAGGGTTCTAAGGAAGATTACCTTGATTCGCTGGATCAAAGGTTGATAACGGACGATCGATTGATGTTATGAACTCAAGGACTTCATGGATTTGTTGTTAAACAACATGGCTTCGTCACCCATGAATCGCCATTCGCGGAAGGAGAAGGAAGGGAATGAAAAACGAAGTGAAATGTGACCGCCACCACATTTATATCGGGCCGATTAGCGCGGCGCTAGCCTTCCCGGACTAGCGTGCGCTATCGGCCGCAGACGCCGAGTACCTCGCCAGGGCCCACACGACCCGGCACCACCGACCAAATTCCCGCCGACCATGACTCGTCTCCCGACTCCCGCTAGCGTGCGCTACGGCCAGCTGCGCGCTAGCCGACTGGCCCAAGAGCCACCGGATCGAATCGCCGGCCAGTAACGACGCTAGCGGCCGACGCCGCGGCGCTACGCCGCCGACTAGCGCGCGCTACGCCGGCGTAGGCGCTACTCGCCGATCCCGACCGAGTCCAACCTCGAAACCCCATCGCCTGTGCCCGGAGCAAAGGCGTTAGGCGGCAGCGTGCGCTACACTGCCGGTTAGCACAGCCTTCCGGCCAGAAGGCGCTTACGCTTCCTCGCTGCACCTGCCCGGCCGGTGCCTGCAATCGTCCGGCGGGCCCCGCCACCGTCCGGCGATCCCCGCAACCGCCGTGGCTCGGCGACCCGATTTCCAAATCGCACTTAACGAACACGATTTAAAAGTTCACGGACGACATAAACGACTCGAAATGAAAACGTAATACCATATTTAGTCATACGCGACCAAGAAACGGGTCGAGGCAACAATTACAGATACGGATACCCGTAACTTTCAAGAAATTACAAAATGGCCCAAAACGCCCGGAAATCACGATACGTGATCGAATAACCAAACCGAAGTTCACAACACGTCTAACAAAGTTAAACGGACTTGCGGGAAACTCGAAACAGCAGTTTCGGTCGAGATTCGCAAGAATCGAACTCAAGTGCGGAAAAGTCGCTAAAAAGCACAGAACTCAACAAAACAACACCGAAACGAACTCGGATGACAAAAAGTGTAGAATTAATCATTCTCAGAATGACGAAACGGTCATGAGCGAGTCGTCAAAACGGACTCCGACCGAAAAAATAAATTTACCGAAAATCGAAAATTGCGGATATTACATTCTACCCTCCTTAAAAGAAGTTTCGTCCCGAAACTTAAAACAAGTAGGGAGAAGGAATATTCCGCCAAGGAAAACTCATCGAGATACACAAGAATGCGTAACTAACGCCCAACGGCGAAACGTTACAAACAACGCAATGGAATATACGGCGTGAAAACACGCTCCACGGCGACCAACACAACGTCCGCTTAGCGATATAATAAAACCAACAAACGACAAGCGTCATCAAACGGATAATATAGCCAAGTCAATTATCCGACAATCACAAAACACAACGAACGAAAACCAATATGATTGACCAACCCAACGGTACATCAATCAAAACGCGAGTCAACCGCTGAACAAACACGGAATCCCACCGCCTAAGGGCTGGAAGATCGAAAACGAAACTAATTTCCCGAATCGAAAGGAATTACGAAGGAGCCCGAATGTTCACCAATCACGGATCGAGGTCTATCAAAACGAACAATCAAACGATCAAACCACAACGATCGAGACAACAAAAATCGAAGAATCATGTTCGAATCACGAAGAACAATAAAGTTCAAACAACAACCCCCATGATGATCTGGTGAGAACTACAAGACATGCATTCCCATAAGGTCCACAGGAAAGGGAATAGCGATTAAAAAGTCACAACGACAAACGAGTTATTCCGAAACAATACCACACTCGTTCGATAAACAAAAACAAGGGGCAGGACAAGCTCAGAAATGTCAACGAACATAAATGAGTCGACAGAGTCGAAAACATAAGGGTTCCAAATCCGATCCACTTCAAATAAAAGAACTAATAGAACCATATGATGTCACTCCCAAACAAGGTTCACAAGAATCGAACTGAACCCGAAAAAGTAACATCGATAACCAGATCGACCCACAACAAGATCACAGCTCGGACGATGAAATCAAAATATAGAACAAGTTCATAAAGTGCCAACGAACATGAGCGAATCGATAGACTGGAGAAAGAGAAAATACAGAAGTCAAAATAGTACGGGCATTACCTCCGACCTCGTCCACGAAATTCACAAAACGGGAGCAAGGTAACAAGACATTAAACAACCGACGCATAACGGAACCATCGCCGATGCACACGGTCATACCAAACCAAGCTCTAACAGCTCGCACATGCGCGACAACGCAGGAATCACTACGAGGCGATAATATTCAACACCAACATCCCGCCTCTCACAGGGGGCTAACACAACAAATGTGTGGAAAGCGACTCAATGCTCACACCGCCAATTCGGTCATACTCGGGAGAAAGTATCAAAATGACAACACGAACATCACACATACATACCCAGCCCTCAAACGGGAATGGATAGGTTTTAAAAACGAAAACCTCATTTTGAAAATAATTTGAAGAATACTGATTGATCTTGAGTATCACCTTTCAAAAAAAAAAAAAATACAAACGTGAAACATCGTTATCGAGACATTGGAGAACCATTTCGCATTTGATAAGATTGAAGATACTTTCTCTTAATGAAAACTTTCAAAATATTCGACCCTCGGGTCTAAATAAAAGTGTTTCTAAAATATTGAAAATATCTCAAAGCATTTTGGTCCTCGAAGTAGAAAACTTTTGAAATATATTGTGGCACCTTGGATGTACCACAAGAAAATAACTCATTTGAAAAGTATGTCTCGAAATTTATTTTTCTAAGATACTCAAGGTTTTCAAAAATTCAATAGGCGTAATGCCCAAAACTCACACATATCGATGTTCACTAAAACAACTCCTAGCACACGCATCAAAAGTTTAAAATCAAGACAATATATGTCTTTAAACGGGAATAAACGATAAAATACCACGTTCGTAACAAAACCACCGATAAAATACTCTCAAGATCGGCTAGTGAACAAGTCGAACGCGTATAAGCATAAAGCTTCCACAATAGAACTTGTAAAGCGTGCAAATCGATTCAAAATCATCAAAACGAACAAAAACAACAATAAAAGACATCACAAGCGATTTACACTCCTCGTATAAATCAAATACGAGAGTCGACTAAATACATATCGTGAAATCAAAATTCACATAAGGATTCCACCACTTAACAAATAATCATAAAAATAGCTCGTGTCACACGAGGCACAACACAAGGAAGGAGACTTACTTCCACAGTCGCACGAAGATGATGATCGCCCACGATACTAATCACGACCAACAAACTCAAACGACGCGTCGCGACACGACTCGGTCGATGAAATCCGATGAAACAAGACTCAAACAACACGACTTGACCCGATGACCTAGGTTTTCCTCAACCTAAGCTCCGATACCATTTATGTAACACCCCAATCCACTCGTGGATATTACACGCCGTAGACCCTCTCCTCGAGGATCTACCAGCCGGTAACAACGTTTAACATCTCGACAATGCCTTCAAGGCTACAATGACTCGAGACCGATTTGGTCTTTCCACAAATACATACAACTCAAATACAACTCATGCCCACGCAGGGACAAAATACAACTACACCTGCATAACGGAACAATACAAAGAATGAAAATAAAGTACAACTGAACCAACACACGATGTACGGTTCCTCATGTGATTAGTATCGATCATCTTTCATCATCCTTCATGCCGACCCTGTGTTATTCTCCAAAACCTGAATGCAAAAACAGACATCCACCCCCCGAATACTCGGGGGTTAGCAAAACTCCACTGTTTTGCTAGTGCAACAACAAAGTGCAAATACGAGCCATACAATTCACATTCCACGAATAACAATAACCAGGAATCCTCAAAGATCCAGACAAAACGAAGAATACTTCCCGAGGCAAGAGTTTGAGAAAACCTTTCAAAATCGAAATATCATAAATCAATGGGAATAATTTATAAAACGATTTAGAATGCCATCGAGAGTTTTAATAGAAAACAATTTAGGATTATCAAATCCTACTTTTCAAAATCCACAAGACAAAAGGGGTCACCGCCCCAAAGGTTTACTTTCCGAAAAATGACATTTACCAAACCGTTGGGATTTTAGCCCCAAACCCGTAAAATGACTTTTACAAAACCATTGGGATTTTAGCCCCAAATCTCATCAACTCACAGTACACAAGAACGACCACAAGGTTCGTTTCCCAACACCAAAATCCACAAATAAAGGATTTAAAACAAACAACAAAATACTCTTGTGCCATCCTAGTCAAGTAGGCCAAACGAACAACTTACCTCTTACACACTTAGTCAATGCATGCAATCATGAAAACCGTTCAAAAGCGCTCATTTCCGGAAATGCCATTATCAAATCACATTTGAAAAATGCACCACAATTAACCGTCGATCCACGTCTCTGTGGACCCCTACCGAGACCCCGTCGGATCTAACCCGTAGTGGTTAAAAGCAAGCTCGTCGATCCACGTCTCTTGTGGACCCCTACCGAGACCTCGTCGGATCTAACCCGTAGTGAGCATACACACACACACGTTACTCATGCAATACTAATATGCTAAGAATGTAAGTTCATTAAGAATACTCACTAGAGATGGCCATTAACTCGACACCATTATCGAACTCTTCAAAATACCATAACAAGATTAAATACGGAATACACGATTCCATAACTTTAAACAATAGGAGTATCATCATCAAATCCTTCAACGTTCAAAATAATCAAATCATAATATATTCTCAAAACACCGATCACAAAACACACGCGTTTTGAAAGAAAGCCTTTAACGAGGCCAAACCGAAATCCTTTGAAATTTCATTTCAAATCACCAAACAAACACATCAAGACGACCACCGATCATCATATCCATAAAACGAGAAAAGTATGGGCAAGGTACTTGCCTCGAATAAGAACAACGCGGAGAATCGACCGAAGTAGGTTGGCCCGAACCGACTACGAACCCGCCGACTCCACCGAACGCCAACTCACGTTCATAAACTACGAAGGACAAATAATAACAATGAAATGAATTCCATAACACGACTCAAAGCCGTTGAATTCAAAGAACGAATAATGAAAGTTCCAGGATTTCCCCCAAAACGGCCAAGAACACGATTCGTTCCGTCAAAACCCGAAAACGGAATTCCAAGTTGAAATATGGATATACAATCCATAGAATATGTTTAACAACATCATTTAACCATAATCGATCCATCGAAAATGGATGAAAAACGAGATCGGGACAAATCCCCCAAAAAGTCAATTCGAAGGAAATCAAGAAATATACTTCGATTCGACGAAGAACAATGGATTAAATGATGTTAAACACAAGAATACTACCAAGATTAATCATACCCATCATCAATTAATCAACAACACGGAACGAATCGGACGAAAATGCAAAAATCCCCAAATTCACGAAATTAGGGTTCTAAGGAAGATTACCTTGATTATTTGGATCAAAGGTTGATAACGGATCGATTGATGTTATGAACTCAAGGACTTCATGGATTTGTTGTTAAACAACATGGCCGTCACCCATGAATCGCCATTCGCGGAAGGAGAAGGAAGGGAATGAAAACGGAAGTGAAATGTGATCGTCACCACATTTATATCGGGCTGATTAGCGCGGCGCTAGCCTTCCGGACTAGCGTGGCGCTTATCGGCCAGATCGCCGAGTACCCTCGGCCAGTGGCCCACACGACCCGGCACCACCGACCAAATTCCGCCGACCATGACTCGCCTCTCGACTCCCGCTAGCGTGCGCTACTGGCCGCGCTTAGCCGACTGGCCCAAAGAGCCATCGGACTAAACGCCGGCCAGTAACGACGCTAGCCGGCCGACACAGGCGCTACGCTTGCCGACTAGCGTGCGCTACGCCGGCGTAGCGTGCGCTACCGCCGATCTCGACCGAGTCCAACCTCGAAACCCCATCGCCTGTGCCCGATAAGGCAAAGTTAGGCGGCAGAAGGTGGCGCTTACACTGCCGAAGCGCTACAGCTCTTCCGGCCAGAAGCGTGCGCTACGCCGGTTTCCGCCGCACCGTCCGGCCGGTGCCCGCAATCGTCCGGCTGCCCCGCCACCGTCCGGCGGCCCCGCAACTGCTGTGGCTCGACGACCCGATTTCCGAAATCGCACGGAACGAACACGACGAAAAGTTCACGGACGACATAAACGACTCGAAATGAAAACGTAATACCATATTTAGTCATACGCGACCAAGAAACGGGTCGAGGCAACAATTACAGATACGGATACCCGTAACTTTCAAGAAATTACAAAATGGCCCAAAACGCCCTAAATCACGATACGTGATCGAATAACCAAACCGAAGTTCACAACACGTCTAACAAAGTTAAACGGACTTGCGGGAAACTCGAAACAGCAGTTTCGGTCGAGATTCGCAAGAATCGAACTCAAGTGCGGAAAAGTCGCTAAAAAGCACAGAACTCAACAAAACAACACCGAAACGAACTCGGATGACAAAAAGTGTAGAATTAATCATTCTCAGAATGACGAAACGGTCATGAGCGAGTCGTCAAAATGGACTCCGACCGAAAAAATAAATTTACCGAAAATCGAAAATTGCGGATATTACATTCTACCCTCCTTAAAAGAAGTTTCGTCCTGAAACTTAAAACAAGTAGGGAGAAGGAATATTCCGCCAAGGAAAACTCATCGAGATACACAAGAATGCGTGACTAACGCCCAACGGCGAAACGTTACAAACAACGCAATGGAATATACGGCGTGAAAACACGCTCCACGGCGACCAACACAACGTCGCCGTTAGCGATATAATAAAACCAACAAATGACAAGCGTCATCAAACGGATAATATAGCCAAGTCAATTATCCGACAATCACATAACACAACGAACGAAAACCAATATGATTGACCAACCCAACGGTACATCAATCAAAACGCGAGTCAACCGCTGAACAAACACGGAATCCCACCGCCTAAGGGCTGGAAGATCGAAAACGAAAATAATTTCCCGAACTGAAAGGAATTACGAAGGAGCCTGAATGTTCACCAATCACGGAACGAGGTCAATAAAAACGAACAATCAAACGATCAAACCACAACGATCGAGACAACAAAAATCGAAGAATCATGTTCGAATCACGAAGAACAATAAAGTTCAAATAACAACCCCCAGGATGATCTGGTGAGAACTACAAGACATGCATTCCCATAAGGTCCACAGGAAAGGGAATAGCGATTAAAAAGTCACAACGACAAACGAGTTATTCCGAAACAATACCACACTCGTTCGATAAACAAAAACAAGGGGCACGACAAGCTCAGAAATGTCAACGAACATAAATGAGTCGACAGAGTCGAAAACATAAGGGTTCCAAATCCGATCCACTTCAAATAAAAGAACTAATAGAACCAGATGATGTCACTCCCAAACAAGGTTCACAAGAATCGAACTGAACCCGAAAAAGTAACATCGATAACCAGATCGACCCACAACAAGATCACACTGCTCGGACGATGAAATCAAAATATAGAACAAGTTCATAAAGTGCCAACGAACATGAGCGAATCGATAGACTGGAGAAAGAGAAAATACAGAAGTCAAAATAGTACGGGCATTACCGCCGACCTCGTCCACGAAATTCACAAAACGGGAGCAAGGTAACAAGACATTAAACAACCGACGCATAACGGAACCATCGCCGATGCACACGGTCATACCAAACCAAGCTCTAACAGCTCGCACATGCGCGACAACGCAGGAATCACTACGAGGCGATAATATTCAACACCAACATCCCGCCTCTCACAGGGGGCTAACACAACAAATGTGTGGAAAGCGACTCAATGCTCACACCGCCAATTCGGTCATACTCGGGAGAAAGTATCAAAATGACAACGCGAACATCACACATACATACCCAGCCCTCAAACGGGAATGGATAGATTTTAAAAACGAAAACCTCATTTTGAAAATAATTTGAAGAATACTGATTGATCTTGAGTATCACCTTTCAAAAAAAAAAATACAAACGTGAAACATCGTTATCGAGACATTGGAGAACCATTTCGCATTTGATAAGATTGAAGATACTTTCTCTTAATGAAAACTTTCAAAATATTCGACCCTCGGGTCTAAATAAAAGTGTTTCTAAAATATTGAAAATATCTCAAAGCATTTTGGTCCTCGAAGTAGAAAACTTTTGAAATATATTGTGGCACCTTGGATGTACCACAAGAAAATAACTCATTTGAAAAGTATGTCTCGAAATTTATTTTTCTAAGATACTCAAGGTTTTCAAAAATTCAATAGGCCAGAATGCCCAAAACTCACACATATCGATGTTCACTAAAACAACTCCTAGCACACGCATCAAAAAGTTTAAAATCAAGACAATATATGTCTTTAAACGGGAATAAACGATAAAATACCACGTTCAGAACAAAACCACTGATAAAATACTCTCCCGCACTGGCTAGTGAACAAGTCGAACGCGTATAAGCATAAAGCTTCCACAATAGAACTTGTAAAACGTGCAAATCGATTCTAAAATCATCAAAAACGAACAAAAACAACAATAAAAAGACATCACAAGCGACGACACTCCTCATATAAATCAAATACGAGAGTCGACTAAATACATATCGTGAAATCAAAATTCACATAAGGATTCCACCACTTAACAAATAATCATAAAAATAGCTCGTGTCACACGAGGCACAACACAAGGAAGGGAGACTTACTTCCACAGGTCGCACGAAGATGATGATCGCCCCACGATACTAATCACGACCAACAAACTCAAACGACGCGTCGCGACACGACTCAGTCAGATGAAATCCGATGAAACAAGACTCAAACAACACGACTTGACCCGACAGCCTAGGTTTTCCTCAACCTAAGCTCCGATACCATTTATGTAACACCCCCAATCCACTCAGGGATATTACACGCCGTAGACCCTCTCCTCGAGGATCTACCAGGCTGGTAACAACGTTTAACATCTCGACAATGCCTTCAAGGCTACAATGACTCAAAGAGACCGATTTGGTCTTTCCACAAATACATACAACTCAAATACAACTCATGCCCACGCAGGGACAAAATACAACTACACCTGCATAACGAACAATACAAAGAATGAAAATAAAGTACAACTGAACCAACACACGATGTACGGTTCCTCATGTGATTAGTATCGATCATATTTCATCATCTTTCATGCCGACCCTGTGTTATGCTCCAAAACCTGAATGCAAAAACAGACATCCACCCCCCGAATACTCGGGGGTTAGCAAAACTCCACTGTTTTGCTAGTGCAAGAACAAAGTGCAAATACGAGCCATACAATTCACATTCCACGAATAACAATAACCAGGAATCCTCAAAGATCCAAACAAAACGAAGAATACTTCCCGAGGCAAGAGTTTGAGAAAACCTTTCAAAATCGAAATATCATAAATCAATGGGAATAATTTATAAAACGATTTAGAATGCCATCGAGAGTTTTAATAGAAAATAATTTAGGATTATCAAATCCTACTTTTCAAAATCCACAAGACAAAAGGGGTCACCGCCCCAAAGGTTTACTTTCTGAAAAATGACATTTACCAAACCGTTGGGATTTTAGCGCCAAACCCGTAAAATGACTTTTACAAAACCATTGGGATTTTAGCCCCAAATCTCATCAACTCACAGTACACAAGAACGACCACAAGGTTCGTTTCCCAACACCAAAATCCACAAATAAAGGATTTAAAACAAACAACAAAATACTCTTGTGCCATCCTAGTCAAGTAGGCCAAACGAACAACTTACCTCTTACACACTTAGTCAATGCATGCAATCATGAAAACCGTTCAAAAGCGCTCATTTTCGGAAATGCCATTATCGAATCACATTTGAAAAATGCACCACAATTAACCGTCGATCCACGTCTCTGTGGACCCCTACCGAGACCCCGTCGGATCTAACCCGTAGTGGTTAAAAGCAACCTCGTCGATCCACGTCTCTTGTGGACCCCTACCGAGACCCCGTCGGATCTAACCCGTAGTGAGCATACACACACACACGTTACTCATGCAATACTAATATGCTAAGAATGTAAGTTCATTAAGAATACTCACTAGAGATGGCCATTAACTCGACACCATTATCGAACTCTTCAAAATACCATAACAAGATTAAATACGGAATACACGATTCCATAACTTTAAACAATAGGAGTATCATCATCAAATCCTTCAACGTTCAAAATAATCAAATCATAATAAATTCTCAAAACACCGTTCACAAAACACACGCGTTTTGAAAGAAAGCCTTTAACTAGGCCAAACCGAATTCCTTTGAAAATTCATTTCAAATCACCAAACAAACACATCAAGATGACCACCGATCATCATATCCATAAAACGAGAAAAGTATGGGCAAGGTACTTGCCTCGAATAAGAACAACGCGGAGAATCGACCGAAGTAGGTTGGCCCGAACCGACTACGAACCCGCCGACTCCACCGAACGCCAACTCACGTTCATAAACTACGAAGGACAAATAACAATGAAATGAATTCCATAACACGACTCAAAGCCGTTGAATTCAAAGAACGAATAATGAAAGTTCCAGGATTTCCCCCAAAACGGCCAAGAACACGATTCGTTCCGTCAAAACCCGAAAACGGAATTCCAAGTTGAAATATGGATATACAATCCATAGAATATGTTTAACAACATCATTTAACCATAATCGATCCATCGAAAACGGATGAAAAACGAGATCGGGACAAATCCCCCAAAAAGTCAATTCGAAGGAAATCAAGAAATATACTTCGATTCGACGAAGAACAATGGATTAAATGATGTTAAACACAAGAATACTACCAAGATTAATCATACCCATCATGAATTAATCAACAACACGGAACGAATCGGACGAAAATGCAAAAATCCCCAAATTCACGAAATTAGGGTTCTAAGGAAGATTACCTTGATTCGCTGGATCAAAGGTTGATAACGGACGATCGATTGATGTTATGAACTCAAGGACTTCATGGATTTGTTGTTAAACAACATGGCTTCGTCACCCATGAATCGCCATTCGCGGAAGGAGAAGGAAGGGAATGAAAAACGAAGTGAAATGTGACTGCTCAGCCACATTTATACTGGGCCAGACTAGCGTGCGCTAGCCTTCCCGGACTAGCGTGCGCTATCGGCCGGTATCGGCCGAGTACCCTCGGCCAGGGCCCACACGACCCGGCACCACCGACCAAATTCTGCCGACCATGACTCGTCTCCTGACTCCCGCTAGCGTGCGCTACGGCCGGAAGCCTGCGCGCGCTAGCCGACTGGCCCAGCAGCCACCGGATCGAATCGCCGGCCAGTAACGACGCTAGCCGGCCGAAAACGTGCGCTACGCTGCCGACTAGCGCGCGCGCTACGGCGTAGCGTGCGCTACTCGCCGATCTCGACCGAGTCGAGAACCTCGAAACCCCACGCCTGTGCCCGATAAGGCGTTAGGCCGGCAGAAGGCGCTACACTGCCGGTTAGCGCAGCTCTTCCGGCCAGAAGGCGCTACGCCGGTTCTGCCGCACCTGTCCGGCCGGTGCCCGCAATCGTCCGGCCAGTCCCGCCACCGTCCGGCGATCCCGCAACCGTCAGGGCTCGGCGACCCGATTTCGGAAATCGCACGGAACGAACACGACGAAAAGTTCACGGACGACATAAACGACTCGAAATGAAAACGTAATACCATATTTAGTCATACGCGACCAAGAAACGGGTCGAGGCAACAATTACAGATACGGATACCCGTAACTTTCAAGAAATTACAAAATGGCCCAAAACGCCCGGAAATCACGATACGTGATCGAATAACCAAACCAAAGTTCACAACACGTCTAACAAAGTTAAACGGACTTGCGGGAAACTCGAAACAGCAGTTTCGGTCGAGATTCGCAAGAATCGAACTCAAGTGCGGAAAAGTCGCTAAAAAGCACAGAACTCAACAAAACAACACCGAAACGAACTCGGATGACAAAAAGTGTAGAATTAATCATTCTCAGAATGACGAAACGGTCATGAGCTAGTCGTCAAAACGGACTCCGACCGAAAAAATAAATTTACCGAAAATCGAAAATTGCGGATATTACACGGACTGCGACGGAACGAGGCGTCTGGCGGATCGGCCAGCGGCTTTCTTTGACGAGGAGGCAGAAGTCATGATTCTGAAAGCTTTCTCTGAAGAACATTGAGTGTTTCTTCAGGTATATGCCCCGGAGAACAGTGAGTGTTCTTCGAGATGGTAGGAATAAAAAATGAGGGTTAGATGCCCTACTTCTAGCGCTAATTGTTGTTGCCTGAAATATTATCCGAAGATAGATATTGCTGGAATGGACGGACAATAAACAAGGTTGTGGGAGCACTTCCGAGGGGATGTGAATAACACAAGATTTGCCGGGTTTGTTAGGCCCGGGCTTGAATGCTCTCGCGAGATGTTATTAATACAAATATTCGTGAATACAAGTACTAATGTGAGAATCTAAATACAATGAGTGTAAAAGATCCTATTTATCCAGCTCTTGGGGGAAGCTTTGGTGTTCTTGCTCTCTGCCGATCGTCTTCCGTGTAGGAGATGCTCAGAGAGAAGAAAGAACCGAGAGATAGTTATTGCCAAGAGTAGGAAAGCCAAGTTGTGGTAAAAATCCGAAGGGAGTTCAGAGAGGAAAAAGTCAGGTCCTTGTCCAAGTGCAGACAGCCTTCTAGTTATAGGGGCTGAGATGCCTTGTTTTCTGGCGGGCGATCGCCTTTCGTCCAATATAATAATGGGGCGATCGTCTTTAAGTCACATGGGCTGTCTGCCTAAAGTCCAAGGCTGCTGCCGGCAGCCAGCTGTACGGTCCAATGAGGAACCGGCATGCGTCCTGAGTTGCTGTCACGGGCGGTCCTACTGACACCTTTCGGCGGGCCTGTCGGCTAGTGGAAAGATGCTGACAGGCTGTGGTCAATGATCCGTGAAATGCGATCTTGTCTCAGCACCGCACGTGGGTTTTGTCCTGAGCTTCGGCCTTTGCCGACTGGATGATCATCGGCTTCGAGCGGCATGAGGCGGTCGTCATTGGTCGGTCACCAGAGGTCGGCATCGGTCGGTCACCAAGGGTCGGCATCGGCAAGTGCCGAGAGATGATCGTCTGCTAGTCGGCCATCAGGAGTCGATCGCCAAGTACCGAGAGACGATCGTCTTAGATGTCGATCGCTCGGCATCGGGACTTGTCCTGGGACCTTCGGTCGGCAGATCTGCCTTGGCTGTTGGGCTCCGGCACGGTCGCCCGGTTTCTGAGGCGATCGCCGGTCGAGGAGTATAATTCTCGACACAACAGTATGCACTTTGACAACCTGCAGGAATAAAAAATCACAACAAATTGAAATTAATAATCTAACAATTATCAAATTAATAATATTAAAAACTGAAAATTTTAATCACAATATTGAAGAAACTGAAAAATTGTACCTTATCAAAAATTAGGACAAATAGATTTATCGGTGACGCCGCGACTGGCCAAGCAAGTAAACTATGAAGTAGGAAGTAGAAAATTATAAATAGTTAAATTTCTTTAACACACTTTCACTTTGAACAATTGAATTTGATTATCGGCAATAGTATTATTGAAGAAGAAGAAGAAGAAGAAGAAAAATTCAGCCGAAGAATGAAAAAAAATAAACTGATTTCTTCTATTTATTCTCATGATTTCTAACGTACTGATTTTCCTAACGGTATACATATTCTAAGAATAGATTTTTAGTTGCAGGGTTGGGCGGCGAAATTGAAGGATGATTGATGAAGAGAGAGAGAATAGAAGTTGAAGCGGGTTGAACTCTATGTAATTAATATATATCTTTAGTTTAATAGTTTTTTTTTCAATTAAATTGCGCCCCCCAAATAAAAAGAAACGTGCGCCGCCTATTATTATCCCTAAACATTTCGCAGGGAAAAAAAAGTGCTATATCCCTAAATATTTCGCAGGAAAAAAAAGTGCTACGACTGGAATTTGAACACTCCACCAATGAAAAGAAGAACAAGCACTTCACCGCTGGACTAACTCTGGATGATACATAAATTATCAATAATTATATATATATATATATATATAACAAAATACTTAAAAATTTTGGGCCCTCGAAATTTTGAGGTCCGGGGCCGTCGCCCAGGCCCGCCCGCCCTCAGGGCCGGGCCTGTGTGGGCATTTGCAACTATGGTCACCTCTGGTGCACATATTTTTTAATAAAAATATTTTTCTGAGCAAAAAAAAAAAACAAATTTAATCATTTTTCTACCGATTAAAAATATATTATATATTGAGAGCTAAGTAATGTAAGTAGGCCTGTCGAACGGTTTGGTTCCGGTTAACCGGACCAAAAAAATCGGTTAATCGGAATCATTTTAGCCAAAAAAGTGGAACCGTAAACTGGACCATTTTACACTTTCGGTTAACCGGAACCGCACCGAATTAATTCGGTTCCGGTTCGGGTAACACGTAAAAACCATTTTTTTTATGTTGCCTGCAGCAACACCCACAACACACAGCATACAGGATACAGCAAGCAATAAAAACTCCTGGGCTGCGGACGGAGCTGACGAGACGAAGGTAAAATTAATTTAAAGGTAAAAAAAAGGGACTGGGCTGACGGGAGGAAGGGACTGGGCTGGGCCGTAAAAAAAAAGGTAAAATTATTATTTAATAAATAATATTAATAAATAATAGTTATTAATTTTGTACGGTTCTCGGTTAAACCGAAACCGTTTTATCCACCCGCACTAACGGTTCTCGGTTAATCGGAACCGCTCGGTTCCTGTTCGGTTCCGATTTTAACCGAAAACCGAAAACCATTTAAACAGCCCTAAATGTAAGTCGAGTTCGAATGGATTGAGTTCGAGCCCTAAGCGCACCCACATAGAGCTGTTATCGGACCGGTTCGGACCGGTTTTCTCCAGATTCGGATCCGGTCCGATAGGTTGCCGGGTAGATCCGGTCCGGACCGATAACGGTTCCGGTTCAATTTTTAGAACTCGAATCCGAACTCGTTAGTTTCCGGGTGAGTTTCGGTCCCGAGTATTTCGGTCCGGTTCATGATCGGGTTTCGGGTTCACTCGGACCGCTAACAGCCCTATGTGGGATGGATCTTTACTAGGAAAATGAAGGAAGAGCAGCAAAATAAATCACATAAATGCGGGTTACATGATTCGAACTCCAGACCTTTTGTTCAAAGGTATAGCGTCTTAACTACTTGACCAAAGACGCTATTTGTGTTTAAACACGCAAAACGTATTAATAATATATCTATAAAATATATAAATTATAAAATACATATAAACTTTTTTAATTTATTACCGGGTTTCTTTTCGGTTTTATCGGTCAAGTCTTATCGGTTTCGGTTCAATGTTTAACTCGAATCCGAACTCGTTAGTTTCGGGTGAGTTTCGATCCTAGATTTTGGTCGGTTACGACGGCCGGCTCACTCGGACCGCTAACAGCCCTACACCCACATATATTAAAGGGGTTGAAAATTTGTTAGATTAAAATAAACTCTATTAATAGATACGATTTAAAAATTATTTTTTGATTTTATTATGATTCTATTTCGATTTTCAAACCACGATGCCCACCTAATATTGCGTGTTTTTTCTTCTTTCTTCTACTGTGCAGTTTAGAAAGACACGTAAAAAAAAAAACAGATACAGTTTAGAAAGAAAAAAAGGTTTTTAGAAGAAAGAAAAGTGGAAACCGCGTTTCGTCTTCAAAGTCCCATGTCAGTATCCACGGTTATACATACATACATTACATACCCTAGGTTTCTCAAACTCTCTTTTGTCTAAACATAAATCATAATCGTAAAGAATTTGTCTCAATTTCCCTGTCATAATTCCAAAATCTCACTTTTAGAGTTTTTTTAGATTCCCAATTGACGGCGTTCTGAAAGTAGACGTTTGTCATTTTGTTCTTCTTATTTTGGGGGATGGGAGATTTAGTGAAGCAGATCTTAGCAAAGCCGATCCAGTTGACAGACCAAGTGGTGAAGGCGGCGGACGACGCCGCAACATTTAAGCAGGAATGCGCAGAGCTAAAGTCAAAGACGGAAAAGCTCGCCGGTCTTCTCCGCCAGGCGGCGCGTGCGAGCAATGATCTGTATGAGCGGCCGACGCGCCGCATCATCGATGACACCGAGCAAGCTCTTGAGAAGGCGCTTGCCCTTGTGCTAAAATGCCGCGGCCACGGCCTGATGAAGCGAGTTTTCACCATCATACCCACCGCCGCCTTCCGCAAGATGTCGTCCCAACTGGAGAACTCTATCGGCGACGTGTCCTGGCTCCTGCGTGTTTCAGCCTCCACCGACGATAGAACCGACGAGTACCTCGGCCTTCCTCCAATCGCCGCCAATGAACCAATTCTCTACCTCATTTGGGAGCAGATCGCCATTTTGTCCACAGGTTCGGTGGACGATCGAGGGGATGCGGCGGCTTCGCTGGTGTCTTTGGCTCGAGACAACGATCGGTATGGGAAATTGATCATCGAGGAAGGTGGGGTTGGTCCTCTTCTGAAACTGGTCAAGGAAGGGAAATTGGATGGGCAGGAGAATGCGGCCAGGGCAATTGGATTGCTTGGCAAAGACCCGGAAAGTGTGGAACATATGATACACTCTGGGGTTTGCTCCGTGTTTGCCAAAATCCTGAAAGAAGGTCCCATGAGGGTCCAGGCAATGGTGGCGTGGGCGGTGTCTGAGCTCGCTGCTCATTACCCCAAATGTCAGGATCTGTTTGCGCAGCACAACATTATTCGGTTGCTCGTTAGTCATCTAGCTTTCGAGACAGTGCAGGAGCATAGCAAGTATGCTATTGTTAGCAAGGCCACGTCGATGCACGCCGCAGTTGTATTGGCCAGTAATAATAACAGTGCCAATGAGGGTGCAGCACTTAAGAGAGGGAAGTATAATGAAGCGGATGACGGTATGGGCCTCTTACCTCCTCATCCATCAGGGAATAAGTATCCTAATCAGATGTACAATGTCGTTACGAGTACGATCTCGACGAAAGGCAGCAATGTTGTTGAAAATCTTGCTAAGACCAACGGCAACAACAATGGTGGGACGGGTAATAGAGCCAGGGAAACGGAGGACCCTGCAACCAAGGCATATATAAAGGCAATGGCTGCCAGAGCCCTTTGGCACCTGGCCAAGGGGAACTCTCCCATTTGCCGGAGCATCACAGAGTCGAGAGCTTTGTTATGCTTTGCAGTCCTTTTGGAGAAGGGGGCAGCAGAAATTCAGCGCAATTCTGCTATGGCATTGATGGAGATCACTGCTGTGGCGATGGAAGATGCTGAGCTTAGAAGATCAGCATTCAAGCCCAATTCCCCTGCCTGCAAAGCCGTCGTGGATCAATTGTTTAGAGTGATTGACAAGGCAGATTCAAAACTCCTTGTTCCCTGTATAAAGGCTATTGGGAATCTGGCAAGGACTTTCAAGGCTACAGAGACAAGGATGATAAACCCTTTGGTGAAGTTGCTCGACGAAAGAGAAGCAGAGGTTTCTCGGGAGGCCTGCGTTGCGCTTTCTAAGTTTGCTTGCTCGGACAACTATCTGCACTTAGATCACTCTAAGGCCATCATAGGTGCTGGAGGAGCAAAGCACCTCGTTCAGCTTGTCTACTTCGGGGAGCAGATTGTTCAGAGTAGCGCATTGATTCTTCTGTGCTATATTGCTATGCATGTTCCGGACAGTGAAGAACTTGCTCAAGCAGAGGTACTTACTGTGCTCGAATGGGCCTCCAAACAACCTTCCTTGATCCAAGTTGAAATTGCCGAGAGATTGTTAGCGGAGGCCAAAGGAAAGTTGGAGCTCTATCGGTCTAGAGGATCCAGAGGCTACCATTAAGTGAAAGAAAATACTATTATTTAAAGATGAAGGTTAATTTATCAGTCTTTTCTTTATTTCCCTTTTTTTGTTGTTGTCAGCATTTTTTATTCTTATGGATTGTATATAACATTAGTTTATGCCTGTAATTCTTCCGGAGAAGGACCTTAATTACAGATTGCTGTTATACTTGATTCAATCCGAGAAGGTAAAAACGGTTCGGTTCGATTCGGTTATTTAAAAAAAAAATCATATTTTTTCGGTTATTGGATCTTACTTCGAACTAAAGTTTGGATAACGCTTATTGATTTTTCAAACTTCAAATTACCCGAGAACCGATATACCTCAAAATTATTGTTAAAAATAACCGAAATACCCGGTTATTCTACATATTTTTGGTTATTCTGTATGTTTCCCGGTTATTTTACATTTTTATTTACTTATTTATTTATTTAGCTAATATATATAAAGTAGGTTAAGTACTGAGTCCCAACCCTAGCTCTTTCTATATCGCTCTGGTCTCTCACTCTCTCTTCTTCAAAGCTCCGATAGTCAATTCTCCTCTCTTCTCCGCCTCTGGTCTCTCACTCTCTCTTCTTCAAAGCTCCTCCGAAGTAAAAACCTAGATTTTCTGACATCGACTCCTGAAATCTTCTAACCTTGAAGTAAAAACTAAAAACCTATATTTTGAGAATTGAGATGGGAGACGGCTCTGGTTCAGACTCAACTTCAAGTGTTCCTGGATCAAATGATAGCAACCAAATTCAAACCGAGCAAACCAATAGGGATGTTTCTCCATTGGAGTTGAAAGGGAAGAAGGTCAAGCCCTCACATCTTCCAGCTACGAACGTTTCAAAGAGAAAAAGGGATAGGAAGGCCGTTGCTGCCCGCTCAAAGGTTTGGATGCATTTTGAAAAGATTGTTATGCCTATTGTTGCTGAGGTTGATGGAGTGGAGACTCAAGTAGGAACAACCAAGAAGGCTGAGTGTATATATTGCCATAACATCCTTGCCGGTGATTCATCCGGTAATGGTACATCTACTCTTAGAAAGCATATTGAAATACATTGTCATGCTTATCCTGGTAGTTTAGGATGTCTGAATAAGGATGATGGTAATCAGGCTCTGTTGGGCTCTGAATTGGTGGAAGGGTCTAAGAGGTTAACTACTAAGGTATGGTCTCAACATGCTTGTATAGATGCTGCAACTAGGATGATTGTTATTGATGAGCTTCCATTTAGTGCTATTGAGAAACATTTTTGTGAGGTTGCTATACCTAAGTTAGTGCTGCCATGTAGAAAAATTATTGTGAAAAGCTTTCTTAGGATGTATGAAGAGAAGAAAGTTGAGTTGATGAGTGAATTGTAATCACATACTGTATGTCTTACAACTGATACATGGACTAGCTGCAAAAATATTAACTATATGGTGATCACAGCTCATTTTATAGATTCTGGTTGGAAAATGCACAAAAAGATTTTGAAATTTTGTGTTGTCCTTAACCATAATGGGAACACAATTGGAAAGATTTTAGAGGATGCATTAATTGAATGGGGAGCACAATTGGAAAGATTCCATTATGATTTTGGATTTTTTATGCACTTTGACAGATTTTTATTGTTGTTCTGGTCTTGTGCAGTGTGTGTTGTGCTGATGTTGCTGTTGGTCTGCAGCTGTTGATGTTGATGTTGCTGTTTCTTTTTTTTGTTCATTTTTCTTGTTTCTTTCTTTTTTGATTTGATGTTTCTTTTTTGGTTGCTCTATTTTGCTGTTTATTTTTTTTGTTGTTCTGGTTTGGTGTTTCTTTTTTGGTTGCTCTATTTTGCTGTTTCTTTTTTTCTTTTTGGTTCTGGTTTGCTGTTTTTTTTTGTTCTGGTTTGATGCATGCATGCATGCCGCTTGTTCCGTCCTCGGTTTGTCGCTTTCCAAATTAGACCTAATATGATTGCTGTTTCTTTTTTCTTCTTGTTCTGGATTGCAAGCAATTAGGACACTGCACTGCGGCTATTTTGCTATTTTGCACATTAATACTGGAAGACTTTTTACAATTATTGTCACTGCACTGTGATACATTTGTTGTGATGCTATAGATTGTAATGCTATTGTTGTGATACTATTGTTGTGAATTGTGATGCTATTGTTGTTACTGTGATGCTATTGTTGTTGAACAATTGGTGTTGGTGATTTGAAGTTTGGAACTTCAAAATATATATAGTATATACTATATTGTCATTTGTTGGAAATAACCGAAGAACCGAAAAAAAATACCCGACAGAATTTCGGTTCGGTTATTTTCGGGTAATGCAAAAAAAAGCTGAGGAACCGTACCTGAAAATTTTAATTCGGTTCGGATAATGGGTACGACTTTTTTTACTCAATAACCGAAAGTCCCAGCCCTAGTTAGAATGGATGTTCACATAACTTCTTGGAATTTTCACAAGAACCAGGGACTAGGTTAAATCGTGATTGAATTTTACGGACTCTCTCGTTTGACTTCTTAAGTTTCAGAATCGAGAAAGAAAATAGTGATTGATTTTTTTCGAAAATGAAGGCAAATTCGGATGGGCGCCTATTGATTTGTATATATTGGTGATAGCGAGAATACCAAGACTGTATTGTTGCATGTATGTGAGAGGTGTATCTAACATTTATTTTAAGCCTACACTAGTCAAGGAGATTGCAACTGTGCTTCGCTTGCGTATATAACTCCGTACCAATATATATTGTCCATTGTGCCCCATCTTCTGTAAAAATGTTGCAATCAAATTTACAGCACAAAATGGGTCTACGACTTGCATATACATTTTTTTCTTTTCCTTTTTTTAGGTAAAGGCTGCAGTGGCTGAATCAATAGAAAAATGAAAAGAGGAGAGTTGACCCTCGTTACAACCTTTTGGGATAAAATGTATAATTGTAGAAAATCCCGAAAAAGTAAAGAATGTTGCAACTGACAATTGCATAATTTTTAAAAAGCATAACCACATGCCGACTATTACTCGAATGGTCCCATATGTGACAATCGAGACACTCCCCATCATCCAGGGGACTGTCTCAGAGGACCCCCCCACCCACCCTTCCATTTGCATCATCAACTACACAAGCTCCCCCATTATCGAAGAGAATCCTAGAAGACCCCCCCCCCCCCCCCAAAAAAAAATAAACAAAAAATACCCCTCAAGTGGCGTTGAGTACGCAAGTTTCCCTATCATCCCACATACTCTCCTAGAGGACCCTCCTCGATGTCTTTGGTTTCACCAACGGCTCTATTATTCTGTCGATGATGATACAAAAAGCTCTTCTTATTTCTCCAAGGATTGTCCCCGAGTACTCCCCGTAGATTTATCCAGATTTGCCTCCACATCTAGAGGCCCTTCTAGCTATTTTGTGTAACACCCCCATAATTTATAGGGATATTACAGCGCCGTAGATTCTTTTTGGAGAATCTACCATGCTTAGACCAAAATAAAATACATTAAGTACAACAAAACATGAACGTTCATACATTCAAAACCAACTTCAACTTCAACATGACATACATCACAATACCAAACAACATATCATCCCGTGGGATCATAACCAATACAACCGTTCACAACTGGAATACAACAACATCATTAACCATCAATAATGACACGACATACAACACCGTACAGTACCCGCGCGAGTACAAAACCAAAACACGACTTTGACCATGACCATATGACCACCAACTCAAAATGATACACGATATCAATGTTGTCCACCAACCTCGTGTCCGTCCTGTGCTAGTCCTCCCACTGGACCTGTACCTGAATACACAAAAGTATATCCACCCCAGGAGGGGTCAGCAAGAAGCCGGTGCAAGTACAATGACTCTAGAATATGTACAACAAGTGAATAATCAACAAAACCACAGAAATCACAGTGCCATCACAGATATTCCGGAATACCACATCACAATCATCATCACAAAACAACCTCCCGAGCTATACTGGCCCCGCATCTCGCAAGATACGCACCCCAAGAGACCTCGTCAGGCTCTCTCTGGTTGTATAGCCCAACCGAGTGATCTGTAGGGAAACGCAGCCTACCGGACCCCAGGGGACCCTCACTGGTTTTACTCGGCTCACACACACTCAATCAACAATTGGCACAAATCATATTTTTACATATTCACACGAAGTACATTAAACACAATCAAAGTACTTGCCTCAATTCGAACGACACGGGAAACAACGAACGGATGGACGTACGGTCTGAACTTCCTTCAACAATTCAACCCTAACACATCAAGATACCAAATCAAAATACAACACCATGGAAACGGAAGGATTCACCCTAAGTTCTACCCTTAGAGACATTTAATCGAACACTACGGAGGCGACAAGGGTCGAACCCAAGAACGGATTAAAAATTCAGAATTTAATCCATAAACTTTGAGGGAAAATAAAGGAACATGATTACAACATCATAATCTAACATAATCCAAAGCCAAAACGAATTTGAATCAAGAATTCCCAACAAACCCCAAAATTCTATAAAATGACTTGAAGAACTTCAACCACATACCTTAATTCAACCAAGAGATGGATAATTCTTCAATAATGAACTTGATATCTTGACTCTATAGTGTTTGGAACATGTTTATGGCTTGATTTTAGAGTTTAAGATGAAGGATTCTAGGTGGAGGATGAAGGGAAGGTGCTAGAATGCCCAAAAAATCGACCAAAGGCTATATATAGCTCCCGAAATGGGTTTTTCAGCATTTATGCACTTCCGGTCGTGTCACAGGACACGGTTGAGTCAGGGGTCGTGTCACAGTCCAGAACCTTTTTGCTTAACCATAACAGTTCGACACACCCGCGTCAAATGATACGGCCGTGTCACTGCATCAGGGTCCGCTATTTCGACCATAACTCCTTCGTCCGGACTCCGATTGACTCACAATTTGAATCATTAGAAATCTAACTCAATTCTATACAATTCTGTAAAATTTTATATTTTTTGGATTTTTGTGGAATTTATGGTGATCGACCGAAGTCAGCCCTTGTGCAAATCACAATTCGGAAATACCTACTCTTATTCTATTAACCCCCTTTTGGTAATACATTCATATCTTACGGCCATAACTCCCGAGTCACCACTTCCACATTCGACCAAGACAAATATACTCTGGAAATCACAAAACTCGACAATTACCAACCATAAACATTCAAATTCCGATCGTCAAAACACACGGTTCCAAATAACCATAATTCAACATGGAAATTGCGAATAAATTCTCAACTAAATACGTCCGAAACAACACACACATGAATACTAAAATACACGGATATTACACCCTTACCCCCTAAAAATAATTTTCATCCCGAAATTTGCAATCCTTTTTCAACCAACATCTCAACCGAAAATTTCCAACCTCATCACAAAAATAATCAATCGTTATCACAAGCGACTAACCAAAGCAATATACTTACGGGTACGTGAAGTTGAGGTTCTCCCGTGATACTAACATATGACTCCTATACGAAGTCTCAACACAATACCAACATACCAGTTTCTGTATCACTCCCAAAATTATCAGGGAATACTACAGCATCATAGACCCCCGCGCCGGAACCCATAGGGCAACAAAAAAATTTGTTTTCGAAATCGTTTAAAGCACGCCAAAAGACAGTTGACGGCAATATCCTTTAAAAACATTCGAAAGACTTTACTGAATTTATTTATGAAAAACTACCGTAAAATATCATTTAAAAGTACAAAACCAAAATGCCAGAACCCAACAAATTCATGAGTATATGTTAAACCACCGTCATACGTATTGACATACGTTGAGAAAACGATTTTCTGAAATAACTTGAGTTGCAAAAGATCAAAAGGGTCATTTACAAATACTCATGCAATGGTTATAAGAAATAGTTAGAAATACATTTGCAGCGGAAAATAATCATTCAGTAACAATACTCGATTCCCCATTAAATGTCATAACTAGTATCACCCGGAAAGCTCACCTCTTCACGACCACTACTAGCTCCATCTCCGAGGACCATCATAATATTACCAACTCATGGAAAGCCAAAGCAATTCAATCCTCCTCACAATCCACATATTACACTCTCAATTGACAAATGAACTCAAATACTACCGTCTGTACTGTATTCAAACAATACCATGAATTCTCAAAACATCATCATAACTTACAAGTGTAGAATAATGCATCCGTGCCAAATCCTATCCATCGGATTATACAATCAAATCTCAACCTCGGTAAACCAATAACATACAACATATCTGTAGATCAACTACCACAAAACAATGAATACAAATCCCGAAACATCGACGTACAGTCTGAATGCTCATACGATCAATAACAATGATCAACCAATACATCAACCGAGAATATCATCAACAAGGTAAACTCTAAATGATCAACAAAGGACCAAACAATAACCGAGAATACCATCGACAATGTAATCTCCAAATGATCAACAAAGATCAGCAATAACCGAGAATACCATCAACAAGGTAAACTCCAAACGATCAACAATAAAGGATCTCAAAGAAATAACACCAACTATCGAACATACCCCTCGGGCGTATGAAAAGCCAACCGCAAACCGTCGAACATACCCAACCATAAATGAAGGATGAACAACCAAACAATATGGTTCAAAGATGGAAGTCATAGTACGCCCGATCCGGAAATGTGTCCGTGCACATGTCCACCCCGTATACGGAATCCAGGATATACGTGGGACATGTACCTAATTAGCCTCACGAACTACGTCTCATGTACACGGTTCAATGTGGAAATATCAACACATAACCATAGTGTGCCCAGCTAAAAATCCTACACAATAACCAATCAAAACGCAGATATGACTCCAGATATATCACGATGCAACAAATCCGTTACCAAACCCACTGTGTTCCTCTACGAGCCTCTCCATCCCGACCAAGGCAATCCACGAGTTCTTCACTCTCAATTTCAACATAACGGTTATAGTCATCGATCAACTATCACAATCTAATGTCATAATCGATTAACAGCCCGTTTGATAATAATCAACAACCGGTATAACTAACCAACAAACCCAATGGTTCAACAATATTTCGATCAATCATGAACTCATTTTAACAACACAAGTCTGAAATCCGATAATCATACCAATAATCAATTCAAACTAATAATATGTGTGTCAACATTCTCACTTCCAACTTTGACCTCAAATACGAATTTAACAATGTTCCTTTTTGTTCATATTCGTAAATCCATCGGAAAATGCTGATACCGATACCCTCGACAAATCAAACTATCCAAATAATTCAATATTATGAATAATCATATACCAAGATTAACCATAATCACTCTAGTTTCAACCTCATATCATGATTTGTGTTTCATCAAGAACATCTGAAATCCACCACTATAATCAATATAATATTAATTTCTAAATATCAAATCCAAGACTATATCCAAAACCATTTATATCTTTTAACATATTCCTTCTTAGGGTGATATGTACGAAGGACACCACAATTCCATAATCATGCTCATAATAAAACAACATAATCCAAGATACATATATAATCATTTCCTCAACACAGATTTCCGTGAAATATTCAAATTCATCACCGCACTTCTAAAATCTACCATTACAAGATGTAATCATCAATAACAACATCATGATCAAAAAAATTAAAGTGTAGAATGGTTCGACATACCTCAAGAAAATGTTCAACACCAATGAACATCTCAAGAATCAACTTTAACTCCATATATCCTGCTCCAATCCATGCTCTCCAGTCCTTAATCGATTCAAGAGAGGCAAATCAGTCTCGAAGGATTGAAGAATTAAAAAGCGAGGTTGAACTTCTCAAAATACCAAGGTGATGGAGATCCCACATATTTACAAATTCTAGTCACTACGTATGTTATATGAACAACCTAGCACACGTAACACTCCTTACGTACGTTATCTGACCTTGATAGGGTACGTAACACTAATCCAGAGGTCACTGTCTGCTTTCCTTACGTACAACAGGTAACACCAGCGTTCGCAATCAATGCCTCACGTATGCGTTCTGGCCTTGATAGCGTAGGCAATAACCGTCCAGGGACTATTGCTTTTAATTCATTCAATGGCTTACGTACACAAAGCCCATGCTACACCTGACGTCTTAACATACGCTAGATCCTCGACTTAGCGCACATTATGGCTTCTATAATAACCTCTTATAACTGCTCCTGTTTGTCGTCCCAACACACTGAATAGGTGTACTCATCCGAGTAATGCTCTCATGTGATATTCCTGATATTAAAATTAGGACGATCTGATACCCGATATCCGCAAATGTATCTGTCGGTCGACTTCATCCATTATGCGAATACAGCTGTCTCAGATTACAAGTTATTCACCCAAATTGAAGAACAATGAAAGATTGAGGAGATGAAAGATTACAATAACAAATTATCCAATCACATCAACAATTATTCCCGAAAAGAAGAAATAACTAACCTCCGAGGGGACTCCCAGTACAGACAGCACGAGGTGGCAGCAAACCAGTGATATCATGAACAAAAGACCGACTCAACTTTAACAGACCCAAAACACCAACAGCCTAGGTATCCATAAACCTAAGCTCCGATACCATATTCTGTAACACCCCCGCGATTTACAGGGATATTACAGCGTCGTAGATTCTTTTTGGAGAATCTACCAGGCTTAGACCAAAATAAAATACATTAAGTACAACAAAACATGAACGTTCATACATTCAAAACCAACTTCAACTTCAACATGACATACATCACAATACCAAACAACATATCATCCTGTGGGATCATAACCAATACAACCGTTAACAACTGGAATACAACAACATCATTAACCATCAATAATGACACGACATACAACACCGGACAGTACCCGCACGAGTACAAAACCAAAACACGACTTTGACCATGACCATATGACCACCAACTCAAAATGATACACGATATCAATGTTGCCCACCAACCTCATGTCCGCCATGTGCTAGTCCTCCCACTGGACCTGTACCTGAATACACAAAAGTATATCCACCCCAGGAGGGGCCAGCAAGAAGCCGGTGCAAGTACAATGATTCTAGAATATGTACAACAAGTGAATAATCAACAAAACTACAGAAATCACAGTGCCATCACAGATATTCCGGAATACCACATCACAATCATCATCACAAAACAACCTCCCGAGCTATACTGGCCCCGCATCTCGCAAGATACGCACCCCAAGAGACCTCGTCAGGCTCTCTCTGGTTGTATAGCCCAATCGAGTGATCCGTAGGGAAACGCAGCCTACCGGACCCCAGGGGACCCTCACTGGTTTTACTCGGCTCACACACACTCAATCAACAATTGGCACAAATCACATTTTTACATATTCACACGAAGTACATTAAACACAATCAAAGTACTTGCCTCAATTCGAACGACACGGGAACAACGAACGGATGGACGTACGGTCCGAACTTCCTTCAACAATTCAACCCTAACACATCGAGATACCGAATCAAAACACAACACCATGGAAACGGAAGGATTCACCCTAAGTTCTACCCTTAGAGACATTTAATCGAACACAACGGAGGCGACAAGGGTCGAACCCAAGAACGGATTAAAAATTCGGAATTTAATCCATAAACTTTGAGGGAAAACAAAGGAACATGATTACAACATCATAATCTAACATAATCCAAAGCCAAAACGAATTTGAATCAAGATTTCCCAACAAACCCCAAAATTCTATAAAATGACTTGAAGAACTTCAACCACATACTTTAATTCAACCAAGAGATGGATAAATCTTCAATAATAAACTTGATATCTTGATTCTATAGTGTTTGGAACATGTTTATGGCTTGATTTTGGAGTTTAAGATGAAGGATTCTAGGTGGAGGATGAAGGGAAGGTGCTAGAATGCCCAAAAAATCGACCAAAGGCTATATATAGCTCCCGAAATGGGTTTTTCAGCATTTCTGCACTTCCGGTCTTGTCACAGGACACGATCGAGTCAGGGGTCGTGTCACAGTCCAGAACCTTTTTGCTTAACCGTAACAGTTCGACACGCCCGCGTCAAATGACACGGTCGTGTCACTGCACCAGGGTCCGCTATTTCGACCATAACTCCTTCGTCCGGACTCCGATTGACTCACCGTTTGAACCATTAGAAAGCTAACTCAACTCTGTACAATTCTGTAAAATTTTAGAATTTTTGGATTTTTTTTTGGAATTTATGGTGATCGACCGAAGTCAGCCCTTGTGCAAATCACAATTCGGAAATACCTACTCTTATTCTATTAACCCCCTTTTGGTAATACATTCATATCTTACGGCCATAACTCTCGAATCACCACTTCGACATTACGGCCAAGACAAATATACTTTGTAAATCACAAAACTCGACAATTACCAACCATAAACATTCAAATTCCGATTGTCAAAATACACGGTTCCAAATAACCATAATTCAACATGGGAATTGCGAATAAATTCTCAACTAAATACATCCGAAACAACACACACACGAATACTAAAATACACGAATATTACATTTTGTTGGATCCCCACTGTGTTGTTCCACGATCCATCCCACGGCACATGTTTGTGGTTGTGCCGTGGGATTCATCTATTATGAGCTGCTTGAAGGATGCGACATATGAGGGGCTTTGCTCATTTAATACCGAGGCCTCTGCACCTTGTCTATTTGATGATTCCTTCATCAGAAGCACCTTTGCTAATGAAGGGACTTGCTCCTTGCATGCTGATAACGATATAGCATCCACTCCCCTCCTCCAGCAAACCATACTCGTCGAAGTCAGCACATGAAGAATGTGTATTCTGATGTTACTAGCGACTACTTGATTCCTACTTTGGTTGTTTTAGGCTTCCCTCTTGTAGCCTTAATTTTGTTGGCCTACTCTATGGTGCACATTGTGTTTTCTTCTTTTATTTTCCTAGTGTCCCATGTTGGATCTTAGGCGTTTAATTGTTCTTCTATGTTCGATTTTATTTTCTTAATGAAAAGCCAGTTATATGTAGCTAAAAATAAATGTGGAACACAACCTAATTGGGTCGATGCTTATTCCCTAGCCAATGAAGAACGACAATACAAGATATAATTTGAATACGCTAGATATAATGGAAACCATAAACAAATTTTGGAACTCTAGAGAAACACTCACTCAAGCAAATGCTCACTCAAGCAACTGCTCGCGTAAGCAACTGCTCACTCAAGCAACTGCTCACTACTGCATAGTAAGCTGGTGCACTTTGTATCGCTGAGGTGAGCATCCAAACAGAGTAAAGTTTGGGAGCGTTTGGGAGCGTAATTCACTCACAGAAGTGGGTCAGTACGCACTGTCTTGTAGAGAGGGCGAGCGAACGGATAGCAGGTTCATATGAGTCGCCGCTCAACAAGGCAAGCTATTGCTCATTGTGTTGCAGCACATGTGTTTTCGCATATGTTCTTTTGCGAATTGAGCCCGCACTCATGTTGTCAACTAAATTAATTGACATCCCGATAACAATTGTCCATACCATACCAATATGAGTCTTTCCACGTGCTATATACTCACTTATGCACTCTATGAGAAGCTTCCCATGTGGTTACTCATCCCACATTGCTTCAAGCAAGCATGCTGAACTCTGAAGTTTTTGTGAATTTTATGCTATAAAAGAAGATGCACCTTATTGGTATTAATAGTATCGATCGAATCCTATAAGCACTCCTTAACTATATAGTCCCATATCTGTATAATGTCAAAAATACCTCTCATCTAGTGCGATATTGATTCAGTCATCTCTTGCCCCACCTATAAGACTATTGGATTCATGCCAAAATATAAACGGAATATAAATCAGATTTTCACAGTAAACAATATGCTCATTCGAATCAATAGGGGTCGATTAACGATCGTATAGATAATGAAAACACGAGGGCCAACTTTTTTTACCTTTCTTAGAAAGGAGATCGTATGGATCTGAATGATGATGATGATGTTTTTCTTCCTTCGATTCAAAAGCTCAAATGTGTAGCACCGAAAGCACGATGCCTCTACTTCACAGACGTCAGATTGAATTGCCGAAAAAATCCTCCTCTTCTAAGACCTCCTTGGCCGCATCTAGCTAGAGTAAAGGGGAGGAAATTCTCTTTTTCTCTCTGTTGGTGGTTATGAAATAATGTTTTCCAACCCTAGTTCATGGAGGAGCGGGAAATGTAGTATTTATACTACTTTCCTTAGGTCTACATGTCCTTAATAAGGACCAAAACGCAGCACCTCCCTAGCCAAATCGGCAACCCAATTTTGGGCTCTTCCCCGACCACCGTGAGCTTAGTCAGTAAACTCAATTTGTCTGGAATGAATTATTCTGCTTAACGTAACCCAATCAATTAATTAAATGAATACTATATAATTAATAAATAACGGCTTCAAGAAGTTATTTAATTAACTACATGACCGACTTAGTAAATTAAATTAATTACCTAGTAATCTAATATAATTCACTACACCGTGATAATTTATCGAATAAATTAATTAAACTTTTAATGTCAAATATTCACATATAGAGAATTAGCTCATATTAGTATGTCATCTATCCTATTGTATGACCCGGTTGTAACACCCCAAACTAGGCGGATATTACAGTGTCGTAGATCCCCAACTGAGACCCACCAGGCAAATGAAAATGAATGAATTACACAAGATAAATGTAGTACCGAACTACATTACAACAATAATTACTCCGATGAGGAGTTTAGTTACAACACACCAGGACAATACCGAATACTAGTGTATTTTATATGAAGATAAAATACACAACACTGAATGAAACGGAGTATCCAAATGAAAGTCTGCAGCGGAAAATAAAGAACAATAACATGAATAACTGAAAGATCGGGCCCCCCTACTAGTATCACTGGGACTCCTCGACGTCAGCGTGTTCTCCCCGTACTTTTGCCTTGCCAAGACCTGAAAAACAAAATCCCCAAACGGGGTCAGTTACAAAGAACAACAATCTTCAAGAGTTGAAAATACACAATCATGATTATATCTGAAGTTATGAAACATCCTGTCGAAACATACGCAATCAAACATGCTATATGAATCAACTAACAGTATGGCTCAAAGGAAATGGCGCCACACTACGCCCGGGATGGAAATGTGTCCGAGCACAAGCCACCAACGAGTATCGATCAAATACACGTGTGGTCTTGTACCTAATCAGTCTCACGAAACAATCAATCTCGTGTGCACGATCGATGTGAGGCCACCAACCAACACACGACTATAATGTGCCTGACATGAAAATCCTACACATACCAACCGGCACGCCAGTATGACCCGGAATGCCACGATATAACAAAAGTGACATCGAAAATGAATAATGACTCACCGAGGTGGAATGGTAACGAAATAAATGACAGCTCAATGAAAAGATTGGAACCGCTGCTCCTTATGATAAACGATTAATTGATAACAACAAGTTTTGATACGATTAATATAATGATGAATGAGTTATGATTATGAATGAACAACAACAAAAGGGATGAATATCCTTTTAACCGAGTAAGAATTAACTTACACAATACCGATGAAGAAAGTCCTTCCACGAACAAAAGTCCTAAATGAAGTGTCGGTCGCACGAACAACCTTAAATAATACAATTACCAACAGTCCGTTCAATATAGGAATCAAACACGAATATAACGAACTCAAAACGTCGATACGACTACACCAAGTCCGTAGAGGCATTATATCGAATACGTTGTGGCCAAACTCCGGTTGTTTACAATCAAATCTCAATAAGCCACTATTAATTCCCCCAAGAAGTGTTTCAAACCAACAAAACATCTCCAATATGATCAATAATCCATTATGAATATCCAAAATCGTGATTATAACAACAATTAGTCGAAAATCCCCAATTCCAACTCGATTTTCAAAGTGTTCTTGAATAATCCCTCAATAATCCAATGAATCCTTATACAAACTCATAATCATATACATATCCCTTCATATAACATGATAATCGCGTCCAAAACATCATATCTCAACACAAAATCGAAATCCAAGATGTTGAAGAATTTACCTCTTGAAGATCCAACCAATTCGATCCGATGAAAACGTGTAAAATCGACTATCCAAGCTTCCCAAATGATTGAAGGTGATGAAAAATACACACTCAAATGATAATTGATGAAGAAATCTCTCCCTCAAGCTATTCTCTCTCGGTTGCAGGTGAAGAAGTGGGAAAGAAATGGAAGAAATGAGCTGAAATGCTCAAAAAATGAATTTATAGGGGTTGACTCGGCTGACAGACTCGACCATGTCCGCCTGACACGGTCGCGGCGCGCAGCTGGCCGGCAGGGACTCGACCGTGTCCTGCTTGACACGGTCGCGGCGCGGAGGGGCCTTCCGATAGTGACCCGTCCGACAGCGACTCGGCATGACTCGACCGTGTCCTGGAACACGGTCGGGCGTGTCGGCAGTCGGTTCTGGCTTATCCGGAAGAGTTCGACTCGGCCGTGCCAGACGACATGGTCGGGTCCTGTGACAGAAACTTCGGCATTTCCGGACGAGTACGGCACGGGCCGTGTCGGACGACACGACCGAGTTCGGTCGGCAGTGATCGGCCAATAACTGAAAAAAATGAGCGGGTGAGCTAAAACGACCATAACTCTCTCGTCCGGACTCCGATTGACTCACCGTTTGGACCATTGGAAAGCTAACTCGATGCTCTATAATATTGCAAAGATTTAGAATTTTTGGAGTTACCAAAAATTAATGGTGATCTAACAAAGTCGAACTCATATGAGGAAAGTTGAAACAATGAACAATAACGATACACAACTCGAAGTTTTTCCGAACGGTGAACACGGTGAATGAACATGATTGATGAATGATTATAATTGAGTGAAAATCCACTGAGTGACAATCACTGAATGAAATTATTGAATGATAATGATGAATTACAAGGTATTACATACACCCCCCCTTAAAAGAGTTTCGTCCCCGAAACTAAGGGTCAAACAACTCGGGATAACTCTCCCGCATACTATCCTCGGTTTCCCAAGTAGCCTCTTCGACTCCGTGTCTGGACCACTGAATCTTGACCAAAGGTATCGTCTTGTCCCTCAACTGTTTGATTCGCCGCTCCAATACTCGTACAGGACGCTCCTCGTACGAATGATCATCCGCGATCTCGATTTCGTCGAACTGAAGTATGTGACTCGGGTCGGCAACATACTTCCGCAACAAAGAGACATGAAACACATTATGAATTCGGCTCAATGCCGGAGGCAAAGCCAATCGATAAGCTAACTCGCCTACTCGATTCAAAATTTCAAACGGTCCAATGAATCTCGGACTCAACTTCCCCCGTTTTCCGAAACGGAAAGTACCTCGATTTGGGGATACCTTGACCAACACGTGGTCACCCGTCTCGAACTCTATTGGTCGACGACGATTATCTGCATATGATTTCTGTCGACTCTGAGCTGTCAACAAATGACTCTTGATCAAAGCTACCTTCTCCCGGGCGGCTATAAGCATATCGGGCTCGGTGCCGATTGATTCTGACAAGTCATCCCAACACAAAGGAGATCGACAACGACGACCGTACAAGGCCTCGTAAGGTGCCATTTTAATGGAGGCATGCCAACTATTATTATACGTGAACTCGATCAGTGGTAGTTGGGCTTCCCAATCGTCCTTCCAATCGAGGACGCATGCCCTCAACATGTCCTCTAATGTCTGAATAGTTCTCTCTGATTGTCCGCCGGACTGAGGATGAAAGGCGGTACTGAGATGGAGCTGAGTTCCCATAGCACGATGAACTGATTTCCAAAAATGAGACACAAATCGTCCGTCACGATCGGAAACGATACTCTTAGGAGTACCGTGCAGTCTTACTATCTCCTTGATGAATAACTGGGCCAGTCTCTCGGGACCCCACGTATCCTTGATCTCAAGGAAATGAGATGATTTAGTTAAGCGGTCCACAATCACCCAGATCGTATTCATGCCACGACGACTCATCGGCAAACTCGTGATGAAATCCATAGAAATGTATTCCCACTTCCACTCTGGAATAGGAAGAGGTTTTATCATACCTGTCGGTCGCTGATGTTCAATCTTGACTTGTTGACAGGTTAGGCATCTCGAAACAAATTCTGCGACTTCTCGCTTCATATTACTCCACCAGTAATTTTGTTTCAAGTCCTTGTACATCTTCTTTGGACCCGGATGAACAGAATAAGGGGTAGCATGAGCTTCTCTCAAAATCGAGTTTTTCAACTCATCATTCGCCGGTACACACATCCGATTCTTAAATCTCAAAAGTCCATCCTCGTGGATCACGAATCCAGAGGCTTTCTCCTGAGCCACATCTTCACGGATGCGCAACAATGAAGGGTCTGAACTCTGATTCTCTCTGATTAACTCCTCAAGTGACGATGAAATCTCTAACATACAAAGCTGTCCCTGAACTCGCTGAAGCCAGACCTCGATCTCGGGTCTAAGGAATTCCTGATGAAGCTCCTTCTGAACTGTTAAACGAGCAAGCATCTGCTCTTGAACGGACTTACGACTCAAGGCGTCGGTGACAACGTTCGCCTTGCCCGGGTGGTAAAGGATCTCGATATCATAATCTTTGATTAATTCCCACCACCGCATCTGTCGCATATTTAACTCCTTGTGAATAAATATATACTTCAATTCTTTTGATTGGTGAAGATCTGACAGGTGATGCCATAAAGGCAACGACGCCAAATCCCCAACGCGAAAACCACGGCTGCTAGCTCCAGGTCGTGGGTTGGATAATTGACCAACTAATCCGAGGAAACATCGGTTCTTCAATATCTTTCGGAGGTTGCCAATCTCGGATAGTCTCCGTCTTCTGAGGGTCGACACGAACTCTGTCAGATGAAATTACATGCCCGAGAAAGTCACTTCGGACCTCCAGAACTCACATTTGGAAAACTTTCCATAAAGTTGCTCTCGTCTCAACACGTCGAGAACCTAATGAAGATGAACCTCGTATTCCTCTCGGCTACGAGAATAAATCAAAATGTCTTCGATGAAGACAACAACAAACTGATCCAAAAAGTCGATGAAAATCCGATTCATTAACTCCCTGAATACCGCAGGTGCAATAGTTAGCCCGAACGGCATAACTACGAACTCATAATGACCATAGCGTGTACGAAACGTTGTCCTCGCGATATCCGACTCTCGAATCCGCAACTGGTGATATCCAGATCTTAAGTCGATCTTGGAAAATACTGAGGCTCCCTGAAGTTGATCTAAAAGATCATCAATACGGGGTAAGGGATACTACTCTTGATCATCACCCTGTTCAACTCCTGGTAATTAATACATACACGAGACGAGCCACCCTTCTCCTTAACAGATCACACTGGTGCTCCTCTCGGGAATGCAATCGGTCGGAGATAACCTTTCTCGAACTATTCCTCAAGTTGAATCTTCAACTCCTGCATTCTGTTCGGGGCCATCCGATACGGTGCCTTCGATAAAGGGGACGTACCGGCTCCAACTCACTCCTGAATTCCCTTACTCTTTGTGAAGGCAACCAGATAACTCGTCTGGAAATACATCGTCAACCGATGACAATGATACTACGAATGATTGAACATTTCAATTGCCCTAGAATGGTCAATCGATAAAAAGAGATACCAATAATGATTGAACAACTCGATTGCCTTAGAAAGGCCAATCGACGAAGATGATACAATGAATGTTCGAATAACTCGATTGCCTTTGAAAGGCCAATCGATGAAAATGATACAAGGAATGATTGAATAACTCGATTGCCTTAGAAAGGCCAATCGATGAAAATGATACAATGAATGATTGAATAACTCGATTGCCTTAGAAAGGCCAATCGATGAAAATGATACAATGAATGATTGAATAGTTCGATTGTGGAATTTTTCTGCTTTCGTCATAATAATACTTCTTCTGGAACAACGGGGATTACGTCCCTGAAGCACACATTCGACAACCAACGACGGAAAGATAGCGACCAAACGCTAACAAACACTGAGGATAGTATCAAGACGATCAAACCAACTAATACCGAAAATTACATCGTCCTAAGATAAATTCACCACGATTAGATCCATCAACCAATCAAGGTCATTAAGCTTAATTCGGTATGATTCCGAAAATTCTTCCATCGTCAGGTAGACCGATGGTATGAGGTCCACAAGCAATAGGACTATCCCGAAATAAATCTATTCATGCATGATTCGAAAATGCAAGAATGCGGTGTACCAGCATCAAAAGGTACACACAAGTTGAAATAAAATTACGAGTATACCTGAAATCATTCGGACCACCGGATCGTCGATCCTCCTCATCATATGAATCTGGGACTTGCTGGTCCCCGAACCGGACGCTCCCGTCTGATAAATACGGGCTCCAACTCTATTTGCTTCCATTGCCTCAAACGACGATGACAAAGCAGTCTGATTCTGAAACGCTGGTTGCTTCGGGGCCTGAGATGCCGCCGGAGCCGACTTGGAGTCCTTTCGGCAAAAACGGGCCCTATGCCCCGCAATTCCACAGTTATGGCATATGACAGTCTGCCTCGGACATTTAGTACTGAAATGACCTTGTTTTGCACAGTTGAAACAGGTGATGGCCGAGCTGGCCGCTCGGGATTGAGATCCCGCACGATCATGCGCCGTAGAAGGTCGCTCAGAAACACTAGGGCCCACACGAGGCTTCTTGAAGGTTGACTGACTGCCTTCAGATAGATTACGCTTCGTTGGTTTCCTGTTGACATATGCAAAGTTAAGCCGGCCAAGAATTTCCTTAGCAGCTGGCTCATACGGGAGAGTTCTCTCGATTAAACCGGCCAGAGTGGCGTAATGATGATTGAGCGATTGCATATGGGTCATCATGGCCTGCATAAAAGTGAGTGGATCAGCCCGAACATCTCCCGATCGAGCCGAGTCCTGGGCACGATTTCCCGGCAGCGAGTGATTATTTCTCGGGTTTCGGTCCGCACCGCGGCCTCTCCCCGTGCATCCCCTGACAGTTCTCTCCATACTGAAGTAGGAAGGTCGCATAATGATTATATTTCCCCGCATGATTATCACGTTATGATTATGTCATGAGATGATGAAAATGAGTATACATGCTCTAACTTAGTGATTATATGAATGATTTACTGAAGTTATAAGATTATCTGATGAAATTCTTGAAATGATTATCTTGAATAACTTAACAAGATTGATAATACGATCATCCAGATTGACAACTGAGTAATGAAATGAATTAAGTAATTAATGAGTTAACATGATCGTCCTGATTATTAACTGAGTAATGAAATGAATTAAGTGATTAATGAGTTAACATGATCGTCCTAATCACAATGAATGATGATGTTTGAGGATTGTTAATTGATGAATGATGAATGAATGACTATTGCCGTAAATTATACCATGGCGTTAGAAATCTTACGCTTCTTTCGGTCTCGATTGGCTCGGCATTTGCACAGTCACACGTGACGCGAAAGTCCAATGATACTAGTCGATAACGATGATTTCAAATGAGATATGACTCGGAAGGTAGTATTCAAAACCACTCTCCGATACCAACTCGTAACACCCCAAACTAGGCGGATATTACGGTGCCGTAGATCCCCAACTGGGACCCACCGTGCAAATGAAAATGAATGAATTACACAAGATAAATGTAGTACCGAACTACATTACAACAATAATTACTCCGATGAGGAGTTTAGTTACAACACACCAGACAATACTGAATACTAGTGTATTTTATATGAAGATAAAATACACAACACCGAATGAAACGGAGTATCCAAATGAAAGTCTGCAGCGGAAAATAAAGGACAATAACATGAATAATCGAAAGATCGGGGCCCCTACTAGTATCACTGGGACTCCTCGACGTCGCGTGTTCTCCCTGACTTTTGCCTTGCCAAGACACGAAAAACAAAATCCCCAAACGGGGTCGCATAAAGAACAACAATCCTCAAGAGTTGAAAATACACAATCATGATTATATCTCAAGTTATGAAACATCCTGCCGAAACATACGCAATCAAACATGCTATATGAATCAACTAACAAGACGGCTCAAAGGAAATGGCGCCACACTACGCCCGGATGGAATGTGTCCGAGCACAAGCCACCAACGAGTATCGATCAAATACACGTGTGGTCTTGTACCTAATCAGTCTCACGAAACAATCAATCTCGTGTGCACAGTCCAATGTGAGGCCACCAACCAACACACGACTATAATGTGCCTGACATGAAAATCCTACACATACCAACCGACACGCCAGTATGACCCGGAATGCCACGATATAACAAAAGTGACATCGAAAATGAATAATGACTCACCGAGGTGGAATGGTAACGAAATAAATGACAGCTCAATGAAAAGATTGGAACCGTCGTTCCTTATGACTGAAACGATTAATTGATAACAAGTTTTGATACGATTAATATAATGATGAATGAGTTATGATTATGAATGAACAACAACAAAAGGGATGAATATCCTTTTAACCGAGTAAGAATTAACTTACACAATACCGATGAAGAAAGTCCTTCCACGAACAAAAGTCCTAAATGAAGTGTCGGTCGCACGAACAACCTTAAATAATACAATTACCAACAATCCGTTCAATATACGAATCAAACACGAATATAACGAACTCAAAACGTCGATACGACTACACCAAGTCCATAGAGGCATTATATCGAATAAGTTGTGGCCAAACTCCGGTTGTTTACAATCAAATCTCAATAAGCCACTATTAATTCCCCCAAGAAGTGTTTCAAACCAACAAAACATCTCCAATATGATCAATAATCCATTATGAATATCCAAAATCGTGATTATAACAACAATTAGTCGAAAATCCCCAATTCCAACTCGATTTTCAAAGTGTTCTTGAATAATCCCTCAATAATCCAATGAATCCTTATACAAACTCATAATCATATACATATCCCTTCATATAACATGATAATCGCGTCCAAAACATCATATCTCAACACAAAATCGAAATCCAAGATGTTGAAGAATTTACCTCTTGAAGATCCAACCAATTCGATCCGATGAAAACGTGTAAAATCGACTATCCAAGCTTCCCAAATGATTGAAGGTGATGAAAAATACACACTCAAATGATAATTGATGAAGAAATCTCTCCCTCAAGCTATTCTCTCTCGGTTGAAGGTGAAGAAGTGGGAACGAAATGGAAGAAATGAGTTGAAATGCTCAAAAAACGAATTTATAGGCCGACTTGGCTCGACAGACTCGACCGTGTCCGCCGACACGGCCGCGGCGCGCACTGCCGGCAGGACTCGACCGTGTCCTCGCTTGACACGGTCGCGCGGAGGGGCCTTCCGATAGTGACCGTCCGACAAAGAATCTCGGCATGACTCGACCGTGTCTGGAACACGGCCGCGTGCTCAGCGATCGGTTCTCGCTTATCCGGAAGAGTTCGACTCGGCCGCGCTGCACGACACGGCCGGGTCCTCGTGACGAAACTTCGGCATTTCCGGACGAGTACGGCACGGGCCGTGTCGGACGACACGGCCGAGTTCGGTCGGCAGTGATCGGCCAATAACTGAAAAAAATGAGCGGGTGAGCTAAAACGACCATAACTCTCTCGTCCGGACTCCGATTGACTCACCGTTTGGACCATTGGAAAGCTAACTCGATGCTATATTATATTGCAAAGATTTAGAATTTTTGGAGTTACCAAAAATTAATGGTGATCTAACAAAGTCGAACTCATATGAGGAAAGTTGAAACAATGAACAATAGCGATACAAAACTCGAAGTTTTTCCGAACGGTGAACACGGTGAATGAACATGATTGATGAATGATTATAATTGAGTGAAAATCCACTGAGTGACAATCACTGAATGAAATTACTGAATTATAATGACTGAATTACAACCGGGTATTACACCGGTAGGTTTAGCAGTGAGAGGATCTAAAGAGTGTAAGTAACACCTAGCCACACTTGTGTCTCGCACTGTAACCCGACTTAGATTGAATGATTAGGATCGTTCCAAACCTTTTATATTACGGATACCGTATACGTATAAATCCTTCATTCAGATGTCCCTATCAAGTTTTAGGCTCACAATTAAGTCAAATCCTACTTCAACTTGACACTATGCAACGTTAGTGCAAATCAAGATCACTGAGCCATCATGTATCAAATATAACTAGCTCATTTGATTTGGCCAGAGACTTCTAGTATTATCTGCCACTAACCGCATAGGATAATCCCTTGTTCATTTACAGGAGAAAAAAAATCCTATCTTGGTATTCAGTAAAGACTGCTACTTGCACATTATGTTGAAATTCGAGGTTAGCCCCTACCAACATGTATATTTGCCGAACTACTCTAATGACTAATTTAATGTCACAAACATATCTTCTACTAAACACTCGATTTAAAGCTTCATGTATAACTATCATAATATTATGATTCAGTCATTGACTCTCTTAGAGTGAATACGATATGACTGGATCGAAGTGAGCCGCATCCGAATATACTAATCTCATTATCATATCTATAACGACTGCTCCTACTAGTCGTAAGGGCATACACATCTCCAAGCATATGTTTTGTCCAATTAAATTTCATCGACTTGCGGATAAATTAAGCATCTGAGTTCTAAACACTTCCAATGCCAAACTCCTTCTCTCATAAGGAGTTGAATATTTTTACTCAATTGCGTGGATATTATTTCTATTTATTTACAAAATCAAGAATGCCATTGACATACATAAATTGAGAAATAACAATTGTCTTTTATTAAGTAACAAAGACTTGCCACGAGCCACTCCTTATTGGCACCTTCTCATCACATAGGCAATCAGACCCTACCCTCGTCAGCCCCGGGCACCACATTTGTCAACAAGCATGGTATAACATCGTTGTTGGAATAATATTCTTGTAAAATAATAAATATAGCTCTATACATTTATTATTACAAATGATGTAATGTCTGATTATATTTTATTGAATATTTATTCTGATTACGATCATCAAGTACGTGATTTGATGGTAGGACTCGACAAAGAATCATTAAGATATTATTATAGAATATTAACATGATAACCATAAAGTTTGTTGTTGGACATAATATGAATTATACAGAGGGATATGAGTGTCTAAGCGGTACTTGTCCCTCTTCTATGATAGAGAGATATCTATGGGCTCTTGATAAATTAAATTATATAAATACATGATCATGCTAGAGTTGCTAATATATTTGGACTATTTACCTAGAAATCAGGAATTGTATAATTAAGTTGTATGAGGATGACTTCACCATGTCTTGTGCTCAATTGTGATATCAATCTATAGGATAATTAAATATTAGTCTATAACAAGGTTTGACGGGATCATCAATTTATTTGTGTAATCTGCGTAATCATAAAATCTTGCTAGATGCCACTTCTGATTGTGGGTTTGATCAAAATATTTTATACTTTTGCCTTTCTAAAAGAACATACATGATGAAACAATATATAAATATATATATATATATATATCAAATGAGAATTATTCTTATCCTGCAAATTGCGAATATGCATAAGTTTTGTACTAATTATGCATGAAATATATGCATTTCGTGCATCAAAATTGCAGTGCATTAAAATATACATTATATGCATCAAAATATCGATGCATTAAAATATTATATTATATGCATCAAATTTTTGTGAGAATAAATCTAGGCCATCCATTTATCAAAATCTATGGATGAAAATCATTCTTATTTCATAATTTAAATTGCATTCTCACATGAACCCATCTCTCTCTCTCTCTCTCTCTCTCTCTCTCTCTCTATATATATATATATATATATTTGTATATATATATATATATCACTACTACAAAATCGCCTTTAACAATGTTCTCGAGTTACATTAACAGCGTTCCGAATCATTAAAGGTGGTGCTGTTAATTTAACAGCGGTTCGGCAGAAACCGCTGTTAATTCTATTTTTTTTTTAAATATCAGGTTTGTTTTTTTATTTCCAACCTGCTACACATACACATAAAACAGCATCCTAAACACCAAAAACAGCATCCAACCACAAAACATCAAATAAAACCTCAACAACACAACTTTATTTCATCCATTCACCAATACAACTAAACAACTTTTATCCAACCATCAAATACAATAACATTCTATCCAATAAAAAAAATACAACACAATTCAAGTACAGCGGCAACAAACAACAACAAGCAAAATCAAGCACAAGTAAAAGGAGAAAATGAAGAAGAAGAACACAACAACGAATACAATGCTCGAAAAATATCAATCAATGAGAACATATCAATCAAAAAGCAACTACCCTTTAAGGATTTAATGAGAACATATCAATCACAGATTGTAGCTTCGCACATAAATTACCAAATTCTTGAAGCACCCCATTCAGAAAAAAAAGGCAATGCAGAACAACTGATTCAGGTCTTATGAATTACCCCTGCACAAAACACTAATTTGGGGGTAAAAGGATATCTAGATAATTTCACGGGTAAGTAAATTTCCCTACAACCATCAACCAGAAAAAAAACTGAATCTTCAGGTACAACAATTGTATTCTTACAAAATTAAATGTCAAAGGTCTACGCACATAAACGGTCCCTAACCTCCAAAAATTATTTTGCCCATTCGATTCGAATTGCACGAATACTATCTATAGTAAGTGCTGCAACATCATCAAACATCTGTACATATAAACATATATATATATATATATATATATATAAATTAACAAACTCATCAACTTAAACGAATCACTTTTAAACTGAAATAATTTAAAAAACTGAAATTAATTTAAATAATTTAATAAACTGAAATAAAAGTTTATCACCTCCATCCATCCATCGATAATACGAGCTCGGACAATAGTCGACATCCAGTGCATGACGTAATACGCACACTCCCAACCTCCGTTTTGTTTATTACACTAAAAAGAATATGTTGCTCAATTATATAATATATATATAATATATAATAATATATACATATATAGCTATAATATATATATATGATTGAATGCATTACTTACTTTGGGATATATCCAAGTAATCGTCTGTTTGGATCTACTTGTATGCATACCCCCATCACCTTATACGCGGTCACGACACTGTTTAGAAGAAGTAATAATGTATTATGAAATAAAAACATTGAGTATGTTGTCAGCACATCAGCCCACATTAATACTGCCAAATTAATTATCAAATTAAATGACCAAGTTTCTGTTAGTAGTATGTAATAATTAAACAAGTAGAAAATAGATACCAATAGATTGTGTAATTTTCACAGAATCGCAATACATACTTCATTCATGCTAAAATCCATCCTAGTCTAATTTAATAAAAAAAATCATTTTTTCGGTGAATAATTTCAATTATCGTTCGATACTCTACAACAGTACTTATATATGTCCAAATTATACACTTTCACTCGGACCAAGGATTATTTGTTTTTTCCACTAATTTTTATTTAAATAACACACACACACACACACATATATATATATATATATATATATATATATATAATATTTTTCAAAGTAAATGCTACAAGTTAAAACTTACTTCTGGACTACGGCCTTAATGCGATTGTTGGACTTACGGTGTAGTGAGCAAAACCACACAACTTCGGCTTTTGCCGGAATAACGACCCAAAGTTGCCAATGCTCACTGCATTAACAAATGGAATATTTAATTTTTCCATAATCAATCTAAATACATCTACTTACATAATTATTAATATATAATAATCTACAAAGACAAGAAAGAAATATCAAGACTTTTAGAGAAAAAAAGAGAGTAGTGAGACGAATATGTTAGATCTTACTCATGATGGCAAGCTCCAAGGTATATCTGTTTTCTGGCATCCGACATACGCGAAGCGATGTATCTGGAGGCCTCCTCTCCCTTATTTCCCATATTTTGTATGGATTGAGGATCAAAATAGCCATACAAATCCTCGTCCATCGTGCCCATGTTCAATTTCGATAAGTACCTAATTTGTTAAACAAAATATTACTACCTTATTTACGTTTCAAACTATGAATTTTTGATAAAAATACATAAATATGCATGTAAAGAATTACTTACAAAGTCCAAAACTGTAGAATCGATAAGCTAAGCAACTGCTTGTCTTGAATGATTTCCAAAAGATCATTGTAACTTATGTACAAGGAAACGTCATCACCATCACAACCAAAGAAAGCTGTATCCCATGGTACCTGTAACGGCTCACTAAAGAGAGTCGCTGCAACACTAAATAACTCTCTCAACGTGTCACTGTCACTCAACCGGTCATCTTGACAAGCATGTTTCTTAGGTGGCTCGGGTCGCTCAATATCCTAAATCATATAGAAGAAACATGAAAACTGTAAAAACCAACTGTAAAATTAATTGTAAACGAAGTATCTTTTATTTAGATTTTAATATTAAAAACTACTACAAATTTTATTCTTAATTTTCTAAATTCTAAATATTCTAAATTTTCATCTAGTTTCTTGAGGACAAGCAGTGTAAAAACCAACTATAAACGGAGTATCTTTTATTTAGATTTAATATTAAAACATGAAAGAAATATACCTTGATAAAGTCGGCAACGACAAGATTCTTTGGCCATGCAATAAAGGTACCTAGAGCTTCCCTCACTAAGCTTACCTCTTCAGTAGGTATAGGAACTTCGGCACCGCCATCTACGGCCTCCGCGACTACTACCTTAACCAAATGAGCTGGTAAAGGTGCACCGTGCAGGGTAGAATCACCATGATGAACTCGACCGATAGCGACTAGACGAGGAGAACGCTCGTCCACATAAAATCCAAATCGACTAGTGTCACCAGGCAGAGTCTTCCCTCGTGAAGGGCCAGAAACATCATCGGCACAACTCCCCTTCGTACTGACACGGGTAACATGATGATCATCAGGTGTACGTAGATCGGTGTGGGTCTGCTGTGAATGGGCACCCAAAGACTCCAATGTTTGGCCAAATGTCTTCATCAAATTTTGTGTCACATCATATGTGATCTTCTTCATTAGTTCCTTCAACACACTTGATGATGCAGATCGACGTGAAGATCGTCCAAAATAATCTAGAATGCCTACACCAAATCCAATCCCACGAACACGGCCAGGGTGCTCCGGTCTCCCAATGGCCTCGGCCAATATATCATGTCGTCCCTCGAGAGTGAAGCTGCCCTGTGTACACTGTGCCTCCAACTCATCCTACAAAAGAACGTTTTTTCGTAAATGTAACACAAATGTGAAGCATATAAATGAACAGTTAATATTTTTGTTGTAAGGATAAAAAAAAACTTTGTTTCATAAGTGAAACATAAAAGTGAACATTTAAAATTTTATTCACAACCTTTAAATATTTCAAATTAAATATTACGACTTTTATTTTTTTCAACAACAAAAATTTAAGTTATAGAATTTAATTGCAAAACAAAAATTTCCAGAATCAGCTTTTGAGAAGATAAGAAAATTAAGTTTATTTAATTTTAAGTACATTGTCAAATATTAAATGATTTTTAAACTTATGATCTTAGTAATAATCTCTCGTGCTGCATCTGATGACACTCCTCCAGATCTTTTTTGACGACCAAGTTTCCACCTCTGATGACGTGAAGGAGGAGATGGAGGATCAATAATAACATCTTCTCCAGACTTTGACGCTTCTTCTTTACGCTCCTTCATCTTTCTCTCCATCTCCTGTACCTCCACAAAATCATATCCACCTCGAGCCATAGTATGGGGAGCATTGTTCATCTTCGCTATATCTTGTTTCTTGATTCTCTTTTCCTGGAAAAAAATATTTGCAATGAATCAAAATAATATGTAAGTAAATGAAACGAGAGGTGGAATCGATCTATAGAAAATTATTTGCAAGGAATCGAAATAATATGTAAGGAAAATATCTGCAAGTAATCGAGCTACAGAAAATGTCTTTTGAATTTAGATTTACCTCCCAAGTAGGGTCCTCACGAGTCTTTTTGAATTCTTTCCAATCGTCCTCCGATATACCATATTTCTCGCAAGGAGACAACTCTTTCGACGGACCATATATATACTCGCCGGTCAAATCAGTCTTAAATTGCCTCCACATCCTGCCAATAGACTAAAATATCTTCGTGCGAAATTGACCAATATTGCTAATTTGACTGACATCAAAGTTGGCCTACATTGACAATTCAAATTGAAACGTTATCAATAATATAATTTTAAATTATTTGCAATAATTTAAGTTTTTATAGAATAATTTGATCAAATAATGTTTTTTCATAAATTTTAATTTTATTCCAGATTATTTATATTTAATTCAGTTTTTTAAATTATTTTATTTAATTTCAGTTTTTAGAAAATAAATTACTTAAATCAAGTTTTTTTTTTATATAAATTTCAATTTTTTTACTTAAAATCAGAGAGTAGCACTAACAAAAGGGATCAGAAAATAAATTCATTCATCACATCATATTATCAATCAATTATATATTATTATTTATTTAATTTCTGTTTCTGTAGAATAATTTAATTAAATTAATATTTTTTTTAATAAATTTCACTTTTAATCTATATTTATATTTAATTCAGTTTTTAAATTATTTTATTTAATTTCAGTTTTTATAGAATAATTTAATTTAAATTTAAGCACAAAGTGAAACACATAATTAATCACAAAAGTAATGCACATACCAATACATCCTGCCACGGCATTTCCTTATCGGGCTTGTCCGGTACGTGATTCCATCGATCGTACAATATAGAAACATGATCTTTCGCAAGTTCACCCAAATACGTACTCAACTTGACTTTGTGCTCGTACTTAAGTTTTCCCCTGACTAGATCGATATCAAGAGGTAGTTTTTTCCCATCTACACGCCGTTTGGCCATACTTCTACATCTTGTAGGATTTCTCGATGTAGTAGTCTGCGTATGAGAAAAAGCAGCGGAATGAGGAGGAGAATGGCGAGGAGTATGAGGAGATTGAGAAGGAGAACAAGAAGGATGCCGAGGAGAAGTCATGTGCCTGTATAAACAAATAAAAATATTGTCAAACACAACATAAACCATAAAAATAATATTTGTCAAACATAACATACACCAATAATATTTTTTATTTGAAAAACTCTTTGTCAAAAAACTAATACTTGTCAAACACAACAGTATTATTTTTTGTTTGAAAAACACTTTGTCAAAAAACTAATACTTGTCAAGCACAACGTATTACCTAGTTGTCTAAATTGACTCTTATTATAACTTAACATTTAATTGCCTATATTTTGATTAGTAAGTATAAAATCTATCGATTTCTAAGTGAACACCTACTCACTTTATAAGAGGAGAATAAATTAATTCGATTAGACTTAGAATGAGAACAAAAATGACATATGTATCTATGCAAAACTTAGATGTAGTCATTCATGTACCTGATTTTATTTATCTTTTGAGATAACATAGTTCTCCCATAAACCTTCATCATGGTCATTTCGAATGGCATGTATGTCGACAGCTTCATTTTCTTCAACGATAGTGGGTAACCGTGTTGACAAAGGAATAAATTCACAATTGTCAAACGTTGATTCTTCAGTTTTATTCATATCCACACTTCTACCAGGAATAACCACGGACAATCTATCAATAGATGGATCATTGACATAGAACACCTGTTTTGCTTGGTGTGCCATGATAAAAGGCTCGTCTTTGTAAGCTACCTTGTGAAGATCTACCAAAGTAAATCCTAACTCATCGGTTTCCACACCCGTATTATTATCAGCCCACTTGCACTTAAACACATGCACTCTAAACTTAACATAATCAAGTTCCCAGATCTCTTCTATAACTCCATAGTAACTCGTTGATGCCAAAACTGGGTTTTTGTCTTTTGAGCTTGAAAAGTGCATAGACTCGGCTTGAAGAGTAACTCCACTATTTTGAACCATACTCTTGTCATCTTGTGACTTTGTATAGAATGAGTACTTATTAATATCGTATCCACTCTAAGTTAGGACATCAGATTTGGGTCCGTAAGCTAGCTATTGTAATGTTTCAGATGCACTGCTACAAATTTGTTCCTTAAACCATCTCAAGAAAGTCTTATTATGTTCAATCAACAACCATTTTTCACTCATTCGGGGATTCTTTATCTTCAAATGATTCTTGTGAGCTGACAAGTAGGGAAGAACATCATCAGTATTATTCAAAATGTACAAATGTGCTTGAATCACCTCATCTCGACTCTTGCTTACAACTTTAACACCTCGTGTACCCTTTCCTCTAATTCTATCCTCATGTCGAGACTTAGGAAGCCCTACAGATTCCACTTATGACATGTAATCTGTGCAAAACTCGATAACTTCTTCTCCAATGTACCTCTCCACAATAGATGCTTCCAGACGAAATGGGTTTTTGGTATACCCTTTGAAAATCTTCATGTATCGCTCAATGGGGTACATCCATCTCAAATAAATAGGGCCACACTCTTCAATCTCTCTAACTAGATGGACAAGTAAGTGAACCATGATATTGAAAAAAGGAGGAAAATACATCTCCAGTTGGCATAAGATAAAAACAGCCTCATTTTTCCACTCATCCAAAACTAGAGGATCTATCACTTTGCTACATATAGCATTGAAAAAAAAGCACAAGCGAGTTATGACATGCCTCACTTTTTTAGGCAAAACATCGCGTATAGCCACTTCTAGAAGTTGTTGCATCAAGACATGACATTCATGGGATTTTAAGCCGACCAATTTAAGAGTTTGCAACGACACAAGACTCTTAATATTTGAAGAGTAACTTTGTGGCACTTTAATGCCTTGTAAACATTTACAAAAGCTGATTTTCTCCCTTTTTGATAAAGTATAACATGCTGGGGGGAGATAAGTTCATTTACCAACTGATTGCAGATGCAACTGAGGACGAATACCCATATCCTCTAGGTCTAGACGAGCCTGGACACCATCTTTTATTTTGTCTTGAAAATTGAGAAGTGTGCCGATCACACTATAGCACACATTTTTTTCGACATGCATAACATCTATGCAATGTCTAACATCTAGTTTGCTCCAGTATGGAAGATCAAAGAATATGGACCTCTTCTTCCATATGTTTGTCGCAACGGACTTTTTTGTAGCTTTCTCAAACACAGTATTGATATTCTTAACGCGATCGTAAACTTGCTCACATGTTAATGGTATCGGTGCAAATCCCTCTTCCTGGTATCCATTAAAAGCTTTTCTCAATCTACGATATGGGTGATGGCGCTTGAGAAACCTCCGATGTTGAGTGTAAACTGTTTTTTTTCGTGTTTCAATTGAACGTAGCTTGTGTTTTCTTCACATATAGGACATGCATGATGCCCCTTCACACTATACCTGCTCAAGTTTCCATATGCCAGAAAGTTATTAATGGTAAAAAATAACATTGCACGTAGCTTGAAACTTTGTTGGTGGTACCCATCAAACACGTCAACCCCTTCATCCCACATTATTTTCAAATCATCAATCAACGGACTTAGATAAACATCTATGTCATTTCCTGGCTGCTTTGGGCCTGAAATCATCATTGACAACATAACATATCTCCACTTCATACATAACCAATGAGGTAAATTATAGATCACAAGTAGGACGGGCCATGAGCTATGCTTAGTGCTTAAATTACCATACGAATTCATCCCATCTGTGGCAAGTCCAAGCCTAAGGTTTCTTGCCTCACCCCCAAAATACGGAAATAAATGATCTATTTTCTTCCACTGTACAGAATCAGCAAGATGACGAATTAGTCCGTCGCATTTTCTCCCTTTTGCGTGCCATATGATATTCTTTGTGTCATCCTTATTAGCAAACAGTCGCTTGAACCTTGGAATAATTGGAAGATACCACAACACCTTCGTTGGAGGCCCTCGTTGTGTGCTCTCTCCATCACTAGAATCATCATGCTTCACTTTTTAGCGTGATGCCCCGCACCTAGGACACTTATGCAATAATTCAAACTCTTTTCGGTACAATATCCAATCATTAGGGCAGGCGTGTATTTTCTTACGCTAAACCCATCGGACACAAAATCTTCTTCGCCTCATAAGTACGGTTAGGCAATTTATTACCTTCTGGAAGTATCTCCTGTATCAAGTCGAGTAATTCGGTGAAACTTTTATCACTCCACCCATTTTTTGCTTTCACATTAACCAACTTCAACACGGCAGACAAGCGTGTAAAATTTTTACAACCTGGATATAAAGGAGTCTCTGAATCACTTTTCAATGCATCATAAACATGCGCTCGTCGGAATGATTCTTCTCCAACATCACGAATCATGTCTTCAAATTGATCACCATCTATATCTACGTGTGTGTCTTCAATTGGAATGTCTACTAGTTTAACATGCCATATCCAAATCGTATAGTTCGTATTTATTCCCTCACAAATAAGATGTTCACGAATTATGTCAGCTTCATGTCGTCTCCCATTCATACACTTGACACAAGGGCAAAAATATCTTTCATCGGGTTTCGGGCGATTTTGTCGGGCGAACTCAAGAAATTGTTCGATTCCATTATCATACTCATCACTGTTACGACTTACATTCATCCAACTTCGATCCATTTTTATTCTTTTCTGTTGTACACATAGTGAAATTCAATTTGCAATTCCTTTAGTTAGAACCAACCACATTTAGTGTTATTTTAATCTTCTACCAAAAACATACAACTGTTATTGCTATTAATATACTATGTCATCTCACTATTTTATAAAGACTGTCACCTTTTTCTGCATTAACTATTGGGAGAAGATCCTTAAGATAAAAGTTAACATCTATCCCAAAGGGAGAAGATCTTTAAGAAGTTAACCACATCTATCCCGACGTAATTCATGTTTTAAAAGGTAACAGACAAAAACTGAAAGACACACAAGAGTAATCACGCTATCCTTCTCGACCATATAGTAGATATACCTTTAGGTCAGAACATACCTTTAACTCATAAAATTTTCTTAGAATTCAACATATTAATAATTTTCTCTGTGTTAAACTATTGATTGGCCATTAGCGATACTTATTGAACTTAAGTGACTATCTTTTATTTTTAAAGAAAAAATTGGACATAATATTATCAAACTACTCTTCCCTAGGTACTACGAGCAGAGGGAGTGAGATTCCTACGAGAAGTATCTCACTTCAACTATCTCAAGAACAGAAGATGTCTGGCCTAAATAGAAGTGCAAAGCAGAACTCACCCAAAAGCAAGGATTAACTCTACCAGAAGTACAAGTACCCGAACAAATTATTCATGTTAGTGAATAATTATCTTCGAAATTAGCACAAATAAAATGAAACCAATATGCAATGCAAACTAACGTAGGGTACAGAAAAATGTAAAAAAATGGAATAAAGCCAGTAAATGCTTACCTCAGCGCGTTTTAACCCCGCGGCGGCCAGAAAATTCGAGAAGACAGAGCCGCGGAAATAGAAGTGGCCAACGGTGGGGGTAGCTCGGAGATGGTCGCTCAGGCCACGTCCAGCGAAAAACGGCGAAGGCCAATCGTCCGGCGCGATGGTCGCCTCTCCCCAACCTGCTTATACGTCTCTCCTCAGGTATGTTGAACGGGCCTTGTGGCTACATAGAAATGGGCATCTAAGTAGAAGGAATAGGTGTGGCGAGCTGCTTGAGACTATTTACGGAGTAGAGGGAATAGGTGTGGCCACGGCAAAAAATCGAGATGCCGGGCGGACAACAGCGACGGGAAGGACGAACAACGGCGACGGGAAGGGCGATGGGAAAATGGGAGTGTATTTTGGGACAGGGTAGAGAGAGGCTGAGGAAGAAAAATAAAACCCTGAACTATTATTCGTTTTTAATGATCAAACAACAGCGGTTGTTAAGCAACAACCGTTGTTAAATGTATATGCAAACAACAATGGTTGTTTCAACACAACCGCTGTTAACGGTGTTTTTTAAATTCTTTAACAACGGTTATCACCTAAAACCGCTGTTAATTGTCACTTTTAACAGCGGTTAAATTACTTTTTTAAATGTTAAATTTAATTTTACTTTTTTTCGAGAAAAAATTTAACATCGGTTTTCTTTAACAACCGATATTAAATTGCAAGTTCATTTTTTTTTTAAATTTTCAGGATAAATTTAACATCGTTATTATAAAACCGCTGTTAAGTTGCTATTTTAACATCGGTTATTTTAATAACTGCTGTTAATTTATTGCACACTATTTACAAGTATGCCACCACGTCATTTTAACAGCGGTTTTCGAACAACCGCTGTTAAAAGAGCGGTGTTAAAGGCTAATTTTGTAGTAGTAGTATATATATATATATATATATATATATATATATATATATATATATATATATATATATATATATGTGTGTGTGTGTGTGTGTGCATGCGCGCGCACATGTGTACGTGTGATGGGGAACAAAGAAATCAGATTCTCTCATTATCTTAATCTCCTTTTGACCATTTACGCTTAGTTCCCGAGTTTAACTTAAGGAGAGAAAAGAAGGGAAATGGATGGAAATAAGAAGAATAAAAAAATATTTGGTGTTCCCGAGTTTTTTAATGAAAAGAAACGGAAAGAAATGGAAGGAAAATTTTCCCTCCTAACTTTCCTTCCGATTTGGAAGGATTTGGAGAGAAAAGAACAAAATGGTTAATTTTCCTTTCACTTCCTTCAAACTCGGGAACACAAAATACAATTTTCTTTCACCTTCATTTCTCTTCTTTTCTCTCCTAATTTTCTTTCCCTTTCTTTTCTTTCATTTACTAAAACTCGGGAACTAAGGGTTAGTCATGAGACAAGATGAATATGATTCTCATACCAAGAAAACACAATAGACATGTGAAAGAATTATACAGTAGAAATTCTATAATATAATACACTTGGGACCACCAAAATTTATTAATTAAAAGAGTTATTAATTAATCGATAAATTAATAATTATTAATTTATATATTAATTAATATTTTATTAACCAAACACAACTTCAAAAATTCAACCTTGTGACGCGGGGATCATACGAGCTTTTAAGATGCATTATCGTCATCGATTTTATAGAAATCTTTTGGAGGGTTATGAATTAGGGGTCCAAATCCAGCAAAAATAAATGTATTAGATGCAATGAGTCTTGCAATTTCAGTATGGACTATGGATGTTCGTGCAAATACAATTGCGAACTGCTTTCGTCATTGTAAACTTCGATCAACAGATAACATGACTTTTGAGAACTCAGATGAAGGTGGTGAAAACACTCAAGAACTCCATAATTTGATCAAAGAGTTGGGTTATCGCAATGCAATGGATGTCGAAGATGTTCTGACTTACCCAGAAGAAAATGTAGTTGTGATTGTTGGTGATGAAGAAATTATTGAAAGCGTTATTGGAATTAATAAAGATGATATCGATGAAGAAGATGATGAAAGTCCTACAATGGAGCCCCCTTCGCGAAACGAAGCTATTAAAGCGGCAATCACATTGAACAATTTCTTGTTGAGCTATGAGAAACAACACCAGAAGTTCTTACCATGCTAAGGAAAATTAGAGACGAGATTCAAGGAGAAATTGATTTCAACAAAAAACAAAAGACAATTGAGTCATTTTCCAAGAAACCTTCATAAATCATTCGTGTAATATGCTATATATAAGGAATTATTAATTTATATTTTATATGGGGTCTAAAGAAATTATCAAAAATGTATTATCTTATAATTTTAGCGAATTATTAATTTAGCACCCTATCCCCGAGTCGGGACCGACAAAAAATATTATCTTAGAGAGTTTATTAAATAATCAAGTATTAATTTATCGAGTTTCTACTGTATTAGCATTGACGATATAGAAATGAAACAAAGGTTAGAAGAAACACGCACAATAATTTGAAAAAATCAAATTCCTCACTCGTCTCTTTCTCAATCTTAAAAAGATAAAATTCAAAATAACAAAGGACCCTTCAGATTTAAAAAGTCTATGGAAACCAGAGCTAGCACCCCAACTTGCTCATAGCCATGTTCGCTGTGTGGATGTCGCTAAAGGCCTTGGTATTCCGCAATATCAGGATGTCAGATTAAATTTTAATTCAAGGTAATCATCTAAACATCGACCATTCATAATATACAAAGATCTTAAATGGGTTAAATTCTAATTTTTGGCGTATGTGACTACAAAATCCAGCATTAGTATCATAACCATGCATATATACTTGATTTGTCTGATGTGCAATATATATGATAAGTTCTTATGCTGATTTTTTATCCACAAACAAATACACTAATATATGTTCATATATAAACTCAGATCTATATTGATATATATTTTTCAATCTGTATCCAAATTTTTATCTACAGATTATTAAGTAGTTGTGATTTATGTCTTGATCTGCAAAATATACACCCACCCATCCATACTAAATACATATTACAATATACTATGTGTGCTGTGAATCATACTAAATATGCACTAAGCTCACCTTCCCAATTTAAGAACTGATTCCCATTACAACATACTATGTGTGTTGTGAGTCCATACTATTTATGTAATGAATTAAATGAGAATGTTTTTTAGTAAGAAATAAGGATAAATTTGAACCATTAAGCTTTGTTTGATCAACAGTCCTGATTAGCAAATACATAAAATATATGCATTTTATTATTAAAATGCCACTGCATTTATATGCATAAAGACCCATTATATGCATAAAAATATCGATATGTTAAAAAAATACATTCAATTCATGACTTTTCATGAGAATGAATCTTGGCCATCCATTTAATCAATATCAGTGGACCAAATCGATTCCTATTTCTTAACTTAGACCCAATTCGTTGGTTCCAAATAAACTTTGGCAAAAATCTAGGAGCGGTGAAGATACTTTAAAACTTTTATAACTTTGGGTGTATACGACGCAACAACTTGATTCACATGGCTCGGTTGCCGGTAAAAGTGTCAAAACATCAAAGATAAAAAACTAAACTGTCTGCAGTTTAGATGTCAGCCGTTTATCTCTTGAGATTTTTAGTTTGCGATAGCTGAGACTAAATTTCACTTGATCAGCGAAAATCTTGCAGCTGACTTAGTTGGCTTTTCAAAATAGTTATGCAATGATTAATATGGACTTATTAGATAGTTATGATGCACAAGAACACTAAATAAGCCAACACTTATAATGGTTTCAGAGGTAAAGTAATCCTCTACCAGTCCACTTTTATCCAATCTATTTGTAGATGAATCCATAATAATCTGATTAGATGTTACAATAAATTTGGTTATTGCAACTTTCAACCAGCAAAAATCCTTGGCTGTTATATCTTCCTCTTGACTGCTAGCACCTCCACACTAAAGTAAGAACCCATAGATGCTTCACAAATTTCCCTTAGTTGCTAGCCACCCTCTTGATTGAAAATCCATGGATGCCTCACAACTCTTCAAGTTGTTTATCACATTCCGATCAAGAACCTGTGGATTTCGCACAACCTTCACTTCCAATACCTCGTCCAAGAGAAGACCCCAAGTCAGACCAGTTTGACGAGAGTTTGTTTTTCTCCAACTGAATATCCTCTTTGTTTTCATGATGAACGTCACTTTAGAGATGATATCTTAAGCTTCTTTAGATGTGTCTTTTGGCGATATTTTAGATGTTTCTATATTTTCTCGAGGTATTTTTTCATGTTTTGTTTGTGTTTGAATGTGTGTAAGCACCGTAATTAGCTCCTTTAGTTCTTCGGATATATATAGTGTCGATCTTGAGCTTTCTTCATAATCCTTGCTTCATTTTGGACAGAATTGTCTGTTAGAGGTAGTCATATTTGTTTATGAATATATTCTGGCAGTGTCCTTGTTTTCCATTTGATTTGCCCCTGTGGAGGGACTTTCTAATATTAAATATGTGTAGTCGAAATCTCTGATTTGTTATTAATATGGAATTTTTGTTTGTGGATCTTGAGGAATAATTAATTTCATACCTCATATCTTCCTTTTGCATGTTCCCGTGATTCGCTTGATTTATCTTGATTAACTTATTCACGTGTACATGTATTTGGCTTCCTTTGTTGGCTTTTTAAACTTGCTGAAGCGGGCAACTAAAGACTTTAAAATTCATTCAAGTGTCAGAACTTATCTGTCGACACTTAGTTGTCTGCTTCTTCGTTGTTAGTTTGTATCCCTTGAGTAACTTATCTGTTGACTTTAGTTGTAGTTGAGTCGTCCATTGAGTAACTCATCTTGACTGCACATATCAATGGTCGACTGTTCCACTTAGCTGTTGTATTTATGTCTCAACTGTCAATGGTATTCGAGCTCAGTTGTTGCCTATCTTTACTTTAGCTTCCGATAGTTTTCGTACTTATAAATTGTAAGGTCCTATAGAAGATAGTCATTTGACTTTTTATAATTCCAAATAAAATTAACTTGCATTTGAATCTATCTTAATACATGTATGACATCATGAAAATCTCTGTATTCCTCAAAAATTTCCCCAATTTTGATGGTCGCAAAACCTATTCGCTTATTCAAATATAGAGGTCAAAAAAAGATTAAAATTTCCAGCTCGGTTTTGATACAACTAGTGATTGTCATTCAAGTCAACTGCATATATTTTACTTTTTACAAGTATATGACAAATCCAACCGAAAAAAAAATTAGACGGAAAAAAGTATGAAAGTCGGAAAAAAAGATCAATTTTTCCTTTCTCCTCCTATGCCCAGAAGGGACCACCCTCAGTAGCTTGGATCCAATAGGCTTCTCTTTTACACGTATCAATCCATACTTCCTCTCCAATCGTTGGATTGCAAATTCCTGGTCTTTAGGAGTATAGTATCTATTGTCATAAAAAATTCTCTTGATTTCATTGTCACTGAAAATATATACCAGTTTCCCATTAATTTTATGAGGTGGTTATGCTGGTCGAAATGACGGTATCATAGGTTAGAAGTCAAAATCCTTTGAAGCATACTTCAACAGAATTTCCATAAATTTGTCCAATTCTGCTTCACGAAGTCAATGAGTACTTCCTGAGGAATACTCTCGACGTCCTGCAAGTTTCTCCGGAGATAATATTGTTCAAACAAATGATTCTTTGCTCCAAACCATTGATCTAATGCCTTCTCAGGACAAAAATATTCAAAAATACTGAGCTCCTTATTTTCCCAGCCAAGGATTTATCTTTATTATTCTTCATTATTCTCCTCTTCTTGGCTGGTGGTTTTGCTGTAACAACCCAATGATTTAATTAAAATTTTATTTTATGTTTTTATTTTTGGCCATCTTGAATAATTGCGTGCACTTAATATTATATAAATTTTAATTGTATAGAAATTATGTCCAATATGATTTTATGATTATGTTTCATAGTAGGCACAATAAAATTCTAATTTAGAATTTGGTTATGTTTTGGCCCAATCATATAATTCAAATAAATGGGCTAGACATTTCAATTTCTTAGCCCATTAAGAAGATCAAAGTACATTGATGCATCACAGTATGAGAGAACTCTTCATAAATCACGTTCCTTTTCTAATCACACTAAGACTTCCCACAGCAAAGAACTGTAATAAGGGTGAGTTTATCCACACCCTCCCATAGGGAGGGTATCCAATCATTGGATGCATCGCTGGCTTGTACGGTGTGCATCGCGAATTGTACGGTTTGACCAAACCCCCTGATGTGACAACATAGGGAGGGCACGTATAACACATCCCCTGTAATAATCCTCTCCTAGCCTAGCCTATCTAATCAGCAAGTCATAAGTCTCCATAAGAAATTTTACAAAATCTGAACTTTATCGCAATAAAAGGAAAAAAAAATAGCAAAATGAGTATGTTTCCATGATTGAAGGGGTTCATCTATGTCGATCGGTTCATTCTCATCCAGCAAAGTTCCAATAGGGAGCGACTGAGATCCCTTTTCTGGCCTCCCACACCACTGAGTTCACAAACCTCAAACCCTCGGTTGTTTAGTCGACCATATAACTCAGACAAAACATTCTTCATCCCCCACATCCGATCACCTCGAAAAATAAGGCTTAAACTGTTGGATTAATGCACTTGAATGCCACTCTGAGGATGAGAGAGTTTGGGCATTAATATGTAATTATGAAATTCATAAATCAACAGGCATTTGTTGTTTCTCTGTTTAGTGTATGTCATAGGCATTACTGATTTGGTAAATAAATTAAAAAAATGTGCATGCAAATTGAGAAGGAACGTTCCACTCCTTATGAGATAGGGAGGTATGGTACTAGAAGTGTTCGAAACTCATATTGCTTAACTTGTCCACAAATCCATGAAACTTAACTCGATATTAAGTTTATATTAGACTTGTACAACACATGCTTAGACACGTGCATGTCTTCACTTATAAGTAGTGGGAGCATTATTTGTAGGTATACCAATGATATTAGTGTACTCAGATATGACTCACCTCGATTCAGTCACATGGTATTCACTCTAAGATAGTCAATGACTGAATCAAAAGGTTATGATAGGTGTGCGTGGACCATTGACTTGAGGTTTCAGTAGAAGACGTACTTGTGATGTTAAGTTAGTCATTAGAGCGGTTCGATCAATAATACCTGAAGGTAGGGGTCAATCTTGAAGTGCGGCTTGATGGGCAAGTAGCATTCTGTTGGGATTCAGTAATAATAATCGGATTACACAGCGGAAAAATAAATGGTTCAAACCGGATAAATCCGAACCCCTAAGAGGATCGACTATACATCATATATACGAATATAAAACAAAATGAATGAGAGATCATACCCTTGAAGTCTTTTGATTAAATATTATAGAAAACAGTCCAAGCTTTCGTAACGTCCCAAGCATCGAAAATGCCATGCCTCTACATATCACGCATCGGAAAGATGACCGAAAAATTATAAGGATCACAACAAGACCTCCAAGATCGACGGCTGTATGTAGTGATTAGAGGATATAACTTTTTTTGTTCTTTTCTTACTCTCCAAGAAAAGATTTGTAGATAATTATAATTCAAAGAGAAGTTTATTTCTCTTTCTTTTTCTTTTTCTTTTCTCTCTTTCTCTCCCTTTCTCTTTGTTTTCTTTTGTCCGAGAGTTCCACACTCAAAATGGTGAAGGAATTTTGCTTTATAAACCAAACGCGCGACACAAATGATATCAAAATCACATAACAATCAAATCATATCAAGTCAAAATAAATTAACTCACATGTCATGTGAGGGGGGGGGGGGGGGGGGGGGACATCCAGAAGCAAGAACATTTGCGGTTGGATCGTTTCAGTCTGATAAATGGGCCCTCGTATACTATTCCGATAGATAACCTTGGTATGTTTCAATATTAATAGAATTAATTAATTAAATTAATTAATTATACTAAATATAAATTTTCTAAGAAATAATATGTATTATATTAATTACCAGTAATTTATTTAATTCACTAGCCCGATTTAATTTATCCAATAAATTGTAATAATAATTATAAATCAAATTAGACATATAATGTCGAATATTTATTAAGAGAGAATATCCTACGCGTAATCCGTCATCTATCCTGTACCGCGACTCCATAGGTTCGTCTCAATCGGCAATTAGAGGAACCAAAGAGTGTAACACTTAGTCAGTCCCGTGACTCACATTGTGACCCAACTAAAATCGAATAATAGGGATCATTCCAAAATATTTAGTTATGAATACTGTATACGTATATGTAATACCACGAGTATTCCATGCTGTTTAAAACGTTGTACCTCGTTTTAATAATTAATTAATGTGACCCATCATGATGCTTTTACTTTTATACGTATTATGTTTAGACCGTGTTGTGGCTTATAAATTCTTGAAAGTACTTAATTGTGTTGTGAAGTGATCTCCTGATGTTGATGATATGTCGATGACTTACCTTGATGTCGTTGAGCAATTATCGATGCGAATATGACGGTGGCCAACGTCTTGTTCCCCGAGAAATTGCTGGATGAGTCTAAAGGTGTAAAACCCTAAAATCTGGTTTCACATTTTTATAACTAATTTGATTTTTACCTAAATTTATATTATGATTAATAAATAATTAAAACTATATGTTATGAAATAAGATACAAATTATTAATATTTATCCTAAACTATGCTTAACTAAAATACTTTACGTTTTCCTTAGCCTATCCTATTAATACAAACGACACATTTTTTTTATTGTAAACCATACACACGTTTTTTGTCTAGAACCGAAATCTATACATGTCTATTCCATATATATATATTTTGACTTACACACTTCAGCAAGATAAGACCAAATATTCATGTGTATATCCTTTCTTTTTAGAAGATATGATTTTATCCCTTGCCTAAACAAACATACACGGCTTTCCTTTTCCTTCACACGGTTTTTTCTTATAATTTGTACGCTTCATTCCCTCCTTATCACACAATATTCAGCCTCCTCTTCTCCCTATAAATATTGAAACATAACCAGCCGCTAAACATACAAGCGTGGAGATCAATTATGTTAGGGTTTGTGTTCGTTCGTTTGCATGTTAGGCCACAACTTTGGTGTTCAAGCTTTCGTAGCAGCTTTTGGGTGTTTGTGTGAGCGCCATCTTCTTTATTGTCGATCCTCTTGATTCAAATCTAGGTAAATCATTAACCTTCTTTATCATGCATTAACGTGTGCGTTTTGGTGTCAATCTATAAGTGTTTATACAATAATATGTATGATTAAACATGTTGAAAGTGGTAGAGATGCGTTTTTTTTCTGGATAAATTCATAACCCTATCTTGTACGGACCGTAGCTCGAGTTTTGCAACAGATTTTTGCATGATTCTTGAGTCTGAAGATAAGTTCAGAGAGTTTACTAACTGGTCCAATTGGTTAGAAGTCGATTGGGGTTGATTTGGTCGTCCAAACAATTTATTAGAAAACGGTTGTTGAATATGGAAATCTTGAGTCTGATTTCAGTCGGTTTCTATGATTTTTAATTCACAAACTATAATGATTGAGAACCCCAAATTTTAGCAGGAGAGTAATCAATATGTTTATTAGTTACTGTAATTTTTGTAGATTTTTCTGAAAGGTTTAACTATGGTGATAAATGCAAAACTTTCAGGGTATACCTGCAATACAGTTTCTGGACAGATTTGGGAAAACGATTTTTGAAATGGTATTTGCACTTAGAAATAAAATTTGGAAAAATTTGGGGAGGTGCTTAACTCGTGGTAATCACAGGTAAATTGTAAAACCTCATGACTTTATTTGTTATACTTTAAAAATCATAAGAAAATGGAACCAGATTCACATGTGAAACCATTAACCTATTGATAAGTAACTTTGGAGTAATGAATCCGTTATGATTTTAATGAACGTATAAATAATATATGATTATAATTCATGTAGATTCAGTGGAGAAGGAGTGATCCACCTTTCCTTGTATTCATTTTCCTATTGCTTTCATTCCCTAAGGTACAAATATTCCGCCCTCTTTCAGTAAGAGTTTCTCATGACTTTATTCTTCCCGATGTTGGTTATTTGATGCTATTGATCCTTATTTGCTTTTTTGTTCGTTTGATTATTTCTTGATGCTATATTCATTTCCATAGTCATCATCTTAGTGGACAATTAGAAATTATCCCTCACGATTATTGTATACATCATTTGCCTATTTATGTTGCCCATGTTTGTTTAACCAGTCATGGGGGTTCCATGACCTTGCCATTGATGCACCAATGGTATTGACACTATCTGTGGAGGTGTGACTTTGTCCACGGCGTTTCCATTTGTTTATATTGCTATATATAGCGCACTTGGCTCGTGTATATTGTATGTATGCTTAGTCTAGAACTTGGCATATGTATATCTGTTTTGCAGGGAGCGTATGGATGCATCATAAGTACTTAGTTATGTTTAGAATTTGGTGAATGGACTTGTGTGTGTGCAATACACCCCATTTCACATTAGTACATGTGGAGATCTAGACTCCTTTGTACGATTTGTTATTTGTTTGTTACTTGGGCATTTTCCTTTGTTTATGCTTGACATTCGTCCCATATTTCCTTTGTTTAAGTTTTGACTCCTTCATCGTTTGTTCCATATTTCCTCGACATCTTGTTCAGCAGGCTCTCTTGGATTCATTCACTATTCTTTCGTTTATGCTTATTACTTTTCATTATTTATATATGTTCACTGAGTGTTAGCTCAGCTGCATTTTCTTTTCTCTGCGGCAGGTAATAAGCGGGATGCTGGGCATGAGCGTTGAGAGTAGGAGCTAGAGGACCTACCCATGTTTAGATTCCCATTTATGGAGCATTTTAAGACTTAGTATTTTGGAGTTTTATTTCATTTCAGACTTTTGTTTTGGATTATTTCCCTTCACTGAGACTTTGTCGAGATAATACTTTGGAAGTCGTTGTTTTGCTTGACTCAGTATTTATTTTATAATAAAGTCTTCCGCTTGCATTAGTATGTTCTGATTGGCACCATAATGTTACATTTTGGCCCTTTTCGGGTTTGGGTGTTACAATTATGGTATCGGAGCCTAGGTTCGACCTGTAGAGCTTAGGTTATGACCTGTGAGGATTGGGTAGACATTAGGCTTCCTTCTGCTTTAACCGCTTCCCTTTATATTTGATCTTAACTTCGCTGTTTCGTTTATTGATCTTTTAGATGGGGAACACTCGTACTACTACCTCATTTCAGGTACCGTTACGGGAACCTTATATATGTTTGGTTGAGCTGTTTTTGTCTCATTTGATACTGGTGCAACTCATTCTGTGGTATCTGTTTCATTTGCTAATCATATTACAATCCTATCTACATTAATTGACTATGCCTTATCTATATCCACCCCTATGAAGAATCAGGTAATTATTAGCCATGAATTTAAGAACTGTCCCTTACGTTTTGACGACAAAATTCGTTCTGCCAATCTATTTCCTTTGGAGATGTGCGACTTCGATATCATTCTAGGCATGGATTGGTTGACTGAACATCAAGCTACGATTGACTGTCGTGCCAGACGTGTCATCTTTGGTGATCTGAGTAATCCCAAATTCATTTATCAGGGTTCTCGACCTGTTAAGTCTATGAAAATCATTTTTGCTTTGAAAGCCCGTACCTTGATCTCACACAGTTGTGAGGGTTTCCTAGCTTCCATCAAGGATACTTCTGTGGATGAACCTCGCCTTGAGAATCATCCTGTTGTCCGAGATTTTTCTGACGTATTCCCAGAAGAGCTTCTGGGAATACCTCCTGAACGTGAAGTTGAATTCAACATTGAGTTGATTCCTGATGCTAAACCTATTTCGAAAGCTCCTTATCGTATGGCTCCTATTGAGTTGAAGGAATTGAAGGAGAAACTTCAAGAACTTTTAGAACGTGGATTCATTCGTCCAAGTGTATCTCCATGGGGTGCCCCTGTTCTATTTGTGAAGAAGAAGGACGGTAGTATGAGACTGTGTATTGACTACCGTGAGCTGAACAGTATCACGATCAGAAACCGTTATCCGTTACCTCGCATCGATGACCTTTTTGATCAACTTCAGGGTGCGAAGTTCTTTTCCAAGATTGATCTGAGATTTGGCTATCATCAACTACAGGTGAAGGAGCAAGATGTTCCTAAGACTGCATTCCGTACTCGCTATGGCCATTATGAATTCTTGGTGATGCCATTTGGTCTAACCAATGTTCCAGCTGTCTTCATGGATTTAATGAATCGTGTCTTCCACGAATTCTTGGACAAATTTGTTATTGTATTCATTGACGACATCCTTGTTTATTCGAAGACGAAGAAGGAACACGAAGAGCATCTTCGTATTGTGTTGGAGATTTTATGTCAGAAGAAGCTGTATGCTAAGTTTTCGAAGTGTGAATTCTGGTTGGGACAGGTGGCATTCTTGGGTCACATCGTATCTGCAGATGGTATTACCATGGATCCTGCGAAGGTTGAGGCTATCACTAAATGGCCGAGATCGACGATTGTGACAGAAGTTAGAAGTTTCTTGGGTTTGCGGGTTATTACAGGAGATTTGTGGAAGGATTCTCACGCTTGGCCTTACCGTTGACTAAACTTATGAGGAAAGGTGAGAAGTTTGTCTGGGATGAAGAACAGGAGAGGAGTTTTGAGGAACTGAAGAAGAGATTGGTTTCTGCTCCTATACTTACTTTACCTTCTGGATCTGGTGGTTACCAAATCTACAGCGATGCTTCAAAGAAAGGTCTTGGATGTGTATTGATGCAACATGGAAAGGTTATCGCCTATGCATCAAGACAGCTGAAACCTTATGAGGCTAATTATCTTACTCATGATTTAGAGTTGGCAGCGGTGGTGTTTGCCCTGAAAATTTGGAGGCATTATCTTTATGGAGAGACATGTGACATCTTCACTGATCATAAGAGCCTCAAGTATATCTTTACTCAAAAGGAGCTGAATATGAGGCAGAGGCGTTGGTTGGAACTTCTTAAGAATTTCGACGCGAACATTCAGTATCATCCAGGCTGTAACACCCCCATAATATGACCGGGAATGTCACACGCCGTAGACCCTTATCACAAGGATCTACCAGGCTAAACTCCAAAAGACTACTCAATGATTGACCGATCGGGGTCAAAATTAAATACAAAGCAGACCGACAAGGTCATAAACCAATTCAGAAACTAATGACATTCATATTACAATGACAACAATAAACTTGAACACAGAAAAGAATGACAACTCAATTTAATAAATGATAACTACACCCATGCAAGGGTGAATACTCGAACGACAGAGAAATACCGACCAGAATGATACAAAAGAAAAGACTCTGACTCTGGTGTGATTAGCATCGTCATCTTCCATCTCCTTCCAAGCCAATCTCGTGATTGCTCCCGAGATGTCAAAATCTGAGCGCATAACAGGCACCCACCCCCCCGAAAACTCGGGGGTTAGCAAACTGGAATTTTGCTAGTGCAAGTACATAGTATACAAGATATACGAACAGTAACAACACAAAATTCAACCGCCGTGAAGCCTTAACACAAACCATACATTCCCATAGTCAACACAGAATAACACTCGCATACACAAGGTGAAAGATAATGACATAGTCATATTCTCTTTACGGAACATAACACCAATGAGACTTTAAACGAGCCCAAGGAGTCAGAAAAATTCCTTTTGTAAAAGGAAAAGTATTTTGATAAGATAGTTTGCAAACATTATTATTGACTCGGGTCGTCTTGGGGTTTTGAAAATCGAATGGGAACACTTTTGGAAAATAATTTAAAAAGCTCTCGGGTCCTTGACCCAACATATGGAAAACAATTACACGAAAGCCATATCACGTTATTCGGGGTCCTCGACCCAACTTATATATCACTGTCACAAACGAAATCATTACAACATCTCACAGGGTTCTCAACCCAATCCAAATAATATCATCACGAGATCAAACATCTCAACATTTCACAGGGTCCTCGACCCGATACACAGAATGGCACCACAATACAATCAAAGGCACAATCTCTCATTCGACATATCCTGCTCAAGACCCCCGATTAATTAACCCTCGGAGATTTCGTCAAACCTCCTTGGTTAATTAACCCTGATGCCAACGCTTTAAAAACAATTTGAAACAAGCTTCAAAAACACGAATCGCGGTCTATATCAAGACAAACATTTAAAAGTGAGTTGAAAGAATTTGAGATACGAACATCGTTCAGTAACGGGGTCTTAGCTATCACTCGAATACCCGTAACCAATAAGCCTGCCAGGCGCCTCCATTGCCTTTGTGCACCGGCGTTCACTCCACTATGTTGTTGCTCCTTGAACATGTCAACTGCCGCGATCACTCCCGCAAGAGCCGCCCCTTGACACACGCATTATGTAACACCGGCGTTCACCACCCATATGGAGCCGTACATTGCAGCATACACCAGGCCGGAGTGCACGCCCCGCCCTCAGAGGTTCCCGGATATGACGTTTCTCACAACAAGTATCCACATTGTTTCAAACATCAAGCACACGGACAAACATCACAATAATTTTCAACTCGGTACATCAAGTCACACAATTTCTCCGCCAGTCCATAACCACACAAATAAACAATAACACGCACGTTATCAATCAAACTCAATCAACACCGCACATATATCTCTATATTGCGACTCAACCGAATATATATATATTTATATATATAGATATATAGACATATATATAACCTTACTATATTATATGAATAACTATAGTTCGTCCATCAATCCAAGTTGAGTACGTCAACTAGTGTTAGAATTCATCACTCGTCGATCACCGACATAAGCATACATATCAATATACGTATATACATACATATATTTAACGTATAACTATATATAAATACATATATAAATATATATATATATATATATATACACACACACACATATATACATCCGTATAAACTCATACACTTCGACAACAATGATTTCACGCAGTTACAATTCGTATATTGAGGTACTTGCCTTTGTAATACGACGCGAAGGAAACGACGAAGGAATAGGTTTCGGTCCGAACAATCCTCTCAAATCTGACCCTAACACAATAATGATATACAATCAATCTCAACATCATGAATACGAAGAAATTCCTCCTAGTTCTACCCGTTGGGACAATTCATTGAACATCAAGAGTGCATAGGGAATTGAAATAGGTCAATGGTGAATTAACGGGATTTCATCCCATCCAATAACAAGGGAACCAAGGGTCACGAGTATACTATCGAAATCTAACAACAACATCGGTTAAATCGGATTAAAAGACAAGATCACCACCAAACCCTCCCCAAATTCATACTAGGGTTATAGGAGATCTTACCTTGATTCAAAGCCGAACAATAGATGATTTGGTGTTGTGGTGATGATATGATGCTAAGTTATACTTCCCAATCGGTGTTTGGATGAAAATCTGATGAACCCTCGCCTTGGAAAATCGCCCCGACGTGAAGAAGAGAAGAGGAATGAGAAAATGAGTGAATTGCGCTGGAAAAAACGCAGTTATAGGTTGACTGCTATGTGTGCCGCGACCCAGCCGAAGTGTGCCGCGGCACAGGGCCAAAAATTGCGCCCGGTGATCGGCAGACCGCTCTGTGTGCCGCGGCACAGGGCCAAAACTGCGCCCAGTGACTCGGCAGTGTGCCGCGGCACACGGTACAGACTGCTCGGCAAAAAACTGGACAATGTGTGTGCTGCGGCGCACATTCCTTGTGCCGCGGCCCACAGCCGCCTTGGGTCCCAAAATGATGAAAAATGGTCCGGGAAGAGAATAAAAGCAATAGGAATCGATATTTGGAAAATAATAACACTAAATGGAAGTATGGAAACCCCAAAACGGTGGTTCCAAGTAATGATTACAAGCGTTCATCTAACAAGAATATCAGCGCCCGGCTGTCGTGGCCTGACGACTCGATTCCTAAAAACACACAGAACGAACACGACGAAACGCTCGCGGACAACATCGGTCCGAAATAAAATCAATATACAACAAATCACCACACAAGACCATAAACACAAAATCGATTGACGAGAAAAATAATACCAACGTTCGGAAACCGAGAAATTTCCGGTCTAAAAAGAAAAAAAAAACTCGAATTAATCAGAATAAAAATCTCGGATATTACACAGGCAAGGCGAATGTGGTTGCTGATGCTCTTAGTAGGAAGTTTGGAATTCTGGCTAGTCTTGATATTGCACGAAAGATTATCAACGACTTGGAACTTATGGAGGTGGAACTATGTGTTCGTGGGTATGATGGTTATTGGTCGAGTTTTAAGGTTGAATCTAACCTTATACTTCGAGTTAAGGAAGCTCAAAAAGACGATGGTGAATTGTGGTCTATAATTCAGAACTTGGAGAAAGGTAAACAGACGGAATTTCGTGTTGATGATGATGGAATTGTATGGTATGGTGATCGTTTGTGTGTTCCTAATGATTTTTCTATTCGGGAAGCTGTGTTGTCTGAAGCACACAACTCTCCATTCACTATTCATCCTGGTTCTAGAGATTTGAAACAGAACTTCTGGTGGAATGGGATGAAGTAGGATGTGACTACATTTGTGGCCAAGTGTTTGACGTGTCAGCAAGTGAAGATTGAACATCAACGTCCTAGTGGTCTTTTACAGCCTTTGGATATTCCTACTTGGAAGTGGGATCAAATTTCCATGGACTTTGTGACAGGATTACCTTGCACACAGAAGAAGCATGATGCTATTTGGGTTGTGGTTGATCGTTTAACTAAGTCAGCTCACTTTTTACCTATTCGTAAAGATTATCCAGTTAGCAGGTTGGCAGAGATTTTTCGGCAGGAGATTGTTCGACTACATGGTACACCTGCAGCTATTGTATCCGATAGAGATCCGCGTTTTACTTCTCGTTTCTGGAAGGGTTTGCAAAAAGCGTGGGGAACTAGACTCAAGTTTAGCACGGCTTTTCACCCTCAGACAGATGTCAGACTGAGCAGACAATTCAGACTTTGGAAGATATGTTGAGGTCTTGTGCTCTTGAATGGACGGGTAATTGGGATGAATACTTATGTCTGGTGGAGTTTGCTTATAACAACAGTTGGCATGCCAGTATCAAAGGTGACCCGTTTGAACTATTGTATGAAAGGAAGTATAGAACACCTATCTGTTGGAACGAAGTTGGGGAAAGACTTATCGAAGGTCCTGAATTGATTGAGGTAACTAACGAGAAGGTTGCCATTGCTAAGGAGAAACTCAAAGAAGCAAGGGCACGACAAAAGAGTTATGCAGATTGTCATAGGAGGGACCTAACATTTAATGTTGGGGATCGTGTTTTCCCTAAGGTGTCACCGTGCAGAGGTGTCTCTTCTAAGAGGCTATAATTATCATCCGCTTCATGTGGTTTCATATCCGTTGGATCAGATCCGTTATGACTTATCATTTGCTGAAGAACCTGAGGCTATTTTAGACCGTCACGAAAGAGTCATGAGAAACAAAGTCATTCCTTTTGTCAAAATTCTTTGCAAGAATCATCCCGAGCGCGAAGCTACTTGGGAGACCGAAGAATCTATGCGAGCTAGCTACCCGCATTTCTTTCTGTGACTTGGTATGTTCTCGTTTAATCATTTCATTTCAATTTCTCGGACGGAATTTTCTTTTTAGAGGGGAAGAGTTGTAAAATTCTAAAATCTGGTTTCACATTTTTATAACTAATTTGATTTTTACCTAAGTTTATATTATGATTAATAAATAATTAAAACTATATGTTATGAAATAAGATACAGATTATTAATATTTATCCTAAACTATGCTTAACTAAAATACTTTACGTTTTCCTTAGCCTATCCTATTGATACAAACGACACATTTTTTTTATTGTAAACCATACACACGTTTTTGTCTAGAACCGAAATCTATGCATGTCTATTCCATATATATACATTTTGACTTATACACTTCAGCAAGATAAGACCAAATATTCATGTGTATATCCTTTCTTTTCAGAAGATATGATTTTATCCCTTGCCTAAACAAACATACACGGCTTTCCTTTTCCTTCACACGGTTTTTCCTTATAATTTGTACGCTTCATTCCCTCCTTATCACACAATATTCAGCCTCCTCTTCTCCCTATAAATATTGAAACATAACCAGCCGCTAAACATACAAGCGTGGAGATCAATTCTGCTAGGGTTTGTGTTCGTTCGTTTGCAAGTTAGGCCACAACTTTGGTGTTCAAGCTTTCGTAGCAGCTTTTGGGTGTTTGTGTGAGCGCCATCTTCTTTCTTGTCGATCCTCTTGATTCAGATCTAGGTAAATCATTAACCTTCTTTTTCATGCATTAACGTGTGCGTTTTGGTGTCAATCTATAAGTGTTTATACAATAATATGTATGATTAAACATGTTGGAAGTGGTAGAGATGCGTTTGTTTTCTGGACAGATTCATAATCCTATCTTGTACGGACCGTAGCTCGAGTGTTACAACAGATTTTTGCATGATTCTTGAGTCTGAAGATAAGTTCAGAGAGTTTACTAACTGGTCCAATTGGTTAGAAGTCGATTGGGGTTGATTTGGTCGTCCAAACAATTTATTAGAAAACGGTTGTTGAATCTGGAAATCTTGAGTCTGATTTCAGTCGGATTCTATGATTTTTAACTCACAAACTATAACGATTTAGAACCACAAATTTTAGCAGGAGAATATTCAATATGTTTATTAGTTACTGTAATTTTTGTAGATTTTTCTGAAAGGTTTAACTATGGTGATAAATACAAAACTTTCGGGGTATACCTGCAGTACAGTTTCTGGACAGGTTTGGGAAAACGATTTTTGAAATGGTATTTGCACTTAGAAATAAAATTTGGAAAAATTTGGAGAGGTGCTTAACTCATGTGGTAATCACAGAAAAATTGTAAAACCTCAGGACCTTATTTGTTATACTTTAAAAATCATAAGAAAATGGAACCAGATTCACATGTGAAACCCTTAACCTATTGATAAGTAACTTTGGAGTAATGAATCCGTTATGATTTTAATGAATGTATAAATAATATATGATTATAATTCATGTAGATTCAGTGGAGAAGGAGTGATCCACCTTTCCTTGTATTCATTTTTCTATTGCTTTCATTTCCTAAGGTACAGATATTCCGCCCTCTTTCAGACCGATGTTGGTTATTTGATGCTATTGATCCTTATTTGCTTTGTTGTTCGTTTGATTATTTCTTGATGCTATATTCATTTCCATAGTTATCATCTTAGTGGACAATTAGAAATTATCCCTCACGATTATTATATACATCATTTGCCTATTTATGTTGCCCATATTTGTTTAACCAGTCATGGGGGTTCCATGACCTTGCCATTGATGCACCAATGGTATTGACACTATCTGTGGAGGTGTTGTCCACGGCGTTCCCATTTGTTTATATTGCTATATATAGTGCACTTGGCCCGTGTATATTGTATGTATGCTTAGTCTAGAACTTGACATATGTATATCTGTTTTGCAGGGAGCGTATAGATGCATCCTAGGTACTTAGTTATATTTAGAATTTGGTGAATGGACTTATGTGTGTGCAATACACCCCATTTCACATTAGTACATGTGGAGAGCTAGACTCCTTTGTACGATTTGTTATTTGTTTGTTACTTGGGCATTTTCCTTTGTTTATGCTTGACATCCGTCCCATATTTCCTTTATTTAAGTTTTGACTCCTTCATCGTTTGTTCCATATTTCCCCGACATCTTGTTCAGCAGGTTCTCTTGGATTCATTCACTATTCTTTCGTTTATGCTTATTACTTTTCATTATTTATATCTGTTCACTGAGAGTTAGCTCAGCCGCATTTTCTTTTCTCTGCGGCAGGTAATAAGCGGGATGCTGGGCATGAGCGTTGAGAGTAGGAGCTAGAGGACCTACCAATGTTTAGATTCCCATTTATGGAGCATTTTAAGACTTAGTATTTTGGAGTTTTATTTCATTTCAGACTTTTGTTTTGGATTATTTCCCTTCACTGAGACTTTGTCGAGATAATCCTTTGGAAGTCGTTGTTTTGTTTGACTTAGTATTTATTTTATAATAAAGTCTTCCACTTGCGTTAGTATGTTCTGATTGGCACCATAATCTTACATTTTGGCCCATTTTCGGGTTCGGGTGTTACAAAAGGGAAGTCGTGTTATAAGGATTAAACGTAATATTATAAATTAGTGTATTGAATGAATATTACGTATGTTACTCGAGCAGTACTACATACGCTATTTTTATAGCATTACGTACTTTAAAACTTAGACTTTACATACGTAATGCAGTCTTCGGATGAGATTCTCGATCCCGCGTGGTCAGGGCAACTTTCGGCGTAACAACGACTGCTAGTCAACTGATCATTACGTACCACGCATTACATACGTAATGGACCATGACATTTCGGGCAGTAGCTCCTGAGAAACACTTGCGTACATTAGCCCATAGGCGGTAACGTACGTAACGATGTTTACGTACGTAAAACTTTAGGTATTACGTACGTAATGCTGGCCTGATGTTATATAATGACACTTCCTCTTTCATTTCCTCCGCCCATTGAACACTTCTTCTCATCCAAAAATCGTCCTCCAACCCCCCAAACTGAATTTTGAGCCTTCCTAGCCATGTATTATCGTAGTAGAGTGGATTGATCAAGCTCCGGAGAAGGTTTTGAAGGTGTTGTCCCTCCGTTCTTCATCGTCCTTCGTCGTTCTTCTTCGTTTCTTATCAAGTAAGGTAAGTTTATCGAATCTTGAATTCATCTCAGTGTTGTTAGATGAGTCGTACTAGATTTCGGATGCCTAGGGTAGTTTAGAACTTTTGATAATGATCGGACCGGTAAAAACTAATCACAATTGTTAATCGTAACCTATCAAGCTAGTATTTTGAGTGAATTGTAGTAGTACTCGTAGTTGGATCGTAAAACTCATAATCGAACTTGTAAATCACCAACACCATAGAACCGTCTTGTTATGGATTGCGATTATAATCTAATTATCGTATTGTAAACCCGTCGGTAATTCCTTAATGAGTTCATTAATGATTATCGAATCAGAGTCGGGAGATTTGTGCTTAGTCGTTCTATTCTAGAATTTCGAATTTGAGTTAGTAATGAAATTTCGGTGGCTATAAGTCGTAGTCGTAACATATAAATGTTGTACTAGGACATTATTGTTTAAAGAGATGATAAATGTAAATTGACGGACCGAGGTAGTAATTCGCATTGTGGTTGAAACATGAAATTTTGGTTTCGAAGTCATGAACAAACTAGGCTTAGAATCCAAACGGGTCGGGGGAATTGTCGCTAATCGTCATTATCACCATAACATATTGATCAACTAATATGTAATATGTTGAGCTCTCGGGTGTGGTCGTTCGAGCCGTTGTGTTATCAAGGGAGTAACTCTCGTCGGACTTGAGGCAAGTGAACCCTTGCTCGGACTATGTTATATTAAATTCCAAAATTTAATGTGCGTCACTATCTATGGAATTGTGCTCATTTTACTTATCTTGTCCGGAGTATTCCTGAGTAGATAGTTCCGTGACCCTTGGTTGCGACCTTGGGAGTTTATATGTTGGTATACCGTACGGAACTGTGTTGCGGGATAAAACCTGAATGGTACCCACGTCCGGAGTATTCCTGTGTAGATGCTTCCGTGACCCTTGGTTGCGACCTTGGGAGTTTATGTGCTGAGAGATGAGATAATGTTGAGTATTCTGTATTATATTGCCTTACCAAGTAATAACATTGTATTGCGGATTTATCTTATACTATCAATGAATTTTGATCGTATTGTCTGACCTAGGTTGGCTGGGACGATTCGTCGTGTCAGGCATATTTGTTGAATATGTGCAGGATGTTCCCGAAGGTTTCGGTCAGGCTTGAGCAGTGTTGGGTAGAAGCCTTGTTATTCTGTTTTTAAATTGAAATCTGAAAACATTCCACGTCATGTAATAACCGCGTATGCGGACCTGTTTTTCTTTAAAGTATTTCGTTTCGTACTTACGCTATCACGGGGCTACTTTCCGCAAATTATTTCATGACGAATTTTTAATCTCTTTTAAAAACTTGCCTTGTGGATCCCATACGGGATTTACGGCACTGTAGCGTCCTGGCAAATTTTGGGGGCGTTACAGAAAATGCTATCGGAGCCGAACACTCATGCGGAAAGTTTTATCAAAACGTTTTGAAAATGTTTAAAAACCTTCAAAAGTCCAACACTCCAAGCGAACGTTGTAATACCCGGTTGTGAATTCATTTATCATCACGCAGTAACTGTCACTCATAATTTTTTTTTTCACTCAGTAATACCCATTCATCACTCATGTTCATCCAGTTGTAACCATCGTTCGGCGTATTTTGGGATCATCACTGTTTGAGACCGAGCCGAGATCATTGTCATCATCATCATCATTTTGGTTTTCAGTTTAAGAGGTAGCGTACGCTACATATTCTAGTTAGCGCGCGCTAATGAGGTGCGGAGTAGCACGCTATAATTCAGATAACGCACGCTAGCGCAAGGCGAGCGATCCGGAAGGTACTGGGCTGATTTGGAAAATTCGTAGCGCACGCTACGAGTGGTAAGTAGCGTACGCTAACTGTGCTGGTAACGCACGCTAAGTCACATTAGTAGCGCACGCTAACGCGTGCAAGGCAGAGGACAGTAGGTTCTGGAATTTCAGTTTTTGAGTATCAGACATCAGTAGCGCACGCTAGCAATTTGGGATAACGCACGTTATCGGTAAGGTGTTAGCGCACGCTACCAAGTCGTAGCGCACGCTAACGAGGCATTTCAGACCTCACTGGACTGCCCAGTAAACCGCTAGCGCACGCTAAATATCAAGTCATAGCGTGCGCTAGGCTGGGACAGTATAAATAGGACAGTTCGGTCCAACCTTCGTCATTTCTTCATTTCTCAACCATTTCGGACGAGCTCGGGCGATTCGGAAAGGTCTTTTCGAGCTGCAATCATCTAGCATTATCTTCAAGCTCCTAAGTTGGATTAATCATCATCTAAATCAGTTTCATCACTCCAAATCAAGGTAATGATTCTTGGATCTAGAATTTCGGATCTTGGGTGTTTTGCTTTCGATCTCTTCGTGTTAAATCGATATTATGTTGGAATATGTTAGATATGGATTATCTATCTTGGATACATGCATTTCTATGGATTCATTGGTGTGATTCTCGGAATTTGTGAATAATTGAGGAATTGTTCAAGAACCCTTACGGGTTGACTTTGGAATTTTGGGGGTTTTCGACCAAATGTTGTTGAAATATCGATTTAAGTATTCCTATTAGATTATTGATAATATTCACGAGGTTATGTGGGTTTGAATCATTCATTGGAAGTTGGTTTCGGATGTAATTGAGTTTTGGTTGTAAACAATTGGAGATTGTTTACGACGCGTTTGTTTAGATGCCCCAATGAGTTTCGGGTATTGTTGTATCGACTTTTGAGTTGGTTGTGATCATGCTTGATTCGTGTATTAAGAGAATTGTTGGTATTTGTGTTGTTTAAGGTTGTTCGAGCGGCCGATAATTTCATTAAGGACGTTGATCGTGGAAGTACCTTCTCGCCTTCGGTTTGATGCAAGTTTTATACTTGTACTAGTCAATGAGATTAATATCATCATATATGTGTATGAATGTGTTGTATCATTCCGAGACTTAGTCTCTTCATGAATTCATTGATATCAAGAGATCGTTCGATACGATACCTTTCGGCAATTATGCCAAATGTTATTATTGTTCGTTAATGGCCGATTCAAGGCATTGTGATACTCGTCATTAATGTCATTGTCGATAGCCAGTTTGCGGTGTCGATGTATCGATTTTTGTTGATATTGATGTCAATCTAAGACATCGTTGAGATCATTGTTATTCCTGTTGGGGTTGTCATTAAAACTGTATTGTCCGATTAAAGGCATTGGCGTATTCATTTCTCATTTTCGTCGTCGATAACCGATTAAAGGTGACAAGGCATCCTTCGTATCATTGTTATCGATTGGCCGCTCTCCAGCAAATCGAAATCATTCACTATATCATTGTTATCGATTGACCGTTCTAAGGCAATCGAGGTGTTCAATCATTCATCATATCATTGTCATCGATTGGCCGCTCTCCAGCAAATCGAAATCATTCACTATATCATTGTTATCGATTGACCGTTCTAAGGCAATCGAGGTATTCAATCATTCATCGTATCATTCGTATCGATTGGCCATTCTAAGGCAATCGAATCCCCAATCATTCATGGAATCATCCGCTGCATCATTGTTATCGTGTTGGCCGACTCAAGGCAGCACACTATCATTAATTGTGATACGGCTTGATGCCGTGGCTTCGGCCCTAATTGTGATACGGATTGATGCCATGGCTTCGGCCCTAATTGTGATACGGCTGGATGCCGTGGCTTCGGCCCTAATTGTGATACGGCTGGATGCCGTGGCTTCGGCCCTAATTGTGATACGGCTTGATGCCGTGGCTTCGGCCCTAATTGTGATACGGCTGGATGCCGTGGCTTCAGCCCTTATTGTGATACGGCTTGATGCCGTGGCTTCGGCCCTAATTGTGATACGGCTTGATGCCGTGGCTTCGGCCCTAATTGTGATACGGCTGGATGCCGTGGCTTCGGCCCTAATTGTGATACGGCTGGATGCCGTGGCTTCGGCCCTTATTGTGATACAGCTGGATTCCGTGGCTTCGGCCCTTATTGTGATACGGCTTCGTGCCGTGGCTTCGGCCCTCATTGATACAGCTTCGGGCTGTTTTGACTTCAGGTGTTTGTGATATTTGTTAACTTCTGCTGAACGACTTTCAGGCCTTTTGTAATGTCTTGGTATTTTCGTTGGAGCCTTTGGGCATTATGATTCATATTAAATTCAGTTCTGGTTTGGTTCATGTCGTTAATTCATTGTGGTATTCTGTGATTATGATTCGCCGTTGGGCATTTATGTTCTAACCTGTCGAACAGGAATTAATAGTATGCCGTGGGCATAGTATTTCACGAATGCTCGGTTCTTACCTTGGTTTGTGAGCATCTCGTATTATTATCATCATTGTACCTTTTCATTCTGCCTTTGGATGCATATCATGTTATACATGTGTTTGATGTTCATTATCTGGATGACTGACCCCGTGGGGGCGGAACATGTTTTTCATGTTTTAGGTGCTTGCGAGGAGAGAGTTGAGACACAGGGGCATGATGATGGCGACGAGGCATTCGAGCGATACTAGTCCGAGTTGTTCATGTTGGTCAGTCGGTTGGAGTGTTCTCCAGTTTGTCAGTCATTGTCATTTTATATTACCCGAGCAGACGCTCGTGGATGTTGTATTTTTACTCTTGGCCATGTAGGCCCATCGTTGTCGTTGAAATTCCTTATCGGAATATTGTGTCGGATATCATGGTAGGGACTATGATTTTCCCTTGTTGTTTAATTTAATGTATTTTAGTCATGTTCGCCTCGTGGATCTCCTGGCGTGGGGTCCACGACACTGTAATAACCCAATAAGATTTGGGGGTGTTACAGAAATGGTATCAGAGATCTGGGTTGTGAAATACCCTGAGATGTGAGTTATGTGGTCCTACCGACGCGGTAGTAGTGGGACTGTCAATTTATGACAATCTAGTTAGTCGGGTTTTGTGAGTCGTAATATTAGTGCGACTGCACGAGTCATTCATTCATCGAGTCGTCGTCAGTGAAGACTAGTATCGCGAGACCTCAAAGCTTCGTATGACCTGTGTAAGGACTCGATTCTCTTTGTGTTCATACATTCATCATGTCATTAATTGTTCGTGCTTTGCTGAAATCTATATGTGATATTAGTGTTATGATTGATTCATGACTAATTGTTTTGGAGCACGTGTGACTTGTGTAAGCATTAAGGATCAACTCATTTATCAGTTAATAATTCTCAATCATCATTTTGATCTCATCACTCAGTCAATATCATCACTCAGATAATTCATCCATCACTCAGTTAATTCATTCATCACTCAGTCAATATCATCACTCAGATAATTCATCCATCACTCAGTTAATTCATTCCTCACTCAGTCAATATCATTTCTCAGATAATTCATTCATCAGTCAGTTAATTCATTCATCACTCAGTCAATATCATCACTTAGATAATTCATTCATCACTCAGTCGATCTCATTTTTCAGTTAATTCATTAATCATTTAGCCCATCTCACGGTTCAGTTGTTGATCTTGAGGATCTAATTTTCAACCTTGTTAACTTGTTCAAGGTAATCAATTCAGGAATTTCATCAGGCAACCATGTTACCTCATTTGATATTTCATACGATCTTATCATACTCTGACGTAATGTCGACGATCATTTCATTAAATCATTAATGCATTCATTGTGTGAGAGCGTGTATGCTCATTATTGTCACCCTATAACGTAATCATAATGCGATATTCATGCGGAATCTATAATCATCATGTGACTTTCCTACGTCAGTATGGATAGAGCTGTCAGAGGACGCAGGGGAAGAGGCCGCGTGTGGGCCGGGACCAGGGATCTCGTGTGCATGCCCATACGAACGCGAGGGATATCATTAATTCATCAAATAGCGAGGCTACTCATTCAATGTCAGATAACCATTCACCGTCAGGGAGTCGTACCCGAGAAGCAGCTCACTCGGAAGGTGTTCGGGTTGACCCATTCATATTTATGCAGGGCATGATGGCCCAGATGACTCAGATGACGCGGATAGTGGAGACCATGCAGACCTCGATGGTTCGTGGTCCACCGCAACAGGGATGCCAGGTGCCATTTCATGGACAGACTGGAGGAGTGAATCAGATTTTTGGCGATATCTCTCGTCAGATGCCGCCTACTTTTGAGGGTTCGTCGGAACCAGCTGATATTGTTCATTGGCTCGAGCATTTTGATAAACTCTTCGACATGGTTCAGTGTCCGGAAGAGAGTAAAGTAGCAGTAACGGCTTATTACTTGAGTAAGGGCGCTTATTCGTGGTGGCTTTTTGTGAAACCCATCGATCGTGATTGTTTTTGGAGTGAGTTCAAGACTCTCATGTTAGAGAGGTATTACCGGCTCCACTTCGTGAAGCCAAGTTGTCAGAAGTTTTGTACCCCGAATCCGTCGAGGACGAGGGTGTTATTGTCATTGCTGAGAAGTTTCGGGGACTACTTGATTTGCTTCGTCAATTATCCGTAATGAGGCGGATACAAATAAGTAATATAGCAATAGGCTAAATCCGCGATTGAGGATGCGATTGTTCAATCACAATTGTAATTCAGTTAGTGAGTTCATCGGAAGGCTCTTGGAGCAGAGCTTTTGATCAAGGAGCTTACTCGAAGCATCCTTGATTTCTTGGGTGAGAGGACTAGAATGCCGGCTCGTTCAGAAGGACATCGGGCTCCGACGTCCAAGGGGTCGTTTTCTAGTCGTCTTCGTGCTGGGATAGCATCTTCCTCTCAAGCGACGAGTTCGACTGTTGTTTGCTTTAACTGTGATTCAGCAGGTCACGTTAGTACCCGGTGTACGGTGCCAGCTATTGTTTGTTTTCTGTGTGGGAGGAAGGGACACCGGCAGAAATACTGCAGGGGTTCTAGCGCCAGTAAATCTCAAGAGAGCTCAAGGGCCTCGAGAGACTTCGTTACTCCAGCCCGTGCATCATCCAAGGGACCCTATCAGGCCTCGAGGGCCAGAGGTAAGGACATTCATCACCGGTTTGAACAAGTTAATTCTTGTTCGTTAATAGTATAATCATTCATTTCATTGTCGTTCATCCATTCATATAATTCATTCATCATACATCAATAATTTCACTTGATCATCAGGAAACTAATCATTCAATTCACGAGGAACAACGGTTCCAATAATTTCACTTGATCTATCACTCATGACGTTATTAATTCACCTTGGTGAGTCATTCTTAATCCTGGTTGGATTTATAGTCATTTATCATTCATCATTCATTTTGGTCACTTTCATTCTCGTGACCTTCTGAGATCATATGCAGCGGCGAGTTGATTTTCAGATATACCTTAAATCGTTGAGATAAAGGATATCGATGTTGGGTACATTTGAGATGTAACCTTGTTTTTGGATGACTATGTAAATCTATCCGTATTAATGTATCGTGACTGTGGATCATTTATTGTTGATCTATATTATTATGATCATATTCGAGAATCTTGAGATTTGGGTTATTTGTTGGAAGTTCATCCCTTCGGCGTTGTGCTCAAGATTTCGTGATAATTTGGGAAACCGTTTACTGTGATTCGAGACGTCAAGTCTTGGGGACTTGGGCGTGGGATTGTTTTGGTCCCGAGGACTATTTGGGCATTATTGTTTTCAGACCATGATGGATAGTTCATATCCCGAGTTGTTTACCCTTAGTTTCGAGGACGAAACTCTTTTAAGGGGGGGAGTATGTAATACCGGGTTGTGAATTCATTTATCATCACGCAGTAACTGTCACTCATAATTTTTTTTTCACTCAGTAATACCCATTCATCACTCATGTTCATCCAGTTGTAACCATCGTTCGGCGTATTTTGGGATCATCACTGTTTGAGACCGAGCCGAGATCATTGTCATCATCATCATCATTTTGGTTTTCAGTTTAAGAGGTAGCGTACGCTACATATTCTAGTTAGCGCGCGCTAATGAGGTGCAGGTAACGCACGCTATAATTCTGTATTAACGCACGCTAGCGCAAGAGAGGCAGGCAGTCCAGAAGGTACTGGGCTGATTTGGAAAATTCGTAGCGCACGCTACGAGTGGTAAGTAGCGTACGCTAACTGTGCTGGTAACGCACGCTAAGTCACATTAGTAGCGCACACTAACGCCGCGCGGCGGGACGGAGGTTACGGAATTTCAGTTTTTGAGTATCAGACATCAGTAGCGCACGCTAACAATTTGGGATAACGCACGTTATCGGTAAGGTGTTAGCGCACGCTACCAAGTCGTAGTGCACGCTAACGAGGCATTTCAGACCTGACTGGACTGCTCAGTAAACCGCTAGCGCACGCTAAATATCAAGTCATAGCGTGCGCTAGGCTGGGACAGTATAAATAGGACATTTCGGTCCAACCTTCGTCATTTCTTCATTTCTCAACCATTTCGGACGAGCTCGGGCGATTCGGAAAGGTCTTTTCGAGCTTCAATCATCTAGCATTATCTTCAAGCTCCTAAGTTGGATTAATCATCATCTAAATCAGTTTCATCACTCCAAATCAAGGTAATGATTCTTGGATCTGGAATTTCGGATCTTGGGTGTTTTGCTTTCGATCTCTTCGTGTTAAATCGATATTATGTTGGAATATGTTAGATATGGATTATCTATCTTGGATACATGTATTTCTACGGATTCATTGGTGTGATTATCGTAATTTGTGAATAATTGAGGAATTGTTCAAGAACCCTTACGGGTTGACTTTGGAATTTTGGGGGTTTTCGATCAAATGTTGTTGAAATATCGATTTAAGTATTCCTATTGGATTATTGATAATATTCATGAGGTTATGTGGGTTTGAATCATTCATTGGAAGTTGGTTTCGGATGTAATTGAGTTTTGGTTGTAAACAATTGGAGATTGTTTACGACGCGTTTGTTTAGATGCCCCAATGAGTTTCGGGTATTGTTGTATCGACTTTTGAGTTGGTTGTAATCATGCTTGATTCGTGTATTAAGAGAATTGTTGGTATTTGTGTTGTTTAAGGTTGTTCGAGCGGCCGATAATTTCATTAAGGACGTTGATCGTGGAAGTACCTTCTCGCCTTCGGTTTGAGGCAAGTTTTATACTTGTACTAGTCAATGAGATTAATGTCATCATATATGTGTATGAATGTGTTGTATCATTCCGAGACTTAGTCTCTTCATGAATTCATTGATATCAAGAGATCGTTCGATACGATACCTTTCGGCAATTATGCCAAATGTTATTATTGTTCGTTAATGGCCGATTCAAGGCATTGTGATACTCGTCATTAATGTCATTGTCGATAGCCGGTTTGCGGTGTCGATGTATCGATTTTTGTTGATATTGATGTCAATCTAAGACATCGTTGAGATCATTGTTATTCCTGTTGGGGTTGTCATTAAAACTGTATTGGCCGATTAAAGGCATTGGCGTATTCATTTCTCATTTTCGTCGTCGATAACCGATTAAAGGTGACGAGGCATCCTTCGTATCATTGTTATCGATTGGCCGCTCTCCAGCAAATCGAAATCATTCACTATATCATTGTTATCGATTGACCGTTCTAAGGCAATCGAGGTGTTCAATCATTCATCATATCGTGGTCATCGATTGGCCGCTCTCCAGCAAATCGAAATCATTCACTATATCATTGTTATCGATTGACCGTTCTAAGGCAATCGAGGTATTCAATCATTCATCGTATCATTCGTATCGATTGGCCATTCTAAGGCAATGGAATCCCCAATCATTCATGGAATCATCCGCTGCATCATTGTTATCGTGTTGGCCGAATCAAGGCAGCACACTATCATTAATTGTGATACGGCTTGATGCCGTGGCTTCGGCCCTAATTGTGATACGACTTGATGCCGTGGCTTCGGCCCTAATTGTGATACGGCTGGATGCCGTGGCTTCGGCCCTAATTGTGATACGGCTGGATGCCGTGGCTTCGGCCCTAATTGTGATACGGCTTGATGCCGTGGCTTCGGCTCTAATTGTGATACGGCTGGATGCCGTGGCTTCGGCCCTTGTTGTGATACGGCTTGATGCCGTGGCTTCGGCCCTAATTGTGATACGGCTTGATGCCGTGGCTTCGGCCCTAATTGTGATACGGCTGGATGCCGTGGCTTCGGACCTTATTGTGATACGGCTGGATGCCGTGGCTTCGGCCCTTATTGTGATACGGCTTCGTGCCGTGGCTTCGGCCCTCATTGATACAGCTTTGGGCTGTTTTGACTTCAGGTGTTTGTGATATTTGTTAACTTCTGCTGAACAACTTTCAGGCCTTTTGTAATGTCTTGGTATTTTCATTGGAGCCTTTGGGCATTATGATTCATATTAAATTCAGTTCTGGTTTGGTTCATGTCGTTAATTCATTGTGGTATTCTGTGATTATGATTCGCCGTTGGGCATTTATGTTCTAACCTGTCGAACAGGTATTAATAGTATGCCGTGGGCATAGTATTTCACGAATGCTCGGTTCTTACCTTGGTTTGTGAGCATCTCGTATTATTATCATCATTGTACCTTTTCATTCTGCCTTTGGATGCATATCATGTTATACATGTGTTTGATGTTCATTATCTGGATGACTGACCCCGTGGGGGCGGAACATGTTTTTCATGTTTTAGGTGCTTGCGAGGAGAGAGTTGAGACACAGGGGCATGATGATGGCGACGAGGCATTCGAGCGATACTAGTCCGAGTTGTTCATGTTGGTCAGTCGGTTGGAGTGTTCTCCAGTTTGTCAGTCATTGTCATTTTATATTACCCGAGCAGACGCTCGTGGATGTTGTATTTTTACTCTTGGCCATGTAGGCCCATCGTTGTCGTTGAAATTCCTTATCGGAATATTGTGTCGGATATCATGGTAGGGACTATGATTTTCCCTTGTTGTTTAATTTAATGTATTTTAGTCATGTTCGCCTGGTGGATCTCCTGGCGTGGGGTCCACGACACTGTAATAACCCAATAGGATTTGGGGGTGTTACAACCGTAACTCCTTGAGGAATGCCAAGGTGAAAAACACGTATGTTTCTTGTAAATCAGGTATGATATTTGCATTCAGTAGAACTCGAAGAATAATTGTACTGAACCGACCCTCTAGATCGAACAATTATCACAATGGCACGTCGTGGAGCTAGAAGAATCATGAACGACGCTCAGGGCTCTGCTGTGAACCAGCAGGAAGGCAGGAACACCGCTGAAACTGTTCCAGACGGAAACCAGCCTCCGTCCAATAATCAGAACGAACAGGAGGTGGAGAACCAGAACAACGGAGGAATGGATCTGGCTTTTATTCAGACTCTCGCCCAGGCCATTGCAGTAGGAATCGCTAAGGCCAACTGAGCGGAGCGGGTGCCAGTCATTAACGTGGAGGAGAACGTCGGAAAGGACCGATGGCTGGGAGAGATGCTGAACGCTAGACCACCATTATTTGATGGTTCGGGAGATAAACATGTGGACGACTGGATTTCCGAAATGGAGACTACTTTCGAGGTAATCGACTGCCCAAGTAACCGAAAGGTGCCGCTAGGAATCAACCAGCTCCGCGATACTGCAGCCCGATGGTGAAGGACCTGCAAGCCGGAAGACAAATCAGTCGGGTGGATCGAGTTTTCTAAACTGTTGAGAGATGAGTACTGCCCCAAGTCAGCTCAAACTGCTTGCGCCCAGAGTTTCTTCAGTGCAGGACCACAGAACTTGCCGGTACCAGAAATCATTCGGACCTATAGGACCGAACTAAGCTATGTCTCAGAGATGGTTCCATCTGAAGATCAACAAATTTGTCACCTTGCACAACAGTTGCCGGAAGATGTTTAACGTTACACAGCTAGATTTTACTGAACAACTCTGAGGGCATATGAGGACGTAGTCACGGCATACGCCGGTACTGTTGTTAGTTATGATACCGGGTATAACCAAAAGAAGCAGAAGATGTCTAATCAGTCTGGGAGCACCAGTAGGATGAACTCGAGGAGTGGGTTCTCCTCTAAATCAGTAGTTTCGTACCAGGAGAAGGGCACATCTGACCGGTCCCTCCGTTGGAGCTGTTTCAATTGTGGCATAACTGGACATACCATGAGTCAGTGTTGTAAGGTGGCTACAAAGTGTTTTTCATGCGGAAGAAGTGGGCACATGTCTCGCTACTGTTCGTGGGTCAATTCTTCACCAAATCTAGCTCCTCAAAGTCAGCAAGGTTTGGTATAGACACCCAGGGCACCCGCCGTGTCCGATTATCGATCTCCACCTTACCAAACCCCTCCATACGATGCCGGAAGAGGACATGGGCATGGGGGAGGCACTGCACCCTCCAAGGGGACACTGCCATCCCGCGTGTTCGAATTGAGGGGCTACTGATGACCAGACTGCACCTGCTGTCTCAGGTACACTTCTTATTAATTCCCAGCCTGTTCATGTACTGTTTGATACTGTAGCGACGCACTCATTTATATATGTGGAATGTGCTAATTGTTTGAACCTTCCTTTTGTAATTTGTGAATCTTTTACTGTTAAGCTACCCGATGGTAGCAGGGTTGGGGGTAATTTGGAAGTTCGAAATTGCCCTATCCGCATCAATGATCAGGGTTGGATAGCGAATCTTATGGTTTTTCCACTCCCAAACGAAGATTTTATTCTGGGTATGGACTGGATAACGATGCACAGGACGATATTAGATACCTATCACCTGACCGTTTCCATTATGACTCATGACGGTGCCACTCACATGGTCAGGGGTCGAGGACACTTCAGTACTAAGGGGTCCCTCAGCCTCCTTACCGCAGAAATATCTTGTGACGCTCGAGAAACATATTACTGGTGTTATGTTCTTCAGGAGGACGCATCACATCTATCAGTTGATAACATTCCCGCAGTGAGCGAATTTCCAGACGTTTTCCCCGATGAATTACCAGGGTTTCTGCCACGACGGGAGGTCGATCTCTCGATCGAACTTGAGCTGGGAACGACGCCTATCTCCAAGGCACCATACAGGATGGCACCCGATGAAATGAAGGAATTAAAGTTACAACTTGAAGAATTGCTAAAGAAGGGACTGATCCGTCCGAGTACTTCACCATGGGGTGCGCCAGTCCTTTTTATGAAGAAAAAAGACAACTCCCTGCGCCCGTGTATCAATTACAGAGAGGTAAACAAGGTCACTATCAAGAACTGTTACCCACTTCTGAGGATTGATGATTTACTGGATCAACTACAGGGGGCGACTCTGTTTTCAAAAATCGATTTACGGTCCAGATATCACCAATTGAGGATTCGAGAGGAGGATATTCCCAAGACCACATTTTGATCAAGATATGGACACTATGAGTACATGGTGGTGTCATTCGGCTTGACTAATGCCCCAACCATTTTTATGGAGTTAATGAACGAGGTTCTGACATAATTTCTCGATATATGTGTGGTGGTTTTTATTGACGACATTTTAATCTATTCCCAGAACCGACAGGAACATGAGGAACACTTGAGGCAGGTGTTAAATGTTTTAAGGCAACACCAACTTTATGCTAAACTTTCTAAATACGAGTTCTGGATGCCGGAGGTGACCTTTATGGGAGATGTAATTTTAGCAGAAGGCGTCAAGGTAGACCCCCAGAAGATCGAGATAGTGATGAGTTGGGAACCACCAAGAAGCGTCAAGGAAGTGAGAAGTTTTCTTGGTTTGGCAGGATATTATCGACGGTTCGTCGAGGCTTTTTCTTGTATCGCTCGACTGTTGACGAATCTACTAAGGAAAATTACCAAGTTTGTCTGGACAACAGATTGTCAGGAGAGCTTCGACGAGCTAAAGAGGAAACTGACTACCGCTCTAGTGTTGGTACTACCGGAGGGCACGGAAGGATTCATAATATACATCGATGCATCTAAGAACAGATTAGGGTGTGTATTCATGCAAAATGACAGAGTTATTGCATACGCCTCTCGACAACTCAAATTGTACGACGTGAACTATCCGACGCACGACTTAGAACTGGATGCAGTGGTCCATGCCCTTAAGATTTGGAGACAATACCTTTATGGGGTTACCTGCAAGATTTTTACGGACCACAAGAGTTTAAAATATATTTTCATCCAAAGAGAGTTAAGCATGAGGCAGAGGCGTTGGCTGGAGCTAATCAAGGATTACAACGTAGAGATTTTGTATCAACCTGGGAAGGCCAACGTCGTAGCCGATGCACTTAGTCGGAAGACTGCGCAGGAGTTGGCACTATCCGGTTTAACGGTACAGCTGGAATCGCAGCAGGACCTCAGGAGAAATGGTATTGAAGTATGGATACAACACCGCCAGGGACAGTTGTGCTCAATTAACATTCATTCGTCCTTGCTTGATGTGAAACGCTTACCACAAATAGAAGACCCGGAACTACGCGCGATCGGTGCAAGTGCTGAAGGGGGAATTATTTCAGACTACAGGATCTAAGGGGACTTAGTGAGATTTAAGAACAGGATATGTAATCCACCAAATGACGAGCTTAAGAAAACTATACTAAAGGAAGCTCATTCTACTGTAACAGCCCGAAAACAGTGGCTATTACAGTGTCGTGGACCCCCTACCGGAACCCACCAGGCGATATCACGATATACACTTACAACCTGACAACGTGGCACCGTACCACAATATTTATCAAAACCCCGATGTGGAGTATGAGTTATACATGTATTTAATACAAGCACACGTACACAGGATCCAAATTCGGTACAGACCATATGACGATGGGCGGTACCTAACAAATTATAGTACATTCATCCGACACAAAGTAAAATGAAATTCATAATAAAACATAACCGAAAATCAAAAGACTCGGGCCCCCCGAAATAGCATCCTTCAAAACCCTCCGTCGCCATTATGCTCCTCCTGTGCCTTGCCCTTTCCTCGCCCTGAAATACAAGTATTTCGCCCCAAACCACAGGGTCAGCTATACATGATAATAATTCTCATGACATTATACAATTCATATATATACTGATCTCAAAGAAAACAATTGACTACTGAATATACCCCGAAGGCGTATAAATAGTCAGTCCCAACTGTCGAACATAACCAAATATACGAACGACCATATAATATGGCTCAAGACGGACGTCACAGTACGCCCGATCCGGAAATGTGTTCGTGCACATGTCCACCCCATATACGGAATCCAGAATATACGTGGGACGATGTACCTAATTAGCCTCACGAACTACATCTCGTGTGCACGATCTAAATGCGAAAAACATCCACGCATGATCATCAAGTGCCCGGCTAAAAATCCTACACATAACCAATCGGCGCGCAGATATGACTCCAGAAATGTCACGATACAACATAACAATGAAACTCAACGAATTATACCTTTATCGAGGAATCAAATGACTCACCGAAGTGTCAACAAAGCTCAAAAGGACCACCGGTAACAAGAACAGTAATTTCGGGTTTAACATCCCAACACCATGATAATACGATCAAGGGCATCACCATATCACGAATCATAGATTATCAGAACATTTCATACACATGAAACGCATAATAATCACAAGAATTCAACCATCATTATAACCAAGCAAGATAACTTGCCTCAAATCCGTAGATGAATAATCCTTCTGTGAATGATCAAACGAACGGTATCCTCGTCTAACAATACTCACGTGAACAAGCAACCTTGAATGAAACGTAATTTATTCAACAACACATTCGTACGATAACGGTATTATTACATAAGCAATATTCGTAAATTTACTTGAATAAATCAATTATCCTATTGATCACTTTAATGTGCCTACTACAAATCATCATATGTTTATCATGTTCATTCACATATTCTAACATTAATGTCAAATACTTGAAGTCCAGTTTATTACCAATGTAACATTGTGAAAACATCTTTTCAAATCATCGGCACTTCCGATTATGATATAAGTTTGTGTTTAATTACGTTATTCATTATTTTACCAATGATTACATTAAAACTGATTCCTATATGAAGCATAAGTTCAAGTTTTTAGTGAACTAAGAACATCATTTTAATTTACGTCTCTTAACACACACGGATTAATGAAATGGAATTCGGCTACTCATCTACCGCATTTCTATCACTATATTCACTACAATCCTCTTAAGAACATTATTAACATATTAATGTAGCGATTAACACCCTTTTAAGTTATCAACGAAATCGATTAACTTGATCATATGAAGATTACAACTTCCTTCTATCAAAATCCATTGTTTTACTTTTGAAGAATTTATTAAAAGCCTAGTTATATCATTGGATACTTGAAATTCTAAAAGTAACTTCATCCCATCTTGTGAAGATTATCTTCAAAGGGTTAACATAATTCTTTCAACAATTTATTACAAAGGTGTTGGTTTTAGAGGCCAAAATTATGGTTCCATATTACCTTCAAGAATCAATTGAATGTTCAAGACAAGTTTAGTATCTCTCACTTATAATCATTAAGGATTTCATCCTTAACATGTTTCTAGTGTTGAGACTATAATCAACTTCCGATTATCATGTTATACATCAGGTTTTATATATCATTATCAACACAACCATATTATGAAGTTATTGTCCAACAAAAAGTAATACTAATACCCTTAACGTTAATCCTCACTTAGTTTGAGCATGATTCAATTAACTTATCATGTTTACACTAGCTTAAACTAACATTATGTGAAGTGTTTATCTACTAACATCATTATAAGCATGGATTTAATATGAGTTAAAGAAAGACCAACCTCAAAATGAAGAACAACACCAACACTTCAAGGTACACACTTCAATCTCCAAATCTCCAAGTCACCAATCAAGTGCTGAAGCTCCAACACAAGTTAGAAGGGCTAGAAACGGAGTTGGCAGGGAAGGGAATCGTTTTTCTCAGTTGGGAGGTTGAATGGGTCGAGCAGGAAGTGAATGGCAAGTCATATTTTTATAACATGAACTCGGCATTACGTACGTTAAAGAAAGGGGTTAACGTACGTTATAGTCCTTACGTACGTAATCTCATGAACATTACGTACGTAATCAATTTCATCAGATCTTTCTAACTTAAAACACGCAAATCGTTACGTACGTAAATATATAGCTATTACGTACGTAATAGCCGTTGACTTGGCTGTCGCGATCGACTCCCGACCACCTACCCCCGCTCGGTCCCACCCGCCGAAAGGTGGGCTGTTGATGGATCTCTCGCATTACGTACGTTAACATATGAATGTTACGTACGTAAGGCTACGTACATAGCGTACGTAAATAAGATAGATTAACGTACGTTAAGTTCTATAACAAGCATAAATGGAATTCTCTCAATATCACCCAACAATTAATATGGTATGAATGACCATGATTCCAACTCAACATAATCCGTCGATATACTTGCTACAACAATACAGATATGGTGCGAAAATACTTGGTTTAAATCATAAAATACAATAGTAAAGGCGAGGGTATTACATACTCCCTCCCTTAAAAGGAGTTTCGTCCCCAAAACTAAGGGGTAAACATCTCGGGGTATTTCTCTCGCATGCTATCTCCAGTCTCCCACATAGCTTCCTCAACTCCATGTCTCGACCACTGAATTTTTAATAAGGGAATCGCCTTGTTCCTCAGCTGTTTAATTCTTCTCTCAAGTATCTGCACAGGCCGTTCTTCATACGAATGGTCATCGGCTATTTCGACCTCGTCGAATTGAATAACGTGACTTGGGTCAGCAACATACTTCCTTAACTGAGATACATGGAATACGTTGTGAATCCGGCTCAAAGCTGGTGGTAATGCTAAATGATAGGCTAGGTCGTCTACTCGTTCCAGGATCTCAAACGGACCAATATACCTTGGGCTCAACTTGCCTCTCTTCCCGAATCGGAAAACACCTCTAGTAGGAGATACTTTGACTAGTACATGGTCACCAACCTCAAATTCGAGTGGTCGTCGACGATTATCTGCATATGATTTCTGGCGGCTTTGGGCCGTTAATAGACGACTCTTGATCAGGGAAATCTTCTCGCGGGCTGCCAATAACATATCAGGTTCCGTACCAATAGATTCAGACAAATCGTCCCAACACAAAGGGGACCTACAACGACGACCATACAATGCCTCATAAGGTGCCATCATGATCGAGGCGTGCCAGCTGTTATTATATGTGACTTCTACCAACGGTAGTTAGGCTTCCCAGTCGGGCTTCCAATCGAGAGCACATGCCCTCAACATATCCTCTAGAGTTTGAATAGTCCTCTCAGACTGACCGTCGGCCTAAGGATGAAAAGCCGTACTGAAGTTCAACTGTGTACCCATCGCACGATGAACCGCCCTCCAGAAGTGCGACACGAATCGTCCGTCACGATCTGATACAATACCCTTAGGGGTACCATGCAGTCTCACAATCTCTTTGATGAATAACTGGGCCAATCTCTCAGGGCCCCACGTATCCTTGATCTCCAAGAAGTGGGCTGATTTAGTGAATCGATCCACAATCACCCAAATCGTATTCATGCCTCGATGGCTCGTCGACAAGCTAGTAATAAAATCCATCGATATGTCTTCCCACTTCCACTCGGGAATTGGAAGCGGTTTCATTATGCCAGCTGGTCGTTGATGCTCAATCTTGACCTGCTGACAGGTCAAACATTTCGAAACGAATTCGGCAACCTCCCGTTTCATGTTACCCCACCAATAATACGGCTTCAAATCCTTATACATTTTGTTCGATCCCGGGTGTATGGAATACGGGGTAGCATGAGCCTCCTTCAGAATAGTATTCCTCAACTCTTCGTCTGCGGGTACACATACTCGGTTCTTAAAGCGTATCAGTCCATCCTCGTGAACCACAAATCCAGGGGCCTTCCCCTGATCGATTTCTCCTCGAACACTAGATAAGAATGGGTCCGTCATCTGTTTCTTCCTGATCATCGCATCAAGGGATGATGAAATCTCAAGCGTGCACAGTTGTCCCTGAATGCGTTGTAACCAAACCTCAATCTCTGGTCTCATGAACTCTAATTGCAACTCCCTCTGGGCGGTCAAACGAGCCAGTACCTGCTCCTGCACCGTCTTGCGGCTCAAGGCATCGGTAACCACGTTTGCCTTGCCTGGATGATAAATGATCTCGATATCATAGTCTTTATTAGCTCTAACCACCTCCTTTGTGTCATATTCAACTCCTTTTGGGTAAAAATATACTTCAGGCTCTTGTGGTCCATAAAAATCCGGCAGGTAACTCCATACAGATAGTGGCGCCAGATTATTAAAGCAAACACTACAGCTGCTAACTCCAAATCATGAGTCGGGTAGTTGACCTCATAAGGACGCAACTGCCTGGATGCATAGGCGATCATTTTCCCGTCCTGCATTAATACGCAGCCAAGGCCCTGTCTCGATGCATCGCTATATACCACGAATCCTTCCGTTCCTTTAGGTAGTACCAAAACAGGTGCTGAAATTAGTCGACTTTTGAGTTCATCAAAACTTTGCTGACATGCTTCCGACCACAAGTACTTCTTATCTTTTCTCAACAGATTAGTCATCGGTTGAGCAATTTTAAAAAATCCTTCCACAGATAAATGCTGTAGCTTTGCTAGACCCAGAAAACTACGAACTTCCTTCACGTTCTTCGGAGGTAGCCAGTCTCGAATAGATTCTATCTTCTGTGGGTCCACTCTCACTCCATCTGCTGATATTACATGTCCCAGAAAAATAACTTCAGACATCCATAATTCACACTTAGAAAATTTTCCATAGAGTTGTTCTCGGCTTAATGCATCGAGAACCTGGCGGAGGTGACACTCATGCTCCTCATGATCATGAGAGTAGATCAGGATGTCGTCAATAAAAACGACTATAAAACGATCCAGATAATTAATAAAAGCCCGATTCATCAATTCCATGAATACTGCAGGTGCATTAGTCAGTCCGAATGGCATGACAACGAACTCATAATGCCCATAGTGAGTGCGAAAAGCTGTCTTCGGGACGTCAGACTCTCGAATCCGTAATTGGTGGTACCCGGATCTCAAGTCGATCTTGGAAAATATAGCGGCTCCCTGGAGCTGATCCAACAGATCATCGATGCGAGGTAAAGGATATTTGTTCTTAATTGTTACTTTGTTCAGCTCACGGTAATCAATACACAAACGCAGCGATCCGTCCTTCTTCCGTACGAATAACACCGGCGCTCCCCAAGGGGATGCACTGGGTCAAACATATCCTTTCTCAGTTAATTCTTCAAGTTGTCTTTTCAACTCCTGCATCTCAGTCGGGGCCATACGATATGGTGCTTTCGAAAGCGGGGACGTCCCTGGCTCCAACTCAATGGTGAATTCTACTTCTCGTTGTGGGGGTATTCCTGGAAGCTCTTCTGGAAATACATCTGGATAGTCTCGAACTACTGGAATATCAACCAATTCGACTGGTCGGTCAGTTGTCTTGGTCATGTAACACCAATAACCAATGCATCCCTGGTTCAGTAATTTCACAGCCTTCATAGCGCTGATGACTCTCCCAGAATGATTGGGATTATCACCCCGAAAAATACACTCGACGCCATCGTCAGATGTGACGGTCACCATTCGCTTACAGACGCTAAGCACGGCATCGTGACGATCCATCCAATTGATACCCAAGATTACATCATCCTTAGGTAAATCAACCACAATCAAGTCGGACAACCACTCACGGTTGTTCATGCTAATCGGACAGTTCTGTACTTCACGACTCCCAATAATTCTTCTACCATCGGGTAGACCAATTACATAAGGTTCACAATCGGTAACATGATTCAAATGCAAACGACTCAAACAAGAACTAGACAAAAAGGAGTGTGAAGCACCAGTATCAAAAAGAACACAAACGGGCTGAGAGTGGATCTCGAGAGTACCTGCAATCATGCTGGCTTCGGGATCATCTGCTTTCTTCATCTCGTAGACTCTGGGTTTTGCAACCCGGAGCGGAGTGTACCGGCTTGATTTCCACGGCCTATCCCTTTGTTCGCCCGGTAGTCGGTAAGAAGCGGACGGAGGAGCACGTTCTGAGCAGACTGTCTGGAGCAAGAGATGCTCTTGGAGCACGCCGAGTCCACCCTGTAATAGCGAGCACGATGACCATTCTTCCCGCAAGTGTGCCGAGCAACGGCCGGCCGGACACTTGGCCGATATGCCTCGGTCCCCACGGTTATAACACACGGCTGGTGAGTGATTGCCCGAGAGTGCGTTCTGTCGGTTTCGGTGCCATAGGTGGCCGTTCGGAAGGATTTGGTATAAGTGGGGCTTCTTGAACATCCCCGATTCTGTCTCCTTGGAGTGCAGTTCTGGATCTCTTGTTGGAAGCGAGGCCGCTTCTTAGAAATCTCCTTCGCAGTAAGTTCATACTCCAAAGCCTTCTCAATAAACTCCGGTAGGGTCGTACATCGGTGATTGAGTAATTGCATCCTCATTCGGGGTTTAAGCCTCTTGAGGAAATATTTGATTTTATCAGCTTCCGAACGGACAACTGACGTAGCAAAAGGGAGAAGTGCTTGGAATTTTTCAGCAATCGCTAACACATCCTCATCTTCCGATGGATCGGGGTTCAGTAATTCGGACAGTTTGGCTTCACGGAGGGGTTCAGGATAGTAACGATCTAGCATAAGATTCTTGAATTCCTCCCAAGTACTCACACCATCGGCATGCCTCACAGAAAGCCACCAAGTATGGGCACTTTTACTAAGGTAGTAGGCTGCGACAACAACTCGATTTTCCTCTGGGCACTCCACCATCTCGAACAGTTTCTCGAAATGCTCTATCCAGTGTACAATGTCAGTAGGCTCAGATGAGCCTTCAAAAGTCGGAGGTCGCTGTCGTGATATAATAATCCAGCTCACGATCCCGCCAGGCACCAGAGGCGGAGGTTGTTGTCCCTGCTGTTGACCAGTAGTATTCCTCTGCATAGCTTCCATCAGCTGACCCATTTGGGTCATCTGGGCCATCATGCCCTGCATCACGGTGTAAGGATCGACACCTGCATTCTCTCCAGTGTGGTGTGATTGGTCCCTAGAAGGCGAATCACTGCCTGCAGAACTCTGTTCCACATTCGCGCGTCTGTTGGCTCGTGGTATCGGGATTCGGCCTCTTCCGAGGCCTCGTCCCCCTCGGCCACGGCCTCTCGGATTCCTTTCCATACTGAAAGAATCAAGTCACAAGTACTGACACGCTTTTTGTGTAACTATCGCAAGTGCACGATATCGTATCAAGTAGTAAAGTGGACTTTTTGAGTCCGGTTTATCGATCCCACAAGGAAGTTATGTTATAATTTGAATTATACACTATTAGTCTATTTTTATAGATACTTAAGATGAGTGAAACACACAATTAAAAAGTTTGGTTTAATAATTGCAAAGAAATTGCAATAATAGTTCTAATATTATAAGGAAATAAAAAGATAGTAATAATAATAGATTGATTATCGATAAAATGAAATAGTTGGGATTACAAACTTAGTTCGTCATTAGTTATAAAAGATGTATTGGAGATCATAAGATGAATTTACTTATTATGTTGTGTAGATTCGATTTTCCTTAAAAGACGGTTTCTCTTTCGAACTATAAACGCCCTTACATATTGAATCAATCCACTATATTTCTATGTTGATTGGCTTCAATACATAGCATTAGGATTTGTGAAAATAACTCAATGAATCATCTAAGGACTAGGGGTATATTTCTATCCCTAGAACAACTTAGAGTGAAGATCATTTGATCTAATCAAACATATTTTCTTTGAAACATATGAAGATCATAAATATCTTCATTAATTGGCCAAATAAATAAAGATTGTTAAAACAATGAAAATCACACACAATAATTAGTAATTCATAATATATCTTTATACAAACATAAATAACATGACTAACCTTGTTTATAATCCCAACTTAAGAAACTTAGCCCATAAAGGGTTCATTACACATATTACAAGCTTTGGTGGTCATTCTTAGTTGAATCAAGAGAAAGAATTGATCCTAACTCCCTTAGTAGATAAAGGAGATAGAAACAATAAACTCTCTGAACAACATATGTTGTACCACACTAACAAAGATCACTCAAGAACACAAGTGTGTTCTTCACACAAAAAGAAAAGTTTACAAGAAAATGGAAAATTATAAGATGAATGGTGAATGATGAAGGATCTAAGGGGTCTATTTATACACCTAAAGTCATCTAATAGCTCCAAAACTACAGCATTATTACATTATATCGGATCAATGCCACCATCCTCAATAATACACAAAAGTATAAAAAATTAGACAAATCATAGCAATCTGTCAAGAGTTACTAGTAACATTCGGGAGTTACGGCCGTAATCGAGGTGACTTACGGCCGTAACTCCCGAATGTTACGGCCGTAACGTGGCTTCGTAAATTTGCTCATTTGAAGCTTTGATAGTTACGTTTTGCCCGAAATTCCCTCGGACTTTGCGTTTTTGCCCCAGATCTTCTTCGGATGATAACTTTTGATATATAACTCTGATTTTGAATCCGGAAAGACTGCCGAATTCGTCTCGAAAAGCCCTACAACATGAATATATCAAAATTCAATAAATAGAATATTTATTAAACATGTTGTTTCTTGAGTAATTCAGTTATTTAATCCGATCATCATCCGATAAAAATAAAATTATTAAAACTAATAAATTAAAAGCAAAAACGAGTAGACTAGCTCAATTATGGGTGAATTTTATCGATACAAACCATGGATAAGTGTACAAAAATGACACTTATCACACCCCCAAACTTGAATTCTTGCTAGTCCCGAGCAAGACTCTTTATTATTCACACTCCAAAAATAAAAATAAAAATAAAAAAATAAGAAAATTAATACACACATAAATTAAAATATAAAAAGAGAAAAGGAGATCGAATTGCCATTAATAAACAACAACTTGACTTTATACAGTAGATAGAAATGAATCAAGATTCAAAATAAATCTACTAATATTTTTGAGGTTAAAACACGGTTTTTATTTTGTAATTCCAAAATGTAAGGTTTTCCCCCAAAAGGTTGATTATTTCTTTCCCACTCGTGATACACACGACTCCCTTTAATGGTTGCTCTCGATCACTCGTTTATTTTTCGACTCAATATGAAGAAGAATTTCATTGGCGTCATCAAATATTGTGATTTTTACAAAATTGAGTGTATTGAAATTCAGCTGCTAATTAATTCAAATCTGCTCATAAACTACATCCCTTTTAGTGATAGCTTTCACACCGTTATTTGCTAACGTGTAGCTCTTTTCACTAACACAATTTCTATCTCATTTTTTTTTTCGTAAAAAGGTGATAGCTTTCACACCGTTATTTGCTAACGTGTAGCTCTTTTCACCAATTTTTCTGAGACGGCAGCTACGCACCAACAATGGTTAGTCCTTTATTTTTCGCAAAATTTAAGACTTCCAAAATTAGGCAGCTATTGCTCAACACTTCTCCTTTTCGTCATTTATTTTTTTAGGTGATAGCTTTCACACCGTTATTTGCTAACGTGTAGCTCTTTTCACCAATGACTCCTTTTTTTTTTTTTTAGGGAATAGAATTTTTGCAGAAAATCATTTTTTAGTTAAGCATGAAAAATCAAAAACTCCACAAATTAAGTAAATTTCAGTTTTATTTTTCATCAACCAATTGATTCTTCTTTTCTCAAGGTAACGAATGACTCGATTTTATATGATAATTACAAGGCTTGGAAAGAGAGATTAAGGCTCAAAAATTTTTTTTTTGGAATATACAATTTTTTTACCGGTTAAAACGATTTAGAAGTTTGTATATAGCTAATTTTTTTTTGGTGTTATGGCCAGATCTAAAAATCTCAGAAATCAAAATACTATAAATATATAGTATTTATATATATATATATATACTAAACCTAATCAATGCCAAATAATAAAAACACACCACACAATACACTAATCAAAACATACCACAATGAAAATCCAAATAAAAATCATAGTTCAAAAACCACAAAATAAACACACAAGTACGAAAACATCACCCCAAACTTATAAGTAAACTGTCCTCGCTTTTTAAAAAAAATATAATAGCATGCGAGAAAACAGAAAACTCCTGAAATTTTAGCTTTGTGATCCTCCGGTGTGTCGTCAGGGATGTTTAGAAAACGGAAAAGCTTTTCAAAGCGCTTCTCCGTTTCTAATTGTCGCCGAGTATTTCATTCGATTTCTCATAATTTCACTGGGATGTTTCTAATCCTGAACTCTTTCAAGCAAATTTTCCTCAAAAGCCGTCAACTCATAACGGCATCTTCCTCGGCCTCATATTCCTCTTCCTCGCTACTCTCCTCTTAGGTTCCAAACGTGCCCGTTTGCTTCTCAATTGAGTACTTGAAAAATACTACTCCGGCCGTTCAATCGATCCCCATGTGTTAAGATATCACCCCCTGAAATTTTGACTCTCGGCTCCTGCAAATCTGGTGATAACGCAGGGTATGGCATTTCTGCCTAGTCGGTACCATGCCGGCATAGTGACAAATAGTAGTGTAAATGTGAGTACCCAAATCCATTTTTACCCCTCGGCGGATAGCATATAAACCTCGCAGTGGCCAATGGAAACCGTCGTCGAGTCGAAGTCGGGTAAATACTCCCACGCCCACATCCATAAATACCAAGCATCATCCATAAGGTCCGCTTGGTTGTATCGGGTTTGATCATCCCAATCGTCATGCAATTCGCTCACTAACGCCCGTAAAACTCTATCATCGGCACCTCTTCATTAGGCAAGATATTAATGTCAACCGCGTTAGTACCATTAACCCCAAAAACTTGTTAATGACATCCGGTGAAAAATTTATCGATTTCCCATTCATGTAGTCGATGATAAGTAGGTGACCCTACGCCCAATGGACTTGTTGAAAGAATTGTAAAAGTTTAGGGTCAAGGTCGGGTTACCATTTGGGAGATCGGAACGAACTTCTCGGCCGTTGTCTAAGAATTTTTGGATGAAAGGGGTAGTGATTGTGTTTCTATCCGCATGGCCGATGAAATCATCAAGATTGAACAATCTTTCCTTAATGCACTTCGTGTTTTGCTTTCTTTGTGGCGGTGCCGAACCTTGAGATGACGAGCCGACCTTTTCTTTTCCTTTTGTTGATTTCTTGGTGCCATCCACGAAATTTAACAAAATCAACTTCTTTTCATCATACGACTATAATCATCAAGCAAAACCAATAAAAACATAAAAAAAATTCAAAGATTTTCGTTGTGGCATTTCGTCGGATACCTTGAGTTCATAGAATATTAACAAGTTTTTCTTATTCAAACTCAAATCCATAAAGCCACCACAAATCAATGAATCAAATAACGATACAAATGTCAACAATACTCACAAATGAACAAGATTTAATCAACGAATCATACGGAAATAAGAATCGAAAAACAAATATGAAGAGAAAAACTACAAACTAAAACTCAAGAATATATAAATTGAAACAAGGATTGAAAGAGAACCTGATGATTATGTGTGAATGTTGATATGTTAATGAATTGTATTGATGAATTTGAGTTTTTTAGCAAGTAGGGATTGATAGGGGGAAAAAATCGCTCTCCCGGCCGCTTGTGTCTCGTCTGTGGCGTGTGAAGTGTTTAAGGACGGTTTTTTTTTTATACAGACTACTAGTTACGGCCGTAACATATACAAGTTACGGCCGTAAGTTGCTTTCGTTTTTCAAACAGGTTTTAAGATACGGCCGTAACACAAAGAAGTTACGGCCGTATGTGACGTTCGTTTTTTTAGTATTTGTTTTTAAAGATACGTAAGCATACACTAGTTACGGCCATACGGCGCTTGCGTAAAAATATAATTGGACAACAGCCGGCCGTATCTAATAACTGACGGCCGCATTTATTTATATTATTATTATTATTTTTTTATTTATTTTTTTTTTAAAAAAAAAAAAAAATTATAATTATTATATGTTTGAGAATAATGAAAGAAAGACTCCCTGGATTTTATGAACGATCGATCCTTCTTTGTTGTTGTTGAATCCTTCCGTGTTACCCCAAACTTATTTGCGAAATAATAGAGATTGGGTTGCCTCCCAATAAGCGCTTTGTTTAACGTCCTTAGCTTGACTTCTCGTCGATTAATTAGGTATTTCGGCATTATGATTGATTTTCTTTGTCGAGAATTCTCCTCCCGGATATGGCTTTAACCGTTGACCGTTTACTTTGAAACTCCGTCGGTTGTATTATAAATCTCCACACCCCATGAGAAAACACCTCTTTGATCGTGTAAGGGCACATCCCATCGTGATCGTAGCTTACCGGAAGCAGACGATCGTGCATTAAAAAGCGAACTTGGTCTCTGTTTTAAAATCTCTTCTTAGAATTTTGTTGTCATGCCATCTTTTCGTTTTTCTTTGTAGATTTTGGCATTTTCATATGAGTCGAGTCGGATTTCATCCAACTCATTTAAGCAATGACAACCTTTTCTTTCCGGTATTTGTTCGTCAAAGTTTAGTTTTTATAGCCCAAAAGCTCGATGTTCAAGTTCTCTTGGCGGTGTGAGCTTTTCCAAAAACCACGAAATGGAGACATGCCTATCGGTGTCTTATAGGTACATTGCAGTAAGCCCGAGCGCATCATCCGGCTTTTTCGACCAATCTTTTCGAGATGAGTCGTCATCTCAAGTATACGTTTGATTCACGATTGGAAATTTCGACTTGTCCCTTGGTTTGTGGGTGATAAGAGGTAGCGACACGGTGTTTTACTCCAAATTTGGTCAATAGAGTCTTAACTCGGTGATTGCGAAATGAGATCCGCCATCACGATAATAACTCTCGGAGTTCAAGCGAGTGAATATATTTTCTTTAGAAAATTTACCACGACCTTAGCTTCGTTTGTTGGTAATCTGTGACCTCCACCCATTTCGATACGTAGTCAACGGCTACAAGGATGTATTCATTAGAGAATGATGATGGAAAGGGTCCCATGAAATCAATTCCCCAAACGTCGAAGATTTCAACTTCAAGGATGAAATTCATTGGCATTTCATTTCTTTTTGACATGTTTCCATGTCTTTGGCACAGTCACACTTGAGACAAGTGTATGTGCATCTTTGAGCAGTGGGCAATAGAATCACGCTTCAAGAATTTTTGTTCTTGTTTTGAACCTCAAAATGTCCTCCATAGTGAGAGGAATGACATCTTTCTAATACCTTCTCCATTTCTTCTTCCGGTATGCATCTCGGATGATTTGATCAGTCCTCGTCCGAACAACAGAGGATCTTCCCGGTAATAGTATTTCAACTCGGAGAAGAATTTTTCTTTTGATGATGGGAAAAATTTGGGTGAATTATTCCACTAACAAGGAAATTAACGATGTCGATACCATGGTGCATTTTGTTTTTCTGGATATTAGAGATTTGGAGCAGGTTGTTCATCAGGAAATACTTCATTTATTTCCTTCTCTTGAGCATTGTTTTGGTCGAGTCTAGAGAGATGATCCGCCACTTGGTTTTCTGTTCCCTTTCTCTCGATTTCTATGTCGAATTCTTGCATAAGTAGAACCCATCGGATTAGCCTTGACTTTGCATCTTGCTTTGTCATTAAATATTTCAAAGGTGAATGATCGGTGTAGACTATGACCTTTGATCCCAATAAGTAGGATCGAAATTTGTCAAAGGCATAAACCACGCAAGCATCTCTTTTCGGTTGTTGTGTAGTTCAGTGAGCATCATTCATAGTCTGCTAGCATAATGGATCACTTGCATCATTTTGTCCTTCTTACGGCCCAAGACGGCCCCTACGGCATAATCACTTGCATCGCACATTAAAATGAAAGGAATAGTCCAATGCGGAGAAATGATGATTGGAGTGATGTAAGCTTATCCTTCAAAGTTGCAAAGGCCACGTGGCATTCATTTGTGAAAAGGAATGGTGTATCTTTCTCAAGCAAAGAACAGAGAGGTTTTGCTATTTTTGAGAAATCTTTTATAAACCTCCGATAGAATCCTGCATGTCCGAGAAAACTCCTTACTCCTTTCACCGAAATTGGTGGAGGAAGTTTTGCAATCACTTGGATCTTTGCCTTATCGACTTCAATTCCATGTTGTGAGATTCTATGGCCAAGTACGATTCCTTCTGGACCATGAAGTGACATTTCTCCCAATTGAGAACTAGATTTGTGTCTTCACATCTTTCCAAGACCATGCCTAAGTGAATTAGGCATTTATCAAATGAATCTCCGAAACCGAGAAATCGTCCATGAAAACTTCAATGAATTTTTCAACCATGTCCGAGAATATTGACATCATGCATCTTTGAAATGTGGTGGAGCATTGCACAATCCGAATGGGATTCTTACGTAGGCAAATGTTCCATAAGGGCATGTGAATGTTGTTTTCTCTTGATCTTCTGGGGCTATTACGATTTGGTTGTACCCTGAATAGCCGTCGAGAAAACAGTAGTAAGAATGTCCTGCCAATCTATCTAGCATCTGATCAATAAATGGGAGTGGAAAATGATCTTTTCTTTTCGTCTTGTTTAGTTTCCTGTAATCAATGCACATTCTCCATCCTGTGATCGGTCGTGTTGGTATAAGTTCATTGTGCTCATTCTCAATGATCGTGATTCCACTCTTTTTGGACACCATATGTACAGGGCTCACCCATGGACTATCTGAGATTGGATAAATGATTCCTGCGTCAAGTAATTTAAGAATCTCTGCCTTCACAATTTCCTTCATGTTTGGATTCAAACGTCGTTGATGCTCAATTGAAGGTTTGCAGTCATCTTCCATCAAGATTTTGTGAGTGCATATAGAGGGCTTATTCCTCTAATGTACGCAATAGTCCATCCATTGCTCTTTTGTGATTCCTCAATACCCTTAGTAATTTCCCTTCTTCAAGTTTGGTCAATATGTTAGATATGATGACCGGAAGTGTTGAGAAACGCCCAAGTAAGCGTATCTCAAATGTGTGGGTAGAGGTTTGAGATCAAGTGTTGGAGCTTCTTGTAAAGAAGGGAGGGGTTTAGCGGAGCTTGTCCCCAATTCTTCAAAATGTGGATGCTTTCTTAAGGTTGGTAGTGCTTCCGGATAGTTAAGCTGTTTCGGCCAAGTGATATTCTTCTTCCATCTTTGGTTAGAGAATTTGCTATACATGTCTCAAGAGGATCTTTAGATAGAATTTTCTCTAAAGACTTGTTCACCATGGCTTCAATTGTGTCTATTTTTAGACAATACTCATCTGTGGAGGGTTGATTCAAAGTTTTTAAGACATCGAAGATGACATGTCTAAATCTTCCACTCGAGAATTAGCTTTCCTTCATAGACGTCAATAAGAGCATGTCCGGTTGCGAGAAATGGTCGTCCCTGAATAATGGGAATATCTGATCTTCTTCCATGTCGAGGATGATAAAATCTGCGGGAATATGAATTTATCAACTTTGTGAGCACATCTTCAACTATCCCACGTGGATATTTGATTGACCGATCGGCTAATTGTAGCGAAGCTGTTGTTGCTTTTGCTTCTCCCAAATTCAATTTGTTGAAAATTGACAGGGCATCAAGTTGATACTTGCCCCTAAATCACAAAGAGCCTTGCCAAAATTTACTTCACCAATTGTACGGGATTGTGAAAGTTCCGGATCTTTTAGCTTGGGTGGCAACTTCTTTTGTAGTATTGCGCTACATTCCTCTGTTAGCATGACAGTTTCGTATTCTTCAAGCCTTCGTTTGTTTGAAAGAATATCTTTCATAAATTTGGCATAGCTTGGCATTTGTGCTATAGCATCGGCAAAAGGAATGTTGATGTGTAGCTTTTGAAGATTTCCAAGAATTTCCCGAATTGAGCATCGAGCTTGTGATTCTTCAACCGTTGAGGAAATGGGATAGGTGGAACATAAGTTTTGTAGCAATTGGACCTTTTTGAGATGAAGGTCTGTATCGATTCTTTTTGTTTATTTTTGTTTTTCCGGATGGTTTTCCATAGAAATTTGAACAGCTGTACTCCACTTCTTGTTGTGATAGCTTGGACATTTTCCCTTGGATTTACCTCGGTATTGCTAGGTAACATGCCTTGAGATCTTTCTGAAAGTATTTTGGCCATTTGGCCAACTTGTGTCTCAGATTTTTAATTGAAGCATCATTGCGTTGTTGATACTTGATTGTTGTTCACCTAGCTTTGTGATTGCTTCTTCCCATCCGGCTTCTTTTCTTGATGCGTTGGATTCAACACATTGTTGTTGTTTGCATAAGAAAAATTTGGATGATTTTTGTATCTGGATTGTATGTTGGCCCGTAAGGATTGTATGCTTGCCTTTGGAAATTCCGAGCATACGCCACTTGTTCCAGTGGTGGTGGTAAGCTGTTCTTGTTGCACTAAGGGACGGATAGTCTTGTTGTGAGTTGCTCGCAAATTTCACATGAAAAAGCTGAAATTTGTGGAGTTTGCACCGTCTTCACAGTTGAGGAGTTGAAAAGACATTTCCTCGACTTTCTTTGATAGAGCTTCAATTTTTGCCAACATAAGTGAATAAGAATCCACTTCAAAAACACCATTTGGTTTCTTTTGGATATTTCTGCGGCCATCTTGCACTTTGTTCACTTATAACCTCAAAAAGATTATAAGCCTCTTTCATAGTTTTGTTTCCCGGTGAGCCATTTGATGATGAATCGACATTGGCTCGGCATAAAGGTAAAATTCGGAATAGAAGTAATTTACTTGTGCTCCCAAATTGAAACCATGGTTAGGACATTTTCGTAGCATATCCTTGTATCTCTCCCATGCTTCGTGGAATGATTACGAATCTTGTTGACGAAATGTAGAGATTTCGTATTTGAGTTTCGCCACTTTTATTGGTGGAAAGTATTTAGTGGTGAATTTTGGACAAATTCGGGCCAATTTGTTATGCTTCGTGGTGGCAAAGTATCTAGCCACTCTCTTGCTCTGTCCTTCAAAGTGTGCACGAAAAGTCTCATTTTGATCGCCTCGTCATTTACATTTGGATATTTGAAATTTCCACATATTTCCACAAAACGGTTAATATGGAGATATGGATTTTCGTCGGTTCTTCCATAGAATGAGTTGTTGTTGGAGAAGAGATTGATGACATGCAGGCGAATTTGAAAATTGTCCACTCCAAATGGTGGATAGATTACACTTGATTGAACGCTCAAAGATGGGGGTTCATGAATTCCCCAAAGAGCATGTTGTCTTCATCTATTTCCTACTGATAGGATATTGTTGATGTTGAATGTTTTGAACATTAGGTATTCCCCCCACCGGAGGAATTCTTTCGTTATCATTTCCTTGGGGGAGACGTGGATTTAGTTCGTCCGCCATTGATGGTGAAGAAATAATGTTTTTCTTTTGTTCTCTTCGCCTTCTTCTATATGTGGCTTCGATCTCGGGATCTAGTAAAACTAAATCGCGATTGTATGTCCTTCGCATAGACAAGGGAATCTACAACAAAGAAAGAGTTGTATTTATAACAATAGTTAATAATGTAATTTTTTCAAATATAACTTATACTTCCCCGGCAACGGCGCCAAAAACTTGACACGCTTTTTGTGTAACTATCGCAAGTGCACGATATCGTATCAAGTAGTAAAGTGGACTTTTTGAGTCCGGTTTATCGATCCCACAAGGAAGTTATGTTATAATTTGAATTATACACTATTAGTCTATTTTTATAGATACTTAAGATGAGTGAAACACACAATTAAAAGTTTGGTTTAATAATTGCAAAGAAATTGCAATAATAGTTCTAATATTATAAGGAAATAAAAAGATAGTAATAATAATAGATTGATTATCGATAAAATGAAATAGTTGGGATTACAAACTTAGTTCGTCATTAGTTATAAAATATGTATTGGAGATCATAAGATGAATTTACTTATTATGTTGTGTAGATTCGATTTTCCTTAAAAAGACGGTTTCTCTTTCGAACTATAAACGCCCTTACATATTTAATCAATCCACTATATTTCTATGTTTATTGGCTTCAATACATAGCATTAGGATTTGTGAAAATAACTCAATGAATCATCTAAGGACTAGGGGTATATTTCTATCCCATAGAACAACTTAGAGTGAAGATCATTTGATCTAATCAAACATATTTTCTTTCGAAACATATGAAGATCATAAATATCTTCATTAATTGGCCAAATAAATAAAGATTGTTAAAACAATGAAAATCACACACAATAATTAGTAATTCATAATATATCTTTATACAAACATAAATAACATGACTAACCTTGTTTATAATCCCAACTTAAGAAACTTAGCCCATAAAGGGTTTATTACACATATTACAAGCTTTGGTGGTCATTCTTAGTTGAATCAAGAGAAAGAATTGATCCTAACTCCCTTAGTAGATAAAGGAGATAGAAACAATAAACTCTCTGAACAACATATGTTGTACCACACTAACAAAGATCACTCAAGAACACAAGTGTGTTCTTCACACAAAAAGAAAAGTTTACAAGAAAATGGAAAATTATAAGATGAATGGTGAATGATGAAGGATCTAAGGGGTCTATTTATACACCTAAAGTCATCTAATAGCTCCAAAACTACAGCATTATTACATTATATCGGATCAATGCCGGCCATCCCCTCAATAATACACAAAAAGTATAAAAAATTAGACAAATCATAGCAATGTCAAGAGTTACGGCCGTAACATTCGGGAGTTACGGCCGTAATCGAGGTGACTTACGGCCGTAACTCACAGATGTTACGGCCGTAACGTCTTCGTAAATTTGCTCATTTGAAGCTTTGATAGTTACGTTTTCAGCCCAGAATTCCTCAGACTTTGCGTTTTTGCCCCAGATCTTCTTCGGATGATAACTTTTGATATATAACTCTGATTTTGAATCCGGAAAGACTGCCGAATTCGTCTCGGAAAGCCCTACAACATGAATATATCAAAATTCAATAAATAGAATATTTATTAAACATGTTGTTTCTTGAGTAATTCAGTTATTTAATCCGATCATCATCCGATAAAAATAAAATTATTAAAACTAATAAATTAAAAGCAAAAAACGAGTAGACTAGCTCAATTATGGGTGAATTTTATTGATACAAACCATGGATAAGTGTACAAAAATGACACTTATCAAGTACAGTTCAAGTTATCAATCATAATTCATGCTAAGTTAATAGCAACAGGGAATTTCATATCCGACAAAGCAGTTCGTAAAGAATCACTGGCACCATAGGTGTTACACACTCAATATCATATCAACATCAAGTCGAAACAATTCCAATCACATAATTAATTTAGGTTTACCTCAAACAGATGAATTTTACCTCATGTTAGCAAGATGCCAAGATAAGTAAGGAGACCACTACGTCGTCAATATCATGCCAGTAATCAAATTATGGTTCATGAGAACATACCGTATTCGACGGGTCAGGCGCTTGCACAGGTTACACATGGCACGAAGGTTTCTTGATGCTATTTCGATTCTACAATGACTCAAAATAAAAACACACTCTCTGATACCATCTTCTGTAACAGCCCGAAAACAATGGCTATTACAGTGCCGTGGACCCCCTACCGGAACCCACCAGGCGATATCACGATATACACTTACAACCTGACAACGTGGCATCGTACCACAATATTTATCAAAACCCCGATGTGGAGTATGAGTTATACATGTCTTTAATACGAGCAAACGTACACAGGATCCAAATTCGGTACAGACCATATGAAGATGGGCGGTACCTAACAAATTATAGTACATTCATCCGACACAAAGTAAAATGAAATTCATAATAAAACATAACCGAAAATCAAAAGACTCGGGCCCCCCGAAATAGCATCCTTCAAAACCCTCCGTCGCCATTGTGCTCCTCCTGTGCCTTGCCCTTTCATCGCCCTGAAATACAAGTATTTCGCTCCAAACCACAGGGTCAGCTATACATGATAATAATTCTCATGACATTATACAATTCATATATATACTGATCTCAAAGAAAACAATCGACTACTGAATATACCCCGAAGGCGTATAAACAGTCAGTCCCAACTGTCGAACATAACCAAATATACGAACGACCATATAATATGGCTCAAGACGGACGTCACAGTGCGGCCGATCCGGAAATATGTCCGTGCACATGTCCACCCCGTATACGGAATCCAGAATATACGTGGGACGATGTACCTAATTAGCCTCACGAACTACGTCTCGTGTGCACGATCTAAATGCGGAAAACATCCACGCATGATCATCAAGTGCCCGGCTAAAAATCCTACACATAACCAATCGGCGCACAGATATGACTCCAGAGATGTCACGATACAACATGACAACGAAACTCAACGAATTACACCTTTATCAAGGAATCGAACGACTCACCGAAGTGTCAACAAAGCTCAAAAGGAGCACCGGTAACAAGAACGGTAATTTTGGGTTTAACATCCCAACACCATGATAATACGATCAAGGGCATCACCATATCACGAATCATAGATTATCAGAATATTTCATACACACGAAACGCATAATAATCACAAGAATTCAACCATCATTATAACCAAGCAAGATAACTTGCCTCAAATACGTAGATGAATAATCCTTCTGTGAATGATCAAACGAACGGTATCCTCGTCTAACAATACTTACGTGAACAAGCAACCTTGAATGAAATGTAATTCATTCAACAACACATTCGTACGATAACGGTATTATTACATAAACAATATTCGTAAATTTACTTGAATAAATCAATTATCCTATTGATCACTTTAATGTGCCTACTACAAATCATCATATGTTTATCATGTTCATTCACATATTCTAACATTAATGTCAAATACTTGAAGTCCAGTTTATTACCAATGTAACATTGTGAAAACATCTTTTCAAATCATCGGCACTTCCGATTACGATATAAGTTTGTGTTTAATTACGTTCTTCATTATTATACCAATGATTACATTAAAACTGATTCCTATATGAAGCATAAGTTCAAGTTTTTAGTGAACTAAGAACATCATTTTAATTTACGTCTCTTAACACACACGGATTAATGAAATGGAATTCGGCTACTCATCTACCGCATTTCTATCACTATATTCACTACAATCCTCTTAAGAACATTATTAACATATTAATGTAGCGATTAACACCCTTTTAAGTTATCAACGAAATCGATTAACTTGATCATATGAAGATTACAACTTCCTTCTATCAAAATCCATTGTTTTACTTTTAAAGAATTTATTAAAAGCCTAGTTATATCATTGGATACTTGAAATTCTAAAAGTAACTTCATCCCATCTTGTGAAGATTATCTTCAAAGGGTTAACATAATTCTTTCAACAATTTATTACAAAGGTGTTGGTTTTAGAGGCCAAAATTATGGTTCCATATTACCTTCAAGAATCAATTGAATGTTCAAGACAAGTTTAGTATCTCTCACTTCTAATCATTAAGGATTTCATCCTTAACATGTTCCTAGTGTTGAGACTATAATCAACTTCCGATTATCATGTTATACATCAGGTTTTATATATCATTATCAACACAACCATATTATAAAGTTATTGTCCAACAAAAAGTAATACTAATACCCTTAACGTTAATCCTCACTTAGTTTGAGCATGATTCAATTAACTTATCATGTTTACACTAGCTTAAACTAACATTATGTGAAGTGTTTATCTACTAACATCATCATAAGCATGGATTTAATATGAGTTAAAGAAAGACCAACCTCAAAATGAAGAACAACGCCAACACTTCAAGGTACACACTTCAATCTCCAAATCTCCAAGTCACCAATCAAGTGCTGAAGCTCCAACACAAGTTAGAAGGGCTAGAAACGGAGTTGGCAGGGAAGGGAATCGTTTTTCTCAGTTGGGAGGTTGAATGGGTCGAGCAGGAAGTGAATAGCAAGTCATATTTTTATAACCTGAACTCGGTATTACGTACGTTAAAGAAAGGGGTTAACGTACGTTATAGTCCTTACGTACGTAATCTCATGAACATTACGTACGTAATGAATTTCATCAGATCTTTCTGACTTAAAACACGCAAATCGTTACGTACGTAAATATATATAGCTATTACGTATGTAATAGCTGTTGACTTGGCTGTCGCGATCGACTCCCGACCACCTACCCCCGCTCCGTCCCACCCGCCGAAAGGCGGGCTATTGATGGATCTCTCGCATTACGTACGTTAACATATGAATGTTACGTACGTAAGGCTACGTACATAGCGTACGTAAAGAAGATAGATTAACGTACGTTAAGTTCTATAACAAGCATAAATGGAATTCTCCCAATATCACCCAACAATTAATATGGTATGAATGACCACGATTCCAACTCAACATAATTCGTCGATATACTTGCTACAACAATACAGATATGGTGCGAAAATACTTGGTTTAAATAAGAAAATACAATAGTAAAGGCGAGGGTATTACATCTACTACCTATTCGGTGCATTCCGGGGCGAGCGAAATGTATAAAGATCTGCGAAAGAGCTTTTGGTGGAAGAACATGAAGCAGGAAGTACAAAGATTCATTGCCCGATGTATGACATGTCAACAAGTGAAGATTGAACACCGCAGACCGGCCGGGATCATGCAGCCCTTACCCATTCCAGAATGGAAATGGGAAAACATATCAATGGATTTTATCACCAAGTTACCAGTGACGACGGGAGGGAAAGATACGATATGGGTCATTGTAGACCGACTGATGAAGTCGGCATGTTTCATTCCAATTTAGGAGATCACCGAAACAGAACAGTTGGCCACCATCTTTATCCGGGAAATCGTAAGATTATATGGCATTCCCTCGGAAATCATATCAGATAGAGACACTAGGTACATGTCCCGCTTCTGGAAGGATGTACACAAAGCAATGGGTACTCGGCTACATTTCAACACAGCCTATCACCCTCAAACAGATGGACAGACATAATGTACGATACGGACCCTGGAGGATATGTTGAGAGCATGTGTACTCGATTGGGGTAAGGATTGGGCTAAACACCTCTGCTTGGCGGAATTTTCGTACAACAACAGTTGGCATGCGAGCATAGGCACGGCGCCCTTTGAAGCCTTGTATAGTAGGAGATGCAAGTCTCTCCTTTGTTGGGATAATGCTTCTGATGCCGTCGCCACCGAGTTAAATCTGATCCAGGAATCTATTAAGAAAATTTCCATTGTTCGAAAGCACATGTTAGTGGCGCAGATCCGCCAGAAGTCATATGCTGCGGACCGCCAGCAACCGTCGGAATTTCTATCGGAGACAACATTTGGGTCAAAGTGTTACCGATGCGGGGCATTCGACATTTCGGCCAGAAGGGCAAATTGAGTCCGAGGTTTATCAGCCCATTTGAGATTTTAGACCATGTAGGCAGGCTTGCTTATCGATTAGCACTGCCACCATCATTAGACGGAGTGCACGATGTCTTCCACGTCTCCCAGCTGAGGAAGTACGTTTACGATCCGAGTCACAAACTCAATTTCGAAGAGCTAGAGATTTCTAATGATGCTACCTTCAGACAAGTGCCAATTGAGATTCTAGATCGGCGCGTAAAGACCTTGAGGAATAAAGCTATACCCCTTGTGAAGGTTCGTTGGTCACATCACGGCGTTGAAGAGGCAACTTGGGAGACTGAGTCTAGCATGAGAGAGAATCACCCCGAATTATTTTCTTAGTTTCGGGACGAAACTATTTTAAGGGGGATGGTATGTAATACCACGAGTATTCCATGCTATTTAAAACCTTGTACCTCGTTTTAATAATTAATTAATGTGCTTCATCGTGATGCTTTTACTTTTATACGTATTATGTTTAGACCGTGTTGTAGATTATAAATTCTTGAAAGTACTTAATAGTATTGTGATGTGATCTCCTGATATTGATGATATGTCGATACTTACCTTGATATCGTTGAGCAATTATCGGTGCGAATATGACGGTGGCCAACGTCTTGTTCCCCGAGAAATTGCTGGATGAGTCTAAAGGGAAGTCGTGTTATAAAGATTAAACGTAATATTATAACTTAGTGTATTGAATGAAAATTATGTACGTTACTCGAGCAGTACTACGTACGCTATTTTTATAGCATTACGTACGTTAAAGCTTAGACTTTACGTACGTAATGTAGTCTTCGGATGAGATTCTCGATCCCGCATGGTCAGGGCAACTTTCGGCGCGACAACGACTGCTAGTCAACTGATCATTACGTACGTAATTCAGCCATGCATTATGTACGTAATGGACCATGACATTTCGGGCAGTAGCTCCTGAGAAACACTTACGTACGTTAGCCCATAGGATTTTGCATGGATTTTGAAACACTTACGTGCGGTTAATCAACAGTTTTGCATGGATTTTGAAAACGATTAAACTTTGACGAGTTAGTCTTGTATTTTCAAATGACACCTTCAGACGGTATCAGAAGTAGGCGTTTTAAAGTATTTTGAGACATTGTAAAATATTACCGTCATTTTGGTTATGATCGAAAGGATTTTGGAAAAATTTTGCTAAGATTCGAAAGTTTCGTTTTGAAACGGAACGGGATGTTAATGATTTCAAAAAAAAATTCTAGACTGAGTCCCTTCCACTTTATGAGGAACGACAGGTCTTCTAAAATATTTTTCACACTTTTTCAAAATTTTCAAAATAATAAATCCTTGATCCATTTCGCGAAGAAGCGATAATTACAAACATTTTTGTTGTTTGAGAAGGAAATTCCATTTTTTTAATATGTACGTTCAGCACTTATGTTTGAGAGATACGTGTGTTGACTAATATCATTTCTCATGTTGATGATATTCGAAATTGTGGTCATTAAACTATTTTTCGTGACTCTTGTTAAAAGGTTGGAACTTTGATAAACTTCGGAAAATTAAGTGCTTTAACTCAAAAATTTTGACTTGAGATTTTCAAAAGTTCAACTGAATTGATATGTTCTTGGTTATTGGTAAATCGATGAGTTTGGTCAACTTTAGTGTGAGAGTTTATGACTACTTTATGCACGTTTGGTTTTGTTTCAAAAAATGGTGATAACAGTTGAGAATGGTTCGAAATTTGATAATATTGTCGTGTATGCGGTAATAGTTGCGCTTGATGCCTTGGGCATGTGTTGAATGTTTCGAGTGGTTTACTCATGTGCTTGATTCGAATGTGTGATGACCTGATAAATGTTATTGTCGGAAATATACATTTCCGAATCTATGAGAACTATGAGATATGAGTTATTGTGTGAACACTCTATGGTAACTCTTGTTAGCAAGAATATTTCTGTGCTTCGCAGTGTGCTTGTGTGGACCCTCTTTGGTGATTGATGTTACGTGTTGTTATGTCTCGTTTAACGAACGGTTGTTCAGTTTAGTATGTCGACGACCAGAGGTCGAGGCCGTGGCAATCAGTCACGCGATCAGGATCATGCTTCCGGTGACGACGTTGGTATTGGTGTTGCTACTATACTTCAGCAGGTGGCAGATAAGATGACTCATTTGACCCAGGCCATTCAGCGTAACACTACCGTGACTGAGAACGTCGGATTGACTCAGTGGCTTAGAGAAGTGGTTCGTATGCATCCTCCCCGTTTTGCGGGCGTAAGTGATACTTTGGGCTGGGACGGTTGGCTTTTCCAATTGGAAAAGATTTTCAAGGCGGTTGGTTGTCCATAGGAACGGAGGATTCCTATCGCTCAGTTCCTTCTCGATAGTAACGCTGCTAATTGGTGGGAGGCCGTTGAGCCTCAGGATCATGTTGTTACTTGGGATGAGTTCAAGAAGTTGATGGAAGCAGAGTTCTGTCCGGAGCCAATCCGAGAGCACATGACCCGAGATTTTTATCTAGCCGAGCCGCAGGATGTACCCGTGTCACAGACTATTATCGATTATAGTCGACAGCTCGCTTAATTGAAGAGGCATGTGAGGACCGAGGAAGACAAAATCCGTCATTTTGATATGCGGATGAGATCAGAGATTCGACAGTACATGTCGGGATTCACTTGTGCTACCTTGAGAGAGTATCAGAATCGGGCCATGGCATCATTATCTATTGGGCCTTTGCATGAGCCGAAGAGGCAGAGGACATCTGGATATTTTTCGGATAGTGTGGGAGTCGGAACTTCTTCTCATCGAGTTTCGAGTAGTCCTTCGATGAAACCTTCATTTTCTTCGTTCGGTGGAAATAAGAGTTCCAAGTCGTCTTCTTTGACTCCTAGTCAGACTGGGAGGTGTTTCAATTTAAATGTTGCGGGTCATGTACAAGCTAATTGCCCTTCGCAACCGATTACCTGTTATAACTGTGGGCTCGAGGGACACAAAGTTCAGTATTGTGAACTATTCCATGAAGTTTCCCAGAATCGTGCTTCGGCATCAGTATCAGGGTCGATTCGTCGGGACCGTTGAGACTTTGTCATCTGTGCTTTGCTATTTTTGACTTCACCCATTCCCTTATTTTAAGTTTCGGGACGAAACTTCTTTTTAGAGGGGTAGAATGTAATACCCGTGATTTTCCCTTTCGGTAATTTTTTGTTTTTGGCATTTTCTGACTTCCAGAACTCGCTTGCGAGCGTTTTGACATTTGGATAATGTTTTGTTCTGCGTATTTGGTCATCCGAGTTTGTTTCAGGGCTGTTTTACCCGAATTCGTGTTTTGGGCGACTTTTTCCGTTATTTGGTTCATTTCGTGTGATGGTGGTTCGAAGCTATTATTTCGTGTTTCCGAAGTCCGTTTAGCGTTGTTATATATGTTGTGAACTTTTATTGGTGTTTTGATCAAGTATCGTGTTGGATCATTCCGTAATATTCCAAAGTTTTGGGTTTCCATCGCGTTCATTCTCTTTTCGGATCATTTGATGTTACCGTCGTGTTGGCACCGACTTTGTTTGATGTGAATTAACCATACTAGGGTTTGTGATAGTTCGTTCATGCCTTTAAATGGTTGGGATTATGCATCGATCGATTATATCATGTTTGGGGGTCGTTTTTCGTCATTTTTGGACCCGAATAGTGTGCGCCGTGGCACAAGGGAGTGTGCGCCGCGGCACACACCTTGTGTGTTTTGTGCTGGAACCGGCTATACCACGGGTCGTGGCCCTCTGCTGGCCAGTCCACGGCACTAAGCCATTGCTGGGCGCTATTTTTGGCCGCGGGCCGCAGCACACTCAGTCCGTGCCGCGGCACGCGAAGCTGTTTACCCCTTTTTCAGCGGGTTTGTGAGTGGAGAAGCTCATTTCATCCCCTACCTTTTTCCTACTCTCCTTGAGCGAATTGTGTGCAATTTCTTGGGCGATTTAGCATCATCAATCTTAGAGATATCATCTTCCTTGAGCTATTGGTGTTGATTAACATCATCAATCCATGTTCTTCGTCTTTGATTCGAGGTAATCATCTTGTAAACCCTTTCTTTATATTTCGTGAATCTTCAAGATTCGGGTTGTTCTTCATGAATCATGTTGTTGTAAATCATCTATCGGTTGTATTGATTCTCTCCCTATGATATGATTCATACCTCCTGTCGTATTCGGGTTCGAGTGATGTTCTTGATGTTCTTAGGGAAGTATTGAACCCCAAGTGTTCGATCTTTTGTTTCTACGAATTCTTGTTGGGAATTTCGCATATTTTCCATCCTCTTTGTGATCGACTTCATAGTAATTATGTTGTTCTTGTGTTTTCACCCTAGTTGGAGGATTCGAGGGTTTCCGGTCGAGCTTTCCCGTTGTTTCGCGTGCTTTGGACTTGAGGCGAGTATCTCGTCTATATTCTTTATACTTTGAGAATGTGATGTGTCGTGCATTTAACGTGGACTTGTTAGTGACGGTATATTTAACCGTAACTTACTTTTAAATGAAGATGTAATTTTATGAAAGTAACTACGAACGTAAACTCGAGTTTCATGAAGAATGATAACAACCATTTCATGTTATTTTGTGCTAAAACGGATAGTAGAAATGAGTAGTTACCCGAGGAATTATGGAATCACGTAATACTTGTACTATTCGCTAGTTAGCCATTTCTCTGAATGATGGTGTGGTGTGAATGTTGTGCCTTTGTTGAAATTATGATACCTTAACTTATGTGTTACGTGTTTGCGGATTGTGGGGAATATTGTACCTTTGTTGTTGTGTATCTTAGTAAATTGAGATGTTATCCGGGTAGGGTTCCGTCGAGACCTCCAGAGGCGCATGCTTGCGAGTACGGCCAGACGTTACGATTTGGGCATAATGTTATCAATTCGGGTAGGTCTGGAGAGGGCTCCGAGAATCGGCACTTGCGAGTGCGATGTCATGATAACTTATGGGCGTGCTTGAATGATGTTATCCGGGTAGGGTCCATCAAGGCCTCCGGAGGGGCGTGCATGCGAGTATGGCCAGACGTTGCAATTTGACCATAAGGTAATCTAATCAGGTAGGTCTGGAGAGGGCTCCGAGAATCGTCACTTGCGAGTGCGATGCCAAGATAACTTATGGGTGTGTTTGAGTTTATTTTTGATGAGCTAATCCGGGTGGGGCACTTCGGGGCCACGGAGACATTTTGACTGTTGATTTGATATCTCTGAATTGTTTATGTTTGAATCTTGAATCCCGATTATATTGGTGAATATGATTTTGGTCTTTGAGGTTTAGGTTGAGAATAAAATCATTTGTATGATTTTGAAAGAAAACCTTTTTGGAAAGGAAAAAACATTCATATTTCATGATTTTACACTGAGACCCCCGAAGTCTCTAAATAATCTCTTAAAGTGATTTCTGGAGGGATTCACATGATTTGTTTTAAAGGAAATAATTTTCGAAAGACTTTAGACTCGGGGATCATGTTACTACCTTGTCGAAATGTTATTCTCATAACTGTTGTATTCTTGATGATTAATTGTATAGCTTGGTTACTTGCTAGCGATTTCCATCACTAACCCCTCGTTGGGGGATTATGTTATGTTTTTCAAGTATTCTGATTTGAGAGAGAGCAACCACAGAATCGGCATGGAGGATGATGTAAAGTAGCGATACTAGTCACAGTTGTAGTCGGCTGTCCGTCAGTGATCTGTCGGACCAAGTATTTATTTCTAGTTTTTGTCATCCTTAAGAGGATGGACATGTTGTGTAAATGGTGATCGAGTTGTATTTTAGTTTATCAGTTGCACTGCTATGTTGTATTTTGGGAGACCTAATCGGTCTACGGTTTTATGTTTTGGTCGAACCGACCACGTGTGGGTTCTTGCCTGGTAGTGTAACACCTCAAACTAGGCGGCTATTACAGTGCCATGGACCCTCGACTGGACCCACCAGCCGAATAAAAAATAATGAATTAAATAATATAACTATAGTACCAAACCACATTATATTACCAATTACTCGGATGAGGAGTTTCCAGTACAACACACCCAAGAGAATACAGAATACATGTATATTTTATATGAAGATAAAATATACAACACTGAATAAAAATGAGTATCCAAACGGAAATCTGCAGCGGAAATAAAATGAAGAAACCTGAATGACTGAAAAGGACTGGGGCCCCCTACTAGTATCACTGGGACTCCTTACCGTCATCGTTCTCTTCCCGTGCTTTAGACTTGCCATGACGTGAAACAACATCCCCCAACGCGGTTAGTTACACAGAACAACAATCCTCAAGAGTTAATAAACACAATCATGATATATCTTAATTATGAAAGTAAGCTGAAGAGGGGCATCGTAGTACGCCCGTAATGGGACGTGCAAGTGCACAAGACGAGTGTCCGGACACACCCATCCTTGTACCTAATTAGCCTCACGGAGTAACTTTACTGTTTGCACAGTCCATTGTGTCGGTGAACCTTTCACATGACTATCGTGTGCCCGACTAAAAATTCCACACATAACCACCCGGCAACGCAATATGAACCCAGAAGGTCACATGAACAGGAGTGACCATGATGAATATTAATGAATAACAATCCGACTAGGGTCAAGAATGACTCACCGAGATGAAATAATAATGAAATGAATGATAGCTCACTGAAATGATTGGAACCGTCGTTCCTCGTGAATTGAATGATTAGTTTGATAATTACAAGTCTCAACATGATTATTACACTATGAATGAATTATGATTATGAGGGAACAGTAGTGAAAGGAATGAGTAAGAATTAACTTACACAACACCGGTGAAGAATGTCCTTCCTCGAAAAAACGTCCTAAAAAGAGATGTCGGCCGCTCGAACAATCTTGAATAACACAATTACCAACAATCCGCTTAATAAACGAATCAAACATGATCACAACCAACGCAAAACATCGATACGAAAAAACCAACGTTGTAACCAATCTTCGATTGTTTACAACCAATCCTCAATTATGTCGATACCAAACCTCCAAGGAGTGATACAATCCAACAAAACATCTCTAACACAATCAATAATCCAATATGAATACCCAAATCAAGATTTCAATAACATCTAATCGAAACTCCCAAATACAAATCAACATTCAAACTGTTCTTAAAATAATCCTTCAATAATCCAATGAATATTCATACAAACTCATAGTCATATGTATACCTCTACTTATATCATGATTATAACATCCAAAACATCATATTCCACCATAGAATCGAAATCTAAGGTTTGGAGAAAATTACCTTTTGAAGATCCAACCTCTTCGATTCGTCAAAACTATTGTTAATCAACTTCCCAAGCTCTACAAACAAATGAAGATGATGAAACCCAAATACACAAGTGTTTGATGATGAAAATTCTCTCCCTCAAAACTTCTCTCTCGGAACCAAAATGATGAAAGGGTGAAATGAGCATAAAAATCCCATCCAAGCCTTTATAAACTGCGCAGAGTTACGGCTGTAACTCTGCCACCTTACGGCCGCAACTTCCCAAGTCAATGGCCTTACGGCCGTAACATCCATTCCATACGGCCGTAATAACGATTCGTCAAAAAACCAATAATGTCTGCACTGATCGGGTTACGGCCGTAACCAAAGCTACCTTACGGCCGTAACACAACACTTACGGCTGTATCCTGCCGAACTTACGGCCGTAAGTTGCCTTCGTCAAAAACACCCTCCTGCCCAACGAATGCATGTTACGGCCGTAGTATTCCAAAACATACGGCCGTACTCTCGTGCTTACGGTCGTAACTAAAATGACTTACGACCGTAAGTTGTCTTCGTCCAAAAGGACACCAATTCTACGAATGCATGTTACGGACGTAATGATGACCAGTTACGGCCGTAACTCACTGCTAGAAATGACAAAAATCCGACAACTCCGTCTTCTCGTTACCAATGATGAATGATCCGACATATGATACTTGTATGAATTTAATTGAGTCCAAAACATGCGATAGATGATACTTCCAACACAAGACTACCAATCACGATGATTATGATAATACTCTCATCTCGATTCTCAAACGGAGATGAATGACGATCGGTAACTGATACACGACTAAAGTACGCCAACGATGAATATAAATGAACGAAAGTGAAAGATGAATGATTATTAATGAGTGAAAATTTACTGAGTGACAATTACTGAATGATAATTACTGAATGATAATGAATGAATTTACAACCAGGTATTACATACACCCCCCTTAAAAAGAGTTTCATCCCTGAAACTAAGGGTCAAACAACTCGGGATAACTCTCCCGCATACTATCCTCGGTTTCCCAAGTAGCCTCTTCGACTCGGTGTCTAGACCACTGAATCTTGACTAAAGGAATCGTCTTGTTCCCCAACTGTTTGATTCGTCGCTCTAAGACTCGTATAAGACGCTCCTCATACGAATGATCATCTGCGATCTCGATTTCATCGAACTGAAGTATGTGACTCGGGTCGGCAACATACTTCCGCAACTGAGAGACGTGAAACACATTATGAATTCGGTTCAACGCTGTAGGTAAAGCCAATCGATAAGCCAGACTGCCTACTCGATCCAAAATCTCAAACGGTCTAATGAATCTCAGATTCGACTTTCCCCGCTTCCCGTAACGGAAGATACCTCGACTCGGGGATACCTTGACCAAAACGTGGTCACCTGTCTCGAACCCTAATGGTCGACGATAATTATCTTCATATGATTTTTGTCGACTCTGAGCGGTCAACAAACGACTCCTGATCAAATCTACCTTCTCGCGGGCGGCTATAAGCATATCGGGCTCAGTGCCGATTGATTTTGATAAGTCATCCCAACACAAAGGAGATCGACAATGACGACCGTACAAGGCCTGGTAAGGTGCCATCTTAATCGAAGCATGCCAACTATTATTGTACGTGAACTCGATCGACGGTAGTTGGGCTTCCCAATCGTATTTCCAATCGAGGACACATGCCTTCAACATGTCCTCCAACATCTGAATAGTCTTCTCTGATTGTCCATCGGACTGAGGATGAAAAGCCGTGCTGAGATTAAGCTGAGTTCCTATAACACGATGAACTGATTTCCAAAAATGTGACACGAATCGCCCATCACGATCAGAAATGATACTCTTGGGAGTACCGTCCAATCTCACTATTTCTTTGATGAACAACTGGGTAAGTCTCTCGGGACCCCACGTATCCTTAATCTCAAGGAAATGAGCTGACTTAGTTAAGCGGTCCACAATTACCCAAATTGTATTCATGCCACGACGACTCGTCGTCAAACTCGTGATGAAGTCCATTGAAATATCTTCCCACTTCCACTCTGGGATAGGGAGCGGTTTCAGCATACCCGCTGGTCACTGATGCTCTATCTTGACTTGCTGACAGGTTAAACATCTCGAAACAAATTTTGCGACTTCTCCCTTCATATTACTCCACCAGTAATTTTGTTTCAAGTCTTTGTACATCTTGCTAGACCCCGGGTGAATGAAATAAGGGGTAGCATGAGCTTCTCTCAAAATCGAGTTTTTCAACTCGTCATTCGCCGGTACATATAACCAATTCTTAAGTTGCAAAAGTCCCTCCTCGTGGACCACAAATCCAGGGGCTTTCCCTTGAGCCACATCATCTCGAATGCGCAACAAAGATGGTCTGAACCCTGATTCACTCTGATCGCCTCCTCGAGTGGCGATGAAATCTCTAACATGCAAAGTTGCCCTTGCACTCGTTGTAACCAGACCTCAATCTTGGGTCTCAGAAATTCCTATTGAAGTTCCCTCTGAACTGTTAAACGAGCAAGCATTTGCTCCTGAATGGATTTACGACTCAAGGCATCGGTGACCACGTTCGCCTTACCCGCGTGGTATTGAATCTCAATATCATAATCTTTGATTAGTTCCAACCACCGTCTCTGTCGCATATTTAACTCCTTCTGAGTAAATATATACTTCAAACTCTTATGATTGGTGAAAATCTGACAGGTGATGGCATAAAGCTAATGACGCCAAATCTTCAATGCGAATACCACGGCTGCTAGTTCCAGGCCGTGGGTCGGATAATTAACCTCGTAAGGTCTCAGTTGCCGTGAAGCATAAGCAATTACTTTCCCGTTCTGCATTAATACACATCCAAGACCGTGTCCGGACGCATCACTATACACCACGGATCCTTCCATCACTTGTGGCAAGGAAAGGACAGGTGCAGAAATTAAACGGCTCTTGAGTTCGTCAAAACTCTTTTGACATGCGTCAGACCACGTGTATTTCTTATCCTTCTGCAAAAGGCTCGTCATAGGTTGAGCGATTTTAGAATATCCTTCCACAAATCGCCGGTAATAGCCTGTTAATCCGAGAAAGCTTTGGATTTCCTTAACATTCTTCGGAGGTTGCCAATCTCGGATAGCCTCCGTCTTCTGAGGGTCGACGCGTACTCCGTCTGATGAAATCCCATGTCCTAGAAACGTCACCTCGGACATTCAGAACTCACATTTGGAAAACTTTCATAGAGTTTCTCTCGTCTTAACACGTCGAGAACCTGATGAAGGTGAACTTCGTGCTCCTCTCGGTCATGAGAATAAATCAAAATGTCGTCTATGAAAACAACCACAAATTGATCCAAATAGTCGATAAAAACCCGATTCATTAACTCCATGAATACCGCAGGTGCATTAGTTAACCCAAACGGCATTACTACAAACTCGTAGTGCACATAGCATGTTTGAAACGCCGTCCTTACGATATCCGACTCTCGAATTCGCAACTGATGATACCCAGATCTTAAGTCGATCTTGGAAAATACTGAAGCTCCCTGAAGTTTATCTAAGAGATCATCAATACGGGGTAGATGATATTTATTCTTAATCGTCACCCTGTTCAACTCTCAATAATCAATACACAAGCGAAATGAACCGTCCTTCTTCTTGACAAATAATACTGGTGCTCCCCACGGGATGCACTCGGTCGGATATAATCCTTCTCGGTCAAATCCTCCAATTGATTCTTTAGTTCCTGCATTTCGGTCGGGGCCATCCAATACGGTGCCTTCGATAATGGGGACGTACCAGGCTCCAACTCAATCATGAATTCCACATCTCTCGGTAGAGGCAAACCAGGTAACTCGTCTGGAAATACATCGGCATATTCTCTCACTACAGGAATATCCGCCAACATCACCTATGATTTCTCGGTCTTGGTCATATAGCACCAATAACCAACACACCCCTGATTAAGTAGTTTCACCTCTTTCATCAAATTAATGACTCTACCGGAACAGCTAGGATTACCTCCCTGAAATACATATTCGACTCCATCGTCTGAAATAATAGTGACCATATGCTTACAAACACTGAGGATGGCATTATGACGAGCCATCCAATCAATACCCAATATGACATCGTCCTTAGGTAAATCCACCACGATTAGGTCCGCCAAACAATCACGGTCATTAAGCTGAATCCGAAAATTCTTAACCTCACGATTTCCGATAATTCTTCTACCATCTGGTAGACCAATGACATAAGGCTCACAACTAGTAGCACTACCCAGACGTAGTCTACTCAAACATGACTTGAAAATGAATGATGCACCAGTATCAAAAAGGGTACACACATGTTAAGATAGAATTTTGAGTGTACCTGAGATCATCCGGGCCTCCGGATTGTTGGTCCTCTTTATCTCATAAATTTGGGGCTTGCCGGCCCCCGAATCGGACGCTCCCGTCTGATAGCTTTTGGCTCCGCCTTTGTTTGCTCCCGTCATCTTGAACGACGCGGACTGAGTGGCTTGATTATGAACAGCTGACTGCTTCGGGGCCTGAGATGATGCCGGAGTAGGTTTGGAGTCTCTTCGGCAAAAACGGGCCTTATGCCCAGCAATCCCATAGTTATTGCACGTGATAGTCTGCCTCGAACACTTAGTGCTGAGATGACCCTGTTCTCCACAGTTGAAATAGGTGATGGCCGAACTGGCTGCTCGGGACTGAGATTACGTGGGTTTCGGCACCAAAGGAAGTGGCTCAGAAAAAGTAGAACCCGCACGAGGCTTCTTGAAGGTTGGCTGACTGCCTTCAGATTGATTACTATTCTTTGACTTCTTGCTAGCAGATGAAGGTTGTTGCTTAGCAATCTCCTTAGCAGTAAGCTCATAAGTGAGAGCTTTCTCGATGAATTCGGCCAGGGTGGTGCAGTTGTGATTAAGCAACTACATCCGCATACGAGGTTTCAACCTCTTACTGAAGTACTTGTTCTTATCCGCCTCGGAGTGGATAATAGATGAGGTGAAAGAAAGAAGTTCCTGAAATTTCTCGGCGATGGTGAGAACATCATCTTCCGCTGAGGGGTCGGGAATGAGTAATTCTGATAACTTGGCCTCCCTGAGTGGGGCCGGATAATACCACTCCATCATGAGAGTCTTGAATTGATCCCAAGTACAAGATCCGTCGGTGGGTTTCAAAGATAACCACCAAGAATGAGCACTCTTACCCAGATAGTAAGCCGCGACTGAAATTTTATGCCCTTCGGGACAATCCACCATAGCAAATAACTTCTTAAAATGTTCAAGCCAGTGAATTATATCTGCCGGCTTGGATGAACCCTCGAAATTAGGTGGTCTCTGGCGAGAGATGTCGTCGATAATACTGTTCACAATCCTCTCTTGACCCTGAGGTGGCGGCAGAGAAGCTTGTTGATTCTGTGTAGCTGAGTTCTGCATCGTCTCCATGAGGCGTGCCATCTGAGTCATCTGGGCCATCATGCCCTGCATAAACGCGAGTGGGTCAACCCGAGCACCTTCTGAATGAGCTGTGTCCCGGGTGCGACTCCCAGATAGTGAATGATTATTTTCAGGTGAATGAGTGGCAGCATCGCTGCTCGATGAATCAGCATTATTCCTTACATTGGCGCGTGTATTCACACGAGCTTCTGGGTTTCGGCCCTCACCCCGGCCTCTTCCCCTGTGTCCTCTGACAGCTCCTTCCATACTGAAGTAGGAAAGTCACATGATAATTATAGATCCCGCATGAATATCACATTATGATTATGTTATGAAATGATAATAGTGAGCATACACGCTCTAACACAATGATTACATGAAGGATCAACTGAGGTGACATGATTATCTGATGAAATTCTTGAAATGATTATCTTGAACAAGTTAACAAGATTAATGATACGATCCTTAAGATCAACAACTGAGCAATGAAATGAACTGAGTGATTAATGAGTTAACATGATCAACATGATCAAAATGAAAATGATGATTGAGGATTGTTGTCTGTTGAATGATGAATGAGTAATTCTTATTGCCATAAATTATACCATGGCGTCAGAAATATTACTGTTCTTTGGTCTGAGGGGCTCGGCTCTTGCACAGGTCACACGTGACGTGAAAGTCCAATGATACTAGTCTGATGAACGATAATTTCAATGAGACATGACTCGGAAGGTAGTATTCTAAACCACGCTCTGATACCAACTCTGTAACATCCCAAACTAGGCGGCTATTATAGTCCCATGGACCCCCGACTGGGACCCACCAGGCGAATGAAAAATAATGAATTAAATAATATAACTGTAGTACCAAACCACATTATATCACCAATTACTCTGACGAGGAGTTTCAAGTACAACACACCCAAGATAATACAGAATACATGTATATTTTATATGAAGATAAAATATACAACACTAAATAAAAATGAGTATCCAAATGGAAATCTACAGCAGAAATAAAATGAAGAACCTGAAAAGGACTGGGCCCCCTACTAGTATCACTGGGACTCCTTTCCGTCAACGTTCTCTTCCCGTGCTTTAGCCTTGCCATGACCTGAAAGAACATCCCCCAACGGGGTCAGTTACACAGAACAACAATCCTCAAGAGTTGAATAAACACAATCATGATATATCTTAATTATGAAAGTAACTTGAAGTGGGGTATCGTAGTACACCCGTAATAGGACGTGCAAGTGCACAAGACGAGTGTTCGGACACACCCGTCCTTGTACCCAATTAGTCTCACGGAGTAACTTTACCGTGTGCACAGTCCATTGTGTCGGTGAACCCTTCACATTACTATCGTGTGCCCGACTAAAAATTCCACACATAACCACCCGTCCACGCAATATGAACCCAGAAGGTCACATGAACAAGAGTGACCATGATGAATATTAATGAATAACAATCCGACAAGGGTCAAGAATGACTCACCGAGATGAAATAATAATAAAATGAATGATAGCTCACTGAAATGATTGGAACCGTCGTTCCTCGTGAATTGAATGATTAGTTTGATAATTACAAGTCTCAACATGATTATTACACTATGAATGAATTATGATTATGAGTGAAAAAAAACAAAAGGAATGAGTATCCTTTTAACCGAGTAAGAATTAACTTACACAACACCAGTGAAGAATGTCCTTCCTCGAACAAACGTCCTAAAAAGAGATGTCGGTCGCTCGAACAACCTTGAATAACTAAATTACCAACAATCCACTTGATAAACGAATCAAACATGATCACAACCAACTCAAAACGTCGATACGACAAAACCAAATTCATTGGGGCATTATAACAAACACGTTGTAACCAATCTTCGATTGTTCACAACCAATCCTCAATTATGTCGATACCAAACCTCCAAGGAGTGATACAATCTAATAAAACATCTCCAACACAATCAATAATCCAATATGAATACCCAAATCGAGATTTCAATAACATCTAATCGAAACCCCCAAATCCAAATCAACATTCAAAGTGTTCTTCAAATAATCCTTCAATAATCCAATGAATATTCATACAAACTAATAATCATATGTATACCTCTACATATATCATGATTATAACATCTAAAACATCATATTCCATCATAGAATCGAAATATAAGGTTTGGAGAAAATTACCTTTTGAAGATCCAACCTCTTCGATTCGTCAAAACTATTACTTCCCAAGCTCCACAAACAAATGAAGATGATGAAACCCAAACACACAAGTGTTTGATGATGAAAAATTTCTCCCTCAAAACTTCTCTCTCGGAACCAAAATGATGAAAGGGTGAAATGAGCATAAAAATCCCATCCAAGCCTTTATAAACTGCGTAGAGTTACGGCCGTAACTTCCCAAGTCAATGGCCTTACGATCGTAACATCCATTCCATACGGCCGTAATAATGATTCATCAAAAAACCAATAATGCCTGCACTGACCGGGTTACGGCCGTAACCAAAGCTACCTTACGTCCGTAACACAACACTTACAGCCGTATCCTGCTGAACTTATAGCCATAAGTTGCCTTCGTAAAAAACACCCTCCTGCCCAACGAATGCATGTTACGGCCGTAGTATCCCAAAACATACGGCCGTACTCTCGTGCTTACGGCCGTAACTAAAATGACATACAGCCGTAAGTTGTCTTCGTCCAATTAGACACCAATTCTACGAATGCATGTTACGGCCGTAACGATGACCAGTTACGGCCGTAACTCACTGCTGGAAATGATGAAAATCCGACAACTTCGTCTTCTCGTCACCAATGATGAATGATCCGACATATGATACTTGTATGAATGTAACTGAGTCCAAAACATGCGATAGATGATACTTTCAACACAAGACTACCAATCACGATGATTATGATAATACTCTCATCTCGATTCTCAAACGGAGGATAATGATGATCGGTAACTAATACACGGCTAAAGTACGCCAACGATGAATATAAATGAATGAACGTGAAATATGAATGATTATTAATGAGTGAAAATTTACTGAGTGACAATTACTGAATGATAATGAATGAATTTACAACCGGGTATTACAGGTAGATCCTTGCAGAAAGGATCTATGGCGTGTAACGTCCCTAAGCGGATTGGGGGTGTTACATAAATGGTATCGGAGCACCAGGTTTGCGAAAACATAGGCAGTTGGGTCTAGTTGGGTCTTGTCGAGTCGTGTTTTGTCGTATCACCCGGGTGAGAAATTGTGAACAAGCGTGATCATTGTGATCCGTTAGGATCAATTGTGATTAGTATCGTGGTACAACCATCATCTCCGTGCAGCCTGTGGACGTAAGTCTCCTCTTTTATGCGAGGTATTGGTGTTTCGTGATTTCGTGTATGTTCATAATTTTGTTTTTGTAGTGCTGTAAAGTGAAATCCGTGTTTGATACTTATGGTATATCGTGTGTATATTGAGCTGAATGTATTGATGGTTGGACACCGATTGGTGCAATAAAATGTGAAAACTGTGAATCTTGACGTGTTCCAGAGAATGTATTGTCGGTAGAGTTCATGAGGAACTCAGATGGGTAGTTTTGACGTATGTTTGAACTTGGTGTTCGCGAATTATATTTGGATGGATTTATAATCTCGTTTTCCGATTGGGCAGGTAGTTTCAGGTTCGATTGCTTTTAAATAGTTGTAATTATGTCCGCTGTGTGTAGGTTTAAAAACGGTTTTCTTGATTGTAATTATGAGCCTGAGTATGTTTGTAAAGAACCAATTTTTGAAAATATTTTGATGGTGCGGTTAATCAATAGTTTTGCATGGATTTTGAAAACGATTAAACTTTGACGAGTTAGTCTTGTATTTTCAAATGACACCTTCAGATGGTATCTGAAGTAGGCGTTTTAAAGTATTTTGAGACATTGTAAAATATTACCGTCATTTTGTTTATGATCAAAAGGATTTTGGAAATTTTTTGCTAAGATTCGAAAGTTTCATTTTGAAACGAAACGGGATGTTAATGATTTCAAAAAAAAATTCTAGACTGAGTCCCTTCCGCTTTATGAGGAACGACAAGTCTTCTAAAATATTTTTCACACTTTTTCAAAATTTTCAAAATAAGAAATCCTTGATCCGTTTCACGAAGAAGCGATAATTACAAACATTTTTGTTGTTTGAGAAGGAAATTCCATTTTTTTAATATGTACGTTCGGCACTTATGTTTGAGAGATACATTTGTTGACTAATATCATTTATCATATTGATGATATTCGAATTTGTGGTCATTAAACTATTTTTCATGACTCTTGTTAAAAGGTTTGAACTTAGATAAACTTCGGAAAATTCAGTGCTTTAACTCAAAAATTTTGACTTGAGATTTTCAAAAGTTCAACTGAATTGAGATGTTCTTGGTTATTGGTAAATTGATGAGTTTGGTCAACTTTAGTGTGAGAGTTTATGACTGTTTTATGCACATTTGGTTTTGTTTCAAAAAATGGTGATAACAGTTGAGAATGGTTCGAAATTTGATAATATTATCGTGTATGCAGTGATAGCTGTGCTTGATGCCTTGGGCATGTGTTGAATGTTTCGAGTGGTTTACTCATGTGCTTGATTCAAATGTGTGATGACTTGATAAATGTTATTGTCGGAAATATACATTTCCGAATCTATGAGAACTATGAGATATGAGTTATTGTGTGAACACTCTATGGTAACTCTTGTTAGCAAGAATATTTCTGTGCTTCGCAGTGTGCTTGTGTGGACCCTCTTTGGTGATTGATGTTACGTGTTGTTATGTCTCGTTTAACGAACGGTTGTTCAGTTTAGTATGTCGACGACCAGAGGTCGAGGCCGTGGCAATCAGTCACGCGATCAGGATCATGCTTCCGGTGACGACGTTGGTATTGGTGTTGCTACTATACTTCAGCAGGTGGCAGACAAGATGACTCATTTGACCCAGGCCGTTCAGCGTAACACTACCGTGACTGAGAACGTTGGATCGACTCAGTGTCTTAGAGAAGTGGTTCTTATGCATCCTCCCCATTTTGCGGGCGTAAGTGATACTTTGGGCTGGGACGGTTGGCTTTTCCAATTTGAAAAGATTTTCAAGGCGGTTGGTTGTCCAGAGAAATGGAGGATTCCTATCGCTCAGTTCATTCTTGATAGTGACACTGCTAATTGGTGGGAGGCCGTTGAGCCTCAGGATCATGTTGTTACTTGGGATGAGTTCAAGAAGTTGATGGAAGCAGAGTTCTGTCCTGAGCCGATCCAAGAGCAGATGATCCGAGATTTTTATCTAGTCGAGCCACAGGATGTACCCATGTCGCAGACTATTATCGATTATAGTCGACAGCTCGCTTACGTGAAGGGGCATGTGAGGACCGAGGAAGACAAAATCTGTCATTTTGATATGTGGATGAGATCAGAGATTCGGTAGTACATGTCGGGTTTCACTTGTGCTACCTTGAGAGAGTATCAGAATCGGACCATGGTGTACGAAATGGCATCGTTATCTATTAGGCCTTTGCATGAGCCGAATAGGCAAAAGACGTCTGGATATTTTTCGGATAGTGTGGGAGTCGGAACTTCTTCTCGTCGAGTTTCGAGTAGTCCTTCGGTGAAACCTTCATTTTCTTCGTTCGGTGGAACCAAGAGTTCCAAGTCGTCTTCTTTGACTCCTAAAGGTGTTTCAATTGAAACGTTGCGGGTCATGTGCAAGCTAATTGCCCTTCGCAACCGATTACCTGTTATAACTGTGGACTCGAGGGCCACAGAGTTCAGTATTGTGAACTATTCCATGAAGTTTCCCAGAATCGTGCTTCGGCATCAGTATCAGGGTCGATTCGTTGGGACCGCTGAGACTTTGTCTTCCATGCTTTGCTGTTTGTGACTTCACCCCTTCCCTTATTTTAAGTTTCGGGACGAAACTTCTTTTTAGAGGGGTAGAATGTAATACCCGTGATTTTTCCTTTCGGTAATTTTCTATTTTTGGCATTTTCTGACTTCCAGAACTCGCTTGCGAGCATTTTGACATTTGGATAATGTTTTGTTCTGCATATTTGGTCATCCGAGTTTGTTTCAGGGCTGTTTTACCCGAATTCGTCTTTTGGGCGATTTTTTTCGTTATTTGGTTCATTTCGTGTGATGGTGGTTCGAAGCTATTATTTCGTGTTTTCGTAAGTCCGATTAGCATAGTTAAATATGTTGTGAACTTTTATTGGTGTTTTGATCAAGTATCGTGTTGGATCATTCCGTAATATTCCAAAGTTTTGGGTTTCCATTGCATTCATTCTCTTTTCGGATCATTTGATGTTACCGTCGTGTTGGGACCGACTTTGTTTGATGCAAATTCACCATAATAGGGTTTGTGATAGTTCATTCATGCCTTTAAATGGTTGAGATTATGCATCGATCGATTATATAATGTTCGGGGGTCGTTTTTCGTCATTTTTGGACCCGAATAGTGTGCGCCATGGCACAAGGGAGTATGCACCGCGGCACACACCTTGTGTGTTTCGTGCTGGAACCAGCTATACTGCGGGACGTGGCCCTCTGCTGGCCAATCCGCGGCACTAAGCCATTCTCAAGGCTGTTTGGCCGCGGCCGCAAAGACACCTATCCGTGCCGCGGCACGTGAAGCTGTTTACCCCTTTTTCAGCGGGTTTGTGAGGGGAGAAGCTCATTTCATCCCCTACCTTTTTCCTCCTCTCCTTGAGCGAATTGTGTGCGATTTCTTAGGCGATTTAGCATCATCAATCTTAGAGATATCATCTTCCTTGAGCTCTTAGTGTTGATTAACATCATCAATCCATGTTCTTCGTCTTTGATTCGAGGTAATCATCTTGTAAACCCTTCCTTTATATTTCGTGAATCGTCAAGATTCGAGTTGTTCTTCATGAATCGTGTTGTTGTAAATCATCAATCGGTTGTATTGATTCTCTCCCTATGATATGATTCGTACCTCCTGTCGTATTCGGGTTCGAGTGATGTTCTTGATGTTCTTGGGGAAGTATTGAACCCCAAGTGTTTGATCTTTTGTTTCTACGAATTCTTGTTGGGAATTTCGCATATTTTTCATCCTCTGTGTGATCGACTTCATAGTAATTATGTTGTTCTTATGTTTTCACCCTAGTTGGAGGATTCGAGGGTTTCCGGTCGAGCTTTTCCGTTGTTTCGCGTGCTTTGGACTTGAGGCGAGTATCTCATCTATATTCTTTATACTTTGAGAATGTGATGTGTTGTGAATTTAACGTGGACTTGTTAGTGACAGTATATTTAACCGTAACTTACTTTTAAATGAAGATGTGATTTTATGAAAGTAACTACGAACGTAAACTCGAGTTTCATGAAGAATGATAACAACCATTTCATTTTATTTTGTGCTAAAACGGATAGTAGAAATGAGTAGTTACCCGAGAAATTGTGGAATCGCGTAATACTTGTATTATTCGCTAGCTAGTCATTTTTCTGAATGATGGTGTATTGTGAATGTTGTGTCTTTGATGAAATTATGCTGCGTTAACTTATGTGTGTTTGCGGATTGTGGGGAATATTGTACCTTTGTTGTTGTGTATCTTAGTGAATTTAGATGTTATCCGGGTAGGGTTCCGTCGAGACCTCCAGAGGCGCATGCTTGCGAGTACGTCCAGACGTTACAATTTGGCCATAAGGTTATCAATCCGGGTATGTCTGGAGAGGGCTACGAGAATCGGAACTTGCGAGTGCGATGTCATGATAGCTTATGGGCGTGCTTGAATGATGTTATCCAGGTAGGGTCCGTCGAGGCCTCCAGAGGCACGTGCTTGTGAGTACGGCCAGACGTTGCAATTTGACCATAGGGTTATCTAATCGGGTAGGTATGGAGAGGGCTCCATAAATCATCACTTGCGAGTGCGATGTCAAGATAACTTATGGGTGTGTTTGAGTTTATTTTTTATTAGCTAATCCTGGTGGGACCCTTCGGGGCCACGGAGACGTTTTGACTGTTGATTTGATATCTCTGAATTGTTTATGTTTGAATCTTGAATCCCGATTATATTGGTGAATATGGTTTTGGTCTTTGAGGTTTGGGTTGAGAATAAAATCATTTGTATCGGCATGGAGGATGATGTAAACCATCGATACTAGTTACAGTTGTAGTCGGATGTCCGTCAGTGATCTGTCGGACCAAGTATTTATTTCTAGCTTTTGTCATCCTTAAGAGGATGGACATGTTGTGTAAATGGTGATCGAGTTGTATTTTGGTTTATCAGTTGTACTGCTATGTTGTATTTTGGGAGACCTAATCGGTCTACGGTTTTATGTTTTGGTCGAACCGACCACGTGTAGGTTTGTTTTGTGGGTTCTTGCCTGGTAGATCCTTGCGGAAAGGATCTACGGTGTGTAACGTCCCTAAGCGGATTGGGGGTGTTACAAGACCAACCTTAGGTTTAGAATTTGGTCAGACAGCTCAGACTGTATACTGTATAGGGTGTTAAACCCGGTTTGCAAATGCTTCTCAAAAGTCGAGTCAAATTGTGTTTTTAGTAAAAATAGTTATGTACAAAATAGTTTAAAAATATCATTTTCACTTTAAATTATAATTTTAGTGTTTCTGCAGATGCTTTAGGGTCAACGTATTTCGACACATTTATTAATTTTCATATTTTTTTAATTTTTTAATAAAATTACATATTGTAAGAAATTTTGAAAAAAATAGTATTTATAAAATAAAAATAGTATTTATTTAATGAAGGCATATTTTGTATAAAATATCTTTTTTTTGTTTTAATAAATTTCTATATATTATCTTTTTAATTTTTTATAAAATTATATATTGTAAGGAAATTTAAAAAAAATAATATTTATAAAATAAATATAGTATTTATTTAATGGAGACATATTTTATACAAAATATCTTTTTTTGTTTTATTAAATTTTAATTAGTCTTAAAGAAACCAAAACCAAATTTTAATTAGTCTTAAAGGATAATTTTTATTTTGAAAGAAATTTATCTTTTATTTATTAATAGTCTAAGGCAACACATGCATAGTGTTGCAGTGTGTAACACCTATTTATAGCTACAGCAACACAGAGGTTACAAGGTTGCGATAGGGCAAATTTCATAGCTACTGCAACACCTGAGAAGGCAACACCATGCCCATGAGGTGGCGATAGGCCATCTATGGCGTAGTGCTCCAAGAATACGGCTAGAACAAAATGGTTGAAGCTATAGAAATATATATATATATATATATATATATATATATATTAATACACTCCAAGTATACTAATGTATTTTCTCTCTTAATTTTCTTAAGCACTCAAAGTTTTTGGAAATTTCTCTCAATTTTAGAAATGAGATGAGATGAAAAACAAGAAGAAAACTCCACCCTTGTTGCAAAATGAAACTCACGGCACTTTCTTGGAAGGAAGGAAGAAGTCTTCTTTTATTATCACAAAACCATCTCAAGTCTTCCCTCAAGATATTTACATTATTAAATGAAAATTTTTCTTGGTTTTCTTTGGTATTCCACCATATATGGTGGAATCAAAGACCAATAAATAAAATATGAGAGGGGGCGGCCATCCAGAAGAATCGGAGGAGTTCGGTTCGTTTCGGACTCTTGTGTGTCCAAATAGATATACTTCATTCCGTTTTGACGTATTTATATTAATTAATTAATCCAATTAATTAATTATCTTAAATCCAAAATAATATAATTAATTTCTTCAGGAAATAATTATATTTATGAATTAAATTAATCACCTAGTAATTTATTTAATTTATTAGACCGTAAATTAATTTAGCAATATCCCAAAATTAATTAGACATCTAATGTCCAATAAATTAAATATCCAATATCTAATAATTATAAAGAGAGAATAAGCCTGATTCATTTCGACGTCTATCCTAATACGCGACTCGGTAGGTCCGTCTCAGTTAGCAATGGGAAGAACCAAATAGTGATAGCACCACCTAGCCAGTCCCAAGGCCTACACTATAAACTAACTGAGAACGAATGATTGGATATCACTCCAAAATCTTTCTATCGTGAATATCAGTATACGTATAAACCCTTCTCTCAAATGTTCCGATCAAGTTATAGGGTCACGGTCAGTCAAACCCTATCTGTACTTGACGCTATACATGAGTTAATGCAAATCGAGATCACTGAGCTCTCGTGTATCTAATACAACTAGCTTCAATGCTTTGGCCAAAGACTTAGGATCTCATCTAAGAATAACCGCATAGGACATATACCTGTTCACTTACAGGAGGGAGAATCCTATTTTGGTATTTAGTAGAACCTGCTATTTGTCCGTCATGATACACGTCGAGATTGACCCCCACCTTCCGGCTTTCTGGGTCGAACTACTCTAGTGAAAATCTTAACGTCACAACCACGTCCCTACTAAATCCTCAAGTCGAAGGTTCACGAATACCTATCACAACCTTTCGATTCTGTCATTGACTATCCCGGAGTAAAATCCGTGTGACGAATCCAGGGTAAGTCGGTTCGAATATACCAATCTCATTAATATACCTATAACGTGTCTTCCCACTAGCTATTAGTGATGATATACACTCTCCAAGTCGAAGAACACATCACACAAATCTTCACATAAACTTAACACCCAGTCAAATTTCATCGACTTGCAAATGATTAAGTATTTGAGCCATAAACCTTTCCAGTGCCAATCCCCTTATCCAATAAGGAGTGGAATGTTTTGCTCTCAAATACATGGACTAGTTTCTGTATATATATTTACGAGCCAGGGTGCCAATGGCTACCAGTAAATAAAGAAACATACAATTGCCTTCTGATAATAATTTACATAATAACAAGTACAATGCCCTCACTCGAACATCCTATGAGTGGCATTCGAGGGCCTACTCCTAACAGCTGTATCTGACAGTAGACATAGCTCCGCACCCAGCACATCTAAATCCACATGCAAGGCAGCAGACAGTGGCGAAGACATCATGTCGCAAGGCGACATGGCCCTGCTCATGCATAAATTCTGGAAGTTCATCAAGAAATCTGGAAAGGTCCCATACAGGCCCAAGCCATTTAACAGGGTGAGTTCTGAATCACCTTCGTCTGCAGATTCTAACCTATGTTATAATTGCAGGGAACCAGGACATTATGCGAATAAGTGTCCCTATCCCAAAGTACAAAAGTTGCCTGAAGAAGGATGAGAAAAGGTGCATTTGGTGAAACAAGCTCAAAGCCCTGATCGGAGAATCTTAAGCCTCTCCAACATCAACCAAGACCAAGGAGTGCCATCAGGCAATCACTGACAGTGACTCCTTCGGTGATGAAATAGAAGATGAAGCATATATGGGCTTTATGGCCAAAGAAGAAGCGGATGATGAAGGCAACAATGATGAGGTAAGCTCAACCTCAACTATTCCTATCAATGCACCACATACTTTTGAAAATATGATGAATGAGTTTAGAACCATTCAGAAACCCCATGAGATGCTCAGACAGGATAACATACAACTCTCCCTTTCAAAGTTAGAGCTGAAGGATGAAAATGATTTGCTGAAAAATAATTATGAAAACATGTCTTTAGACTGTGAAAACAACAAAATTACCCAAGAAAAACTCATGGAAGCTCATAATAATTGCAAGACAAATAATTATGCTTTGTTAGAAGCTAAAATACAAACTCTAGAGAAAAGAGAAGGAGAACTTGAGACCATCCTTAAATCCTTTGAGAAATCGTCAAGGAGGATGGAAGACATTCTAAGCACTGGCATCACGCCCACGATAAATATGTCTTAGGATATGACTCGTCCTCCCATAAGGGCAAATCTAGTACGGTGTTTGTCAAGGGAGTGGAACCCATTCCAGAACCCGAAGTAGCCCCGAGTCCCGTAAAGGTCACAGCTGCCCCATCTCGGACAGCAAAGGCTGCGATTCTGCCACCAAGTTCATATCATAAGCAGCGGAAACCCCAGCCTCATAAACCTGTAAGGCGCACTGCTAATCATCAACAGTATACTCGCCGAGCATACTAACAGCATTAGTAGCCAGTCAAAAAGAAGGTTGTATCTAAGTATCAAAGGTATGCAGCAGTACTATCAAAAGTACAGTGTACCTAGATACTTGGTACAGGAACCCCGATATCTGTCTAGGAAGCAGGCTGCCGCAGAAGATCTGGAAATCCAACTAGAAACCTAGAAGGCAAGCATTGAGGCCAAAGAGAATGGTTCCTCCTTCGAGACGGCAAGCGTACTGGAGCCAAAACACTAGAGTTTACATACATAATAATCAGGACCACAGCGACTACGTACCTGCCCCACGTAAATATCACAAAATAGGAGCAAAAGTAACCTACAACACAATTGTTGTCAGGCGAATCTGGGTACTAAAGGCACTAACAACTATGGACCCAAAAATCAAAGGGGACCTAAAACAACTTAATCTTCTGATTACAGGATATCAAGGAGAAGGACATCTGATACTTTGATAGCGGATGGTCTCGCCACATGACAGGAGATATCAGCAAACTGTCGGATTATGTAGAAGGTCACTGCTATCCAAAGGTGCGATTTGGTGACAAATCCAAAGGAAGAATAAGAGGGAAAGGAACACTGCTTGTAGGAAAGTTCAAAGTCACCGACATAGCCTATGTTGAAGGACTACAGTACAATCTACTTAGTATTAGCTAGTTTTATGACAAACAGTTCTCGAACAAATTATACGTAAATCACTATAGGGTGAAGGACATAAAAACCAAGAAAATCGTCCTTGCAGGAAGCCGGTCAAGTATCATGTATATTGCTGGATGGAAGCCCACAAGCTCCATAATTCCTTGTTTTGTTGCCAAAAACACTGCAGACCAAAGCTGGCTAAGGCACAAGAGGATATCGGACATCAGCTTCAAGACCATCAACAAGCTAGATCGACAAGGAATGGTCGTAGGCTTGCCTGATGTGTCATTTCAAAAAAACAACATCTGTGGACCCTGTCAGAATGGTAAGCAAGTCAATACCACCCTAAAAAGCAAGTCATATCTTTCCATCCACAGGGTCTTGGATTTGTTACACATGGATCTCTACGGTCCTGTAGATCCTGTAAGTCTGGGAGGTAATAAATATTGTCTCGTTATTGTTGATGATTTTTCCAGGTATGCTTGAACCATCTTCCTGAACAAGAATAAAGAAACCACCACAAATCTACCAGAACACCTAAAAAAGCTGCAAATAGAGGCACAGAATAGAGGCACAGAATTCACAAATTGCTTTTATTGGAAGGTATCGCTTTATAGAGCCCCTTTTATTGTCCGCACAATATTGCTCTATAAAGCGATACCTCCCAATAGAGTCCGGGCTGATGAGTATTCGTGTTGTATGCTTGGACCATCTTCCAGGTATTGCATCCATTCAATCCAATAGAGGCACAGAATTCACAAATCACTTTATAGAGCAATATTGTGCGGACAATGGCATACAACACGAATACTCATCAGCCCGGACTCCTCAATAAAATGGGCTTGCTGAGCGTAAGAACAGGACATTGAAAGAAGCGACAAGGACCATGTTAGCCGCAAGCAAGTTGCCGCAATATTTTTGGGGAGAAGCAACAAATACAGCGTGTTATACACAACACCACTGTATCATCAACAAGCATCCTTTTAAAACCCTTTATAATCAGGTGTATCATTTGAATTTATAACGCTCGAGTATTTTCACTCCAAGCGACATATGGAAATAATAGTCTTGAAACTGCAGTTTTGCAATTTAAATTTCCTAATCGTGCATAATGGAGGTTGTAATGTGTTAGAGTATGGGATCGATAATCAATTTATATGCAGATTTGGCATACCTATTATGTCAAGATGCATCCAATATGTTCATTCAAAAAACTATTTCCATCCCTCAAATCCGAGCATTCACAAGCCCCCAACACCTATAAAAGGCACTCATATTAACCTAATCACCCTTTACTGCATTCAAGCAATAGTAAGAGATTACAACAGCAGTGCGACACTTATAATTTTTCTGGAATATCTTCTTTATTCAAGCTTAATCTGCAACGGCATCCTCTCAAACCACCTTTTCTTAATCGTTGAGAAAGAAGGATTCCCTGGTTATCCATGGCCAATTGTTTTTCCGAGAAGTCGTTCAATAAAGGATTCATACTGAGTTATAAGGTGAATCCTCCATAGCTGTTGTCGTCACACTGGTGAAACAACAGGGCTTCTATAGGCTGGTAAGCCTGCATATCGCCAACTATGATGAAAGTATAGTTTAGGAGTTTTATGTGGATGTGACCTTCGGACATGAAAATCTAAAGCAAAAGGCACCCTCTAACCTGCTTTTCTAGCATTATGCAAGAAAAAGAGATCAAAATCGGCATAATGCTACTTAAAAGACTGTAGAACTATCCAATGATAGACTTTCCATCAAAGAACTTGAAACCTTTGGAGATGATATGGTGAACCAATACCAGAAGCTCTTCAAATGAAATCCATTTGTTGACAACTCTCACTTGTCGTGCTATAAGTAAAATTTTGTTCTTTCCTATTTTTACCTTCACAAATTTTGCTGCAAGGTCCTGGGAAATTAGATTGGTGTATTCAATAGGTGCACTATGCTATGATTCAGACCAGTGAGGGCGATCACGAGCCATAAGAAAGCGAAATGGTGTTGCAAAGGATATATAAAGAAGCAGCCAAGCAAGACTCTGCCATGAAATCATTTGCATTGATCTTGAACTACATCTTGACCCAATGTAGTGTCCAACAGTTTCCATCAGCTAAGAAAATTCAGGCTGGTAAGTTCTTGGGGGAACTAAGACGAATTTATACAATAGAGAGACCCCAGTTGACCATCTTCCTGAACCTGCCTCCATTCTCCAGTCGAGTGATCCTTGATGTAAGTAATCAGCCCACAGAGAATGGCGCAGGATAGAATAAAAAGATGGCCCACAACAAGAAATGGGTTGTTCCTGGCAACACTTATCCTATGGCTGTTGAGAAGAATAAAAAGAACCATAAGTCTTGTGAGGAGACAACTGAATCAGCTATTTTGGCAGCAACTCAGGCAGCTACAGGCGCTCATAATACGATCCCAATAGAATATATCCTATTTGAGTGTGCCTCTAAAGAGGCCAACCTAATTGAGGCCATTCTGATGGACGCCACTCCTGCTGCGATCACAATAGATCCTGATCCACCCACGGCAATGACGGATACACAAGTGTTCCTTAAAATTGAAGGAACTGGCGAATCGGCTGCCCTCTTGGAGCCGTCCGCTGTCCTCATAGGGTACCCATCCTCTCTGGAGACCCTCTCCATACAGGGGAACCCATTCCTATATGGATTCCCACTTCTCCTGGGAAACTCACACCCGTTACGGATCCCATCCCTTTGAGAAACCCAATATATCAAAGATTAGCTAATAAGTGAAACTCTATTGTCAATGGAGATAGAAGCTGTCATTGAGCTTCGACATTTAGAAGGGCTTAAAGCTTGATGATTACAAAGATTTTTTCTATTAGACCAAATTGATTCAGGAGGAAGAAACTGTTTTGCAGGACACTAGAGCGCAAAATGTTGAGGCCCTGAGCAAGTTTCATGATCAGCTTTGCCATGATCTCATCATTCAAAACTTGTAAGAACAAGCGAAAGCTCGTGCTGGGGGGAAGAAACTTTGTTCTGTGGTCATCCGAACTCCAAGCCATCACTCTGAACCTGATTCTGATGGAGATGATGATGCTATGTGGACAGGACTCCACATAAGCAACAAAGATGATCCCAAAGTAGAGTTTACAAAAATTCAGGCCACCCAAGACGGAGGGACACCCGCCATCTGGAGATCAGGCCAAGTCCCTCGATCACCCACCCAACACAGCGAGATCCAATAGGAGGAATTAGTCCCTCCTGTCCAACCAACATAAGAAATAGAGAAGATACTATCTCCTCTCTCCCTACAGGCATCGATATGCCCACATCTAATCATATATAGATTGATACAGCTTCCCCTCGAAGCACAATAGTCATCTCTGAACAAGGTGCTTCTTCTCCACCTCCTCAATATCAACCTCCCAGAGATACTCAACACCAATCTACGAGGCCTTGCCATATATACTACTTTTTCTGTAGATGTTGAAGAACTCTATAAGGTTGGGAAAGAACTCGAATGGCTTTAGGAGACTACCTAGGACAAAGTCACTAACATCCACAGATATTTGAACGATGTCTATGAAGCTTTTTTCCGGGTTCCTGATGCTCTCAGGAGAGTCTTCCTCAATTCACATCTGCCCAGGAGGATATTCTCAATAAAGAACATGATAAAGTTGGTGTTTCTCAAGAAACAACTGCTGGACCCCTTGAGAACATAGAGTGTCGGGAATAGTGCCATAGGACATTCGATGTGCCTAGGTTTGTAATTGTCACATTTAAACAAAGTTATTTGATAATATCTATTTCTCGTTGATTATTATAATGTGTGGATGTTTTAATATTCTAATAATTAAATAATAGTTATTCACGAATAATAAGATTATTCATGTCCCTAGTCAAATCACGTAGAGTGGAGACACAAGTGATTAATATACTAATATAAGTTTGATTGATAATCATTGGATGATTATGCGCATGGTATGGATCAAACTTGTGTATTGGTTGGAGAACGCAATACCGGACAGACCCGCATTGAGATCACTGCATGGAAATGTCATAAGTGAATTCAATATAACAGCACATCAATGAATCCTTGAACCTGACATTATTATAGAGTCCAACATGATAATTACTTTGCCTTGACGTAATCCGACATCATCTGAAACATGGTGATCATAAAGGTTAGCGATTGGGATTAGTGGGAGTCATGTAGAGGGCAATGAATAATCAAGATGGGTATTCGCCCCTCTCTTTCGGGAGGGAGATATCTGCTGGCCCTCTCAATAAGTAGGACTGAAGGAAATGCATGGCCATGCTCAAATGAAGAGTCATTTGATTTAGTCAGTCCACTTAAGATCGAGAAAGCATTTGAATATAATAAGTATGACAGTTCACATGACATAGTTCAAATATCATATCGTGCGATAAAGCTATTTACCTCGTTAATTAGTTTAATGGACTATAAATTTATATTACTTGGGTAGTCATAATGTCTTGCTAGAGACCACTTATGATTTGTTATTTAATAAGGTATTTAATGATTGCCAACATAATAAGTCACGCAGACGACAAGTAAAGACAAGCAAAAACAATTATAGATATAATATTAGATATTCTATATATATTATGAAATTGAATAATGAGTAATATATAATATAGGATATTATATATATATATATATATATATATTATATTATTTAATTATATCAACTGAGAATGGTAAATATAATATCCCTAGAGTTTTAACTCTAAGGTTTAATTAGTATAAATAAAGGGGTGTAAGAAAAGGAGTTGTCATTTGAAGAAGATTACTCAACCCTAGTTGTGAAGAAGAAAAAATCAGCTCCCACTTTCCCTTCAGTTCAGCCGCTCCTTCTTGTGAATAAGTCCCGGTTCGGCCATCCCGTGTTCTTCCCTTAATGGATCTTGATCAACAGTACAATCTTTCTAGCAAGGAATCATCGGTTGTACTATTTATCAATATTATTCGTAAGGATCTAGCAATCCAACTTGTGCAAATGTTCATGTGTGGATCCCCGAAAGAGGAATATGACATTCATTAGCTTCTCTGGATCTAGATATGTTCTTCGAATAAGGTAATTTGTCGAACCTTGATAAAACTGTAGCCAAGTCATCAATCGCCTGGCTGGATCGGGCATTGGACAAGGGACTATAGTATATAAGGTTGGAGGATCCAAGGCTGGAGTTTGTGGATCCAATCATCCCATGGTGAGATACCATAAAGAAACATGCTGAATTACTGTTATATACAGTTAGGCAACCTACAACTGATGACCTGAAATAGTGGAAGAAGATAGAGCTAAATAGGTACTTCTGTATCTTGGCCAGATACTCCCTATTATCAGTCATTTCAAGAAACTAGAAGTAGCAATCCTCTGATATTAACATAAACTATGAAGTTTGAAAGGCAAATTCAAATATCAGACCGTTGGAGGATTCTAGAAGGTCAACTAATACAACGGTCACGGCACAGTTAACGCACGTAAGAGCAGTAGTTAATGTATGTAATACCCGCCATTTTTATAATGCAATATTATTAATTAAAATAATATTATAATGCATTTCATGTTATTTAATTCCATTTAGAGAATCATGAACATTTATTTCGATCACAAGTCCTAGCCCGAATCATTTTTGTCAGTTATATTCACGTAGTCATTTACTACTAATAATATTAATAATATATTTTTATTTCTTAATCTCATTTCATTGCCGAGTGAGTAATTGTTATACAATTACTTTCACTACACATACAAGTCAACTTCATGTAATATCATTTAATAAGATCAGACATTTTCATGGTATCTCATATGTTCTAAGCCTGAGTCAATTTCTCAAGTTAATTTCAGAACATTTAATATTAGTCATTTTTTTGTTAATATGATAATTAAAGATTTATTAATAATAATATTTATAATAGGAACCATATTAATATTAATGGTATTAATATTTTTACCAAGTATCATTTCTATATCATTATTTATATTACTCTCGATATTATTATTAGTATCGATGTTATTAATATTATTACTACTGTTCTTATTAATTTTATCATTATTGTTATTATATTATTATTATTAGTATTATTAGTATTATTATTTTCAATGGCCCAAACACATTGAAATGACCCAAAATAATATTAAGCCCATAAAATTATACGCTAACCCTAATTCAATACAGTATAAATACATTGTATCTGCAGTACAAAATATAACTCAGAATACAACTTTTTTGCCCAGCAGTCCCCAACCCCAGTTCTTCCAGTCGTTCACCATCCAGCATAAAAAAAAAACAGAGAAAAATACAATACACAAAATTTGGTCAGTTCTGTTTTCCAGCCGTCTGAGCAACCTTCACCAGCAATCACCATCATCTCCTTATACAGGTAAATCATAATTTCTTTTCTTCTACAATTTACGATCTTATACACATAGAGAATCAAATTTATAAAATAAAAATCATGTTCTTCCCTACTCTCTTCATTCAATTTCACAGGGACTGATCTTGATTCTTATGTTACATCCTTTCTCAGTCGAACACCTTTGGAAATTCCTGACCCAACTTTGAAAACCATAACTCAAATCAGGAAAACCATATTCAGAAACCTGAAACCCGACCCCTATTAGGAACCCATGAATAGAATCGGAGCCCTCACCCGCGACTCGCCGGGATCGCCGCCGTGGCAAGTCGCACATCACCGTCGGAACTTCTCTTTCGGTCGCGAGTCCAGAACCACCGTCGCCTTACCCGTTTTGCTTCATCGGAACCGCCGCCTATTGTGGGCCGTCGCGACACCAGGGCCGGAAGAATAGTTCGACTCGGAGTTGTTTGTGTGTACCCTTCGATTTGCGTTTGTGTGTGTGTATAAATTATTGTGTGTGTGTTTCGGAAATTGTTTTTTCATGGCCAAGAAGAAGAGAATTGTGGAGAGGGAGAGAGACGGGGAAAGAGAGGGAGACGGGAGCAGAAGAACGAGAAGGAGAAATGGAGTCTGACGGCTAAGGACGGGTCACAGGGTATTTATACCCCCGAATTCTTAGGAGTATTTAATTTAGTCCTCCCAGTTTTTAGGAACTTTCAATTTAACCCCAGACTTCCCTTTTACTTCGGTTTTTAACCCTGTCAGCTTCTCAACCTTTATGATTTTGACCCCAGTCAACTTTTAAAATTCACTTCCAGTCCTATTTTGACCGAAACATTAAAATGTTGACTTCCAATTAATATTAATAATTAATCTGAAATTTACGCATACATATTTTAATTTCAGTCATTAATAATGTTAACTCTTCGGTTAATATTAATGAACAATTATAACTTATTTTCAGTTATTATATAGTGATATTTGTATCTTTTCATTTATTATAAATTGTAAGGATTATAATTATTATCGTTATTATATGTAGACTTTATCGAGGATTTATGGGCTTAGGACTATGAGTCGAGCATCTTCATTTCAAGTCAGATATCATCATCATTTATTCATGTGAGAATTTTCACTATCACTTTAATTGCTTTAATTGGACTGCATATGTGATATTCAATTCATGTTTATAAATTATGATACACATTGTAAATCAGGCTCACCTGTATTCGTGTAAGAGGTTATCTTAAGATTCATGTTGTGTGGGACATCTGCTCAACCCAATATTCACATACGTGCTTGATTCATGTTATATGTGGTATTGCGTGTATGTTTCATGTTGTTGCGGGGGCACCTGCGCAACCTCAATATTCGTGTTATGCATGCTCGATTCATGCTGTGCATAATATTGTGAGTATGCTTTCATATTGAGGAAAAATGTGACAGTTTATTCATGTTATGCTTTCCATGAGATTGTATATTACTGTGATCAGTGAGATTTCCACGAGCTGAAGGAAGCTCACCCCCACCTTTATTGATCCCGCAGGTTGAACCGAGCTGGATGGACAAAGGAGCGAGCCGAGGGAGCATATGAAAGAGAATTTATTAAATGTTGTTTTCTTTTTGTCAAACTGTTTTGAAACTCATTTGGGAAAACTTGAATTTGAAATTTATAAATTATGATTTATTCTTCCGCCGCAAATTTTACTCCGTATTTATTATGAAATGTAACCTTATTTAAAGGTATTCTATTTTCACGACATTGTAGCGACTCGACTTTGTAGACGAGAATTTTTATATTCTCAAGAAAATTATTTCTCTCAAAATTTACCTTTTATTTATTTATTTTCCCCAATATTCACCCTAGAAATTTGGGGTGTTACATAGTGGTATCAGAGCGGGTTTTACCTTTCTGTAGACTCGCTAAAATGTAAAAGTATCATATGCTCTCAGCTTCGCCACTTCGTCACTCCGTCTGAGGTACCGAATTTCAGTCATTATTCATGCATATGTCATTTCATTTTACTCATATAATTATTTGTGTATGTACGAACTGTTAGAATAGCCAAACCTGGAATGACGCCACGTAAGAAGGTCCCAGCTACTTTTGACTCGCGTCTCCTAGTGCGTAAAGACTGGTGGGACGACCCTAGTCTACCAGAAAATACGCCACACTACGTCATTAATAGACTGAGTAAGCGGCTAAAATCTAGGAAACAAGGTTCCGTCACCCGCCAGCTAGAGCACTTGATGGAGAAATTATCCGAAGATTGGAGTTGCCGCATCTTTCGGCTTTGGATAAAGGCCATCAAGAGATCGCTAGAAGAGCGAGAGGTCGCTGATGATTTTCAGTTCGTCACTGAAAGCTTATTGGATTTGTTCGCTCGAGAGGCGATTCCAGCTGCAAATTTGGGATGCCGACTCTGCGGACGAGGAGGACTCAGAGGAGGTGTAACACCCCCAATCAACTCAGGGATATTACACGCCGTAGACTCCTTTCCACAAGGAGCTACCAGGCAGGAGACAACAAATCAAAACCCACATACGGTCAACTTGACCAAAACATAATACCGTAGACTGATTAGGTCTCTCAAAACACAGCATATCCGTACATCTAATTAACCAAAAATACAACTCGATCACATAATACATAGAATGTCCATCCGCTCAAGGATGACAAGAATAACTCAAACCGACAGATCACTGACGGACAACAGACTACGACTGTGACTAGTATCGCTGCTTTGCATCATCCTCCGATCTAATCATGTGGTTGGTCACTCTCCAGTCAGATCACCTGGAATAAATAACAAAATCCCCAACGAGGGGTTAGCGATGGAATCATTAGCAAGTAACCAAGCTATAAAGTTATACATCAAGAATATAACCGTTATGAAAATAACCTTTCGACAAGGTAGTAACACGATCCCCGAGTCTAAAGACTTTTCGAAAACGGTTCCCATTAGGGAAGATCATAAAGATAACTTCAAAACACATTTGAAATAATAATTGAGGACGTCGGGGGTCTCAGTGTAAAATCACGAAAAGATTTGTAGTTCTCAAAATCAAAAAGTTTACTTTCAAAACCATATAGATGGTACGATTCTCAAACAAGCCTCAAAGGCGGAACCAAAATCGCCAATATAATCAGAATCCAAGATTCAAACAATCACAAATCAAAAATATCCAATCAATATTCATATCACATTCTGTGGCCTCGATGGGACCCATCCCGGATTAGAAACAAACACAAATCCACCCATAAGTTATCTTGACATCGTACTCGCAAGTAACGATTCTCGGAGCCCTCTCTAGACCTACCCAATTAGATAACCTTATGGTCAAATCATATCACTGGACATACTCGCAAGTAACGCGCTGCCGCAGGCCTCACGGGTCCCTACCCGGTTTAACATTATTCAAACACGTCCACAAGTTATCGTGACATCGCACTCGCAAGTGACGATTCTCGGAGTCCTCTACAGACCTACCCGATGGGATAACTTTATGGTCAAAACATAACAACTAGCCGTACTCGCAAGCATGTGCTGCCGGAGGCCCCATGGGTCCCTACCCGGTCAAATCTCAATTCACCGATTTCACAACACAAGGTAAAATATCCACCAAAGTCACAAACATGTAGAATATAAGCTAATGCATCATACACCTCCTCAAAGGTTCAACGTTCACGTCACAACATCATTTAGGAAAGGTGTTAACAAACGGACAATACAAATATTCTACGATTCCACAATTCCTCGGATGACTACTCATTTCTAACATTCGTTTTAAGCACAATACATATGAAATGAATGTTATCTTCCTTCGGGAAATCTCAGGTTTACGTTTGTGTTACTTTCATAAAATCACATATTCATTTAGAAGTAAATTACGATCAAACGTTCAATCACTAACAAGTCCACGTTAATTCCACGACACATCACATTCTCAAAGTATAAAGATTATAGACGAGATACTCGCCTCAAGTCCAAAGCACGCAAAACAACGGGGAAGCTCGACCGAAATCCTCGAACACCTATAATCCTCCGGCAAAAACAATGAAGATACGATCACAACGAGAATCAAGGCCAATAACGACGGAAATCCCAACAAACTATCGAAGGGAAACTCATTGGGACATTTAATCGAACATTCAATGTTCGATAATTCCCAAGAACAATCGAATCATCAATCGAGTTGAACAAATCCGAAATATGGATATACAACCCATATAACACGATTAATAAGGTTCAATAACATCAACCAAATCATCGAAATCAGACGAACAACAAAGATTAAAAAGAAATCTCGAAAGTCAACCCTAGGAGATTTCAAGAGATTACCTCGATTCGACGAAGAACACAGATTGAATGACGATATTATCAACAAGGATCTTCCAAAGTGCCTTGGAAAAGAGTAGAATCGGACAATAACACCTCCTACCGGTCACTCCCGTCCGCAGCCGCACAAAAACGAGGAAAAAGTGAGAAAAAATGAAGTCTGGCCGAGCCAGTCCTATATATGGACGGCAGTGCCTTACGGCAGTAACTCGGCCCATACAGCTGTACTCGGCAGGCCCTTACGGCCGTAACCGGCATTCGTCAAAATCCTGCCCAGTACCTGCCGACCACTTACGGCCGTAATGGATCACACCTTACGGCCGTAACCGGCCTTCGTCCAGCCAAGTCTGCCGAGCACATACGGCCGTAACTGGCACCTTACGGCCGTAACTCGGCCAAGCCAGGCCCTGCTCCGGCCGTGACTCGGTCGTGGCCACTCCGACGGCCCGGACGACCCCGAAGCCCGAACCTGAATAAAAACCGAAGATACGGTTATGAAGTACTCGCAAAGACGAATCCGAGCACTAAGAGAACACACGATTCCGACCACCTGAAGGCTCAAAATTCGACAACGGAAAGTAATTACCCCAAACTTTGGGAAATTACGAAAACGGCCCAAAACGTCCGAAATACACGATACACGATCGAAACACCAAACCAAAGCTCACAACATGAATAATAACATTAAATGAACTTACAAGAAACTCGAAACAACAGTTTCGGATGAGATTCGCAAGAATCGAACTCAAGTGCGGAAAAGCCGCTTAAGAACGCGGAACTCAACAAAACGACACCGAAACGAACTTGAATGACAAAAAGTGTAGAATTAATCATTCTCAGAATGACGATACGGTCATGAGAGAGTCGTCAAAACGGACTTCCGTCGGAAAAAAAAGAAATTACCGGAAATCGAAATTGCGGATATTACATACTACCCTCCTTAAAACAAGTTTCATCCCGAAACTTAAAACAAGTAGGGAGAAGAAATATCCCGCCAGGAAAACTCAACGAGATACACAAGAAATGTGTAACTTACGCCCAACAGCGAAATGTTACAAGCAACGCAAAGGAATATACGATGTGAAAACACGCTCCACGACGACCAACACAACGCCACCGATAGAGACAATAAAACCAACAAGTGACAGGTGTCATCAAACAGATAATACAATCAAGTCGATTATCCGAACAATCACAAAACACAACGAACGAAAATCAATACGATTGACCAACCCAATGGTACATCAATCAAAACGCGAGCCAATCGCTGAACAATTACGGAATTCCATCGCCCAAGGGTTGGAAGACCGAAAACGAGACTAATTTTCCGAGCTTAATGGAATTACGAAGGAGTTTGAACGTTCAACAATCACAAAACGAGATCAACAAAAACCAAACAATCAAACGATCGAACCACAACGATCGAGACAACAAAATTTGAACAATCATGTTCGGATCACGAAGAACAATAAAATTCAAACAACAACTCGCAGGTTCACGTCTCGACTCGAGACAATATATGATCCGGTGAAAACAACATGATGTGCATTCACATAAGATCCACAGGAAAGGGAATAGCAATTGAAAAGTCACAACGACAAACCAGTTATTCCGAAACAATACCACACTCGTTCAATCAACAAAAACAAGGGACACGACAAGCTCATAAAATGTCAACGGACATAAACGAGTCAACAGAGTCGAGAATACAGAAGTTCAAAATCCGATCCCCTTCGAATAAAAGAACTTAATCTCCGAAATTCGAAACAACAAGGCAAGAAAATAACATAACATACAACTGATAGACCACGCCCCTCAGGGACTCCTCATAGTCGGTCCTGATATCAGTACTCAAGTCTGTGCCTCGGAAGGCTCGGTGACCAACTCGCAAAACTGAACCCGGTGTTCCTCAAGCCCGCACGTGTAACACGTTACTAGCGCAGAAGGGCAATTGGTACGTGCATGCCCCCGACACACCACGGTTGAAGCACCTCGACTCGGCATACCGAATATACAACTGCTAGGTACAATGGAATATGACGTCGCAAAACAACAAACCGGAGATGCCAACTCGGCACAGCAGAAAATCATAACACGCAACACATACGATGATTACTATCATAAAGCAACACATATATCAACATCACAGCAACAACGGCATCGTTCTGTTCGGCGATCTCAACGGCCCAAAAGATAACCAGCACATAATCACAAAACATCATGAAACAATCACATATGTACACAATCATATAAACCCAAAGCTCTAACAGCTTGCACAGGTGCGATAGCATGCAAATCACCACGAAATGACAATGTTAAAGATCAACATCACACATCTCACCGAGGGCTAATACAACAATTGCGTGGCGAACGACTCAGTGCTCACACCACTAATTCAATCACAATTCGAGGTTAACACCCTAACGAAAGTTCGAACATCATACATACATTTTCGGTCTGCAAACAGGAATGATAGGTTTTAAAAACAAAAACCACCTTTTTGAAAGCAATTTGGAAACACCGGTAGATCTTGAGTATCACCTTACAAAAAGTACTACAAACACCATTATCGAGACTTTGAAAACCATCTTGCGTTTTGAACAAAAATGAGGACACTTTTATTTTAGTGAAAAACTTTCAAAAATATTCGACCCTCGTGTCTAAGCAAAGCATATCTAAATAATTGAAAATATCTCAAAATATTTTGGTCCTCAACTGGAATAATTTTGAAACATATTGCGGCACTGGAAGGCACCTTAAAAGTATCACGAGAAAACAATTCATTTTAAAAGTACGTCTCGAAATTTATTTTCTAAGATACTCAAGGTTTTCGAAAATATATTAGGCTAGAATGTCTAAAACTCACAGGTAACAACATTCACTTACATACATCACGACACACGCATCAACTCGCTCAAAATCAAGATAACATATGTCTTTTGCCTCAAAACAAACAGTTAAATATCACAGTTCAAACTTGTCTAGGACCGGGGCTAAACCACTAGTCCATCCGAAGCCGCTACGGACTGAGCAAATCACACCCATATACCTTTCCATACAATATTGAGCACAAGGCTTCACGAAAAAACTTGCAAACGAACAAATCATTTTAAAATACATATGCAGCGGACGAAACCAACAGTCAAGAGTACATAAACAGCGACACCACTCCTCATATAAACAAAATATGAGAGTCACATAAACGCATCATGAAACCAAGAGTCTGCATAAAGATTCCATCACTTAACACATAATCGTACCAGTAGCTCGCATTAGATGAGGTAAAAACACAAAGAAGGGAGACTTACATACAGGTCGCACGAAGGTTATGATCGCCCCACGATACTAATCACGACCAAACAACTCAGACAACGTGTCGCGACATGACTCAGTCAGACAAAATTCAACGAGATAAAAACTCAACAGACAACATTAAACCCGACAGCCTAGGTTTCCACAACCTAAGCTCCGATACCATTTATGTAACACCCCCAATCCACTCAGGGATATTACATGCCGTAGACCCCTTTACGCAAGGAGCTATCAGGCAGGAGACTACAAAACAAACCACATACGGTCAACTTAACCAAAACATAATACCGTAGACCGATTAGGTCTCTCAAAACACAGCATATTCGTACATCTAATGAACCAAAAATACAACTCGATCACATAATACATAGAATGTCCATCCCCTCAAGGATGACAAGAATAACTCAAACCGACAGATCACTGACGGACAACAGACTACGACTGTGACTAGTATCGCTGCTTTGCATCATCCTCCGAGCCAATCCTGTAGTTGCTCACTCTCCAGTCAGATCACCTGGAATAAATAACAAATCCCCAACGAGGAGTTACCGATGGAATCGCTAGCAAGTAACCAAGCTATAAAGTTATACATAAAGAATATAACCGTTATGAAAATAACCTTTCGACAAGGTAGTAACATAATCCCCGAGTCTAGAGACTTTTCGAGAATGGTTCCCATTAGGGAAGATCATAAAGATAACTTCAAAACACATTTGAAAGAATAATTGAGGACGTCGGGGGTCTCAATGTAAAATCATGAAAAGATTTGTAGTTCTCAAAATCAAAGAGTTTACTTTCAAAACCATATAGATGGTACGATTCTCAAACAAGCCTCAAACACGGAACCAAAATCACCAATATAATCAGAATCCAAGATTCAAACAATCACAAATCAAAAATATTTGTTGGCCACTAAGTATACTGGATACAGCTTGGGAAGTAGTTTGAACAACAAGCTATACTGATTTTAAATCTGAGTGCGTAGCGGAAGTCTTAGATACAGTAAGTTGTTGTGGATACAGCAACTCGATGTTCAGTGTATACTTAAATAATCACAGTAATTAAAACAGGTAAGACAGAAGGTAAATAACACAATATTTAAAGTGGTTCGAGGTAAACCCCTCTACGTCCACTGGTCCTCCACACAGGAGTAAAAGGTTTATTATAATTACTACATACACAACTACGTAATTATAACAACACACAATCAATATATTGTTCACACAGATTGATATAAGGATCTTAGCTTCAACCGTTCACACAGATTGGTTTGAGCTAATGCTTTGACTTTCTTCTTCACACAGTTCTGAAGCTTCGTCTTCTTCGATGCAATTCCTTCACACACAGTTCTGGAGTAGCAACGATTACTCAGTCCACACAGGGCTGATCTGGGTTTGTTCAAAGTATAGAACAGGGTATGAACAACAACTTTGACTTTATGAGCTTCTGGTTGATGAAGTGTTGTTCAAGATGATGAGCATTGTATATCTCTTAGATCTGAGTTGCAGTAAGCTTTGGAGATATGTTTTGCTCTGATAATAACTTTTATAGCTTTGATAATTTCGGTCACTTGGTTAACTGATCTTCAATGCCTTGATGAGATATATATAGTCTTCTGGAAAATATATCCGTTGAGCAAGATTCTGTTCCAACAGGATGAAAAGAACGATCCGGATTTAGCGGGATTTGAAGATCTGTTGACTGATAGTATTTAAATACTTTATCCTTAAGTATTTAAATACTTCTTATTCAACGGGACTTGACTTCTGAAGATTCCTTCTTTGTCCTGTTGAGGGCTGTATGGAAGATCACTGTATTGGTAATTCGAGATAGTTTCCATACTTGGTCTTTTATAAGACTTCTTTGCTGTACTGAAAGGTTCCACTATGTGCTGGATTCGAGACAGGTCTTCGATACAGGTTGACACTTCAACTCTTCGATACAGTTTCCTTACTGTATTGAGGATTGGCATATATGTCAAAACCTCTTATCAACACAATTCGATACAGGGATTGATTATCCCGGCTGTTTCGATACAGGGTTTATGTTTTCCCAACAATTTCCCCCTTTTTGACAATTTGCCAAGACTTTAAAACTTTCAAGTCTTCTTGATGATGCCAAAACATTCTTCATGAAATAATCTTCTTTGATGACTTCTGGCAGATTTCTTGGTCTTCTGTCACATGGTCTGTCTTTCAGCAACTTAGTCTAATTTATGAACTGCTCGCAGGCAAGTTCGATACAGCTAAGAATTTTTACAACTTAAGCTTATGATTGGCGTGCAGGCACAATCTTACAATGTATTCTAAGCATACACCTGAAATTATGAACTATTCGTAGACAAGTTCGTACAGCTTAATTTTCAAGCAGGTTTCTATACTTGTGATTGTTATCTCAACAATTTAAGTTTATGTAATCATACATCAACACAGTAGATTACGAGTTGTAATCTTTCAAGACAAATAAACACTTTTATTGATATTCCAAAAATAGAGTATATGGGTTGCTATTTCGAAGGAAAAATTACAAACAAGACTAATATACTAAGTATTTCAGCTCCTATAGTCCGCATGTCTCTATGGCTTTTTCCCTGGATCATTCTTGGTTCCACGCCACCAGTTCTGTAGGGAATCGTTGCCTCGATCTAGGTATATTGCTATACCTTCATAGGATTTGTCAAAGGCAAGAATCCAGTCTTCTGGATGGGTGATCCGATCTCCTCTTCTGTGCTTGGATTTCATATCTAGCTGGAGAGGGAGTTTTCCTTCTTCTAGCATCTTCATGAATTTGTCTGCAGCCTCCGCTAATGTCTTATAGCTTTTGAAGATGGCGGATTCCCTGATGAGTTTAACAAAATATCTCATCAGTTCATTCTTCCTCCATTGCTTCACCTCTTCGGCAGTTGGATGGCGGTTGGTCGGCAGACAAATTTCAGAAGGTCTTTAGATTAAGTTTTGCCACGGGACATTTGGATAATGAAATTCAGGTCGGGAGCCTGAAATCTTAAAACTTTGGGAGGGAGGGGCTAGCTTGTTCAATTCAGCAGTAATGCTGTCTTGAGCAACATTAAATTCCCTTTCGTGCTGTAACCTTATTCTCCTAGCAGCTTCTCTCGCTTCTTCCCCCTTTTTGGCATCATCAAGATGTCCTAGGATCTCAAGTGCGGCATCCTGTTTCGTCTCAATGTTTGTCATTCTTTCTATAAGGGTGGAAAGCACCTGCGACATATCCTTGATACTTTTGTCGTGGGCTCGAAGATGAGAAGTGGTTTTGATCATAGCAGCTGCGGTCTTGGCTTCAGCAATGCATGTTTTGGATGCCTCTTCTCTCAGGAGTTGCTCTTGTTTCTCTTGCATGATCTTCAGGGCTTGCTTGAAGACTTCTGGCAATAAAGTGAAGGCTTCTACTACGCGAGAGACTTCATGCTGTAATGTAGTCATCTCTTCGACTGCAGAAGTGTGCATCCAATTAAGAGCTTTCTCAACTGAGTACAGGGCATTAACTGCATCCTGTATGAAGACAGTTTGAAGACCAAGAGCACGCAGGCGCTCTTTCCTAGCAGCAGTGCTTGGAGAATCCGGTGTGGAAAAATCTTCGGATCCACTCAACCTCCTCAGATTCACGGTAGGGCGTGAATTGAGTTGGACATCCTCAGGTACATTACCGTCCTCGGATTCCACGGTTGATGGGGCGGGAGCAGCATTTTCTGGTTCGGCGGCAGGGGGTGCTGTGTCCTCCTGTTGCGAAGGTGCGTCTGTAGACATGGATACAGGAGGGACTGATTCCTCCTATTGTTTCTCAGTGACAACTTATTCTTCTTGAGCAGCGGCAGGCTCGGGTGCCTGTTCCAAAACAATTTCTTCTTCCTCGACTTGAGGTACTGATTCCTCGTCGTCAGGAATGTTCTCTTGCTGTGGCGAAGGGGGCTCACTTCGACTTGATGGCCCTTCGTCATCCTTGGGTTGAGAGGCATCTCTGTCTTGAGCCTCTTCACGACTCATTCTCAGACCAGCTTGTAAACCATCATCATCGTCGTCTGAGTCATCGTCATCTTTTGGATTTTGGGGAGAGTCCTCGGACATATCTTTTCCTTTTCTCCTTGCGTCAGATTTTTGCAATAAATGACTCTCAATCAATTTCTTGCAGTAGAGATTGTCCTATTGGATCAGGGATGCAACCTCTGTTGAGTCTGTCACTTCCAATACAAATATCTCTTCATGGCTCCATTCTCTCCAGTTGTATAATGTGTCATACGGAGCTCGCCTATAGCTTTTCCATTTAAGGAACCTTTCATACGCATGATCAATCTGCACAGAGAGAAGAGTTTTGTTGATAATGGTGTCCGGGGAGGGACTGCGTACAACGTCTGAATCCACTGTAGCGAGGGATTCCTCTACATGTGTGGGATCCTGTAGGGAAGTGGGATTCCTTATAGGGGATGGTGCCCCGAAGGAATATTGATCCTGTATGGGTGTGGAATCCCGCATAGGAGAAGTAAATGTTGGCTCTGAAGGGGCAGCTGACTCGCTAGAGTCTTCTAAGTTGGCAGATGTCCGATCATCCGTCTTAGCCGCCAAAGGCTCAGGATCTACTGTCGATACAGTAGCGGGCACCTCTTCCACAGGGGTTGGGCCCTAGGGTAGTTCTTCAGTGGGTTGCGCCACGGTGGAAACTTCCTCGGAGGTTCTGGTGGTTTTAGATTTAGAAAGCCTCCTTAGCTTCCTTTTCGGCTTCTCACCAGCAATCAGTGTCTTGCTGTGAGATCTTTTCCTCTTTCTTGAAGACTCCACATCCTGGGACTTCAAAGATACATCCCTTGGGTCTTTAGAAACTGGCATACTTTTGATTTTAGGGTGGTTGCAGACCATAGTGCTCTGGTTATACGCTGTAGGTTTGACGCCTCCTAAGTATATCCGGGGGCTGCTTTTCTTCGCATCAGCGGATTGCGAAAGTCCGCATTTCGTCAAAATATGGTTTAGAATTAAACCAAATGACTTCTTCTGGGTGGCAGGCTTGCATACTTCCTCCTGCAAGCGCTTCAAGATTATCTGGCACCAATTGACCTTTTCACAGGTCAGAATTGCAACCATCATCTTAAATCTCAGATTAGTGCACATTTCGAATGCACCAGTTCGATTCTCGATGATCCTGCAGCAAAAATCATGTAAATACACATATAGCAGGCAAAAATTCTTCTTGTGACATGTGGTTTGAACCATGTCAACAACAGTTGAGCCGGTGAACAGCCCATGATACTTCGTTATCAGCTCTTGAGACCCAAACGTCTCAAGTTGTTCCATTGTCAGGCCATCAGCAGGTAGCCTGTAAATATTCTGGGGAAGATCTCTATCGATACAGATCTCCACTCCTTGAATAGTAGCAGTAATGTCAGCAACGTGACCTCCTTGGGCCAGCGACAAAAAGCGAACGGCGGCGTTGAGGTAAAATTCCTCAACCAGGTGAACATCGTACTTCTCAGCTGTTTGACTTCCAAGGCGGTAGAGGCCTTGTTGACGGAGACGAGTGATGATGAACTCCATGGGTTCGACATGATTTGTTTCAGCGAGAATGCGTTCGATGACGACAAATCTTGAAAAGATCCATCCATCGATGATGTTTATGGTTTTCTTGAGTGCGGGAGAAGATTTCTGACCAGCCATTGATGATTGTTCAAGAAAATGTGAAAGAGAATACACGAAATTTGCAGTAAAATGCAGAAAACTTTATAGGCTGTATTTGCTTGAGAACTTCTTAATTTTAAAGAGTCTCTAATGGCAGTATCAATACTTTTATAGTGGGCGGCGAAGTAGGGTTTTGCAGAGTACAAATGGTCAGATTTAAGGGATGGGAGCTGGTTTTTGAAATCAACGATCAGGATGGACTGAGTGTAACTGGTGCACTTATCCATTAAAATGTTAAAATATGAGCGGGTCCCACTTTTGATATTTGTTGTCACCCTAAATGCCTGAAACGGCGGTTTTAAAGCATTAAACAATTTGAAACCATCACGGCTTTTGAGATTCAGTTGTCCAGATGTCGTGTAAGGCATTTAATGTAAATGACGTTTGACATAAAAACAGGGCACATGGAAAAAAATCATTTTAAGAATGAAATTAATATAATATAATATTCACTGAATCGAAATCCTATAGTATGTGCTGTATCCGCGACGATACGGCGTTCCCCCTTAAAAGGTACATAAAGGTTTTAAATTCCATACAGCAATTTTTGGATTAATGCTGTATTCATGGGTCATACTGTATTCCCCCTTAATTATTGCACACGTCAGCTGTAGGATGATTCATATGTCTTTGTTCACTACAGTGCTGTATTGACGGTTCTGAGTGTACAGATAATTAACGTTGGATACTGTATTCTTGGGTCTTACAGCATTCCCCCTCAATTGTTGAGTAAAAACAGTAAATTACTTACAGGGAGTCGGGCTGTAGCATTCCCAATTCTTGTCTAAGCATGTTGAATCTTGCTGTGTCGAGCGGCTTGGTGAAGATGTCGGACAACTGAATGTCTGTATGAACCTTTTCAAGGCGAACATCCTCGTTCTCGACATGATTCCTTATAAAATGATGCTTCATGTTGATATGCTTAGTGCGCGAGTGCAGGACAGGATTGTTCATTATTGCAATTGCACTCGTGCTATCACACATGATTGGAGTCTCTCTGGCTTCAATTCCATAATCTGACAACTGCTGCTGCATCCAAAGGATCTGCATACAGCAACTACCAGCAGCATAGTATTCTGATTCAGCCGTGGAAAGAGAGTTAGCCAATTGCTTCTTACTGAACCAAGAAACGAGTCTAGGTCCAAGAAAGTGACAAGTTCCACTTGTACTCTTCCTATCTAGCTTGCAGCCTCCGAGATCCGAGTCGCTGTATCCAAATAAATCGAATCCGCCTTCTTTAGGATACCATAGTCCTACATCGACTGTTCCTTTAATATATTTCAGGATTCGTTTAGTTGTATTGAAGTGTGATTCCTTAGGTGCTACTTGATACCTCGCACACACTCTAACAGCAAACTGGATATCGGGTCTGCTAGCCGTTAGGTACAGGAGCGAACGAATGAGCTTCCTGTAGAGTGATTGGTCAAACGGCTTTCCGGCTTCATCAACACTAATTTGCACGGAGGTGCTCATGGGAGTTGACGATGATTTGGAAGTGTTCATTCCAAATTTGTTGAGAAGCTCCTTGCTGTATTTTTCCTGGTTGATGAAAATACCTGTAGGCAGTTGCTTTACCTGCAAACCTAGGAAATAACTAAGTTCTCCCATCATACTCATTTCAAATTTACTTTGCATGAGATGAGAGAACCTTTGACACAAAGCAAGGTTAGTTGAACCAAAAATTATATCATCTACATAAATTTGCACCATTAGAAGGTCGTCACCTTCCTGTATTTTGAACAAGGTTTTGTCCACAGCACCTTTCTCAAATCTATTGTTAGTTAGATACTGGGACAGGGTCTCATAGCATGCTCTAGGGGCTTGTTTAAGTCCATACAGTGCTTTCTTTAGCTTGTATACTAGGTCGATACCATCTGTGTTGGCAAACCCTGGTGGTTGTTCAACATAAACTTCTTCGGCAAGGTCTCCATTAAGGAATGCACTCTTGACATCCATTTGGTATACAATAAAGCTTTTATGGGCGGCAAAGGCTAAGAATATATTAATGGCTTCTAGTCTGGCTACAGGGGCGAAGGTTTCATCATAGTCTATGCCTTCTTCCTGACTATAGCCTTGTGCGACTAGTCTGGATTTGTTCCTTATGATAAGTCCATTTCGATCCTTTTTGTTTCGAAATACCCATTTGGTTCCTATAACCGATTGATGTGTAGATCTGGGTACAAGATACCATACATTGTTTCTTTCGAAACCGTTAAGCTCTTCTTCCATAGATGTTATCCAATGAGAATTATTAAGAGCGTATATGGTCGAAACAGGTTCAGACTGGGCTAAGAATACAACGATAGTGCACATATTGAGTCTTCTAAGCTCGGATTGAGATTTCCATTCAGGGAACGGTGATATCTCAGTATCTAGTTCTTCTTGTGCACAAAGTACATTTCCTTGTGTACTCTGTATTCTTCTACGAGTAGAAACACCACCATTTATGTTTCCAATGATCAGCTCTTGCGGGTGATCTCTCAACCATATTGGGTCAGGTTCTAATTCAGGGTCCCGTACTATATCGAGAGTTTCTATAGATACAGCTTCAGCTTGTACAGCTTCATCCACATTGATTTTTACAGCTGCGGGGTTGATTTCTAGATCAACGACAGGTTCTATGGGAGTTGGAGAATCCAAGATAGAGAGGAGTTGGATGTTCTGAGTAATATCATTTACTCCTGTCGGGTCATGGTGAGGTTTGTCGAACACTACATGAACTGATTCCTCGATCGTCACCTTCCTTTTATTAAAGATCCTGTAAGCTTTGCTGATGGAGGAGTATCCTACAAATATTCCTTCATCTGATTTCTCATCAAAGGTTCTAAGTTGATCCTTCCCATTATTCAACACATAACACCTGCATCCAAATATGTGAAAATATGAAACTAACGGAGTTTTGTTGTTCCATACCTCATATGCTATTTTGTTGTGGTGCTTGTTGACGATACAGCAGTTTTGAGTGTAGCATGCTGTATTGGTTGCTTCACCCCAAAAACGCTGTGGAAACTTTCTTGCGGCGATCATTGTCTTTGTTGCTTCTTTCAGCGTCCTATTCTTTCGCTCGACAACACCATTTTGTTGAGGTGTACGGGCAGCTGAGAATTCGTGTTGTATCCCATTTTCTGAATAGTATTGCTCTATAAAGCGGTTAGTAGATTCTGTACCTCTGTCGGAACGAATGGACAGGATACTCAATGCCTTTTCATTTTGCAACTTTCTCAGGAGCTCGGGCAGCTTTGATGTTGCTTCCTTCTTTTTGCTTAGGAAAATTGTCCAAGCATACCTGGAGTAATCATCAACAACAACAAGACATTATTTCTTACCTCCCAAACATACTGGGTCTACAGGACCGTAGAGATCCATATGTAGCATTTCCAACACTCTTTGGGTTGAAAGGTAGGATTTGCACTTTAGGGTTGACTTGATTTGATTGCCTTTCTGACACGGTCCGCAAACGCTGTCCTTCTTGAATGACACGTTTGGCAATCCTCTTACCATTCCCTGTCTTGAGAGCTCGTTGATCATCTTGAAGTTGACGTGAGATATCCTCTTGTGCCATAACTAGCTAAGATCTGTAGTGCCTTTGGCAACAAAGCATGGAATTGAGGAGCTCATAGGCTTCCAGTCAGCAATATACATGTTACCTGATCTGCTTCCTGTAAGCACAACTTCCTTGGTTTGGATGTTCTTGACTCTACATCGATCTATATAGAATTTTACTGAGAACTGTTTATCACAGAACTAGCTAATACTAAGTAGATTGTACTGTAAGCCTTCAACATATGCAACATCGGTGACTTTGAATTTTCCGACAAGGAGGTTTCCTTTCCCTCTTGTTCTTCCTTTAGATTTATCACCGAAACGAACTTTTGGACCGTGACCTTCTAAGAAATCTGATAGCTTGCTTCTATCTCCGGTCATGTGCCGAGAGCATCCACTATCAAAGTACCAGGTATCCTCCTCTAGGATGTCCTTTAGCAAAGAGATTAAGTAGATTTAGGTCCCCTTTGATTTTTGGGTCCATAAATGTTAGTTCCTCTAGGTACCCAAGTTTTCCTGGCAGCAATTGGTTTACTGTAGGTCATACTCGGTACAGTGTTGCGATATCTACGAGGGGCATATCCGTAGTCGCTATAACCATGATAATTATTATGCATGAAAAATTTAGGGTTATTATTATTAATCCAGTACGAGTGCCGTCTTGGAGGTGGAGCCATTTTCTTTGGCCAAACAGCTTGCCTTCTGGGTCTCCAGTTGGATTCCCAACGCTGTTGTTGATACTGAGCGGACACCTGCTGTCTCGAGGAATAACGAGGCTCCTGTATCCAATACCTCGGCGTGCTGTACTGATAGTACTGCCGTGCGGGCCTTTGGTATTTAGATACAGTCTTCCTTCTGGATGACTGTTGGCGCTGTTGATATGCTCGGGGAGCATGCGTCTGAATGGCTGGTGATTCCGCTATCTGGAATAGGATTGCGGGGGCGGAATAGCAGCCTTTGCTGTTCGCTGTGCAACAGATTCCTTCACGGGACTCGAAGTTTCTTTCGAAACATGAATGTGTTCCACACTCTTGACGAACACTGTACTAGTTTTCCCTTTGTTTGAACATGAGCTGTATCTTAAGCCACTTTTATCATGAGCATGTGATCGCTGGGATTCGCGTAGTAAGGTTTTCAAATCCGATCAATTTTAAAATTTGTAAAACCTCGGAGTATTTCCAAGGTGTCGAACCCAAGGGAATTGATGTGTCGAAAATAAAGGAATTAACTCTACTCAAAATTTGACTGCTATTTAGGAATCCGAAAAATTGTTTTGATTCTAATTATCTAACTTTACAAATCGAAGAACAAAAATTAAATAAAAGATGAAATATCTAAATTAAGCAAATAAAGCAAATTAGCAAGATAAAATCACAAGTCGAAAGTAATTGATCCTAGGGTAGTATCATCTAATTGAGTTCACACAATCCATTCACTTGATTCCTTTTCCCCAAATTTTAATTCAATCCTAGAAATAATCACTCAGCCGATCTAGAATTCCGATCAAGGCAACCTAGAAAGATAGTTAATATAAAACCGTTTCCCTGTGGCTTAAAGAATTTAAATCACTTAAAAAGCGCCAACTTATTTATCTATGATTTATCTTTCTCCGCTAGGTCTCAAGATAAAATCATATTGTGCATCAAGTATTTCCACTAATCAATTACTCCTTCCGGACAAAATTAATTAGCTAACATGCATCAATTAAGGGCCCTTTAATCAAACATGAGATTTAACGCAACTTGAACACAAGCCTAGGATGAAAGGTCAAAAGGTAATCAAAGGAACATCATGTGAACATCAATTAAATTTACACAACCCTTACGGATGAACTCCGAGTCTTCAATCTCCGAAAAACAATAATAATTCTGCTCTCCAAAAAGTTCTTGTATCCCAAGAATTAATCTTGCCAAAATATGTAAAAGATGAAAAAGAATGAAAAGGGCTGATGAAAGATTGATAAAAGATGGTGGAGAATGATAAAACTAGGTCTAAAAGGAGGTTTATATAGCCTAAGGGGGTTACAATCCCGATTAGCCCTAATCTAGGAAACAAAAACTATCCAAAAGAGTCATAATTCGTCAAAACACGAGAGTCCGCTGGGCAGCATATCGGCCTGGCCTATCGGCCGATAGGCTGGCCGATAGTTGGTTCGTCGATCTCTTCACTCGATAGGGCAGGAACTCCTTTCGGACGGGCCTATCGGCCGATAGGCTGGCCGATAGGTTCGTCTGTCTTTCGCAAAAATCCGTTTCTTCGTCCGTTTGACTCGACTCTCGGTCCTTTGTCTCGTTTTGGGTCCTTTTGGCTCTAAAAACCTGCAAACACACTAAAACCAACCCAAACGCGTAATACGGCTCGACTAATCATAAATAAGCCAAATACGAGCACATTAATCACGAAACGAGATAAAAACCTAGTATAAAATCCTAGAAATAAGTGGTAAAATTACCACTTATGAAACCCCCCAAACTTAAGCCTTGTTCATCCCGAACAACAAAAAGAAAAGAAAAAGAAAGTCGTGAATCATCGTGCAACTCATAGTGTTCAACCTAATCAATACTATCCTGTAATTCTCTCTAAATAATCCGAGTGTCGTAAAAGCGAGCTGCACTCAGAATAATGATTCCGCAAAGTAATCAAGTTCAGTCTTAATCATTCGTTCATGAAGAAAATCCAGCTCAAAGATTAACAAAACGTGAGTCAAATCGACCGTCAATATGAAAGGCTAAAATAAACAAGCTAGTTCGTCCCGTTACACAGTCTAGTGGCACAATTTTCACGAGTTTCATAAGAAATAAACCTCGGGCAGTATTCCCTTATATATATGTTCAAGAATTTGATTCGAGTTGACCACTAGGTTAGGATCTCGGGATGTTTCATCGGGGTAATCCTAGGGTGGAACTTCCATTCTCATGTATTAGGAAACCGTTTGACGTAAAAGACACTCATGGGGCACATGGATGCTTCTAGTTACTAAGTTCCCGTCTACAGCGGAGAAACAACTCGAATATATAATTTCTGCATGTCCGAATCAAGGTCGCCGTTTTACGCGAGAGTAAACAGCGGGTCACGCGAATACCCCCGGTTACTAAGTTTCCTATCATTGGCACATGTGAAATATCTAAATTACTAGTCTAATCAGAGTCGTCGTTTTACGCGAGGGTAAACAACGGGTCACGCGAATGCCCCCGGTTACTAGACTTCCCTTCATAGAACAACATTATCTCGATTTTTGGGAAAAACTGACCGACTCTAAACTCACTCTAAGTGCCAACACGACTGACGAAACCGTACGACTCACTATCCGGAAGATGTAACCAAACGTATTGACGGTGATTTTAAAACAAGTATGTATCGTCTCTTATCTGCCAAGATCTCTACGATCACGAAAAATTTTGGACCTAAATGAATACTATGCAAAACAGAAATTACTGACTACAACTCGACTAAAACTCGACCGTTTCTTCAGAGAGAAAAACAGTGTCGTAACATCGGTATCACACAAATAGAAGCACGAAAAATTCACTAATAAAGAAAGACTAAGACAAGCAAGGCTATCTAAAACAAACAACGAAAAGCAAATAAAAGCAAACACGAAATCTAAAAAAAACTACTACGACCTCAAAAATAGAAACTAGCAAACACACCAAACGAAAATGAACATAAAAATCTAAAAAAAAAAAAAAAAACTAAGCAACAAAAAGCTAAATCCACGCAACACCAATATGATAAGCACAAATAAAAACAACGGGCACCAACACAAGCAAATAAAGATACAAGGCAAACAAGGTACTCACACGTAAAGAAATTAACAAAGCCGCACTTCTTCCCCCCCCCCCCCCCACCCCCCCAAACTTATTTCGCATCCTAAAGGAGGAATAAGTTTGAAAAGAGAACGGAGTGGCTTTTTTAACGGAGTACCTGATCATTGTGGCGGAAATGGCGGGTGTGTCGGAGAGCTCGTAGTGGATACTGGGCCGGGTATGTCCTATCGGGCTGGCCTATCGGCCGATAGGCTCGGCCGATAGGAACTTCTGTCTCTTATGTACCTCATATCGGGTGGAGTATCGGTCGATGTGGTCTGCCTATCGACCACTGCTTGTAACATCAAAATTTCTTTAATTTTCCTCAGCCTATCGGCCGGGCCTATCGGCCGATAGGCTCAACCGATAGGATAGTCTGTATCAAAAAAATTTCCAGCTTTTTCTCTTTCGCATAATTGGTCCCGTTTTTGCTTGGATATGGTGATTAAAGACCTGCAAGTATCCAAAACTCGGCGTGCATGGATTAGAACTAAACAAAACTAACAAAGCTACTACGAAACTAGAAACTACCAAAAATCACGCAAACGAAAAATCGAAAATAAACGAATAAAACGAACTAATATACATACGTTGGGTTACCTCCCAACAAGTGCTACGTTTAACGTCTTTAGCTAGACGATACCTCATTCATTCCGGGTCTTCAGCGACAACTCCCCCTTGAACGGGTTTGTTGATATCAAGATAGCATACGTTCCTCTCATTAGACCGACTCTCGTTCACCTCCAACATTCGAACATACTCTGGCAAATCCTCGGAAATTTCATCAACATCAGAATGTGAGTAAACGGAGTGTGAAATGCAGTGCTCCAACAAGTCGGTCGGGGGCGGCATAATAGACTCAATTTCATAACATTCCTCGGGCGCATCCTCGGGCCTCTTCATCGCGTCATAGATGGAGATTTTCAGATTTTGATCATTAACCCGAAAGGTAAGATCACCCTCTTGGACGTCGATAAGTGCTCTCCCCGTCGCTAGAAACGGTCTCCCAAAGATCAGTGGTTGATTCTCATCCTCGGGCATATCCAGAACTACGAAATCGGCCGGGAAGACTAAGTGTTGGACCTAACTAACACATCTTCCACAATTCCCCTCGGATAAGCGATCGACCGATCCGCCATGAGTAGAGAAATGGTAGTCGGCTTCATCTCCCCAATCTTCAACTTCTTAAAGATGGATAGAGGCATAAGATTGATGCTTGCCCCGAGATCACACAACCCATTACGGAACGTTTGGTCGCCAATCATGCATGTCAAAGTAAAACGTCCCGGATCCTTCTGCTTGAGCGGGAGCTTGTTTTGAATGATAGCTCTACACTCCTCTGTCAAATTTATTGTTTCAAACTTTCCCAACTTTCTCTTGCTTGCCACAGCGTCTTTCAAGAATTTAACGTACCCCGGCATGTCTCTCAAAGCGTCTAGAAGTGGAATGTTGATATTCACCTTTTGAAACATGTCGATAAATTGTTGAAGCTTTTCATCATATCTCGACTTGGCCAATCGCTGTGGAAATGGAGCTTTTACCTCAAAATCCTTCACATTCGAACTTCCAGGAGCCTTTCGGCCGATAGGGGGGTCGATAGGATCCACTACCGGCATTCTGTCTGGGTATCGGTTGGGCCTATCGGCCGATAGGCTTGGCCGATGGGCCTGCTGCATTTCATCTTCTTTCTCGTTCTCGGCTCCCATTTCTAATACATCCTCGTTTCCAGATTCCTTAACTCCAGCCCCATGATTACTGTACTTTGTACCACTCCGAAGCTCGATTGCGTTGCATTGTTGCATCTTCGGGTTGGTCTCGGTGCTGCTCGGAAAATGGCCCGGCTTATGAAATCCGGCTTGGGCGTTCGCCATTTGACTCATTTGGGTCTCCACCATCGACATCTGCTTTGTCAAGGCTATCACTGAGTTTCCAATAGATGTCACACTATGCTCGAGAGCCCCGAACCTCTTGTCTACTTTATAAATAAAATCTTTTTGACTCGCCTCCAACCGTTCCATCATCTCTTCCATCGGTGTCTTAACAATCGGCTCTTGAATAACCCCGTTTTTCACGTTAAATCCCGGTGGTAGCTGAAGAGCATTGTTCGGGTTGGCATAGGAGAAATTAGGGTGGTTTCGATTGTTCGGATAATAGTTCCCCATATTTCCCCCTTGCCGGAAGTTTCCTCCTTGCATGTAATTCACATCCTCCTTAACTGCAATAGGCTCGTTTAGCTCTTCAAAAACTGAATTGACTCCCAAAGTATTCTTTTTTAGCATCTCAAGTTCTTTTTGTTGTTTTTCAAATTTCGCCTTCAAATCACCGTAGGCGTCCTCGTCACCGGATGGGACCTTTCTTCTCGTCATCTTCCTATCGGTCACCTCCTCGTAATCATTGTTGACTGCTAGCTCAATGAGATTCTTGGCCTCTTCATAATCGTTAGCAAGAAATCCCCCTTTCGATGAATAGTCCAACTCTCTTCTAGCCTTCCTCGTCAAACCCCGATAAAACCGAATGTAGATCTCCTCCTTGTCAATTCCATGCTGTGGGCATTTGCGAAGTAGCTTCTTAAATCGGATCCATGCCTCGTATAAGTATTCATCCTCATATTGCTCGAATTGCAAGATATCGTTGATTTGTTTTTGCACCTTCGAGGGAGGATAGAACTGTGCTAAGAACAACCGGGTCATCTCTCTCCAAGTACCAATTTCCTTCCGATCGAGGCTCTTGTACCAATCTAGCGCATCGTCTTCTAAGGAGAACCGGAATAGGCGGAGCTTAATGACATCCGGAGGCACTCCGTTTTGCTTGATGGTGGCACATATATCCAAAAACGACTCAAGGTGAGCATTTGGATCTTCATTAACTCCTCCTCCGTATGTTTGAGACTTCACCGTAGCGATGAGGGACGGCTTCAGCTCGAAGTTGTTGGCATCAATCTTTCCCCAACCTCCTTCTTGATAATCGTCCAGCTTAGGTCGGAAGCGGGCATTCAAAGGGATTTTCTCGGGACGAGCGAGTTCTCGTGGTGGGTCAACAATGCCGGCCATGGTATCAACGAAATGTATAGAAATAGTCTCGGTTCTCGCTTCTTGCTTCTTCCTCCTCAAAGACTTCTCGATTTCCGGATCCAAAGGAAATAAGTCCTTTCCTTGGGATCTTGTGATCATGCACCGCCTACAAAGAAGAGAAAACAAGATGTGAGGAAACGAGATCGAATATTAATAATAAAATTAAACAACCTAAAGTAACAATCTCTTCTTTTTCGAATTATCCCCTTAAGTTTTCTATCAATTCCCCGGCAACGGCGCCAAAAATTGATCGCTGGGATTCGCGTAGTAAGGTTTTCAAATCCGATCAATTTTAAAATTTGTAAAACCTCGGAGTATTTCCAAGGTGTCGAACCCAAGGGAATTGATGTGTCGAAAATAAAGGAATTAACTCTACTCAAAATTTGACTGCTATTTAGGAATCCGAAAAATTGTTTTGATTCTAATTATCTAACTTTAAAAATCGAAGAACAAAAATTAAATAAAAGATGAAATATCTAAATTAAGCAAATAAAGCAAATTAGCAAGATAAAATCACAAGTCGAAAGTAATTGATCCTAGGGTAGTATCATCTAATTGAGTTCACACAATCCATTCACTTGATTCCTTTTCCCCAAATTTTAATTCAATCCTAGAAATAATCACTCAGCCGATCTAGAATTCCGATCAAGGCAACCTAGAAAGATAGTTAATATAAACCCGTTTCCCCGCCAGGGCTTAAAGAATTTAAATCACTTAAAAAGCGCCAACTTATTTATCTATGATTTATCTTTCTCCGCTAGGTCTCAAGATAAAATCATATTGTGCATCAAGTATTTCCACTAATCAATTACTCCTTCCGGACAAAATTAATTAGCTAACATGCATCAATTAAGGGCCCTTTAATCTAACATGAGATTTAACGCAACTTGAACACAAGCCTAGGATGAAAGGTCAAAAGGTAATCAAAGGAATATCATGTGAACATCAATTAAATTTACTAACCCTAGAATCAATCAATGAATTTAGCCAGACATACTTGAAATTAAACAAGAAATAGATGAAGAATGCATATTATTAATATGAAAAGAGAGATTACAACCCTTACGGATGAACTCCGAGTCTTCAATCTCCGAAAAACAATAATAATTCTGCTCTCCAAAAAGTTCTTGTATCCCAAGAATTAATCTTGCCAAAATATGTAAAAGATGAAAAAGAATGAAAAGGGCTGATGAAAGATTGATAAAAGATGGTGGAGAATGATAAAACTAGGTCTAAAAGGAGGTTTATATAGCCTAAGGGGGTTACAATCCCGATTAGCCCTAATCTAGGAAACAAAAACTATCCAAAAGAGTCATAATTCGTCAAAACACGAGAGTCCGCTGGGCAGCATATCGGCCTGGCCTATCGGCCGATAGGCTGGACGATAGTTGGTTCGTCGATCTCTTCACTCGATAGGGCAGGAACTCCTTTCGGACGGGCCTATCGGCCGATAGGCTGGCCGATAGGTTCGTCTGTCTTTCGCAAAAATCCGTTTCTTCGTCCGTTTGATTCGACTCTCGGTCCTTTGTCTCGTTTTGGGTCCTTTTGGCTCTAAAAACCTGCAAACACACTAAAACCAACCCAAACGCGTAATACGGCTCGACTAATCATAAATAAGCCAAATACGAGCACATTAATCACGAAACGAGATAAAAACCTAGTATAAAATCCTAGAAATAAGTGGTAAAATTACCACTTATGCTTAGAATTTCTTCCATTCTTTTGGACGATTTCTCGAACAATTTCAGAGTGGTCTCAAGTTCAATTTCTCGTTTTTTGAGAGTTATAACTTTGGCATGAAGTAGAACTAAATCATTTGTCTTGCTCTCATTGTGAGTTTTAACCTCACTTAGTTCATGAACAAGTTGATGATTGCTCTCCATGAGTTTTTCAAAATCGACTTTGCTGGTTTCACAGTCAAGAGACATATTTTCATAATTTATCTTTAGCAAGTCATTTTCATCTTTCAGCTCTAGGTTAGACAGTTGGAGCTGTATATTCTCATTTTTCAATGTCTCATGGGCCTTTTGAATGTTTTTAAACTCATTCATCATATTTTCAAAAGTATGAGATGCATTTGATGGAATAGCTGAGGTTGAACTTACCTCATCATCGCTATCTTCACCTTCTGAAATGTCTTTAGCCATAAAGCACATATATGCTTTATCATCGAATTCATCGTCAGATGAATCACTTTCAGTGACCACCTGAAGACATTCTTCTGATTTGGATGGTGTGGGGGAGGCTTCTGATTCTCCAATCAGGGCCTTGAGCTTGTTTTTACAAGCACGTCTTATTTCATCTCTCTCTTGTTGCTCGGCCTCCGGCAACCTTTGGACTTTGGGATGAGGACATTTATTTGCATAATGCCCTGGTTTCCTGCAATTATAGCATAGGTTAGCATCACCGGATGACGTTTCGGTACTTACCTTGTGGACAGGTTTGGGCCTGTAGGGAGTCTTTCCAGACTGCTTGATGAACTTTTTGAATTTGTGCATGAGAAGCGCCATTTCATCTTGAGACATGATGTCGTCGTCGCTGTCAGCATTCTTATGACTAGGCTTCGACGAGCTGGGCATGCTATGTCGACGATTCGCTATAGCGGCTAGTGCTGTGACCTTTGAAGGAGATTCTTCAGCTTTCTCTCTTCTGTCAATATCATACTCAAAAGCTTTGAGGTCAGAGAAGAGATCAAAAGTAGATATTTCATTAAGATTACAAGATACACGGATAGCTGTGGTCTTAATGTCCCATCGGGCAGGGAGAGATCTGAAAATTTTTAAGTTCTTCTCCTTTTGGGTATAAATATTGCCCAAAGCTTCAAGTTCACCAATAATACCAGTGAATCTGAGGTCAAGTTCCTCAAGTGTCTCAGTTTGTTTCATTTCAAAAGATTCAAATTGCTGAGTCAGTTTTGAAATTTTATTTTCTTTTGAGAGCTAAGTTCCCTCACAAATCATCTTAAGTTTATCCCAAATTTCCTTGGCTGATTTACAGCTCTTTACCTTCGAGAAAGTGCCTTTGTCAAGAGTGACAAATAACGTGTTCTTAGCCACATTGTCGAGGTTGGCTCGCTTTCTTTCATCTGTGGTCCATTGCTCGCGTTCCTTCTCGAGCATCTCAGCATGGGCTTAGCCTTCAATCCTTGCGGCCGTGTTTACCTTCATGATCTTGATAGGGCCATCTTGTATCACAAAAATCATCTCTTCGTGCATTGCTGCAAGATGAGCCTCCATCCTAATTCTCCAATCATCAAATTCGTTAATAGAGTACATAGGCACTTTGTTGATCATTGATGTATCCATGTGAAAGTAATGAAATGAAAGAGACTGTTTTAAAGAGTAAGTGATTTTGGATCTGATTCGGTTAAAAATACGACTGATTCTTTTTAGAATCAACCGCTCTGATACCACTTGTTGGCCACTAAGTATACTGGATACAGCTTGGGAAGTAGTTTGAACAACAAGCTGTACTGATTTTAAATATGAGTACGTAGCGGAAGTCTTAGATACAGTAAGTTGCTGTGGATACAGCAACACGATGTTCAGTGTATACTTAAATAATCACAGTAATTAAAACAGGTAAGGCAGAAGGTAAATAACACAATATTTAAAGTGGTTCGAGGTAAACCCCTCTACGTCCACTGGTCCTCCACACAGGAGTAAAAGGTTTATTATAATTACTACGTACACAACTACATAATTATAACAACACACAATTAATATATCGTTCACACAGATTGATATAAGGATCTTAGCTTCAACCGTTCACACAGATTGGTTTGAGCTAATGCTTTGACTTGCTTCTTCACACACAGTTCTGAAGCTTCGTCTTCTTCGATGCAATTCCTTCACACACAGTTCTGGAGTAGCAACGATTACTCAGTCCACACAGGGCTGATCTGGGTTTGTTCAAAGTATAGAACAGGGGATGAACTACAACTTTGACTTTATGAGCTTCTGGCTGATGAAGTGTTGTTCAAGATGATGAGCACTGTATATCTCTTAGATCTGAGTTGCAGTAAGCTTTGGAGATATGTTTTGCTCTGATAATAACTTTGATAGCTTTGATAATTTCGGTCACTTGGTTAACTGATCTTCAATGCCTTGATGATATATATATAGTCTTCTGGAAAATATATCCGTTGAGATAAATCCGTTGAGCAAGATTCCGTTCCAACGAGATGAAAAGCACGATCCAGATTTAGCGGGATTTGAAGATCTGTTGATTGACAGTATTTAAATACTTTATCCTTGAGTATTTAAATACTTCTTATTCAACGGGACTTGACTTCTGAAGATTCCTTCTTTGTCCTGTTGAGGGCTATATGGAAGATCACTGTATTGGTGATTCAAGATAGTTTCCATACTTGGTCTTTTATAAGACTTCTTTGCTGTATTTAGGGGTGAAAACGGATCGGATACGGGCGGATAGTGCTCTTCCCGTATCCTAACCCATATTTTTCTCTCGGATTCGGAGTCGGATACGGGAAGGCCGGATACGGATACGAATTCGGATTATTCGGGATACGGACACGGGACGGATACAGGACGGATTCGGGCCGGATTCGAATAAATATAATCGGATAATACGTGTCATACAAAAATCATTTGGAAGTTATTGCAGCATATAAAAAAATTACCTACACAATATTTCATAAAAGTTCTAATGCAAACTATAGTAATTTTTTTAAAAATCATTTCATAATAAGGTTCCCTCATTTTTACTTATTCAGTCTCTCCCATAAAAAACATAAGCTCCATACTTAGCAAAGACTAAAAAGTGGTAATTTAATTATTTTTAACAATTATTATAATATATATAATTGCCCCTCTATTTACTTGAATAGAACATTTCTTTTAAAATACATTTCATATGAAACAAATAGCTTATAAGTTAGTATTAAAGTGTTTGGCTAATACATTTCTTTAAAAAAAAAATCCAGAAAATAATTTTTTTTTTCGAAATATAATTTTTTTCCAGAAAATAATTTTTTTATTTTTCGCAAAAAGTATTTTTTATTTTTTCAAAAAATATAAAAAATCCAGAAACTAATTTTATTTTTTTCGAAAAAATATTTTTTTATTTTTTCGAAGAAATAAAAAATTTCCATAAATAATGTTTTTTTAGAAAAGATAATTTTTTTACTAGAAAATATTTTTTCGAAAAATAATATATTTTTCCAGAAAATACTTTTTTTTTGAAAAAAATATTTTTTTCTTGAAAGTTTGAAAATTTATTACAGTGAAGTCCAAAAGTGTTATATATATATATATATAATAAAGTATATTTAAGATTTAAAAATATGGATATCCAGATTTATTATCCAGATTGGTAGCCGAAATTATTATCCGGATTGGTATCCGGATAATATCCGATAAAATATGGGAAAACTCGGATACGGGCGGATATTGCATTATCCGAATTCGAACCCGTATCCGAATTCAACTATCCGGATCCGTATCCGAATCCGACCGGATACCTATTATTCATCCCGAATTCGATCCCGATCGGATACGGCTCCGGATCGGGCGGGAAATATCCGCCCAGTTTTCACCCCTAGCTGTATTGAAAGGTTCCACTATGTGCTGGATTCGAGACAGGTCTTCGATACAGGTTGACACTTCAACTCTCCGATACAGTTTCCTTACTGTATTGAGGATTGGAATATATGTCAAAACCTCTTATCAACACAATTCGATACAGGGAATGATTATCCCGGCTGTTTCGATACAGGGTTTATGTTTTCCCAACAATATCCAATCAATATTCATATCACATTCTGTGGCCTCGATGGGACCCATCCCGGATTAGAAACAAACACAAATCCACCCATAAGTTATCTTGACATCGTACTCGCAAGTAACGATTCTCCGAACCCTCTCCAGACCTACCCGATTAGATAACCTTATGGTCAAATCATATCACTGGCCATACTCGCAAGTAACGCGCTGCCGGAGGCCTCACGGGTCCCTACCCGGTTAAACATTATTCAAACACGCCCACAAGTTATCGTGACATCGCACTCGCAAGTGACGATTCTCGGAGTCCTCTCCAGACCTACCCGATTGGATAACCTTATGGTCAAAACATAACAACTAGCCGTACTCGCAAGCACGCGCAGCCGGAGGCCCCATGGGTCACTACCCGGTCAAATCTCAATTCACCGATTTCACAACACAAGGTACAATATCCACCACAGTCACAAACATGTAGAATATAAGCTAATGCATCATACACCTCCTCAAAGGTTCAACGTTCACGTTACAACATCATTCAGGAAAGGTGTTAACAAACGGACAATACAAATATTCTACGATTCCACAATTCCTCGGATGACTACTCATTTCTAACATTCGTTTTAAGCAAAATACACATGAAATGAATGTTATCTTCCTTCGGGAAATCTCAGGTTTACGTTTGTGTTACTTTCATAGAATCACATATTCATTTAGAAGTAAATTACGATCAAACATTCAATCACTAACAAGTCCACGTTAATTCCACGACACATCACATTCTCAAAGTATAAAGATTATAGACGAGATACGATCCCAAAGCACGCAAAACAACGGGGAAGCTCGATCGGAATCCTCGAACACCTATAATCCTCCTGCAAAAACAACGAAGATACGATCACAATGAGAATCAAGGCCAATAACGACGGAAATCCCAACAAACTATCGAAGGGAAACTCATTCGGACATTCAATCGAACATTCAATGTTTGATAATTCCCAAGAACACTCGAATCATCAATCGAGTTGAACAAATCCGAAATATGGATATACAACCCATATAACACGATTAATAAGGTTCAATAACATCAACCAAATCATCGAAATCGGACGAACAACAAAGATTAAAAAAAAATCTCGAAAGTCAACCCTAAGAGATTTCAAGAGATTACCTCGATTCGACGAAGAACACGGATTGAATGACGATATAATCAACAAGGATCTTCCAAAGTGCCTTGGAAAAGAGTAGAATCGGCCAAGAACACCTCCTACCGGTCACTCCTGGCCGCTGCACAAAAATGAGGAAAAAGTGAAAAACGAAGTCCGCCGAGCTGTGCCTATATATGGTCAGGTGGTTATGGTCGTAATCGCAAAGGCCTTACTACGGCCGTAACTCGGCCCATACGGCCGTACTCGGCAGGCCCTTACGGCCGTAACCGGCATTTGTCAAAATCCTGCCCAGCACCTGCCGACCACTTACGGCCGTAACGGATCAAACCTTACGGCCGTAACCGGCCTTCGTCCAGCCAAGTCTGCCAAGCAGGTACGGCCGTAATTGGCACCTTACGGCCGTAACTCGGCCAGGCCAGGCCCTGCTCCGGCCGTGACTCGGTCGTGGCCACTCCGACGGCCCGGACGACCCTAAAACCCAAACCTGAATAAAAACCAAAGATACGGTTACGAAGTACTCGCAAAGACGAATCCGAGCACTAAGAGAACACACGATTCCGACCACCCGAAGGCTCGAAATTCAACAATGGAAAGTAATTACCCCAAACTTTGGGAAATTACGAAAACGGCCCAAAACGTCCGAAATACACGATACACGATCGAAACACCAAACCAAAGCTCGCAACATGAATAATAACATTAAATGAACTTAGAAGAAACTCAAAACAACAGTTTCGGACGAGATTCGAAAGAATCAAACTCAAGTACGGAAAAGCCGCTTAAGAACGCAGAACTCAACAAAACGACACCGAAACGAACTCGAATGACAAAAAGTGTAGAATTAATCATTCTCAGAATGACGATATGGTCATGAGCAATATGTCAAAACGGACTTCTGTTGAAATTTTTTTACCGGAAATCGAAATTGCGGATATTACAGGAGGATCCTGAAGAAGACCCGGAGGAGGATCCTGAAGAAGATCCAGATGAAGATGCAGGAGTTCCTCGATCTGACCCAAGGTGGAATGTCGGTCACCGAGTATGAACGCAAGTTTAACCACATGTGCCGTTTTGCTCCTCACATGGTCGAGATAGATGACATGAAGTCTCAGAAATTCTGGGATGGGCTTCGTGACCGGATTCGTCACCATTTGGTTGGTCATGGTCGTCTAAGCTACAATGAAGTTGTTTCAAGGGCCGAGGATATTTCTGCTAGTTTAGACGTGGAGAAGGCTAGGGCACCACCAGTTGCAATAAATAACAAGCACAAGTGGCACGAGCAAGGAGGTGGTAGCAAGAAGAATGTTAATATTGGATCTTCGGGGGTGAGACCACAGTCCGATAACCCTACATGTGCTACTTGTGGCAAAGGGCATAAAGGTGCATGTATGCTTGGTCAGAGGCGGTGCTACTATTGCCGTGAGGAAGGACACATGGCCTCAGCGTGTCCGAAGAAAGGAAAAGGCCCAAACAATAATGTGCAAGGTCAAGGCTCAGGAGGCAGAGCTCGAGTGTATAGCATGGCCGAGGCTGAAGCAGAGATTAAACCCCAAACCATGTCAGGTATGTTGTCAGTTGCAAATATTCCTTCTTTGGTGTTGTTTGATACGGGTGCGTCTCATTCATTCATCTCTAGGAAGCTTTGTACTATGATTGGTTGTAGAAGTAGTAAAGCCCCTAGATCTTTGTTAGTTAGCATGCCTGTGGGGGGAGTAGTGCGTGTAGACTCGATAGCTAACAATGTGAAGATAGAGATTAACGAACATAGCTTCTTAGCCAACTTACACATAGTGGAACTTAGCGATTTTGATGTCATTTTGGGTATAGATTGGGTGGACAAGCATAGAGTTGTAGTCGAATGCTCCACTTTATGTCCGTCTATTGATGTCAAGACCGTATTCGAGGGAGTTAGACACAGCAGTACCCCGAAGGTGATATCAGTCATGAAAGCTGTGAAGATGTTGAAAAAGCGTGATTGCCAAGGATTCTTGGTGAATGTGATGGGGAAAACGACTTCGGAGAAGATGGTAGCTGATGTACCTATCATCAAGGAGTATCCAGACGTCTTTCTCGAAGATTTGCCCGGAGTTCCACCTAATCGTCTAGTTGAATTTTCGATTGATTTAGTGCCATGAGCGGCATCAATATCGAAGGCTCCCTATAGGACGGCGCCTAAGGAATTGCAAGAGCTGAAAGTACAACTCCAGGAACTACTCAACTCTGGATTTATCCGACCGAGTGTTTCGACATGGGGTGCGCCAGTGCTCTTCGTGAAGAAAAAGGACGGAAGTTTGAGGATGTGTATAGACTATCGTGAACTTAATCGACTCACGATAAAGAATAAATATCCACTTCCTAGAATAGAGGACCTATTCGATCAACTTGGAGTATCGGGAGTATTTTCGAAGATAGATTTGAGATCCGGATATCACCAGCTGAGGATTAAGGATGATAATATCCCGAAGACAGCATTTCGAACTCGATATGGACACTATGAATTTATAGTGATGCCATTTGGTTTGATGAATGCGCCAGTGGTATTCATGGACCTCATGAACCATGTATTTCAACCTTATTTGGATAAGTTTGTCATTGTGTTCATAGATGACATAGTTGTATATTCAAAGACCAAGGTTGAACATGAGCAGCATCTTAGAACAGTATTGGGAATACTGCACAAGGAGAAGTTGTATGTGAAATTCAACAAGTGCAAATTCTGGCTTAACCGAGTTGCATTTTTAGGACATGTGGTCACTTCTAAAGGAATTGAGGTTGACCCGATTAAAGTTGAGGTAGTCAATGATTGGAAAGTACCGAGTAATGCGAATGAAGTTCGCAGCTTCTTAGGATTAGCCAGTTCTTATCGAAGATTTATCGAGGAATTTTCGAAGATTGCTGCACCTATGACTAAATTGACTCGAAAGGGAGAAGCTTTCTTATGGAATGAGAAACGCAAAAAGAGTTTCCAAGAACTTAAACGAAGATTGACTGTTGCACCAGTTTTGACGATTCCCGATCCGATGAAAGAGTTTGTCATCTACAGTGATACATCCAAGCAAGGCTTGGGATGTGTATTGATGCAAGAGGTCAAGGTAGTTGCCTATGCTTCGAGACAGTTGAAACTGCACGAGCTGAACTACCCTACTCATGATTTGGAATTAGCAGCGGTAGTTCATGCCTTGAAAATTTGGAGACATTACCTTTATGGAGGTAAGTGTGAAATTTATACAGACCACAAAAGTCTGAAATATATTTTCACACAGAAGGAATTGAATATGAGGCAGCACAGATGGCTTGAGTTGGTCAAAGACTACGATTGTACAATTTATTACCACCCTGGTAGAGCAAACGTAGTTGCGGACGCACTGATCCGTAAGGCGAGAGGAGACCTGACTTGTTTGCTGACCAAGGAGGAACGCTTGGTCAAGGAATTTGCAAGGATGAACCTTGAGGTGGCTACACCATCGAGTCCAGCTGAGTCATTATTGGCTAGTTTGGTGGTACAACTAACCTTGAGGGAACAAATCAAAGAAGGTCCAGGACAGGACGACTTCTTAGTCAAGATGAGAGAACGTACTCTTTCAGGTGAGGATAAGGGTTTCAGCGTGTCCGATGATGGCACGATGTATTATGAAGGGAGAATTTGTGTGCCCAATGTTGTTAAGTTGAGAGAAGCGATATTAAAGGAGGCACATAATATCCCGTATACAGCACACCCAAGGAGTACAAAGATGTTTCAAGATCTTAAGGGGACATTTTGGTGGGAAGGTTTGAAAAGAGATGTAGCAAACTTTGTCAGAAGGTGTATAGTTTGTAAGCAAGTGAAGGCAGAACACCAACGCCCCTTTGAATTACTTAAATCACTTCATATACCAGAATGGAAATGGGAACACATTACGATGGACTTTGTGGTAGGTTTGCCTCGAATGGAAAAAAGGAAACCACGCTATTTGAGTCGTTGTCGACCGACTCACAAAGTCAGCTCATTTTATCCCAGTTAAAATGAACTTTCGAATGGACCAGTATGCTCAACTTTATATCAGGGAGATTATTAAGTTGCATGGAGTGCCAGTCTCTATAGTATCCGACAGGGATACTCGCTTCACATCGTGTTTTGGGGAGAGTTTGCAAAAAGCCTTGGGAACGCAGTTGAATTTTAGTACGACCTATCATCCTCAGACTGATGGTCAGTCTGAGAGGACCATCCAAATCCTTGAGGATATGTTGCGAGCATGTGGGCTAGATATGGGAAATAATTGGGAACGACTGTTGCCTTTGGTAGAATTTGCTTACAACAACAGTTACCAGTCGACTATCGGTATGGCACCATATGAAGCCTTATACGGTAGGAAGTGTCGATCACCACTGTATTGGGATGAGGTAGGTGAAAGGAGGATTTTGGGTCTCGAGATGATCGAACAGACAGTTGTCATGGTGGATAAGATTTGTGAGAGGATCAAGATAGCACAGGATCGTCAGAAGTCCTACGCCGACAAGCGTAGGAAGGATCTCGAATTCTGTGTTGGCGACAAGGTATTCCTGAAGGTATCTCCTACCAAGGGAATTGTTTGTTTTGGTCCAAGGAGCAAGTTGATACCGAGATACATTGGACCGTTCGAAATTCTCGAGCGGATTGGAGAGTTCGCTTACCGTTTGGCTTTACCCCAGAACTTTCGGTTGTGCACAACGTTTTCCACGTATCGTTGTTGAGGAAGTTTGTGCACGATCCCAGCCACGTCATCAACTATACCGCCGTGGAGATGAACAAAGACCTTACCTATGAAGAACAACCAGAACTGGTTCTCGACCGATCAGTCTGGCAATTGAGGAAGAAATAGAAGGTGTTTGTCAAGATCCAATGGCCTAACCACAGTAAGGATGAAGCTACTTGGGAGCGCGAAGAAGAACTTCAAGGTCGTTATCCGAATTTCTTCAATCGAGGTATATCATTTATATTCGAGGACGAAAATTTTCTAAGAGGGGTAGGATGTAATACCCGCCATTTTTATAATGCAATATTATTAATTATAATAATATTATAATGCATTTCATGTTATTTAATTCCATTTAGAGAATCATGAACATTTATTTCGACGTATCACAAGTCCTAGTCCGAATCATTTTTTTCAGTTATATTCAAGTAGCCATTTACTACTAATAATATTAATAATGCAATTTTATTTCATTTAATCTCATTTCATTACCGAGTGACTAATTGTTATACAATTACTTTAACTACACGTACAAGTCAACTTCATGTAATATCATTTAATAAGATCAGACATTTTCATGGTATCTCATATGTTCTAAGCCCGAGTCAATTTCTCAAGTTTATTTTAGAACATTTAATATTAGTCATTTTTTGTTATTATGATAAATAGGAACCATATTAATATTAACGGTATTAATATTTTTACCAAGTATCATTTCTATATCATCATTTATATTACTCTCGATATTATTATTAGTATTGATGTTATTAATATTATTACTACTATTATTATTAATTTTATCATTATTGTTGTTATTATTATTATTATTATTATTATTATTATTATTATCAATGGCCCAAACACATTGTAATGACCCAAAATAATTATAAGCCCAGAAAATTATACCCTAACCCTAATTCAATACAGTATAAATACATTGTATCTGCAGTACAAAATACAACTCAGAATACAACTTTTCTGCCCAGCAGTCCCCAACCCCAATTCTTCCCGTCGTTCACCATCCAGCATCAAAAAAAAAGAGAGAAAAATACAATACACAAAATTTGGTCAGTTCTGTTTTCCAGCCGTCTGAGCAATCTTCACCAGTAATCACCATCATCTCCTTATACAGGTAAATCATAATTTCTTTTCTTCTACAATTTACGATCTTATACACATAGAGAATCAAATTTATAAAACAAAAATCATGTTCTTCCCTACTCTCTTCATTCAATTTCACAGGGACTGATCTTGATTCTTATGCTACATCCCTTCTCAGTCGAACACCTTTGGAAATTCCTGAGCCAACTTTGAAACCCATAACTCAAATAAGGAAAACCATATTCAGAAGCCTGAAACCCGACCCCTATTAGGAACCCATGAATAGAATCGGAGCCCTCACCCGCGACTCGCCGGGATCGCCGCCGCGGCAAGTCGCACATCGCCGTCAGAACTTCTCTTTCGGTCGCGAGTCCAGAACCACCGTCGCCTTACTCATTTCGCTTCGTCGAAACCGCCACCTATTGTGGGCCGTCGCGACACCAGGGCTGGAAGAACAGTCCGACTCGGAGTTGTTTGTGTGTACCCTTCGATTTGCGTTTGTGTGTGTGTATAAATTACTGTGTGTGTGTTTCGGAAATTATTTTTTCATGGCCAAGAATAAGAGAATTGTGGAGAGGGAGAGAGAGACAGAGGGAAAAAGAGGGAGACGGGAGCAGAAGAACGAGAAGGAGAAATGGAGTCTGACGGCTAAGGACGGGTCACAGGGTATTTATACCCCCGAATTCTTAGGAGTATTCAATTTAGTCCTCCCAGTTTTCAGGAACTTTCAATATAACCCCAGACTTCCCTTTTACTTCGGTTTTTAACCCTGTCAGCTTCTCAACCTTTACAATTTTGACCCCAGTCAACATTTAAAATTCACTTCCAGTCCTATTTTGACCGAAACATTAAAATGTTGCCTTCCAATTAATATTAATAATTAATCTGAAATTTATGCATAAGTATTTTAATTTCAGTCATTAATAATGTTAACTCTTCGGTTAATATTAATGAACAATTATAACTTATTTTCAGTTATTATATAGTGATATTCGTATCTTTTCATTTATTATAAATTGTAAGGATTATAATTATTATCGCTATTATATGTAGACTTTATCGAGGATTTACGGGCTTAGGACTGTGAGTCGAGCATCTTCATTTCAAGTCGGACATCATCATCATCATCATCATCATTTATTCAGGTGGGAATTTTCACTATCACTTTAATTGCTTTAATTGGACTGCATATGTGATATTCAATTCATGTTTATAAATTATGATACACGTTGTAAATCAGGCTCACCTGTATTCGTGTTAGAGGTTATCTTAAGATTCATGTTGTGTGGGGACACCTGCTCAACCCAATATTCACATACATGCTCGATTCATGTTATATGTGGTATTGCGTGTATGTTTCATGTTGTTGCGGGGATACCTGCGCAACCTCAATATTCGTGTTGTGCATCCTCGATTCATGTTGTGCGTAATATTGTGAGTATGCTTTCATGTTGAGGAAAAATGTGACAGTTTATTCATGTTATGCTTTCCATGAGATTGTATATTACTGTGATCAGTGAGCTTTCCACGAGCTGAAGGAAGCTCACCCCCACCTTTATTGATCCCGCAGGTTGAACCGAGCCGGATGGACGAAGGAGCGAGCCGAGGGAGCATATGAAAGAGAATTTATTAAATGTTGTTTTCTTTTTGTCAAACTGTTTTGAAACTCATTTGGGGAAACTTGAATTTGAAATTTATAAATTATGATTTATTCTTCTACCGCAAATTTTACTCCGTATTTATTATGAAATGTTACCTTATTTAAAGGTATTTATTTTTATGTCAGTGTAGCAACTCGACTTTGTAGGCGAGAATTTTTATATTCTCAAGAAAATTATTTTTGTCAAATTTACCTTTTACTTATTTTCCCCATTAATTACCCTAGAAAGTCAGGGCGTTACAATGTACGCTATGAGATGTGACTAATGGCTGCAATGATTGTTCAAATTCAAATAATCAATTCGTTGGATAGATTCTAGAAGGCCAACTGATACAACGGACACACGAACATTAATATACGCTACAAGAAGATCTAACGTACGCAAAGAAAGAAAATGTAGCTACTGGACTGCACTGAACAGATGATAATGTACGCAACATTGAAAGTCTTACGCCAGCTACAGGCTTAACGTATGCTAAACACAGTATATAGTGCATGTTATGCATGAGCAGGCAATAATGGATAGTTGAGGCTTTGGAGCCTATAAATACCACTTCTTTTGGTATTCAAAGCACAACAACTTCAAGAATAATTCTTATACATCTGAGATACTTATATACATCATTATTTTTGTACTCACTACAAGAAATCTGGCATTCTGTGGCGAACAATTTCATCACCGACAGGATACAATTTCGTCGCAAATTGTATTCTACGACGAAAATTAGACCGTCACAATTTCATCGCGAAAACCGCGTCGTTGAAGAGATATCACGACGAAATATTGTTTCGTCGCAGATGGTGTATGTTTCGGCGACGAAATATTGTTTCATCGCAGATGGTGTATGTTTTGGCGACGAAACATATTTCGTCGTGGATAGTGCGCAATTGGTGACGAAATAGCTTCGTCACGGAAAACTAGACAATTAGTGACGAACTATTTCGTCACTGATATTTAGCCTTCGGTGACGAACAATTCGTCAGAAAAGTTAGTGGACAGTTTACTTAGAGAAACTTTTTGCGACGAATTATCGCGTCACCGAATATTAATTTATGACAAAAAAAATATTTTACAAATTTTAAAGAAACCCATTTTGTTACCTTTGCCAACAAATCAAACATCCAACCAAATTCAACATTTAAACCATTACAAAAATTTCAAGCGTAAACATTCATTCGTAGCAAAATAATATTTGAAGTACAATATCCATTTTGAGTAAAGACATTCCAAGCTATTATCTAAATAGCTATTATCCAAATATTATGCTAAATTATTACCCAAAAACCTAAATAATATCCCAAAAACAAGTTCCATATATCCAACCACTATTCAATATGACTACCAAAAAACCTAAATACATCATACCAAAAAATATTTTCATATTTCCAATCCTTACTCCAAATTGCTACCAAAAACCTAATTCATAGCAAAAGGAAGTTCGATATATCGAACAACTACTCCAAATTGTTTTCGATGTTGCTTCCACGACCATGAATCTACATAAACAAATGCACAAGTAGAGGTCAATACACATGCTGCATTTATAGATTAAACGCGGTACAAGTCAACCTTAAAATAACACACTAATATGGTTCTATTCTAGAGCCTTTTATTCAAGTCAACCCAAAATAGTATTAAAGTTAATCTGAAAATGATGGAAGGAATGAAATTAAATTTATACCACTACTCTGAGGATGTTGACGGAGTTGAAGATGAGCTTGGCATGATTCCCATTGCCCTCATAGATTGGAAGTACTTGTCATACTCCGCTTGCTTGGCTAATATATTTTGGATATGTTCATTGTGAATCTTCGCTTGTTCCTTTAGAATTTCATTCTCCATTCTCAACTTCCTAAGTTCCTCATCTTCTTGTTCTTTTCGCCTATTTGATGCTTTTGGCCTAGGCCCATGTCCATGGCCTTTTATATAATCAGGTATCGTGCCAAGGACCTGGTCTACTATCTCATCCTCAGTTATATTTGAATTCTTTTTCAAATTATCCATTTCATTCTACAAATTAAAAAATATTAATTAGCAAATTAGGTAAAAAAATTTTGAAAACTTCAATGAATTAAAATTCAAATTTATTAAATGCTCTTAATAATTATTCTTACAAACTGTGCCTCAGCTTCTAGACACGTCCACTTTCCATCAGTTTTATGAGTAATCTCAAAAAAAGCAATCCGACCGGGCTCCTCATTAGTAATCGGGTCCCACTTTTGCATACAAAAGGAAGTAAGTTATCTACACATACTAGAATATAAAACTATAATCTAAAACAACAAATTATAACTACCTTTTCATTGCGTACTACGACAAAAGGCTTTGAACCTTGGTTGTGCTTGATCTTTAGTTGACCTCTATTGTTTTTGTTAATTGCACTTATTCTCTGCATTAAATGTATAGACTTAATAAGAATATACAACAGTAATAACCATCTATAATATAAAAAGTATTAATATTAATTATATTATTTAAATTTTAACCTTAAATTATGGAGTTATGAAGTAATCACAAAGTGCTTCCTAATTCTCCTGAGCGAGGTCTTGAGGGGCATCTCGCTTAGCATCTTCAATTGTTTGATGCTTGAGGAAGCGTTGATGGTACCTATGTCATGCATCTTTACTCCTGCTCTTCAAAATGTTCTCAACACTTTCTCTTACATAGGCCTCACCAAGCTCAATTTGAAACTTAGTCTGAAATTTACATATTGCTCAAGTAGATTAAATACATACAATAAGATAAATTTAATAGAAATATAGTATGTAATTAAGCAATTTACGTACACCAAGTCTTTCAAATGCCACATGCTTGTCCTCATCCTTAAGGGCTTTCCACTTAGTTGGCACGGGAATGAGATTACGAGCTATTATTCCAAGCTCATTTGTTAACTTGGCAGATTGTTTGGCTTCAATCGGCCTCCCCTTATCTTTCACTATTTCAATAGGCATCAAAGTCTTGGATGCTTTATTTATCCTTTCTAAATCTTTGCCTCTAGTTTTACCGCGAACTCTCTTAGCCATAGTTGAAGCTATATTTCAAATAAAATAATCCATATTAAATTTGAATTTGTGAAAAGAATCAGAGAAAATATATAAATATACATTCAATCGTTGCTAAAAAGATTCCATACCTGTACTACTTCCAGTGGTGTTAGGAGTTGCAGGCTCTGATGAGGTGGTTTCGTGCTGAATAGCATCTAACCTAATCCTTTTTCGACTCCCTGGTGCCATGCTGAATAAGATAGAGCGATAATATTATAACATTATAAAATGAATACTAATATTTATATATATTGCATACTAATTTTAATAGAACCTATAAAATTTCATTAGTAAGCAGTAAGCATTCAATCAAAATGTCATCTTCGTAATCAACATAATCATCATTACATAATCATTAACTATTAATTAGAGTCACATAATCAATCTATGTCACTATCATTATCATCATTACAAATGAGATCTTCAAAATCATCGCAATATTCAATTAAAGTGTCATCTTCGTCATCAAAATCATCATCGATAAAGTCCTTGTCATTCGTAACACATTCAACAACATTAACAAGTTCATCATCTGCATCGCCTCTATTTAATAAGCCAATATCTTCTTCAATAACATCAACATAACCAACCGATACAGTGTCTTGGTAGACTGTATTAGTAACAAATTCTTCCACATCTTCACCCGTTTTCTCTATCTCTTGATCGTAAATGTGCCTATGTTGAAACTCCTGAACTACTTGCCAGTTTTTCCCCAATTCTGTATCATTCAAATAGAATACTTGTTTTGCCTGGATTGCTAGCACATATGGATCACTCTTGTACCATCTACGATTAACATTGACACTTGTAAAATGTTCATCTATTTGTATTCCCGACTTCTTCTTTTTGTCAACTTCATACCATTCGCACTCAAAAAGAATGGACTGCTTGCGCTTGATATAGTCCAACTGAATAATATTTGTCAATACTCCATAAAAGTTTATTTCTTCCTCATTATGCTCCCCTTTAACAACCAAGCTACAATTCTGACTTATCCGACGTTGGTCTTGACACTTTGTATGAAATCGAACTCCATTAACGATACAACTTGAATATTTACGTTCTCATTTGTCTGGGCCACATGCTATCGCGTATAACTCGTCAGTGGCTTCAGGTGATTTCTCCTTGTATAGCCTTTTCATCTATTAAAAAGACACATTTATATATATATATATATATATATATACACAAAAATATAATCTATGTTACAATTCACTTACGTGCTCTTCAAACCATCGGGGAAATTGTCTCCGTTGCCTCTCTTCTAAATTAGTAAGACTTTCTTTGGCTAACTCCTTCATATGCTCACTACACATGTCTGACTTATATCATAATTCAACCTCCTAAAAGTATAAACATATAAAATACAACTACAAGATAGACTTACATGAGATAGGGCTCCACATTCTCACAATTCTGTAGAACATACCAATGTCCCATTTCTCTCTCTTCATTTGTTAGATTTTCATAAGTATATGCTCCAAAAGGACGAGCTTTTGGAGAAAATACATTTAGTCCATCTTCTTTCACTTCTCCGTCATAATTTCTATCCACTTGGTTAAATTTTGTGTCAATCCCATTGAGATACATGGAGCAGAAAGTTAAACATTCATTAACGATGCAAGCCTCTGCAATTGAACCTTCAGGATGGGCTCTATTTCGTACGTAGCCCTTAAGAGTTCCTAGATACCTATCAAGGTTTCATAAGTAAAGATATCTAATCAGGATGCTTCCAGAAATCAATTTAAGGAATTACTAAATATAAATGGCAGAGAGTTGATTTATTACCTCTCGATAGGGAACATCCACCTATATTGTACCGGTCCACCAACTATTGCCTCGTTTGGTAAATGAATTGCTAAATGAACCATTACATCAAAGAATGCTGGAGGATAAATCATTTCAAGCTTGCACAAAATCAAAACAATATCCTTTTCCATTCTATTTAATTCTTCCAGATCTAGTGTCTTGCAACATAAATCTTTGAAAAACTTACCTAACTCAACTAGTGCAATATACACATCCTTAGGCAAATATCCATGTATACCGATAGGGATTAGACGTTGTAAAAGAACATGTCAGTCGTGACTTTTTAATCATGATACCTTGCCATCGTTTACATTTACACACCGTGCTATATTTGAAGCATACCCATCTGGAAATCTCACTGATTTTAAGAACTCGCAAAATCCTTGTTTTTCCACCTTCGACAAAGTATAACATGCTAGTGGCATCTTGTACTTGTCACCATGTTTTTGTAAATGCAACTCCTTCCTTATATTCATGTCCTCTAAATCTTGCCTCGCTTTATAGGTATCTTTAGTTTTACCTTCAATATTTAGTAATGTTCCCAAAACACTTTCACATATATTTTTCTCAATGTGCATGACATCAAGATTGTGACGTAGTTTAAGTGTTTGCTAATAAGGTAATTAAAAAAATGCTCTTTTTGGTCCAATTCAACTCTTCAGGAGTACGTTTTCTCTTCTTATTTTATGAATGTTTTCCTGGTATTGAATCTTTAACATGATTCAATTGTCGTAGCACATCATTTCCATCTAATACCTTTGGTTTTAACCTACGTTCTGGTAAACCATCAAATTTTTTACTTCTTCGCCAGCTATGACTTGGTTTCAAAAATCGACGATGGCCCATGTAACAAATCTTACTCCTCAACTTATGCGAAGATGTTTCTTCATTACACATGGGACATGCCAAATAACCTTTTGTGCTCCACCCAGACAAATTTGCATAGGCTGGAAAGTCGTTTATAGTCCAAAGCACCGCCGCATGCATATAAAAAGATTTTTTAGTAGAAGCATTGTATGTAACTGCTCCTATTTCCCACAACTCTTTGAGATCGTCTATTAATGGGCGTAAATACACATCCATATCTTTACCAGGCGAGTGGGGTCCAGGAATAAGTAACGACATCATGAAAAATGGCTCTTTCATACATTTCCAAGGGGGTAAATTATAAGGTACAAGTGTTAGGAGTATGCCCTCGAATGCCACTCAGAGGTTGTTGAGTGAGGGCATTGTACTTGTAATTATGTAAACCATTTATATGAGGCAAATGAATGTTTCTTTATTTACTGGTAGTTACTGGCGTTCCTAACTCGTAAATAAACATATAGAAATTAGTCCGTGTATTTGAGAGCAAAACGTTCCACTCCTTATTGGATAAGGGGGTCGGCACTGGAAAGGTTATAGCTCAAATACTTAATCGTTCGCAAGTCGATGAAACTTGACTGGGCGTTAAGTTTATGTGAAGACTTGTATGACGTGTTCTTTGACATGGAGAGTGTCTGTCGAACACTAATGGTTGGTGGGAGCACACGTTATAGGTATGCTAATTGGATTAGTATACTCGAACCGACTCACCCTCGATTCGTCACACGGATTTCACTCCGGGACAGTCAATGACGGAATCGAAAGGTTGTGATAGGTATTCGTGAACCTTCGACTTGAGGATTTAGTAGGGATGTGCTTGTGACGTCAAGATTTTCATTAGAGTAATTCGACCCTATAAATCGGAAGGCGGGGGTCAACCTCGACGTGCATCTTGACGGGCAAGTAGCAGGTCCTACTGAATACCAAGATAGAATTCTTTCTCCCGTTAGTGAGCGGGTTATATGTCCTATGCGGTTATTGGCAGATGAGATCATAAGTCTTTGGCCAAAGCATTGGAGCTAGTTGTATTAGATACACTACATCTCGATGATCTCGATTTGCATTAACGCATGCATAGCGTCAAGTACAGATAGGGTTTGACTGACCGTGACCCTATAACTTGATCGGGACATTTGATAGAAGGGTTTATACGTATACTGGTATTCACGACAAAATGGTTCTTGAATGATCCCATCATTCGTTCTCAGTTGGGGTACAGTGTAGGCCGCCAGGCTGGCTAGGTGGTGCTACTACTCTTTGGTTCCTCCCATTGCTGACTGAGACGAACCTACCGAGTCGCGCACTAGGATTGACAATGGAATGAATCAAGCTAATTCTCTCATTATGAATATTAGATATTGGATATCTAAATTTGGGACATTGGATGTTTAAATCGATTTATCGGATAAATTGATTTACGGCTTAATGAATTAAATATATCACTGGGTGATTAATTTAATTCATGAATATAATTATTTCTTGGATAAATTAATTATGTTATTTTGTATTTGATATTTTTAATTAATTGGATTAATTAATCGATACAAATACATCGGAACGGAATCGTAATTTATCTGTTTGGACTCACGGGAGTCCGAAACGAACCGAACTCGTCCGTTTTTGCATAATAGCCGCCCCCCTTTTGTTTCCACTCACTTTCCTATTGTCTTGTTGCTTTCATTTTATATGAAAGAACATGACATTGTGGGGTTTAAAATAATGTGGCATTATTTGTATTATTGAAGTGAGAGTTGAATAAAGGGAAGAAGATATCTCATTTCACAAGCACCTTTTGATTCCTTGTGTAATTTTCCTACGTGAGTTTGAGTTTGAAAGAGAGAGAAAAGTTCTTTCTCAAAGTCTTCTTCTTCATCTCATTTCTTGAGAGTTTTTCTTAGAGAAAATATCAAAACATAAAGAGAGAGTAAGATTAAAACACTTAGAGTGTAATAATCTTAACATACAAAGCTTCATCACTTAATTCTAGCCGTAACCTTAGAGGTTAATTAAGTGATCGTTGTTCTAGTCGTTTCTCCGGCGCGTGGCAAGTAGTGACGCGGTGTTTTCGGCGTTGGATCGTTCAAGTGCTTGGAGTGTTTCGGATCGTAGAGAATTCAAGTAAAGCTTCGGGAATAGCTCAAGAGAAGGTTACCATTTAATCAACGGACTTCAAGGGTGAGTTTATTACAACTCTTGTTCTTCGTTTATATATTCGTATATACGTAGCTCGATCGATCCTCGTAGGGATTCGGATCGAATTAATTTTTCGTTTTACCGCTACTGGCCTTCGTTTTAGGCACCGAATCCCAACAGTGGTATCAGAGCGTAGGACTTGCGATCGTATATACGATATTAGCATTTGGAATGCTTGATTAGATGGTGTATGATTTGGAATCATAATCGTATTAATCGTTGATTTTCTATTGTTCATCTAAAAAAATATTTTTTCATGATTTTATGTTACAATATAAATCTATTTTTCTTTTGAGAAACTGATTTAAATGAGTAATATAAAGATTCGAAAAATATTATTTTTGGAATCGGGGCGAAAAACGAGCAGCGAAAACGGACCGCGACTTGAGCCGCCAGGCACCGCCTCGCGGTTCGCCAGATGGACCACGGTCCGGCCAGGAGCGAGTCTGGTCGGCAGGATTCCGCCATGCTCGCACTCAGTGTGCCCCGCGGCCTCTTTGGCAAGTGTCCTGGGCTTGGCCCGGCCGTGTTTTCCGACTCCATTTTTTATATTTCGTTCGATAATTAATTTCCCACAAATTAAATTGGATTTAGTTTGACTAAGATTTAATTATGGTAATTTTATTCTTAGGGGAATTAATTTAATGAAATATTTTCTCGTCCGGAACAAGTTAAAATTGACGGTTGTTTGAATTAATTGGATTAATTCGTTTTGGATGGATTGTTTTATATTGATTGGATCAATATTCAGATTCATTATGAATGCTATTTATTTAATGTGTTGGATGCATTATTTTTTAATGGTGATGTGGTTCGTGGACTTAGTTTTTGAATCGTTCATTTTATTCGATTGGGTTGTAAAGGCCGTTTTGAGCCTATTTATTTTACTAGAAAAAATTTGCATCTAGGATGCAATTTTCAATGTAAAATTTATATGTAATGACGAAGACCGGAGGAAGATCCATTTCGAGAAGACGAAGATTCAAGACGAAGACTTGTAATTAGATTACGGAGTTTTTGTTTTCTAGGAACGGTCCATGAACCACATGTTGGTAGCAACTAGGTTGTGAATGGTTGTTTCATATTGTATGAATGCCACAAACACGCTAATATGATTAATGTGCAAAGTGTAACGTTAATCGCGAAAATTCTCCCACAACAAATTATAAGTTTATAAGGTTTCAAGGTTTTCCTTCCCTCCATCGAGCTTTCGGGAAATTGAAATCCAAACCGGATGTGCTATGCTTCCGAGTTATCGGGGTAGTCGTTCGGGGAGGACGGATAAATTACTGGGAGCGCATTGGATGCCTTCGGTTGGAGCAAATTTTATCCCTAGAAACCTGATAGGTTGCTGGATAAGATTCAATTGTGAAACTGATTTGCGTCGATGGTATAAACTTAACTTGTTCACGAACCATAGAAACCGTATAGGTTGAGGGGAGTGAATAAGGGGAAAAAGAAGATCAAATCATTCATTGGATGGGTTGGTGTTGGACACCACTTTATGAAAATTAATAGACTAGAAACCTGTTCGGTTGCCCTCTATTAAGATTTATAAAGAACTCGATCGCCACTATGAAGTAGAGCGATGATACTTCTGGATTTCACATGGGAGTGTGTTATTCCGATAAAATAGTGGGAGCTGGGTAACAAGAATAGAAAAGACCTTAATTCTATACTCAGAACATAATTGAATGAGTCACTAATTAATCTATCGTACTTAATGCAGACTCAAATCTCAATATGATAATGAATCCACTCGCAATCGCTCAAAAGAACACCCCGATTGACCTAACTTTGTGGTCCGGCCCGCAACTGATGATAGTCCTCAGTATAGAGGCACTGGGATACGTCTTAGAGACGGACATTCCGGCACCTCCTGTGCCGACCAGAGCCAATCAGGAAGAGATCGAAAACCACGAAAAGTGGGTTAAGGATGACGTAAAAGTCCGTGCATACATGATGGCTTCTATGTCTAATGAGCTTCAGAGAGCTCATGAGAAAATGACTTCTGCTAGGCAGATTCTATCTCACTTAACCGAACTTTATGGTGAGCACAGCAGAACTGCTAGATATGAGATATCCAAGCAACTGTTTGGTGCAAGGGTGAAGGAAGGTGAGAAAGTTGGGGAACACGTCCTCAAAATGATATCCATGATCGAGAGATTGGAGGCTCTTGATTTTAAAATGGATACTTCTCTCCAAACCGACCTTATCCTACAGTCTCTCCCTGATTCCTTCTCACGCTTTGTTATGAACTTCAACCGCAATGAGATTGCATGTAATTTAGCCGGGCTAATGAACAAACTTGTGACCGCTCGCCTCGATGAAGACTCATGGATGAAGGAGTCTGCTCTTGTGATTTCTTCTGGACCTCGGAGGTCTAAGAATAAGAAGAAAAAGATCAAGAAGCGGACTGGACCACAAGCTAAGGTCCTTAAGGGTAAGGGCAAGGCCCCGATGGTTCCAAAGAACAAGAAGAAGAAGGATGCTTGTCTCAAGTGCGGTGAGCTGGGCCACTGGGCTAGAGACTGTCCGATTCTTCATGGCACTTCGTCTGTAACTTTTAGTTTTGGAAACAAATTGTTCGCTACCGTATTTTCTACTTCTGGATACCGTATTCGGTGCTAGTTCTCATATTTGTACCATGAATCGGGATCGGAACAAAGTAGGAAGCTTGGAGTGGAGAAGTTATGATCACAGTCGGAAGCGGGCATAGTGTCGAGGCGACCGACATAGGATCACTTCTTTTGGGTTTAGAATCTGGCTTTGTTTTGACTTTAGAAGATGTACTTGTTTTGCCCAAGGGGCACAAAAACATTGTATCCATTCCGGTCATGGACCGAAAAGGCTTTTCATTTTTCATTGGTGATGGTTCTGCAAAATTTATTTTAAATAAACTAGTGGGTACTGCTACATTGTTAAATGGATTGTATCATCTAAATCTCAGCAACAAAGTAGTTGTGAATACTATGACTAGAAAACGTGGTAGGGATGAAACCAATCAAGTTTTGAAATGGCATCTTAGACTTGGTCATGTTGGTCAGACCAAGGTTTACAAGATGGAAAAAGATAGACTTATGAGTCCATTGGGATCGGATCCCTTTCCTACTTGTGAATCTTGCCTTAAAGGCAAAATGACTAAGTCCCCCTTCACAGGGACATTTGAAAGAGCCGCTGATAAACTGGGATTAATCCATACCGACGTATGTGGTGCTTTGGAAGCAGCACTTGATGGATATCAATATTTCATTACGTTTACAGATGATCATACCAGGTATGGTTATGTATACTTAATGAAACATAAATCCGAGGCCTTTGAGAAATTCCAGGAATTCAAGGCCCTAGTCGAGAAACAAACTGGTAATCATATCAAAGCACTTCGGTCGGACCGAGGTGGTGAGTATATGAGTACGAAGTTTGATGAGTTCCTTAAGGAACATGGAATAGTTTCACAACTAACACCTCCAGGTACTCCTCAGTTAAATGGTGTGTCAGAAAGAAGGAACCGGACCTTGTTAAACATGGTCCGTTCCATGCTGGGCTATACTGACTTACCAATTTACCTGTGGGGGTATGCACTCCTGACTGCCGCTTATATCTTAAACAGATGTCCTTCCAAATCTGTTCCTAAAACTCCACATGAGATGTGGGAAGGAAGGAAAGCAAGTCTTAATCATATTAGAATTTGGGGATGTCCCGCTTATGTCAAGAAGACTAAAGTGGAAAAGTTGGAAGCTAGGTCTGCAAAGGGACATTTCATTGGATTCCCGTCTGGGACGATGGGATATCTATTCTACATGCCCGAAGATCGAAGGATCGTTGTTGCTTTACAAGCACACTTCCTGGAAGATGAGTTCATTCAGGAAGGCGGAGCAGGTAGAAGTATTTCTTTAGAAGAATACAATGAAACTCCTAGAGAGACACCTGTGCAAGAAACTGGAACCGAACTTTCTGAAACACAAGTATAACCACCTCGTAGGTCTAGTAGGGTGTTTCATTTACCTGAGAGGTATGGGCTTGTGCACTTGGAGGAGCTGGGTCTCCATGAGGTTCCAAGTGATAGCCAAGAGACCGACCCAACAACCTATGACCAAGCGATGGTGGATGTAGACTCCGCGAAATGGCGTGAAGCTATGGAAGCTGAGATAGACTCGATGCATGTCAATCAGGTCTGGACTATAGTAGACCGCCCCAAGGGCATAGTGCCTATTGGGAACAAGTGGATCTACAAGAGAAAGACTGATGGTGATGGCAAGGTTGACGCCTATAAGGCCAGGCTTGTGGCAAAGGGTTATACCCAAAAGGAAGGGATCGATTACCACGATACCTTCTTGCCCGTAGCCATGATCAAGTCTATTCGCATGATGCTTGCTATAGCTGCCTACCATGATTATGAGATATGGCAAATGGACGTAAAGACGGCTTTCCTTAATAGATTCCTCGAGGAGGAAATCTATATGGAGCAGCCTAAAGGCTTTGTGTCCGAAGTCGATATTCAGAAAGTGTGCAAGCTTCAGCGTTCCATTTATGGACTGAAGCAAGCATCGCGTAGTTGGAACCTTCGTTTTGACGAGGCGGTCAAAGAGTTTGACTTCGTGCAAAATAAAGAGGAACCTTGTGTATACAAGAAGGTTAGTGGGAGCAAGATCGCATTCTTAGTACTATATGTAGATGACATTCTACTAATAGGAAATGATGTGGGAATGCTCAGTTCTGTGAAAGCTTGGCTTTCGAGTAATTTCTCCATGAAAGACTTGGGAGAAGCTATCTATATTCTTGGTATTCGACTCTACTGGGATAGAGCGAAGAGAACAATAGGTCTTTCCCAAGCCCTCTATATAGATAAAATCTTAAAGCGATTTAAGATGGATGATTCTAAAAGAGGGTTCCTACCGATGCAACATGGAATAAAACTCTCCTTGAAGATGTGTCCTCAAAGTGAGGAACAACGCAAGGAAATGAGTAATATACCATATGCTTCGTCCGTGGGTAGCCTTATGTATGCTATGTTGTGTACAAGACCTGACATCGCGCATGCTGTAAGCGTAGTGAGTAGGTTTCAGGCAAACCCAGGTAGGGAACATTGATCGCCAGTAAAGAACGTTCTCAAGTACTTAAGAAGGACTAGAGATATGGTTACGATGTATGGCGGTGGAGAATCGATGTGGTGGGATTCACCGATTCGGACTTCCAAGGACTAAAGGACGACTCGATGTCCACTTCGCTACATATTTACTCTTAATGGAGGAGCGATATCTTGGCGTAGTGCCAAGCAAAGCGCGATCGCGATTCCACTGTCAGCCGAGTATCAAGCGGCCTCGGAGGCTTCCAAGGAAGGGTTCGTGATTAAGAAGTTTCGGGAGAACTTCAAATGATACCATGTGCCGAGCCGCCTGTACTGCATCGCGACAACGACGGAGTCAGAAGCGCAGCCAAGGAGCCGAGGTTTCACAACAAAGACCAAACATATTGAGAGGAAGTATCATCTCGTAAGAGAATTTGTTCGCAAGGGATACATTGTGCTGCACAGAGTAGACTCGGCCGACAACGTCGCCGATCCACTGACCAAGCCACTCTCTCAGACTAGCTTGGAGCGTCATCTGGAGAACATGGGTATTAGGTACCATAGTGTGTGGCATTGAGTGCAAGTGGGAGATTGTTAGGAGTATGCCCTCGAATGCCACTCAGAGGTTGTTGAGTGAGGGCATTGTACTTGTAATTATGTAAACCATTTATATAAGGCAAATGAATGTTTCTTTATTTACTGGTAGTTACTGGCGTTCCTAACTCGTAAATAAACATATAGAAATTAGTCCGTGTATTTGAGAGCAAAACGTTCCACTCCTTATTGGATAAGGGGTCGGCCTGGAAAGGTTATAGCTCAAATACTTAATCGCCGCAAGTCGATGAAACTTGATCGGGCGTTAAGTTTATGTGAAGACTTGTATGACGTGTTCTTTGACATGGAGAGTGTCTGTCGAACACTAATGGTTGGTGGGAGCACACGTTATAGGTATGCTAATTGGATTAGTATACTCGAACCGACTCACCCTCGATTCGTCACACGGATTTCACTGGGACAGTCAATGACGGAATCGAAAGGTTGTGATAGGTATTCGTGAACCTTCGACTTGAGGATTTAGTAGGGATGTGCTTGTGACGTCAAGATTTTCATTAGAGTAATTCGACCCTATAAATCGGAAGGCGGGGGTCAACCTCGACGTGCATCTTGACGGGCAAGTAGCAGGTCCTACTGAATACCAAGATAGAATTCTTTCTCCCGTTAGTGAGCGGGTTATATGTCCTATGCGGTTATTGACAAATGAGATCATAAGTCTTTGGCCAAAGCATTGGAGCTAGTTGTATTAGATACACTACAGCTCGATGATCTCGATTTGCATTAACGCATGCATAGCGTCAAGTACAGATAGGGTTTAACTGACCGTGACCCTATAACTTGATCGGGACATTTGATAGAAGGGTTTATACGTATACTGGTATTCACGACAGAATGGTTCTTGAATGATCCCATCATTCGTTCTCAGTTGGGGTACAGTGTAGGCCGCCAGGCTGGCTAGGTGGTGCTACTACTCTTTGGTTCCTCCCATTGCTGACTGAGACGAACCTACCGAGTCGCGCAATAGGATTGACAACGGAATGAATCAAGCTAATTCTCTCATTATGAATATTAGATATTGGATATCTAAATTTGGGACATTGGATGTTTAAATCGATTTATCGGATAAATTGATTTACGGCTTAATGAATTAAATATATCACTGGGTGATTAATTTAATTCATGAATATAATTATTTCTTGGAGAAATTAATTATGTTATTTTGTATTTGATATTTTTAATTAATTGGATTAATTAATCAATACAAATACATCGGAACGGAATCGTAATTAATCTGTTTGGACTCACGGGAGTCCGAAACGAACCGAACTCGTCCGTTTTTGCATAATAGCCGCCCCCCCTTTGTTTCGACTCACTTTCCTCTTGTCTTGTTGCTTTCATTTTATATGAAAGAACATGACATTGTGAGGTTTAAAATACTGTGGCATTATTTGTATTATTGAAGTGAGAGTTGAATAAAGGGAAGAAGATATCTCATTTCACAAGCACCTTTTGATTCCTTGTGTAATTTTCCTACGTGAGTTTGAGTTTGAAAGAGAGAGAAAAGTTCTTTCTCAAAGTCTTCTTCTTCATCTCATTTCTTGAGAGTTTTTCTTAGAGAAAATATCAAAACATAAAGAGAGAGTAAGATTAAAACACTTAGAGTGTAATAATCTTAACATACAAAGCTTCATCACTTAATTCTAGCCGTAACCTTAGAGGTTAATTAAGTGATCGTTGTTCCGGTCGTTTCTCCGGCGTGTGGCAAGTAGAGACGCGGTGTTTTCGGCGTTGGATCGTTCAAGTGCTTGGAGTGTTTCGGATCGTAGAGAATTCAAGTAAAGCTTCGGGAATAGCTCAAGAGAAGGATACCATTTAATCAACGGACTTCAAGGGTGAGTTTCTTACAACTCTTGTTCTTCGTTTATATATTCGTATATACGTAGCTCGATCGATCCTCGTAGGGATTCGGATCGAATTAATTTTTCGTTTTACCGCTTCCGCTGGGCCTTCATTTTAGGCACCGAATCCCAACAACAAGTACATCCGGCCACATGCTATACGAATTGTGCATATTGCCGAAAAGGTTAAAACCATCACTAGCTAGCCCAAGTCTTACATTTCGAGGCTCTAAGGAAAACGATGTGTGCTCTTTGTCAAATTCCTTCCACGCTTTTGAGTCTGCAGGATGCCTCATGATGTTGACATCATTTGCATGTTTATCATAATGCCACCTCATATCATCTGCTGTTTTCCTGGACATGAATAATCTTTGAAGCCTCGGCTTCAGCGGAAAATAACGTAGAACCTTGTGAGGCACTTTCTTACCCTTGCCATCATTAACTTTCCATCTCGACTCCCCACATATAGGGCATTCTTGTTTGTCTTCAAGCTCTTTCCAAAACAGAACACAATCATATTTACATGCATGAATTGGTACATACCCCAATCCCAAATCACCCAACATTTTTCTTGCATGATAATGTGATTTTGGAAGGGTCTCACCATCGGGCAAAGCTTCTTTCAAAAGCTCAAGCATCATATCAAATGACTTATTGCTGTAATGATTCATCACTTTCAAATGAAGAAACTTTATAAGAAATGAAAGTGTTGAGAACCTCTTGCAATTAGGATAAAGTTCACGATCCGCCTCTCTTAAAAGTTTCTCAAAACCACCAAATTCCCCCTCAACATTGTTAGAAGCTTCATCATCAAATGAATCTATTGGATTGTTATCCACAAACGTTCCACCATATATGTCTTGTAACATTTCTTGCATTTTAGCCCCGTCACCTTCATTTTTTGTTTCATCGGCATCCTCTTCTCCACAATTATTGTGATCATTCATAAAACCATACAACCCTTGCATAGATTGTTCCCCGTGATATATCCATCGGGTGTAAGTTAGTGAGATCCCATACAAGAATAAATGATCCTCTACTTCATCTATAGATCGAATATCAACGTTCAAGCATTCACGACAAGGGCACCTAACCTTACTCGATACTCCCTTATGCTCTTTAGTAAATCGAATAAAAGATCTAACGCCTAACACATACTTTTCAGAAAATCTATTTGGCTCTTGCATCCAAGCCTTATCCATGTACTTCTATAAAAGTAACAAAGGAAAAAAAAAAGAACAAAAACAACATAAGAGACACTAGCAACTAAACTAGAAAGTGATAGAAGAATTCATTAGACGACAAAAGTCAAAATAAAACCCTAGATGAAAGCGAGTATCACCCAATTGATTAGGGAAGAAAAAATTTAGGAGGAAGCTTTGTTGTGGAAATTAGGCCAAAAATAGAGTTTTTAATCTAATCAAATCTTCAATGGAAAGATTCACAACAACCATTCAATGGAAATGCTTTGCATGTGTTTTAAGATGGCCCAATCGATTGATTCATGAACCAAAACACACAATGTCCAGTTTCAGACCAAAATATTTGGGGAAAAACATACCTTACTGTGGTGAGGATGAGGCCGGCGAAATAAGCGGAGATCTTAGAATGGAGGCGTGAAAGATGGAGCCAACGAAAGGATCGATCTTAGAATGGAGGCCGGTGAAATAAGCGGCTAAGATGGAGATCGAGAGACGAGGAAGTGAGAGTACGCAGTGAGTGAGAGAGACGGAGTGACTTTTTTTTTTTAATGTGGGAAAGTTATCCATTAATATATTATATTGTTTTTTTTAATTTCTATTGTAGTACCTTACGCGACGAAACTAACTCGTCACGCAAAAGAAGTCCTCCGTGACGAAAATTTCGACACCAAATGTTTCGCGAGAGCGGGAGAAATTGGCGCCATTTATTTATTATCACTATCAACGACGAAATTCTTTTTTTCGTCACCCATTGTTTTACATAATCAAACTGCGTGACGAAAAATTATTTTCGTCGCGCAAAGTATACTTTGAGCGACGATATTATTTTCGTCACTAAAGAATTCGTCACTGAATATCATATTTCTTGTGGTGACTTGAGATTAATAAGAGTTTGAGTGTTTCGTTCACTCATCTATACACGAGAGGAAAGAAAAAATTGTAGATTTGGATGCGGTGTTATTAGGACGTAGATCTGACATTATTAAAATCATAATCTGAATCCAAATGTGTTTTTTCTAATACCGATAGAAAGTTAGAAAGGTTATTTCCTTGTCCGATGGAAAAGGAAAATTTTTTTATCTTGGACCGACAAAAAGACAAGATTATAACAGTTTATCTTGGACCGATTGAATATAATATTGTAACGGTTTACCTCGGACTGTTCGAAGACAAGGCGGAAATATTTATCTTGAACCTAAGAAAAAGATAGTGAAGGAGAGAGGACGTAGGCACGTTGCTGAACCTCTATAAATCTTTGTGTTTCTATCGCTTTCGCACAAAAAGAGTTTAATACTCTACACCATACTATTCAACCCCCTTCTAGTGGCGGTATCAAACCCAACAAAAGTTATTGGCAAAAGTGAAGTTACCACACCAGATCAGCATCAAAAGCAGGTACATTAAAGGAGAACGTCCAACTCATCCATAAATTTGATGATCGGATATGATGTTAGTCCTGATGGCAAAAGTTACTATAAAGATCGGGTTAAGGATCAACTTGTTAATTGGTAGAAGGGAACACAAAATGCTCCCCAAACCTATAAATGGTTAAACTGATAACAACCATATCACTGATTTCTTTAGCTTTTGTACTCAATTGTTGCCTGTACTTTATTTTTGCTCTGTTTCATCATTTCACCCAAAGTATTATAACTCTTGAAATTTATCAATAAAGAAATATTTTATCTCTCAAAAGATTATAGCTTGTGATCCATTTACTTTCAGTACTATGTTATTGAAATTATTAAATATCTCCAGGTATAATTTTGGCTGTAACTAAGCTGTACGAATTTTCCTATGAGTATATCATAAAAATTGTAAGTTATAATACTGCCTGCGAGCCAATCATAGTTCAAGTTGTGAAAAACTTAGATGGATGGGACATGCCAGTGAGCTTTTCATTTTTGGATTAAGTCATAGAGCTGGGGTAATACTCTATTATTACACTTTTCTCCATTATAACAAACTTGACTATAAGTAACACTCTTTTGTAACACTTTTCAAACTTAAACTTCCATTAAAGAATAGGTAACACTCCAATAACACTTTATTAATAGGTAACACTTTAAAGTAACACTATTATAGGTAACACTTTATCTTAGTTAACACTTTTATTGTAACACTTTATTATAGGTAACACTTCTGTTGTGTCGAGAATTATTCGTCTCAACAGGCGATCGCCTCAGAGACCGGGCGACCTAGTTAGAGCCCAGCAGCCAAGGCCGATCTGCCGACCAAAGGTCCCAGGACAAGTCCCGGTGCCGAGCGATCGACATCTAAAACGATCGTCTCTTGGTACTTGGCGATCGACTCCTGGTGGCCGACTAGCTGACGACCGAAGGTCCCAAGACAAGTCCCGGTGCCGAGCGATCAACTTCTAAGACGATCGTCTCTCGTTACTTGGCGATCGACTCCTGGTGGCCGACCAGCCGATAACCGCTTTATGCCACACGAAGCCGATGATCATCCAGTCGGCAAAGTTCGAAGCTCTGACTGAGTCCCACATGCAGATCCGGGATTGGCGCCGCAGCACATGGATCATTGACCACATCCTGTCAGCATCTTTCCACCAGCCGGCAGACCCGCCGAAAGGTGTCAGTGGGACCGCCCGTGACTGCGACTCAGGACGCGTGCCGGCTCTTCGTTGGACCGCACAGCTGGCTGCCAGCAGTAGCCGCAAGCTTTATGCAGACAACCCATGTGACATAAAGACGATCGCCCCATTATTATATTGCACGAAAGGCGATCGCCCGCCAGAAAACAGGGCATCTCAGCCCCTATAAATAGAAGGTTGCCTGCACTTGGAAATCTCTCGAACTCTCGGCTGCCTTACGTCCAGTTCAGAGATTAAGTCCACAACTTGGCTTTCCTACTCTTGGCAACAGCTATCTCTCGGTTCCTTCTTCTCTCTTAGCATCTCCTACACGGAATACGATCGGCAGAGAGCAAGAACACCAAAGCTTCGCTCAAGAGCTGGATAAATAGGTTCTTTTACACTCATTGTATTTAGATTTTCACATTAATACTTGTATCCAAGAATATTTGTATTAATAACATCTCGCGAGAGCATTCAAGCCCGGGCCTAACAAACCCGGCAAATCTTGTGTTTTTTCCATTCCCTCGGACGTGCTCTCGCAATTTGCTGTTGCTCGACCATTCCAGCAATATTCATCTTTGGATAATATTTCGGGCAACAACAATTGGCGCTAGAAGAAGGGCATCTAACCCTCAATTTTGTTCCTACCGTCTCGAAGAACACTCACTGTTCTCCGAGGCAAATACCTGAAGAAACACTCACTGTTCTTCAGAGAAAGCTTTCAGAATCATGTCTTCCGCCTCTGCATCGAAGAAAGCCGCTGGCCGATCCACCAGACGCCTCCTCCCATCTCAGTCCGAGCCACAGCCGATGGCGGAGGGTAGCTGCCGCGGTCCGAGACTCTCGATCCCGCCCCTGAGGGATGGCCCAAGCCTCTCGCTCGATCAGTTCCAAACCGCGGAACAGATCGAGGAGGCCATGGCCATCCTACAGGAACGACGGAGTGCTCTCGACGCGCCGCCCGCTATAACCCCCTCGGCCCTCCGCCGCATGACCAAACAGAAGTTCAAGGCATTACTGACCGAGCGATCGCCAGGAGGCTCCCATTCGCAAGAAGAGGCGCTCGCCAGCCGGGGCACCTCTGTTTTCGATTACCTAGGCAGCTACCCATCTTGGCGACCGGGGCAGTACAGCCCCAGCCACGAGACGACGGAGCTCGAGTCCGTCACCAGGAGTTTGGCGTATCCAACTCCCAGAAGGCAGGCCAGCCATCTGGCTCCCCCTCGCCAAAGAGCCGAGGTCGGCAGCAGCAGAGTCAGGAGATCGGTACACGATCGCCTCGGCTCCCGCTCCAAAAGCCGATCCACGAGGGACCAAGCTACAACGATGGCCGCGATGCAACGCCAGCTCGATGACATGAAGGCGCTCCTGGAATCTGGGGCAGGCGCCAAGAGCAAGATTGCCGGGCCGAGCGAGACGCTCGCGGTCAACATTGAGCTCGCCCCCGTACAGCATAAGACCGCTCCTCCGCAAACACCTTTGTACGAGGGGAGATCAGACCCCAAAACTCACCTGAGCAAGTTCCACATCTACATGACTAGGTGTGGGGCATCAAACGCGACCAGGTGCCGAATGTTCCCTCTGACGCTGGACGACCTTGCCCACAGGTGGTACACCTCATTGCCACCTCGATCCATCCGTTCCTTTAATCAACTGGCGAACGACTTCACAGCGTACTTCGCCACCAAGGTCGCTCGGCCGGAAGGTCCCCATCGCATGATGCAAATCAGGCAGGGAGAAGAAGAATCCGACACGGACTACATCGACCGGGTATACGATATCATCCTCAACGGCGAGCCCATAAGCGATGAGATTGCCCTCTACGCGGTTCTAGGGGGATTCCACGGTCTTTCGCCTATGTTCAGGCATCTTACGAAGGACCAACCCTCGACCTACGCGATCTTCCGTGCTAAAGCCGCAGACTTTCTGGCCATGCAGAGGTTTCTTCTGAGCCTATGAGCAGCGCGATCGGCGCCCGAACAACGATCTCCAGTCTTCCAGCCCGATCACCGATATCAAGCAACATCATCAAAACCAGAGGACTCGTTCGCCATCTACAGTTCATCATCCAACATGGTGGAGTACGGCACGAGATCGCCTCCACCGCACAACGTACACCATCGAAGGTCGGCATTTAATATGACGATCTGAGGTGGAAGAGTGTAGCCATGGTCCTGGTGGTCGATGGAACCGACTGCTTAGGCCATGCAAGGTTCCTTTGGGCTGAAATCGCTCGCCCTTCGTTTAAATACGAGGTGGGCGTAGTCGAAGGACCCTCCAAGTCAATCAGTGGACACGATCGCCCGCCCTCAAAGGTTCATCATCTAACATGGCGAACCCGGACAATGCAACGCGTCACTACCCCCGTCTCAACGTACACCGTCCAGGGTCGCCATCTTCATGGCGGGCCGAGGTGGAAGCAGAGCTAACAAGCCGCGGAAGTGGAGTTGATTAATCCGACGACGCCCCGCGCAAGGACTCCTCTAGACCAAGACCGCACGCCCTTCGTTTAAATACGAGGCGAGGCGCAGCCTAACAGAGGACCCTCACAATAAAATGAGTCACGAGACAGACAACGTCTCTCGCGCACAAGACACGGTCATGGAGTCGGTCCATCGAACTCCGCGACTGTGCACGATTCCTCAGTGACGAAACAATAAGCTTTCTACGAGGGATCGGCCAACATTGTTTTTTGCAGGTACAAGACCGAAGATAGCTAGCCAATCGACCAGATCGCCCAAGTCTGAATCCAAAGTCAGCTCAACGGATCGCCCATCCTCATCCTACGCGATCGCCAGCAAGAACCACCTCGCCCCATGTCTTCAACATCGGAGCAAGGTGGGGGACAATTGTTGTGTCGAGAATTATTCGTCTCAACAGGCGATCGGCTCAGAGACCGGGCGACCTAGTTAGAGCCCAGTAGCCAAGGCCGATCTGCCGATCAAAGGTCCCAGGACAAGTCCCGGTGCCGAGCGATCGACATCTAAAACGATCGTCTCTCGGTACTTGGCGATCGACTCCTGATGGCCGACTAGCTGACGACCGAAGGTTCCAGGACAAGTCCTGGTGCCGAGCGATCAACTTCTAAGACGATCGTCTCTCGGTACTTGGCGATCGACTCCTGGTGGCCGACCAGCCGATAACCGCTTTATGCCACACGAAGCCGATGATCATCCAGTCGGCAAAGGTCGAAGCTCTGACTGAGTCCCACATGCAGATCTGAGGTGGCGCCGCAAAGATACGGATCATTGACCACGGCTGTCAAAGATCTTTCCACCAACTGACAGACCCGCCGAAAGGTGTCAGTGGGACCGCCCGTTACTGCGACTCAGGACGCATGCCGGCTCCTCATTGGACCGCACAGCTGGCTGCCAGCAGCAGCCGCAAGCTTTATGCAGACATCCCATGTGACATAAAGACGATCGCCCCATTATTATATTGCACGAAAGGCGATCGCCCGCCAGAAAACAGGGCATCTCAGCCCCTATAAATAGAAGGCTGCCTGCACTTGGAAATCTCTCGAACTCTCGGCTGCCTTACGTCCAGTTCAGAGATTAAGTCCACAACTTGGCTTTCCTACTCTTGGCAACAGCTATCTCTCGGTTCCTTCTTCTCTCTCAGCATCTCCTACACGAAAGACGATCGGCAGAGAGCAAGAACACCAAAGCTTCGCTCAAGAGCTGGATAAATAGGGTCTTTTACACTCATTGTATTTAGATTCTCACATTAATACTTGTATCCACGAATATTTGTATTAATAACATCTCGCGAGAGCATTCAAGCCCGGGCCTAACAAACCCGGCAAATCTTGTGTTTTTTCCATTCCCTTGGATGTGCTCTCGCAATTTGCTGTTGCTCGACCATTCCAGCAATATTCATCTTCGGATAATATTTCGGGCAACAACAACTTCAACGGTAACACATTTCGAATGTCAATTTCTAAATCATATAGGTAACACTTTTGTAACACTTTATTCTTATGTAACACTTCTAAAATTGATAATATTTTTTGGGTAACACTTTTATAATCGATAATATTTTAAAGTAACACTTTTACAGTAGGTAAAAATTTCAAGTAACACTTTTTTAAATACGATTTTTAAGTCCGTAACATTTTATAGCCAAAATTTTTTTTGGGACGTCTCTAGGACGTTTTTGGTAGAAAATAGAAATTAGAAGTACAACTTAAGGCAAACTTTGTTTTGTCGGGTCCCTCTCAGACTGAGTGCGCTACTCTCATAAACTCACATTCCAGCAAGACAGAACAAAAACATAGCTTTCATCTTCTTTTGCGACGGGCAACTCCAAACTCCAGAGCCACCGCCCATTGCCCACCGGCGAATGACGCCCAGCGCAAGACAGAACTAGGAATGTCAGTTTACCCATCGAGTCGGGTTGCCCGAGGGTAAATGGGTAGGGCACTGCTCGAAAAAGCGGGTAGCGGGCAGTACAGTACCCGTGCTCGCTAAATTATGATAGGATAAGGATAGGGTATGAGTTTAGCATTTTACCCGTCTACCAGACCTGATTACCCTACCCGTATACCCATTTAATATATTGTATATATATATACATATTATAATTAATATATATATAAGATATATTTTTTCATTTTATGTATAAACTTAACATTTTCAGTTAATTAATAGTAAAATCTTTTATTATACTTCATTCATAATTAAATCAGTAAAACTCCATCAGCCTACTACGGTTTCAACTCTCAGAGAAAGCCTTGCGGGATATCTTAGTGGTAAAAGAGGGGGATATCTTTCGCGCTGGTGGCACGCAGTGTGGGTTCGAATCCTCGTGGGAGCATCCGCTCTTTTTAGGAATTTGGACCTTGTGTGTTTATTCAATTGAAACATCCTCAAAACCGGGTTGCTGAGGCATAACCTGCGATTTAATTGGGGGTAAGAATTAGGGATCGGACCTACACCCAAATTCAACATGGGTCATCAAAAAAAAAAAAAAAAAAGAGAAAGCCACTCCCGTACGTATCCTTTTCCTTCGCACTAATTCTCTCTTCCTTCTTGCGGCTCTTCTTTCCTACGGCTCGTCGGCGGTGCTCACAGCTCACCACTCACTTGATACCTTCTTCATCTTCAACCTTCTCGCCTCCGGCCTCTCTCTATCTCTCTCTCAGTATCGACCACCACCACCGCGGCCCGCCCTCCTCTCGGCTCTCGCTCATCGCTCTCCGCCGCTTCTCATGATCGCAGATGACCTTCGGTGCCTGCTGCTCCTTTTAGGTAATATTAAATATTTTTTGCTCCTCATCCGGCGCTCTATGCTCCGCCGTTTTCAACTCTTTGCTCTCTCTTAGAACGATGTTTTTTTTTTCTTTTTAGCTTTGAGGAAAGTGTTTATGTTTATTATTTTTTTCAAAAAAAAAAAAAAACTAAAAATTGGGGATATAGACATGGTGACGGTCCCTGTGAAACGGACTTACGTTCCCCCACAATAAGCCAACTAGGACCCTGACAAGACTCCTGATTTCGTGATCAAGATTTTGCAGTTCCTTGTGCCTCTCTTGATCTTGGGGTTGGCCTTTGTTGTCAGATACTACACCAAGGAGAAGTAAGTGGTGTAGAATTTGTGAGAATCTATCTTTATTTGTGGTTATGTTTCTTATTTCCTATTGTTGACCGACTAGACTCTTTACATCGCATTTTGGAGGATTTTTCGATATAATGGTGCAATTTGCTAAATATGGTGGGAGAGAAATAATGGTGCAGTTTGCTAAATATGGCCCCAATGCTGAACAAATGTAAGTTGGTTTGCTACCTTAACTCGTTTTGCAATTGTTAGCTCATGGGTTAAGATTTTAGGATAAGTTTTATTACTTCTATTGTGCATTGGGGCTACTTCGAGGTGTTAGGTTCTAATGAGCTACTGCAAATTATCTGTGGCGCTTTTGGAAGTTAATAAACTTTCCCTATGAAATATCCAGTTCTAGCAAGCATTAGTGGTATTTGTCATCAGCCACAAAGGGAGAATCAAGGAACCTATTCAGAGGTCCAAAGGGAGGTCCAGAAGCCGCAGTCCCAAGCAAAGGTAGGATACTCTGTTTTATTCTTCTTCACATGGTCATTTAAATTTAGTAGAAATAGCTTGTTTTGTCCTTTGGCATATAGTAATATTCTTTTCTGTCCTAAGTTTAGTAACAACTCTTTTAATACCCAAATTGTCGAAATTGACCTTTATTCGAATAAAATTCGAGTCATATATTATAATTTCGAGTAATATAATTTCGAGTCAACTTTAAAAAAAATAATATTGAGGAAGGTTGAAAATATGGGTTACCGGATTCCAAAAATTCGGGTTACACGAGTCCAATTCGTGTCACCCGAATACAATTCGTGTCACACGAATTTTTTTTATACATCTCCCGAATGAATTCGGGAGACCTTTTTTTTTTTTGCATCTTCCGAATGAATTCGGGAGACCTCTTCTTTCTTCTTCTTTTTTTTTTTTTTTTTTTATACATCTCCCGAATGAATCCGGAGACCTCTTCTTTTTTTTTTTTTTACATCTCCCGAATGAATTCGGGAGACCTCTTCCTTCTTTTTTTTTTTTTTAATTTTTTATACATCTCCCGAATGAATGAATCGGGAGACCTCTTCTTTCTTTTTTTTTTAACATCTCCCGAATGAATTCGGGAGACTTTTTTTTTTATTTACACGTCCCGAATTGTATTCGGGTGACACGAATTGGACTCGTGTAACCCGAATTTTCGGACTCGTGCAACCCATATTTCCAACCTTCCTCGATATTGTATTTTTTTTTAAGTTGACTCGAAAATATGTTACTCGAAATTATAACAAATGACTCGAATATATTCGAGTAAAGGTCAAATTCGACAATTTGGGTATCAAAAGAGTTGTTACTGAACTTGGGGCAGAAAAGAATATTGCTATATGCAAAAGGGCAAAACAAGTTTTCTCCCTTAAATTTATGTTCATTATTTATCTGTGTTAATGTTTGTCATCGTTATTTTTTTCTGTACTATTAGTCTGAATAAACAGTCTGTTTCCACTACCGTAATTCTTTATTAGTATTCTTTAATATCCATTTTCTGCTTTCTTTATTATGGTTCTTTATCTCCTAGGAATAGAATTTACCATCAGCTCTTAACAGAAACTAAATTTGCATGGAGTTAAAACTAATCTCTTGCACTGTTTCTTCTTTATTTAAGGCAATATTATAATTTTCTTTATTTAGAATTCTCAAACTATTGCAACTAGTCTATAGAAAATGAATTGTTCGCCAGGCGTGATTACAGGGACATGGATTACAGGAGAAGCCGCAGCAGAAGTAGGGATAGATATGAACATGAACGTCATCGTGGCAGGGACAGGGATTACCGCCATCGAAGTAGGAGCAGGTCTCCAAGCCGAAGCCGCAGCGCAAGTCCTGATCATCGATGAGAACGCGGAAGAGGCAAATATGATGATGAGAGGCGTAGACAAAGTCCGTCTTATAGGAGGTATGTCCTCAGTGCCATCATAAATGTATATTAGTTAAATGAATTATTGCTCTATTTAGTTAAATTCTGATATTGGTATCATATGATAGTGTTTCTCCTGCTTGTCGAAGTCCTAGCCCGCGGAGGAGTCCTTCTCTAGAACGCCTCCATCTAGGGGTGAAAGTCCAGATGCTCATATTCAGAAAGAATGATCAATCACCCCTAAGAGCGTCTCCACGTTCTGAGGCTGATGTAACTATTGCATCATTTATTTATTTGCCTCGTTTGTGTATTGTTTGTCTTAATGACATTTTTATCATTTTACTTTTACTGGCTGTCTACAGGATTAAAGGAGTGGAATGTTGCTTGATGAATCCTTAATGTGGTGTCCAATATAGCAGCAGATTCGCCTTCTCAAGTAACTTGATCTACTTATCATCGTCTATATTATTAACACTAAGAATTCTTTTCCCTGAGATTATTGTCGAGGTTGAACTCCGTCTATTGGACTGTGTCCTTTATGTTATATTTGATAGTTTTTGCATGATATTTGCAACCATCTTTGCTTTAGATAAGTTTTCTCATCAAGTCTCGCTGGCCTCTATTTAGAGCTTGATGACATGTTTTTGAAATCTGAATGTACATTGTTTGCATTTTACTCATGACTTTTTGCCTTGCCTTCAATGGCTCATGTCCTTTAGGAGTAGTTGCTGATTGACAACATGCAGCAGCAACAGCTATTTGATGCCATTTTAGATATGCAGTTGTTGCTGACGGTGCTTTTATTTTGCTGTTTGTTCTTATTTCTTGCTGAAAAGGTCTTCTAACGACGAACAAAGTCGTCTCTAAATCACCAAAAAACGGTTGTTAAAAGTTTTAACAACAAAAAGAATTTCGTCGTTGGGTTATTGTAATAGGTTTCGTTGTTTTAACGACGTTCGTCGTTAGCAAATAACGACGGCCTAATTATTCGTCATTTAGTAATAACGACAACCTAAGTATTCATCGTTAACAATTAACAACCAACTTAATAACTTGTCGTTATTTATTTACGATGGCACAATATATTGTCGTTGATTCAAGATCCAATAACGATGACTCGTACACCATAACAACCAAATAGTCTCGTAAAGTTTTATTCTAACAACCAACTGTTCTAATTTTTTTTGACTATAACGACCAAAAATTCCATCGCTAACTCTAGTTACATATATCAAGAACCGCATTACCTCGATTTATTTTGAATTTGCTATTTTATTCCACATAAATCAAAAAACTTTAAACAACTAAATCAAATTAACTTTTGTAACTTAAACATTAATAATCTAATAGTACTAGTTACTTAAACCAAGTTACTTAAACCACAAACATCCAAAGTTGCCATTACTACGACATGCAAAGCCTTGTCGGGAAAGAACTCTTGTTTTAAACAAAAGAACTACTGCATAAAAGTCTTGTGAGGACTAACGTGCGGCCGCCATTACTCATCTTCAAGTATTAGATGAGACTGAAACGTTCTCTGAAGGAATGGAAATATTAAGTTGTTGCACCAGCATATCTTTAAATATTTTCAACCTGATTAACAAGAGCTTGTTTTTGTTTTTTGGTAGAGATGGTCTTGTTAGATTTTTAATTATTACTCCTTCAAAACCCACAACCCGATCACGAGACTTCAACATAAAAACCTTCTTTGCTACCTTCATAAAAGAACAAACAAATCACAATCAGTATTTTTAACTAGTTTAAATAGGCAAAAAGGACAGAACATCAACAAAAGAAACAAAACACTAAACATTTCAGAACAACAAAAGAAACAAAACAGTACAGCAACAGAAAAAAAAGTTCTTCTTGACAGACGGCAAAAAAAAAAAAACACTACAGCAAAAAAAAAAGGTAAAAAAAAAGGTACAACAAAAAAAAAAGTTCTTCTTGACATGAATAAAACTATAAACATATCTGAAGCCATAATGGCCTGTTTGATTGATCCAAAAAGAAAGACAATGGGTATTGCTCAATCTAGCAAGGTTCCTGTCCCGAAGAAGCCTAAAGATATATCACTCAATATTTTACTGTGCACTAAGTTGAGGGTCTTCACGGAAACAGCCTCCCTACTGTAATAAGTAGGGCGTGGTCACAGACATCTTACTCCTTCTCGCACTTCGCTTGAGCGGGATATACTGGGTGTGTTTGGTTTGGTTTGGTTTGGTTTAATCCAATCAACTCACACAGTGGGTAAGTTTAATTCATTCAAAGTAATTTGCTCAATCATAATTATTCCAACAAATAAATTTTACCTTATAAAATGAAATACCAAATTATATTTAATCAAGTTAAATCTAATTTAAAATGCGGGAGATTAATTTTCTAGAATACACAAAAAAAATGACTCCAAAAAAAGTCTAGGAACTGACACGGCTTTATGACTGGCTGTATCACTGGGCAGCAGCCCAGAAACTCGGGTTATCCGTCCAGCGGCACCCAGGGCTCGATTTTGGACCGAATATCCAATATTAATATTTTGATTTTTATATCTTCAATATAAATCATATTTCGAAAGAAATTTAAGATTTTTATTTTGATATAAATTTACGAAAAAAAGTTTGGATTTGGATTTGGATCCCGAAATCCGAAACCCGATTCAAACCCGATCTAAACCCGAAACCCGATAAAAAACCGACACAAATATAATATATAATATTATAATCTAAAAATTGTTATATATAGTATTTTATGTTAGGAATATACCCTCGAATGCCACTCAGAGGATGTATGAGAGAGGGCATTGTACTTGTTATTATGTAAATCATTATCAGAAGTCAATTGTATGTTTCTTATTTACTAGTAGTCACTGGCATTCCTGACTCGTAAATATATATTGTTGTGTCAAGATGTAACACCTTCCGACTGGCGATCGCCTCCGAGGCCGAGCGACCGACTTACCGCCGAGGAGACAAGGCAGATCTGCCGACCAGCGACCAGGCGACCTAGCTTTAGCCCGAAAGACAAGCATGAATCGCCCAGCCGAAGGTCCCAGGACAAGTCCCGGTGTCGAGCGATCGAGATCCAATACGATCATCGCTCGGCGCCTGGCGACCGACTTCTGGCGACCGACTTATGGACGATCATCTCTCAGCGCTTTGCCGACCGACCCTTGGCGACCGACCATTGCCGACCTTCAGTGACTGGCCGAGAACGATCCTCGGTGTCCAGCTAGAGGCGACCGCATCATGACGATCTGGGCCGATGGCCATCCAGTCGGCCAAGGCCAAGTCTCAAATCGACCCCACGTGCAGATCCACAAAAGGCGGCGACAAACCTGTCACCTACCTCACCTACCAACAGGCCTGGACTGCGAAAGGAGCCGACGGACAAGGCGGTGACCACACTGTCATCTACCCCGACAAAGTCCGCCGAAAGTAACAAAGTGGGACCTCTGTGACAAGATTTCCGGACGCGTCCGGATCCTCATTGGACCGCACGGCCGCCACCAGTAGCTTTAGACTTTTGGCAGCACCATGTGACCTTTAGACGATCGCCCCATTACATTAAATGTCGAAGGCGATCGCCAACTAGGAGAGAGGGCACCTCAACTCCTATATAAAGGAGGCAGCCTGCACTCGGTTTCGGGGTCTGAACACTCAGCAATATCGCGATTCAAGCACACCATACAAAAGCAAATACTTACACTTGGCTAACATCCAACTCTTGGCAACACTATCTTTCGGTCTTACTTCTCTACTTATCTCATCCAGTTAGACACGGCGGACGAAGAACACCGAGCTTCGCTCAAGAGCCGGACACAGAGTCTTTTACACTCATTGTATTTAGATTTCTCTCATTAATACTTGTATCCACGAATATTCGTATTAATAACATCTCGCGAGAGCATTCAAGCCCGGCCTAACAAACCCAAATCTTGTATTATTTATCTACTCTCGGAAGTGCTCCCGCAATTGTTGTTTGTTGTCCGTCTTCCAGCAGTATTAATCTTCGGATAAATATTTTGGGCAACAACAATTGGCGCTAGAAGGAGGGCATCCAACCCTCGAATTTTTATACTTACTGAAGAACACTCACTGTTCTCGGACAGATATACTTGAAGTGACACTTACGCACTTCAAAGAAATCCTTCAGAATCATGTCTTCCGCCTCCGCGTCGAAGAAAGCCGCTGACCAGGCCAAACCCCCTGCCTGGCCCCGGGCCCGAGCCGCACTGATGGTGGAAGGTAGCCGCCGTGATCGAGACGCTCGATCCGCCTCGACGGCGGCCTGCCTCTCGCTCGATCGGTTCCAAACCAAGGAACAGATCGAAGGGGCTGGCCGCCCTACAGGAGCGACGGAGTGCTCTCAACGCGCCTCTGCTATCGCCCCTCGGCCGTCCGCCGAAGTCAGCGAAGCTCAAGGCGTCATGGCCGAGCGACGCTGTGAGGCTCCGTCCGCAGGAAGAGGCGCTCGCCACCGGGGCACCTCTGTCTTCGATCGCACAGGCGGTGACCCGACAGCTACCGGGCCGGTCGGCCCCATCTACGAGGCGACGGAGTTTGAGTCCGTCACCGGGAGCTCGGCCTACCCGACTCCCGGAAGGCGCCAGCTGCCCTGGCTCCTCGCCGAATTGCCGAGGTCGGCGGCAATGAGCCCGAGATCGGTACACGATCGCCTCGGCCTCGCTCCCAAAGCCGATCGGCAAGCGACCAAGTCACGGCGATGGTCGCGATGCAACGTCAACTCGGCGACATGAAGGCGCTCCTGGAATCCGGGCGGCGCCAAGAAGACGATCGCCGCCAAGCGAGCCGCTCACGATCGACATCGAGCTCGCCCCGCAAAGATAAGATCGCTCCCCCGCAAACACCCGTGTACGAGGGGCGATCGGACCCCCAAGTGCACCTGAGGAAGTTCAACATCTACATGACCGGGTGTGGGGCATCTGACGCGACCAGGTGCCGAATGTTCCCTCTGACGCTGGACGACCTCGCCCACCGGTGGTACACTTCATTGCCACCTCGGTCCATCGGCTCCTTTAACGAGCTGGCGCATGTCTTCACGGAGTACTTCGCCACCAGGGTCGTCCGGCCCGAAGGTCCCCTTCGCATGATGCAAATCAAGCAGGGGGAAGAAGAGTCCGACTCGAACTACATCGACCGGGTAGACGTAATCATCCTCAACGGCGAGCCCATAAGCGATGAGACCGCCCTCTACGCGGTCCTAGGAGGATTTCAGGGTTTTTCGCCTATGTTCAGGCATCTCACGAAGACCCAACCTACGACCTACGCAGCCTTCCGGGCAAGAGCCGCAGATTTTCTGGCCAGGCAAAGGTTCCTTCTTAGCCTGTGAGCAGCGCGATCGGCACCCGGACGACGATCTCCCGCCCGATCGCCAATATCGACCTACGAATAAGCGATCGGCGTGAGCGACGATCGCGCCTTCCGCCCGATCGCGATCATCACGCTACATCATCCGATCCGAGGACACGATCGCCATCTCTGATCAAAGATATAACATGACGGACTAAGGCATAAGATCGCCTCCACCGCACATCATAAAGCCATGGTCCTGCGCATCGATGGAACTGGCCGCTTCGCCATGCAAGGTCCTTTCGGCCAAGATCGCCCGCCCTTCGTTTAAATACGAGGCCGGGCGTAGTCGGAGGGCTCTCCAACATGTCGGTGGACACATGCCACAATCCCCGTCTCAACGTACACCGTCGAGGTCGGCCATCTCCATGGCTGGCCGAGGTGGAAGCAGAGCTAACAAGCCGCGGGCGTGGAGTTGATTCATCCGACGCTGCCCCGCGCAAGGACTCCTCTAGACCGAGACCGCGCGCCCTTCGTTTAAATACGAGGCGAGGCGCAGCCTAACAGAGGACCCTCATAATAAAGTGAGTCACGAGACACTCATTGTCTTCGCGCACCAAGACACGGTCATGGGGTCGGTCCATCGATCTCCGCGACTGTGCACGATTCCTCAAACAAAGCGAAACCACCAAGTTTCCATGGGGGATCGGCCAATGTTGTTTTTGCAGGTACAAGACCGAAAGATAGCTAAAGCCAATCGACCATGAAAGCCCAAGTCCGAAATCGTAAGGTCGCCCGTCCTCATCCTTACACGATCGCCAGCAAGGACCACCTCGCCCCATGTCTTCAACACAGGAGCAAGCTGGGGGGCAATTGTTGTGTCAAGATTTAACACCTTCCGACTGGCGATCGCCTCCGAGGCCGAGCGACCGACTTACCGCCGAGGAGACAAGGCAGATCTGCCGACCAGCGACCAGGCGACCTAGCTTTAGCCCGAAAGACAAGCATGAATCGCCCAGCCGAAGGTCCCAGGACAAGTCCCGGTGTCGAGCGATCGACATCCACTCCGATCATCGCTCGGCGCCTGGCGACCGACTTCTGGCGACCGACTTATGGACGATCATCTCTCAGCGCTGTGCCGACCGACCCTTGGCGACCGACCATTGCCGACCTTCAGTGACTGGCCGAGAACGATCCTCGGTGTCCAGCTAGAGGCGACCGCATCATGACGATCTGGGCCGATGGCCATCCAGTCGGCCAAGGCCAAGTCTCAAAGCTGACCCACGTGCAGATCCACAAAAGGCGCTGACAAACCTGTCACCTACCTCACCTACCAACAGGCCTGACTGCGAAAGGAGCCGACGACAAGGCCGGTGACCACACTGTCACCTACCACGACAAAGTCCGCCGAAAGTAACAAAGTGGGACCTCCCGTGACAAGATTTCCGGACGCGTCTTTGGATCCTCATTGACCGCACTACCGCCACCAGCTGTAGCTTTAGACTTTTGGCAGGCAGCCCATGTGACCTTTAGGACGATCGCCCCATTACATTAAATGTCGAAAGGCGATCGCCCACTAGGAGAGAGGGCACCTCAACTCCTATATAAAGGAGGCAGCCTGCACTCGGTTTCAGGGTCTGAACACTCAGCAATATCGCGATTCAAGCACACCATACAAAAGCAAATACTTACACTTGGCTAACATCCAACTCTTGGCAACAGCTATCTTTCGGTCTTACTTCTCGGCTTATCTCATCCAGATTACGGCGGGGACGAAGAACACCGAGCTTCGCTCAAGAGCCGGATTATGAGTCTTTTACACTCATTGTATTTAGATTTCTCTCATTAATACTTGTATCCACGAATATTCGTATTAATAACATCTCGCGAGAGCATTCAAGCCCGGGCCTAACAAACCCGTCAAATCTTGTATTATTTATCTACTCTCGGAAGTGCTCCCGCAATTGTTGTTTGTTGTCCGTCTTCCAGCAGTATTAATCTTCGGATAAATATTTTGGGCAACAACATATATAAAGAAACTAGTCCGTGTATTTGAGAGCAAACATTTCACTCCTTATTGGATAAGGGGATCGGCACTGGAAAGGTTTATGGCTTAAATATTTAATCGTTCGCAAGTCGATGAAACTTGACTGGGCGTTAACTTTATGTGAAGACTTGTATGACATGTTCTTTGACTTGGAGAGTGCCTGTCGTCACTAATGGTTAGTGGGAGCACACGTTGTAAGTATGCTAATGGAATTAGTATACTCGAACCGACTCACCCTCGATTTGTCACAGGGATTTCACTCTGGGACAATCAACGACGGAATTGAAAGGTTGTGATAGGTATTCGTGAACCTTCGAATTGAGGATTTAGTAGGGATGTGCTTGTGACGTTATTCAACAATAATCCTAACAAGTTTTTCCAACGAAAAATAATAACAACACATAACACATTATGACAATCTCAACATACTGATGCTATTCCAACGATCCAGCGCACACAACTATAGATTCCCATGATGATCCCGTCGGACCAACGCATGGTGGAATTACCTGTCCAACGATCCAGCGCACACAACTATAGATTCCCATGATGATCCCGTAGGACCAACGCATGGTGGACAATTAATCACAACACATATGCACAGTACAACAATAACATAACCGACATAATACGAATAATTATAATTAAAGTACTTGCCTCAAATTGACGATAAGGATAATACTTCGACGGATATCAATACACTCGAAGGTCACCCCCTCGATCTATCACGTTGCAAGCTCGAACCTTAAACAATAGAAATGAATAAAGAGTTCATCTTACGTCATATAACTAACGTACGAACATCTAACATCTTAAACTATGGCCTAAAGTTCAACAAAACGTATCCTGCCTGATCTGAATAACGTACGTTACGTATCCAACGTAGCGTACGTTAAGTCTGCTCGTTAACATACGTAAGCTACGAAACCTAGCACACGCTAAGCATGCATTTGACAGTTTCTTCTCTGATCAGACGACTGTCTTACCTGATGGTATAACATACGTAATGCATGATGCTTAACGTACGTTATACTTACAAATACATTTCTCATGCGAACAAGACTGATCCTATAGTGTTTGATGTCTTCCAATTTCCAGGATAAACATGCCATCATAATACTTTACTCCAATCTCGATTAAAAATCTCCAAATGTAGTTCGGAAAATCTATGGTTGTTATCAATATCATCATTACATTCAAACTATCATCTTGAAGATCGGTAACAATCCACCTTTACAAGATATAACAAAACCTTCAATGTTCATCCTCCTAGGCTCGTCTAACAAAAGTGATATTAATACCAAGTCTATGATTATTACGAAGACACCATCCAATGCGGATTATCAATCTCAGAAAACTTCCCTTACTTGTTCATTATAACAAGATTCAAACTATAATGTTCTTAACCATGGTAACTAAAGCATAAACATTCCAACTTCCAAAAACATGATGTTCGGTTAAAAGCCATCTATGGACCTTAATAATCTTGGTAGTATGTTCATAACATCCTTAAGAACACGAATTCAAGGTTGGAGATAGCATTAACATACCTTAATATGAAGAAAACGTCAAGGCAATAGGTAGAATCCAACTCCGGTTGCTTGAGTGCCAAAGCAAGGTGTTTCTTAACTTCAATGATCAAGTATATGCGATATCCAATCTTCAACGATCAAGTATATGTGATCTAAAGGTGTTTAGGTAGTAGGGGGCTCTCTGGACTTGAGAAAAGGTGAAGGACAAGTAAAAGAGACGAAGTGAAATGAAATGGGGTGCTGTCCCATTTATAATTTTCTGACCTTTACGTACGTTAGCCTTCGTGCATAATGTACGTTATCCATTTAGCGTACGCTATCTGATATACTTAGCGTACACTATCGTCCATTGATAGCTTACTGCCTCATTTCTGTATACTCTTACGTACGCTACATAAACAGGGTTACATACGTAATCTACTCTACTTAGCGTACGCTATATACATCCCTTAGCGTACGTTAATCTCAGTTGACCTGCTTTTTTCAAAAACCTGTCCGGGCCACGCGGGGAATCTTATCCTTGTCCCCGTCCCGAGGTGGCCCCTTGTTGGCCACTAAGTATACTGGATACAGCTTGGAAAGTATTTTAAATAACAACCTGTACGGTTTTTAAATATGAGTGCGTAACGGAAGTCTTTAATACAGTAAGTTGCTGAGGATATAGCAACTCGGTGTGCAGTGTATACTTAAATAATCACAGTTAATTAAACAATAAAGGCAGAAGGTAAATAACACAATATTTAAAGTGGTTCGAGGTAAACCCCTCTACGTCCACTGGTCCTCCACACAGGAGTAAAAAGCTTATTATAATTACTGCGTGCACAACTACGTAATTATAACAACACTTAATCAATATATCGTTCACACAGATTGATATAAAGATCTTAGCTTTCAACCGTTCACAGAGATTGGTTTGAGCTAACACTTGACTGACTTCTTCACACAGTTCTGAAGCTTCGTCTTCTTCAATGCAAGTCCGTCACACACAGTTCGGGAGTAACAAGGATTCCTCAGTCCACACAGGGCTGATATGAGTTTGTTCAAAGATAGAACAGGGTTTGAACAACAGCTATGACTTTCTGGGCTTTAAGCTGATAATGTGTTGTTCAAGGTTTGAGCACTGTATATCTCTTCTATCTGAATAGCAGAAAGCTGGGGGAGATATGCTTTGCTTTGAATATTTCTGGTAAGCTTTGTTCTTTTGTAAGTCGTGAGTAATCTGTAGATTTTCAGTCGTTCTTTCGTGTGATGATGATCTTCAAACTCTAGAGATATATATAACCTCTGAAATATATCCGTTTGAAATATATCTGTTGGGCAAGATTCTGCGACAACTGATATTTGACTGAGATTCGGATATTGCAGGATTTGAGGATCTTCTGACTTACAGTATTTAAATACTTTATCCTTTAGTATTTAAATACTTCTTTATCAACGGGACTTGACTTCTAGCGAATACTGAAGATTCATTCTTGTCCTGTTGAGAGCTGTATGGAAGGATCACTGTATTGATATTCAAGACAGCTTCCATACTTTAGCTTTGCAGGACTCTTTGCTGTATGATAGATATACTGTATGGTTGGGACTGCGAGAAGTCTTCGATACATGTTTGATACTTGATCAGCTTTTCGATACAGCTAGAGGCGGTATCGAGGATTTGGCATATTGTCAAAACATTCTAACAATACGATCGATACAGGGTTTGTTTATTCAAACAACATCGATACAGGTTTATTGTTATCCCAACAATTTCCCCCTTTTTGATAATTTGCCAAGTCCTTCCGAGTCTTCTTTTTAAAACCTTATGATGTTATCCAAACATCCTTGATGATGCCAAAACTTTGACATTTAGCGGTTTGAAGTAGGGCAGATTTCTTGGTCTTCTTTCGAATGTTATGTCCTTCGGCATTTGGCTTAACACTAAGAACTGCTCGCAGGCAAGTTCAACTTTTATCAAAAGAAAGTTACATTGAAAACTTATGATTGGCGCGCAGGCACAATCTTACATTGTTTTCTAGATGCATACAACTTAAACTATGAACTGTTCGCATACAAGTTCTTACAGCTTGTGTATGAGATAGGTTTCATAATATGAATACAGTAAGGATAAATAAAGTGACTGTAAACATATAAGAACACAGTAGATTACGAGTTGTAATCTTTCAAGACAGGCAAAAATTTTATTGATATTGAAATGATGAGTACAAAATTTTGTTGTTTGGAAGATAAGATTACAAAAACTATAGTACAAGGAAATTTAGCTTCTATAGTCTGAATGCCTCCATGGTCTTTTGGAAGGGTCATTCTTGGTGTTTGGCCACCAGTTCTGGTGAGTGTCCTTGTCTCGATTCTGATAAATTGCACGTCCTTCATAAGATTTATCAAAGAGTAGGATCCAGTCTTCTGGATGGGTCCCCAAGTCACCTTTCTTGTGCTTTGATTTCATCTGCAGCTGTAGCGGGAGCGATCCATCTTCCAGCTTCGTCTTGAATTCCTCTGCGGCTTCCTGCACCGTTCTGCATCTATTGAATAATGGGGAATCCCTGATAAGTACAACAAAGTATCTTAACAGTTCATTTCTCCTCCATTCTTTGATCTCTGCAGCGGCAGGTTGACGGTCTGTTGGGAGGTTCATAGATGGCGGCTTTCGGACTAGGCTTTTCTAAGGATACTTCCTGGAATTCTGGTCTTTCTCCCTGTATCCTCACGTTCGGCGTTGAGATACGGGCTATGTCTGCAGTGATGGAGTTTTCAAACGGAGCTAACAACTCTTTCTCTTGCTGTAACCTCGTTCTCCTAGCGGCTTCCCTTGCTTCTTCCCCCTTTTTGGCATCATCAAGGTATGACACCTTTTCATCAGGACGTTCCAGGATCTCCAGAGCGGCATCCTGTTTCGTCTCAATATTTGACATTCTCCCAACAAGGGAGGAGAGTACTTGCGACATATCTTTTATATTCTTGTCATGGGCTCGCAGTTGGGAACCGGATTCGATCAGAGCAGATGCGGTCTTGGCCTCTGACACGCGGAGTTTCGATTCCTCTTCTCTCAGGATCTGTTCTTGCTTCTCTTGCAGTTGGCTCAGAGCTTGCTTGAAGACATGTGGCAAGACAGTGAAGGCTTCGACTACTCGAGAGACTTCATGCTTTAATCCAGTCATTTCTCCAACCGCAGATGTGTGAAGCCAATCAAGAGCCTTTTCTACAGAGTGTAGAGCATTGACTGCGTCCTGAATAAAAACAGTTTGGAGGCCAAAAGCACGTAATCGCTCTTTTCTTACTTCGGTGCGGGGAGAGTCTGGCTGGGCAAAGTCCCCGACTCCATTTAACCTTCTCAAATTCACGTCAGGGCGTGAAGTGAGTTGGACATCCTCAGGTATCGTACCGTCGTTGGATTCCAAGGCGGTTGATGGGGCGGGAGTAACTGTTTCGGGTTCGGCAGCAGGGGGTGCGTCATCCTCCTGTGTCGAAGGGGTTTCTGTAGACATGGATACATGAGGGACCAATTCCTCCTGGTGTCTCTCAGCATCCGCCTGTTCTGGCAGAGGGACTGATTCCTCTTGCTGGATGACGCGTGATTCTTCTTCTTCGGCGGCGGCAACGACAGGCTCGGGTGCCTGTTGCGAAACATGTTCTTCTTCCTCGACATGAGGGACTGAATCCTCATTGTCAGGAACATTGGCTTGCTGTGGCGAAGGGGGCGACTGATGGGTAGATGTCCCTTCATCTTTCTTGGCTTGGGCTTCTCTCGACTCATCCGCAAACCAGCCTGGAGTGCGTCGTCATCGTCGTCGGAATCAGGATCAGATTTTGGACTGTCGGGAGTTTCCATTGACGAAGCTTTTCCTTTCCTTCTAGCTTCAGCCTTATCAAGCAGATGACTCTCAATTAGCTCCTTAACGAATAAGTTGTCCCATTGGATCAGGACAGCAATTTCTTGAGTGTCCGTCACTTCCAAAACGAATTTCTCTTCGTTACACCACTCGCTCCAGTTGTACAAAGTTTCGTACGGAGCAAGTCTAAAGCTCTTCCATTGGAGAAACCGCTCGAATGACTGTTCAATCTGCACGGAAAGCAGGGTCTTGGAAATTATTGTGTCCGGGGAGGGACTCCGTACAGCGTCTGGGTTTGCTGTAGGAAGGGGTTCCTCTACAGGTGTGGAATCCTGTATTAGAGAGGGATTCCTTACAGGGGATGGTACCCCGAAGGAAGGTGGATCCTGAACGGGTGTGGAATCCCGTATAGGAGAGGTAGCTATTGGCTCCAAACAGGCAGCCGACTCGCCAGAGTCTTTTGAGTTGGCAAATGTCCTCGTATCCGTCGTAGCCGCCAAGGGCTCGGGATCTACTGTCGATACAGTAGCGGGCATCTCTTCCACATGGGTTGGGCCCTGGGGTAGTTGATCAGTGTGTTGCGCCACGATAGGAGCATCCTCGGAGGGTTCTGTAGCTTTAACTTTCGTAAGCCTCCTTAGCTTCCTTTTCGGCTTCTCAAAAGCAACTGGTGTTTTGCTGTGAAATCTTTTTCTCTTCTTTGAAGATTCGACACTTTGGGACTTAGAAGAAACGTCCCTCGGATCTGCAGACAGCGGCAAATTCCGGATAAAGTTCCGTTGGCAACTAGGACGCTCTGGTTGAAGGCAGTGGGCCTGACGCCTCCTAGGAATATCCGCGAACTGATCTTCTTTGTTTCTGCGGTTTGCTGAAGTCCGCACTTCGTCAAAACATGGTTTAAGAATAAACCAAACGATTTCTTCTGAGTAGCAGGTTTAGACACCTCTTCCTGCAAACGTTTAAGGATGACCTGACACCAGTTGACCTTCTCGCAGGTCATTATAGCGACCATCATCCTGAATCTGAGATTGGTGCACATCTCAAAAGTACCTGTACGATTCTCAATAATGCGGCAGCAAAAATCATGTAAATAAACAAACGGTAAACAAAAATTCTTCTTATGGCATGTGGTGTGAACCACTTCCACCGTTGCTAAACCGGTGAACAAGCCATAATACTGAGTCAGCAATTCTTGAGACCCAAAGGTCTCAAGCTCTTCCATAGTCAGGCCATCAGAGGGTAGCCTGAAGATGTTTTGGAGCAGCTCTCGGTCAACGCGGATCTCTATTCCACGGATAACGGCTGTGATATTAGCGACATGACCTCCTTGAGCCAGAGGCAGAAAACGAACTACGGCGTTGAGGTAGAATTCCTCAACCAGCTGAGCGTCATAGTTCTCGGCGGTGTGGCTCCCAAGGCGGTAGAGGCCTTGTTGACGGATTCTTGTAGTGACGACCTCCATGGCGTCGACGTCATCACTTTCAGCGTGAATGCATTCCATTACGACAGATCTGGAGAAGATCCATCCATCGATGAAGTTGAGTGACTTCTTGAGAGAGATGGAAGATGTCTGAGTAGACGCCATTGATGATTTTCAAGTAACGGGAAGAAGATACAAGAAAAATATGCAGTAAACACAGAAAAATCTTGTAGGCTGAATGCTTGAGTGCTCTTAAAATATGCAGAAGGCGTAAAGAGTCTCAAATGGCATTTACAGTCCTTTTATAGTAGGCGGCGAAGAAGGGTTTTCAGAGAACGAATGGTCAGATTTAAGGGATGGGAACCGGTGTTTAAAATGAACGGTCACGATAGACTGAGTGTAACTGGTACACTTATCCATTGATTTTTAAAATAGGAGCGGGTCTCACTTCTGACATTCCATATTATCCTTAATGCCTGAAACAGCGGTATTAAATATTAAACAATTTGAAAATATCGCGGCTTTTGAGATTCGATTGTCCAGATGTCGTGTAAGGCATTTAATGTAAATGACGTTTGACATGAAAACAGGGCACGTGGACAAAAATTGTTTTTAAAATGAAATATTATAATATATATAATGAATCAAATTCCCATAGTATGTGTTGTATCCGCGACGATACAGCGTTTCCCCTTAAAAGGTATATATAGGTTTCAATTCCATACAGCAACTTTTGGATTAATGCTGTATTCATGGGTCATACTGTATTCCCCCTTAATTATTGCACACGTCAGCTGTAGGATGATTCATATCGCTTTGTTCCCTACGGTGCTGTATTGAAGGCTCTGAGTGTACAGATAACTAACGGTGGATACTGTATTCTTGGGTCTTACAGCATTCTCCCTCAATTTGCTGAGTAAAGGCATTAAAAACTTATAGAGAGTTAGGCTGTAGCAATCCCAATTCATGTCGAAGCATGCAGAATCTTGCTGTGTCGAGAGGCTTGGTAAAGATGTCGGCTAACTGGATATCTGTATGAACTTTTTCCAACCGAACATCCTTGTTCTCAACATGATTCCTAATGAAGTGATGCTTCATGTTGATATGCTTGGTGCCCGAGTGCAATACAGGGTTGTGAGTGATAGCAATTGCACTCATGCTATCGCACATAATCGGCGTTTCTTTGGCTTCAATTCCATAGTCTGACAGCTATATGCATCCAAAGGATCTGCATACATCAACTACCAGCAGCATAGTATTCTGATTCAGCTGTTGAAAGCGAGTTTGCCAATTATTTCTTGCTAAACAAAGACACAAATCTCGGTCCAAGAAAGTGACAAGTTCCACTTGTACTCTTCCTATCTAGCTTGCAACCTCCGAGATCCGAGTCGCTGTAGCCAACTAAATCGAATCCGCCTTCTTTAGGATACCACAGTCTTACATCGAATGTTCCTTTGACGTATTTCAGGATTCGTTTAGCTGTTGCGAAGTGTGATTCTTTAGGTGCTACTTGATATTGCGCACACACTCCTACAACAAACTAGATATCGGGCCTGCTAGCCGTTAGGTACAGGAGTGAGCCAATAAGCTTCCTGTAGAGTGATTGATCAACCGACTTTCCAGCTTCATCAGCACTAATTTGCATGGAAGTGCTCATGGGGGTTGACGATGATTTGGAAGTATTCATTCCAAACTTGTTGAGAAGCTCCTTGCTGTATTTTTCCTGGTTGATGAAAATCCCTGTGGGCAACTGTTTTACCTGCAATCCTAGGAAATAACTAAGTTCTCCCATCATACTCATTTCAAATTTACTCTACCTGAGATGAGAGAACTTTTGACACAAAGCAATGTTAGTTGAACCAAATATTATATCGTCTACATATATTTGAACCATCAGAAGGTCATCGCCTTCCTCTATTTTGAACAAGGTCTTGTCCACAGCACCTTTCTCAAATCCATTATCGGTTAGATACTGGGACAGGGTCTCATACCATGCTCTAGGGGCTTGCTTAAGTCCATACAGTGCTTTCCTTAGCCTGTATACTAGATCTATGCCGTCTGTGTTGGCAAACCCTGGTGGTTGTTTTACATAAACTTCTTCGGCAAGATCTCCATTGAGGAATGCACTTTTGACATCCATTTGAAGCTCTTATGGGCGACAAAGGCTAAAAATATCCTAATGGCCTCTAGTCTGGCTACAGGGGCAGACGTTTCATCGTAGTCTATGCCTTCTTCCTGTCTATAGCCTTGTGCGACTAGCCTGGATTTATTCCTTATAATTAGTCCATTTCGATCCTTCTTGTTTCTAAATACCCATTTGGTTCCAATAACTGATTGATGCGTAGGTCTGGGTACAAGATACCATACATTGTTTCTTTCGAAACCGTTAAGCTCTTCTTCCATAGATGTTATCCAATGAGAATTATTTAGAGCTTCTATGGTAGAAACAGGTTCGGACTGGGCTAAGAATACAACAATAGTGCACATATTGAGTCTTCTAAGCTCGGATTGAGATTTCCATTCAGGGAATGGTGATATCTCAGTATCTGGTTCTTCTTGTGCACACAGTACATTTTCTTGTGTACTCGGTATTCTCCTACGAGTAGAAACACCAGCATTAATGTTTCCAATGATCAGCTCTTGCGGGTGATCTCTCAACCATCTTCGGTCGGGTTCTAATTCGGGGTCCCGTATTGTATCTTGAGTTGCTATAGTTTCGGCTTCAACTTGTACAGCATCAGCTTCATCTACGTCGATTCTTACAGCTGCGGGGTTGATTTCTAGGTCAACAACAGGTTCTATGGGAGTTGGTGGATCTAAGATGGAAAGTTGTTGGATGTTCTGAGTAACAACTCATACTCCTGTAGTGTCATGGTGAGGTTCGTCGAACACTACATGAACTAATTCCTCGATCGTCAACTTCCTTTTATTAAAGATCCTGTAAGCTTTGCTGACGGAGGAATATCCTACAAATATTCCTTCATCCGACTTCTCATCAAAGGTTCTAAGTTGATCCTTCCCATTGTTCAACACAAGCACCTGCATCTAAAAATGTGAAAATACGAAACTAACGGAGTTTTGTTGTTCCATACCTCGTATGCTGTTTTGTTGTGGTGCTTGTTGACGATACAATGGTTTTGAGTGTAGCATGCTGTGTTAGTTGCTTCACCCCAGAAACGCTGTGGCAACTTGCTTGCGGCAATCATTGTCCTTGTTGCTTCCTTCAGCGTCCTATTCTTTCGCTTGGCGACACCATTTTGTTGAGGTGTACGGGCAACTGAGTATTCGTGCTGTATCCCATTTTCCGAACAGTATTGCTCTATAAAGCAGTTAGTAAATTCTGTACCTCTGTCGGAACGAATGGACACGATACTCGATCCTTTTTCATTTTGAAGCTTTCTCAGGAGCTCGGGTAGCTTTGATGTTGTTTCCTTCTTCTTGCTTAAGAAAATTGTCCAAGCATACCTGGAGTAATCATCAACAACAACGAGACAGTATTTCTCACCTCCCAAACTTACCGGGTCTACAGGACCATAGAGATCCATGTGTAGCATTTCTAACACTCTGTGGGTTGAAAGGTAGGATTTGCTCTTCAGGGTGGACTTGATTTGCTTGCCTTTTTGACATGGTCCACAAACACTGTCTTTTTGGAATGATACATTAGGCAACCTCTAACCAGTCCCTGTCTTGAGAGCTTGTTGATCGTCTTGAAGTTGACGTGAGACATCCTCTTATGCCATAGCCAGCTTAGATCTGCAGTGCCTTTGGCAACTAAACAAGGAATTGTGGAGCTCGTAGGCATACAGTCAGCAATATACATATTACCTGATCTGCTTCCTGTGAGCACAACTTCTTTGGTCAGGATGTTCTTGACTCTACAGTGATCTATATAGAATTTTACCGAGAACTGTTTGTCACAGAACTGGCTAATACTAAGTAGATTGTACTGTAAGCCTTCAACATGAGCTACATCGGTGACTTTGAATTTTCCGACAAGAAGGTTTCCTTTTCCTCTTGTTCTTCCTTTAGATTTATCACCGAAGCGCACTTTTAGACCGCGACCTTCTACGAAATCTGATAACTTGCTTCTATCTCCTGTCATGTGCCGGGAGCATCCGCTGTCGAAGTACCATATGTCCTTCTCCAAAATGTCCTGTAGCACACAAATTATGTAGATTTAGGTCCCCTTTGATTGTTGGGTCTGTGAATGTTAGTGCCTTTTGGTACCCAAATTTTCCTGACAGCAATTGGTTTACTGTAGGTTACATTTGGTACAGATTTGCGGTTTCTACGTGGGGTATGTACGTAGTTACTGTATCCATGATAATCATTATGCATGTAAAAATCAGGGTTATTATTATTAATCCAGTACGTATGCCGTCTCGGAGGTGGAGCCATTTCTTTGGCCTTACAGCTTGCCTTCTGGGTCTCCAGTTGGATTCCCAACGCTGTTGTTGATACTGTGTGGAAACTTGCTGTCGCGATGAATGACGAGGCTCCTGTATCCAGTACCTAGGCGTGCTGTACTGAAAGTACTGCTATGCGGGCCTTTGGTATTTGGATATAGCCTTCTTTCTGAACGGCTGTTGGCGCTGTTGATATGCTCGGGGAGCATGCTGTTGCGTGCGCCTTACAAGTTGGAATGGCTTATGATTCTGCTGTCTTGAATAGGATTGCGGGGGCGGAATGACAGCCTTTGCTTTTCGGGGTGCAGCAGGTTCCGTCACAGGACTAGGAGTATCTTACGATAGAGGAATGTGTTCCACACTCTTGACGAACACAGTAATAGTTTTCCCTTTGTTGGAAAATGAGCTGTATCCTAAGCCACTTTTATCATTAGCATGTTGCCCAGTGCTTAGAATTTCTTCCATTCTTTTAGATGATTTCTCGAAAGATTTCAGAATGGTCTCAAGTTCGCTTTCTCGTTTTTCGAGAGTATTAAATTTTGCTTGAAGTAGAACAAAATCATTTGCCTTGCTTCCATTTTGAGACTTAGTCTCATTTAGTTCATGAGCAAGTTGATCATTGCTCTCCACGAGTTTTTCATTCTCGACCTTGCTGTTTTCACAATCAATAGACATATTTTCATAATTTATCTTTAGCAAGTTGTTTTCTTCTTTCAGCTCTATGTTGGAAAGTTGAAGCTGAATGTTTTCATTTTTCAAAGTCTCATGGGCTTTCTGAATATTTTTAAATTCATTCATCATGTTTTCGAAAGTATGCGATGTATTTACTGGAGTAATTGACGTTGAGCTTACCTCATCATCGCTATCTTCTTCTTCCGGAATGTCCTTTGCCATAAAGCACATATATGCCTTATCTTCGAACTCATCGTCAGATGAGTCACTTTCAGTGACTACCTGAAGACATTCTTCGGATTTGGATGGTGTGGGGGAGGCTTCTGATTCTCCTATCAGTGCCTTGAGCTTGTTTTTCCAAGCACATCTTTGTTCATCCCTCTCTTGTTGCTCGGCTTCCGGCAACCTTTGAACTTTAGGATGAGGACATTTGTTTGCATAATGTCCTGGTTTCCTGCAATTATAGCACAGGTTAGTGTCACCAGAGGAAGTTTCAGGACTTACCTTATGAACAGGCTTGGGCCTGTAGGGAGTCTTTCCAGACTGTTTGATGAACTTTTTGAATTTGTGCATGAGGAGCGCCATTTCATCTTGTGACAGGATATCGTCGTCGCTGTCAGCATTCTTGTAATTTGGCTTTGATGGCCTTGGCATGCTATGTCGACGGTTGGATACAGCGGCCAAGGCTGTAGTCCTAGCGGGAGATTCTTCAGCTTTCTCTCTCCTGTCTATATCATACTCAAAAGCTTTGAGGTCAGAAAAGAGATCAAAGGTAGATATTTCACTAAGGTTACAAGACACACGCATAGCTGTGGTCTTAATGTCCCATCGGGCAGGAGAGATCTGAAAATCTTTAAGTTTTTCTCCATTTGAGTATAAATTTTGCCCAAAGCTTCAAGTTCACCAACAATTCCAGTGAATCTGAGGTCAAGTTCCTCAAGTGTTTCAGTTGGTTTCATTTCAAAAGATTCAAATTGCTGAGTTAATTTGTAAATTTTCTTTTCTTTTGAGAGCTCAGTTCCCTCACAAATCAACTTGAGTTTATCCCAGATATACTTGGCTGTTTTACAGCTCTTTACCTTCGAGAATGTGCCTTTGTCGAGGGTGACAAACAGCGCATTCTTCACAACATTGTCGAGGTTGCCGCGCTTTCTTTCGTCTGTAGTCCATTGCTCGCGCTCCTTCTCGAGCATCTCAGCATGGGCTTGGCCTTCAATCTTTGCGGCCGTATTTACCTTCATTTTCTTGATGGGGCCATCCTGTATAACAAAAAACATCTCTTCGTGCATTGCTGCAAGATGAGCCTCCATCCTGATTCTCCAATCATCAAACTCATTAATAGAAAACATAGGAACTTTGTTGATCATTGATGTATCCATATGAGAATGTAGGAATGAAAAAGACTGTTTTATAAAATAAGTGATTTTGGATCTGATTCGGTTAAAAATACGACTGATTCTTTTTAGAATCAACCTCTCCGATACCACTTGTTGGCCACTAAGTATACTGGATACAACTTGGAAAGTGTTTTAAACAACAAGCTGTACGGTTTTTAAATCTCAGTGCGTAACGGAAGTCTTTAATACAGTAAGTTGCTGAGGATACATCAACTCGGTGTGCAGTGTATACTTAAATAATCACAGTTAATAAAACAATAAAGGCAGAAGGTAAATAACACAATATTTAAAGTGGTTCGGGGTAAACCCCTCTACGTCCACTGGTCCTCCACACAGGAGTAAAAAGTTTATTATAATTACTGCGTGCACAACTACGTAATTATATCAATATATCGTTCACACAGATTGATATAAAGATCTTAGCTTTCAATCGTTCACACAGATTGGTTTGAGCTAACACTTGACTGACTTCTTCACACACAGTTCTGAAGCTTCGTCTTCTTCAATGCAAGTCCGTCACACACAGTTCGGGAGTAGCAAGGATTCCTCAGTCCACACAGGGCTGATATGAGTTTGTTCAAAGATAGAACAGGGTTTGAACAATAGCTATGACTTTCTGGGTTTGAAGCTGATAATGTGTTGTTCAAGGTTTGAGCACTGTATATCTCTTCTATCTGAATAGCAGAAAGCTTGGGGATATATGTTTTGCTCTGAATATTTCTTGTAAGCTTTGTTCTTTTGTAAGTCGTGAATAATCTGTAGGTTTTCAGTCGTTCTTTCGTGTGATGATAATCTTCAAACTTTAGATATATATATAGCCTCTGAAATATATCCGTTTGAAATATATCCGTTGGGCAAGATTCTGCGACAACTGATATTTAACTGAGATCCGTATATTGCGGGATTTGAAGATCTTCTGACTTACAGTATTTAAATACTTTATCCTTTAGTATTTAAATACTTCATTATCAACAGGACTTGACTTCTAGCGAATACTGAAGATTCCTTCTTGTCCTGTTGAGAGCTGTATGGAAGGATCACTGTATTGATATTCAAGACAGCTTCCATACTTTAGCTTTGCGGGACTCCTTGCTGTATGATAGATATACTGTATGGTTGGGACTGCGAGAAGTCTTCGATACAGGTTTGATACTTGATCAGCTTTTCGATACAGCTAGAGGCGGTATCCAGGATTTGGCATATTGTCAAAACATTCTGACAATACGATCGATACAGGGCTTGTTTATTCAAACATCATCGATACAGGTTTATTGTTATCCCAACACCCATGTGCCGACCAATCTTGATCAATAATTGACTGCCTTACGTACGCTATGCCTTGCTCATAGCGTACGCTATTTGTGGCCCATAATGTACGTTACGCTTACTAGCTAGCGTACGCTACGACGTAGTTGCATGTATAAATTTACAAGGTTGATATGATCATGCATGTGGATACGAACACGGGAAAGATCATACTTCGATTATTGATATCACAAATTCGAATAATACAGGGTTCAAATACGAATGAAAATACCCAACAATTTATCCGAATATTACATACTCTCATTCTAAAAAGGAGTTTCGGGGACGAAAATAATTCTGGGTATCTGAATTTCATACTATCTTCCGTTTCTCAAGTGGCTTCTTCAACTCCGTGGCGCGACCGTTGAACCTTAACCAAAATGATTGGTTTATTCCTCAATTGTTTGACTCGACTTTCGAGTATCTTGATCGGTTTCTCTTCAAATTTGCCATCCTTAGCGACTTCGATCTCACCGAAATAAATGACATGACTGGGATCTGATATGTACTCCGTAACTGAGATACGTGGAACACATTATGAACGTGACTTAGTGATGGCGGTAAGGCTAACCTGTACGCCAACTCTCCAACTCTTTCAAGGATCTCGAACAGTCCGATATATCTCGGGCTCAGCTTTTCCTTTTTCCCAGAACGAAAAATTCACCGAGTAGGAGAAACCTTTAAAAGCACGTGATCTCTAATACCAAACTCTAACGGGCGACGACGCATGTCTGCATAAGATTTCTGCCGACTCTGGGCGGTCAATAGTCTTTCATGAATCAAGGCTATCTTCTCTCGCGTCTGTACGATCAACTCCAGTTCCGTCCCGATCAAGTCTGACGAATCATCCCAACACAAGGGCGATCTGCATCTCCTCCCGTATAATGCTTCGAAAGGCGCCATCTTGATGGAAGTATGCCAACTATTGTTGTAAGTGAATTCAATCAATGGTAGATGAACTTCTCACTCAGTCGACTAATCTAAGGCACAAGCTCTCAGCATGTCTTCCAGTGTTTGAATAGTCTTCTCGGACTGTCCGTCTGTCTGCAGATGATAAGCTGTGCCAAAGTTCAGCCCAGTTCCCAAGGCCTTATGAACTGCTTTCTAAAAATGAGACATGAAGTGACCGTATCGGTCAGAAATAATGGTCTTCGGCGTACCATGTAATCGGACTATCTCTGCAATAAACACTCGTGCCAACTTCTATGGTCCCCAAGTGTCCATAATGCCCAGAAAATGAGCCGATTTGGTTAAACGATCAACTATCACCCAAATCATATTCATCCCTGTCCTGGTCCTCGGCATATTAGTGATAAAGTCCATCGACACATCTTCCCATTTCCATTCAGGATTCGGAAGCGGCTTTAGCATTCCGGCAGGTTGTTGATGTTCGATCTTAACCTGCTGACAAATCAAACATTTCGAAACATAATTTGCTACGTTTTTCTTCATGTTTCCCCACCGGAAATTCTGCTTCAGGTCCTTATACATCTTACTGGTGCCTGGGTGGATAGAATAGGGCGTGCTGTGAGCTTCCTTCATAATTGTCTATTTCATAACATCGACATTGGGAACACAAAGTCGGTTCTGGAATCTCAAAACTCCATCATCCTGAATTACGAATCCTGGGGCCTTTCCCTTGCTCACTTCATCACGTAACCGAATCATCAGAGGATCATCTAGTTGCTTAGATTTGATTTCTTCGGTTAACGATTAAGTTAATTCCATCACACACAGTTGTCCTTGGACTCTTTGCAACCATACTTCAATTCCTTCGCGAATCAATTCTCATTGAATGCTGGTCTGGGAGGTGAGAGTCTCCAGCATTCGAATAGAAACAGGTTTGCGGCTCAGTACATCAGCCACTACATTTGCTTTGCCTGGATGAAAAGGAATTTCCAAGTCGTAGTCCTTAATCAATTCCAGCCATCTCCGCTGCCGCATGTTTAACTCTTTCTGACTAAAGATGTATTTGAGACTCTTATGATCTGTGAAGATCTGAAAGTGAGTCCCGTACAAATAATGTCTCCAAATTTTCTAGGCGAAAACCACAGCTACCAATTCCAAATCGTGCGTTGGATAGTTTAATTCATAGGGCTTCAACTGTCGTGATGCGTAGGTGATCACCTTCTCATTCTGCATCAGTACACACCCGAGACCTTGGTTTGAAGCATCACTGTAAACCGTGAATCCTCCAGTTCCCTGTGGTAGTGCTAAAATCGATGCCGTCGTCAATCTCTTCTTCAATTCATCAAAGCTGGTCTGGCACATCTTGTTCCACTCAAACTTTTGGGTTTTCTGCAGTAATCGAGTAAGTGGGCGGGTAATTTTGGAAAAACCCTTCCACAAACCGACGATAGTACCCAGCAAGTCCTAGGAAACTTCTAACTTCCTTCACATTTCTAGGAGGTTTCCAATCCATAATTGTTTCAACTTTCTGGGGATCTACTCGGACTCCTTACGCTGATACCACATGACCGAGGAACATCACTTCCTTTAGCTAGAATTCACACTTAGAGAGTTTGGCTTACAATTGTTCGTTCCTCAAGAGGTCCAATACGATCTGTAAATGTTGCGCGTGTTCTTCCGAGCTCTTGGAATAAACCAGAATGTCATCAATAAACACCACTATGAATTTGTCCAAATACTCTATGAACACTCGATTCATCAACTGCATGAATACGGCAGGTGTATTAGTGAGACCAAACGACATCACTACAAACTCATAGTGTCCGTAGCGAGTTCTGAATGCTGACTTCAGAACATCGGACTCCTTAATCCTCAACTGATGATATCCCGGTCTCAGATCGATCTTAGAAAATAATGTTGCTCCTTGCAACTGGTCAAACAAATCATCAATCCGTGGCAACGAATACTTGTTCTTGATCGTCATCTTGTTCAGCTCTCGATAGTCAATATACAATCGAAGCGATCCATCTTTCTTCCGGACAAAAAGAACTGGTGCACCCAGGGCGAAACGCTTGGCTAAATATAGCCTTTGTCCAGTAACTCTTCCAGTTGCTTCTTCAATTCGTACATCTCAGTAGGTGCATACGATACGGCGCCTTAGAAATTGGTGTAGCTCCTGGTTCCAGCTCGATGGTGAATTCTACATCTCGTCGTGGAGGTAGTCCAGGTAATTCGTCAGGAAACACATCCGGGAATTCGTTCACAATAGGAATGGATGAAAGCTCTACTTTCCCGTCTTCCTTCTTCATTGCGTAACACCAGTATCCAGTACAACCCTATTTTAGCAGTTTGACAGCTTTCATCATCTTTTCTGAGCTTCCTGGTCTCCATCCCTCGAACAATATTTCAGAACCATCTTTAGCTATCATCGAAATATTCCTCTCTGGTAGTTTACAATAGCTCCATACCGATTAAGCCAATCATCTCCGAGAATCAGGTCGTCTCCTTGCATTTCTATCACAATAAGATTTGAGGGCCACTCTGCCTCCAATTGATACAGGAAAATCTCTAGTTTCTAAGTCCCCACAATTCTCTCTCCACTCGGTAAACCCACAACATAGGGCTCGCAATTATGAAAACCAGAAATGTTCAAACGATTAATACAAGACAATGATATAAACGAATGCGTAGCCCCTGTATCGAATAAAATGCTAACTGGTTATGTAAGGATCTGAACGGTACCTGACGCGACAGCAGCATCCTGATTGTCCGCCATTCTCAGCTCATACAGGCGTGGAGAAACGGATCCGGCACTCGATGCTCCCTTTCGATCGAACTATCCTCTGCCTCATCCTCGACCAAAACTCTGGGGTAGCTGGACACTCTGCTGCGTTTGCTGAACACTTGCTTCTTTCTGACCCGGCTGCGAAGTACGAGCTCCATTTAACTTCGTGGCATCCTTGCAGAACATCGCACGATGCCCTTCCTGTCTGCAATCATAACATGTTACTGTGGAACAGAAACAATCATGCCAAAGGTGTCCTGGTCGACCACAATTAAAATAGCTCTTGACCACATCTGTCGGTGTTGATACCGCTCTGAAGTTCTTTCCGCTCTTGGATGGATGCGGAGGTTTCTTGAATGAATGATAGGATGACTGGGCTTTGTGGGGCCCACTGCTCTTGTGCTCCGTGAAATTACCAGACACTTTCTGTTTCTTGGACTCTGAGAATTTTTCCATCGCTGCTTCTTTAATCTCATACGCCAACGCTTTGTCCTGATACTGACGGAGAGTGGTGCATTCAAAACCAAACATGTACCTCTGTATCTCCGGTTTCATTCTCATATCGAAGTGGATCATCATTTCTGCATCTGTCCTGACCAAGTGTTGAACAAATGCCAGCTGCTGGTTAAACGTCTTAATCGCCTAAGATACTGGCACACCTGAAGGCCGCGCGGAGAAAAACTCCCGAACCTTAGCTGGTAACATATTCCATTTTTAGATTTATTTAGTTGCAGTATGTTTGTTTCCATATGCTATCCCATAGATAGTAACATTTAGAGTTATTTGTCACCAGAGTGTTAGTATACAATGGTGACAATAGTTTTTCTCATTTTTTTCATATTAGTATTTCCACACATATGCATTGTTCTAGTGACATTTTGATCAAAAATTTCTATTATTATTAAAACACAAAACAAGGCCGCAACATTGCAGTAACGGACAAACAGTATCTCTCAGGCTGATGCCCGCTTCCCAGAAGACTCGACAACTATCTCACAAAACTGGATTCTGTGTCCCTCAAGTTCGCACTTGTAACACGTTACTCGCGGGGAAGGACAATGTGCCCAAACATGACCCGGAACATTACAGTTGGAACATCTCCTGGCCTTACCAGGAGTCGAATCTGATGAGTTTGAACTCTCGGTTCTACTCGTCGAGCGACGGAGCTTAACGGCAGAAAGACTACAGTGTTGTAGTTTAGAAACTCCAACTCCTGAACTGATATGAATATCATCAAACGCCCTCTGCTTCTTCCACTCTTGTCTATGCTCGATCGCTGATAAGGCTAGCTCGTAAGCTAATGCTCGATAGGTACTGAGCGATAGGTACTTTCCATTCTTCGGGACAATCAACTGCCTCGAATATCTTTCCCAACTGGAAAGCTAACCATCCCAGCCTAATGCATCCGTGGCACCAGCGAAACGAGGGGGATTCATACGGACCACTTCTCGAAGCCATTGGTTTGCACAGATGTTCTGGGTCACATTGGTGTTACGTTGAACCGCCTGGGTCAACTGAGTCATCTGTGTCGCTACTTGTTGCAATATAGTAGCAATATCAACGCCAATGCCGTTCCCGACAATATTCTCTTGGTTCCGCATCTTATCTCCACGACCATCTGTACAGCGGCCACGACCGCAACCTCTTCCCCTTGGCATACTGAGCAAATACACACTCAACATGATGAACACAACATTGCAAAATAATATACCAAAGTGCATTCTCGGCACAATATATCAACATAAGACAACAAATAGTAACACTGTAAAAATTGTTGGGAGTATGCCCTCGAATGCCACTCAGAGGATGTTGAGTGAGGGCATTGTACTTGTTATTATGCAAATCATTTATATAAGGCAATGAATGTTTCTTTATTTACTAGCAGTTACTGGCATTCCTAACTCGTAAATATACATATAGAAACTAGTCCGTGTATTTGAGAGCAAAACGTTCCACTCATTATTGGATAAGGGGGTCGGAACTGGAAAGGTTTATTGCTCAAATACTTGATTCTTCGCAAGTCGATGAAACTTGACTGGGCGTTAAGTTTATGTGAAGACTTGTATGACGTGTTCTTTGACATGGAGAGTGCCTGTCGAATGCTAATGGTTAGTGGGAGCACACGTTATAGGTATGCTAATTGGATTAGTTTACTCGAACCGACTCACCCTCGATTCATCACACGGATTTCACTCCGGGACAGTCAATGACGGAATTGAAAGGTTGTGATAGGTATTCGTGAACCTTCGACTTGAGGATTTAGTAGGGATGTGCTTGTGACGTCAAAATTTTCATTAGAGTAGTTCGACCCTGTAAACCGGAAGGCGGGGGTCAACCTCGACGTACATCTTGACGGGCAAGTAGCAGGTCCTACTGAATACCAAGATAGAATTCTTTCTCCTGTTAGTGAACGGGTTATATGTCCTATGCAGTTATTGGCAGATGAGATCATAAGTCTTTGGCCAAAGCATTGGAGCTAGTTGTATTGGATACACGAGAGCTCGATGATCTCGATTTGCATTAATGCATGCATAGCGTCAAGTACAGATAGGGTTTGACTGACCGTGACCCTATAACTTGATCGGGACATTTGAAAGAAGGGTTTATACGTATATTGGTATTCATGACAGAATGGTTCTTGAATGATCCCAATCATTCGTTCTCAGTTGGGGTACGGTGTAGGCCGCCAGGCTGGCTAGGTGGTGCTACTACTCTTTGGTTCCTCCCATTGCTGATTGAGACGGACCTATCGAGTCGGGCAATAGGATTGACGACGGAATGAATCAAGCTAATTCTCTCATTATGAGTATTAGATATTGGATATCTAATTTGGGACATTGGATGTCTAAATCGATTTATTGGATAAATTGATTTACGGCCTAATGAATTAAATATTTCACTGGGTAATTAATTTAATTCATGAATATAATTATTTCTTGAAGAAATTAATTATGTTATTATGTGTTTGAATGATTAATTAATTGAATTAATTAATTGATATAAATACATTGGAACGGAATCAGAGTTTATCTGTTTGGACTCGCGGGAGTCCGAAACGAACCGAATTTGTCCGATTTCTACATGGGCCGCCCCCCACATTTCCACCCACTTTCATATGGACCCTTGTTCCATTCTTAAATGGTTGATCATTGAGGTGGTGGGGTTTTGATTCTCATAATAATGAGATGTACATGTGGGGAGTTGAATAAAAAGGGATAAGAAGACAATCTCAATATACCAATCTTTGATTTCAACGTGAAGTTCAAGAGGAAAGAGAGAGAGAAGTCTTCTTCATCATCTTCTTCTTTATTCACCAAGTTCTTGATTTTTCTTGGAGAAAAATTGAGAAATAAAAGAGAGATTGTGAGTTATACACTTAGAGTGTTATAATTTCATATTGGAAGCTTCATCACTTAGCTCTAACCGTATCCTCGGAGGATAGCAAGGTGATTGTCGTTCCGGTCGTTTCTCCGGCACGTGGCAAGTAGAGGCGCAGTGCTTTCGGCGTTGGATCGTTCAAGGGCTTGAAGCGGATTGGATTCGTAGAGATCAATCTAAAGATTGGGGAATAGCTCAAGAGAAGGAATCCATTTAATCAACGGACTACAAGGGTGAGCTTCTATATCTCTTGTGTTTTCATTTAATATTCGTATATACGTAGCTCGATCGATCCTCGTAGGGATTCAGATCGAATTAATTTTCGTTTTACCGCTTCCACTGGGCCTTCGTTTTAGGCACCGAATCCCAACAGTGGTATCGGAGCGTAGGTCTTGCGATCGTATATACGATATTGGCATTTGGAATGCTCGATTAGATGGTGAATGATTTGGAATCATTTTAGTCATAATCGTGGTATATGTTGTTCGTTCGTAATAATTATATTTTTCGTAAGTTTATGTCTAAATATAAATCTTAAATTTATGGGAAATATGATTTATATTGAAGATATAAAAGTCGGAAAATATTGATATTGGATATCCGGTCGAAAATCTAGTCCCGAATCGTCGTCGGACGACTTTTTGGTAGAAAGTTGCATTCTGGCCGAGAGTGACTCGACCGTGTCCTGGGTGACTGGGTCGTGTCCAGCAGTCTGGCCAGGCCACTGCCAGGCAGACCCGACCGTGTCAGACGACACGGGCCGTGTCTGGCCAGCAGGCTTCCGGTAGTGACTCGACCATGTCAGGCGACACGGCCGTGTCTGGCAGGAATGTCTGGTACACTGCCTGCACGACCCGACCGTGTCAGGCGACACGGGCCATGTCTGGACGGCAGGCTGTCGACAGTGACTCGGCCATGGCAGGCCATTTTTCACACAGCTCAATTTTTCCGTATTTTCTTGAAAATTAATCTCCCGCATGTTAAATTGGATTTAATATGATTAAAATGATTTATATTATTTCATTTTATAGGGGAAATTCGATTAATGGGAATAATTATGGCCGACCGAATTATTTTGAACGTTATCATAATACCGATTGTGTGAATCGATTGGATCGGTTCGTATTGTTGATTGGATCAATGTATCTATACGCTTTCCATTTATATAGTATTTATTGGATGAATGCTTTTGAATGGGGATGTGGTTCGTGGACTTAGTTTTGAATCGTTCGTTTTATTTGATTGGGTTGTAAAGGCCATTTTGAGCCTATTTATTTTACTAGAAATATTTGTATCTAGGATGCAATTTTCAATGTAAAATTTATATGTAATGACGAAGACCGAAGGAAGATCCGTTTCGAGAAGAGGAAGATTCAAGACGAAGACTTGTAATTAGATTACGGAGTTTTTATTTTCTAGGAACGGTCCATGAACCACATGTTGGTAGCAACCAGGTTGTGAATGGTTGTTTCATATTGTATGAATGCCACAAACGCGCTTAAATGATTAATGTGCAAAGTGTAACGTTAATCGCGAAAATTCTCCCACGACAAACTATTAAGTATATAAGGTTTCAAGGTTTTCCTTCCCTCCGTCGAGCTTTCGGGAAATTGAAATCCAAATCGGATGTTCTATGCTTCCGAGTTATCGGGGTAGTCATTCGGGGAGGACGGATAAATTACCGGGAGTGCATTGGATGCTTCCGGTTGGAGCAAATTTTATCCCTAAAAACCTGAGAGGTTGCCGGATAAGATTCAATTGTGAAACTGATTTGCATTGATGGTGTAAACTTAACTTGTTACTATTAAGTTTATAAGGTTTCAAGGTTTTCCTTCCCTCCATCGAGCTTTCGGGAAATTGAAATCCAAACCGGATGTGCTATGCTTCCGAGTTATCGGGGTAGTCGTTCGGGGAGGACGTATAAATTACCGGGAGTGCATTGGATGCCTTCGGTTGGAGCAAATTTTATCCCTAGAAACCTGATAGGTTGCCAGATAAGATTCAATTGTGACACTGATTTGCGTCGATGGTGTAAACTTAACTTGTTCACGAACCATAGAAACCGTATAGGTTGAGGGGAGTGAACAAGGGGAAAAAGAAGATCGAATCATCCATTAGATGGGTTGGTGTTGGACACCACTTTATGAAAATTAATAGACTAGAAACCTGTTCGGTTGCCCTCTATTAAGATTTATAAAGAATTCGATCACCACTATGAAGTAGAGGAACGATACTTTTGGATTTCACATGGGAGTGTGTTATTCCGATAAAATTAGTGGGAGCTGGGTAACAAGAATAGAAAAGACCTTACTTCTATACTCAGAACATAATTGAGCGAATCACTAATTAATCTGTCATACTTAATGCAGACATAAATCTCAATATGACAATGAATCCACTCACAATTCTACTCGAAAAAAACACCTTGATGGGACCTAACTTTGTGGATTGGCTCCGCAATCTGATGATTGTCCTCAATATAGAGGCACTGGGATACGTCTTGGAGATGGACATTCCGGCGCCTCCTGTGCGGACCCGAGCCAATCAGGAAGAGATTGAAAACCATGAAAAGTGGGTTAAGGATGACGTGAAAGTCCGTGCTTATATGATGGCTTCCATGTCTAATGAGCTTCAGAGAGCTCATGAGAAAATGACTTCTGCTAGGCAGATTCTATCTCACTTAACCGAGCTTTATGGTGAGCACAGCAGAACTGCTAGATATGAGATATCCAAGCAACTGTTCGGTGCAAGGATGAAGGAAGGTGAGAAGGTTGGGGAACACGTCCTCAAAATGATATCCATGATCGAGAGATTAGAGGCTCTTGATTTTAAAATGGATACTTCTCTCCAAACCGACCTTATCCTTCAGTCTCTCCCTGATTCCTTCTCACAGTTTGTTATGAACTTCAACTGCAATGAGATTGCATGTAACTTAGCTGGGCTAATGAACAAACTGGTGACCGCTCAATCTCAGATGAAGACTCCACGGATGAAGGAGTCTGCCCTTGTGATTTCTTCTGGACTTCGGAAGTCTAAGAACAAGAAGAAAAAGACCAAGAAGCAGACTGGACCACATGTTAAGGACTTCAAGGGCAAGGGCAAGGCCCCGATGGTTCCAAAAGGTAAGAAGAAGAAGGACACTTGTCTCAAGTGCGGTGAGCTGGGACATTGGGCTAGAGACTGTCCGATTCTTCATGGCGCTTCAGTTACAGAACTTTTAGTTTTGGAAACAAATTGTTCTGCTACTGTATTTTCTACTTCCTGGATACTGGATTCTGGTGCTAGTTCTCATATTTGTACCGTGAATCAGGATCTGGAATAAAGTAGGAAGCTTGGAGCTGGAGAAGTAATGATCACAGTCAGAAGTGGGCATAGTGTCGAGGCAACCGACATAGGATCACTTCTTTTGGGTTTAGAATCCGGCTTTGTTTTGACTTTAGAAGATGTACTTATTTTGCTCAAGGGGCACAAAAACATTGTATCCATTCCGGTCATGGACCGATGTATGTGGTGCTTTGAAAGCAGCACATGACGGATATCAATATTTCATTATGTTTACAGCTGATCATACTTGGTATGGTTATGTATACTTAATGAAACATAAATCCGAGGCCTTTGAGAAATTCCAGGAATTCAAGGCCCTAGTCGAGAAACAAACTGGTAATCATATCAAAAGCACTTCGGTCAGACCGTGGTGGCGAGTATATGAGTACGGAGTTTGACAAGTTCCTTAAGGAACATGGAATAATATCACAACTAAACACCTCCAGGCACTCCTCAGTTAAATGGTGTGTCAGAAAGAAGGAACCAGACCTTGTCGGACATGGTCCTTTCCTTGCTAAGCTATTCTTACTTACCGATTTACCTGTGGGGTATACACTCCTGACTGCTGGATATATCTTGAACAGATGTACTTCTAAATCCATTCCTAAAACTCCACATGAGATGTGGGAGGGCATGAAACCAAGTCTTAATCACAATAGAATTTGGGGATGTCCCGCCTATGTCAAGAAGACTGAGGTGGACAAAATGGAAGCGAGGTCCGTGAGGAGATGTTTCATTGGATTCCCATCTGAGTCGATGGGTTATCTATTCTACATGCCCTAAGATCGAAAGATTGTTATTGCTTTGCATGCACACTTCTTGGAAGAAAAGATTCATTCAGGAAGGCGGAGCAGGTAGAAATATTTCTTTGGAAGAATACAATGAAACTCCTCAGGAGACACCTGTGCAAGAAAATGGAACCAAACCTTCTGAAACACAAGTATAACCACCTCGTAGGTCTAGTAGGGTGCCTCATTTACCTTAGAGGTATAATTTTATGCACTTGGAGGAACTTGGTTTCCATGAGGTTCCAGATGATAAACAAGAGACCGACCCGCGACTAATGACCTAGCAATGGTGGATGTAGACTCCATGAAATAGACTGTAGCAGTCTTCATGTAGTTGGGACCTTCGTTTTGACGAGGCAGTCAAAGAGTTTGACTTCGTGCAAAATAAAGAGGAACCTTGTGTATACAAGAGGGTTAGTGGGATCAAGATAGCATTCTTAGTACTATATGTAGATGAGATTCTACTAATAGGAAATGATGTGGGAATGATCAGTTCTGTGAAAGCTTGGCTTTCGAGTAATTTCTCCATAAAAGACTTGGGAGAAGAAACCTATATTCTTGGGATTCGATTCTACTGGGATAGATCGAAGAGATTGATAAGTTTTTCCCAAGCCCTCTATATATATTATATCTTAAAGAGGGTTCCTTCCAATGCGACATGGAATAAAACTCACCTTGAAGATGTGTCCTCATAGTGAGGAACAATGAAAGGAAATGAGTTATATATACCATATGCTTCGACAGTGGGTAGCCTTACATATGCTTTATTGTGTACGAGACCTGACATTGCGCATGCTGGGAGCGTGGTAAGTAGGTTTCGGGCTTACCCACTTCGGGAACATTAGACCGCCATAAAGAACTTTCTCATGTACTTTAGAAGGACTAGAGATCTGGTTCTTATATATGGTGGTGGAGAACTGAATGTGATGGGATTCACTGTATTGGACTTCCAAGGACAGAAAGACGATTCTATGTCTACTTCTGGCTACATTTACTCTTAATGGAGGAGCAGTATCATGGCATAGTTCCAAGTATAGCGCGATTGCTAATTCCACCTGTTAGGCTGAGTATAAAGCGGCCTCGGAGGCCTCCAAAGGAAGAATTTAGAAGTTACTGGGTAAACTTCACGTGACACCTTGTGCTGCACTGCTAGAGCAGTAGCACAGGCCTAGGAGCCGAGGTTTCACAACAGTACCAAACATATTGAGAGGGAGTATCATCTCGTAAGAGAATTTGTTCGCAAAGAGATACATTGTGCTGCATAGAGTAGAGTCAGCCGACTACATCGCTCATCCACTGACCAAGCCATATTCTCAGATTAGCTTGGAGCATAATCTAGAGAACATGGGTATTAGATACCATAGTGTGTGGCATTCAGTGCAAGTGGGAGATTGTTGGGAGTATGCCCTTGAATGCCACTCAGAGGATGTTGAGTGAGGGCATTGTACTTGTTATTATGTAAATCATTTATATAAGGCAATGAATGTTTCTTTATTTACTGGCAGTTACTGGCATTCCTAACTCGTAAATATACATATAGAAACTAGTTCGTGTATTTGAGAGCAAAACGTTCCACTCCTTATTGGATAAGGGGGTCGGCACTGGAAAGGTTTATTGCTCAAATACTTAATTGTTCGCAAGTCGATAAAACTTGACTGGGCGTTAAGTTTATGTGAAGATTTGTATGACGTGTTCTTTGACATGGAGAGTGCCTGTCGAATGCTAATGGTTAGTGGGAGCAAACGTTATAGGTATGATAATTGGATTAGTATACTCGAACCGACTCACCCTCGATTCGTCACACGGATTTCACTCTGGGACAGTCAATGACGGAATTGAAAGGTTGTGATAGGTATTCGTGAACCTTCGACTTGAGGATTTAGTAGGGATGTGCTTGTGATGTCAATATTTTCATTAGAGTAGTTCGACCATGTAAACCGGAAGGCGGGGGTCAATCTCGACGTGCATCTTGACGGGCAAGTAGCAGGTCCTACTGAATACCAAGATAGAATTCTTTCTCCTGTTAGTGAACGGGTTATATGTCCTATGCGGTTATTGGCAGATGAGATCATAAGTCTTTGGCCAAAGCATTGGAGCTAGTTGTATTGGATACACGAGAGCTCGATGATCTCGATTTGCATTAATGCATGCATAACATCAAGTACAGATAGGGTTTGACTGACCGTGACCCTATAACTTGATCGGGACATTTGAAAGAAGGGTTTATACGTATACTGGTATTCACGACAGAATGGTTCTTGAATGATCCCAATCATTCGTTCTCAGTTGGGGTATGATGTAGGCCGCCAGGATGGCTAGGTGGTGCTACTATTCTTTAGTTCCTCCCATTGCTGACTGAGACGGACCTACCGAGTCGCGCAATAGAATTGACTACGGAATGAATCAAGCTAATTCTCTCATTATGAATATTAGATATTGGATATCTAATTTGGGACATTGGATGTCTAAATCGATTTATTGGATAAATTGATTTACGACCTAATGAATTAAATATTTCACTGGGTGATTAATTTAATTCATGAATATAATTATTTCTTTGAGAAATTAATTATGTTATTATGTGTTTGAACGATTAATTAATTGGATTAATTAATTGATATAAATACATTGGAACGGAATCGGAGTTTATCTGTTTGGACTCGCGGGAGTCCGAAACAAACCGAATTTGTCCGATTTCTACATGGGCCGCCCCCCACATTTCCACCCACTTTCATATGGACCCTTGTTCCATTCTTTAATGGTTGATCATTGAGGTGGTGGGGTTTTGATTCTCATAATAATGAGATGTACATGTGGGGAGTTGAATAAAAAGGGATAAGAAGACAATCTCAATATACCAATCTTTGATTCCAACATGAAGTTCAAGAGGAAAGAGAGAGAGAGAAGTCTTCTTCATCATCTTCTTCTTTATTCATCAAAAGTTCTTGATTTTTCTTGGAGAAAAATTGAGAAATACAAGAGAGATTGTGAGTTATACACTTAGAGTGTTATAATTTCATATTGGAAGCTTCATCACTTAGCTCTAGCCGTATCCTCGGAGGATAGCAAGGTGATTGTTGTTCCGGTCGTTTCTCCGGGGCATGGCAAGTAGAGACGCGGTGCTTTCGGAGTTGGATCGTTCAAGGGCTTGGAGTGGATTGGATTCGTAGAGATCAATCTAAAGCTTGGGGAATAGCTCAAGAGAAGGAATCCATTTAATCAACGGACTACAAGGGTGAGTTTCTATATCTCTTGTGTTTTCGTTTAATATTCGTATATACGTAGCTCGATCGATCCTCGTAGGGATTCGGATCGAATTAATTTTCATTTTACCGCTTCCGCTGGGCCTTCGTTTTAGGCACTGAATCCCAACAGTGGTATCGGAGCATAGGTCTTGTGATCTTATATATGATATTGGCATTTGGAATGCTCGATTAGATGGTGAATGATTTGGAATCATTTTAGTCATAATCGTGGTATGTGTTTTTCGTTCGTAATAATTATATTTTTCGTAAGTTTATGTCTAAATATAAATCTTAAATTTCTGGAAAATATGATTTATATTGAAGATATAAAAGTCGAAAAATATTGAAATTGGATATCCGGTCGAAAATCTAGCCCCGAATCGTCGTCGGGCGACTTTTTGGTAAAAAGGTGCATTCTGGCCGAGAGTGACTCGACCATGTCCTGGGTGACTCGGTCGTGTCCGGCAGTCTGGCTAGGCCACTGCCAGGCAGACCCGACCGTGTCAGACGACACGGGCCGTGTCTGGCCGGCAGGCTTCCTGTAGTGACTCGACCGTGTCAGGCGACACGGCCGTGTCTGGCAGGAATGTCTGGGACACTGCCGGCACGACCCGACCGTGTCAGGCGACACGGGCCGTGTCTGGCCGGTAGGCTGCCGACAGTGACTCGGCATGGCAGGCCATTTTTCACCCAGCTCGATTTTTCCGTGTTTTCTTGAAAATTAATCTCCCGCATGTTAAATTGGATTTAATATGATTAAAATGATTTATGGTATTTCATTTTATAAGGAAAATTCGATTAATTGGAATAATTATGGTCGACCGAATTATTTTAAACGTTATCATATTATCGATTGTGTGAATCGATTGGATCGGTTCATATTGTTGATTGGATCAATATATCTATATGCTTTCCATTTATATAGTATTTATTGGATGAATGCTTTTGAATGGGGATGTGGTTCGTGGACTTAGTTTTGAATCGTTCGTTTTATTCGATTGGGTTGTAAAGGCCGTTTTGAGCCTATTTATTTTACTAGAAATATTTGTATCTAGGATGCAATTTTCAATATAAAATTTACGAAGACCGGAGGAAGATCCGTTTCGAGAAGACGAAGATTCAAGATGAAGACTTGTAATTAGATTACGGAGTTTTTATTTTTTAGGAACGGTCCATGAACCACATGTTGGTAGCAATTAGGTTGTGAATGGTTGTTTCATATTGTATGAATGCCACAAACGCGCTTAAATAATTAATGTGCAAAGTGTAACGTTAATCGCGAAAATTCTCCCATGACAAACTATTAAGTTTATAAGGTTTCAAGGTTTTCCTTCCCTCCATCAAGCTTTCGGGAAATTGAAATCCAAACTGAATGTGCTATGCTTCTGAGTTATCGGGATAGTCATTCGAGAAGGATGGATAAATTACCGGGAGTGCATTGGATGCCTTCGGTTGGAGCAAATTTTATCCCTAGAAACCTGATAGGTTGCCGGATAAGATTCAATTGTAAAACTGATTTGCGTCGATGGTGTAAACTTAACTTGTTCACGAACCATAGAAACCGTATAAGTTGAGGGGAGTGAACAAGGGGAAAAAGAAGATCGAATCATCCATTAGATGGGTTGGTGTTGGACACCACTTTATGAAAATTAATAGACTAGAAACCTGTTAGGTTGCCCTCTATTAAGATTTATAAAGAACTCGATCACCACTATGAAGTAGAGCGACGATACTTCCGGATTTCACATGGGAGTGTGTTATTCCGATAAAAATAGTGGGAGCTGGGTAACAAGAATAGAAAAGACATTGTTTCTATACTCTGAACATAATTGAACGAGTCACTAATTAATCTGTCATACTTAATGCAGACATAAATCTCAATATGACAATGAATCCACTCGCAATTCTACTCGAAAAGAACACCTTCATGGGACCTAACTTTGTGGATTGGCTCCGCAATCTGATGATTGTCCTCAGTATAGAGGCACTAGGATACGTCTTGGAGACGGACATTCCAGCGCCTCCTGTGTGGACCTGAGCCAATAAGGAAGAGATTGAAAACCACGAAAAGTGGGTTAAGGATGACGTGAAAGTCCGTGCTTATCTGATGGCTTTCATGTCTAATGAGCTTCAGAGAGCTCATGAGAAAATGACTTCTGCTAGGCAGATTCAATCTCACTTAACCGAGCTTTATGGTGAGCACAACAGAACTGCTAGATATGAGATATCCAAGCAACTGTTCGGTGCAAGGATGAAGGAACATGAGAAGGCTTGATTTTAAAATGGATACTTCTCTCCAAACCGACCTTATCCTTCAGTCTCTCCCTGATTCCTTCTCACAGTTTGTTATGAACTTCAACTGCAATGAGATTGCATGTAACTTAGATGGGCTAATGAACAAACTGGTGACCGCTCAGTCTCATATAAAGACTCCGCGGATGAAGGAGTCTGCCCTTGTGATTTCTTCTGGACTCGGAAGTCTAAGAACAAGAAGAAAAAGACCAAGAAGCAGACTGGACCACATGTTAAGGACTTCAAGGGCAAGGGCAAGGCCCCGATGGTTCCAAAAGGCAAGAAGAAGAAGGACACTTGTCTCAAGTGCGGTGAGCTGGGCCACTGGGCTAGAGACTGTCCGATTCTTCATGGCGTTTCAGGTATAGAACTTTTAGTTTTGGAAACAAATTGTTCTGCTACTGTATTTTCTACTTCTGAATCCGGATTACGTGCTAGTTCTCATATTTGTACCGTGAATCAGGATCTGGAACAAAGTAGGAATCTTGGAGATGGAGAAGTAATGATCACAATCGGAAGCGGGCATAGTGTCGAGGAGACCGACATAGGATCACTTCTTTTGGGTTAAGAATCCGGCTTTGTTTTGACTTTAGAAGATGTACTTGTTTTGCCCAAGGGGCACAAAAACATTGTATCCATTCCGGTCATGGATCGAAAAGGCTTTTCATTTTTCATTGATGATGGTTCCTGCAAAATTTATTTCAGAAATAAACTAGTGGGTACCGCTACATTGTTAAATGGATTGTATCATCTAAATCTCAGCAACAAAGTAGTTGTGAATATTATGACTAGAAAACGTGGTAGGGATGAAACCAATCAAGTTTTGAAATGACATCTTAGACTTGGTCATGTTGGTCAGACCAAGGTTTACAAGATGGAAAAAGATGGACTTATGGGTCCATTGGGATCGGATCCATTTCCTACTTGTGAATCTTGCCTTAAAGGCAAAATGACTAAGTCCCCCTTCACAGGGACTTTTGAAAGAGCCACTGACAAATTGGGATTAATCCATACTGATGTATGTGGTGCTTTGAAAGCAGCACGTGATGGATATCAATATTTCATTACGTTTACAGATGATCATACTAGGTATGGTTATGTATACTTAATGAAACATAAATCCGAGGCCTTTGAGAAATTCCAGGAATTCAAGGCCCTAGTCGAGAAACAAACTGGTAATCATATCAAAAGCACTTCAGTCAGACCGAGGTGGCGAGTATATGAGTACGGAGTTTGACAAGTTCCTTAAGGAACATGGAATAGTATCACAACTAAACACCTCCAGGCACTCCTCAGTTAAATGGTGTGTCAGAAAGAAGGAACCAGACCTTGTTGGACATGGTCCTTTCCTTGCTAGGCTATTCCGACTTGCCGATTTACCTGTGGGGGTATACAATCCTGACTGCTGGATATATCTTGAACAGATGTACTTCCAAATCCGTTCCTAAAACTCCACATGAGATGTGGGAGGGCAGGAAACCAAGTCTTAATCACAATAGGATTTGGGGATGTCCCGCCTATGTCAAGAAGACTGAGGTGGACAAAATGGAAGCGAGGTCCGTGAGGAGATGTTTCATTGGATTCCCATCTGAGTCGATGGGTTATCTATTCTACGTGCCCTAAGATCGAAAGATCGTTATTGCTTTGCATGCACACTTCATGGAAGAAGAGATTCATTCAAGAAGGCGGAGTAGGTAGAAATATTTCTTTGGAAGAATACAATGAAACTCCTCAGGAGACACCTGTGCAAGAAACGGAACCAAACCTTCTGAAACACAAGTACAACCACCTCGTAGGTCTAGTAAGGTGTCTCATTTACCTTAGAGGTATAATTTTATGCACTTGGAGGAACTTGGTTTCCACGAGGTTCCAGGTGATAAACAAGAGACCGACCCGCGACTAATGACCTAGCAATGGTGGATGTAGACTCCATGAAATAGACTGTAGCAGTCTTCATGTAGTTGGGACCTTCGTTTTGACGAGGCAGTCAAAGAGTTTGACTTCGTGCAAAATGAAGAGGAACCTTGTGTATACAAGAGGGTTAGTGGGAGCAAGACTGCATTCTTAGTACTATATGTAGATGATATTCTACTAATAGGAAATGATGTGGGAATGCTCAGTTATGTGAAAGATTGGCTTTCGAGTAATTTTTCCATAAAAGACTTGGGAGAAGAAACCTATATTCTTGGGATTCGACTCTACTGGGATAGATCGAAGAGAATGAAAAGTTTTTCCCAAGCCCTCTATATAGATTATATCTTAAAGAGGGTTCCTTCCAATGTGACATGGAATAAAACTCACCTTGAAGATGTGTCCTCATAGTGAGGAACAATGAAAGGAAATGAGTTATATACCATATGCTTCGGCAGTGGGCAGCCTTACATATGCTTTATTGTGTACGAGACCTGACATTGCGCATGCTGGGAGCATGGTAAGTAGGTTTCGGGCTTACCCAGTTCGGGAACATTAGACTGCCATAAAGAACTTTCTCAAGTACTTTAGAAGGACTAGAGATCTGGTTCTTATATATGGTGGTGGAGAACTGAATGTGATGGGAGTCACTGTATTGGACTTCCAAGGACAGAAAGACGATTCTATGTCTACTTTTGGCTACATTTACTCTTAATGGAGGAGAAGTATCATGGCATAGTGCCAAGTATAGCGCGACTGCTAATTCCACCTGTTAGGCTGAGTATAAAGCGGCCTAGGAGGCCTCCAAAGGAAGAATTTAGAAGTTACTAGGTAAACTTCACGTGACACCTTGTGCTGCACTGCCAAAGCAGTAGCACAGGCCTAGGAGCCGAGGTTTCACAACAGTACCAAACATATTGAGAGGGAGTATCATCTCGTAAGAGAATTTATTCGCAAAGAGATACATTATGCTGCATAGAGTAGAGTCAGCCGACTACATCGCTGATCCACTGACGAAGCCACATTCTCAGATTAGCTTGGAGCATAATCTAGAGAACATGGGTATTAGATACCATAGTGTGTCGCATTGAGTGCAAGTGGGAGATTGTTGGGAGTATGCCCTCGAATGCCACTTAGAGGATGTTGAGTGAGGGCATTGTACTTGTTATTATGTAAATCATTTATATAAGGCAATGAATGTTTCTTTATTTACTGGTAGTTACTGGCATTCCTAACTCGTAAATATACATATAGAAACTAGTTCGTGTATTTGAGAGCAAAACGTTCCACTCCTTATTGGATAAGGGGGTCGGCAATGGAAAGGTTTATTGCTCAAATACTTAATTGTTTGCAAGTCGATGAAACTTGACTGGGCGTTAAGTTTATGTGAAGACTTGTATGACGTGTTCTTTGACATGGAGAGTGCCTGTCGAATGTTAATGGTTAGTGGGAGCAGACGTTATAGGTAAGCTAATTGGATTAATATACTCGGACCGACTCACCCTCGATTCGTCACACGGATTTCACTCTGGGACAGTCAATGACGGAATTGAAAGGTTGTGATAGGTATTCGTGAACCTTCAACTTGAGGATTTAGTAGGGATGTGCTTGTGACGTCAAGAGTTTCATTAGAGTAGTTCGACCCTATAAACCGGAAGGCGGGGGTCAACCTCGACGAGCATCTTGACGGGCAAGTAGCAGGTCCTACTGAATACCAAGATAGAATTCTTTCTCCTGTTAGTGAACGGGTTATATGTCCTATGCGGTTATTGGCAGATGAGATCATAAGTCTTTGGCCAAAGCATTGGAGCTAGTTGTATTGGTTACACGAGAGCTCGATGATCTCGATTTGCATTAATGCATGCATAGCGTCAAGTACAAATAGGGTTTGACTGACTGTGACCCTATAACTTGATCGGGACATTTGAAAGAAGGGTTTATACGTATATTGGTATTCATGACAGAATGGTTCTTGAATGATCCCAATCATTCGTTCTCAGTTGGGGTACGGTGTAGGCCGCCAGGCTGGCTAGGTGGTGCTACTACTCTGGTTCCTCCCATTGCTGACTGAGACGGACCTACCGAGTCGCGCAATAGGATTGACGACGGAATGAATCAAGCTATTTCTCTCATTATGAATATTAGATATTGGATATCTAATTTGGGACATTGGATGTCTAAATCGATTTATTGGATAAATTGATTTACGACCTAATGAATTAAATATTTCACTGGGTGATTAATTTAATTCATGAATATAATTATTTCTTGGAGAAATTAATTATGTTATTATGTGTTTGAATGATTAATTAATTGGATTAATTAATTGATTTAAATACATTGGAACGGAATCGGAGTTTATCTGTTTGCACTCGCGGGAGTCCGAAACGAACCGAATTTATCCGGTTTCTACATGCCCCCCCCCCACATTTCCACCCACTTTCATATGGACCCTTGCTCCATTCTTTAATGGTTGATCATTGAGGTGGTGGGGTTTTGATTCTCATAATAATGAGATGTACATGTGGGGAGTTGAATAAAAAGGGATAAGAAGACAATCTCAATATACCAATCTTTGATTCCAATGTGAAGTTCAAGAGGAAAGAGAGAGAGAAGTCTTCTTCATCATCTTCTTCTTTATTCATCAAGTTTTTGATTTTTCTTGGAGAAAAATTGAGAAATAAAAGAGAGATTGTGAGTTATACACTTAGAATGTTATAATTTCATATTGGAAGTTTCATCACTTAGCTCTAGCCATATCCTCGGAGGATAGCAAGGTGATTGTCGTTCCGGTCGTTTCTCCGGCGCGTGGCAAGTAGAGACGCGGTGCTTTCGGCGTTGGATCGTTCAAGGGCTTGGAGTGGATTGGATTCGTAGAGATCAATCTAAAGCTTGGGGAATAGCTCAAGAGAAGGAATCCATTTGATCAACGGACTACAAGGGTGAGTTTCTATATCTCTTGTGTTTTCGTTTAATATTCGTATATACATAGCTCGATCAATCCTCGTAGGGATTCGGATAGAATTAATTTTCGTTTTACTGCTCCCGCTGGGCCTTCATTTTAGGCACCGAGTCCCAACAAAAATATCCATTCCGGATAATTACACGAATACGAAAATTTACAATTACAACAAATGAAACTTACGGTCGTAATTAACGATTCACATAACTATATCAACAGAAATTAACGATCATTATCGTTACAATCACGGTCATAATATACTACACATGGTAGCCAATCATTTTTTTAACATTCTTTTTAAAACTCCACGAGGTATCCATTTGAATAATGTCATTAGAAAGTCTTTGAATTCATATCTTTTTCCGAAGTAAAATTTGAAAATACTTATGACACCTCGGGCTGTTTTACCAAATTCATGAATCATAAGTTTTAACCATCTCCCTTTGAAAACAATTGCAAACCAATATTCCGAAATATCAATTTCTTGCAAACAACATCATCACAACTAACAACAAAAGGTGTACCCCGAGGTCATGCTCTTCTGGCACCGAGCCCCAGAGGTTTCTTCGACACATCCCCGGGTGGGAAAACACTCATATCCGTACTAATCATTCCCATGGATCCACAATCACGTCGGGATAACATCATAGAAACCATGAGCAAACCAAACCATGCCATCATAACATTAAGGCATACAACTATAGTTCTCCAATGAGAATGATAACATGACAATAAATCAAATCCTTCGGTCTCACAAGCAATCGCTTTAATTCCAACTCTATCATATCGCCTTAAGCGATAAATCCATTTAGAACGCACACTATAAATTCGAGCGTGCGCTAACCCACTCAGTTTAGAAAATTTTCCAAATCCGAATTCAGCGTTTAAATCAAATAAGATTTTTTTTCTTTCACTATTTATTTTTGAAAAGTAAAAATCACATTTTTGATAAAAATTTTGATAGTGTGAAATATTTTAAAATCGTATATTCAGGTTATTGGAAAATAAAACCGATAAGTAAAAATCATTTTCAAAATCCTTTCAAACACGACAAGAGATTAACGGCAGTAACATTTTTCAATGTATCTCAAGACACTTCAAAACACAATTCTCAAATACCGTCGCAAGGTTTTACTCAAAAACCAGGCCGACTCGTTAAAATTCATACCACTTTTGAAAATCCGCAATACGCCGCCATTTGACCACATGGTCAAAACATTTTCGAAAACTAATTCTCCACAATACATTCGGGTCTAAGAAATTTTAGGAAATTATTTTCAAACATGCACGCAACGGATACAATTACTAATAGGAACACATTGGTTGTAACAATAACAATTAGTCAATCACAATTGACTATCAAACACATGCCCATACGGCAATCAAAATCACTAGTTCAACAAACACAACTCGGGGACACTAATTTCAACATACGTCAAACCATCTCTCCAAGTTTAACGGCATAACTAATGAACATTAATTTGAACACATGTCGAAACCATCTATATGAGTTAACAATCAACTCTAATACCAATACACCTATCGAAACATATTAATGTTTCAAGTTTTTACACCATATTATACCACTCGGTGTCAAATCCATTAATACATCTGGTTCATTACACACATAATATACCACAAGTATCAAATATGAATTCCATTCACGCAAGTGAACAGAGTCATGAAACACAGATAATACACATAAAATAAGAGACTTACATTTACAGGTCGCACGTAGATGATGGCTGCATCACGATACTAATCACGTCCGACAACTGAGATAACGCGTCGCGACACGATCTAGTCAGACAAAATCCGACAAGGCAAGACTCAACAATACTCAGCTTGACCCGACTTCCTAGGTTTCCACAACCTAAGCTTCGATACCATATTCTGTAACACCCCCAACCCGTTTGGGAATATTACAGCGCCGTAGACCCTCTTAAGAGGATCTACTAGGCTGGATACCAACACAAGACATCATATCTAATGCCAACATGGTTAAATAAATGAAACCATAGACCGATTTGGTCTTTCGTCAATACCCATACAGGGGTCAAAATACAACAATACTCCCATAAGACGGGAGAACAATATAGCGGAAAGAAAAATACAATTCGACCATGTCGAAAACCCAATATTGGCCCTCATGCGATTAGTATCATTTATCTTCCATCATCCTTCGTACCGATCCCGTGGTTTGCTCCCCAAGAATCAGCATGTACCTGAATGCAATACAGACATCCACCCCCCGATTACTCGGGGGTTAGCAAAATTCCACTATTTTGCTAGTACAAGTATACAGTGAAAATATGAGCCATACACAATGTATTCCAAGAATATAATCGTCTGAATAATCCTCGAGTCAAAACACAGCGATAGATCTCCCGAGATGTTTTATTGAAAAAGATAGTCTAAGGCCTTGAAAGGCAGTAATAAAATAAGTAAAAAACTTGTAAAGCGTTTTAAAGAACTCAGGTGTTTTCATAAAATACATTTAGGATTCAGGAATCCTCATCTTTACAAAATTCCTCTTTAGATTCACAACTCAAATATTTGTCTTTCCCAAATTAATAATCCGACAATACATTACGGGGTCCTCGACCCAAACATCTATATCAATCATAATAATAAATTACCGGGTCTATGACCCAAACGTCCATCTCAATCATACGCCCAAAGGTTATTCTCGTCCCATGCTAACAAGCATGAACCTCGGAGCTTCTACGTGTGTACCCGAGTGAATACACCAATGGTAATCAAACGAAAGATCCATACCTCATGATTAACCATGGATTCGCGCTATAAGTTACGATCCCTCGGAGGACTCGAAGTCCCATACCTGAGTGGTTAACACACATCACCATAACAAGGGTCACACAAACAACACAGTCATTAGAATTCCACAATGGACATATAACATACACTCATAGTTATCCTATCATCGTGCTAGCAAGCACGAACCTCGGAGCCTCACGACGACGTACCCATTTTGGATAACCCATGATGAGTATGCAACATATCCAAATATATACCCATAAGTTATCCTGGCATTGTGCTAGCAAGCACAAACCTCGGAGTCTCTTCGAGACATACCCAGTTTGGATAACCCTATGGTAAAAATCGACCCGTACTAACAAGGACGGATCCCGGATGTCTCAACAAACTCTACCCAATAGAACACCACTTACAAATGATCACATACTACAAGAAGATATACTTCTCGAACAATACCGAATAATACCACCTTTTACCAAGGGGTCAATAAACATTACAAACACAACTCTTCGCACTCATCAAACGAATACCCATTCGAACATTCAACCCTTAACAAGGGAAAGGGCTTTTACAATCTCATAGTACAAAGGTAATATGAATCACTTCGCATCCATAATGCACATATCCATAGAACACATTCGTTCGTAAAGTACTTGAGCATTTTTGAAATAAAGTCATTAAAGGGATTATATCAATCCTTTTGAAAGTTCGTTATGAGTACTCCAAGTAAACACACAAAGTCAATTTATCCCTCGAATTCCACTCTGGGGATGTTGGAGTGAGGGCATTATACTTGTTATTATGTAAAACATTATCAGAAGGCAGTTGTATGTTTCTTTATTTACTTGTAATCACTGGCATTCTTGACTCGTAAATATATATATATATATAGAAACTAGTCCGTGTATTTGAGAGCAAAAAATTCCACTCTTTATTGGATAAGGGGATCGACACTGGAAAGGTTTATATCTCATATACTTAATCATTCGCAAGTCGATGAAACTTGATTGGGCGTTATGTTTATGTGAAGACTTGTATGACGTGTTTATTGACTTGGAGAGTGCCTGTTGAACACTAATGGTTAGTGGGAGCACACGTTTTAGGTATGCTAATGAGATTAGTATACTCGAATCGACTCACCCTCGATTCGTCACACGAATACACTCCGGGACAGTCAATGACAGAATCATAAGGTTGTGATAGGTATTCGTGAACCTTCGACTTGAAGATTTAGTAGGAATGTGCTTGTGACGTTAAGATTTTCATTAGAGTAGTTCGACCCAAAAAACCGGAATGTGGGGGTCAACCTCGACGTGCGTTTTGACAAGCAAGTAGCAGGTTCTACTAAATACCAAGATAGAATTCTTTCTCCTGTTAGTGAACGGGTTATATGTCCTATGCGGTTATTGGCAGATGAGATCATAAGTCTTTGGCCAAAGCATTGGAGCTAGTTGTATTGGATACACGAGAGCTCGATGATCTCGATTTGCATTAACTCATGCATAGAGTCATGTACAGATAGGGTTTGACTGACAGTGACCCTATAACTTGATCGGGACATTTGAGAGAAGGGTTTATACGTATACTGGTATTCACGACAGAAAGGATTTGGAATGATCCCCATCATTCGTTCTCAGTTAGGGTACAATGTAGGCCGCCAGGCTGGCTATGTGGTGCTACTACTCTTTGGTTCCTCCCATTGCTAACTGAGACGGACCTACCAAGTCGCGCAATAGGATTGACAACAGAATGAATCGAGCTTATTCTCTCTTTATAAATATTAGATATTGAATATCTAATTTATTGGACATTGGATGTCCAATTAACTTTGGGATATTGGATGTCTAAATTAATTTATTGGATAAATTAATTTAAGGCCTAATGAATTAAGTATAATACTGGGTGATTAAATTACTTCATGAATATAATTATTTCTTGGAGAAATTAATTATATTATTTTGTATTTGATATAATTAATTAATTGATATAAATACATCGAAACGGAATGGTGTTTATTTGATTGGACTCTCGAGAGTTCGAAATAAATCAAACCCATCCGGTTCTTCTAGATGGCCGCCCCCTCACCTACTTCCCTCTTTGTATTTGTCCCCACCTTAATTGAAGACCAATGACTTATTAATGGGAGAATATCTCATGTGAGATATGGGTTAGTTATTTCTTCTTGAAAGTGAATAAAAAGAAGTGAAGACTTCATTTTCTCCAACTCCACTAGACAACTCATGATTGAGAGAGAGAGAGATAGAGAGAGAGAGAGTATTCTCTAAGTCTTCATCTTCTTCTTCATTCTTCTTGAGTTTTTCTTGGAGAAAAATCGAGAGATAATTGAGAGATAGTGAGTTATACACTTAGAGTGTTATAATCACATTTGAAAGCTTCTATCACTTTGTTCTAGCCGTATCCTTGGAGGATAACAAGGTGATGTTGTTCCATTCATTTTATTCGGCGTGTGGCAAGTAGAGACGCGGTGTTTCCGGTGTTGGATCATCCAAAAGCTTGACGAATAGGATTTATGGGGAAAGATCACCTAAAGCTTGGGGAATCGCTTACGTGGAGTACACCATTTAATCAACGGACAACGAGGGTATGATTTTGAATCTTCCTTTGTATCGTTTTAATATTCGTATATACGTAGCTTGATCGATCCTTTTAAGGGATTCAGATCGAATTAGATTCGTATATTTCTTCCGTCGTGCCTTCGTTTCAGGCACCGAATCCCAACAGTGGTATCGGAGCGTAGGTCTTGCGATCGTATATTCGATATTTAGCATTTAGAATGCTTGATTGGATGGTGAATGATTTGGAATCATTTATAGCCATAATCGTGGTGTATGTTTTTCGTTCATTGTGGTTATATTTTCCGTAAATTTATGTCTAAATATAAATATTTAATTTCTAATGTGATTTATATTGAAGATATAAAAGTCGGTAAATATTGATATTGGATATCTGGTCGAAAATCTAGCCCTGGATCACTGTTGGACGACCTTCCGACGAGTTTTGGTGTTCTAGACAGGTGACACTGTCGTGTCACTCTTTGACACGATCGGGGCAGCTGTCTAGTGAGTTTTACACGACCCGTGTCATTTTGTGACTCGACCGTGTCGACTTCCAAACCCGTTTCAGACTCAATTTTTCGTGTGTTCCAGAAAATTAATCTCCCGCATATTAAATTAGATTTAATATGATTAAAATAATTTATGGTATTTCATTTTATAAGGAAAAATTGATAGATTGGAATTCTTGAGGATGACCGAATTATTTTGAACGTTTTCATATTACTGATTGTGTGAATTGATTGGATCAATTCTATTTATTGGTTGGATCAATATATTTATATGCAATCCATTTATTTAGTATTTATTGGATGAATGCTTTTGAATGGGGATGTGGTTCATGGACCTAGTTTTGAATCATTCGATTTTATTCGATTGGGTTGTAAAGGCCGTTTTGAGCCTATTTATTTTACTAGAAATATTTGTATCTAGGATGCAATTTTTCAATGTAAAATTTATATGTAATGACAAAGACCGGAGGAGATCCGTTCGAGATGACGAATATTCAAGACCGAAGACTTGTAATTAGATTACGAAGTTTTTGTTCTAGGAACGGTCCATGAACTACATGTTGGTAGAAACTAGGTTATGTATGTTTATTCATACAGTATGAATGCTACAAACGCGCTTAAATGATGTGCAAAGTGTAATATTAATCGCGAAAATTCTCCATGATAAATTATTAAGTTTAAAAGGTTCAAGGTTTTCCTTCCCTCCATCGAGCTTTCGGAAAATTGAAATCGAAACCGGATGTGCTATGCTTCCGATTTATCGGGGTAGTCGTTCGGGGAGGATCGATAAATTTCCAAGAGCGCATTGGATGTCTTCGGTTGGAGCAAATTTTATCCCTAGAAACATGTTCGGTTGCCAGATAAGATTCAATTGTGAAACTGATCAACGTCGATGGTGTAAACTTAACTTGTTCACGAACCATAGAAACTGTATAGGTTGAGGGGAGTGAACAAGGGGAAAAAGAAGATCGAATCATCTATTAGATGGGTTGGTGTTGGACACCACTTATGAAAATTAATAGACTAGAAACCTGTTCGGTTGGCCTATATTAAAATTTATAAAGAACTCGATCACCACTAGAAGTAATGTGAACAATACTTCCGGATTTCACATGGGAGTGTGTGATTCCAATATAAATAGTGGGAGGTGGGTTAAAAGAAAAGAAAAGACCTTAATTCCATACTCAGATCATAATTGAACGAGTCACTAATAAATCTGTCGTACTTAATGCAGACTAATATCAACTCTCAATATGACAATGAACCCACTCGCTATACTACTCGAAAAGAACACCTTAATTGGCCCTAACTTTGTAGACTGGCTCTGCAACCTGATGATAGTCCTCAGTATAGAGGCACTGGGATACATCTTGGAGGCGGACATTCCGGCGCCTCCGATGCGGGCTAGAGCCAATCAGGAAGAAATTGAAAACCAGGAAAATTGGGTTAAGGATGACATAAAATTATGTGCCTATATGATGGCTTCTATGTCGAATGAGCTTCAGAGAGCTCATGAGAAAATGACTTCTGCAAGGCAGATTTTATCTCACTTAACCGAGCTTTATGGTGAGCACAGTCGAACTACTAGATATGAGATATCTAAAGAGCTTTTCGGTTCCACGATGAAGGAAGGTGAGAAAGTTGGGGACCATGTACTCAAAATGATCTCTATGATCGAGAGATTGGAGACTCTTGATTTTAAGATGCATGATTCTCTTCAAATCGACCTCATCCTGCAATCTCTGCCTGATTCCTTCTCACCGTTTGTTATGAATTTCAACTGCAATGAGATTGCTTACAATTTAGCAGGGTTGATGAACAAACTGGTAACCGCTCAGTCTCAGATGAAGACTCCGCGTGTGAAGGAGTCTGCCCTTGTGATTTCTTCTGGACCTTGGAGGTCTAAGAATAAGAAGAAAAAGACCAAGAAGCAGACGAGACCACAAATCAAGGACCTTAAGGGTAAGGGCAAGGCCCCGATGGTTCCAAAAGGCAATAAGAAGAAGAAGGATGCATGTCTCAAATGCGGTGAGCTGGGCCACTGGGCAAGACACTGTCCAATTCTTCACGGCACGTCAGGTACATAACTTTTAGTTTTGGAAACAAATTGTGCTGCTACTGTATTTTCTACTTCTTGGATACTGGATTCAGGTGATAGTTCTCACATTTGTACCGTGAATCAGGATCTGGAACAAAGTAGGAGGCTTGGAGCTGGGGAAGTGATGATTACTGTCAGAAGCGGGCATAATGTCGAAGCAACTGACATAGGATTACTTCTTAGCTGATGTACTTGTTTTGCCCAAGGGGCATAAAAACATTGTATCCATTCCGGTCATGGATCAGAAAGGCTTTTCATTTTTCAATGGTGATGGTTCCTGCAAAATTTTTTTTAGAAGTAAAATAGTAGGCACTGCTATATTGTTAAATGGACTATATCATCTAAACCTATAACAAAGTCGTTGTGAATAATATGACTAGGAAGCGTGGTAGGGATGAAACTAATCAAGTTTTGAAATGGCATCTTAGACTTGGTCTTGTTGTTCAGACCATGGTTTACAAAATGGAAAAGGATGGACTTATGGGTCCATTGAGATCGGATCCCTTCCCAACATGTGAATCTTGCCTTAAAGGCAAAATGACTAAGTCCCCCTTCGTAGGAACTTTTGAAAGAGCCACTGATAAACTCGGATTAGTCTATACCGACGTATGTGGTGCTTTAGAAGCAGCACGTGATGGATATAAATATTTCATTACGTTTATGGATGATCATACTAGGTATGGTTATGTATACTTAATGAAACATAAATCCGAGGCCTTTGAGAAATTCCAGGAATTTAAGGCCCTAGTCGAAAAACAAACTGGTAATCATATCAAAGCACTTCGGTTGGACTGGGGTGGTGAGTATATGAGTACAGAGTTTGACGAGTTCCTTAAGGAGCATGGAATAGTATCATAACTAACACCTCCAGGAACTCCTCAGTTAAATGGTGTGTCGGAAAGAAGGAATCGAACCTTGATGATCATGGTCCGTTCTATGCTTAGTTATACCGACTTACCAATTTACCTATGGGGATATGCACTCCTGACTGCTGCTTATATGTGGAACAGATGTCCTTCCAAGTCCGTTCCTAAATCTCCACACAAGATGTGGGAGGGCAGGAAATCAAGTCTTAATCATATTAGGATTTGGGGATGTCCGGCATATGTCAAGAAGACTAAGGTGTAGAAATTGGAAGCTAGGTTTCTGAAGGGACGTTTCATTGGATTCCCATCTGGGACGATGCGTTATCTATTCTATATGCCCGAAGATCGAAAGATCAATGTAATACCCGAGATCTTTATTCCGGATTCGTTGGGTTTTCTGGGTTTTATCGGATTGTCATGGTCCTCATCGTAGGAATTTCGTGCCATGTTTGGTTGTAACATGTTGGGACATGTTTTTGGAGGCATTTCGGATCACTTTGTGAGTTTTTGAGTTTTTGTGGTGTAGCGCACGCTAATGCTTGAAGCATAGCGCACGCTACTGCGTGGTGTTTAGCGCACGCTACTGAATGTGTAGCGTACGCTAACTGGCGATCGAGGCGATCCGGTAGCTACCGGAGGGCCCGGAAACTTTGTTAGCGCACGCTAAGGCCGATGGCTAGCGCACGCTATCGACCGCTTAGCGCACGCTCTCTCTTCTTTCTAGCGCACGCTACCCGGTAGGTGCGATTACGTCGAGGGGCTACCGGTGGTTTTGTGACACGTTAGCGCGCGCTACGGTGTTGGCTAGCACACGCTAACTATGTTATAGGCGGTTTCTCTGGAGCGTTGACCCGTTAGCGCACGCTAATGCAGGGTGATTAGCGCACGCTAATAAGCATCGATATAAATCTTTGAAGCAACATTAAGTCGTCATTTCCCACTATTCTTCATCCCTTCCGACGGGAGTGAGATCCAGAGGCGAGTAGGACCGATCTTTTTCTTCTAGCTTCATCTTTGAGCGGATTTGTAGATGTTTAACAACATCTAATCGTCTTCTTGGTCCAAATCAAGGTAATCTCTTGTTAGAACCCTATTTTCTTAAATTTGGGGTTTTTGCTTGGATTTGTGATTCTTAACCGATCTCATCCGATCGGTTATTTGTTCTTGTTTGTCTTGACCGTAATCTTCAGATTTTGTTAACCGTTCATCGATTTTTATCGCCCGGATCAACGATTCTTGATTTCTTTGAGAATACTTAGATCCTTGTCATTTTTAGGATCGTTTCGGATTTCGATTAATGTTATTGATTTGTGGTGATGCTATTTTTGTAGTATTCGTGGGCTGTCGAAGTCTTGATCATTTTTGGAGGTTCGAAGGTTTCCCGATCGTGCCCGTTCGTCGTTTCGTCGCTCGTGATATCGAGGCAAGTATCTTGTCCATACGTTTCATGTTTCGTAGGCGTAATTAATGGTAAAGGAATTCATGCGAAACCCAATGTTTAATGAACGTAAAAAGGGATCGGTATATTCTCGATAAATGTTGTCTTTCAACGATAATTTATGTATTTCGTGAATATATGTGTCCTTGGAATATGTGTGTTGGATTTGTATGTTGAAAAGATGATATGATCACTTTGAATGAGTTTATTAGACCGTAATCCTTTGCCGGGGATTACGTAATGTTATGTGTACTTGTTCGTTAAGAATGTATTACGCGGGATATTAGTTGTTACTCCTTTGAAAGGAGGTTGTGATGTTTAAGTGTTGCTTGGATTGATGTTCTGCTCATTGTTATGTGACTGCTGAAAGTGATGTGCCTCCGGGTAGGATTGTTGAATCTCCGGGATCCATACTTGCTAGTATGGGTCGGGCGTGATCGTAGGGTTATCCAATCCGGGTATGTCTTGCGGGGACTCCGAGGTTCGGGGCTTGCTAGCCCGATGCCGAGATAACTTGTGGGGGTTATCATCGGGTATGTCTTGCGGGGACTCTGAGGTTCGTGGCTTGTTAGCCTGATGCCGGGATAACTTATGGTTGTGGTTTGGAATGGTTACGTATTTGTTGTCACGAGGACATGTGATTTGGTATGGGTTCCTATTGGATTATTCACTCGGGTATGTTCTACGGGAGCATCGAGGTTCTGGCTTGTTAGCACGGGACGCGAATAATCCTTAGGAACATGTGTTATGTTATTCGGGTCGTGGACTGTGGCTTATGATTCGGTCTTGGACCCGTGTGTTGTGAATCGGGTTGTGAAACCGCGTTTTATTATTGGAATCGTATTTTGGAAAGATGATTTTGGGCCGTGTCCCCAAGTGTTTTCGAAAGACTTGAGAATTCCTTATTTCCAAATGTTTTCAAACTCCCGAGACCGTAAAATATTTTGTGTGAGATACATGGTTCTATTCCTACCTTTTATAAATCAAACTGTTTTGATTAAGTGTTTTATCTCGGGAAATATATTCAAGATATTATATTCTTGAAGCACGTTATGTATGGCTTGTACTTTTGGTTTTATACTTGCACTAGCAAAACGGTGGAGTTTGCTAACCCCAGTATTCGGGGGTGGATGTCTGTGTGCGTCCGGTACTTGCGGTAGGTGGGAGCGAATCACGGGATAGATACGAAGGATGATGGGAAAGCGAAGATACTAATCACGTGAAGACCAATTATAGAGTATTTGGTAGATTCGTGTTGGTTATTCCACCGAAGGGTTATTTTATCGAATTATGGAAGTGATATTGTATTCTAGCCCCTGCGTGGTATGTGTTACAGGCAAGGATCTTGTATGTATTGTTCGTGTGTTGTGATATAAGACCATATCGGTCTAATGGTCCTTTATGTAGCCATGTCGGCATGTGAAGTGATGCATTGTTTTGTATTTAGCCTGGTAGATCCTCGCGGAGAGGGTCTGCGGCTGTAATATTCCCGAGTGGTTTGGGGGTGTTACAGAATATGGTATCAGAGCTTAGGTTGAGGAAACCTAGGCTGTCGGGTTGAGTTGTGTGTTGTCGGGTCTTGTCTTGTCAGATTTGGTCTGACTGAGTGGTGTCGCGACGCGTCGTCTGAGTTGTCGGTCGTGATTAGTATCGAGGTGCAACCATCATCTTCGTGCGATCTGTGGATGTAAGTCTCCCTACCTTGTTGTGTCTCGTATTATACGAGTTTGTGTGATTCTGTGTTATTATGTGGAGTTTAATTATGCCTCGTGAATACTTACTCCATACTTGTTTGATTCTCGTATTGTGTTGGAACAAAGGGTAGTACCGGTATGCATGTATATATGTATACATCCTTGTGTGAAATCGTTGTTTTTGCAGGGGTGATGTTTTGGATTGATTACTCAATAAAAGTTTATCAATGTGGTATTTTAAATTTCAAATGTTTTGGGGAAGTCACGTAAATTCTATTTAAAAACATCCTTCGAGGAGGAAAAATGATTTAATTTTCGTATGATGACCTCGAGACCAAAGATTTTGAGAATTCAAACTACATATATTATATTTTCATCTTGCATTGAAAATTTTCAAAATTTGATTTTTAAATGCTTAAACGAGGTCTATCAATAGATTACTTGAGACGTGACTTTCGCCTTCAACTTTTCGACTAAACGATATGTAGTGAGAATATAAATTGTTGGTGTTGGGATTCGTATGTTGTTGTTTATTTGTAACCTTTGGCTTTTGGCATTATTTGGTATATGTTTATGAATGTGTTACTGGATGAGAATAGCTAGCGCGCGCTAACGTGGCATGGCTAGCGCACACTAAGTCTCTGTTAAATCATACCCTAAACGGTCTGAGCAGAAGCTCGGAAACTACGTTCTGGCCGTAAGTCTAACTTTTGCGATTGTTAGTCTAACCATTTGTGACCGTACTCTATGTGTTGTTCAAGAATAACAATTGTTGTATGGTTATGTGTAACTTGAACTGTGTTCATGTCCGCTGCATGTGTAAAGTCCAAGATGACTTTTTGGGTACTTTTACCAAATAGTGTGTGTTTCAAAATGACCTTTCGGGTTTGTAAATTTGAATTATTTCGTTGACCCTTTTTCCTAACTCTTTTGTCGGGTGACTTAACATATATTTTGAAACTATTGAGTTTCCGCGTCTACGCCTTGTAATTTCAAATGGTATTTGGTATTTGGAAAAATGACTTTTGGGGAGTATTTGGAAAGTATTACCGTCATTGGCCTTTCTGGCATTTTGGAACGTTTTCGAAAATGGTTTTCAACTTGGTGAGTTCGTAGCGAAACCGCATGTAAAGTAATTTTGATATAATGGATGATTTCAATTCCATTGCATTTATAAATCGCATAACAACGGCATTATAAATGAAGATTTTTGGTATAATAGTTTGTATATTGTGCTCTAGCTGGAATTAAATGGTAATATGTATATGATTTAATGATGTTGGATTAAATACAGAGACTTGAATATCTTGCTATGTGTTATGATCTTTCTTTACCCTAAGTTGTTGTTTGTTAGTATGCCGAGGGGCAGAGGTCGTGGTCGTAATAGTGGCGCTGATGGCCACGGGGATCAGATGCGGAATCGAGAGAATGCCACTGGGAATGATTTTAGTTTGGGTGTTGCTACTATATTGCAACAAGTAGCGACTCAGATGACTCAGTTGACCCAGGTGGTTCAACGTAGCATTGACGCGAGTCAGAACGTTGGTGTAAATCAATGGCTTCGCGAGGTAGTTCGTATTAATCCCCCTCGATTCGCGGTCTTTGCGGATGCGTTGGGTAGGATGGTTGGATTTTCCGGTTGGGAAAGATTTTCGAGGTGTCGGATGTCTGAAGAGCGGAAGGTACCTATCGCTCGGTACCTTCTCGACAAAGATCCGCTAATTGGTGGGAAGTGTTAAACCTCGTGATCGTGATGTCACGTGGGCGGAGTTCCATGCACTTATGGAATCTGAGTTTTGTCCGAAACAGATTAGAGAGCATATGATTCGCGAATTCTAATTGGAAGAACAGCAAGATATATCTGTGTCGAAGGCTATAATCGATTATAGCAATCAACTCGATTATGTGCGAGATCGGGTGAGCAGGAAGAGAGGATCCTTCACTTTGACAGACGGATGAAGCCGGATATTCGCGTGTATATGTCGGGATTCAATTGCACCTCGTTGAGGGACTATCAAGATCGAGCATTAGCTCGTGAACTAGCTTCATTATCGTCGGAGTGTGTGCCCGAGTCGAAGAAACAGAGGGAGTTCGACGATCGCGTGGGCAGTGCAGGAGTCGGTGTTTCCAATTTGCAACGTAGTAGTCTTTCCGCTGTAAAGCTCCATCGCTCGATGCGTGGAACTGGGAGTTCCAAGTCCTCTGTTCTGACTCCTGGTAAATCCAGGAGATGTTTTAACTGTAATGTGGCGGGACATGTTCGTGCACATTGTCCTTCCCCACTAGTAACGTGTTACAGGTGCGGACTCGAGGGACACCGGGTTCAGTTTTGCGAGATGGTTACCGAGCATTCCGAGGCAGGGACTTGAACTTTGATATCAGGATCGACTCCGAGTAGTCCCGGAGGGGCGTGGTCTATCAGTTGCATGTTGAATTATTTCCCTTGTTTTGTTGTTTCGAAATTCAGAGATTGACTTCTTTTATTTGAAGTGGATCGGATTTTGAACTCTGTACTCTCGACTCTGTCGAATCGTTTATATTCGTTGATATTGTCTGATCTTGTCCTGTCTTGTGCTTTTATTGATCGAACGAGTTGTGGTATTGTTTCAGAATAACCCGTTTGTCGTTATGACTCCAAATTGCTATTCCCTTTCCTGTGGATCTTATGTGAATGCACATCTTGTTGCCTTCACCGGACCGTATATTATCTCTAGTCGAGATGTGAACTTTGGGGTTGTTGTTTGAGTATTATTGTTCGTCGTGATTCGAACATGATTGATCGACTGTTGTTGTCTCGATCGTTGTAACTCAATCGTTTGATGGTTCGATTTTCTTGATCTCGTTTCGTAATTGTTGAGCGTTAGGACTCCTTCGTAATTTCCTTAAGTTCAGGAAATCTGTTTTGTGTTCGATCTTCCAACCCTTGGGTTGTGGAATTTCGTATTGGTTCAGCGTATAGCTCATGTTTTGGTTGATGTACCGTTGAATTGTTCAACCGTATTGATTTTGTTCGTCGTGTTCTGTTATTTCGGTAACGGATATCGTGTGTTATCTGAATTTGTTTTGCGTCGTTCGTTCCATGTTTCAAGTTTCGAGGACGAAACTTCTTTTAAGAGGGGTAGAATGTAATACCCGAGATCTTTATTCCGGATTCGTTGGGTTTTCTGGGTTTTATTGGATTGTCATGGTCCTCATCGTAGGAATTTCGTGCCATGTTTGGTTGTAACTTGTTGGGACATGTTTTTGGAGGCATTTCGGATCACTTTGTGAGTTTTTGAGTTTTTGTGGTGTAGCGCACGCTAATGCTTGAAGCATAGCGCACGCTACTGCGTGGTGTTTAGCGCACGCTGCGAATGTGTAGCGACGCTAACCGGCGATCAGAGGCGATCCGGTAGCTACCGGATCGGGGCGAGCTTTGTTAGCGCACGCTAAGGCCGATGGCTAGCGCACGCTATCGACCGCTTAGCGCACGCTCTCTCTTCTTTCTAGCGCACGCTACCCGGTAGGTGCAGTTCTGTCCAGGGGCTACTGGACTGGTTTTGTGACCCGTTAGCACGCGCTACGGCAGTTGGCTAGCGCATGCTAACTATGTTATAGGCGGTTTCTCTGGAGCGTTGACCCCGTTAGCGCACGCTAATGCAGGGTGATTAGCGCACGCTAATAACTGTCCAGTATAAATACTGGACAGCAACATTAAGTCGTCATTTCCCACTTTTCTTCATCCCTTCCGACGGGAGTGAGATCCAGAGGCGAGTAGGACCGATCTTTTTCTTCTAGCTTCATCTTTGAGCGGATTTGTAGATGTTTAACAACATCTAATCGTCTTCTTGGTCCAAATCAAGGTAATCTCTTGTTAGAACCCTATTTTCTTAAATTTGGGGTTTTTGCTTGGATTTGTGATTCTTAACCGATCTCATCCGATCGGTTATTTGTTCTTGTTTGTCTTGACCGTAATCTTCAGATTTTGTTAACCGTTCATCGATTTTTATCGCCCGGATCAACGATTCTTGATTTCTTTGAGAATACTTAGATCCTTGTCGTTTTTAGGATCGTTTCGGATTTCGATTAGTGTTATTGATTTGTGGTGATGCTATTTTCGTAGTATTCGTGGGCTGTCGAAGTCTTGATCGATTTTGGAGGTTCAAGGTTTCCGATCGTGCCGTTAAATCGTTTCGTTGCTCGTGATATCGAGGCAAGTATCTTGTCCATACGTTTCATGTTTCGTAGGCGTAATTAATGGTAAAGGAATTTGTGCGAAACCCAATGTTTAATGAACGTAAAAAGGGATCGGTATATTCTCGATAAATGTTGTCTTTCAACGATAATTTATGTATTTCGTGAATATATGTGTCCTCGGAATATGTGTGTTGGATTTGTATGTTGAAAAGATGATATGATCACTTTGAATGAGTTTATTAGACCGTAATCCTTTGCCGGGGATTACGTAATGTTATGTGTACTTGTTCGTTAAGAATGTATTACGCGGGATATTAGTTGTTACTCCTTTGAAAGGAGGTTGTGATGTTTAAGTGTTGCTTGGCTTGATGTTCTGCTCATTGTTATGTGACTGCTGAAAGTGATGTGCCTCCGGGTAGAATTGTTGAATCTCCGGGATCCATACTTGCTAGTATGGGTCGGGCGTGATCGTAGGGTTATCCAATCCGGGTATGTCTTGCGGGGACTCCGAGGTTCGGGGCTTGCTAGCCCGATGCCGAGATAACTTGTGGGGGTTATCATCGGGTATGTCTTGCGGGGACTCCGAGGTTCGTGGCTTGTTAGCCCGATGCCGGGATAACTTATGGTTGTGGTTTGGAATGGTTCTGTGACTGTTGTCACGAGGACATGTGATTTGGTATGGGTTCCTATTGGATTATTCACTCGGGTATGTTCTACGGGAGCATCTGAGGTTCGTGGCTTGTTAGCACGGGACGCGAATAATCCTTAGGAACATGTGTTATGTTATTCGAATTCGTGGACATGTGGCTTATGATTCGGGTCTTGGACCCCGTGTGTTGTGAATCGGGTTGTGAAACCGCGTTTTATTATTGGAATCGTATTTTGGAAAGATGATTTTGGGCCGTGTCCCCAAGTGTTTTCGAAAGACTTGAGAATTCCTTATTTCCAAATGTTTTCAAACTCCCGAGACCGTAAAATATTTTGTGTGAGATACATGGTTCTATTCCTACCTTTTATAAATCAAACTGTTTTGATTAAGTGTTTTATCTCGGGAAATATATTCAAGATATTATATTCTTGAAGCACGTTATGTATGGCTTGTACTTTTGGTTTTATACTTGCACTAGCAAAACAGTGGAGTTTTGCTAACCCCCGAGTATTCGGGGGGTGGATGTCTGTATTGCGTCCAGGTACTTGCAGGTAGCTGGGGAGCGAATCACAGGATTGATACGAAGGATGATGGGAAACGAAGATACTAATCACGTGAAGACCAATTATAGAGTATTTGGTAGAGTCGTGTTGATTATTCCTCCGATGTGTTATTTTATCGAATTATGGAAGTGATATTGTATTCTAGCCCCTGCGTGGGTATGTGTTCTGGGCAAGGATCTTGTATGTATTGTTCTGTGTGATGTGATATAAGACCATATCGGTCTAATGGTCCTTTATGTAGCCATGTCGCCATGTGAAGTGATGCATTGTTTTGTATTTAGCCTGGTAGATCCTCGCGGAGAGGGTCTGCGGCGCTGTAATATTCCCGAGTGGTTTGGGGGTGTTACAATTGTTGGTTTACAAACACACTTCCTGAAAGATGAGTTCATTCAGGAAGGCGGGTCAGGTAGAAGTATTTCTTTGGAAGAATACAATGAAACTCCTCGGGAGACAGCTATACAATAAATTGGAACTGAATCTTCTGAAACGCAAGTATAACCACCTCTTAGGTCTAGTAGGGTGTCTCAATTACCTGAGAGGTATGGCCTTGTGCACCTGGAGGAGCTGGGTCTCCATGAGGTTCCAGGTGATAGCCAAGAGACCGACCCCGCGACCTATGACCAAGCAATGATGGATGTAGACTCTGCGAAATGGCGAGAAGCTATGGAAGTTGAGATAGACTCGGTGCATGTCAATCAGGTCTGGACTCTAGTAGACCGCCCCAAGGGCTTAATGCCTATTGGGGATAAGTGGATCTACAAGAGAAAGATTGATGGAGATGGCAAGGTTGACACCTATAAGGCCAGGCTTATGGCAAATGGTTATACCTAGAAAGAAGGGATCGATTACCACGATACCTTCTCGCCCGTAGCTATGATCAAGTCTATTCACATGATGCTTACTATAGATGCCTACCACGATTATGAGATATGGCAGATGGATGTAAAGACGGCTTTCCTTAATGGATTCCTCGAGGAGAAAATCCATATGGAACAGCCTAAAGGTTTTGTGTCCGATGTCGATATTCATAAGGTGTGCAAGCTTCAGCGTTCCATATATGGACTGAAGCAAGCTTCACGTAGTTGGAACCTTTGTTTTGACGAGGCAGTCAAAGAGTTTGACTTCGTGCAAAATGAATAGGAACCTTGTGTATACAAGAGGGTTAGTGGGAGCAAAATCGCATTCTTAGTACTATATGTTGATGATATTCTACTAATAGGAAATGATGTGGGAATGCTCAGTTCTGTAAAATCTTGGCTTTCGAGTAGGTTCTCCATGAAAGACTTGGGAGAAGCTACCAATTAGGCCCTACCGGAATAGAGAAAAGAGAATAATAGGTATTTCCCAAGCCCTCTATATATATAAGATCTTAAAGCAATTTAAGATGGATGATTCTAAAATAGGGTTCCTACCTATGCGATATGGAATAAAACTCTCCTCGAAGATGTGTCCTCAAAATGTGGAACAACGAAAGGAAAAGAGTAATATACCATATGCTTCGGCCATGGGTAGCCTTATGTATGTAATGTTGTGTACAAGACCTGACGTTGCGCAAGCTGTGAGCGTGGTAAGTAGGTTTCAGCTAAACCCAGGTAGAGAACATTAGACTGTTGTAAAGAACGTTCTCAAGTACTTAAGAAGGATTAGAGATCTGGTTCTTATGTATGGCGGTGGAGAACTGAATATGATTGGCTTCACTGATTCAGACTTCCAGGGACAGAAATACAATGCGATGTCTACCTGGTTACATATTTACTCTTAATGGAGGAGCATTATCTATTAGAAGTATGCCCTCGAATGCCACTCAGGGTATGTTAGAGTGAGGGCATTATACTTGTTATTACGTAATTCATTATCTGAAGGCAATTGTATGTTTCTTTATTTACTGGTAGTCACTGGCATTCCTGACTCGTAAATATATGTATAGAAACTAGTTCGTATATTTGAGAGCAAAACGTTCCACTCCTTATTGGATAAGGAGATCGGCACTGGAAAGGTTATGGCTCAAATACTTAATCGTTCGCAAGTCGATGAAACTTAACTGGGCATTAAGTTTATGTGAAGACTTGTATAATGTGTTCTTTGACTTGGAGAGTACCTGTAGAACACTAATGGTTAGTGTGAGCACACGTTATAGGTATGCTAATTAGATTAGTATACTCGAACCGACTCACCCTCAATTCGTCACACGGATTTCACTCCGGGACAGTCAATGACGGAATCGAAAGGTTGTGATAGGTATTCGTGAACCTTCGACTTGAGGATTTAGTAGGGATGTGCTTGTGACGTTAAGATTTTCATTAGAGTTCGACCCAGAAAACCGAAAGGTGGGGGTCAACCTCGATGTGCATCTTTTCGGGCAACTTGGGTGATCCACACACGAACAATTCCACAAGCCGGATTGCTAGATCCTTACGAATAATATTGATGAATAGTACAACACAAATTCCTTACTAGAAGGATTGTACTATCGATCAAGATCAACTAAGGGAAGAAGATCAGAACACCGACGTCGTTATCCTACTATAAGAGAAGGGGCCGATTTTTCTTTCTCCTTGGGGGGGGGGGCAATTTTTGTCTTGATTTCTTATTTCAACTCCTTGTCCAAGACCTTATATTTATACTAAGTAAACCCTAGAGTCAAACTCTAGCATTTGCTCAGTTGCCCCTCAACTTTTTAAATAATACAATATATATAATATCCAATATTATATATTACTTATTATTTAATCTCCTTATAAATATAATATCCAATATTATATTTATTATTCCTAGTTGATATTATTCCTACTTATCTATAATTATCGTACGTGCGACCCAAAAGGCTTATATTATGTTGGCAATTATTTAATAACTTATTAAATAATAAATCATAAGCGGCCTCTATCAATACATTACGATTACCCAAATAATATAAGTTAATAGTCCATTAAACCTTTTAACGTGTCAAATCCATTTGTCATGCGATATCATATTTGAACTAAGTCATGGAGTGTGTCATACTTATTTATGTTCAAATACTTTCTCGATCTTAAGTAGACTAATTAAATCAAATGACTCATCATTTGAGCATGACCATGCATTTCCTTCAGTCCTACTTATCGAGGGGCCCAGCAGATATCTCTCTCACTAAGGAGAGGGACAAATCCCCATCTCGATTATTCATTGCCCTCTACATGACTCCCACTAATCCTGATCGATAACCTTTATGATCACCATGTTTCATATGATGTTAGATTACGTTAAGGCATGGCAGTTATCATGTTGGACTCTATGATAATCTCAGGTTCAAGGATTTATTGACATACTATTATATTGAGATTCACTTATGACATTTCCATGCAGTGATCTCAATGCGGGTCTATCAAGTATTAGTTCTCCAACCAATACCCATAAGATTGATCCGTACCATACGCATAATCATCCGATGATTATCAATCAAACTTATATTAGTATATTAATTACTTGAGTCTCTATTCAACATAATTGTACCAGGGACATTTGAATAATCTTATTATTCGTGAATAACTATTATTAGATTATTATAATATTAAAACATACACACATTATAATAATCAACGAGAAATAAATGATATCAAATAACTTTATTTAAATGTGATAGTTACAAATCTACGCACATCGAATGTCCTAGGGCACTATTCCCAACACCATATAGGCCCAATAGATTTGCATTCAACAATAGGACTTTGGCTGTGAAATGAACATAAACGTTTTAATAATTGGGGCTTAGATTTTATTTTTATTAATGGGTTACTTGACTTAACCCATTTAAATTTTGAGCTTTTGGTAATGGGACCAAATAATATATTCATTTAATAGACATGTATGATATTTAGCTAGCCTATTAAGAAAACAATATCCTTATCTACCGATGAATCAATAGAAGAGAATTATTGGATTAGGGCCAGAATAAAAACGCTTCATAAAAAAATATCGCACAATAAAACATGTGTACATCCGAATCCAGAGGGATTGATTAACGATCTTATACTCGAAGAAAAATGAGACTGAATAAAATTTACCTTTCTAGAGGATAAATGAATCGGTCGATCGTATGTGTTAGATGTGGATGAACTTTTTCTGTCAATCTAAAATCTTGAACAGATCCAGCACCAAAAGCACGATGCCTCTACTTCACACACGTCGGATTGAAGCACGAGGAAAAAATCTACTCCTTCTCACTTGGATATGTGTGTCGCGGCTAATATTTCAGGGGGAAGAAAACTATTTCTCTCTCTCTTGGTGGCTGCAATATTAGGTTAAAAATCTTTTAGGTTAGAAGGAGGGCTAAGTAGTACTTATACTACCTCCTTAGGCCTTTAATGTCCTTGAGAGGACAAAAACCACCCTCATTGTGCCATCAAGTTCGGCCGTCCCAATGGGCTCATCCCGGGCCAATGTGAGCTTATCCACTAAACTTAATTAGTCTGGATAGAAGTATTCCCCTTTAGTTGTATTTACTCTAATTAATTAAACAAATACTACATATAATAAATAGTTCCTCGAGGAAATTATTTAATTCATTAAATGACCGATTTAGTAAATCAAATTAATTACCCAGCAGTATAATTTAATTCACTACTCCGTGATAATTGATCCAATGAATTAAACAAACATACAATGCCTAATATTTACATAGATAGAATTAGTTCATTTTGATCTCGTGCCTACCTAATTGCGCGACTTCGTAGGTTCATCTCAGTTAGCAATGGGAGGATCCAAATAGTGTGAGTAACTCTTTGCCAGACTTGTGGCTCACACTGTAACTAATTAACATCAAATGATTGGGATCATTCAAAACCTTCTATGTCATGAATACTATATATGTATAAACCCTTCATTCAGATGTCCCAGTCAAGTTTTAGAGTCAATATAAAGTCAAATTCAAATACAACTCAACATTATGCCATATCAGTGCAATGAATACCACTGAGATATCTTGCATCAAATGCAACCAGCTTATTTTTTTTGGCCAAAGACTTCTAATCTTATTTGCTACTAACCACATAGGACATGCATCTGCTCAGTTACAAGAGAAAGAATCCTATCTTGTTATTCAGTAAAGACTGCTATTTGCCTATCAAGATCCACTTTGAAGTTGACCCCTACCTTCAGGTATTGTGGATCAAACTACCTTAATGACTAACTTAACATCACAAGTACATATTCTACTGAAACCTCAAGCCAAAGGTCCCCGCACACCTTTCATAACCTTACTATTCAGTCATTGACTATCTTAGAGTGAATACCATGTTACTGAATCGAGGTGAGTCGTATCTTAGTATAATAATCTCATTAGTATACCTACAATGAAGGCTCCTACTAGTTCTAAGTGAAGTCATGCACATGTCTAAGCGTATGTTGCACAAGTCTTCAATAAACTTAATGTCCAGTTAAGTTTCATCAACTTGTGGACAAGTTAAGCAATATGAGTTTCGAACACTTCCAGTGCAATACCTCCCTATCTCATAAGGAGTGAAATGTTGCTACTCATTTTACATGGACATTATTTTGATTTATTTACCAAATCATCAATGCCTATGACATATCGTAAATAGAGAAATAACAAATGCATTTTCATTAATGAGATCCATAATTACATATTATTGCCCAAGCTCTCTCATTCTCAAAGTGGCATTCGAGGGCATAATCGAACAGTCTCCAACTTGCACTCAATGCCACAAACTATAATATATAATACCCATATTATTTAGATGTCATTCCTAGAGGATCTGTGACAGTCGCTTGGTGAGTGGGTTAGCAAGATTATTTACTGAGTTTACTCTCTGTATTTCTACATATCGATTGTTCACCATGTATCTGATGATGTGATACTTCCTCTCAATATATTCGGTCTTGTGATGAACATGGGCTCTTTAGCATGTGCAACAGCTTCTTCATCGTTGCAGTAAAGCGGCATCGATAGCTCTGCACTTGGAACCACTCGAAGTTCTTCAAGAACTTATTGATCCAGAATGCTTCCCTTTATGCCTCTGAGATAGCTAGGTATTCGACCTGGTAGGTGGAATGTGCAGTTACAGTTTGGTTGAAACTCATCCAAGAAATTAATCCACCATTTGGAATAAATATGTACCCTGAAGTGGGTTTCCTTTTATCCACGTCGCCACTGAAATCAGAGTTCGTGCATCCATCCACCCTAAGTTCTCCACAACCATATGTGATAATCATTTCTTTTGTCCGTTTAAGGTACTTCAGAATGTTCTTAATGACTGTCCAATGTTCTTTACCTGGATTAGATTGAAACCGACTAACCATACTTACAGCATACGTAATGTCCGGTCACGTGCATAACATTATGTATATGAGGCTACCCACTATTGAGGCATAGGCTACCTATCTCATCTCTATTTTATCTTCCTAACGTTGAGGACACATCTCAATGGAGAGTTTCATTCCATGTCGCATGGATAAGAACCTTCTTTTAGAATCTTCAATCCTAAATATCTTTAGGATCTTTTCTATATAGAGGTCTTGAGATAATAATATCAATCCCTTCGCTCTATTTATGTAGATGTGAATTCTCAAAATAAAGGAACTTTCTCCCAAGTCTTTCATGGAGAATATGCTGAAAAGCCAAGCTTCCACAGAACCGAGCAACCCCGGACCATTTCCTATTAGTAGAATGTCATGTACATATAGTACTAGAAACGCGATCTTGCCTCCACTAAACTTTCTATAAACATAAGGCACTTCCTCATTTTCCACGAAGACAAATTCTTTGACTGCTTCATCAATATTATGATTCCAACTTCGTGATGTCTGCTTCAAACCATAAATGGCATGTTGTAGCTTGCATACTTTACAAAAATCGGTAGTAAACATGAAGCCTATAGGTTGTTCCATATAAACGTGATTTCTGCCTCGAGGTATCCATTGAGTAAAGCCATCTTCACGTCCATTTACCATATCTCATAATCGAAGTGGACAGCTATAGCAAGCATCATACGAATAGACTTAATCATTACAACCGGTGACAAGGTCTCATGGTAATTGATCCCTTATTTCTGGGTAAGACCCTTTTCCACAAGCTTATCTTTGTAGGCTTCTACGGTGCCATCCCCATCAATATTTCTTCTGAAGATTCATTAATTCCCAATCGGTACTATACCCTCGGGCCGATCTACCAAAGTCCACACCTGATTTGTATGTGTTGAGTCTATCTCAGCTTCCATGGCCTCTTTCCACTTCGTGGAGTCCACATCTAACATCGCTTGGTCATATGATGTAGGATCATTCTATGGGCTACCATCTGTCTGGTGGAGACCCAGCTCTGTAACACCTCAAAAATGGCGGCTATTACAGTGCTGTGGATCTCACACTGTGACCCAGCAGGCGATACAAGTACAAAAATCAACCGTAATATAATTATAGTACAGAACCACAAAATAATAACCATCACTCTGATGAGGAGTTTATACATCATACGGCTATAATTGCCATAACATACAGGATCGGAATACAAGTATGAACCATATGAAGATGGAGTATACCCAAAAAAAAATAACTGAAAGAAGTACAACAAAGTAGAAATAAAAATACACGGTTTAATCATAACTGGATAAAAGATCAAGGAACTTCACCGAAGTGACAACAACTATCAACAAGGTCAACGATATCAAAGGTAATGAACTTGGGAGTGCAATCCCACAACGGAATAATCGACATAATCTGCAACAATACCTCAATATTAATCACATATTCATAAAGCATACACATACATGAAATATATAACATTCACAAGAATCATTTATCATTATAACCAAGCAAGATAACTTGCCTCAATTTCAAAGACAAAAAGTAATCTTTTCTTCAAACGAACAAATGGTGGCATCCTTCCATAGAAACCAGTCACTCGAGCAAGAAACCTTGAATGAAATAAAATTCATTCGATAACACAATTCTATGATATTAATATTGAATTCATGAAAATCATCATACCCAATTCAATACGACTAATTCAAACTATTCCAATGAATATCAAGTCCTAATTTATGAACTTCAACACCCCCAGTTCATCTCTACAATCAAACTAACATGTTCATAATGTTCTTCAACACTCATGATCATCCATTCTACAAGGATTATCAAGAAAAAATTTAAATAATCATCCTATTATGATATTATCATCTTTAACCATTATAATCTTCTCAAGGACATTACCAATACTTAAATATCATGTCTTAAACAATCATCAATCACTAATTCATCAAGAACTTCTGATTTTTCATCAAGTTCAACTTAACCATTTGAAAACCATGAGTATTATCTCATAACTCATCATAATCTTTCATTAAATGATTATACCCTACCAAGAACCCTAATAAATATCAATAATCATCTCCAATTTATATTAAACATCAAGTAAGCTTAACATATTCTCCCAAAGTAAGACTATAACATCTAATTTTTTCTAAACATCAAGAACATACTAATCTTCAAGTTATAATCATCTTGTTCTTCATCATGTGTTCATAATAACCAACTATAATTATATTAGCTTCCAACAGTCCAACAACACATGAAGTTACCATCAACAATATCATCATCATCATCATCTTGGAATTAATACAAGATTAGACAACATACCTCTTGAAGATGAAGAACAACCTCAAAGACTTAAAGAATCAACTATGACGCAGTTCGCCCAGGTCGTAGACTGAATGCAGGTGGCGGTAGGATTACAACAGGGAGATGGACAACTAGAGATCCCAGACATGGGAAATCGAGGCGACCGATGGCTGCAAGAGGTGGCAAAGATGCAACCACCTAAATTCGTCCGCTTTTCTGAGACTCGCACATGGGACCATTGGTTGAAGGAATTGGAGAAAATTTTTGCCGGAATTAATTGCCCAGATGACCAGAGAGCCTTTATTGCTCAGTACTTTCTGATAGCATCCGAGTGGTGGGAAGCCATCCGGCCTGTAGACCATGATGCTGACTGGACAGAATTTAAATTGTTGATGGAAGCTCAGTACTGTCCTCGTCCTGTGAGGGAAGCCAAAGTTCGGGAATTTTTCTACGCACAACCGTCAGACGAACTAGTATCCCAGATAATTAAGACGTTTAACCAGCAGCTGGCATTTGTTCGACATTTGGTCAGAACAGATGCAGAAATGATGATCCATTTTGATATGAGAATGAAACCATAAATCCAGAGGTACATATCCGGTTTTGAATGTACCAGTCTTCGTCAATATCAGGATAAAGCATTGGCGTATGAGATCAAAGAAGCAGTGATGGAAAAGTTTGTAGAATCCAAGAAGCATAAAGTCTCTGGTAGTTTCATAAAGCACAAGATCAGTGGGCCCCACAAGGCCTAGTCATCCTTTCACTCTTTCAAGAAACCTCCGCACCCATCTAAGAGCGGAAAGAATTTTGGAGCAGTATTAGCCACGATAGATACATCTAGGAAGTACTTTAATTGTGGTCGCCCAGGCCACCTTTGGCGTGATTGTCTCCGTACTCCAGTTACATGTTTTGATTGCGGGCAGGAAGGGCATCGTGCGATATTTTGCAAGGATGCCACAAATTTTAATGGGAACCGTACATCACAACCAACTCAAAAGGAAGCAAGTAATCAGCAGACGAACAAAGTGTTCAGATGCATCAGAATTTTGGCCGCGGACGAGGCAGAGGACAGTGGGACTGAAAGAGTATATCGAGTGCCGGATCTGTTTCCCCACGTCTGTACGAGATGAGTAGAACAGACAATCAGGATGCTGCTGTCGCATCAGGTACTGTTCAGATCCTTTCCCAGCCAGTTAGCGTTTTATTCGATACAGGAGCTACGCATTCATTTATATCCTTGTCTTGTGTAAATCGTTTGAATATTTCTGGTTTTCATAATTGTGAACCTTATGTTGTGGGTTTACCGAGCGGAGAGAGGATTGTTAGAAACCTAGAAATTAGAGATTTCCCTGTATCATTTGGAGACAGAGAGTGGCTCTCAGATCTGATTGTGATAGAAATGCAAGGAGACGACCTGATACTCGGAGATGATTGGCTTAATCGATATGGAGCTATTGTAAACTACCGAAAGAGGAATATCTCGCTGATCGCTGATGATGGTTTCGAAATACTATTTATAGGATGGAAACCAGGAAGCTCAGGAAAGCTGATCAAGGCGATGAAAGCTGTCAAATTGTTGAAACAAGGCTGTACTGGATACTGGTGCTATGCAATGAAGAAAGAAGACGAAATTGTGTAACTTTCATCCATTCCTGTTGTGAACGAATTTCCGGATGTATTTCCTGACGAGTTACCTGGACTACCTCCTTGACCGGATGTAGAATTCACCATCGAGTTGGAACCCGGAGATACACCAATTTCTAAGGCGCCGTATCGTATGGCACCTACTGAGATGTATGAGTTGAAGAAGCAACTGGAAGAGTTACTGGACAAAGGCTATATCCATCCGAGCGTTTCGTCTTGGGGTGCACCAGTTCTTTTTGTCCGAAAGAAAGATGGACCGCTTCGACTATGTATTGACTATCGAGAACTGAATAAGATGACGATTAAGAACAAATATCCGTTGCCACGGATTGATGATTTGTTTGACCAGTTGCAAGGAGCAACAGTATTTTCTAAAATCGATCTGATATCAGGATGTCATCAACTGAGGATTAAGGAATCTGATGTTCCGAAGTCAGCATTCAGAACTCGTTATGGACATTATGATTTTGTAGTGATGCCGTATGGTCTCACTAATGCACCTGCAGTGTTTATGCAATTGATGAATCGTGTGTTCATAGAGTATTTGGACAAGTTTGTGGTTGTGTTCATTGATGACATTCTAGTTTATTCCAAGAGCCCGGAAGAACATGCGCAGCATTTGCGGATTGTATTAAAATTTTTGAGAAGCGAGCAATTGTATGCCAAGCTTTCTAAGTGTAAATTATGGCTAAAGGAAGTAATGTTCCTCGGTCATGTGGTATTAGCTAAAGGAGTACGAGTAGACCCACATAAAATCGAAGCAGTTATGGATTGGAAGCCTCCTAAGAACGTGAAAGAAGTCCGGAGTTTCTTAGGACTTGCTAGATATTATCGTCGATTAGTGGAAGGGTTTTCCAAAATTTCCCGCCCACTGACTCGACTCCTGCAGAAAACTCGAAAGTTTGAATGGAATGAAATGTGTCAGAAAAGCTTTGATGAATTGAAGAGGAGATTGACGACAGCACCGATTTTAACACTTCCACATGAAACTGGAGGATTCATAGTTTACAGTGATGCATCGAACCAAGGACTCGGATGTGTATTGATGCAGAATGATAAGGTGATCGCCTATGCGTCACGACAGCTGAAACCTTATGAAGTGAATTACCCAACGCATGATTTGGAGCTGGCAGTGGTAATTTTCGCCTTGAAAATCTAGAGACATTATATGTACGGGACTCATTGTAAGATCTTCATAGATCATAAGAGTCTCAAATGCATCTTCAGTCAGAAAAAATTGAACATGCGGCAAAGGAGATGGCTGGAGCTGATTAAGGACTACGACTTGGAGATTCTTTACCATCCGGGCAAAGCGAATGTAGTTGCCGATGCACTTAGCCACAAGCCTGTTTCTATTCAGATGCTGGAGACTCTGACCTCTCAGCCCGGCATTCAACGAGAATTGATTTGCGAAGGAATTGAAGTATGGTTGCAAAAAGTCCAAGGACAACTGTGTGTGATGGAGATAACTTCGTCGTTAACCAAAGAAATCAAATCTAAGCAAGTAGATGATCCTCTGATGATTCGGTTACGTGATGAAGTGATCAGGGGAAAGGCCCCATGATTTGTAATTCATGATGATGGAGTATTGAGGTTCCATAACCGACATTGTGTTCCCGATGTCGATGTTCTGAAACAGACAATTATGAAGGAAGCTCACAGCATGCCCTATTCTATCCACCCTGGCACCAGCAAGATGTATAAGGACCTGAAGCAAAACTTCTGGTGGGGCAACATGAAGAAAGATGTAGCGAATTTTGTCTCGAAATGTTTAAATTATCAACAGGTTACGATCGAGCATCAACGACCTACCGGAATGCTGAAGCTGCTCCCGATTCCTGAATGGAAGTGGGAGGACATATCGATGGACTTTATCACTAGTATGCCGAGAACCAAGACAGGAATGAACATGATTTGGGTGATAGTTGATCGTCTAACTAAATCAGCTCATTTTCTAGACATTAAGGACACTTGGGGACCCGAGAGGTTAGCACGAGTATTTATTTCAGAGATAGTTCGATTACATGGTACGCCGAAGACCAATTTTTCTGATCGAGACGGCCGTTTTGTGTCTCATTTTTGGAAAGCAGTTCATAAGGCCTTGGGGACCGAGTTGAACTTCAGTACATCTTATCATCCGCGGACAGACGGACAATCCGAGAGGACTATTCAAACGGTGGAAGACATGCTGAGGGCCTGTGCCTTAGATTGGTCAAATGATTGGGAAATTCATCTGCCGTTGATTGAATTCACGTACAATAATAGCTGGCATGCCTCCATTAAGATGGCACCGTTTGAGGCATTATACGGGAGGAGATGCAGATCACCCCTATGTTGGGATGAATCATCAAACTTGATCGGAACGGAACCAGAATTGATTGTTCAGACACGAGAAAAGATAGCCTTGATTCGCGAAAGGCTGTTGACTGCCCAAAGTCGATAGAAATCTTACGCAGACGTACGCCGTCGCCCATTGGAGTTTAGAACTGGATATCACGTACATTTAAAGGTTTCTCCTACTCAGGGAATTTTTCGTTTCAGGAGAAAGGGGAAATTGAGTCCATAATATGTTCCAGGTATCCCAGTTACGGAGATATATACCAGATCCTAGTCATGTCATTGATTTCGGCGAGATCGAAGTCGCTCAGGATGTCACGTTTGAAGAAAGACCAATCAGGATACTCGAGAGTCGAGTTAAGCAATTGAGAAACAAACCGATCTCATTGGTAAAGGTCCGGTGGTCACGCCACGGAGTGGAAGAAGCCACTTGGGAAACGGAAGATAGCATGAAATCCATATATCCAGAGTTATTTTTGTCTTGAGTTTCGGGACGAAACTCCTTTTTAGTAGGAGTGTATGTAATATCTGGATTTATTATTCTGTATTTCATATGTTGTTGAACCCTGTATTATTCGAAATTGTGATCTCGATAATTGGAGTATGTTATTCCTCGTATTTGTATCCTTTTACATAAGTATAGCAACATATTAATTTGCTCATGCAAACACGTGATAACATATGCTAAGAATGTAGCTTAACGCACGTTATCGGCCAAAACTAGCGCATGCTACGAATGAGGACTTGCGTGCGTTAGGCAGTCAATTATTGAACTAAGCGGCTAGCACATGCGCCGACCATACATGGGCCCGGATAAGATTCTCGCGGGTGAACCTGGATAGTTTTGGAGTCAACGCTAATTAGCGGGCGCTAAGGACAGTAAGATAGCGTGCGCTAATCAGCTATCGTGCAGAAACTTTATATGAGGGACAGCACTCCATTTCTTCTTGTTCCCTACACTCGTCCTCATTTCTTAATAGTCCAGAGAACCTTCCCTCCTTCTTAAACTCATATAGACCACCTCCACTTAATCACTGAATATTCGATGTCACTTGTGATTGATCATTGGAGTGGAGAAACGTCTTGATTTGGCAAACAAGCAACCAGAGTCGGATTCTACTTGTTGTCTCAGTGTTTTCTTCATCTTAAGGTATGTTAATACTATCTCCTACCTTGGATTCATGTTCTTAAGGATATGAAGATCATACTATCAAGATATTGAGTTCCATTTATGAATTATCCAAACAACATCATGTTTAGAAGTTAGAATGTTTATACTTAAGATATCATCGTTGGAAACATCATGATTAGCATCCTACCACGTCGAATGATGAGAGAAATATTCTGAGATTTATTATCCGTATTGATAACATTACCATATTGATCATAGACATAAAGTTGATGTCACTTTTGTTAGAAGGACTTAGGAAAGAAGCATAGAAGATTTGCATCCTTTCTTATAAGTTGGAATTGTTAGTTCATCTTCATGGTTAAATTGGGATGTAATGATGATATTGGAATCTAGTGCATCGTCCTTAAGAACACCAAACTTCGCATCAGAATTGTAATCAAGATGGAATATAGTGTTGTGATAATTATACGTACCCTTGTATCTCGAAGGTGTTTGAATCCGTGAAATCATTCGTAATAAGATGAACGTAATATGCATGGAGATAATGTACATTAATCACTGAGGATTTCGTAAGTTTCATCACTGTTAGAACAGTCGACTGCCCAGGGAAGAACTATCATACATGTTTAGCGTGCGCTAAGCTTTATAGTTAACGTGCGCTATCGGGCATAAGTTAACGTACGCTACGCTTGGAACGTAACGTGCGTTATATCATCAGACGAGTCAATCGACTGATCAGTGAGGTACTAACAGTGTATGGTTAGCGTATGCTAGACTTCGTATTATTGCGTGCGTTAACAGGTAGCCTTAACGCGCTACATAGGATACGTAGCGTGCATTAAGCAAGCCAGGCAGATTACATTTTTATGAACTTTCGACTGTAATTTGGATTGTTAGATGTTCGTTCGACACGAGATGAATTCTATATTATTTCTATTGTTAAGGTTCGAGCTTAGCAACGTGATTGATCGAAGGGGGCGAACTTCGAGCGTTTCGATATTTGTGGGAGTTTTATTCTTTGTTGTTGCCCAAAATATCTATCCGAAGATTAAATACTGCTGGAGACGGACAACAAACAACAATTGCGGGAGCACTTCCGAGAGAAGATAAATAAAACAAGATTTGCCGGGTTTGTTAGGCCCGGGCTTGAATGCTCTCGCGAGATGTTATTAATACAAATATTCGTGGATACAAGTATTAATGAGAGAAATCTAAATACAATGAGTGTAAAAAGACTCTGTTGATCCGGCTCTTGAGCGAAGCTCGGTGTTCTTCGTCCCGCCGGTAATCTGCTCGAGGAGAAAAGGCCGGGAGAAGTAAGACTGAAAGAAAGCTGTTGCCAAGAGTTGGATGTTAGCCAAGTGTAAGTAATTTGCTTCTGTATGGTGTGAAATACGGGAATGCAGACCGTTCAGAGAGTCAGAATCTCGGTCCCTTTTACAAGTGCCTGCTGCCTTGTATATATAGAGGCTGAGGGGCCCTGTCCCCTAGCGGGCGATCGCCTTTCGGCATTTAATGTAACGGGGCGATCGTCCCAAAGGGCACGTGGGCTGCCTGCCAAAAGTCCATAGATCCAGCCGGCAGCTAGCTGAGTGGCCCAATGAGGAGCCGGCACGCGTCCGGAAGTACTGTCACAGGAGGTCCCACTTAGCTACTTTCGGCGGACTTTGTCAGGGTAGGTGACAGGCTGTAGTCACATGTCTTGTCCGTCAGCTCCTTTCGCAGGTCTGGGCCCTGTTGGTAGGTGAGGTAGGTGACAGGTTTGTCAGCGCCTTTTGTGGATCTGCACGTGGGTCTTTGTCCTGTTGCTCGGCCTTGGCCGACTGGATGGCCATCGCCGCCATCAAGGTCGGCAATGGTCGGTCACCAAGGGTCGATCGGCAGATGCCTGCAGAGGTCGGTCACCAAGGGTCGATCGGCGGAGTCGGTCGCCGAGTACCGAGTGATGATCGTATCGAGGTCGATCGCCGGCACCGGGACTTGTCACGGGACCTTGATGAGCCGTTTAGCTTGTCCGCCGGGTTGAGGCTCGGCCGCACAGTCGCCGGCAGTCCGCCTTGGCCGCTCGCGATAAGTCGGTCGCTCGGCCTCGGAGGCGTTCGCCAGTCGGAAGGTGTTAAATCTTGACACAACAATTGCCCCCCAGCTTGCTCCTATGTTGAAGACATGGGGCGAGGTGGCTCTTGCTGGCGACCTTGCTGAGCTGACTTACGATTCCGGACTTGGGCTACCATGGTCGATTGGCTTAGCTATCTTTCGGTCTTGTACCTGCAAAAACAACATTGGCCGATCCCCCATGGAAACTTGGTGGTTTCGCTTTGTTTGAGGAATCGTGCACAGTCGCGGAGATCGATGGACCGACCCCATGACCGTGTCTTGGTGCGCGAAGACATTGAGTGTCTCGTGACTCACTTTATTATAAGGGTCCTCCGTTAGGCTGCGCCTCGCCTCGTATTTAAACGAAGGGCGTGCGGTCTCGGTCTAGAGGAGTCCTTGCGCAGGGCAGCGTCGGATGAATCAACTCCACGCCCGCGGCTTGTTAGCTCTGCTTCCACCTCGGCCAGCCATGGAAACGGCCGACCTCGACGGTGTACGTTGAGACGGGGTTGTGGCACGTCGCATTGTCCGGGTTCACCATGTCAGATGATGAACCTTTGAGGGCGAGCGATCGTGTCCACTGATTAATGTTGGAGAGCCCTCAGACTACGCCGGCCTCGTATTTAAACGAAGGGCGGGCGATCTTGGCCGAAAGGGACCTTGCATGGCCGAAGTAGCCGGTTCCATCGACTGCCAGGACCATGGCTTTATGATGTGCGGTGGAGGCGATCTTATGCCTTAGTCCGTCATGTTATATCCGGATGTAGATGGCGATCGTGTCCTCCGGACTGCGGATGATGTAGCGTGATGATCGGCGATCGGGCCGGAAGACGGCGATCGTCGCTCGGCTGCCGATCGCTTATTCGTAGGTCGATATTGGCAATCGGGCGGGAGATCGTCGTCCGGGTGCCGATCGCGCTGCTCACAGGCTAAGAAGAAACCTCTGCCTGGCCAGAAAATCTGCGGCTCTAGCCCGGAAGGCTGCGTAGGTCGTAGGTTGGGTCTTCGTGAGATGCCTGAACATAGGCGAAAAACCCTGAAATCCTCCTAGGACCGCGTAGAGGGCGGTCTCATCGCTTATGGGCTCGCCATTGAGGATGATTACGTCTACCCGGTCGATGTAGTCCGAGTCGGACTCTTCTTCTCCCTGCTTGATTTGCATCATGCGAAGGGGACCTTCGGGCAGACGACCACGGTGGCGAAGTACTCGGTGAAGCCGTGCGCCCGGCTTCGTTAAAGGAGCCAATGGACCGAGGTGGCAATGAAGTGTACCACCGGTGGGCGAGGTCGTCCAGCGTCGGAGGGAACATTCGGCATCCGGTCGCGTCGGATGCCCCACACCCGATCATGTAGATGTTGAACTTCCTCAGGTGCACTTGGGGTCCGATCGCCCCTCGTACACGGGTGTTTGCGGGGAGCGATCTTGTGCCGCACGGGGCGAGCTCGATGTCGATCGTGAGCGGCTCGCTTGGCCGGCGATCGTCTTCTTGGCGCCGCCCGGATTTCGGAGCGCCTTCATGTCGTTAAGTTGACGTTGCATCGCGGCCATTGCCGTGGCTTGGTCGCTTCGATCGGCTTTGGGAGCGAGGCCGAGGCGATCGTGTACCGATCTCGGGCTCGGCCGCCCGGCCTCGGCAATTCGGCGAGGGGAGCGACGGCTAGGGCGCGCCGGGAGTCGGGTAGGCCGAGCTCCCGGTGACGGACTCAAACTCCGTCGTCTCGTAGATGGGGCCGGACCGGCCCGGTAGCGAGTTGGAGTCACCGCCCGGGCGATCGAAGACGAGGTGCCCCGGGCGCGGCGCCTCTTCTGCGGACGGGAGCCTCACGCGTCGCTCGGCTGATGGCGCCTTGAGCTTCCGCTGACTTCGGCGGACGGCCGAGGGCGATAGCAGGAGGCGCGTTGAGAGCACTCCGTCGCTCCTGTAGGACGGCCAGGGCCCCTTCGATCTGTTCCTTGGTTTGGAACCGATCGAGCGAGAGGCTTGGGCCGCCGTCCAGGGACGGGATCGAGCGTCTCTGACCGCGGCGGCTACCTTCCACCATCGGCTGCGGCTCGGACTGGGACGGAACAGGGGGTTTGGCCGGCTGGTCAGCGGCTTTCTTCGACGCGGAGGCGGAAGACATGATTTCTGAAGGATTTCTTTGAAGTGCAGTAAGTGTCACTTCAAGTATCTGCCCCGAGAACAGTGAGTGTTCTTCGGGACGGTAGGTATAAAAAATCGAGGGTTGGATCCCCTTCCTCTAGCGCCAATTGTTGTTGCCCAAAATATCTATCCGAAGATTAAATACTGCTGGAGACGGACAACAAACAACAATTGCGGGAGCACTTCCGAGAGAAGATAAATAAAACAAGATTTGCCGGGTTTGTTAGGCCCGGGCTTGAATGCTCTCGCGAGATGTTATTAATACAAATATTCGTGGATACAAGTATTAATGAGAGAAATCTAAATACAATGAGTGTAAAAAGACTCTGTTGATCCGGCTCTTGAGCGAAGCTCGGTGTTCTTCGTCCGCCGTGTCTGCTCGAGGAGAAAAGGCCGGGAGAAGTAAGACCGAAAGAAAGCTGTTGCCAAGAGTTGGATGTTAGCCAAGTGTAAGTAATTTGCTTCTGTATGGTGTGAAATACGGGAATGCAGACCGTTCAGAGAGTCAGAATCTCGGTCCCTTTTACAAGTGCCTGCTGCCTTGTATATATAGAGGCTGAGGGGCCCTGTACCCTAGCGGGCGATCGCCTTTCGGCATTTAATGTAACGGGGCGATCGTCCCAAAGGGCACGTGGGCTGCCTGCCAAAAGTCCATAGATCCAGCCGGCAGCTAGCTGAGTGGCCCAATGAGGAGCCGGCACGCGTCCGGAAGTACTGTCACAGGAGGTCCCACTTAGCTACTTTCGGCGGACTTTGTCAGGGTAGGTGACAGGCTGTAGTCACATGTCTTGTCCGTCAGCTCCTTTCGCAGGTCTGGGCCCTGTTGGTAGGTGAGGTAGGTGACAGGTTTGTCAGCGCCTTTTGTGGATCTGCACGTGGGTGCTGTCCTGTTGCTCGGCCTTGGCCGACTGGATGGCCATCGGCCAGTTACTGAAGGTCGGCAATGGTCGGTCACCAAGGGTCGATCGGCAGATGCCCAGAGAGGTCGGTCACCAAGGGTCGATCGGCAGGAGTCGGTCGCCGAGTACCGAGTGATGATCGTATCTGAGGTCGATCGCTCGGCACCGGGACTTGTCCTGGGACCTTCAGTAGGCCGTTTTAGCTTGTCCGCTGGGTTGAGGCTCGGTCGCCTGGTCGCTGCTCGGCAGGTCTGCCTTGGCCGCTCGGCAGTAAGTCAGTCGCTCGGCCTCGGAGGCGTTCGCCAGTCGGAAGGTGTTAAATCTTGACACAACATTCTTGTCATCAAATCGAGGCAAGTACTTTAATTAGAATTGTATCTATTGTAACATTTATGTTGTGATTGTATTATGTACATGTGTTGTGATTAAATGTCCACCATGCGTTGATCCGATGGGAATCATCATGGGCATCTATAGCTGTGTGCGCTGGATCGTTGGACAGGTAGTTCCACCATGCGATGGTCCGACGGGATCATCATGGGAATCTATAGCTGTGTGCACTGGATCGTTGGAATACCATCAGTATGTTGAGTCCGTATTGATGTGATATGTGTTGTTGTTATTTCTTGTTGGAGAAATTTGTTATGATTATTGTTGATTACATCATTGTTGTATGATTATTGTACTTGTACTAGCATCGTTGTGCTAACCCCTTCGGGGGTGAACATTTGTTTATGTTCAGGATCCAGGAGGGCAGGGAAACAACCACTGGAGCTGCACGACGACGAGGGTGCAGATTGATGTTCCGGACGGGTGTAATTGTCTGTTGTTTGCGTTACTTTTAATAAGTACTCGAGTATGTTGTCGTTGTAATAATTTATTTTGGTGATGTTCCTCCTTTGGATATTGTATTTTCGGTATCGATTCAGAACTGTTGTAATTCTTAAGTCAGTTACTTGTATATGTTGGTATCAGTTATCATAGTTTCTTTCCTTCAGCCTTGTAAATTCTTATGTAAAGGATTTACGGCGCTGTAATATTCCTGAATATATCGGGGGTGTTACAGAGGTAAATTAATATTGCTAGATTATGATAATCATCCTGTTGCATTATTGCCTGTGTGTGTTGATATTTCATGTGGTGAGTGTGCACCATTATTTGTTACGTTTTGTGATGTGCTCTTTCTTTGACTGTAATCTGTTGGGCCGATGTGTTAGGGGATAAGACCTAAATGGCACCTATGTCTGGAGTATTCCTGAGTAGATGCTTTCGTGGGCCTTGCTACTGCCTTGGGAGTTTATGTGATATTGTCCGGAGTATTCCTGAGTAGATACTTCTGTGACCCTTGGCTGCTGCCCTGGGAGTTTATGTGCTATTATCATATGCATAGGTTGTTTATCATTATTGATTGTGTGAGCATTCATTCCTTGTATTGATATCCGGGACTTGCCATTATCTCAGGATAGTTGGTTTACAGATGTGCCATGTGATATCGGTTTTATCGATTGGGATCCGATTGTGCGATCCAGCGGACAGAATCGGACTTGGGCAGATTATTCTATATTGGAGATATGTTTATGTTTGAGAATCTTGGTATCGTTTCGGATACAGTACAGATGGTTACTTTTGAATTCATTCGTCACTTAAGGACACGAGATGTGGATTATGGTAATGATTGATTTGATATGAATTGTGATGGGTTGGTAAGGTTACTTCGGTAAGATTACGTAGGGGAACGTTCTTACTCTATAAATTACATTGATATGTAATTGTTTTTGTGATGTGATCGTTATCATTGTTGAGTATTATGGTTGACCCCGTCGTGGGCTTTATCTTTTAGGTACTCGGAGTTCGAGCTAGTAGCGGCCGTGAAGGGATGAGCTTTTCGGTGATACTGGCTATGGCATGGTTATTGGGATTCGAATGTTCTTTCTAGTTTTTATAATTCCACTGCAAATGTATTTAATTATGTCTCTATTCGCTGCATGTGAAATTCCAACTCGTGTTTACTTTCTAAATGCCCTTTTGGCGTCCTTGCCTTGTACTTTCAAATGGTATTTTCTGACGGATATTGGGAACAACATTTTGAGAAATATTTGAATATTTAAAATATTACCCTCATCGGCCTTTTTGCATTTTTAAACATTTGCGAAAATGATTTTAGCCTTGTGGGTTCCAATGTGGGGCCCACGGCACTGTAATATCCTCGGTCGGTTTTGGGGGTGTTACAACTATTGATCAAGATCAACTAAGGGAGACAAGATGACCAATATTAATCTTCTAGTAGAAGAATTTCGGCCAGGCTAGTGAGAACAGAGGGGGGCCAATTTTTATCTGTGTAGGCTAGGGTTATGTAATTTTATTTTTATGACAACTCCTTGTCCAAGACCTTATATTTATACTAAGTAAACCCTAGATTCAAGAATCTAGTATTTGCTTAGTTACCCCTCAGCTTATTAAATAATACAATATATATAATATCCAATATTATATATTACTTATTATTTAATCTCCTTATAAATATAATATCCAATATTATATTTATTATTCCCATTTGATATTTATTCCTGCTTGTTTATAATTGTCGTACGTGCGACCCAAAGACTTATATTATGTTGGCAATTATTTAATATCTTATTAAATAATAAATCATAAGCGGCCTCTAGCAAGACATTATAATTACCCAAACAATATAAGTTAATAGTCCATTAAACCTTTCAACGTGTCAAATCTATTTGTCACGTGATATCATATTTGAACTAAGTCATGGAGATTGTCATACTTATTATGTTCAAATGCTTTCTCGATCTTAAGTAGACTGATTGAATAAAATGACTCTTCTTTTGAGCATGGCCATGCATTTCCTTCAGTCCTACTTATCGAGGGTCCCAGTAGATATCTCTCTGACTAAGGAGAGGGACAAATCCCCATCTTGATTATTCATTGCCCTCTACATGACTCCCACTAATCCCGATCGCTAACCTTTATGATCACCATTTTTGAGATGACGTTGGATTACGTCAAGGCATAGCAGTTATCATGTTGGACTCTATGATAATCTCAGTTTCAAGGATTTATTGACATATTGTTATATTAAGATTCACTTATGACATTTCCATGCAATGATCTCAATGTGGGTCTGTCCAGTATTAGTTCTCCAACCAATACCCATAAGATTGATTTGTACTATACGCATAATCATATGATTATCAATTAAACTTATACTAGTATATTAATCACTTGAGTCTCTACTCAACGCGATTGTACCAGGGACATTTGAATAATCTTATAATTCGTGAATAACAATTATTTGATTATTATAATTGTAACACCCCCGATATATTCATAAATATTACAGCGCCGTAAATCCTTTACGTAAGAATTTACAAGGCTGAAGAAGCGAAATGACAATAACAGATACCAACTTATGAAATTACTGAAATAAAATACAACAGTCTTGTTCAATACCGATAATACAATTATCCAATGAAGGGTTATTAATACATCACCAAAATCCAAACATCTTAAACTGACGACGCACTCGAGTACTTATTGAAATAACCAACAAACAACAGACAATAAAACCCGGCCGGAACATCACTCTGCACCCTCATCGTCATGCAGCTCCAGTGGTTGTTTCCCCGCTCTCATGGATCCTGAACATAAACAAATGTTCACCCCCGCAGGGGTTAGCACAACGATGCTAGTACAAGTACAATAATCATACTACAGTGATATAATCAACAATTATATCGTAACAAGTTTCTCCAACGAGAAATATCAACAACACATATCATATCATAACAGTTTCCAACATACCGATAGTATTCCAACGATCCAGCGCACACAGCTATAGATTCCCATGATGATCCTGTCGGACCAACACATGGTGGAACTACCTGTCCAACGATCCAGCGCACACAACTATAGATTCCCATGATGATTCCCGTCGGATCAACGCATGGTGGACATATAATCACAACACATTTACACAATACAATCACATGATAACTATCATAATATAAACAATTCTAATTAGAGTACGTGCCTCGGTTCGAAGACAAGGACAATACTTCCACGAAAACGAAACACTCGAAGGTCGCCCCTTCAATCAATCACGTAACAAGCTCGAACCTTAACAAAAGAAATAATCTATAATTTATCTCATGTTGTACGAATGTCTAACAATCCAAAATTACGGCCGAAAGTTCATAAAACGCAATCTGCCTGAACTTCTTAGCGTACGCTAAGTATTCTGTGTAGCGTGCGTTAAGTCTTCTCGATAGCGCACGCAAACAGAAAAGCTTAGCGTACGCTAACTATGCATGGTCAGTACCTCACTGATCAGCCGACTAACTCGATTGATGGCCTAACGTACGTTACGTACCAAACGTAGTGTACGTTAACTCATGCTCGATAGTGCACGTTAATCTACATAGCTTAGCGTGCGCTAACTGTGCATGGCAGTTCACTACTGGGCAGTAGACTGATCTCATCATGATCAAACCAATGAAATCTTCAGTGTTAATTCATATTACCTCCATGAATATCATGTTCATACGGTTATGAATGATCTTACGGATAACAACAACTTCGGATTCAAGAATATGTATACTATTATAAAACCATATTCCATTTCAAATACAATTCTTCATGCGATAATTCGGAAGGCTTAACGGTCGATATCAACACCTTAATATCAATGAAAACTATCACCCTGTAGTTTGATTAACATTCCAAGATAAATCCTTCCATGATTAATCACTTATATCCATCTAACAATAGTGATGCTAAAGTCAAGTCCATGATTGTTATGAAGACACCTACTAAATTCGGATTTACCAATGATAGAAACTTCCTCTACTTGTTCAATGTAATAAGATTCGAATCATGATGTTTATAATCAAGGTACTTAAGGCATATTCATCTCAATATTCCAAACATGATGTGCTTTGGATAATTCATCCAAGAAGATCAATACTAGCTAACATGATCATCCTATTCTCCGTAACACGAATCTAGAGTTGAAGATAGAATCAACATACATTAATATGACGAAATCACTGAACCACAAGGTAGAATCCGACTCCGGTTGGTTATATGCCACTTCAAGGTGTTACTTCCCTTCAATGATCACTCACAGGTAATATCAAATGTTCAAGGATCAAGTAGATGTGTTCTAAGTATGTTAGGAGGATAATTATTGCTCTCTGGTCTCTCAAAACTGAAGAATGAACGAAGGAAATAGGAATAAAAATAGAGTGCTGGCCCATATATAAACTTTCTGCACAAAGCAGATTAGCGCACGCTACTAAGCATTCCTTAGCGCGCGCTAATAAGAGTTGACTTCAAAACTGTCTAGGTTCGTCCGCGGGAATCTTATCCAGACCCATGTCCCGGCTGGCGTATGTGCTAGCCGCCCAGCTCAATAATTGAGTGACTAGCGCACGCAACTCCTACATACGTAGCGTGCGCTAGTAGTAGCCGATAGCGCGCGTTAAGCTACATTCTTAGCGTGCGCTATCACGAGTTTGCATGAGAAATTTGCATGTTGATATAATTATGTACAAAGATACCAATGTAAGAAATATCATACTCCAATCATCAAGATCACAATTCCAAATAATACAGGGTTCGAATACAGGTAAAATACACAGTAATAAATCCGGATATTACATACTCTCCTACTAAAAAGGAGTTTCGTCCCGAAACTCAAGACGAAAATAACTCGGGATATCTGGACTTCATGCCATCTTCCGTTTCCCATGTGGCTTCTTCCACTCCGTGACGTGACCATTGAACTTTGACCAAAACGATGGGTTTGTTCCTCAACTGCTTAACTCGACTCTCGAGTATCTTGACCGGTCTTTCTTCAAACGTCCCATCTTGAGCGACTTCGATCTCGCCGAAATCAATGACATGACTAGGATCTGGTATATACCTCCGTAACTGGGATACGTGGAACACGTTATGAACATGGCACATTGACGGTGGCAATGCCAATCTGTATGCCAACTCTCCAACTCTCTCAAGGATCTCAAATGGTCCGATATATCTCGGACTCAGCTTTCCTTTACTTCCTAAACAAAAGATTCCCCGAGTAGGAGAAACCTTTAAAAGTACGTGGTCTCCCGTACTGAACTCCAAAGGGCGACGGCGTACGTCTGCATAAGATTTCTGTCGACTCTGGGCGGTCAACAGTCTATCACGAATTAAAGCTATCTTCTCTCGAGTCTGTACGATCAACTCTGGTTCTGTTCCGATCAAGTCTGATGAATCGTCCCAGCATAGGGGCGATCTGCATCTTCTCCCGTATAATGCCTCAAATGGTGCCATCTTAATGGAAGCATGCCAACTATTGTTGTAGGTAAATTCAATCAACGGTAGATGAATTTCCCAATCGTTTGACCAATCTAAGGCACAGGCCCTCAGCATGTCTTCCACCGTTTGAATGGTCCTCTCGGATTGTCCGTCAGTCTGCGGGTGATAAGCTGTACTGAAGTTCAATTCGGTCCCCAAGGCCTTATGAACTACTTTCCAAAAATGAGACACAAAACGGTCGTCTCGATCAGAAATAATGGTCTTCGGTGTACCATGCAATCGAACTATCTCCGAAATAAACACTCGTGCCAACCTCTCTGGTCCCCACGTATCCTTAATGCCTAGAAAATGAGCTGATTTGGTTAAACGATCAACTATCACCCAAATCATGTTCATTCCTGTCTTGGTTCTCGGCATACTAGTAATAAAGTCCATCGATATGTCCTCCCACTTCCATTCAGGAATCGGAAGCGGCTTCAACATCCCGGCAGGTCGTTGATGCTCGATCTTAACTTGCTGACAAGTCAAGCATTTCGAAACATAGTCCGCTACATCTTTCTTCATGTTGCCCCACCAGAAATTCTGTTTCAAGTCCTTATACATCTTACTGGTGCCCGGGTGGATAGAATAGGGCGAGCTGTGAGATTCCTTCATAATCGCCTGTTTTAGTACATCGATATCAGGAACGTAGAGTCGGTTCTGAAATCTCAAAACTCCATCATCATGAATTAGGAATCCGGGGGCCTTTCCCTTGATCACTTCATCACGTAACTGAATCATCATAGGATCATCTGTCTGTCTAGATTTGATTTCTTCGGTTAATGATGAAGTTAATTCCATCACGCACAGTTGTCCTTAGACTCTTTGTAACCACACTTCAATTCCTTCTCTAATCATCTCTCGTTGAAGGTTAAGTTGGGAGGTCAGAGTCTCCAGCATCTGAATAGAAACAGGCTTGCGGCTAAGTGCATTGGCCACCACATTTGCTTTGCCTGGATGATACAAAATCTCCAAGTCGTAGTCCTTAATCAGATCTAACCATCTTCTTTGCGGCATGTTCAGCTCTTTCTGACTGAAGATGTATTTGAGACTCTTGTGATCAGTAAAGATCTGACAGTGAGTCCCGTACAGGTAATGTCTCCAGATTTTCAAAGCAAAAACTACTGCTGCTAGCTCTAAATCATGTGTTGGATAATTCACTTCATAGGGTTTCAGCTGTCATGACGCATAAGGGATCACCTTGTCATTCTGCATCGATAAGCATCCGAGTCCTTGGTTCGAAGCATCACTGTAAACTATGAATCCTCCAGTCCCCTGTGGAAGTGATAAAATTGGTGCTGTCGTCAATCTCTCCTTCAATTCATCAAAACTAGTCTGACACGACTCGTTGCACTCAAACTTTTGAGTTTTCTGCAGGAGTCGAGTAAGTGGGCGGGAGATTTTAGAAAACCCTTCCACGAATCGACGATAATATCCAGCAAGTCCTAAGAAGCTTCGGACTTCTTTCACGTTCTTTGGAGGCTTCCAATCCAAAACTGCTTCAATCTTCTGAGGATCTACTCGGAATCCTTCAGATGATACTACATGACCGAGGAACATTACTTCTTTTAGCCAGAATTCACACTTAGAGAGTTTGGCGTACAGTTGCTCGCTTCTCAAAAGTTCTAATACAATCCGCAAATGCTGCGCATGTTCTTCCGGGCTCTTAGAATACACCAGAATGTCATCAATGAACACGACCATAAATTTATCCAAATATTAGATGAACACTCGGTTCATCAACTGCATGAATACAGTAGGTGCATTAGTGAGACCAAACGGCATCACTACAAAATCATAGTGTCCGTAGCGAGTTCTGAATGCTGACTTTGGAACATCAGATTCCTTAATCCTCAGCTGATGGTATCCTGATCTCAGATCGATTTTAGAAAATACTGTTGCTCCTTGAAACTGGTCAAATAAATCATCAATCCGTGGCAACAGATATTTGTTCTTAATCCTCATCTTGTTCAACTCTCGATAGTCGATACACAGTCGAAGCGGTCCATCCTTCTTTCAGACAAAAAGAACCGGCGCTCCCCAGGGCGAAATGCTTGGATGAATATAGCCTTTGTCCAGTAACTCCTCCAGCTGCTTTTTCAGTTCATACATCTCAGTAGGTGCCATACAATACGGCGCCTTAGAAATTGGTGTAGCTCCGGGTTCCAGTTCAATGGTAAATTCTACATCCCTTCGTGGAGGTAGTCCAGGTAACTCGTCAGGAAATACATCTGGAAATTCGTTAACAACAGGAATGGACGAAAGTTCCACAATTTCGTCTTCTTTCTTCATTGCATAGCACCAGTATCCGGTACAGCCCTGTTTCAACAATTTGACAGCTTTCATCGCCTTGATCAACTTTCCTGAGCTTCCTTGTTTCCATCCCTCAAACAGTACTTCGGAACCATCATCAGCTATCAGTGAAATATTTCTCCTTCGGTAGTTTACAATATCTCCATATCGATTAAGCCAATCGTCTCCGAGTATCAGGTTGTCTCCTTGCATTTCTATCACAATCAGATTTGAGAGACATTCCCTACCCCCAAATGACACAGGGAAATCTCGAGTCTCTAAGTTCCCAACAATCCTCTCTCCACTCGGTAAACCAACAACATAAGGTTCACAAGTACGAAAACCAGAAATATTCAAACGATTTACACAAAACAAGGATATAAAAGAATATGTAGCTCCTGTATCGAATAAAACGCTAACTGGTTGGGAAAGGATCTGGACAGTACCTGATGCGACAGCAGCATCCTGATCGTCTTTCCTCCTCATCTCGTACAGACGTGGGGGAACAGATCCGGCACTAGATGTCCCCTTTTGGTCCCATTGTCCTCTGCCTCGTCCGCGACCAAAATTTTGAGGCATTTGAACACTTTGCTGCGTCTGTTGGATACTAGCTTCTTTCTGAACTGACTGTGACGTACGGGTTCCATTGTACTTGGTGGCATCCTTGCAAAACATCGCCTGGTGCCCTTCCTGTCCGCAGTCAAAACATGTAATTGGAGTGCGCAAACAATCACGTCAAAGGTGGCCTGGGCGACCACAGTTAAAGCACTTCCTAGCTGTGTCCGTCGTGGCTGACATTGTTCCGAAATTCTTTCCGCTCTTAGATGGGTGTGTAGGTTTCTTGAAAGAATAAAAGGATGAATGGGCTTTGCGAGGCCCGCTGTTCTTGTGCTCTGTGAAAGTACTTGAGACTTTCTGCTTCTTCGACTCCGTAAATTTTTCCATTGCTGCTTCCTGGATTTCGTACGCCAACGCCTTATCTTGGTATTGGCGGAGAGTGGTACATTCAAAACCGGACATGTACCTCTGGATTTCTGGTTTCATCCTCATTTCAAAGTGAATCATCATCTCTGCATCTGTTCTGACCAGATGTCGAACAAATGCTAACTGTTGATTAAATGTCTTAATTGTCTGGGATACGGGTTCGTCTGATGGCTGAGCGGAGAAAAATTCCTGAACTTTGGCTTCCCTCACAGGAAGAGGGCAGTACTGAGCTTTCATCATCATTTTAAATTCTGTCTAATCAGCATCATGATCTGCAGGTCGGATAGCTTCCCACCACTCGAATGCTTCCCCTATCAGAAAGTACTGGGCAATAGGAGCTCTCCTGTCGTCTGGGCAATTAATTCCAACAAAAATTTTCTCCAATTCCTTCAACAAATGATCCCAAGTGGGAGTCTCGGAAAAGCCGTCAAATTTGGGTGGTTGCATCTTTGCTACCTCTTGCAACCATCGGTCACCTCGATTTCCCATTTCCGGCATCCTTTGCTGTCCATCTCCCTGCTGAAATCCCACTGCCACCTGCATTCGGTCCACGACCTGAGCGAACTGAGTCATCTGATTCACCACTTGATGAAGGATTTCTGATGTAGCAGGTTCCGGTTCGTTATTGATGGATCGTTGCGGCACGCCTGAGCTATGACTGTCCCGATTAGAAGGCGACGCCTCCCTTTCAGCATTCCTTCGTCCGTGTCCACGACCGCGACCACGTCCACGTCCGCCTCTCAACATACTGTAAGCATAAATACTCAATATACAGGCAACAACATCGTTCTAATGTTCAAGTATAAAGAGGTACAACATGTAAAGAACGAGATAGAGTTTTGGAACTTACAACCACCGTTCGCATGAAGACGTAGGCAGTGCAGTGATGTCATTCACGGCCGGTTACCACAAAAGACGTAAATGACCCCTATTTTAACCCAATGGCCAAGGTATCCATAATCTTAGCTCCGATACCATATTCTGTAACACCCCCGATATATTCAGGAATATTACAGCGCCGTAAATCCTTTACGTAAGAATTTACAAGGCTGAAGAAGCGAAATGACAATAACAGATACCAACTTATGAAATTACTGAAATAAAATACAACAGTCTTGTTCAATACCGAGAATACAATTATCCAATGAAGGGTTATTAATACATCACCAAAATCCAAACATCTTAAACTGACGATGCACTCGAGTACTTATTGAAATAACCAACAAACAACAGACAATAAAACCCGGCCGGAACATCACTCTGCACCCTCATCGTCATGCAGCTCCAGTTGTTGTTTCCCCGCTCTCCTGGATCCTGAACATAAACAAATGTTCACCCCCGCAGGGGTTAGCACAACGATGCTAGTACAAGTACAATAATCATACTACAGTGATATAATCAATAATTATATCGTAACAAGTTTCTCCAACGAGAAATATCAACAACACATATCATATCATAACAGTTTCCAACATACTGATGGTATTCCAACGATCCAGCGCACACAGCTATAGATTGCCATGATGATCCTGTCGGACCAAAACATGGTGGAACTACTTGTCCAACGATCCAGCACACACAGCTATAGATTCCCATGATGATTCCCGTCGGATCAACGCATGGTGGACATATAATCACAACACATTTACACAATACAATCACATGATAACTATCATAATATAAACAATTCTAATTAGAGTACTTGCCTCGGTTCGAAGACAAGGACAATACTTCCATGAAAACGAAACACTCGAAGGTCGCCCCTTCAATCAATCACGTAACAAGCTCGAACCTTAACAAAAGAAATAATCTAGAATTTATCTCATGTTGTACGAATGTCTAACAATCCAAAATTATGGCCGAAAGTTCATAAAACGCAATCTGCCTGAACTTCTTAGCGTACGCTAAGTATTCTGTGTAGCGTGCGTTAAGTCTACTCGATAGCGCACGCAAACAAAAAAGCTTAGCGTACGCTAACTATGCATGGTCAGTACCTCACTGATCAGCCGACTAACTCGATTGATGGCCTAACGTACGTTACGTACCAAACGTAGTGTACGTTAACTCATGCTCGATAGTGCACGTTAATCTACATAGCTTAGCGTGCGCTAACTGTGCATGACAGTTCACTACTGGGCAGTAGATTGATCTCATCATGATCAAACCAATGAAATCTTCAGTGTTAATTCATGTTACCTCCATGAATATCATGTTCATACGGTTATGAATGATCTTACGGATAACAACAACTTCGGATTCAAGAATATGTATACTATTATAAAACCATATAACATTTCAAATACAATTCTTCATGCGATAATTCGGAAGGCTTAACGGTCGATATCAACACCTTAATATCAATGAAAACTATCACCCTGTAGTTTGATTAACATTCCAAGATAAATCCTTCCATGATTAATCTCTTATATCCGTCTAACAATACTGATGCTAAAGTCAAGTCCATGATTGTTATGAAGACACCTACTAAATTCGGATTTACCAATGATAGAAACTTCCTCTACTTGTTCAATGTAATAAGATTCGAATCATGATGTTCATAATCAAGGTACTTAAGGCATATTCATCTCAATATTCCAAACATGATGTGCTTTGGATAATTCATCCAAGAAGATCAATACTAGCTAACATGATCATCTTATTCTCCATAACACGAATCTAGAGTTGAAGATAGAATCAACATACCTTAATATGACGAAATCACTGAACCACAAGGTAGAATCCGACTCCGGTTGGTTATATGCCACTTCAAGGTGTTACTTCCATTCAATGATCACTCAAAAGTAATATCCAATGTTCAAGGATCAAGTAGATGTGTTCTAAGTATGTTAGGAGGATAATTATTGCCCTCTGGTCTCTCAAAACTGAAGAATGAACGAAGGAAATGGGAATAAAAATGGAGTGCTGGCCCATATATAAACTTTCTCCACAAAGCAGATTAGCGCATGCTACTAAGCATTCCTTAGCGCGCGCTAATAAGAGTTGACTTCAAAATTGTCCAGTTCGTCCGCGGGAATCTTATCCGGACCCATGTCCCACCTGGTGCATGTGCTAGCCGCCCAGCTCAATAATTGAGTGCCTAGCGCATGCAACTCCTACATACGTAGCGTGTGCTAGTAGTATCCGATAGCGCGCGTTAAGCTACATTCTTAGCGTGCGCTATCACGAGTTTGCATGAGAAATTTTGCATGTTGATATAATTATGTACAAAGATACCAATGTAAGAAATATCATACTCCAATCATCAAGATCACAATTCCAAATAATACAGGGTTCGAATACAGGTAAAATACACAGTAATAAATACGGATATTACATACCCTCCTACTAAAAAGGAGTTTCGTCCCGAAACTCAAGACGAAAATAACTCGGGATATCTGGACTTCATGCCATCTTCCGTTTCCCATGTGGCTTCTTCCACTCCGTGACGTGACCATTGAACTTTGACCAAAACGATGGGTTTGTTTCTCAACTGCTTAACTCGACTCTCGAGTATCTTGACCGGTCTTTCTTCAAACGTCCCATCTTGAGCGACTTCGATCTCCCCGAAATCAATGACATGACTACGATCTGGTATATACCTCCGTAACTGGGATACGTGGAACACGTTATGAACATGGCACATTGAAGGCGGTAATGCCAATCTGTATGCCAACTCTCCAACTCTCTCAAGGATCTCAAAAGGTCCGATATATCTCGGACTCAGCTTTCCTTTCCTTTCGAAACGAAAGATTCCCCGAGTAGGAGAAACCTTTAAAAGTACGTGGTCTCCCGTACTGAACTCCAAAGGGTGACGGCGTACGTATGCATAAGATTTCTGTCGACTCTGGGCGGTCAATAGTCTATCACGAATTAAATCTATCTTCTCTCGAGTCTGTACGATCAACTCTGGTTCTGTTCTGATCAAGTCTGATGAATCGTCCCAGCATAGGGGCGATCTGCATCTTCTCCCGTATAATGCCTCAAATGGTGCCATCTTAATGGAAGCATGCCAACTATTGTTGTATGTAAATTCAATCAACGGTAGATGAATTTCCTAATTATTTGACCAATCTAAGGCAAAGGCCCTCAGCATGTCTTCCACCGTTTGAATGGTCCTCTCGGATTGTCCATCAGTCTGCAGGTGATAAGCTGTACTGAAGTTCAATTCGGTCCCCAAGGCCTTATGAACTGCTTTCCAAAAATGAGACATAAAACGGCCATCTCGATCAGAAATAATGGTCTTCGGTGTACCATGCAATCGAACTATCTCCGAAATAAATACTCGTGCCAACCTCTCTGGTCCCCACGTATCCTTAATGCCTAGAAAATGATCTGATTTGGTTAAACGATCAACTATCACCCAAATCATGTTTATTCCTGTTTTGGTTCTCGGCATACTAGTAATAAAGTCCATCGATATGTCCTCCCACTTCCATTCAGGAATCGAAAGCGGCTTAAACATCCCGGCAGGTCGTTGATGCTCGATCTTAACTTGCTGACAAGTCAAGCATTTCGAAACATAGTCCGCTACATCTTTCTTCATGTTGCCCCACCAGAAATTCTGTTTCAAGTCCTTATACATCTTACTGGTGCCCGGGTGGATAGAATAGGGCGAGCTGTGAGCTTCCTTCATAATCGTCTATTTTAGTACATCGATATCAGGAACTTAGAGTCGGTTCTGAAATCTCAAAACTTCATCATCATGAATTAGGAATCCGGGGGCCTTTCCCTTGATCACTTCATCATGTAACCGAATCATCAGAGGATCATCTGTCTATCTAGATTTGATTTCTTCGGTTAATGATGAAGTTAATTCCATCACGCACAGTTGTCCTTGGACTCTTTGTAACCACACTTCAATTCCTTCTCTAATCATCTCTAATTGAAGGTTAAGTTGGGAGCTCAGAGTCTCCAGCATCTGAATAGAAACAGGCTTGCGGCTAAGTGCATTGGCCACCACATTTGCTTTGCCTGGATGATACAAAATCTCCAAGTCGTAGTCCTTAATCAGATCTAACCATCTTCTTTGCCGCATGTTCAGCTCTTTCTGACTGAAGATGTATTTGAGACTCTTGTGATCAGTAAAGATCTGACAGTGAGTCCCGTACATGTGATGTCTCCAGATTTTCAAAGCAAAAACTACTGCTGCTAGCTCTAAATCATGTGTTGGATAATTCACTTCATAGGGTTTCAGCTGTCGTGACACATAAGCGATCACCTTGTCATTCTGCATCAATACGCATCCGACTCCTTGGTTCGAAGCATCACTGTAAACTATGAATCCTCCAGTCCCCTGTGGAAGTGATAAAATTGGTACTGTCGTCAATCTCTCCTTCAATTCATCAAAACTAGTCTGACACGACTCGTTGCACTCAAACTTTTGAGTTTTCTGCAGGAGTCGAGTAAGTGGGCGGGAGATTTTAGAAAACCCTTCCACGAATCGATGATAATATCCAGCAAGTCCTAAGAAGCTTCAGACTTCTTTCACGTTCTTTGGAGGCTTCCAATCCAAAACCGTTTCAATCTTCCGAGGATCTACTCGGACTCCTTCAGCTGATACTACATGACCGAGGAACATTACTTCCTTTAGACAGAATTCACACTTAGAGAGTTTGGCGTACAGTTGCTCGCTTCTGAAAAGTTCTAATACAATCCGCAAATGCTGCGCATGTTCTTCCGGGCTCTTAGAATACACCAGAATGTCATCAATGAACACGACCATAAATTTATCCAAATATTCGATGAACACTCGGTTCATCAACTGCATGAATACAGTAGGTGCATTAGTGAGACCAAACGGCATCACTACAAACTCATAGTGTCCGTAGCGAGTTCTGAATGCTGACTTTGGAACATCAGATTCCTTAATCCTCAGCTGATGGTATCCTGATCTCAGATCGATTTTATAAAATACTGTTGCTCCTTGAAACTGGTCAAATAAATCATCAATCCGTGGCAACGGATATTTGTTCTTAATCCTCATCTTGTTCAACTCTCGATAGTCGATACACAGTCGAAGCGGTCCATCCTTCTTTCGGACAAAAAGAACCGGCGCTCCCCAGGGCGAAATGCTTGGATGAATATAGCCTTTGTCCAGTAACTCCTCCAGCTGCTTTTTCAGTTCATACATCTCAGTAGGTGCCATACAATACGGCGCCTTAGAAATTGGTGTAGCTCCGGGTTCCGATTGATGGTAAATTCTACATCCCTTCGTGGAGGTAGTCCAGGTAACTCGTCAGGAAATACATCTGGAAATTCGTTAACAACAGGAATGGACGAAAGTTCCACAATTTCGTCTTCTTTCTTCATTGCATAGCACCAGTATCCGGTACAGCCCTGTTTCAACAATTTGACAGCTTTCATCGCCTTGATCAACTTTCCTGAGCTTCCTTGTTTCCATCCCTCAAACAGTACTTCGGAACCATCATCAGCTATCAGCGAAATATTTCTCCTTCGGTAGTTTACAATATCTCCATATCGATTAAGCCAATCGTCTCCGAGTATCAGGTTGTCTCCTTGCATTTCTATCACAATCAGATTTGAGAGCCATTCCCTACCCCCAAATGACACAGGGAAATCTCGAGTCTCTAAGTTCCCAACAATCCTCTCTCCACTCGGTAAACCAACAACATAAGGTTCACAAGTATTAAAACTATAAATATTCAAACGATTTACACAAGACAAGGATATAAAAGAATGCGTAGCTCCTGTATCGAATAAAACGCTAACTGGTTGGGAAAGGATCTGGACAGTACCTGATGCGACAGCAGCATCCTGATCGTCTTTCCTCCTCATCTCGTACAGACGTGGGGGAACAGATCCGGCACTAGATGTCCCCTTTCGGTCCCATTGTCCTCTGCCTCGTCCGCGGCCAAAATTTTGAGGCATCTGAACACTTTGCTGCGTTTGTTGGATACTAGCTTCGTTCTGAACTGACTGTGACGTACGGGTTCCATTGTACTTGGTGGCATCCTTGCAAAACATCGCCTGGTGCCCTTCCTGTCCACAATCAAAACATATAATTGGAGTGCGCAAACAATCACGCCAAAGGTGGCCTGGGCGACCACAGTTAAAGCACTTCCTAGCTGTGTCCGTCGTGGCTGACATTGTTCCGAAATTCTTTCCGCTCTTAGATGGGTGCGGAGGTTTCTTGAAAGAATAAAAGGATGACTGGGCTTTGCGAGGCCCGCTGTTCTTGTGCTCTGTGAAATTACTAGAGACTTTCTGCTTCTTCGACTCCGTAAATTTTTCCATTGCTGCTTCCTTGATTTCGTACGCCAACGCCTTATCTTGGTATTGGCGGAGAGTGGTACATTGAAAACCGGACATGTACCTCTGGATTTCTGGTTTCATCCTCATTTCAAAGTGAATCATCATCTCTGCATCATTACGACGGATGTCGAACAAATCTGTTGTTGATTAAATGTCTTAATTATGCAGGATACGGGTTCGTCGATGGTGGCGGAGAAAAACTCC